>OY728134.1:1179779970-1181172470 GCA_963277665.1 Viscum album | reverse complement strand
GAAATTCCAACCTTGTGTGTTTTTCACTAAAAAATCACTAAGTACTTAGACTTTCATGTTCTCTAATACAATCATTAAAGGGAAATTTATTTTAAAACTGTTCAAAATAGAATTCAACCCATTTACCATTTCAATATGCCAATTTTCATTTAAAAACTAAAACATGGGTTTTTAATCAAATAATGCCTTTTCCAAGATAAAACCACATGGTTTTTGTAAAATCCTTTTAAATCTATTTTTCTCAATTACAAATTTGAAATCAATTCCACAATTTAAATTTAAAAAAATCCATCAATTTCACATTCAAACCCTAATTCATTGGAATTTTGGGGTTTCCTATTTTCAATGCAAAATACAATTTAAATCCCCAATTCATTGGAATTTGGAATTTAAAAAACCAATTTAAATCAATTTAATTGAAATAAAGAAATTAAATTTAAATCAAATTATTGAATTTATACCATGAAATATAAGGTTAAATCAAAATTTTACATCATAATGGAACCACATACCTTGGGATCATGGGATCTCAAAATGCAAAGCCCTAATCGGGAAACTCCAATGAAGAACATTGGAAACTAGGATTCGAGAATCCAACCTAGATTTAAGATATGAAACAAAGGGTATTATATCCTCCAACAACATGGAGATTAATAATAATCTATGGAGTAAATTTGAGAGAGTAGGAGAAAGAGAAAAAGAAGAGGAAACCTACCAGGAAGAGATTGAATGACGTTCGCCTAGCTTCGATCAGCTTTTAGAGGGGTTTAGAGGGGCCAAAATCACCTCTTGGGAGCCTCCAAGGAAGAGTAAATAATAATAGGTTGAGTTAGGTCATTAATGCACTCAAAATGAGGTTTTGAGTTGTAAAAAATAATTTTCATGTTAATTAAAACTTGTACGCATTGTTAGTTGGGATGGACCGCATGGTTAGAATAAATGTGTGCCCATACTGGTGGGTTAAACTGCCTCTTCTTTGGGGGCGCACAGTTTTTCGAACCGTGCGCCAACTGTAAATAACCCAAGAGCCCTTCCAAATTTCTATAATCACACCCGAAACCACTCAAAATGAAACTAAACCAAAGCCTGGTCAAAATAGGGATTTAAGAATACCAAAAAACAGTAACAGGATTTTACAACATCCCCAGCATAGAAACTTTATGTCCCC
The DNA here is from genome assembly GCA_963277665.1 of Viscum album. NCBI lineage: Eukaryota > Viridiplantae > Streptophyta > Magnoliopsida > Santalales > Viscaceae > Viscum > Viscum album. The sequence goes on along the minus strand of OY728134.1, from coordinate 1,181,171,302 downwards.
ATAAAGCCTATGAAGAAGCTTTCATTCCAAAAATATGAGTCCACTTCTCTCCAATCTATTCCTCCCTCTCCCACATCTCATGAGTATCATCATTGTTCTTCTATACACTAGAACAAAATGTATCATCCTCCCACAAAGTACCTTGAATTCAAAATCAACTATTATAACCGGATGCTTAGTCACAGACAAGTCAGGTTCAAACTTAAGATCACTCTAGCTCAAAATGTGAGAGGATCACATAGATAATTTCATAGATGAGATACATTGAACACATTATGTATTGAAGTCAGCTGTGTTGGAAGTATTAAATGGTATTCTACTTTTCCCACCTGCTCAACAAACTCAAAAGGTCCAACAAAACGAGGAGCACGTTTCCCTTGCCACCCAATCCTTTGATGACCCAACCACATAGAATATTTCAATAAAACCTGGTCACAAACTAAAAATTAAAAAGTTCTACAATGGTAATCATCATATGACTTATACTGAATCATTTTCATCAAGATTCTATGAAGAATCAACTGAATAATTTTTTCATCTCTTGAACAAATATTGGTCCAACCAAGGAACTTTCACCAATCTCTAACCAACAAAACATATATTTATAAGGCCAACCATACAAGGCCTAAAAAATATCAATTCTGATTTCAAAATGGCAATTATTGTTATAGGAAAACTCAACCATCCCAGGATGGTTATCCCATGCCCCAAAAATGTCTAGAACATAAACTTGAATCTTTTCCTCAAGAATCTATATAGCTCTTTCTCTCTATCCATCCAATGGAAGATGGTCTGTCATACTAAAATGAACATGAGATCCTAGTGCATCTTGAAGTCCTCTCCAAAAGAGATAAGTGAACCATGGATATATATTAGAAACTATAGTTGATGTTACTCCATTCAAATGAAAAATCACTTTCACATTGAGATTTCCTAACTCCTCAAATTTTATTGTATCATGAATAGGTATAATGTGAGATGATTTATGTATCTTATCGATCAAAACCTATGTGTGTTCTTCTTTATTAGGTTAAATGGAAACCAGACCAAAAAATTCCATAAAGATCTCATTCCAATTTTAAGTTGGAACTGGAAATGGTTGAAGCAAACCTGAAGGTTTCTGGTGCTCATCCTTGACCTGTGGGAAAGTATAAAAATGTGACACAAAATTAGCAATAAAAAGTTTCATACATAGCTATAAGAATTGGTGCTTAATTTCATAGAACATCTTCATGGTTTCGAGTTGCACTACCCACTGAGAATTATAGAAATCCCCCATCACATCATTCCTGGCCGATAACGGTATCACAAAAAGATTCTGATAACATAGTATGCCTTCATTAGATAAATACTACTCATCAATGGTCTCCCCTCCATCAAGAGATTATCTAATTCCACAACATTCATTATCAAACTATTCCTCCTATAAAAATGTTCTCGAGAAGAGTAGATTTCAACCGAGCATAGACCACAGTAACATGGGACCATGACTCTCGAACTCCTATATGAAATTGTGAAAAAAGAACCATCATGTTCCACTATTATAATGATTCTTTTAGTATTTAGGTTGTAAGTTTCCTACTCAAATAATTTTCAATGACATTCTCTTTCCCCGGGGTACATTAAATGTCCTATTCAAAAGATTTTAGGTAATCTACCCAATACCTCTGGTAGAGATTCAAATATTTTTGAGAAAAGATATAACTCAAGATCTTGTATTCTGAAAACATGGTAAACCTTTCTATCTAAATATAATGTCACCAACTCTTATGTTGATGCTTCATAGTTGGATGATCAAGATCATGGGTTGGTTAATTCATCTCATGTGGACTAAGTTGTTGAGAGCCATAAAAAATGACAAGATCACCCTACATAAGAAGACAACCCAAACCCAAACCATATACATCACATAACACCACATAGCCTGGCCCAACCATAAGAAGAGTCAACACAATCACAGTAGTAAAAAGGTGTTTCAAATCATCAAAATGACTCTAAACTTTTTCATCCAATAAAACATTACTTCTTTTTGAGTTAGAGCAGTCATCAAAGAAGAAAACATTGATAAGGATTTTATAAACCGGTGATAATACCCAACTAAACCCAAGAATGTGTGAATATTAAAAATGATTTGGGGTTTCTCTCATGTTATAACAACTTTCACCTTTTCAAGATCAACTGAAATAAAATGTTTTGACACCATGTGTCCCAATAAATTGTCCTTCTGGATCCATAAATCACATCTTGATAAATTTTCATAATTTTTATGGTTTCTCAACAATTCCAAAACTTCTCTTAGATAACACACATAATCCTCCTTAGGCTTAGAGTAAACAAGGATGTCATCAAAAAAGACCACCATGGATGCATCAAGATACTCATGTAAAATTCTATTCATTAAATCCATAAGGAATCTATGATCATTAGTAATACAAAAAGTAATGACAATGTTCTCATAATGGACAAACCTAATCTGAAAGGTGATCAAAATTATTTTATTTTCAACAGATGGTAACTATATCGAATATCAATCATCAAAAAATACTTTGACACTTTCAACTGGTTAAAAAGATCATCAATCCATGGAAACTGATACTTTTTCATTATAGAAACTTGAATTATTTTTTGGTAATTAACACAAAGGTGAAGTCACCCATCAACTTTCTTAGAAAATAGAACTTTTGTCACCCGAAGTGACACATTTGGGCGTATAAATCATTTATCTGAAAAATCATCCCATTGAGTCTTTAGCTCTTTCATCTTAGATATTGACATGTGATAAGAAGAAATATATTCTGGTTGAGTACCAAACACTAAATCAATAGAAAATCTTACCTCTCTTACCTATGTAAAACAAGAGAATTCAGAAGGAAAACATTGGGAAACTCAACGATAATGAGAGGGAGGTAAACACTCGAAGATTCCATCTCCAAATCAAAATCAAACAAAGATATAAATATCCCCAAATCTTGATAAGATGTTCTATCTCTACTCAACATCAAGTCCCTCTCTCCTTTAATGATTTGTAAAACCCCATTTGGTGCGGTATATGAAACCAGTTGAAGATAACAATCAATCCTAACATTATTGTCAATGAACAAATCCATCCTGAATATGACATTAATTGGTTTCATGTAAAGAACCAGAAAATCCAAATCAAGCTCAACATATTCTAAAAAGAAAACAAAAGTGGGACTATAGAGACCATATACTATCTTCATTCCAATGTGTGAAGTAATATCTATCACATATGATAAAATATCTGTAGGAATATTTAGCATATTGACAATATGAGTTGAAATGAATTAATGAGATAAAACAATATCAAATAAAGAAGTCACTAATGAAAAATCTATAGTTATGGAACCTCTCATAGTTTCGGGACCCATATCTTTGTCCTCTAGTGACTCTTCTACTATGTGAAGAATCTTTATTTCGGATTCCTATGGCTAGAACCCCATTTTCCTTAAATAATATGATTACCCTATATTTTTAGGAGGTGTTTATGATATCCTTCCACTACAAGGAGTGGAATAGATATGGAATAACATCTGTATGTTCCCTAAGTATCCACAAGATCCACATATCGTGGTTTCCTTGGTGAAACCCCTCTTTGAGTTCCCTGGCTTGCTACACTAGTAACAAATCCAAGGGCCTCTTCCTAGAATGAAAGGAGGTTTAGAATAACCCTACTATCATAGAACACCATGAGAATCAGCATTCTTCCTCTTTACATTAATGGAAATCATATTGGCATAAGGAGAAAAAGGATCTACTATAAACCATGACTTACCAGTGAGGTCCATTTCAACAATCAATGATTTATCCAACACATCATTATTAGAAAGAAGATTCATCATGAAAACCCAAGAATGAATATCATATTGAAGTCCCAATTCAAGCTGATGAGCCTTCATCTTCTCATTAAATATTATCTCAGTTGAATACTATATAAACTCATCAAAGTGATTTTAATATTATCTTATGGTCCTATAAGCCCGCTCAAGTTTGAAAACCTAAATAGACTTTTCTAACACTATCGACTCTGGATAGAACTTTTCAGTGAAAATAATATTTAATTCTTTACACTCTAACCCCTTGTTCTTGGTCACCATCACCATCATGTCCCACCATCTCCTGCTAGGTCCTTCTAGCATGACGGTGGCACACTTCACCTTGATCTCCTCAGGTTTCCAATAATTCAAAATAATTCTTAATATTTATCATCCATTCCTTAGACTCTTTAGGATCATTGGTTCATTTGAACATTGTTGTATATTAGTGAATGAACTCCTGAAAACAATTCTGAAAAACATCCCTCTTAGGTTACATAGTTGTATCCTGAATGGGAACTGGTACTTTTGTATGTCCCATAGATTGGACAGTATGAAAAATCACCTATACCAAACACGAGTCCATGAGAGGATTTTATTGCTATGTTATAGTAGAAGGTTCCTCCTAGATTTAATTCACATGCCTTCTTGAAGGCATGATGCTACACAAAATCAGAAGACAACATTAAAGACATTGAATTAACACTCAAAAAAAGATACAAGGAAAATTAATACCATAAGATAAAAACAAAATATTTAGATTTCAATATATCCAAATCAAAAATCATGGAAAATACAAGAACTAGTCCTCAAGACATATTTCTCAAACCACCCCTAGTGACTTAAGGCTCATTATAATGAAATCTGGATAGGTAATCAATTAGAACTACATCATATGTCCTAGAAAGTTTACTCAACTACATACTAACATCAAGAAAAGATGGTTAGACTCCACTATTGATACCACTTTTCCACGAACCAGCCTGGGTGCCCTGGTAACCTGATATCCAATATCACATAGATAGAGCCAAATGTTGTTCCCAATACCCACAGGTTAATGACTAGCAGCTATCATCATATGAAATGAAAGTGAGAATTAATTTTCCACAAACAAAATGGAACAAAGAGAAACAAGTCAGTATACATATCATAAAAACTCCACAAGGAAAACTATACCAAAAGTCATGTTGAAAAAAAATCCCAAAGTTAAATGACAAATAACTAGAAAAACATGATAACAATATAAGTCTTAATAGACAAAACTATCCAAGAACAAGGATTAATAGTTATTACCACCTATAAGTGTCTATTTACCCTTTCTTGAACCTATAATAAGATAATGTACAAACACATGAAGGTATATGTAGGGGTTGATCTAAAATCCTAGTAGGGTCTCCCCAAAGATTTCATAATAAGATGAAAAAATTTAATTAACCAAACAATGATTTCAATTATAAATAAATAGATATTGAAGTTCAAAATCCTATCTAAAACATATCATGATTTACATTTCAAATGATGGAAATACATTAATCAAATGTCTTAATAACCATTTTATATAAAACGTTTTATATAAATTCAAATGGCATGTGTAACAGTTTACAAAACAATGACATATATTTCGAATTAAAATTATGATAAACATGGTCATCATCCAAAAGGAACGATAATTCCATGTTATGTGATCCTCATACACTCATGTGATAAAAATGGAAATGTGCATAGACGTTCCTTGAAATTGGATAGAGAGAACTCATTGGAATCATACTAAGGAATAAGATGTGACAATAATGTTTTTTATCATTTTATAGTGTTAATCGATGGATATGGACATTCTAACCTAGTGTGTATGTCCAAAATATCTCACTAACTACCTAGACTTTCATGTTTTATAATACAATAAATAATGTTAAATTTATTTTAAAACTATTCAAAACAATTCAACCCATTTACCATTTCAATATTCCAATTTATATTTAGAAACCAAAACATTGGTTTTTAATAAAATAATTTATTTTCAATGGAAAAAACATTGGGTTTCTATAAAAACCATTTTGAGAAATTTTTATCAAATAAAAATTTAAAATAAATTTTGTGACAACTAGGTCCAACTGACAGCACAGATACCCCACCTTAACCTAGTCGTCGGGTCCTGGCCTATCAGGTACCACCAGTTTCCCCACAAACACATGTGGCCCACCCCAGGGTCCACCCACATGCCCAAACAGGTCATATAACTAATGATTTTCCCCACATGCCAACACATGTCCTTTACAATGTGCTTTGTCCTCACTCACACACACCCTGGGAAACTTCCCAGAAGGTCACCAATCCTGATCACTACTCCAGGCCAAGCATGATTAACTACGGATTTCTAATCAAACAGGCTCCTGAAGAGGAAGGTGCACCTTTTGACATGAGTCATATCATTTATCCATTTAACCCTTTATCATTTGGGGGTGTTAGAATCACCCCCCCTTTAGAGCACAACGTCCTCGTTGTGGGCCCTACATTTCAACCCAGGCAGTGAACCACACTTAAGGCTGAGTACCACCTCTGATACCAAATGTGACAAATAGGTCCTGCTGACAGCACAGACACCCCGCCTTAACATGGTCGTTGAGTCCTGGACTGCTAGGTACCACCAGTTGCCCCGCAAACACGTGGTGCCCACCCCAGGGTCCACCCACATGCCTGAATGGGTCATATTACTAATTATTGTCCCCAAAGGCCAACACATGTGCTTTCTAGTGTGATTTTTCCTCACTCACACACACCCTAAGAAACTTCCCAGAAGGTCACCAATCCTGATCACTACTCCAGGCCAAGCACGATTAACTGTGTAGTTCTAATCAGACAGGCTCCTGAAAAGGATGGTGAACCTTGTTGACATGAGTCATATCATTTAGCCATTTAACCCTTTATCATTCGGTGGTGTTACAAATTTCATCAAATTAATTCAAAAATTTAAATTTTAAAAAAATCCATCAATTTTACAACCACAACAAAATCCATTGGAATTGGGGGTTTTCCCAATTTCATGCCAAATCCCATTTAAATACCCAATTCAATAAGATTCAACTTTTTTATAAACCAACTGAAATAAATTTAATTGAAGTCAAGAAATTGAATTTAAATTGAACAATTGAATTTAAATCAAGTAATCTAGCATTCAATCAAAATTTTTTATCACAACAGAACCACATAACTTAGGATCATGGGATCTTGAAATGAAAAACACTAATCAAGACACTCTAATAAAGAAATTGGTAACAATGATCAAAAAATCAAACCTAGATTCAATATCCAAAACTATGAGGATTATATTCTCCAACAACATAGAGATCTATAGAACCCTAGGAAGGAAAGAGGAGATATCGAGAGAAAGAGAAAGAGGAGAGAAAACCTATCGTGAAGAGATCGAACGTCATTATCCTAGATTTGATTCACTTCAAGAGGAGTGTAGAGAGGCCAAAATCACCTCTATAGAGCTTACAAGGAAGAATAAATCATAATAGGTCTAGATAGGCCCATTGGGAACTTAAAAAAAGGGTTTTGGGGTGTTAAAATAAGTTTTTGGATTAATTAAAAACTATTTACATAGTTAGAGTTAAACAAAATGTGTGTCGTTGTCATGTGCCCCTAGTGGTGGGTTTCACAGTCTCTTATTGGTGGGAAAATGATTTTTTAAACCATTCAGAGCCCAATATCCCTTCAAAATTTCCAACATTTTCTCAAAAACCACTAAAAAAGAAACACAACTAAAGGATGATCAAAAGAGGGGTTTAGGAATACCTGAAAATAGCAATAGGATGTTACAATGTGTATGTATGTGAATATGTATGTGTATGTGTATGTGTATATACATATGTGTATATGTACATGTAGGTATCTATACTTGTATATCTATGCATATGTATGTGTGTTGGTGTATGTATTTTTATTGATTTAATATCATTTAATCATTTTTTTATTTCTTCATTTTTTATTTCTTCATTTTTTTTATTTTCTATAATTTATCCATTCTTAATATTGATTCATTTTGATATATATTCATTTAATATTTTTGTAATATATTTAGTTTTGATATTTATTTAATGATTTTTTAATATTTATATATTTAATTAAATAATAATATTTTAAATTACTACTAAAAATTATAGAGTTTAATATTTCTTTATGTTTTTTACAAACAGTCAATATAGTCCATACATCAATAATAAGCAATAATATAATTATTTATTTATTAATTATTAATCATTTTTTTGTTCTTTCAATTCATTTAATTAATATTATGAATTATGTTTTTTTAAATAGTATTTTAAATTTTATTTATTCATTTTTAATATTATTTCTCTTAATATTATTAATTTTACAATTTTATATATTAATTAATTTTTAATTTTTTTGGAACTTATTCATTTTCTAAAAATTTTACATATTTATTTACTAAGTTTTAATATTTTCAATATGTTTTTAATTTAGGTGTTTAATATTTATTAATATTTATTTAGTAGGTTTTAATATTTTTAATGTGTTTTAATTATATACAATTTATTCATATGAGAGAATCTCGAAACCATACCATTTTGGCATAATTAAAATCTAACATATGACATCCCCAAAACCATTTTTGTGTTTAAATAGTTAATTATGATATTAAATTTAATTCATTTTTTAATATATGAAATGTAAATTGTATTTAACTACTTTTTCATATTTTTTACGTTAATTAATAAAATCTTGTAATCGTATTTATATTAATTTATTCATTCTGAATATATTTGTGTGTCTTTAATTTAATTTAATTATTAATCTTTTTTATATTCAATATAATTCATTTTTATTATTATTTTATTTATATAAATAGTATTATCCATTTATTCATTATTATTTTTATTTTATGTGTCTGTAATTCAGGTAATTAATGTTATGAATTCACTATTTAATATATTTTTTGTAATTTATTCAATTATATTTATTTGATTTTAATGTTCATTTATTTAATATTATTTATTAATTTGTAATATTTATTAATTTTTTAATATTTTTGGAAGTTATTTAACTTTTAATACGTATTTTTACAAAATTATTTACTATGTTCTTATATTTTTAATATGGTTTAAATTTATATGATTAATATTTATTTACATTCATTTATTAAGATGTAATATTTTTCAAATGTTTGAAATATATACATTTTTTAAAATTTTATTCGTTTTTGTACAGATTTACAATTCATGAAATAACCCTTACAAATTATAAAGAATTATTTGCTAAGTTTTAATATTTATAATATGTTTTTAATTTATATGATTAATATTTATTCAATTTTTTTAAGTTGTATGTTTTTTAAAATGTTTGAAATATATATATATATATTTTAAATGAATTTTTTAATATTTTATTCATTTTTGTACATGTTTACAATCAATGAAATTAATTTTATGAATTAATTATTTTAAATAGTTTAGTTATTTATTATACTGTATTTATAAATTATTTATATTTATTTAGTTAATATTATTTATTTATTTTTCATAGTTTTTAATTTTTATATTTTTTGGAAATGAATCATTTTGAATTATTTATTTATACCTATTTATTAGTGTGTTTTAGTATTTTCAAAACTTATTCTTCTTCGTTTTAATATATGTTTATTTTTTCTATTTTCTTAACTTATATAATTGATAAAAATTATACATAATTTTAATATTTTTGGAGTTTATTCATTATTAGTTATTCAATTTCATTCATTCTTAATATTCCTGAATTTATGATTATATATATATAAGGTGATTGGGGAAACAATTACATCAAACATACAAACACCTCACACACAGGGCAGAAAGGTGAGTGATAGCCCCCCCCGAAGGGGATATCCCACCCATTCAACCTTATTTATTTTTATATGGACGTCCTAGAGACCCAGTGGGCATGAAGCCGATTACATGGCCCAAATTCCCATCATACTAGCTTGGAGGCCTAGTGCTCATGTCATCCTGACTACGTCACAAGGCCGACATCATTATCTCATCACTACAAACCCGTATCATGCCTGCATCACCATTTACCTGCATCATGCATGCCTCATCGACTACACACAACATGCTTGCATCAGTGCGTGCATCATAAATCCCCCAAGGGTCTGGCCAGGATTCAAACCCTAGTCTTATGGATATTAGATTATGATGTTTACCAATTATGCACCACCCCAACTACAGTCATTAATAATGTTAATAATTTTTTACATTTTTGTATAATTTATTGATTTTAAATATATATTTGTTTAATGATTTTTTATTTTATTCTAAATAGTTTTTATTATCGGTTAAAAAACACTAATAAATTCTTGTTTTATTAGCACTGAAATAATAATAACTAATAAATACTATCTTTATCAGTGCTAAATTTAGGGATGAAAAATATAGGATTTATCACCACTACTAAAACTCGTCTTTATCAGTATTGTTTGAAAAGTGCAGTTAAAACCCTTTCTGATATTATAAATTCAATCCTAACTGAACTCACTTCTTCGAGTCATTCAGGCTCTTGTGGGAGTCAACATCTTTTTCCACTCACCCTCGAACTTCTTGGATGAATTGAGCCTCCCAAACCCTAAGGTATTTAATTAATTCTACTCCACATTAGTCAATCTTACATCCCTATTTCAACTAAAAAAATAATTTCATGTTCCTCTGAAATGAATGTGTCTCAATTTTGTCGAGTCTCATCAAGCATTCCAATTATTTTATTATAATCACCTAAATTCCTTTCCCTCGTAGGACTAGACCTATTTTCAAATCTCTATCATTAGATGAAGCACTTCAAACACATGAAAATTTCACATGATAATTTTGAAAAGGTAATCCAATTTTTTCCCCAATTAGATGTGCATTGGATTTTATTTTTTGTACCATCATCTAGAGAACTTGTACCATGAAAATTTTCATTTTAACTCAATTCACCTTTTCCCCTTAGAGTTACCCAGTTCAATAAATTTTTACTCATAGTAGTTTATTCCCCTTGATGACCCCATTGAGTATTCCATGCACTTTCATTCAAACAATGGTTCCAAATAGTAATTGGGTCTTTATTTTAAGTGTTTTCTTTCACTTTTACCCACTTTTACTCATTTAGACCACCATTGAATTTCATTATGTCATCATTTTAATCTTTTTTCCAGTTGACTTTATCAGTTCATCCTATTAGGACTAAGACACAATTTTATATAATCCCTAGTCCTAGTTATGGGTACTCCTCGAACCCTCCTTAAATCTCCACCTACAATACCTTTAAATCTATAAATTATAATCATGACCAATATTCAAAACATATATATCTACTTCTATCTAGTTTGAACTTCACTTCCAGTTTACACTCAAACATATTTCTATAATTGATTTTATTTATTGGTTCCACTGAGGCAGAGTTTTGTTTTTAGGTGATCCTGGGTATTTGGTCTTATACTCCAATCATTAGTTTGTAATGAGGCTTTATATTGATCCCACATAGAAACTTCTTCAACTTTTATTAAAGTGGATTATTCCTTCCAACCCCAATAAGAATTATCATTTTTGTTCATTAAGAAACATCTCATTCATATGAATTGTTTAAATTTGATGAATTCATAAAACATAAATTAGATTGTTCTTTGATTTTTTCAGTAGTTTAAGAACCCCGACATGATATTTATAGTAAATTGGATTAAAATTAAGATTTTATTCAATCATTGATTTCTCGAGAGCTGGTGATCGGAGCCTGTCAATTTTTTCATCAACTGGAGAAAGATAATAAACATCAACTCTTATGTATCATGTCACTGATGTAGGAGTTGGTGTCCTAGAACCAACTAGTTTTACTTTGATTACATGGATATTTAATTTATTATTACATATTGTTCATTGTTTTCCATGATTATGATGTAATAATGTACTATAGCATTTCTTGCATTGATAAGGTCATGGAAGTTCCACATAATGACTAGAACCTTGAAATGTTATAAAAATATTCTTAAATATAGTTATGTGGTTGGATTACATGCTATGATGGGACACAGATCATGCAGACCATTATGTACGAGTACTCGTAAGCAGATGAGACTTCCTCTCATGAATTTTGCACTTCGTAATCTCCAAGATAGGAGATTATGAGAACAGACCCTCTAGTAGAAATTCTGTAGGTTTTGGTGTCATCAGGTATTCCTATCTACGAGCGTGTGTAATGATCCATAGACTTTAAGATTATCATTAATACGTGTCATGACTTATGCACTTTGATTTACTGACGAAAACTGTCACACAGACAGTTGGTGGGAAGTAGGGTACGTTGGGTGCATCACGAGTGGCATGTTATTAATGGATAAGTCGAAGAAGGATTTGTCCCTTCCATTTATGGAAGTTTATATATCATCCCTTTGATTGAAATAGAACTGTCGTGTGAAATTCCATGGTCATGGTGTAACGACGAGTTTATTTCAGGTAATCAAAGAACGACATATCAAGCATAAAAATTGATGACACAATCATGAAACCTGCTTGATGAGATATTGCGACAAAGGGATTATATTACACAGTGAGTGTTCATATGTGGATGTCATTGTAGAAACATTACGTTCTTTATCTTGGGTGCCTTGACCTGTTGCTAGACAGTACTCTTGGACTTTAGGTAAGCCCGCCTAATGCCAACGAGAAAGAATCCTAGAGGGTAACACACTAAGTGTTTTTGGTGGTCTAGGTTAAATTCTATTTGAATTTAATTAATGAAATAAATATTATTCTCAAGAGCATGGAATAATTTTATTCATGTTAAGATGATCACATAAATTAAATAAAATATATTTATTTATTTTATTAAACATTTAATAAATATTTATTTACTAGTTTTTAAATAAAATATTTATTTAAGAGAACAAATTATTGATTTATTTATTCAGGTGTTCAATAAATGGAAGTGGAGTTTAAGAAGACCAAGGTCGGTCCAGTAGTAAAATAATTATTTTCAAGACGGTAAATAATTATTTAACTAGTTGGAACAAATTAAAATAACACTGTTATTATTTTGTGACGTGGAATTTTATTTATAATTATATTTTTCACAAGTTGGCGCACTATAAATAATGACACGGTATTATAATTAAATGCATTGGTTTTATCTAAGTTCATGAAAGTATTTAATATTTTATATTCAATTAAATATTGTAACTGAAATTCCATGTATATAAGTAGGCAAGTACCCTTATTGTGCCATACACCACACCACACGCCTGGTGAATTGAGAATTGTTGAGCAAAAAAATTTCTCTCTCAAATCCTCTTCTCTCTCTTATCAAGAAAAAGAGACGTTCTTCAAGGTCGAAGAACAAGCGATCAAAAATGATCGACACAAGACACTTTCTTTACCGCACTAGCACCTGGAGAATGAGCGGTGTCGATCGGAGGCCATCGGAGCACATGTGGATCACTGCTAGAGGGATTCTAGTTTGGATCTTTAAAACCACAACGAGATAATCCGGAAGGTTCAATTCGGATGATCAACGTCATCAATGAAGAAAAATACCAAAGATAGAGGTATTATTTTTCTTTATGAAATTAATTATAAACATGATTTGAAAGATCCTCTCTAAAGGTTTTGGGCCTCTTTTTTTCTTTATCTAAATATTTGATTATATTCCATAGAGACTGGTGTTCATCGTTGTATTGATCCCGAAATAATCATTGATCATGATAAAAATCAAAATTGGGTGTCTCCCCAACCACGCTTCTGCTGTGCCTGGAACCTTTAAGTGGTATCAGAGGGGTTACATCATATTTTATAATTTTTCAAATATTTCATTGATGAATTTCACATTTAATAATTTAGTTGTTTCAATTCAAGTTAATCATTTTACAAATATGAATCTCGAGATCTATTCCTCCTCTTTCCTTTCTCATTCACCTTACAGAAATGAATTTTTATTTTTATTTTGATTAAAATAAAATAGAGGATCTCATCCAAAGTTGAAAAATGTTCCTGGACGTACAACACCAGAATACATGGCATGTATTCGATAGTACACGTCGTGGAGTCTAGGTTCAATGAATTTAACTGGTCCACCAAACCATGTCGTGTGTTGGAGTCTTTCTATGTCTTAAGTGACACCGTGGGTTGACCAGGAACAGGTGGAACACGGTTTCCGAATTACACGCCGTGTGGCCCATGGAACAAGGCGTGTAGTCCCTTCGGGTTAGGGTTGGACCGTATGCCCCATACATGGCTTTCCCAGCTAGAAACCGTGTAAAACAGATACTACATGATGTGTGTCCCATTAAACAAGTCGTGTACTCTAAAAATTTCTGAAGTACATATTCACGCAATGTCCCTGGGTGTGTACTTTGGATGGGCGGTGAACAAAAAATACACATCATGTAGTCATAACTACATGTCGTGTACACATCCGAAATACGTATATTTATTAAAATTTATTATCATATTATACAAACCCTTGAGACGTGTACCATAGTGCAGGCATAAAGCTGAGGCACAATAGGTGATAGGTGTTATATATATATATATGTGTGTGTGTGTCTAATTTAACATCTGCGTAATGTTCATTTCTACTCATTGGGCAGTTATGAACAGGATTTCATCGGGTTTCCTCCAAGGTACAAGTTACATACAAATATAATTTTAAATATATTTATTTTTTTAAAATTATGATGGATGAGAATCTCATGGAAATTCAGAAAAGGGTTTAAGATAAATGGATTGACTAATTAAAGATAATTAATTGATTCAAGCATGATTTATCTTAAACAAAAACAATTAAATAATTGAATGCTAGTTTTATTTATGTGTAAATATCATTGCATGCATGGATGATCATGAGCTAGACCAAGACTTTTGTATGTGAATGGTTTCTTTTAATTTATTTATTTAAATTAAATTTGTTGGCCTACGAGCCATCTCCTCATTAGTATATAGGGCTTGCGCACCCAAGTTTTCTTTTATGTAAAACCCCTTTTACCCCTCACCTACATGTGAGATAAAAGCATATGTAATGGATGGAGCTCCCAAGGTAGTGGAGGTAGATCAAGTTTGGAGCCAAGGTGAAACCAATCCAAGAAGATATAAAGGTAGATAGGTGGAAAGCTGTAAACATAAACCCAAAAGGTTCAAGTTGTTTCTCCCCTAGGTTAGGGTTAGTTTATCAACCTCTAGATAAACCTACCACTAGAAAATCTCGTGATCATGCCATTTAATTTATTTTATTTCTGTCAATTATGTGGTTTATCATTATGTATGTGTTTTCATGATCACATAATTAATGAATTAAATAAGCATGCAAGCTGGAACTAAAATAAAATAGACTTATGCGTAAATATTATCAAGACATGGTTAATCACTTAAGTACGTTCTACTTAATATTAACAAGTGTGTGATAATGATAATAAGAAATTCACACATAAGAGATAAAAATCCCTCAAAAAAAATATTAAGTCATAACAAGCCTTCTATTACTTGATTAAAGGGTAAAACTCAATAAAACTATGTGTTTGGACAACCCTTGTTGGGATACTTAATTTTATATAGGAACCCCTTATGAAAGGTTTCTGATTGACTTAACCATATTACATCAAGAGGAGTATCCCTTGATATACTTGGTGTAATATTGGAGGCAAGAGTTAAGGAAATCCAAAGTCATGATTTCAGGATTGGGGAGTCCACTCAACATATCAAGGAGCTGCAAACCCATAGTTGGCAAAGACCAGCCTTCCTAAATACCTTATAATAGCTTGAACAACCCTTGTTGGGGTTATGTGAAGGGGAATATGGATCCTTGCCACTAGAATGTCATGGAATCTGGACATTCCGAGTTCAATGGTGAGGTCCATTAGGACTTGATAAAATAGTGGGAGACTTAATAAAATTTATTATTTCTAATAAAATGTAATCAATAAAGTACTAATGATCTTCTCTTTTAATTATAGAATAAAAATGACAAGCTCATCAACCACACTATCCCAGCGATCAATCTTGGATAAAGACAATATCCTCACCCACAGTAACTTCCAAGAATGGTTTATACGCCATCGGGTTATCCTACGCCATGAATGGAAGTCTTACGTGATAGAGTAAGCATTACCTGATCAGCCTTCCAAGGAGGCGAGTGATGATGATTTCCTGGTCTATGACAAACATATGAATGATGTGGTCGACATTCAATATTTGATGTTATCATCAATGTCTAGTGAGCTCATGAAGTCTCAAGAAAACATGGATGATTATAGAAAGTTCGAGAACCTCTGTGGTCTTTACTAGGAGAGAGAAAGATAGAAAATGTTTGAGATCACTAAGGCACTCTTTCAGAGTAAGCTTGGAGAAGGTGCCCCAGCTAGGCCTCATGTAGTCAAGATCATTGGATACATTGAGCACCTGTAGGTTCTAGGGTTTAAACTCCTCGATGAACTGGGCACCGATCTCATTATAAAATCACTCCCTCAGAGATTCTCTAACTTTTTTTCAATTTCAATATGAACAAAATTGAGAAGTATCTATCTGATATTTTTATCCACATTCTCCAAGTTGAAAAAGATATGAAGTGTGAAAAGCCTTCATTCCTTATGGTGAATAAGAGTAAAGGGAAGGTGAAGAACATTAAGCCCAAAGCTTCTTCACAGCCTTCTAAGAAAAGGAAGATCAAAGGGGAGGCAAGGGAACAAGAGGCTGTTTGTTTTTCATGTGGAAAGAAGGGCCACTGGAAGAAGAACTACACCCAGCCTAAGAAGCAAGGGGAAGCTTCAGGTGTGTTTGTTATCGAATTCAATCTATGTATTTATACAAATTTATTATTAGATACATATTTTGGTTCTCACATATGCATCTAAATGCAAGAACCAAGTAGATTCAGGAAGATTGATTGTGGGGATGTAGATCTACGAGCAGCCAACAGATCCATACTTACTGTTGTAACTATTGGGGACTACCACCTCGCGTTGCGAACTGGGATGATCTTGGTGTTAAAGGGTTGTTATTATGTTCCATCTGTTACTAAAAACATTATTTCTGTATCCAGATTAGATATATATGGATTTTTTCATGTTTGGAAATGAATTTTTCTTCTTTTACAAAGACAACATTTGTTATGGTAGGGAACATTTATACAATGGACTTTACATGTTGTATTACACAAACCAAGTAATGAAATTCGATAACAAAGATATTTCACTTTACTCATACCACACCCAACTTTGGAATCACCAACTGGTTATGTAAATGAGAAAAGCTTAAAAATGTTACATCAAGATAGTTATTTAGATTCTTTCAAACTAATACCACTTGGCATATGTCATGCATGTTTACAAGGAAAAATGACCAAATACTCATTTAGTGGGGAATGTGAAAGGGATAAAGAAATTCTTGAATTGGTTCATACCTATGTGTGTGGACCATTTCCAGTTGAAGCAAGGGGAGGGTACTCATACTTCATAACTTTTACTGATGATTTTAGAAGATATGGATATATCCACTTAATGAGGTATAAGTCAGATTCTTTTGATATGTTCAAAGAATACAAGAATGAAGTTGAGAACTATCTTGGTAAGAAGATTAAGAAACTTTGCTTAGACCGAGGTGGAGAATATCTTATTCAAGAATTCATTGATTACATACAGGATTTTGGGATCCAATCCCAACTCACTCCTCCAAACACGCCCTAGTGGGATGGTGTGAGTGAAAGGGGGAACAACACCCTATTGGGCATGGTGAGATCAATGATGAGTCATGTGAGTCTTTTATTATCCTTTTGGGGATATGCATTATAAACAGCTACACACATACTAAACCAAGTACCAACTAAATCGATAAATAGTAGTCTATACGAGTTATGGAGTGGAAGAAAATCCATGTTATCAAATTTACATGTTTGGGGTAGTGAAGCATTTATTAAGGCCTCTTCAGGTAACAATCTCGCACCCTGAGGTGCAAAGTGTACCATTATAGGATACCCCAAGCAAACAATAGGATATTACCTATACAAACCCTTAGACAAAAAGGTTATAGTGGCAAAAAATTCCATATTCCTTGAGAGGGAGAACATCTCCAAAAGAGATAGTGGGAGTGAGATAGACTTTGATGAAGTCGAGGCACAAGGTGCACAGGAGTTGGTAGAGGAACAGATTCCACAAAGCCCCATGGAAGAAGAATATGTTCGAGAGACACAAGTATTGCATAGGAGTAAAAGAGAGGTTAGAGAACCAGAATGGTATGGTTTTCTAGTTATCGAGGATGGTGACTCCTTATTAGTTTATAATAATGATCCTTTAACCTACAAGGAAGTAGTAAGTGGAACAGACGTTGCCAAGTGTCAAGAAGCCATGAATTATGAAATGGATTCCATGTACCAAAACCAAGTCTGTATTTTGGTTGATCCTCCAGTAGATGTAAAGCATGTTGGTTGCAAATGGGTATTCAAGAAGAAACTAGACATGGAAGGACAAGTCAGTACCTATGAGGCACGACTGGTTACAAAAGGTTTTAAACAACATCATGGAATTAACTATGATGAAACCTTCTCACCGTTTAGAATGTTGAAATCCATCATAATTCCACTTGCTATTGCGGCTTACCATGACTATGATATTTGGAAAATAGATGTCAAAATAGCATTCCTTAATGGGGGCCTTCATGTAGATGTCTAAATGACACAACCTGAAGGTTTTGTGACTCCAAAGATGCCAATAAGGTATGAAAGTTTAAGAAATACATTTATAGATTAAAGAAAGCATCCAAGTCATGGAACATTTGTTTTTATGAAGCCATGAAAGAATTTGGTTTTATCAAAAATGAATGTGAGCCTTGTGTATATAAATGTTTTAGTGGGAGTGCAGTAGTTTTCCTAATAGTATATGTTGATGACATATTACTCATTTGAAACGAGATACAAGTCTTGCAGTCTGTTAAGGCATGGTTGTATCCATGCTTCTCCATGAAATACTTGGGAGAGGTAGCATATATTCTTGGTATCAAGATACATCATGATGGATCCAAGAGATTGTTGGGCCTAAGTCAAATTATATACATTGATAAGATGCTGAATAGATTCAGTATGGAACAATCCAAGAGGGGATTGTTGCTAGTGTCACATGGCATTCGTCTTTCTAAGAAAATGTGTCCTCAGACACATGAGGAAAGAAAGAAAATGGAAAGGAATCCATACACATCAACTATTGGGTCAGTCATGTATGCCATGCAATGTACTAGGCTGGATGTCGCCTAAGCATTAAGTGCAGTAGGAAGATATCAAGCTAACCCAAGTGACCGCCATTAGATGGTAGTCAAGAATATCCTAAATTATCTGAGGCATACTAAGGATATGTTCCTGGTTTATTGAGTAGATGATGAACTAGTAATCAGAGGATATGTATATGCTAGTTTCTAGACTGATCAATATGACATGAAGTCGCAAAGAGGATACATATTCACCTTGAATGGAGGTGCAGTGAGCTGGAAGAGCTCACAACAGAGTGTGGTCGCAGATTCTATAGTAGATACCTAGTATGTCATAGCTTTTGAGGCAGCTAAAGAAGAAGTTTGGATGTGAAGCTTCGTCCTGGAGCAAGACGTGATACCTGGCAGTAAAGATCCCATCACACTATACTATGATAATTTTGCAGTGGTGGCTCTCGCAAAATAGCCAAGGTCACATCAGTGGAAGAAGAACATACTTTGGAAGTATCATCTCATGAGGGATTTTTCTCAGAGATGTAAATTTGTAGTGAGAAGTATTTACACAGAAGACAATGTGGTAGAACCCTTCACTAAAGCCTTGACTCAGCAGAAACATGATAATCATTTGAGGTCTAGCAGACTGAAAGTCATAGGCAGTTGGCTCTTGTCCAAGTGGGAGTTTTTAAGAGTTGGTGTCCTATAACCCACTAGTTATACTTTGATTACATGTATATTTAATGTATTATTATATATTATTCATTGTTCTTCATGATTATGATGTAATAATGTCCTAGAGTATTTGTTGCATTGATAAGGTCATGGCAGTTCCCTGCTATGATGAGAACCTTGAAATGCTATAACAATATTCTTAAATATAGTTCTTCGGTTGGATTACATGCTATGATGGGACACATAGCATGCAGACCATCAGGTGTGAGTAATCTTAAGCAGATGAGAATTCCTCTCATGAAGTTCGCACTTGGTAATCTCCAACATAAGAGATTATTAGAACAGACCCGCTAGTAGAAATTACACATGTTTTAGTTTCATTGGATATTTCTATCTGTGATCATGTGTAATGATCCTTATACTTCAAGATTATCATTAATAGGTGTCATGACTTATGCACTTTTATTTAATGATGAAAACAATCACACAGACAATTGACGGGAAGTAGGGTACGTTGGGTGCGTCATGAGTGGCATGTTATTAATGGATAAGTCGAGGAAGGATTTGTCCCTTCCATTTATGGATGTTGATATCTCGTCCCTTTTATTGAAATAGAACCGTCGCGCGAAATTCCATGGCCATGGTGTAATGACGAGTTTTTTTCAGGTAGTCAAATAACGACATATCAAGCATAAAAGTTGATGACACAATCATGAAACCTGCCTGATGAGATATTGTGACAAAGGGATTATATTACATAGTGAGCATTCATATGTGGATTTCATTGTTTTAGTATTACATTCTTTCTCTTGGGTTCCTTGACCCGTTGTTAGACAGTACTCTTGGATTTTAGTTAAGCTCACCTAATGCCAATGAGAAATAATCCTAGAGGGTCACACACTAAGTGTTTTTGGTGGTCTCAATTAAATACTATTTGAATTTAATTAATTAAATAAATATTATTCTCAAGACCTTGGAATAATTTTATTCAAGTTAAGATGATCTCATAAATTAAATAAAATTTATTTATTTATTTTATTGAACATTTAATAAATATTTATTTACTAGTTTGTAAATAAAATATTTATTTAAGAGAATAAATTATTTATTTATTTATCTGGGTGTTCAATAAGTAGAAGTAAAGTTCGAGCGGACCAAGGTCGGTCTGGTAGTAATATAATTATTTACAAGATGGTAAATAATTATTTAACTAGTTGGCACAAATTAAAATAACGCTGCTATTATTTTGTGATGCGGAATTTTATTTATAATTCTGTTTTGCACATGTTGGGGCACTATAAATAATGACGCAGTACTATTATTAAATGCATGGGTTTTCTCTAAGTTCATTAATGTATTTAATTTTTTCTATGAAATTAAATATTGTAACTGAAATTCCATGTATATAAATAGGCAAGTACCCCTATTGTGCCATACACCACACCACACGCCTGGTGAATTGAGAATTGTTGAGCTAAACAATTTCTCTCTCGAATCCTCTTCTCTCACCTCTCAAGAACGAGAGACATTCTTCAAGGCCGAAGAACAAGAGATCAATAATGATCGACACAAGACACTCGATTCTCCACTCTAGCACCCAGAGAACGATCGATGTCGATCAGAGGCCATCAGAGAATGTGTGGGTCACCGCTAGAGGAATTCTATTTTGGATCCTTACAACTGCAACGAGATAATCCAGAAGGGTTAATCCAGAAAATCAACATCATCAATGAAGAAAAATACCAAAGACACATGTATTATTTTTCTTTATGAAATTAACTAAATTATTTATAAACATGATGTGCAAGATATTCTCTAAAGGTTTCAGGCCTCTTTTGTTCTTTATCTAAATCTTTTATTATATTCCATGGAGACTAGCGTTCATCATCGTATTGATCCCATAATAATCATTGATCGTGGTAAAAATAAAAATTGGGTGTCTCCCCAACCACGCTTCTGTTGCGCCTGGAACCTTCAATTGAAACACCACCTAGACCTCTATGTACGAAATCAAGAATTGAATAAAAATTAAATCCTTCCTCTTATTGTACTCCCATCAAGAAAATTTATAGAAACCATCCTTGATATCTACTTTTTTATATATGAAAATTTAATTAGATTAATTATAACATTATAGATATCACACATTCTATTCCTTCAATGATTTACAACACTACAAAACGATATCATTACGCATCATTTGAATATTATTATTTTATAAAAATGGATTCATATAGCTAAAAAATTCTTTAATAATGACCTTTTAGGGTTCTAAACTCATAATTTTTGTTTATTTTTTTAAAATATACATATTTATGAATCAAATATGATGGATATAAATCAAAAAATGATTGATTCCAATCGTATGACAATATAGTATGAAAAAATATGGTGAAAGAGTTCATAATCTTTATAAAAGATCATGAATATAACCTATCATAAATCCTTTTTCCATGTTTACTTTGTAGTTATTCAAGACTAATTAGTCTAGAAGAGTTTGATAAAAACTTGATCTATCAAGGAATATATTGAAGTTATAAATGTTTCCCTAAACATAGGTATAAAAAGAATGTAGATAGTGATAGGAATAACAGTACAGTTTATGGATCATCTAATATAATCAAAAGTGTGAATAATACTGAATAGTGTATTGAATATATGATTACAGGTGTGATTGATGATGATGTTTGTAGTGAGTAAATGAAAATGAAAGTTGAATATGAATATCATGATTATCAAAACCTATTTCATAAATTAAAGAGTTGTGAAAATATTCTATTATATGATGGATTTACTAATTATAAAACATTTTCAACAGTACTGAAGCTATAAAATGTAAAAGTTTTCAATGGATGGAGTGAAACTACCTTTAAAATACCTCCCCATCCTCATTGGATTGAGAAGGTGGGAGGATTTTACTTGGCCATAAGCGAAATCCCCAAGATGCCAAAGGCTCTAAATAAATGTTTAAGGTCTTTAATACAAGTGAGGGATGATTTTCCCTTTAAGAATAAAACAACCAAAACAAAAACATCATAACTAAAACTACTACATGATACATGATAAAAATGAACACTAACTCAAAGTAACCCCATTGATATCAAAACTAAACCATGACAATATACCATGGAGGAAGACTACAATTCTCAAGTAAAAAACAAAAGACATACTACAAAACTCAACGACAACCACATAACTCCAAAGATCTACATGCCCTATGCCCCAAATCCACAAAACATCCCATGTATCGGAAAGTATTGCTAAAGATGTGTGATACATTACCATTTCACATGTCTCAATAAACAACATCTGAAAAATTACCAAAGTTCTAAAGTAGGGTTGAGTAATGAAACATAGTATATTTTCCCCAATGACTTCCCCACTCATGCCACTACGAAATAAAAATTTACCACATTATATAAAACAACTTATATAAAATAATTTTCTAAAATAGTTTATATCCAAATATAAAAAAGTTTCATAGTAAAATAGTTTTATCATAACAACATCAAGTTACAAAGTAATAAACCAAACCATGTTCTCAAACCATTTCATAAATTCCACTTGTGGAATAACCCTTTTCAATCTACATCTCCAAAAATCTATATATCCATGCTTCGTTATATAGTTCCATACTCATTAGAGGTTTCTCATCTATCAACCAAGTTGTCATAAGGTAATTAAATCCCATGTTCCATTACTCCTTTGGCATCGAGCACCAAGTGATATTTCAACCAACATCATAAATAAAATATGAACACACACCAACCATCCCATATTCCATTAAAACTTCAGCACTAGGCACTATGTCATATTTCAACTAGCCTCGTAAATGAAATATGAACACACACACACACCAAGTATTCCCAACAACCATGCCAATACAATCATGAAAAAACCATTTCAATGCCAACATCAATTCAATAAAAAAACCTTTTTATTGAAAAACATTATCCATAAATTGAACCCATTAACCATATTATAATCATAAATTTAAAATCATTTATCAAATATATTTTCATAAAAATTCAACAATTTTAAACAAAATCCCAAACTATCACTAAAGAAGGTTTCTACCATGCATCTCACACCAATTTCACAATAAAATTAAATCAATTTTATCAATATGATACTAATACAATTAGTTTTAGAAAGAGGAGTCAATATTGAAGCCACATACCTCATGTTTTATGATGACAATGATGAATGAAACTTAAAAGCGAATTAAACCGGGTTGAAACTCCCAAAAATACACCTTATATATATTATTCTATGAACAATAAGGAAACATATAATCATTTTTGGAATCAACTACCTTAAATAAATCTACAATGGAAATAGATCTAAAAAACCAAGAGAGGTAGGGATGTAGACTAAGAATAACTACCAATAACGACAAAGAATGATCAATTACCATGAGAATATAACTTCAAAACACCAAGATAAGCCTTTAGATCAACATCAGATCAATGAGAGAAGATTCCATAGCCTTTAGGAAGATAAAATATTGAATTAGGGCCACATAGAGGGAAAATGAGGGAGTTAGAGATCAAAATGTGTGATATAAAAAATTTAAGGATATCACTTTTAAACCATGAACAGTTAGTCATACAGTTAAGAAAACTGTGGACTAACCGTGTTCTAGCCACTACCTTAAGGATAAACCTTGCACAGTTATCTTACATGGCTAAAAAATCATGCAGAAACCATGAAAAATACCACTATCCAACATAGCGTAGTTTCTCCTGGGATTTCTCATGGTTTGGAGAACTTGTGTGTCATCCCTTTACCCCTTGTCTCATTTTTCATGGTTTCATGTATTTGTTACATGGTTTTCCCAAACTATACACCAACCATGAACCTTTATAAGGGCCCCAAAAACGCACCAAAAGTTCTCAAAACTCTCAAAAACCTCACCCATATATTTTTCATACATTAAAATCATAAAGAAATGATACTTTCATGAAATCAGGGGTGTTACACTATCTTCAAGGAACTACTGGATCTCTTGAATAATATTCTACTAGAAGATAATGAGATTCAATTATTACCATATGATGTTAAAACATTATATTTTTAAATGGAATGATCTCTAAAAGAATACAATCATTTCCAAATTAATATATATTGTTTCATTAGCATCATGAATCAATTAAAAAATTCCCAAAGTGTGGTGTGTATAGATATAAGAAATATTAATCATTCCTTTAAATTTTGTATGGTACTTTCCAATAATTCTAAGTTTAAGGATCATATAAGAAAGTGAGGAGATTACAAGGACATTTATATAGCACATATATACAATAAATGAATATGGAAAACTTCATCACCGAGAAGCCTCTCCTTAGAGAAAGAAAATTGATCACGAACATCATGAATTTGTAAACGAGCTGAGAAACCTTCATCTTACTTTATCCACATATGGAGTGAATCCTTTTTGTTTACAAACCACCACTAATAGTATATGGCTGATTATGTTGGAATGTTATGAATTTTTACCATGGTTATACTTAATGTGAAAATACATTATGTTATCTCTGGTTATTTCAGGAATAAAACAATCGGTAATCATATTGTTGTTTATTTTTCTCTATTGATAAAATAATTGAATATATTGTGGGATTCTTCTGTACTTTTTTATGGTCCACATAGAAATGATTATTTTTTATTAAAACCCACATTATACGGGATAATAAGTGAATTTATAGCTAATGAATTTTTTTCAATATATAGAATCAAAGGAACTCAAGGGATTCCCATTTGTGAGCAAGGTACGCACTATGTTTGGTTGAAACATTCATAAAAGACTGTATTTCTATGAAATTGCATATTTCTACCCTGATGAAATAAATACCAATATTGGATGACATAATTTGATAGGAAATAAAAATAATTAACAAAAAATATGCACTAAGACGTGATAAAATTTTAGATAAAGTGAAATATATGGACACTATTTTGGGTAAACCTTCTTTAAAAAACCATACAAAAAAATAGTAGGATAAAGTGATCGGTTTTTTGAATTATCAAACTAAATTTTTTACACATCATAAATTTTTATGATTTCATGCATGTGAAAAAAATGAATGTTATTGTGTCATTGGCACATTACTAAATGAACCTAACACATAATGTATTTCATTAAGTGTATGTTGGACATGATTAACATGGTGATATAGAAAGATTTGGTTCTAGTGAAGGGTAAAAGATGGAATTATCTTCCTCTAACTAGTTTTACTATTACCATGAAAGAGGCATATCATTATTTTCAACTTCTTAAATGATATAAATTTTCTAAAGAGGAATTCATAAAATATCTATAATATCATTTTAATGACTGATTTAACGTTAAAGTTCCTGAAATCACATAAATTTAATGTTTTGATGCAATATTTAATGTCGATAGCTTTAGGTTTCACTATTTCTTTGTATTTATTCCATATATTAACCAAGATCTATTTATTTTTCAATGATATGTGCACTAAATTTATTGAACCATAGAAACTTCCAATTGTAGAAAAGTAAATTATTGTCATATCATTTTAATTAGATATTTTCTTTACACCATTAATATTTTATATGATGGATAACTTTATGGTTCACATGGTTAGAGAGATTCAGCTATGGGTTTCTATGAATTATAGAATAATGTTCCCCATTGAATGTTATGTGATGATTTGGAAAGTGTATCAAAAATCACAGTCAACCAGAAGGTTTTATTGTAGAGTGATAAATTTTTTATAAATACATTAAAATATCTACCAACTACCTGTCCGATGAAAAAATCATTGGTCTAATAAAAGCTTATAACATTCACAGTCTTATGGGTGAAGAAATTTCTAGAATAGATGTTTTCATTATTACTATTATAGAGAAATGGAATTCTCAAATTTACATTTGGAATAAAAATTTAGACATTTCACCATATGTTTAACCCCATAAAATAATTATTAGGAATTTAAATACATCAAGGGATGAAGGATGGATATCAAATACACATAATTGAAAGTTGATAAGATGGTTTCAAGACCAGAATTTTAAGGAGTAAACTGAAAATCTGAATCCAATTTTATAATGACTTTTATGTCTATCCAAAGGACCAAGGGTACATATATTACATTATAATGGTTATTTAATTAATGTTCATACATTCTATACAAAATAATATAATTAATGTAGTAAAATACAATATAGTGGAGTTAAAATTATGAATGAATAAATATATTTACCTTGTACCAAGGACTAAAATCCAACTTATGTGAATATTTCATTGTTTGGAATCACCAAACATATATAAAATTTGGATTATACAACATTCCAATTGAAAAAAGTTCAATTCAAGTGGGATGATAATATTAATGCAGTTAAAATCAATGAATTGGGATTTATGAATGTATAATTATGTAAGTAAGGTTACAAAGATAAACTATTTATAATAAAAACATAGTAAGTATAGGTATTTAATTTTCAAGATCCTGTAAATTGAAATTTGATAATTATTCTATTATAAACCAAAACAATTGAAGGGCTAGATAGAAATTAAATTGAGGATGGCCCTTTCATTGGGATGTCACAATAATTTCATGGTGGTCCAAATATGGATAATTTCTTATGTTACTAATAAATCCATAATTAGGGTATTTGAATACTTGATAGATGTCTCAAATCCCTCAACATGTAATAAAAAAATTAAATAATCATGTTTCATTTTTTTGTAATAGAATTGATTTTACCTCATATAATTATATCTTTACTACTATATTTATCTAATATAAATTATATATTCAAACACTTATATAGATAAAGTATTTTACACTTATCAACATTCCCAATACTAAGAAACAATTGGTTTCTCAATGTTATAATGCTCTCAGTGAAGAGGAAAAACAATTTTATCCACATTATGATGCTCTCAATACTAAGTAACAATAGGTTTCTAAACCCAATGATGATCCTAATGAAATGGAACAACAATTCTCTCCACAAATTGATGATACAAATCATAAGGAACAACATATTGACAATAGTAATGATGAGGAAATTTTATAAGGTGAATAACCTATATACCATAAAAAAATTGATCATTGTATCATGATGGTGTTAACAAAAATGACTAAGGGTAGGAGAAGTGGGGCCAAATTTGAGTTTGGAAATAATTTATGAGACCATTTTGTTAACCCTAATAAGTACATTTTCATTTGTTACATTGATATCACCACTCGAATTCATGTTTCAATTGATGTATATTTTTGGAAAAATGTTGTGGCTAAGGTTAAGGCACTAATTTGGTAAAACAATAATGAAACATTGATTTAATCTTCATTATCCCAGGCGGAGTAAATTTCTACTAGATGGATGTGGAATGAAATTTTTATTAATTTTTACCATAAAGGTGCATAGAGGCTTCCAAAAAATTATTATAAATCATTATATCAGATATGTTTAAGGTAATGTAAACCCACACCCACCCCATATGTATACCCAAATGATATACTACGAAATGTGGAATGTGGTTATTGGCCATCATGGGGAGGAATATTTTCAGGTAAATATAGATTGATAATACATTAATTTAAATTACATGTATTAATAACTTTCATTAAGAATTGTAAATTTAAGAAACAACATATGAGTGCTGAAAATAAGCATCATACAAAATTCTCAATGAACCCCCAACATAAAGTATTTATGGCGTATACTTCACTTGAAAAAATTTTAATGTATTTTAAATCTATAGTGATAAATTTTTGTATAATAAAACACAAAAATGGTATTGGAAGCATGTGTATGTATGATATACTAAAATAACTTCAAATATCAATTACATAACAATGATTACTTATTTTTCAATGTTTTTTTATCCATTTTAGACATAAGAATCATCATCAGATGTACCCGATGAATGATTACTTTTAATTCCCTTGAATTGGACTAAACAATATGGTTGTATATAAGGTGTGGGTTTTGGAGTTTCACCCCGAACATATTTTGAGAAAATAAATCACTAGGGGATAATGATAATAAAATGGAAGATATTCATAGATGAATAGGTTCTCTAGAAGAAAAACCTAATTTTCATTCAGAGTAGTTAGAAGATTTTTTGGGAATTAATTAAAGGGAAGAAAAAACAAAACAAAAATCACTACATGGATATACCCCCCTCAGTTTAATGAAAATACATTCCCCTAAAAGGTATGAATTACCAAATACAACAAAAGTTTTCATAAAAAATCGGTGAAATGTGAATCAAGAAGAAACAGATACCATTCTTGTACTGATATTCTACTATGTAATAATGATTATGATTTATATCTATCAACACCCACACATCACCTTTTTGTGTGGGGGTATAGTGTACAATATCCAAATAGATATTATACAAAATATAAAACTTTCAAATGGTCATGTGATAGTTGGGATTCATGTACCTCATGAGTGGAGTGTTGAGCAACATAGTCCCCTTGTGATCTAGATGTTCACACAACTAAAATTACTATTGGATATTTCATAGAATAGTTCGTTAATCTTGTAAAAATAATTTTCTACATGGTTTTATTTATTTAAATTTTTTTTATGTAAACCCCTTAAAAATTAATGAAAAAAGACCTAAACCAATAAATGTTATTATAGATGGATAACGGGAAGGCTAAACTGAATTTTGAATCAAAAAACATTATAAAGGATATACCAATAGATCAAAAAGAAATTCAAAAAGAACATTTTTACCTCGGTTTAAACATTCTAATTTACTAATATTATAAGTTCATGTGAGTAAAATGTTCAAAAATAGTGATATGACCATAATTTATTTTGAAGAAAAAATGTATGAAAAGGCTATTATGGACAATATTTTCTTGATATTGTTGATTAAATCCTCAAGCATGAATCACTTGGAGTCTCAGTTGTAAATTTATACAAGAGGTTTATTATTATAATATGTTTTACTAATAGTTGATCTACTATTTTAATTAAAGTTAAATACAATTCATTTTTTTGTAGGATTATATATTGGTACTATTTGAAGGGAAAACCCTATGAATAAAAACATAGACTAATTAGTCCTCACATCACTTCCATAGAAATAAAGACATTTGAAGAAAATTATTATTCGTTAATAATATAAAAACTATAAGAAATGTTTTAAAAAAACTTATAGATGATAGTCTCTTCTTAATACCCATGATACATAGGTTAAAAAATAGAATTTCATTGTATAAAATATATTTTGATTTTTTAATTAGTTATTAATTTTTATATTTTAGTTAATAATGTTTTCTCATTTCAATAAACTTTAACACTCAAAATATTTGTTTTTTGGATTCAATGCATGGATACCCAACAAATCGACCACATGTAATGGTGTTTATAAAGTTTTAATATTCTACATGAAAGATTTTATGAATCAACTTCCAGTTGCACATTTTATATTATTTTTTAATTAAATTTTTTTTATTAGAGGGTGGTATTTAAACATCATAAAAGTCCTTCCATATGAATATTCCATGAGCATAATAATCCCATTTACATCTATAAGTGGATAATAATTATGCTATGTATAATAATATTTCACTATAAATACAAATATTAAAATGAATTACTTATTTTTATCAATTCTTCTTTAATGTATGAAACAAACTGGTGAAAAAAATTATTTTTATTACATTTGAAAATATATGAAAGATATAATATTTAATCAAAAAAACTAGTTTCCCTAAAGAGGTATTGTTTATGGTAATTGAAATTTAATTTAAAAAATTTATTAATCCTTTATTTATTTATATATTTATAGTACTTTCTAGAATGAATAAAATCCTCATATTCAAAAGAGAAATTGATTTTTTTAGAAATTAATGGGTCGATTACATGGTTTTAGAATATATAAGAACATCATGAAGCACTAAGGTTCTATTTTTTTAATCCATGGAGAAAATTTTTCTTTATTTTATCTATTTATGTTCAGTAATGTGTGTCATCAGTTTATAACTCTTAGTTCATGTTGTCAGTTTAAAATTGATATTTTATTTAAAAACAAGTTCCAATTAATTAAAGCCAAGAAAACATCATTTTATTGAATTGATAATTTTGGAAAAAATTCACAATTAATTTTTTATGTGTAGGAATGATCCTCACATAAATTTGACATAATATGTGACCAGTATGAATCAAAGTGTGTGTTTATAATTAAAAAATGACATCTAAGTAAAACATGTTTAACTCATTTGAAACCTATTAAAATACATGGATTGTCTTGATACATTATTAAAGAAATCCTTAAGTCAGTTTTTATGTGAAGGAATCAACCACCCATTAATCTAACACACAGTGACACTGGTATGACTCAAAGTGTTTGTTTTAAATTTGAATTGACATTTTTGTTCAAAATATGTATAACATACTAAAAACTAATAAAAACATTCATATTTTTTGATTACTTTTTAAAATGATTTTATGTCATTTTTTACAAGTATGAATTAGTCACACCTCATCACAATAAAAAATGCGACCAATATGATACAAAATTTTTTATTTTAGTTTAAAATGGAATTTTAGTTAAAACAACACCTCACATACTCAAAACTAATGAAACACATTCTTAAAATTTTTATACTTTAGTGAAATTATCCATATTTCATTTTTCTTGTAGGAATCAGTCGTACCACAATCAGATACATGGTATGACTGGTATGACTCGAAATGTGTGCTTTTACTTTAAAAATGACATTTTAGTTAAAAACATTTTTCACTTATTGAAAATATAGAAAACACACTTGAATTGTCTTAATAATTTTGGAATATTATACTTACATAGTTTTTGACATGTAGGAATAAATTGCATGTCAATATGATGCATGTTATGATGGCTATGATACGAAGTGAATGCTTTTAGTTTCAAATGACATTTTACTTAAAAAGACAAGTGATATACTAAAAAAATGAGAAAAAATTCAGATTCTTTGGATAAACTAAGAAAACAATCCTTATATTATATTTTATGTGTAACAATTATCATAACCTCAATCTAATACATGGTGTCACTTCTATGATTCAAAATATTTTTTTTCAGTTTAAAAATGGAAATTTAGTAAAAAAGATGTGTGCCAAACTCAAAACTAAGTAAAATAATTTATATTTCTTTGATATCATAGGTTAATGATTCATAAGTAATTCTTGACATGTAGGAATAATCTTTACATCAATCTAATACATGGTGTGGTTGGTATGACTCAAAGCGTGTGTTTTTAGTAAAAATTTGATGTTTTTTTTGTTAAAAATGTGTGTCACCCATAGAAAACCAAGAAAATATGATTATATTGTCTTGATAATTTATGAAAATGATCAATAATTAATTTTTTATGTGTAGGAATTAGTCTCAAGTCAATCTGACACATGATGTGATCGGTATGAATCAAAGTGCATGTTTTCAATTTAAAAATAACATTTTAGTTAAAAACATGTCACTTACTGAAAATATAGAAAATATGACAAGATTTTATTAATTCTTTATTAAAATGAAAATTATTCCATTTGGTATGTGTAGGAATCAACCTCACATTAATCCAGTACACAATATGACCAGTATGAATTAGAGTGTATGTTTTTATTTTAAATTTACATTTTAGATCAAAAGGAAAGTAAAATACTAAAAATCAATAAAATACATTGAAATTGTTTTTATACATGAGTAAAAAAACCCATAAGTCATTTGTGATATGCAGGAATTATCATCATCTCAATCTGATACATTGAGCGACTGATAAGACACAAAATGTGTGTTTTCAATTTGAAAGTGATATTTTAGTTAAAACTATGCATAACATACTCAAAAGAGATAAAAAACATTAATTTTATTTTGATAATTTATTTAAATTATCCTTAAGTGACTTGTGATGTGTAAGAATCAGTAATGTCTAAATCTAAAACACAGTATGATAGGTATGATTTGAAATTTGTGTTTTCAATTGAAAAATGAAATTTTAGTTACAAATTTGTGTGACTCACTAAAATATATGGAAAAACACTCAAATTGTATTAATAAAATAGGAAAATCATCCATAATTCATTTTAAATGTGTATGAATTAGCCACATGTCAATTTTAGACACTATGTTACCAGTATGACTTGAAATGTGTGATGTTAGTTTTAAAATGACATTTTAGACAAAAACCTATGTCACTCACTGAAAACTAAGAAAAAAAGACTCTTATTTTCTTGATACATTATTACAACAAAATATAGTGATTATTGAAATTCCAGAATCAATTTCACATCATCATGATACAGAGTGTGACCAGTATGAATCACAGTCTATAACGACCCGAAATTTTGAATAAAACTTGTTTCCTAATTTTGTGTGTTATTTTATTTCATACTCAACAAAACTTTTTCATTTAATAAAATGAGTATAATTAAAATTAGACTGTTGGGTTTTGACTATTATATGGCCGTTAATCAGTATGACCATTGAAAACTAAACGTTTTGATTATTGTCTCTAAATAAAAGTGATCTTGGTTAATTAATATAGACAGAAGATTTGATGGCCTCATCCAGTAGTCTCGGGCCAATCGAAGCCCATCTAACGGAACTTGGGAAGGAGGTATCACCACTAGGCTTTGCTCTGGACCAAACCCAAGCTGAACTTCATCGTGTGAAGCTAGAACAGAATTGCCTTCATGAGAAGATCAAACTGATAGAAATCACCACTCGGGCAATGTTGGCTGAGCCACCCCAAGATTCTCTCACCTTAGCACACCTTACACTTAGATCCTATGCTGGTGTTATAAGGGTCTATGTAACGAGACCTTAGCTAAATTATGTAATCCTTTGATAAATAAAAATTGTGATTTCTTATTATGGTAATGTTTTTGAATTTTCAAATGCCCAGATAAATGTAGTATGCATATTATTGATGAATTTTGAAAAAAAGGATATTTTAAAAAAATTTATATAAACCTCAAATAACTAATAATGTGTAATGATTTTCAAAAAATGGTCTTCTACAATTATGTTCAGTAAGAAATTTAGAGTCTAATAAGATCAACTTAATTTTTTATTAATAGTAAATTATGAATAGTGATTTTACGCTTAGGATTAGTAATGTGACCAAATGGATTAGTAATCTCAATTAAAGAAAGTATTAATATAATTTAGGCACCTTGATTAATTAATGTGATTCAATAAAATAGGTAAATAACTGTTTCAGATATTATTATTCAAGTATTAGTTTTTTCGGGTGAATAGTGTTTTTTAATTAAAAATTTAATTAAAAATATTTAGAAATTTATTTATATAAAATAGAGCACATTTTTTGAATTCAGAGTATCGATATTATGTTAAGGTAATTTTTGGGGATTTTTCTGAAAAAAATGAATTTTCAGTGCATAGTGTATTTATTAAAAAATTTATTTAAAAATATTTATCAAATTATTTTTATAAAATGGAGTTCATTTTTGAAATCAGATCATCGATATTAGGTTAAGGTGAAATTTTGGGATTTTTCTGAGAAAGTTGAATTTTCGGTGAATAGTGAATTTTCAGTTTTAAGTTTCGGGTGTTTAATGACATCATTAAATGATGTATTAAGTATGTAACAAATATGGTCGACTTATTAATAGTAAGATAAGGTATGAGGTGTCCCAAGTGGCCAATACCATGGGCAAATACCATGGGCAAGACCATGGTTTTTCCAATACCACCAATGAGGTGTCCCGTGGCCACTAATGCCTTGTCCCCTCACTTTCCCTATAAATACCCACCCTTCCCTCATTTATTTTTTACTCCCAACTCTCCCCCAATGAAGCTCTGATCTCATTACCTCCCAAGGATTCCTCCCAAGGTTCCCCCAAGCCCTCAAGTTCCCAACCTTTGAGTTTTAAGAGTTACGTTTTAAGGTAAGGGATCCTATCTCTCTCTTTCTTTTCAAGTAATCTCTTTTATGTCATTTATTTTATGCTCCATGCTCTTATGTTGGAATATGTTCTTGTATATTCTTCTTACTTCCCTTTTCAAGTTCATATTATGAGATACCCCCTCTTTCTCTCATCAATTCTTTTTAAGAATGATTAAGTGGCACCGTTAGGCTGCCACATTTTTAAGGGATTCTTTCACCCTTCTCATTTTTTAAAGTTATACTTTCATGTCACGTCTTTCAAGTTCCTTTTTATTATATTGGGTTATGATATATATATCTATCATACTGATATTCTATGGTCATATGATGAGATACCCTATTTGATCTCGTCAATTCATTTTTTTGAAGTTTATGTGATGCCGTTAGGCTGCCGAATTTTATGGGATTCTTTCACCCTTCTCATTTTCAAGTTCTATTTTCTTATCAAGTATTTCAAGTTCCTTTTTATTATGTTGGGTTATTATCTCTATATCTATCATACTGATCTTTTATTTTCATATTATGAGAGACCCTATTTGATCTCGTCAATTTATTTTTTTGAAGTTTAAGTGACGCTGTTAGGCTGCCGAATTTTAAAGGATTCTTTCACCCTTCTCATTTTCAAGTTCTATTTTCTTGTCAAGTATTTCAAGTTCCTTTTTATTATGTTGGGGTATGATCTATATATCTATCATACTGATCTTTTATGTTCATATTATGAGAGACCCTGTTTGGTATCTTCAATTCATTTTTTTGAAGTTTAAGTGACGTCGTAAGGCTGCCGAATTTTCATAAGAAAAATCTTATTTTTGTCTTCCTTCTATGTTTTTCAATTCAAATGGTATGTCCATAAAATTTCATTACCATGTTCATATATCATTTATATTCTTACCCTATACTATTTTATGGATCATTTATGAGTGGGTGACCCATGTAACCTCTCTTTTCAATGTTTTCTAAAACCATGTAACATAGCCGTTATGCTGCAGAAGTTTCGTCTCAAAATGTCTCTCTCTTTTTCTCAAATTATTTTATTTTATTAAGTGAATACTCAAAGCTATTTATTATACAAGGGTATTCACATATATATCAATATGTTCTATTTTAAATTCTGGGATTTTCATACATGAGACCCTCTTTCCTTTTCCGTGGGTTTAAAGTAACATAAAGATCACATCTTTAAAAGCAGTTTTTAAAACGTTATGATTATGAAATGAAACCCATTTATTTTATGATATATGGGTTATTTATGAAATTTTTGATGATGATATATGTGGATCACATGATAATAAAGTCAAATTTAAGGGTGTGACCTGATAGCGCTCCAATGCATTGGGTAAATACTTAATCTCTAGAGATGACCATTTTGACTGATACCTTGGTGAATAACCTTGGTAAATTTTAATGACACCTTGGGGATGGACCTTGGTGAAACGGAAATAATTGTCTTTGTTAAATGTTGTAGCCACATCTTTATGTTATGAAATACATTATTTTTATTATGATATGCCTCATTATTTCATTCTCATGCCTTAAAGTTCTTTTTCATGACATTATTGATGTATCTCAAGTTCTCTTGTAAAATGTTTCCCTTGTTTCCCTTACTGGGCCTTTTGCTCACCCTTTACTTTTATGTATACTCCTAGGTTATGATATGCCGTAATGAACTTAGGATGAACAAACGAAGAAGCCTTTCAAGTGTTTAAGAAGAATGTTTTTTTTCTCATGTAATAAGTTCCTGGTTTCCAAGACACTAAACCTTAAAGATCCTCAGTTTTGTATAATGTAATGAAAGTTTATGTGATAAAAAGGTGCGAGCTATAGTTGGTATCAAAGGATGGTTTAGTTATTTGTGGAAATTAGGATATGAAAACTTTAGGAAGAAACCTATAGAAAAGTTTAAATATAGGAAATATTCCTGGTATTTTGGTGAGTATTGAGTAAGTGGTTTACCAAGAAAATACATCCCTGTCTGGATACGATCAGGTAGAGGTGGATTTGGCACAGATATACATAGGGGTAAAACCTGAAAACACCACTTTGAGCTATACTCGAACGAGAACTGGTACATGACAATGGGCCTTGCTACACTCTTGATTATGACACTCTTGGGGGATATGCTTTGGTAAATTCATAAGCTTAGTATGAACCATTATTAAAGGGACAAAGATAAAATAAAATAAAGATTTAAATAAGAATATATGATCATGGATAACCTAGATTTGAACCTAGGGGATCACAAGTTAGGGTATACTTTTCTTCTACAAGTTATCCTTCTATGCTTTAAGTCCCTTTTCATGATTATTGGCTAAGTATTTAAGCCCCTAATTATACTTTCTTTTCTTAGTTAATTGTGGGAAATGGAAGAACATGTCTCAACAACCAATGTGATAATAAATGTGAAGATTTTAGTATTGGTTTGACAGAGATGATTAGGGGATTAAAAGATGATTATTATTTTGGAAGACATTCACTATTTTTGGAACCCTATATGATCGAGGTAAATAGATTACTATAGTATTTTCTTTAAGGAATAAAGGATGGCTTATATTTTGAAGAATCGATGAATTTAAGGTGAACTTATGGTAATATAGGTTACTTATGGAAATGATTAACCTATCTTGGGGAAAATATGTTTAGGTTAGATACTTTTGTTATAAGATGTTAGGAGTGGTTGATGTTGTTTGGAGATGAATGATGAAGTTTATTTTGGAAGACTATGTTATCAAATCCTTCTTGTATTTAGGTTTCAATCTTAGTTTGGTTTATTTTGAGTAATTTTAAGGACATTTATTTATGTAATGGTCTATGATGAAATTTGGGTAGTACCGTGGAAATTTGAAGATTTAAAGTAGTTTCCCTTCCTCTGGGGTTCTTTCTTTTGGAAGAGTTGCTTTATCTTACCCTTTCTATTTTTGGGATAATGTTTAAAGATTGAAGAAATTGATAGTTAATATTTTGTGGATTATGTGATTCTCTAGAAGATGATTCTTGTGCTTTGATGAGACCAAGTAGTTTTGAATGCTCATCTTTTGGAGAAAAGATTAGTTTTGGTAGAAACTTTTTAAAGTATAAAACTCTACATGAAGGTAGGTATATTTACCTGGGTTTTTATTCTATGTAGTAAATGAATTCCTCAAAACTATAAAAAGGACCATAAAACAAAAAATGTTGCCTGTTAACATTTCTTACTGGGAAATCAAATACCATTTAACCCATCATAAGTTTGTGATTTTCTTATTTTTAACTTTCTCCTAATCATGTTTTCTATCACTCTCCCTCAGAACGTGACCCTTTGTTTTCTCCTCCATGTCCATGTTTTCCTACATGGAATCCTAGTATGGGTTAACTCAGGTGACCTTTGTACTTCCTTTTCTTTATTTTAAAGTAATAGTGTTACTGACTCTTTTTCCGATGTGGGACTTTAAATGAAATTTCCAAACACAATTTTAAAAATTGTGAGGATGCAATTTCTTAAAGGGGGAAGATTGTAACGACCCAAATTTTTTAATAAAACTTGTTTCCTAATTTTGTGTGTTATTTTTTTCATACTCAACAGAACTTTTTCATTTAATAAAATGATTATAATTAAAATGAGACTGTTGGGTTTTGACTATTATATGACCGTTAATCAGTATGATCGTTGGAAACTAAACGTTTCGATTATTTTCTCTAAATACAAGTGATCTTGGTTAATTAATATAGAAAAAAGATTTGATGGCCTCATCCAGTAGTCTCGGGCCAATCAAATCCCATATAACGGAACTTGGGAAAGAGGGAGCACCAATGGGCTTTGCTCTAGACCAAACCCAAGATAAACTTCATAGTGTGAAGCTAGAACGGAATCGCCTTCGTGAGAAGTTCAAACTGATAGAAATCACCACTCGGGCAATGTTGTCCAAGCCACCCCAAGATTCTCTCACCTTAGCACACCTTACACTTAGATCCTATTATGGTGTTATAAGGGGCTATGTAACAAGACCTTAGCTAAATTATGTAATCCTTTGATAAATAAAAATTGTGATTTCTTATTATGGTGAAGTTTGTGAATTTTCAAATGTCCAGATAAATATAGTATGCATATTATTGATGAATTTTGGAAAAAAGGATATTTCAAAAATATTTATATAAACCTCAAATAACTAATAATGTGTAATGATTTTCAAAAAATGGTCTTCTACAATTATGTTCAGTAATAAATTTAGAGTCTAATAAGATCAACTTAATTTTTAATTAATAGTAAATTATGAATAGTGATTTTACGCTTAGGATTAGTAATGTGGCCAAATGGATTAGTAATCTCACTTAAAGAATGTATTAATATAATTTAGGCACCTTGATTAAGTAATGTTATTCAATAAAATAGGAAAATAACTGTTTCAGAAATTATTATTCAAGTTTTAGTTTTTTAGGGTGAATAGTGTTTTTTAATTAAAAATTTAATTAAAAATATTTAGAAAAATATTTATATAAAATGGATCACATTTTTTGAATTCAGAGTATCGATATTATGTTAAGGTAATTTTTGGGGTTTTTTCTGAAAAAAATGACTTTTCAGTGAATACTGTACTTATTAAGAAATTAATTTAAAATTATTTAGAAAATTATTTTTATAAAATGGAGTTCATTTTTGAAATCAGAGAAAAGATATTAGGTTAAGGTGAAATTTTGCGATTTTTCTGAGAAAGTTGAATTTTCGGTGAATAGTGAATTTTCAGTTTTAAGTTTCGGGTGTTTAATGACATCATTAAATGATGTATTATGTATGTAATCAATATGGTCGACTTATGAATAGTTTGATAAGGTATGAGGTGTCCCAAGTGTCCAATACCATGGGAAAGCCCATGGTTTTGCCAATACCACCAATGAGGTGTCCCTTGGCCATTAATGCCTTGTCCCCTCACTTTCCCTATAAATACCCACCCTTCCCTCATTTAGTTTTCACTCCCAACTCTCCCCCAATAAAGCTCTGGTCTCATTACCTCCCAAGGAGTCCTCCCAAGGTGCCCCCAAGCCCTCAAGGTCCCAACCTTTTAGTTTTAGGAGTTACATTTTAAGGTAAGGGATCCTACCTCTCTCTTTCTTTTCAAGTAATCTCTTTTATGTCATTTCTTTTATGCTCCATGATCTTATGTTGGAGGATGTTCTTTTATATTCCTCTGACTACCCTCTTCAATTTCATATGATGAGATACCCCCTATTTCTCTCATCAATTCGTTTTAATAATGTTTATGTGGCACTGTTGGGCTACCAAATTTTTAAGGGATTCTTTCACCTTTCTCATTTTTCAAAGTTCTACTTTCATGTCAAGTCTTTCAAGTTCTTTTTATTATGTTGGGTTATGATATCTATATCAATCATACTGATATTATATGCTCATATGATGATATACCCTATTTGATCTCATCAATTCATTTTTTTGAAGTTTAAGTGACGCCGTTAGGCTGCCGAATTTTAAGGGATTCCTTCACCCCTCTCATTTTCAAGTTCTATTTTATTGTCAAGTCTTTCAAGTTCCTTTTTATTATGTTGTGGTATGATCTCTATATCTATCATACTGATATTTTATATTCATGTGATGAGAGACCCTATTTTATCTCGTCAATTCATTTTTTTGAAGTTTTAGTGATGCCGTTAGGATGCCGAATTTTAAGGGATTCTTTCACCCTTCTCATTTTCAAGTTCTGTTTTCTTGTCAAGTATTTCAAGTTCCTTTTTATTATGTTG
This sequence comes from Viscum album, assembly GCA_963277665.1. NCBI lineage: Eukaryota > Viridiplantae > Streptophyta > Magnoliopsida > Santalales > Viscaceae > Viscum > Viscum album. The sequence goes on along the minus strand of OY728134.1, from coordinate 1,181,130,979 downwards.
GGGTATCATATCTATATCTATCATACTGATATTTTATGTCCATATGATGAGATACCCTATTTGATATCGTCAATTCATTTTTTTGAAGTTTAAGTGACGTCGTAAGGCTGCCGAATTTTCATAAGAAAAATATTATTTTTGTCTTCCATCCATGTTTTTCAATTCAACTGGTATGTCCTTAAAATTTCATTACCATGTTCATATATCCTTTATATTCTGTCCCTCTACTTTTTTATGGATCATTTATGATTGGGTGACCCATGTCCCCTCTCTTTTCAATGTTTTCTAAAACCCTTTAACATAGCCGTTATGCTGCAGAATTTTCGTCTCAAAATGTCTCTCTCCTTTTCTGAAATTATTTTATTTTATTAAGTGAATACTCAAATATCTTTCTTATAAAATGGTATTAACATATATATCAAGATGTTCTATTTTAAATTCTGGGATTTTCATACATGAGACCCTCTTTCCTTTTCTGTGGGTTTAAAGTAACATAAAGATCACGTCTTTAAAAGCAGTTTTTAAAACGTTATGATTATGAAATGAAACCCATTTATTTTATTCTATATGGGTTATTTATGAAATTTTTGATGATGATATATGTGGATCACATGATAATAAAGGAAAATTTAAGGGTGCGCCCTGATAGTGATCCAATGCATTGGGTAAAGACTTAATCTCTAGAGATGACCATTTTGACTGATACCTTGGTGAATAACCTTGGTAAAATTTAATGACACCTTGGGGATGGACCTTGGTGAAACAGAAATGATTTTCTTTGTTAAATGTTGTATCCACATCTTCAAGTTATAAAATACTTTATTTTTATTATGATATGCCTCATGATTTCATTCTCATGCCTTAAAGTTATTTTTCATGACTTTATTGATGCATCTCAAGTTCTCATGTAAAATGTTTCCCTTGTTTCCCTTACTGGGCCTTTTGCTCACCCTTTCCTTTTATGTATGCTCCCAGGTTATGAGATGTCGTAATGAAATTAGGATGAACAAATGAATAAGCCTTTCAAGGTTTTAAGAAGAATGCTTTTTTTCTCATGTAATAAGTTCCTGGTTTCCAAGACACTAAACCTTAAAGATCCTCAGTTTTGTATAATGTAATCAAATTTTATGTGATAGAAAGGTGGGATTCTATACAGTCACTATTGGAAATTTAAGCTATTTCCATAGACCTATATCCACGGTTTTATATGTCTATGGATATATCATGGTTATAACCACGGTTCAATTTTCATCCGTGGCTACACATTTTCATTTTCTTTTTTTTTTTCTGATTCCTGTCGGGCTACTCCTTCCCCGATATGAAACCCTAACCACGAAACCCTTCTCCCTTGACGACCTATCCTCCTCCAGATGACCTCTCTCACCACACCCTCCTCTCTTCCCTCATGGCTGTCATCTCTTGGACTCGCTGCTGTCCTCTCCCGTTGTCCTCGCCAGCTTCGGTTCCTCCATCCCTCATCGTGGTTCCTTCATCCACAGCACGGATTCTCCAATCACAGCTCGACTTCTCCATTCTAGGTTTCTCTATCCCTCGCACAGTACTACCCTCCTCCAAACCCTTATTTGTCTGTTCCTCATCCATTCGGTGCATCGGCTGAAGGGTTCCTCCCCTCCTCCACACCCTTATTCGGGCCTTTCTCTTCTCTACAATGTGTTGGCCCTGCTAATTTATTTAATTATATTATGTGGATGTTGTTCACAATTTTGTTAACCTATTTTATGGATCCCAAGAGGATGAATACTATTTTCATTTGCAGAAGGAGTTTGTGTTTTGTGGCTCCTAGTTTGTAGTATTAATTCTATTTGTGTTTCAGTGCATTTTCTATTTTGTGGCTCCTATTTTGTGGGTTCTTTGAATTTTTTTTGCAGTATTTATTATGTTTATAAAGTTTTCAGTTTTGTAGGAGGAGTTCAAGGAGGGGTTTGTGTTTATTTACAACTGTTTTGTGGCTCTTTTATGTTGACTAGTATTCTGTCGACTGTTATTCACTGGTATTTCTTGGTTTATATTTCATTCTAATTCTCATAATTAATCTAGTATTATGGTATTCATAGTTTAATCTGTTTACTATTCTTTCTTCTATTTACTATTCTAGAATTATTATGTTTCTATTAAATATTATGTAATTATTAATCTGCTTTTAAGTGTTTTGTGTAATAGACTTTGTATTTCTGAAATTTACAGAATTCAGAAGTTGGATATTTTAGTCATAAATTCCAAAAGTTAGGATTTTCACTATGTAAAGAACCTTACTTATCCAATTTTTACCTTTTTATATCAACCATATTCATATAACACCCTTGTATATGATTATGATCATGCTATAAAGGGTATGTGTATATTTTTTATTTTTATTATATATTGTTAAACATGTTTTATGTCCATTTATGTACATGTAAATTACATGGGATATGATTTTGAGTTAAAAATGAGTATACCCCTTTAATTACTCCATTGGATAGGATGAGGCCTCCACTTTGTATAATCCTTATTCATTCCATGGGATGGGCTTAGGACCTGACTCCAGAAGTGCACCTGGGTGGGATGGCCTATAAGATTTCCCTAAACCTAACCTAGACAAGATGTCTTACAATATTTCTATATATCTAGATTGACATCGATAACGATCCCCATTAAAGAATATAAACTTTGGTAAGTTCTAATATACATTTTCCTAGTATAGAGAGTTACTTGATATAACTTGTATTTGTCTTTCAACCACCTATTTACAATTATTTTAATATTATTTTGGTTATTTTACTAAAAATGTTTTTTATTTAAACATGCTAATTAGTATACATGTTCCCACATACACTTGGTTATTCACTTGTGATTTGAGGTATGTCATTGGTTCCCTATTGAGTATATAAATTATTATACCCTACATTAACACCTTACTGGGCATGAAACTTTATGCCTTATACTTCAAGTTCCTTTTTAACAATGGATGTTTTGGGAATTGACTAGTCTTGGGTTGATTGAAAGCTATACCCTCTTAGAGATTGGATATTTGGAGGAGAATTCTTTTAAGTACCAATAGAAATAAAAAAATAGGATTTCATATTGGTATTTCGATGATAGTTATTTTATAATCGACATAAAAAAATTAATGACAGTTATTTAGATAATCAATGTTAAATGCATTTTACCAATGGGTTTTAATGCTTCTTATATTCTCATTTCTCTTTCAAGAATGCCCAAGATAAATTGTTCTATATCTACCGTTTGAAGGTTCAAATCCAATTATTCTACACTAGTAATAATTATCAACAACTTTTATTGGTTTAATTATTCTATATTCGTTATAATGAATTTACTTTGTGGTGTAAAGTTTTATCGAGTTGTAATCACTCAACTCACACATGGTTGTGCCTCTATCAAAAGGTAGTGTGTTGGTTATGATAACCTAGGAAAAAATTAATTCATAGGTTCTACTTTATCCCTAAAAAATGTAGGTGTTTGGGTTGTGCCTTCAAGTTTGAAAAATGTAAGTTGGTTTGTTTTGGTTGTTGGGTATGATAAAAGAAGATTATAAAGAATTTTCAATCTCCTTCACCATGATGTGGTGTTATACTCCATGATTAAAAGTCAACAATGGAATGACGACACGTCCTTACACTATGGTATATGATATGGTTTATATTTTCCAAATGTCTCTAAATTTCAATAAATCTTTGTAGAATTAATACAAAACATCACAACTCATTGTGAATCTATCCCAACACTTTTAGTAATTGATTATTATTATCTCTTAGATTTCATATAGACTCTTTTTACTATATTCCACTACACGAAAAATGACCTATAGTCATGGTTTACTTGGGTTCTTTATTAGGTATATGATTTGGTGTTCATGGTTTACTTGGGTTCTTTATTGGGTGTTCTTCATGCTGTTTCATGGTAAATACATCATGGATAATGATTATAATGCATGAAATTAGCCTCATCTATGTTTTTCATGTTTATTAAGTTGTGGCTATGGATTTTACCTGGTGAAAAATATTTTAAGTGTGTTTTGTAAAGTTAAATACACTAAATACTTGGGTTATCTTCCAAATGGTTTTATTTAAACAAATTATAAATTTTAAGAATGTTTTGGCCTTATGGCCTATATTTTTAAAATGGTTTAATGACTTGGTTTATTTTATAAAGATATTTAAATTAGTTTTCCAAATTGAAATTTTTTATTTTCAAATAATGAGTCTCATTTAGTGCCTTAGGGGGTTTCTTGAAAAAGTAGGCACCTCTATACATACTATCCATTTAGGGGGAATTCACATGGAAGGTGTTAGGAGGTGGGCTTAGCATAGATTATGGATCTTATGATTTAGATGTAATATATACATTGTTTACTCTCCTCCAACATTTCTTATAGTCATGGGATCCTAGGTGTCATAGTGAGAGTTGAGTGATTTAGTGGCAATGTAGTGGTTGGATCGATTAAGTGAGGATTTTAATTGACTGTCTAACTTATTGGTCATCTCTGATAGGGGAGTATCTGTGATGATGGTGAAAATTTGGTTCTAGGCCCACCTCCTCACAACCTGGTGTTCGTTTGCAATGTGGGGATTCTGATTTTTATTGTTCACTACCACTGGTATATAATCTAGTAGTGCAAGCATAATAGACATATTTTTATTAAATAATGACTCAAGAGTAGAAAAATATTCCATTTTTGCTTCCTACCCAGCTTTGGGATCAGGATAATAGGACCCACATCAATTGATGGGGTTCCCATTGCTGATTCATAGGGACCAAAATTGGTATGGATACTGGAGGAATAAGATAATAATTCCAAATATGCACCATATCCTATAAGGAGGTGGTTAGAGGTTGAAGTTCCCCTGAGAGGTTTAGATTATTTGGATGTGATTCGTTCTCCCATTGAAATCAATAAAGAGGGTGCATAAGACATAGGATTAATGGAGGCCAACAACTTGAATACCTATCAGACTGACCTTTCCAGTACTTCTTTAGGGTAGTAATCCATCAAAATCTATGCATACTCCCATGAAAAGTTAATTAAGGATCCTATGTGAGGGAAAAATATTTTCATTCTAGAATCCTCACATAGCATCAAAAATCATAATTGATGAAGAATGACTGAGTGAGATTCTATTTTGATCTGGGTAATTGGTAAAAATGTAACTTTTTATAATCATCCAAACCTCATTTCAAATATTTAAGGAGTGTAGGGTTCACAAATGGTTACCCTATCCACCTGAGCGGTTAATATCTTATCTCGCATCATAATGATATAGGATATTTCTTTTAAAGAACCCCTTCCGTCATCTACCACTACTCAAGGGGGTGAGGGGTAAGGAATAAAAGAAAACTGAGAAAAATCACTAAACAACTAAACCACACTAGAAATTCCCAAGTATTTTAGTAGAATGACAACAATGTAGAGTAGGGTAGGATGAAAGTTAGAGTGGGGGACTATTGTGGTATACCGGTACTCATAACATTGATAGCACTTCACCACCCATCCATCCAATAATTGAAATGGACCACTGAGGTGATGTGGGGATCTTCATTCCTATATTTGACCCAACAGTTCATAGATACAAGCAAGGGTGGGAACAACCAAGTTGATGGGATATCCCTTTTCTAAGGTGACCACCATCATTAAAGTATAGATTCAGACACTAGTTATTATTCTCATCTTCTTACCATTGTAATTCTCAGCCAATTATTTAATATTAATGCTTGGTATATGATAAGGTTTATATTTTCAAAATGTCTCTAAATTTCAATAAATCTTTGTAGATTTAATACAAAAAATCACAACTCGTTATGAATTAACCCAAACACTTTTGGGAATTTATTATTATTATCTCTTATATTTCATATAAACTCTTTTTACAACAATCAATCCTCATTCTTGGAACTTATGTATGACTATTCATGAATTTTTATAATTTAAAACATTTATGAATCCCCTAAACCATAATTTTAATATATTTGTTATGATTTTTTATTAACTTGTTATTGATGATTACTTAATATATTACGAAACAATACATATAATGTTAAGTCATTTTCTATATTATTTATTTAATTTATGTTTATCTGCCTCAGAATGGATAGATACTGGATGTACAACATTGATCGGATCACAGATGAATTTTAGGAGTTACAATATTTTTTGGACTTTTCATTCACTAATGATTCATATGGAGGATTGATTCTATGCCCGTGTTTTGATTGTGTTGGAAGACCTTGGTTAACTCGTGAGGAAGTGAGTTACCATATCACTAAAAGTGGTTTCCAAAAAAATTATCATGTGTGGTATCACAATGGAGAAAAAGCTCAAGTGTTGAATGACATCGATTTAGCAGAAAATATTGGTATGAAAAATATGATTTCTAATCGGTTTCCTTTTGTTTCTGAAGCTAGCTCCTCATGTATACCAGTGAAAGAGGAAATGAATACTGGAACACAGTTCTCATCTATTAATCAGGATGATTACATTGAGATTGTTAGAAAGCCGATGGAAGATGCAAATACCCCAGTATATCAAGCATGTGAAAAAATGAGAAATCTTGAGTTTTTAATGCGATTATATCATGGGAAAACAATGTATGGATTTATTAATACTGCGGTCGACTATCTCCTTACATTTATTAAGGATTTACTACCTGATGATGCATGTATTCCAGAAAATGATTACATGGCATCAAAGTTGGTTGAAAAATTTGGATTTTTATCTAGTAAGATTCATTCTTGTCTCAAAGACTATTGTTTGTTCTGGAAGGAGAATGCAGACTTGAGTCAGTGCAAACAGTGTGGAACATTAAGTTGGAAGACTAATAAAGACGGATCTGAATCATTCATACCACAGAAAGTGATGTGGCACTTCCCTCTAATTCACATGCTTCAAAAAAAAATTTGTCAGAACAAATGGCAAAGAATATGAGTTGGCATGCAGATGAAAGAAATAAGGATAATGATGAAATAGTGCATCCTACATATGGGTTGTCTTGGAAGAAATTTTATAGTTTACATCCTGATTTTGCAGCTGACCCACGAAATGTTATATTGGGATTATCTTGTGATGGTTTCAACCCATTTTGCCAAATGCATACTACACACAGTACTTGGCCTGTTTTCATTCACATTTATAAATTTCCTTCATGGATTTGTATGAAGAAGCTGTTCATTATCCTGATTATATTGATATCTGGACCTAGTGATCCTGGAAATGATATTGATATATACTTACAGCCATTAATAGAGGAGTTAAATGAGCTTTGTATTGTTGGTGCACAAGCGTATGATGCATTTAGAAAGGAGTACTTTATGTTTTGTGCAGCTTTATTATGGATGATAAATGATTTACCTGCCTACGGAATTATGTCTGGATGGAGTACTAAAGGGAAATTATCCTGTCCTATTTGTATGAAAAATACATGTTTCCGAAGATTAATGTTTCAACGAACTTTCAACTTCATAGGGAATTGACATTTTCTACCAATGGATCATCCATACAAGAAAAATTGGAGACAATTAGATAATGCCATTGAGACAGATGAGACACCTCAATGAATGTCAGGGACAGATATTGTTAAAGAACTTGATGATTTGAATTATGTTCTTGGGAAAAGACAATCAAATATTAGAAAGCGAAATCATGCTAATTTGAATTCCAATAGAAATTGGAGAAAGAAAATCATATTCTTTGAGTTTTCGTACTGGTAATCGAAGTTATTACGCCATTGTTTAGAAGTAATTCATATCGAGAAAAACATTTGTGAGATGTTACTTGCTACTATTTTAAATTTCAAAGGAAAAACAAAAGAAGATTTGCGGTGTCGTCGTGATTTGATGGATTGGGGTATAAGAGAAAGACTTCATCCTGAGTTAATTGGTCAAAATAAGTGGAAAGTCCCTGTTTCCTGTTCTTCGATGACAAATGTGGAGAAAAAACAATTTCTTCAGGTCTTGGAAAGTTTGAAGGTTCCAGATGGTTATTCGAGTAATATTTCGAAAAGGGTGAATATAAAAGATGTGAAACTCAAATATCTTAAAACCCATGATTACCATGTCTTTTTACATGAGTTGATTCCCATTGTCATTCTCCATTTACTTTCACATAATGTTAGAGTTTCAGTGATTATGTTATGTCAATTTTATCGAGAACTTTGTGCGAAAAGATTGAGCAGAAGTGTTGTTCAGAAATTGCAGAGTGATGCACTTATTATTCTTGGTGACTTGGAGAAAATTTTCCCACCGTCTTTTTTCACATGTATGTTACATTTGACTGTGCACCTTCCCACAGAAGTTCTCTTTGGTGGTCCTGTTTCATGTCTATGGATGTATCATACCGAAAGAATGATGTTTACATTGAAATCTTATGTGAGAAATAAATATCATCTTGAAAGATCTATTGTGAAATGCTATTTAGTACAAGAATGCATGGATTTCTGTTCATCGTACTTGCCTAACATCACTACGAGGTCTAATCGACTAAAGAGAACTGAAGATGAGAAATATTATCCCATTGAGCCTGCATTTCCTTCACTTCCCCAAACAGGGGGGATATCTGGATCATACTCGTTGTGTACTTTAAGCAGGGAAGAGTGGGAAATGGAACATCACACAGTATTATTCAACTATGGTGTGCTTGATGATTATATCAAGTAAGTAAACTAATAAATATGTATTTTTTTCATTGTGTGATTTCTTTATATCTTCTGACATTTTAATGCTTTCATATCTGTAGAGAACATTTAGAAATTATAAAAAAGAGACATCGCTCTCTATCTATTAAGAGGAAGGAACTGTTGCACAACAAAGAATTTTCTTCCTGGTTAAAGTCAAAGGTAATAGATTTATTTTTCTTCTTCTCATAACATAATCACATGTCTCTATTTAATATTCTATTTTAGTATATTTTTGGTTTTAACTCTACCAATGATTGAAGTATCAGATGAAATAAAAGCATTTTCCTTTGGTCCAAACGATGTGGTACGTGATTGTTAGTAAATGGTTGTCAATGGATTTAAATTTTTTATAAATATTTGTGCAAAAAAAATGGCAACACAGTATGATGGTGTCACAATAAGTGCCACAACAGATTGTTATGCAAGTGCATCAGACAGGAAGCCTCGATCAGAAAATATATCATATTACATTGTTGTTGCAAGAATCAATTTATTAGATTACTATGAACATGGTCATGTCGCAATGATGAAATGAAAGTGGTTTTATTCAATGACATGACAAGGAATGCATATTGATAACTGTGGATTTAGAGTGATTGATATGAACCGCCAGCTTCGTACCGATGAACCTTATATTCTTACGTCACAAGCTAAACAGGTGTTTTATGTAAGTGACTCATTACAACCACAATTTGGTGTTATTGTTGATGTTATTCCTAGACATATTTTTTATGAAGGCATGGATGACAATGATGTTGTGGATGAACCTGTCAGTATTTATTCGAATGTTTCATTTGATGATACGAATGATGCAATTGTTAGAACAGATTGTGAACCCGAAATTGTCACATACCCCACATAGCATTGACACATTTGTAAGTATTTACCTGCATTGTCGAGGAGACGCTTGGATTATGCCACTGAGGATGATATTGTGGCAGGGGTACTGATTCTATAGGTCAGCCTACTACTACGCCCATCTACTGGTATTTGTTTAAACATTAATGTTACTGATTAATGATAAATTCATATATATTATTTTCTTTTATTTTTAGTTTCATGATTAGCTCCAGCCTCTACCAGATGATGTGGCCACACAAAAATGCACGAGGTTTGGAATCGGCACACACAAATCATAGTTGATTATAATGAGGACAATGCTAAAATTAATAAAAATGGCATGGAATGTAAAAGTTTTATGGGAACACTTTCTAGACACAGCAATATCATTATGGTTCAACCGATAAGTTGGAAGGCGGTTGGACAAAAAATAAAGGACAAAGCCTGGGAAGAGATTTGGGTAAGTAATGTTAAACACCTTTTATATATATATAATTATAATATTTTCTTAACAAATATTATTTCCATTGCATCTTTGATATAATTTTCCTGATGGACAAAATGCAAAGGTTGCAAGGATAATGGATTTAGGTGAAATGTGGCGAGCCTACAAGTATGATTTATATCTTGGTTGGAAAAAGAGAGTTGGTACAGAGCTTGAAGAAGTACTGGTGATTCAAGATTGCCCAATATCACAATATAAAGAGATGATCGGGTATTGGAAGATTCCAGGGTTTAAGTTGTTTGTTAAATTTATATATTCATTTATTTATTTGAAAACGATTTTAAATTACTCGTTTTATTTATGTTAATGAATTTATATAATTATTTGTTTATAGGAGAAATCAAACAGAAATAAAACAAACAAGAGTGCAATGAAACACATTTATACTCACGGACACACTTCATTACTAGATCATGCGCAGATGCAGGTAATTTAACATTTAAAATATTTAGCTTTGTTTAGTGTAATTTTTTTAACATCCAATTTTGATTTATTTCTTTGTTTTTTTCCAGTAAAAGGAATCAAATATCGAGGGTCGCCTTCCTCTCTCAACTTTGTTTCGTACAAGCTGGAAAAATAAAGATGGTATTGTGCCAAATACTGACACCGAAAAAGCGATTGTAAATATATTTCAATTTCATTGATTTTTACTGAATTTAATTCATTATATTATTTTATAATTTTAATTTATGTTATATATCAATCAACAGAATGATTTAGAGGAATTGAAAATTTGGGCCCAAATGATCATCTACATCAGGTATTAGGAAATGAGCATCAGGGTAGAGTGCATTGTCGACATGGGAATAAGATTGTACCATCTCGATACTGGTCTAATAACATTTCTTCGAGTACCGGTTCTGGTTTTGTCACAGTGGAACAAATGAATGCCGCAATCAAAGAAGAAATTAAAAAATTAGAACAAGCGATAACTGCAAATATGATGAAATTTATGTCTGCCCTTTCTTCTACACTTCCACCAGAATCAGCTGCAACAGTTGATGCCTGTTTGATGTCGATGCATTCTGCTAATGTAGATTCTTCTATCGGAGCTGGAGCCGGACCTAGTGTTGGACCCGGTGCTGGTGCCGGTTCAGATGCAGATGCTGATGATGATGTTGGTGGTGTGAGAGGTGGGGATGGTGTTTCTGTAGGAGGTGTGGATGAGGGTTATCATGATTATGATGATACTGATATTGAGACTCACTTTTGATGTAAATTGTATTTTTGGATTGGTAATGTATGGCGAGTTCTTTAAGACATAGGATGGTGTGTTTCATGGCCATGTTATTGAATGGATTTCTTTTCCTGGAAAGGGATTCATGCTTGAGAATACAAGTTAGCATGTCAGTGATGGAAGATTGATTATCCGAGTGGTGACTACATAATCTATCATGAAGATTATCTCATGGCCATGTTCTTGAATGGGCTTCATGTTTGTCTCTCACTGACATGAAAATTTAAGCAGATTAACACTCACTATAGTCTAATCACAAATGTATTCTATGGAATCTGCATAGAGTCTCTAGATTGCGTTAATTAATCCTTTTTTTATGAACATAATCAATAAATTAATGTTCTAATCATTTCATATCTTTTTCCAGATTTATTTTATTTATGATGTACATTATAATTATTTGATCTAATGTTTCATAGATCATTAATGATACCAATCCATTTCATAATAGAAATTAAAACTGAATTTTTGTATTTGAATGCTTAAATCTCAATATATTTTTCTTGAGAAACCCTAATGAATTCTCACTAACAATATATTCTATAATAATGTATCTCCTACAGTTTTCATGTGATAAGGATATGAATTTGGATTTTTCTTAGGCCTCCCAGCTATATAATATATGACTTGGAAATTTTTTTCTCCTTTTCTATTTATGAATAGTTTATATAGAATGGGGAATGAAAATTTCATGCCCATTATGAAGAGAATTCATTTTTTCCCATGATTACCTTGTCAAATTTTCAACTTAGTGGACATGGTGTATTGTTTGTTTAGATATTATAATGTCTTGAAAACATGACCATTCCTCTATTTTATTTCAAGGTCTTCCTGCTTAGAACATATCCTCCAATCCATATTGAGGATTACATAAAAAAGGTTTATTTCCAGAACTAGGAAATCCCATTCCAGATTGACCCTTGAAAGAGTGAGAGTGTAGGACGAACACCTGAAACCCTGATCCTTCTCCTTATTGAGAAATTTTAGTAACTACATCTCATAAGGGATGATATCAATAATAAATTTAAAAAAATCTAGAAGAAAGTAATAAATAATGGAGTTAGATTCACTAGTATCAAACAATCCTACAACAATAGATTATACCTTAAGAGTAGTACATCAAACTATCACATTCCATGAATCTGATTACACTGCTTTTTTATCAATATCATTAATATTTACCATATCTTATTGGGAATGAGAATTACTACTAACCTGTAGATCTACCTTAAGCTAACTATGTCTAGTATTAGATATAGCCCTACTGCCATGCCATCTCAATCGATAAGCTTCTTCCCTTGATGGTTTTGACTAGGTCATCATTCCCCTAGAGGTTGTGGAACCCAAACCACTATGGTATGAGTCTCCAACATTATATAACCACTAAAAATTCCCCATTAGTTCACAATGATGGAAAGGTTTAGGTGGGGTTGGAAATTCTCATCGCAAATTCTCAAACCTTCCAAACTGATGGCACAAGATTGATCCTACATCTGAAGCCTCAGAAGAAGATGGTCGAGAAGGATAGGCTAAGATACCACATACCATCTTATCCTTTTTCCAGTCCTCCTCTTCTTTTCATATGAACCTCCTCCACCCTAGCACACTAATGATGACATTAGGGATCAAAAGTATTATAAAGCCCTTTTTTCAAGGAAATGACACATTTGGTTCAATACAATGAGTTTATATTGAGAAGACATATATGAAATCATTGGCTAGGAAAGGAAAAAAACCTATGGTTGATGCTGATGGCTTCATCACACCGAACCCCAAAAAAACTAGGAAAATAAGGGACTACTCACAGTTATAAAGAACTATTGTCACACGCTCGATCAATATGCCTAAGGAAAACACTGAAACTGTTCAAAATCCTATTTTTGATGTCCCTAAGGAGAAGGAAACCCAACACTGCATGGAACTAGCGCTTCAGGAATTTGATGCTCACAATGAATGACAAAGGAAAATTGCTTACCAGAAATTCCAATGTGGGGAAATATATGCGGAGACCTACCTTAAGGTTAAACAAGGTATATTTAAAAGGAGGCTCAGTTTAACTTTAACTTCTCCAGATGCCTGAATTATGATTTATCATTATTACCCTCTCATGGCCCATGGTTGTCTACTTTATGTGACTTCACTTTTTCTTCTTCAGTTCAATTTTGTCAAATTTTATCTGGGTTAAAGGACTTTTTAGGATGTATACTTTCCTGCTTAGTTAGATTGTTTTTCTGAAAGTTTTTGGTTTTGTGATTTGGTTCCCTGCTGGTTTGTTTTGGTTCTTTACAGACTGAATGTTGTCTTTACTTTCTCTCTCTGCCTGGACTCTACACTGCATTCATGAGTCTCATTATTGACTTCAGGTATTGAACAAATCACTGAGGCTTTACTATGTTGAATGTCTATTGGAATCCAGAATTATTTCTCCCTGTTGAGGCATGTTTTGAAGAAATTGTAGGTCTGGAACTCACTTCCCTATTTTGCATTGGATCTAATGGGATAAGCTGATTGCATGAGTCATATTTTCCTCCTCATGAGGGCTGTATTTCAAGGTTCATACTGCACCTATTGAAGATTTTGGGTGATCAGGTGGGGGGGTAGGGGCAGGGGGGTTGCTGGGGGGAGGGGTGTGCAGGTGGGGGGCAGGGGGCAGGGGGTGTGCTGGATGTAGGGGAGGGGTGTGTGAAAGTGGGGGGTAGAGGGCATGGGGGCTGGGATATGGGGTGTGCATGTGGGGGGGTGGGGGGTAGGGGGTGTGTTGGGGCAGGGGGAGGGGTGTGTGCAGGTGGGGGGTAGGTGGGGGGCATAGGGGGTGTGCAGGTGGGGGCAGGGGAGGTGGCAGGGGGTGTGCAAGTGGGGGGCAGGGGGGGTGTGCAGGTGGGGGGGCAGGGGTCAGGGAGAAATTCTCATTTTCTCCCTTATTTTTTTTCTCCCAAATCAAATCTAAACAATTGTTAATACTATTGTGATTTACTCCAAGATATTTTGAGTGTTCTACACACATTCTACATCTTTTTAATTTACATTTACTATTTTGAAATTCATCTAACATTTTTATTTCATTCTAACATGGGCATCACCAATGTTCTTGTGTGATTATTATTTCCTGTTAATTTTTTATTGATTTATTTATTAATCTAATTGAAAACTACTTTATTATTGAGAACTCAATTTAAAACTACCATAGTTCATCTATTATATATGTATATCATATCCATGTATGAATTTTTTTCTTCGATCTTAATTATCACAGTCCGGAGTGGCTAAACCACTAAGGGGAAGGGTTGAGTGTATGAGTCTTATGATCTTATTGAATTTCTAAATCAGAACCATCTAACCCAAATGATAGTAATAATGTAAAATAAATTCTATGTATTAGATTATTTTATGAATCCTTTACCATATTATATTTATATGATTTAACTTGTCCTGATTAGAGTTGAGTTGGTTATGACTATTAACATTTGCCACTTTCTTCCATTACAATTAGGATTAAAGAATCATCGTTTTTAGCTATATCAAAATTAAGGAATATTTAACTCTTATATAGATCTATTTTGGGTTTTCCATGACAAAATAGTGATTTAAAATACACTTCGAAGCCTAATCCCTAGGATTATTCCATGTTAGGACCAATGTTATCCTTTTTACCTAAATCCCGAAATAGACCATGATCCCTATTTCTTAATAAATGTTAAACAAAACTCAATAGCATCAATCATATTCCAAAACCAATACAAATTTTGAGGACTCCTAAAAAATGTTTAGAGTCCAATTTTCTATTCTACCAAACATTCTCCATGGGTTCTACCCCACACTATCAATATACTACAAAAATATAGCATGTGTAGTTTGGGATAAAAGAATTATAATTTGATTACAGACCATGTAAAGTAAATAATAAATATGGGATCGTCAAATTTTGATGATGATTACAGGAAATATGTTTACTATCCTTATGTATAGGGACCTTTAGAACAAACCTAGGATAACCTCAACCTCCCCATATTCTATTTTCAATCATTCCTTTTTATTTTGGAAGCCGCTATGTCATTATTTTTAAAGCCTAGTTCATGTGTCATGACCCTATAACATATTCAAATGGTCATGAAACCCATTAAATTCTTACCTTCATGCCTAAAATTGCATGGTACCTTTTCAATTTCTTCCATTTATGTATGGAATACCACAAAAAACTAGCTAGTCCCAATCGACCCAACATTCGATATGTTCTAACAATACATCAAGGAGATCATCGTAATATGCAACTGGAGTGAACCATTCTGGATTATTTATATCCATGAATCAACATTCTCACACCCAGTATTGTGTTCCCTCCTCTCCAGGCTAATTCATTTGAAATAAAAAAGTTCTCATCAGTATAAACTATAAAATAGTTCATCTTAGCAAACAGCAGAGTGAGAATCCTCATGAACACATATCTAACTTCATGGAGGTCTAAAATACCTATTTTAACCTAGGTGTATCCTCTGATGTAATCTAATTATCTGTATTCCCATTTTCCTTGCATGATTAATCAAGTATTGGTTTAAAATTTAACCCCCTAAATAGACGGGGGGTGGGGGGTGCTGTCTAGCAGGGGCTATCCAGGGGCCCCAAGTAGGGGGGGGGGCTGTTGTCCAGCAGGGGGGCTGTCCAGGGGGCTCTAGCAGGGGGGTCTGTCCGGGGGGGGGGGGGGGGGCTTCTGTCTGGGGGGTTGTCCGAGGGGGCTGCTGTCCAGGGGGGTCAAACAGGGGGGCTGCTGTCTAGCAGGGGGGGCTATCTAGGGGGTCCAGAAGGGGGGCTTCTATCCAGGGGGGTGCTTTTGTCTAGGGGGGCTGTTGTCTAGGGGGGTCCAGCTTGGGGGGGGGGGGCTTCTGTCCGGGGGGCTACTATAAATTATCCTTTTAGAGTTCTTTCATATTTTTATTTTCATTTATTGAGTCCACTTTTGTCTTTTCTTAATCTGTTATGTTATAAGGTTCTTGTTCAATTGAATATTATTTTATAATTATTTGTTTCACATATAGGGATCTCTCATACAACTCAATGACGGGGAACTTACCTCACAGTTTCGGGTCGCTTTCAAGCCTTGGTACACTGTAAGAAACTAAGACATTAGTTAAGATAATTATCATTTTTAATGTATTTATGGATTTATTCAGGTATTTACAGATCTATCAATTCACTGGTCTAATTGATTCCCTTTCTGGCGTTCCCCTTGATGATTTGTAAGTTGATTGTATGTTTAAACAAAAATTACTTGAATTGACATCTTTCTAGTTTACATAGTTTTTGTTACCATGTAATTAATCAGATTTCACTACTTTAGTTTTTATGAATTCTGAGCATCCATAGTGAAAAGTCTTTAATCTTTTCTTGATTTTACTGATGATATCAGGAATGTTTCAAACAACCAATTTATTGGAGCTTATTTGTGTATCATTGTGACATTTTTAGCACTTGGTGGACCACCCTTGTTATCTGTATATAGATTGTTACTATTTTATTTATTTTACTTTATATTCACTAACCCAACATATTATGGGATATATTAAAGTAATTATTTTTAGTGAAAACTTAATTTTATGCTCATTGCCCACAAATGTATACAGATTGTTACTATTTTATTTATTTTATAGGTCTTGTGTTTTTTTACTTTATATTCACCTCCATTGGGGGGTGATGGTGCAGGGTGGGGGGGGGGGCGGTCTAGGGGGAGGGGTTGTGCAGTGAGGAGGGGGCAGGGGGTGGGGTGAAAGGTACAGGGGGTGGGGAAGGGGAGGTGTGCAGGAGCAGGGAGTTCAGAAATTTGGTTCATGTAAGATGTAGGATAAATGAATGAGCTTTGAAACTCTGGTACAAGGATATCCCAAACCTGGTGATTTTTCTTGTTTGCTGAATGAGACATCAAGTGCTTCCAACAGAGGAGAATATTTAGAATTAGGGGGTGGCTCTGGCCTCTGGATGCCACTATTGTACAAAGGCCACACTATGAATCTTCTTGGAACTTATTTTTTTAGAGTGACTGGGTGAGGGGGATCTGGGAGTTTATGGGAAATTTCTAAATATCAACAGTAGTGGGAACTCCATGTAGGAGATTATTGAGGACTTGTTCCAAGGGTAGAGCCAGGGGTGGATGTTATGATTCATTTATGTTTTTTCTTGGATGTGTGTGGGACTATTTGGGATGGTAGGAATAATGTAAGAGAAGGAAAGAGGAATTCCTCAATCTATTTTTAGGTTCAAGTGAAAAATTATTGGGGTAGAGTTGGGAGTGATTATCAAGGGAGGAATTTTTTCTACTCCCCTGATAAGATTTCATCCATGGATTTGTATGAATATTGATTCATTCCAAGGTATTCAAGGAAAGGCGGCTTCAATGGAAGCCACATGCTATGGGATTATAATTGAATGTGGATGGATCATGTATTTTAGGGGAGATAAGGGGAGGTGGGTTGGTTCAGAACAATAGGGGCTTAGCATTAAAATTGAATGTGGATGGAATGTGTATTGCGTGGGAGGCGAGGGGAGGCAGGTTGGTTCCGAACAATAGGGGATTGGTGATTCTATGTTTCAATTCGTTTTACTGAATGGGTACCTCCATTGGAGAAGAGGTGAGTGCGATGAATACATGCCTTATGTTGTGTAACATTTTCAATGAGGATATTGATGAAGTAGAATCTGACTCAATTGTGTTGGTTCAGCTATTTCCAAAGAATGTGTTGGTTCCATGCGATTTGGATTACCTTGTATAGGGGTGCTAGTGCAGGGTGGGGGCGGTCTAGGGGGAGTGGGGGTGTGTAGTGAGGAGGGGGCAGGGTGTGGGGTGAAAGGTGCAGAGGGGTGGGGAAGGGGAGGTGTGCAAGAGCAAGGGTGGGCGGTGCTGGGGGGTGCTAGTGCAGTCCTCCCAACAGCCAGCACGGTGAACCGTGCTGGATTTTTTTTATGTAGTGGAAAGGGCTATAGCCACGGTTTTAAACCATGGTGATATGCCTATTGCTACGGTTTTAAACCGTGGCCATAGGGATTTAGCTACGGTAACCGTGGCCTTTATTGGCATCTATAGGGCTGACCCTATAGCCATGGTTTTCAAACCATGGCTATAGGGCTATAGCTATGGTTGGAGTCGTGGATTTAGGTATGTAGCCACAGTTCGAACCGTGGCTATAGGGCTATAGCCATGGTTTCAAACCGTGGCTATAGGATCCGACCTATAGCCACGCCAATACCAGCCACGTTTCATGAAACCGTGGCTATAACCTATAGCCACGGTTTTTGGGCCTATAGCCACGGTTTAGAACCGTTGCTATAGCCTAAATTTCTAGTAGTGTGTATTTTTATTTTAGATTGGAATTTTAGTTCAAAATAAAAGTCACATAATTAAAACAAACAAAAAATTCATGTATTTTCATGATACATTAATAAAATGATGCATAAATCATTTTTGAAACACACATTAATAATCCATATTATGTGTGTGGTATGACTCAAATTGTATGTTCTTAGATTAAAATTAACACTTTATTTCAAAATACAGGTTACATACTTAAAACCAAGGAAATACATTCAGATTGTCTTTATACATAAGGAAAATGATCCATAAATTTTTTTTTATGTTTAGAAATTAACAACATACTAATTCAACACACGGTGTGCTCGGTATAACTCGAAGGATATCTTTTCAATCAAAAAGTTACATTATATTAACGCATTGTTTCACATTTATGTTTAATGTTTTTATTTATAGTATTAATCATTTAATAATTGTTTTTAAATTGGTGCACTATTCTTCTTGAATTGGGGTGGTTTTTTAATAACCCCTATCTTTATCATCTTTTGAGGGCCAAATACAATGATACATTTATTTTTTTTAAAATTTTTTACATTTTATTAAATTTATATACCAATGTAATTATGTAAATAAATATTTGAATTTTTTTAATAAGGTTCTTTTATTTCATTTTTATGTAAATTTTGTTGAAATGGGATTTTCTATTTTCATCAGTGTGATGTACTTTCAATAGAACACGAGTGCATCCTGCATTTTTTTAGTTCTAGGAATAGTTTTGATATCCTTCAAAATTTAAAAGGCCCTTAGAACATATATGATTTTTGAAGGTTTCGGCTGCAGCAAAAGAATAGGGTTTGGAGAAATAACCATATTTGTTTTTTTGATTTGATTAATCATTAGAAATATTGTACATGACATGAACACCCGGACCAATGAAATATTTCCACCAAATAATTACATAGAGAACCCTGAAACCCGAATAGGATCATTACAGATTAAATTTTTAATTAATTTATTTGTGATGAGAAGAAATAATTACCTTGTATTAGGATCATTCTTCATAGATGATGTTTATCATCCAAAAAAACCATTTTCATATTACCTTTATTGGTCGATAAAGATCCAATTATAGAATCCCTCTTGAGGTGACCCACACATGATCCTATTATCACTAAGAAACACTGATTGATTTTTAGGCACTAGCACGGTGAATCAATCATCTTTTATTTTTGGTATTGATCTCTTTAGGATCCTTCAGGATAGAAGGAGTTATTCTCATTCTTAGGAAGATAAGAGGAATAATTTGAGAGAGAATTTCATTATGCATAAAAAATCCCAATTCTTGATTGACCCTATATAATAGACATGTCCATCTATTTATAGATCTAAGGTTTAGGTTAAAATATTTTTTAATCATGTGATAACCATCAAATAATATAATAATCATTATTAAACCTCATTCCATATAATAATAATATTATTATTATCTATGGTGTGCACTAACATTTGAATGATCAATATTATTTTATCAGCTTGTATATAATATTTTTCACTAGAAATGATCTTACTCTTCTTGAACTCCTAATCATTTATTGAATACCATAGTAAAAATTTTATTCATAAATAAATATTTTATCTACAAACCAGTGAGTAAATATTTACTAAATAAAATAAATATATTTTATTCACACTTCAGTGAATAAATATATATTTAATTTATGAAATCAATAAAAATTGAATAAAATTATTTCCGTTTCTTGAGAATAATATTCATTCTATTAATTAAATTTAAATAAAATTTAATTGAGATAAATGGAAACACTTATTGTGTGGCCAACTAGGATTCTTTATCATTAGAATTAGTCATACATGCTTAATGTCTAACATTTCTATCTATAAATGGGACAAACCACCTAGGAGAAAGAACTTAATGTCACAAAATCACCAACCACATATGAATTCTCCCTCTATAATATAATCTCTTTTTCATGATATCGCATCAAGAATGTTGTACATATATGTCATCAGTCTGTATCTCAACACATCTTTCTTTGACTATCTGAAATAAACATGTTGTTAGATTGTGGAAAGGGTATTTAATGAGAGGATTCCATTCTAAAAAATGGTCTGTGATATCAACTTTCATAAACATGGAAGGGACGAATCATTACTCATCTTATTCATTAATAACATGTCACTCATGATGCATCAACTGTATCAAACTTCACTAGGATCCATATCGTTTTGGTTTTGGAAATACATATAAGTGTGTGAGACGAGACATTAATTAATAAAAATATTAATGTCTAAGGACCATTACACACGCTCATAGATAGGAATATCAAATGATACCAAAACATGTATAATTCTTATTATAGGGTCTATTCTCATTACCTACCATCCTAGAGATTACAAAGTGTAAACTTTATGAGAATAAGTATTATCTTCTAATGAGTACTCACACGTGATAGTCAGTATTATACGTGTCCCATCATAGGATGTTATATGAACATAAAACTATATGTAAGAATATTATTATTTAAGTTCAAAGTTCTCATCATAGAAGGGAAATTCTGTGATGTTTCCAATATAGAAAATACTCTAGAACATTATTACATTAAGGTCATAAAGAAAAATGAACAATATGTAATAATATATTTTAATAATATTCATACCATTGAATATACATGTAATCAAAAGTACAGAAATTTTGTTCAAAAAACACCAACTATAATAAACTCCCACATAGACTAGATCCAACTACCTATGAATTTTAGTCTTCTAGATATCACATGACGACCATGTTTATGGTGAGTCGAGTAGTTCTTCATGGGGTTTTCCATGTTTTATTTCATGGAAATTTTGATCATACTTACTTCACCTCTTGGATAAAAATCCCTCAAGAGATGATACTTCCAAAGAATATGCTTCATCCACTGTTGTGGCTTTGGAACCTTAACCAGATCCAATGTTGTAGTATTATCAAAATAGAGTGGATAGGATCTTTAATTTTATCTACCACATCAAGATTTTGGATTCGGTTTCATATCAAAACTACTTCATTAGATACCTCAAAGTCGCAGTATAATAAAACTCCATTGTAGAATCTATTACTATAACTTTATTTGATCTCTTCTAGCTCAAAATACCTCTATTTAAAGTAATTATGTATCCCGTATTTGACTTTAGATGATCTAGATTTGTTTAGAAATTGAAAGATTCATATCCTTTGATGAATAATTCCTTATCTCTTCCATAGACTAGGTATATATCCTTATTATGCCTCAAATACTTGTGGATGCTCTTGACTTGCATCAAACGGTGTTTTCCTATTCAACCTGATATCTTCCTACCACAGATAAGGTGTATGCGACATCTAGCCTAGTACATATCATCACATACATGATTGAACCAATAACTAACATGTATGGAATCCATTTCATCCTTTTTCTTATCTCATGCGTTTGAGGACACATTTTCCTATAACTATGTGTGTCATGTGACATTAACAATAATACCCTCTTGGATTGTTCTATTCCAAATGACTTCAGTATAATATTTCTTGGAATCAGAAAATGCATCCCCAAAATTTTCCAGATTCTTCCATACACAATCAAAGATCGTATCCCTTTTCGCAAGATTAGATTTGGTAGTTCGTAGGGCCAGAACAGAGTTATGGATTAGGAGTTATGGACATTTGATGTTGGGCTGGAAAACTGGTTTGTGAAGCCCGTTCGCGAAGCCCCCCTCCGCATTCGCGTAGCACCGCCATGAAGCAAGGAGGCAGGATGCTCCGCAAACCCGTTTGACATTCATGATGCGTTGCGAAGACCCTCATCTAAGCAAGTAGGTGGGATGATCCACGAACCCGTTTGACGTTCGCGATGTGTCGTGAAGACCCACCACGAAGCAAGGAGGCGGGACCCTCCGCGGCCGCATTTGACGTTTGCGATCCGCCGCGGAGCCTGCTCCATCTTCGCACCGAGCGAGCTTTGCTTCGTGGTGCCCCTTGCCTATAAATACCAATCTCTCCCCCCTTCTCCAGACGGCCACTCCGCACCTCGGAGGGAGACTCTGCCCCATGGGTGGCCGATCTCCCAGTTCGCGGAGCTCCGCTTTCCTTCGCGAAGCGGCTCTGCGAGCCCCTTCTTCGCAGGCATCTTCCTTCGCGTTGCTGCTCCGCGAGCCTATGCTACGCGAGTCCATGCTACGCGAGCCGAAGCTTTGCGAGCCGAAGCTCCTCAATTCCATGTTCTGCGAGCCCATTCTTCGCGAGTCCATGCTCCGTGATGCTACTCCACTAGTCCATGCTCCACGATGCGGCTCTGTGAGTCCATGCTCCATGAGTCTATACTCCCCGAGAACCCATGCTCCCCCGAGCCCCTTTGCTCTGTGAAGCTACTTCGTGAAGACCTATCCTTTGAGAGGTTCTTACCTTCGCGCCCACCGGTCCATACCATGGGGGCTGCGCCCCCGCACCCCCGCTCGGGGTCAGTACTGGGCTGCGGTCCTGACCCTCCAGACCGGTCCCTTCGCTACTGTCACTGACCCCCATGAAAAATGGAGAGTCACACTGCGAACTTTTCGGGCCGTGATGTCGGGATTTTCCATTGTGCCCTTATGCGCACCCACCTTCCACCTATGGAATACCATGATTTTTGATATTCCTCCGCACAATGTGAAACACCATGAGTGGACATATTCCTCTTGGTTTGATTCCCATGACGTGAGTTGAGAGTCTCATCACCCATTCCCCGAGTACCTTGAGTCGAAACATTCCTCAAGAAACTCCTCCAAACCTCATCACATGGCTCTTATGCCAGGTGGAACCAAAAAGGACCAACCATGAGTAAGTCCCAACACCATCCATTCCCAGGCGCCTTATACCTAAGAGTCCTACCTACAAGACTCTAAACTGTAGTACACCCTATGTGCCAATCATAGGATTCCTATTTCTCCTAACAAGAGATGCCTCATTCTCCAAGCATGAGATGCCAGTAGTCCTATCTACAAGTCTCTAAACTATAGTACACCCAATGTGACAATCATAAGATGGCTCTTTCTCATAACAAAAGATGCCTCATGCTCCTAGTATGAGATGCCAACGGTCCTCTCTATATGACTATAAACGGTAGTGTACTCCCTATGTTCCAAACATAGGATGCCTCTTGCTCCAAACAAGATATGTCTTATGCTCCTAGCATGAGATGCCAACAGTCCTATCTACATGACTTTAAACTTTAGCATTCCATATCATTAAATAATAGGATTCCTCTTTCTCCAAACAAGAGATGCCTAACGCGCCTAGCGTAAGATGCCAATATTCCTATCTATGTGACTCTAAATTGTAGTTCTCCCAATATTCATAACATAGGATGCCTCTTTCTCTAAATAAGAGATGCGTTATGTTCTAAGCATGAGATGTCAATAGTCCTATCTAAAAGACTATAAACTGTAGTACACTCTATGTGCCAATCATAGGATACCTCTTTCACTAAACAAGAGATGTATTATGCTCCAAGCATAAGACAACTAATGCCATGATTACAGTGGCATTTTTCCAACACCCCTTGGAATTATCCCTCTTATACACCAATGCATAGGTGAAGGCCTCAATTCACTAATGGGTAGGGATGCCCTCATGGCCAAACACGAGAATGAAATCACGAGCAGCTTTCTTGCGTAATCCCCATTCACCATTGCAGCTCCATAACGGCACACGAGAAGCTTCCTTGCATAAGCCTCATTTACCATTTCCGCTCCATAGCAGCACCCGGGCAGCTTTCTCACGTAAACCATGTTAACCATTGCCGCTTCATAGCGGCACACGGGCAACTTCCTTGCATAAGCCCCGTTCACCATTGTCACTCCATAGCGGCACACGGGCAACTTCCTTTCCTAAGCCTCGTTCACCATTGCCGCTCCATAGTGGCTCCTAGGCAGCTTCCTTACATAAGCCCCATTCACCATTGCCGCTCCATAGCGGCACCCAAGCAGATTTCTTGCGTAACCCCCGTTCACCATTGCCGCTCCATAGCGGCACCTGGGCAGCTTCCTTGCATATGCTCCTTTCACCATTTCTGCTCCATAGCGGCACCCAGGCAGCTTTCTCGCATAAGCCTCATTCACCAGTGCCTCTCCATAGCGGCACCCAGGCATCTTCCTCGCGTAAACCCCGTTCACCATTGTCGCTCCATAGAGGCACCAGGGAAGCTTCCTCGCGTAATCTCCGTTCAGCATTGTCGCTCCATAGCCACACACGGAAAATTTTCTTGCGTAATCCCCATTCATCATTTCCTCTCCAAAGCAGCACCCGGAAAATTTTCTCACGTAAGCCTCATTCACCATTGTCGCTCCATAGCGGCACCTGGGAAACTTTCTTGCGTAAGCCCCATTCATCATTGCCGCTCCATGGCGGCACCCAGGAAGCTTCCTTACGTAAGCCCCATACACTGTTGCCACTCCATTCAATGGTAAGATGTTTTGATCCTATTCAGCGGTAAGTCGTTCACATCCTTATCCATCGGTATGCCATTGCGACCCCATTCAGCAGTAAGCCATTGACATCGTTATCCAGTGGTAAGCCGTTGTGACCCCATTCAGCGGTAAGCCATTGACATCCTTATCCAGCAGTAATCCGTTGTGACCCCATTTAGTGGTAAGTCGTTGACATCCTTATCCAGGGGTAATCCGTTGACATCCTTATCCAGCGGTAATTTGTTGACATCCTTATCTAGCGGTAAGTTGTTGTGACCAAATCCAGCGGTAAGCCGTTGTGACCCAATCCAGCGGTAAGCCGTTGTGACCCAACCCAGCGGTAAGCCATTGCGACCCAATCCAGCGGTAAGCCATTGTGACCCAATCTAGAAGTGAGCCGTTGAAACCCTCAATCGGTGGTAATCCATCATCAGATGAACTAGGTGGACTTTGATTCCCTGTCACGGGGATATGTAGGAAGCCTCTTCAAGGCTCAAGCTCGAAACCATCATCATCCTCATGACGGTTCCATCCCATTCACCACCCTTCATGGACGCACCCTTGCGCCGTGATCATCAAGTCCTCACTACCTATTGTTTCCCACACCGAGAATGACTCACGTGATCTTAGAGTGAGCGCCAACCATGACACACCCTGGTCCGCCTTAGAGTGTAAGCCCCAAACCCCTCGTCTGAGCTGTAGGACCTTAAACTGCCAACTACCCCCGTCCTTCATGACGTTAGAATGTACCCCTGAACTACGTGGTATTTGATCCATGTCAAGGCGTGGTACGTAGGAAGCCTCCACGAGGTTTAAGCCCACCATTCATTAGACCAAGGTCCTCATTCACATCGGTTCGCCGACACCATCCTCATCCCGCATGATGCTAAACTGTACACCCGAACTATAGGGACTTTGATCCATGTCAAGGCATGGTACATAGGAAGCCTCCATGAGGTTCAAGCCCACTACTCATTGGACCAAGGTCCTTATTCACATTGTCCCTCCGACACACACCATTCTAAACTACGTGGCCTTCGATCCATGTCAAGGCATGGTACGTAGGAATCCTCACGAGGTTCAAGCCCACCACCGGGTCGTTCCAACCATCATTCACGTCGGTTCACCCACACCTTGGGAAACCTAGAGTGTAAGCCCCATGCCATTCTAAACTACGTGGTCTTTGATCCATGTCAAGGCATGGTACGTAGGATGCCTCCCTCAGGTTCAAGACCACCACCCACTTGGACCAAGGTCCTTATTTACGTCGGTTCTCCGACACGCTCCATTATGAACTACGTGGACTTTGATCTATGTCAATGCATGGTACGTAGGAAGCCTCTCTGAGGATCAAGCCCACCAACCATTGGTCCCGACCATATCAGTGTCGGTGTGAAAAGCCGCCACCCAAACTACAAATACTTTGATCTGTGCTAAGGCATGGTACGTAAGAAGCCTCCATGAGGTTCAAGCCCAACACTCATTAGACCATGTTCCTTCTTCACGTCGGTTCACCAACACCCATATGAACTACATGGACTTTGATTCATGTCAAGGCATAGTACGTAGGAATCCTCCTTGAGGTTCAAGCCCAACACCCATTGGTCGATCCGACAACCTCCGTGTTGTTTCTCACCATCCGAACTACGTGGACTTTGATTCCCTGTCACGAGGATACACAGGAGGTCTCTTTGAGGCTCAAGTACATCACTACCATTATCTTCACGATGGTCTCATATCATTCCCCCTCTACTCCATTAAACTTTCCATCATCCATCCTGATTCTTACATGGGCCTCCACATCCTGGTGGGATCATGTCATCCACCCTCCTCACTGCTCCTAGTAGTACTTGGGCTGCTAACCATGCGTAAGCCCCAGCATGTCTTTGGGTTGTTGTCTTCTGTGTACACCCTAGTTCATCACCCCTTTAAACTATGTGGGTTTTGATCCTTGTCCTCTACACAGGGTACGTAGGAAACCTCCATGAGGTTCAATCCCAGACAATGGTAAACCTTGGTGTTCCCCATTCTGGGGTTCACTCTCCCTGATCCTCCCTTAGTGGTGTTCAGATCAACCATTACAATGTGACATCTCCCCTCCATGGGGCGCACCACCTTAGATCTATCATCATTGGGCATTCTGATCCATCCACTCGGTAAACCTTCCGGGTGTTCTATCCTAGAGATGTACCAATTTTATCTGTCTCTATGGGACGTTCTGATCACTCTCATTTCGTCTCCTCAAGATGTTAAACTCACGGCCTACCTCATGATAAACATGATAAGCCTGAGGAAAACCTCGGATGACACGCCTTTGGTTTAACCATCTTCACAAGACGTTTAACATGCTGCATACCCTGTGTTAAATATGGGAAGCTGAGGAAAACCTCAGATACATGCCTATGACATATGATTCCCCACATTCGACGTGGGATGCCTCGAGTTCTACACCCTTGAGATGCCCTCTTATGAGGAAGAATACAGGTTCCCCAATTTCCACGCACCCAGAGATTCCCTGACATGCCTGATGTTGTCATCTACTCCGACCGAAGGTTGCTACCATTCCAGGACCCCATGGAATGTCCTGACGGAATTAGTGTAATTAACTGGAATCCTTGAAGATATGGCACCAGGAATGAGATTCACAAACCATGTATTAAATCTATGAGGGAGACCTGGACTAGGTGATGAGTTCTGAGGAGAAATCCACGGAAGGAAGAACTGACATCCCATCATCCCATTTCGATCAAGGAGTAGATGTCCCTGAATAAGGAGCGTATATTGCCTACCTTTGGAAAGCGGGAATGCGGTACAACAACTGCACGTCCTCCACAGATGGATGCGTGTGCCTCGGTGAAAGCGTCGGAAATAGAAATGGTGAACCCGACGTGAATATCTTCTCCTTCAATAACGAGTAGACCAAATCTGTCGGGAAAATTGAGGCATCGCCCATGGGAATCCCCTCTCCTCCATATGCGAGAGGAGGAGTACCGTTGGGTGTGTGAAGACTACGGTCCTTCGGATCCTCGCCGACTCCGCCACCTCAAAAGGCCACGCAGGTGGCATCAGCCACCCGACTACTTCAGCTCCTCGTTGACTTTGCCGCCTCAAGAGGACACGCAGGTGGCATCAGCCACCCGACTCCTTCGGCTCCTCGTCGACTCCGCCGCCTCAAGAGGCCACACAGGTGGCATCTGCCACCCGACTCCTTCGGCTCCTTGCTGACTTCGCCGCCCCAAGAGGCCACACAGGTGGCATCAACCACCTGACTCCTTCGGCTCCCTGCCGACTCTGCCTCCTCAAGAGGCCGCGTAGGTGGCATCATCCACCCGAATCCATCGGCTCCTCGCCGCCGCCGCCGCCTGAAGAGGTTGTGCAAGTGGCATCAGCCACCCGACTCCTTCGGCTCCTCATCGACTCTGCCGACTCAAGAGCCCACGCAGGTGGCATCAGCCACACGACTCCTTCAGCTCCTCACCGACTCCACCGCCTCAAGAGGCAGTGTAGGTGGCATCAGCCACTCAACTCCTTCGGCTCCTCGCCGATTCCGCCATCCCAAGAGGCCGCGCAGGTGGCATCAGCCACCCGAATCCTTTGGATCCTCGCCGACTCTACCGCCTCAAGAGGCCGTGCAAGTGGAATCAACCACCCAACCCCTTCGGCTCCTCGCCGACTCTGCCGCCTCAAGAGGCCACGCAGGTGGCATCAGCCACCCGACTCTTTTGGCTCCTCACTGACTCCACCGCCTTAGGAGGCCGCGCAGGTGGCATTAGCCACCCAACTCCTTCGGCTCCTCGCCCACTCCGCCGCCTCAAGAGGCCGCGCAGGTGGCATCACCCACCCTACTACTTCGGCTCCTCACCGACTACACTGCCTCAAGAGGCCGCGTAGGTGGCATCAGCCACCCGACTCCTTTGGCTCCTCGCCGACTCCTCCGCCTCAAGAGGCCGCACAGGTGGCATCAGCCACCCGAATCCTTCGGCTCCTTGCTAACTCCGCCGACTCAAGAGGCCACGCAAGTGGAAACAGCCACCCAACACCTTCGGCTCCTCGCTAACTCTGCCGCCTCAAGAGGTCGCGCAGATGGCGTCAACCACCCGACTCCTTCGGCTCCTCGCCGACTCGGCTGCCTCAAGAGGCTGCGCAGGTGGCATCAGCCACCAGACTCCTTCAGCTCCTCACCAACCCTGCCGCCTCAAGAGGTCGCGCAAGTGGCATCATCCACCCGACTCCTTCGGCTCCCCGCCTACTCCACCGCCTCAAGAGGCCGTGCAGGTGACATCAGCCACCCGACTCCATCAGCTCCTCGCCGACGCCACCACCTCAAGAGGCCGCTCAGGTGGCATCTTCCACCCGAATCCTTCGGATCATCACCGACCCCACCGCCTCAAGAGGTCATGTAGGGGGAATCCTTCCCCGACTCTATCAGATCTATTTCGACCCCGCACCGTTATCACCGGCCGCAACAGAGGTTCTCCCCGTACCATAAATGTTCGACACGAAGGCTCCCACGCCTCCCAGGATTCATCACCCTATCTTACCAACATCCAGGCTTCGACGCCTCTCGAGCTCCCTCGCCTCGTCATAACAACATTCCAGGCTTCCACGCCTCCTGGGCTCCATCGCCCTGTCGTACCGACATTTTAGGCTTCCATACCTCCTAGGCTCCATCGACCCGTCATACCGACATCCAGGCTTCCACGCCTCTTGGTTTCCCTCGCCCCGTCGTACCAAAATCTAGGCTTCCAAGCATCTCGGGCTCCCTCACCCTGTCGTACCGACATCCAGGCTTCCACGCCTCCCGAGCTCCATCGCCCTGTCGTACCAACGTTCTAGGCTTCCACGCCTCTTGGGCTCCATCGCCCCGTCATACCGACGCTCTAGGCTTCCACACCTCCCGGGATTCATCGACCCATCATACTGGCACTCTAGGATTCCATGTATTCCGGGCTTCATCGCCCCATCATGCTGACGTTTCTGGCTTATTCGCCCCTCCAGACTGATAGGAATATACTCATTCCTACTACCCTGGCAACACTCTGTGTCATCCCAACTACCATGTTACATCAACCATAGAGGTCCTCCCTGTGTCCTTGATACTAGCTTGTGGAAGGTTTATTATGACTAGAGAATTTTAGGGAAATCCCATCATATAGATTCTCCCCTCATCCCAACCCATTAGAATGGGGTAGAGATGACCATCCCTCTACCGACACAATCCTTGTGGTTTCACATCCCAGTTACATGAAGTTAAACTGCGTGACAACCACGTCCTTGTTGCATGACATAAAACTGCATCATCATCCGTCATGACGTTAAACTATTCATATCCATCCTTCATGACATTAAACTAACCATTATCATCCTGCACGACATTAAACTGCATCATCATCCTGCATGACGTTAAATTGTTCATCTTCATCTGTCATGACGTTAAACTGATCATTATCATCCTGCACGACATTAAACTGCATCATCGTCCTGCATGATGTTAAACTATTCATCTTCGTCCGTCATGACGTTAAACTGCACATTATCATCCTACGTGACATTAAACTGCATTATCGTCCTGCATGATGTTAAACTATTCATCTTCATCTGTCATGATGTTAAACTTCACATTTTTATCCTACACGACGTTAAACTATATCATCATCCGTCATGACGTTAAACTTCTCATTATCATCCCACATGAGAATAAACAACAAAACATTCCAAGCTCTATGACCTTAAACTATGATCACAACCGTCTATATCACACGACGTTAAACTGTGTGATCTGTCCCAACTGAAGGACATAAAACCACTCAGCATTTGTCCCGCATTACAATAAATTGCTAGCTGGTCAGGCCTTCCTGACCAAGGACCAGCCTCAGGCCCCTTGGCCTTTTTTGGCCCTCGGCCCTCATCCTCACTGCAAGACGTTAAACAGTAAGCTGGTCAGGCCTCCCTAACCGAGTCCCAGCCTCAGGCCCCTTGGTCATTTCAGGCCCCTGGCCCTCGTCCTCACTGCAAGATGTTAAACTGCATGCTGTTCAGGCCTTCCTGACTGAGGCCCAGCCTCAGGCCCCATGGCCTTTTCGGGCCCCCGACCCAGGATCTCTTATGGGAGTGTATGCTGTGGTGCAGGATTATGTCCTCATTCACGTCGGTTTCTTCGTTGAACCGTACAACTACCTTGTTTTGGGGTATCCTACTCCCCTCCTCATCCTGTATGAAGTTAAACTACATCTTAAGAACTACGTATGGCTTGATTCCCATCCTCATGGGATACTTAGGAATTCTCGAACATTTTGTCTGTTATCCTAGACCAAAATCCAGAATATTCCCCTCGGATCAAAACATTTGGTAGGGTTCATACTTTTTTCCCCAATTCGCATCAAGCTTGCCTCAATCCGGCTATACGTCCCCCTCCCTGGATATGTTCGCCTCTTTCATAGATGGGTTCAGTTATGCTTCACCCACTCCTTGACTGGGATTCCGTCACCTTCCCCATCCGAAAGGTCCCCTGAATGGTATGAATGATAGGCCTAAGAGACCTCTTACCACTTCGGGCCAACGCCCTCGAGGACGTCGAGAAACAAGCCGATACAAGTTCATCATTTCGAATGTGGTCAGTAGTCGACGCTCTTTTGTTGCTCCCATTTCTGGTCACTATAAGGACGTTGTGTTTCGAACATGGTCAACAGTTGTCCTGGATTGTTAGGACCACCCCAAGATGTCCCAAACATTTAGTGTAGTGGTTCGTTCTACCCCGTGGTATCTAAGCGACGAACTCCCCTTGGGCGATGTCAGCTATTAGGACCCGTTGGACGAAGATAGCCAAGACCAGCTCTTTATTTCCCACACCAAGCACCGCCCATCTGGGCTTAGGAATTGTGATAAGTCAATAACCATACAAGAGGGTGTATGACCTTCCACCCAGCCTAAGTTCTCTCTTATAGGATTGTACGACGTGGTGTGGGATTATGTCCTCATTCACGTCGGGTTACTCATCATTCCATACATATCCATGGATGCAACCTTCCCCTGGCCCTCGTCCTCACTGCAAGATGTTAAACTACAAGCTGGTCAGGCCTTCCTAACTGAGGCCCAGCCTCAGGCCCCTTGTCCTTTTCAGTCCCCCGACCCTCGTCCTCACTACAAGACATTAAACCGCAAGCTGGTCAAGCCTTCCTGACCGTGGCCCAGCCTCAGGCCCCTTGGCCTTTTCGGGACCCCGACCCTCGTCCTCCCTGTAAGAAGTTAAACTGCAAGATGGTCAGGCCTTCTTGACCAAGTCCCAACCTCAGGCCCCTTGGCCTACCTCTCCCTCTTGATCCACTTCGTATACCCTTTTCGGTGGTTCACCAATGTGCCTAAGGGAACTCTGGTTTAGTACCTAGAATGTCGGACTCTGATCGGACATGTTTTCACCCACTTTTCAGGCTTTGTGTTCCCCTTCATTAGGGCTTTCATCACCTTTCAAACCTAGAGGGACCCCCAAAAATGGCATGGATACCATGCCTAAGGGCTCCCCAACTGTTACGGGCCAACGCCCACGAGGGTTTCAGGCAAAAAATTGATACAAATCCCAGGTTGCGAATATGGTCAGCGGTTGATGCTCATTTGTTGTTCCCACTTTAGGATAACATGATATGGATACTACATTTCCTCCATGGTTAACAGTTATCCTCTATTTCCACGCCAACCCCATTAAGACCAAAATGTTGGTTACATGATTCACATCCTTCTCCACCTCATCATGTCCAAGTAGAACTTCGAAACTCTTGAAACTATTCCTCAGTGTGAATTCGCACGTTCGGAGGACCAAATCCAAGATAGGGGCATCATTCGGGGCTCCGCACTGATTTCCCTTTAGCGTGCATTCCGGGTATTGTAAAAGAAATCTTCCTCCCTTGTTTCCCACACTGAGTTTAGACTCACGTGGGATTAGGGATCAGGCTGAGGTCTGTACTTACTTGGAGGGTTTTCACTCCATCTATGGTCCGAGCTCTAAGACCATAAACTAGGATCGCGTCCATAACTACTTATGGCTTGATTTCCATCCTCACGAGATACATAGGACTGCCCGGACGTCTCATTTTCAGGTCTAGCTCATTTGGGAGCTAGTCTCTTCTCCCCTTTACCTCTTACCTATATGTAGGCCCCTTGGCCCGAGGTATCCCTCTCGGAATTGCATACGGTGTGATACGGAACCATGTCCCCATTCACGATGGGAATGTTTTATTGCACCAAATACATTCCCCGCCTAGCATCGTCTCTGCTACGTCTGCGCTGCATGACGTTAAAATGCATTCTTGGTCCTATCACATGACCTTAAACTATGACAATATCATCCTGGATGCACAAAGAAAAATTGTGATGCATTGTGATGTTATCACTCAAGAGGAAATCACGTTGGGTATCAGTCATTTACCATACCATTTGTCAATGCCTATAGCTTGATTCTGGTGGCGACACCAGGGCCTGCTACCCTAGTCATGTCGCTTCACAAAAAAAATACCACTCACTTTAAAGGACAAAAAATATTTATCAAATACCACTTCTTTTGGTGTGAGGGCCACACCCGCACACCCCTTTTATCCCTGGCACAGGTACCTTACTGTGCCACCAAAAGAACTACGTGCGGCTTGATCCCCATCCTCATGAGGTGCGTAGGAACGCCTGTGCACTTTGCCTCAGTCCTATCTAAACTCTCGTTTTTTGTCCCTTGACCTAAAACCTCTCCGAGGAACACGTGGTGGTCGGGACCCCCGGTTCTCATTCACATTGGGTATTTGTAGTTACCCCACCACATGCCTCCCATGTTTCCTACCACCTATGGTCCGAATTCTACAACCCTAAACTAAGATCTCCCTATAGGAAGGTGTTCTACTCCCTCTATCTAATACGTCCCGTTGTCGTATTCAGGTGTGTTTTGATAAAGATCCTAAAGTGTGGGATTTTT
The DNA here is from genome assembly GCA_963277665.1 of Viscum album. Classification (NCBI taxonomy): domain Eukaryota; kingdom Viridiplantae; phylum Streptophyta; class Magnoliopsida; order Santalales; family Viscaceae; genus Viscum; species Viscum album. The sequence goes on along the minus strand of OY728134.1, from coordinate 1,181,096,989 downwards.
ATGGGGACATTCCCCTTGTTCCATGTCCAAGCTTTGTGAGCTCGCTATTCGGATTCTCATCCTCTTCCACATCCAAAGGGACCCTCGGACGACATGGATACTAGGCTTAAGGGATCTCCATGGATGATAGGCCTAAGGGATCTCCTACCGTTTCGAGCAAACGTCCCTAAGGATCTCGAACGACATTTGCGACAGGTACCGTGTTTCGAACATGGTCAACGGTCGACCCTCATTTGTCTGTCCCCATTCCAGGCTAACACGATATGGATGCTGCGTTTCCACCACGGTCAACAGTTATCCTCCATCATCACGCCACCATCATTGTGATCCAAATTTCACGCATTATGATTTACAAATTTCCACTTCCTCATGTCCAAGTGGAATTCCGAAATACTCGAATCTATCAATTCACGCATCTAGGTGTGCTACATAGATGGGTTAGCATCATTGGGCCGGTATTTACCGAGCATCCCTTTTCCCTACCATGTCCCTTCTTGTGTTGGGAAATTCCCACCACTACTTCTTGTTTCCCACATTAAGCACGACTCACATGGGCTTAGTCGTTTTGCTAGGATGTGTACCCGCGCATCCCGGCTTCTCATAATCCTACATGAAGATAAAATATTCCTCTAGAACTACGTACGGCTTGATTCCCATCCTTATGGGATACATAGAGACACCCCAGTATTTTTCCCAGGGTCCAGCCATTGGAATCATAAGTCCTGTTCCTCCCCATTTCCGGCCCCCTGGTCGGACCCCTCATGGGGAACTATGTAACTGCAATTTTCCCTGAACAAGTTCAGGATGCCCCATGATGAAATTGGGAAGTGACAACCCCCTCTTTAGAGAGGCCCTGTCTAAAAGAAGGAATGATCCATGATCAAACTGATGAGTCCATCCAGTGTGCTTCCTCCATAGTGGCGTAATTTCAAGAGTGTTGGATTCTGTTCGAACAAACCCTCACTCCACATTCCACGATTTTCATGCCCCTTATTCAGACCCTATTCCTCTTTCATGTCTGGAGGAACCCCCTAACAGTATGGATACTTGGCCTATGGCCCACCTACTATCCTAGGCCAACATTCCGGAAGACTAACAAATGGCATTTGCGACAGGTCTTGTGTTTCGAACATAGTCAATGGTCGACCCTCATTTGCTATCCCCACTCCAGGATAATGTAATTAGAATGCTGTGTTTCAAATGTAGCCAAAAAATATTCTTTATTGTCATGCCACCCCCATAGTGTTCAGGATTTTGGGTAACGTGATTCACACCTTCCACTCCACTATGTTCGTATTGATTCTAACACCCCTAGAATTACCCCACTCGTGTACGAGAGCACGGTGGGAGAAGCAGGCCGGCTGTCCAGAGAGCCATGTTCTCCAGCTGTGACCCCCTCTCTTTTAGGATTCCCCCAAATGGTGATCGATGTCTTATGCTGATCCCATCATATATTTCATTTTTTAACACTCTCATACAGGAGCTCCTATTATCTCTTATTTCCTGCACCGAGCATGGCTCATGCAGGCATAGAGATTTAGTCGACTGTCTCCTCAATACGATCAAGATACAATGGACCCCAATGCACGCGCTTGCCTCAGTCGTTTCCTCAGAATGTTGTCTGACTCGCCCTCCTTGTCCTCATTGGACCTCATTCTTAGGGGTGGCATTTTTTTGCATCGGAAAACACATCCCCAAAATTTTCCAGATGCTTCTATACAAGATCCAAGATCGTATCCCTTTTCGAAATCTTCGATTTGGTAGGTTGTAAGTCCCGAACGGAGTTACAGATTAAGATTTATGGACATTTGAAGTTGGGCTAGAAAACTGGTTCATGAAGACTATTCATGAAGACCCCCTCCACGTTCGCAGAGCACCGCCACGAAGCAAGGAGTCAGGATTCTCCGCGAACCCGTTTGACGTTCGCGATGTGCCGTGAAGACTCGCCGCGAAGCAAGGAGGCGGGATGCTCCGCGAACTCGTTTGACTTTCGCGATGCACCGCGAAGCCCCATAGCGAAGCAAGGAGGCGAGACACTCTGTGACCGCATTTGACGTTTGTGATCCACCATGGGGCATGCTCCGTCTTCGTGCTAAGCGATCATTGATTCACGGTGCCCCTTTCCAATAAATACCCAACTCGCCCCTCACCCCCCTTCTCCAAATGGCCACTCCGCCCCTCTGAGGGACACTCCGCCCCTTGGGCGGCCGATCTCCTGATTCGTGGAGCTCCGCTTTCCTTCGCGAAGCGGCTCCGCGAGCCCCTGCTTCGCGAGCATCTTCCTTCGCGTTGCTACTCTACAAGCCCATGCTTCACGAGTCCATGCTCTGCAAGCTGAAGCTCCGCGAGCCGAAGCTTCGCGAGTCCATGATATGCGAGTCCATGCTCTGTGACAATGCTCCGTTAGTCCATGCTCCGTGATGTTGCTCCATGAGTCCATGCTCCGCAAGTCCATACTTCGTGAGGACCCGTGCTCCCCTGAGCCCCTTTGCTCCGCGACGCTACTTCGCGATGACCTATCTTTTGCGAGTCTCCAACCTTCACGCCCACCGGTCCATACCGTGGGGGCTGCGCCCCCGCACCCCCGCTCGTAGTTAGTTCCTGGCTACTGTCCCGACCCTTCGGACCGGTCCCTTTGCTACTGTCACTGGACCCCATGAAAAATGGAGATTCGCACCGTGAACGTTTCGGGTCGGGATGTCGGGATTTTCCACTGCACCCTTATGTGCACCGACCTTCCACCAATGAAATACCATGATTTGAGATATTCCTCTGCACAACGTGAAACACCTTGAGTGGACATATTCCTATTGGTTTGATTCCCATGTCATGAGTTGAGAGTCTCATCACCCATTCCCCGAGTACCTTGAGTGGAACCATTCCTCAAGTAACTCCTCCAAACCTCATCACATGGCTCCTATGAAAGGTGGAACCAGAAAGGGCCTCCCTTGTGTAAGTCCCAACTCCATCCATTCCCAGGCACCTTATTCCTAAGAGTCATGTCTACAAGACTCCAAACTGTAGTACACCCTATGTTCCAATAATAGGATGCCTATTGCTCCTAACAAAAGATGCCTCATGCTCCAAGCATGAGATTCCACTAGTCCTATCTACAAGACTCTAAACTGTAGTACACCCTATGTTCCAATCATAGGATTCCTCTTGCTCCTAAAAAAGATGCCTCATGCTCCTAGCATGAGATGCCAACAGTGCTCTCTACATGACTATAAATTGTAGTGTACTCCCTATATTCCAAAAATAGGATGCCTCTTGCTCTAAACAAGAGATGCCTTACGCTCCTAGCATGAGATGAAAATAGTCCTATCTACATGACTTTTAAAATGTAGCATTCCCTATCATTCAATAATAGGATTCCTCTTTCTCCAAACAAGAGATGCCTTACACGCCTAGCGTAAGATGCCAATAGTCCTATATACATGACTCTAAAGTGTAGTTATCTCTATGTTCCTAACATAGGATGCATCTTGTTCCAAATCAGAGATGTCTTATGCTCCAAGCATGAGATGCCAATAGTCCTATCTACAAGACTATAAACTATAGTACACCCTATGTGCCAATCATAGGATGCCTGTTGCACTAAACAAGAGATGCCTTATGCTCCAAGCATAAGACGGATAATGCCATGATTATAGTGGCACTATTACAACGCCCCTTGGCATTATCCCTCTTGTACACCAGTACATAGGTGAAGGCCTCAATTCACCAATGGGTTGGGATGCACTCATGGCCAGACACGAGAAACACATCACGGGCAGCTTCCTTACGTAAGCCCCGTTCACCATTGCCGCTCCATAACGGTACCCGAGAATCTTTATCATGTAAGCCCCATTCACCATTGCCACTTTATAGCAGCACACATGTAGCTTCCTTGCGTAATCCCCATTCACCATTTCCACTCCATAATGGAACCCAGGCAGCTTCATTGCATAAGCCCTGTTCACCATTTCCGCTCCATAGCGGCACCCGGGCAGCTTGTAACGCCCCGACCCTAGTTACCCAGAGTCGGTGCATTATTACATAAAATTGGCATGATCACAAGAAAGATCAAATCTCAAAAGACCGATTTGTTTAGTAGCCTTGGAAACACTAGATATATTCATAAGTCTTACATTACATCATAAAATGAAAAACTACTACAACAACATATTGTCTCCATAATCCACACTCATATCCCCACATAATATCCCTGCAGGTCATTCATAATTTACTTCTTCACTTCCTGGGAAAAATAAAACATAGAAAAGGGGTGAGCTCAAATGCCCAGTAAGGATAACAATATAGCGGAAAATTTTATAAATAAGAATAAACATTTAAGGCAATGTATAACTAAAACAAAAGCCTTTCAAACTTGAACTTTCAACATGGTATAGCATAAATAAAATGAAATAATTCCATTTACTTATTCACATGGATATTATACTAATCGAATAATCACATGCAAAATCAATAACCACTTTCATAATGTTGGAATGCATAATGCCAGACTATCATAACCACATAGCCAAGGCCTCGTGCCAAGACTACAAATAAGATTTTTCCAAGGCCTTGTGCCAAGACACTAGTTTGTCTCATGAGACCTACCGATGCATCGAGGAATTATAGCGGGCTCCACCCGTCACATATTAAGTCCAATGCATTCCCATATGAAAAGGTTTAAACATAACATAAAAATTCGTATTAAAACTAGCATAAGAAATTTCAATAATTTCACCATAAACTATGAATGGTATAAAAATAGCACATCCAGAGTCAAACATATCACAAAACCTTCAATACAATATAGAAGTTTTGTATCATAATAAATCAACTTCAAATAAGCGTAAAATCCATCAAAGGATGTTGACATAGATGAAATCAAAACTCTTTTTAGAGAAATATCTCTTTCTATTTTTGAAATCATTTAAGATCCATATAAAATAAAACATTTTCTTTCAAAATATTCTTATAAGCTTGTAAGGAAAGCATTGAAGATTTTATAACGGCGGAAAATAACCGCACCCTCCGTATAAGTTAAAAAAACATTCTTACCTTAATTCTGTCGAAAAGGTTAAAAGGACCTTGTTTTGAAAACGACGGAAAGATTCCTCTTATAAAAAGTCAAACAAGGGTATAAATGACTTTAACCCATATTCTTGTAAATAATAAAAAAAATTTGAAATAAATTTTTAAGAAAACATGGATGTGGATGATAAAGAGATCCCAGTAGATTATTACATATAAACAACCTCGGATAATGAAGAGATTGTGAAATAACCCTTACCTTGTACTTTTCCTTGGTTGGGGTAGGTTAACCTCCTGTATAATGGAGAAATAATTGTTATTAAATTATACAAGAATCATATACATTAATATGATATCATATATGATCTTTTAATATTGATTTGATAATAATATCTTAGTATTATCGTTGTTTCGGGTGTTAACTTACTTGTTTTCTTTTATATGTTTTGTTACGTAAGACATGTTTATAATGGATAGGTTGTATATTATTCATATCCAGAATGATATCAAGTCCTTAAACATCATTTTTAAATCATCAAATGATAATTATACTTGAATGGATACGATGGAGAATGAATCTTATCGCGTTCGTGGAGACGGTAGTCCTTACGTACGCACGAGCGACAATATAATTATTTTAAAATAATATATAAATGGATGGTATATCATATATACAGAATCATTAACATGTTATATTTATTATTTACATGAGTTACATATCATTATTATATCCATCCAAATAATAATATATTGAATAACAATTACACCACGACGTGGAGACGGTAAGCCGTACGTACGCACGTATGGTGACATGTTATTCAAAGGGTGGATAGAATACTAAATATGGTCGTACCATATTTATAATAACATCACAGTATATATATGATACTGGAGTTATTATTTTATAATGGTAACAACAAAGGAAGAAGAAGTGGAAGAAGAAATGAACTTGGAAAAGGGTGGTGAAATCATTACCTCTTCTTCGGGTTCTTCCTTTTGATTTGATCGAAAGGGATCCTTAGGTTGGCTTCCTGATCAAACTAAGGCCTCTAGGTTGTAGTTAGGGAAGTTGGGAGATTATTCGGTCAGAGTTTGGCCGAACCAAAAGGCTTTGAAGGTGTGAAGAAATGAGGAGGAGTGCCCTTTTATAAGAGGGGTGAGGGGCACCTTTGGAAAAGCTAGAAATATTAATTTATAATAAATTCATATTCGGTTTATAATGGCTCAAAAGTTGATTATTTAAATTTGAAGGTGGGGATAGGTCGAAAACAACTCAACCAATAGAATTTAGACTGGTTTGGGTACTTATATTAACCTTATCTTTAAGTATTAACTCTAAATTAATTAGTTTCACTTTTACAATGTCTTTTTGTATTTTTATATAATATGGTTAATAAACTTACTATATACATCCAAGAGACCCCCCAAGTGGTCCATTAATGTTGAACCTATCATGATATAAGTCTCTAGGCCGAACCTTTTATTTTTAGGAATTTATTATCAATTAATAATATAATATTTGTTTTAAGAACTCTTTTATGTCAATTTTGACACTATTCAATAGTTGATTTTTTTGAAACTCATAACAGATTGATTACTTCGAAAAAAGTCAATTAAATAAATAATAATATATCATATTATCCTAGAAAATTATTTTAATTCATTAAAAGTTTCATATTATAATTATTTGGGTATTTATAATATCAATTATTTTAATTTTTTACTATTAAAGTAATTAATTCATCATCATTGTGTCATAAATAAATTAAATTATTTAATGTCTAAAAATTATAAATAAAATATCATTATGTAGTAAATCTTATTATATTTCTAATGAATATTTATAATCTAAAATCCAACATATATAACCCTATGGAAAAAGTGTTTTTCTAAAAGATATATGCTTGCGTCATTTTTGTATTCATTTTAACTTAATTAAAAAAAAGTGTCCCTATCACCTACAAGTGGCACCATGGGGTCCCAAAATCGACCCAAAGATGCCTATGGTCGAACATGTATCAACCAATAAGGCTAGGATACGTTTTAGGGTAATTTAGTATTATTATAATATTATTTTTTAACCCTTATTTACCGGATTTACCCTTAACCATGGTAAATAAAATATTTACCGCAGTAATTATTCAAAATGTCTAAAAATAAAAGTTACCTATTTACACAATTTGGACATCCTGATTCCAAATATGGAATCCATTTTTCTAAATTCAAAACACAGAAGTGGAAGAAATTAATTTAAAATTAATTCCCGCTGTCAAAACAAAAAGTGTGTTTTTAAGAGATAATAACTATCAAAAGATTGACACTTGTTTATGTTCGGTTTAATTGTAAAATTATCTCCAATGACCAAAATTATATTAAATGGTAAAACTATATTCTAAATATACTTTAAAACCACTCAAATTCATAATTTATCACTATTAATTATTTTTATTAAAAAAGTTGTTTTTAATTAAAATTTAGTAATTTTCACTATTCATCAAAATATGAAAGTTATCCGAAAAGTACCAAAATTTCACCTTTGGCTAAATTCGATATTCCGAATCCAGAAATGAAGTCCATTTTAAAATATAAAATATATATAATTTCAAAAAGTAGGTATTACTATTCATAACGGCTAGTTTGATTGGTTATGGTGTGTTAGAACTCGATGTTGCGTACAACACACGCTATCACATTATTCAAAGAGAAGCGTACCGTAGAAGCTTGGGGTGTTACATTATCCCCTCCTTCAAATAATTTTGTCCTCAAAATTTCTAGAATACTACCGCATGAAAAGACTCGGGTGGTTCTTCATCATAAGTTCCTCGAGTTCCCACGTTGCCTCTTCCATCTTATGGTTTCTCCACAAAACTTTTACCAGACGCGTCGTCCGGTTTCTTAGTACTTGTTCTCTCGTATCAAGAATCTTGACGGGCTCTTCGCAATAAGACAGATCGGGTTCCAGTTCTAATTCCTCATAGGTGATTACAAGCATTGGGTCCAACATGTATTTCCTCAAAAGAGATACGTGGAACACATCGTGAACTTTGGAGAGACTTGGCGGCATTGCCAATCGGTAAGCTACAACCCCAATTCGTTCTAGAATTTCGAAAGGTCCGATGTACCTGGGACTCAGTTTACCTTTCTTACCAAAATGTATGACTCCCTTCCATAGAGATACCTTCAGTAAAACATGATCACCGACTTGAAATTCCAAATCCTTCCTTCGATTATCAGCATAGCTCTTCTGCCTACTTTGAGCTGCTTTGATGTGATTTTGGATTACCTTCACCTTTTCCATCGTTTCCTCCACCAGTTCTGGGCCTACAAGTTTTCTTTCACCAACGTCATCCCAACAGGTTTGTGTACGACATCTCTTCCCGTATACTGCTTCATATGGTGCCATCTGAATACTCTAATGGAAGCTATTGTTATAGAAAAATTCTACCAGAGGTAAATATTGATCCCACATACCCTGAAAGTCAAGTGAGCAAGATCTCAACATGTCTTCTAAGGTTTGAATAGTCCGTTCTGATTGTCCATCTGTCTGAGGGGGGTAAGTAGTGCTCAAATGAAGTTCAGTATCCAGTTATTTCTGAAGAATTTTCAAAAATCATGAAGTAAAAAGGGGATCACGATCAGAAACAATCGATAGGGGTACTCCATGAAGTCTCACAACTTCATTAATATATAGTCTTTCTAGACGTTCCAGGGGTAGATCTTCTCTTATAGCAAGAAAATGTGCTGATTTGGTAAGACGATCAACAATAACCCATATTGCATCGTTCCTTCTAGGAGTCTTTGGTAGCCCCATGACAAAGTCCATCGTAATATTGTCCCATTTCCACTCCGGTATGGGAAGAGGTTGCATGACTCCTCCAGGATGTTGCCTTCTAGCTTTAACTTGCTGACAAACCATACATCTTGACACAAAATCAGCAATCTCCCTCTTCATATTGTCCCACCAAAAATGTTCCTTCAAATATCTATACATTTTGGTGCTCCTAGGGTGTATAGAGAAATTGGAACTATGAGAATCATCTAGCAATTCCCTTTTTAGATCAGGTATATCGGTAACACAAAGTCTCTTCCCGAATTTCAAAATTCCATCTTCATACACAAAGTCTCTCAATCTCCCATCATTCACAGCTTTAATCTTCTTTTGGAATTCTTCATCATCGGCCTGAGAACTCTTAATCCTTTCCAGTAAAGATGGTTTGGCAACCATTTGAAAAATCATTGATTTTTCACCTTCCCTGGTTATACCCATGTCCATCTTTACTAGATCCATGAAAATTGGATCCCTTTCAATTCTCATCATGTTCAAAACTCCATGGTCTTTTCTGCTCAAAGCATCTTCCACCTTGTTTTCTTTCCCTGGGTGGTATTGTATCGTACAATCATAATCCTTGAGTAATTCAAGCCATCTCCTTTGCCTCATGTTGAGTTCTTTTTGTGAGAAGATATACTTCAAACTCTTATGATCAGTATAAATCTCACATTTTTTACCATAGAGGTAGTGCCTCCATATCTTCAAAGCAAAGATCACAGCTGCTAACTCGAGATCATGAGTAGGATAGTTTTGTTCATGAATTTTCAACTGTCGTGATGCATAGGCAATAACTCTATCATTCCGCATAAGGACACAACCAAGTCCTTTCTTTGATGCATCACTATAAATAATGAACCCATCATTCCCCGATGGTAGATTCAATATAGGAGCATTGACTAATATTATCTTCAGTTCTTCGAAACATTCTTCACACTCTTTTGTCCAAACAAATTTAACCCCTTTACGTGTGAGCTTCGTTAATGGGTTAGCCAATCGGGCAAAATTCTGGACGAAACGTCGATAATAACCTCCCAAACCAAAAAAACTGCGTACCTCAGTTATACTCGTAGGTGCTGGCCATTCTTGGATTGCCTTGGTCTTAGAAGGATCAACATAGATTCCATCTTTAGAGACAATATGGCCAAGAAAAGAAATCTCATGAAGCCAGAATTCACACTTGCTAAACTTTCCATATAATTCATGCCTCCTCAGATTCTTCAAGATAATGCGCAAGTGATTTTCATGATCTTCGTAGCTTTTAGAGTATAATAAGATATCATCAATAAATACCACCACAAATTCATCAAGATACTCCTTGAAAACTCTATTCATCAGATCCATGAATATAGAGGGTGCATTAGTCAATCCAAACAGCATTACAGTAAACTCGTAATGCCCGTACCTGGTTCGAAATGCTGTCTTCGGAATGTCTTCCTTCTTCACACACAACTGATGGTATCCAGATCGAAGGTCAATCTTTGAAAAGTATTGAGCTCCATGCAGTTGGTCAAATAAATCATCAATGCGTGGTAGGGGATACTTGTTCTTTATTGTTATATCATTGATCTCCCTGTAGTCGATACATAACCTCATAGATCCATATTTCTTTTTAACAAAAAGAACAGGGGCTCCCCATGGAGAAACACTAGGGAGAAAAAAATCCCTTATTACTCAATTCCGCTAGTTTTTTCTTTAGTTAAACTAATTCTACAGTGGCCATTCTATAAGGGGTCTTCGATATAGGCCTTGATCCAGGAATCAAATCAATGGAAAACTCAACTTATCGTTCTGGAGGATGTCCAGGTAAATCTTCTGGAAATACATCTACAAATTCTTTCACAATAGGAACATCCTCTATTTGAACATTCCTTTCCTCACCCATAGTTATTTCATTCTCTTCCTCCCCAATAATTCAATTTAGTTGAGCTATTGAGGGTGGATCTAAATAAGAATTAGGTGGTGATGATTCTGCTCTAAAGATAAGGTGTTCCTTATCATTATCATCAAGAATCGTAACCTCTTTCTTCTTACAATAAATCTTCACATCATAGTCCGAAAGCTAGTCCATACCGAGGATTATGTCAAACTCAATCATAGGTATGACGATGAGATCAGCAGATAACGAACATTTATGTGCTCTAATGGGGACTGATTCACAAAACTTTGTTGCAATGATACTTCCCTTAGGAGTTTTAACTGACAACTCCCTTGTTAAATCAAATTGGAAATATCTAATTTTCTTAGCAAACTGGGAAGATATGAAACAATGCGATGATCCAGAATCAAATAATGCATTTTCTAAACTTGAGGAAACCATTAAATTACCTGCCACCATGTCTTTCAGAGCTTCTACCTCAGCAGTAGTGATAGGATAATCTTGGCCTTGATCCCTTGGCCTTTTCTGAGGTAAGTTCTCCTGACGCTTAGGAAATTCATTTGCATAATGCCCCATCTCCCTGCAATTGTAGCATTGAACGTTGGTAGCTTCATTCTTCCCCTTGCAATCACGAGCTTGGTGGCCTTTTTCACCACACTTGTAACAGACTCCCATTCCCTTCAAGCAAGTACCAGGATGTTTCTTCCCGCATTTACCACAAGATGGATATTCAACCTTTCCCTTCTTCCCATTATTTCCATTCCCAGATTGATCAACAGGTCTCTTCTTCTCTTGCTTTGCTTTAAAGTCATAAGACTTAGAGAATTCCTTTTCGGTCTTGATAGCACATGAGACAATGTCTTCGTACAATGAAAAGGATTGTGAGACTAATGATCGACGGAGAAATGGTTTTAACCCATCAAAGAAATGATCAATCTTACTTCTTGGGTTACGTATATAATCTCCAGCATACCTTGCTAACCTTGTAATGTTAGCCGCATACTTTGTGACATTCTCATCCTCCTTCTGTCTCAAACTCAGAAATTGCCTTTCCATATCTGCTCGATGGTCGCGAGGAAAGTATTTTTCTAAAAATAGATCTTTGAACTCCCTCCATTCCATATTTGATACTTCATCATCTTCCTTCATGTTTTGAATCAATGACCACCATTGATCAACATCTCCAGTGAGGCGGTAAACTGCCATGATAACTTTTTCCCTTTCACTGCTCCCCAAAGCCTGAAATATTTTCTCTAGGGAATTTATCCATTGCTCAGCTACTAAGGGATTTGTACTCCCATTGAACATTGGTGGTTGTTGCCTCATTAATAGATATAACATTGATCCTCCACGCTATGGATCAGGATGCTCCATACGAGTAAGGTTATTATTCATAACATGAGTGAGTTGTCCCAGTATGGTGATTAGCTGATCGGCACCAGTTTCATCACCAGCTCCACTATAATTATCTTGAGCAGGAGGGAAATCCCTACATGGAGTGCGTGCATTGATACGGTTTCCATTTCTTCCACTAGGCACCATTTCTAAACAATGGCATAAACTAGATCAGTTTATGAATCAAAATACATAATCCCATACTTATAAAACACTTAACATAAATTGAAATATTTATGGATATAATCCATAATCATAAAAATGTTTTCTTTGAGGAAGTATATACTCATAAACCCTTCACAATGATTTGTAAAGAAAATGAGAGTTATCCTAAGAATATCCCCCGGGAGTGTCGTAACCAAGAGTGCAGCAAGACCCGTTGTCGTGCACCAGTTCCCGTTCGAGTCTAGATCAAAGCGGTGTTTTCGGGTTTTACCCCTAGGTACATCTGTGCCAGAGCCGCCTCTACCTGCTCGTATCCAGACAGGGATGTATTGCTCGGAAAACTCACAAAATCTATACAATACCAAAATTCTAGGAAGTTCTTCTATACTAATCCTCAATGTTCATCTTAGGTCTACGGGCTCTAATCAGAGTTTATCTAAATCTAGATTGCAGGGTTTGTACTAAACTTCCTCTGATACCAACTGTAACGCCCCGACCCTAGTTACCCAGAGTCGATGCATTATTACATAACATTGGTATGATCACAAGAAAGATCAAATCTCGAAAGACCGATTGGTTTAGTAGCCTTGGAAACACTAGATATATTCATAAGTCTTACATTACATCATAAAATGAAAAACTACAACAACAACATATTGTATCCATAATCCACACTCATATCCCCACATAATATCCCTGCAGGTCATTCATAATTTACTTCTTCACTTCCTGGGAAAAATAAAACATAGAAAAGGGGTGAGCTCAAATGCCCAGTAAGGATAACAATATAGCGGAAACTTTCATAAATAAAAATAAACATTTAAGGAAATGTATAACTAAAACAAAAGACTTTCAAACTTGAACTTTCAACATGGTATGGCATAAATAAAATGAAATAATGCCATTTACTTATTCACATGGATATTCTACTAATCGAATAATCACATGAAAAATCAATAACCACTTTCATAATGTTGGAATGCATAATGCCAGACTATCATAACCACATAGCCAAGGCCTCGTGCCAAGACTACAAATAAGATTTTGCCAAGGCCTTGTGCCAAGACACTAGTTTGTCTCATGAGACCTACCGATGCATCGAGGAGCTATAGCAGGCTCCACTCGTCACATATTAAGTCCAATGCATTCCCATATGAAAAGGTTTAAACATAACATAAACATTCATATTAAAACTAGCATAAGAAATGTCAATAATTTCACCATAAACTATGAATGGTATAAAAATAGCACATCCATAGTCAAACATATCACAAAACCTTCAATACAATATAGAAGTTTTGTATCATAATAAATCAACTTCAAATAAGCGTAAAATCCATCAAAGGATGTTGACATAGATGAAATCAAAACTCTTTTTAGAGAAATATCTCTTTCTATTTTTGAAATCATTTAAGAGCCATATAAAATAAAACATTTTCTTTCAAAATATTCTTATAAGCTTGTAAGGAAATCTTTGAAGATTTTATAACGGCGGAAAATAACCGCACCCGCCGTATAAGTTAAAAAAAACATTCTTACCTTAATTCTGTCGAAAAGGTTAAAAGGACCTTGTCTTTAAAACGACGGAAAGATTCCTCTTATAAAAAGTCAAACAAGGGTATAAATGACTTTAACCCATATTCTTGTAAATAATAAAAATGTTTTGAAATACATTTCTAAGAAAACATGGATGTGGATGATAAAGAGATCCCAGTAGATTATTACATATAAACAACCTCGGATAATGAAGAGATTGTGAAATAACCCTTACCTTGTACTTTTCCTTGGTTGGGGTAGGTTAACCTCCTGTATAATGGTGAAATAATTGTTATTAAATTATACAAGAATCATATACATTAATATGATATCATATATGATCTTTTAATATTGATTTGATAATAATATCTTAGTATTATCGTTGTTTCGGGTGTTAACTTACTTGTTTTCTTTTATATGTTTTGTTACATAAGACATGTTTATAATGGATAGGTTGTATATTATTCATATCCAGAATGATATCAAGTCCTTAAACATCATTTTTAAATCATCAAATGATAATTATACTTGAATGGATACGATGGAGAATGAATCTTATCACGTTCGTGGAGACGGTAGCCCGTACGTACGCACGAGTGACAATATCATTATTTTAAAATAATATATAAATGGATGGTATATCATATATAAAAAATCATTAACATGTTATATTTATTATTTACATGAGTTACATATCATTATTATACCCATCCAAATAATAATATATTGAATAACAATTACACCATGACGTGGAGACGGTAAGCCGTACGTACGCACGTATGGTGACATGTTATTCAAAGGGTGGATAGAATACTGAATATGGTTGTACCATATTTATAATAAAATCACAGTATATATATGATACTGGATTTATTATTTTAGAATGGTAACAACAAAGGAAGAAGAAGTGGAAGAAGAAATGAACATGGAAAAGGGTGGTGAAATCATTACCTCTTCTTCGGGTTCTTCCTTTTGATTTGATCAAAAGGGCTCCTTAGGTTGGATTTATGATCAAACTAAGGCCTCTAGGTTGTAGTGAGGGAAGTTGGGAGAGTATTTTGTCAGAGTTTGGCCGAACCAAAAGGCTTTTAAGGTGTGAAAAAATGAGAAGGAGGAGTGCCCTTTTATAAGAGGGGTGAGGGGCACCTTTGGAAAAGCTAGAAATATTAATTTATAATAAATTCATATTCAGTTTCTAATGGCTCCAAAGTTGATTATTTAAATTTTAAGGTGGGGATAGGTCTAAAAAAACTCAACCAATAGAATTTAGACAGGTTTGGGTACTTATATTAACCTTATCTTTAAGTATTAACTCTAAATTAATTAGTTTCACTTTTACAATGTCTCTTTGTATTTTTATATAATATGGTTAATAAACTTAATATATACATACAAGCGACCCCCCAAGTGGTCCATTAATTATGAAACTATCATGATATAAGTATCTTGGCATATCCTTAGATTTTTAAGAATTTAATATCAATTAATAATATAATATTTGTTTTAAGAACTCTTTTATGTCAATTTTGACACTATTCAATAGTTGATTTTTGTGAAACTCATAACAGATTGATTACTTCGAAAAAAGTCAATTAAATCAATAATAATATATCATATTATCCTAGAAATTTATTTTAATTCATTAAAAGTTTCATATTATATTTATTTGGGTATTTATAATATCAATTATTTTAATTTTTCACTATTAAAGTAATTAATTCATCATCATTGTGTCATAAATAAATTAAATTATTTAATGTCTAAAAATTATAAATAAAATATCATTATGTAGGAAATCTTATTATATTTCCAATGAATATTTATAATCTAATATCCAACATATATAACCCTATGTAAAATTTTGTTTTCTAAAAGATATATTCTTGTGTCATTTTTGTATTCATTTTAACTTAATTAAAAAAGTGTCCCTATCACCTACAAGTGGCACCATGGGGTCCCAAAATCGACCCAAAGATGCCTATGGTAGAACATGTATCAACCAATAAGGCTAGGACACGTTTTAGGGTAATTTAGTATTATTATAATATTATTTTTAACCCTTATTTACCGGATTTACCCTTAACCATGGTAAATAAAATATTTACCGCAGTAATTATTCAAAATGTCTAAAAATAAAAGTTACCTATTTACACAATTTGGACATCCTGATTCCAAATATGGAATCCAGTTTTCTAAATTCAAAATACAGAAGTGGCAGAAATTAATTTAAATTAATTCCCGCTGTCAAAACAAAAAGCGTGTTTTTAAGAGATAATAACTATCAAAAGATTGACACTTGTTTATGTTCGGTTTAATTGTAAAATTATGTCCAATGACCAACATTACATTAAATTGTAAAAATATATTCTAAATATACTTTTAAACCACTCAAATTCATAATTTATCACTATTAATTATTTTGATTAAAAAAGTTGTTTTTAATTAAAATTTAGTAATTTTCACTATTCATCAAAATATGAAAGTTATCCGAAAAGTACCAAAATTTCATCTTATGCTAAATTAGATATTCCGAATCCAGAAATGAAGTCCATTTTAAAATATAAAATATATATAATTTCCAAAATTAGGTATTACTATTCATAATGGCTAGTTTGATTGGTTATGGTGTGTTAGAACTCGGTGTTGCGTACAACACACGCTATCACATTATTCAAAGAGAAGCGTACCGTAGAAGCTTGGGGTGTTACACAGCTTCCTTGTGTAAGCTCCTTTCACAATTGCCGCTCCATAGTGGCACCTAGGCAGCTTTCTCGCATAAGCCCCATTCACCAGTGCCACTCCATAGCGGCACCCGGGCAACTTCCTCTCATAAGCCCCGTTCACCATTGTCGCTCCATAGTGGCACCAGGGAAGCTTCCTCGCATAAGAACCATTCACCATTGTCGCTCCATAGAAGCACATGGGAAGATTTCTTGCATAAGCCCTATTCACCATTGTCTCTCCATAGCGGCACCCGGGCAGCTTTCTCAGGTAATCCCCGTTCACCATTGCCGCTCCATAGCGGCACCTGGGCAGCTTTCTCACATAATCCCCTGTCATCCTTGTCACTCCATGGCGGAACCCAGGAAGCTTCCTTGCATAAGCTCTATCCACTGTTGTCACTCCATTCAGCGGTAAGTTGTTGTGATCCTATTCAGCAGTAATCCGTTGACATCCTTATCCAGCGGTAAGCCGTTGCGACCCCATTCAGCGGTAAGCCGTTGACATCCTTATCCAGCAGTAATCCGTTGCGACCCCATTCAGCGGTAAGTTGTCGACATCCTTATCCAGCGGTAATCCGTTGTGACCCCATTTAGCAGTGAGCCGTTGAAATCCCTATCCAGCGGTAAGCCATTGACATCCTTATCCAGTGGTAAGCCGTTGACATCCTTATCCAATGGTAAGTCGTTGTGACCAAATCCAGCTGTAAGCCATTGTGACCCAATCCAGCGGTAAGCCGTTGTGACCCAACCCAGCGGTAAGCTATTGTGACCCAATCCAGCGGTAATCCGTTGTGACCCAATCCAGCGGTAAACCATTGAAACCCCCAATCGGCGGTAATCTGTCATCAGATGAACTACATGGACTTTGATTCCCTATAATGGGGATATGTTGGAATCCTCTTCAAGGATCATGCCCGAAACCATCGTCATCATCATGACGGTTCCATACCATTCACCACCCTTCATGGACGCACCCTTGAATCGTGATTGTCGGGTCCTCGCTACCTCTTGTTTCTCACACCGAGCATGACTCACATGGGCTTAGAGTGAGCACCGACCATGACCCAACCTTGGCCTCCTTAGAGTGTAATCCCCAATCCCCTTATTCGAGCTACAGGATATTAAACTACTATGTAACCCCATCCCACATGACGTTAAACTGTACCCTTGAACTACGTGGTCTTTGATCAATGTCAAGGCGTGGTTCGTAGGAAGCCTCCACGAGGTTCAAGCCCACCATTCATTGGACCAAGGTCCTCATTCACGTTGGTTCACCGACACCATCCTCGTCCCGCATGATGCTAAACTATACACTTGAACTACGGGGAATTTGATCCATGTCAAGGCATGGTATGTTGGAAGCCTCCATGAGGTTCAAGCCCACTACTCATTGGACCGAGGTCCTTATTCACGTTGGCCCTCCGACACACACCATTCTGAACTACGTGGCCTTTGATCCATGTCAAGGCATGGTATATACGAAGTCTCACAAGGCTCAAGCCCACCACCCGGTTGTTCCAACCATCATTCACATCGGTTCACCCACACCTTGGGAAGCCTAGAGTGAAATCCCCACACCATTCTGAACTACGTGGTATTTGATCCATGTCAAGCCATGGTACATAGGAAGCCACCCTGATGTTCAATCCCACCACCCACTTGGACCAAGGTCCTTATTTGTGTCGATTCTCTGACATGCCCCATTCTGAACTATGTGGACTTTGATCCATGTCAAGGCATGGTACGTAGAAAGCCTCTCTGAGGTTCAAGCCCATCAACCATTGGTTTCGACCATCTCAGTGCCGGTGTGCAAAGAACCCACGTGAACTATGAAGACTTTGATCTTTCCTAAGGCATGGTACGTAGGAAGCCTCCATGAGGTTCAAGCCCAACACTCATTGGACCAAGGTCATTCTTCACATCGGTTCACCAGCACCCATCTGAACTATGTGGACTTTGATCCATGTCAAGGCATGGTAAATAGGAAGCCTCCCTGAGGTTCAAGCCCACCACCCATTGGTCGCTCTGACCCCCTTCACATCAGTTCTCACCATCCAAACCATGCAGACTTTGATTCCCTGCCACGGGGATACATAGAAGGTCTCTTTGAGGCTCAATCCCATCACAACCGTCATCTTCACGACAATCCCATATCATTCCCCCCTCTACTCCATTCAACTTTCCATCATCCATCATGATTCTTACCTGGGCTGCCAAATCCTGGTGGGATCATGTCATCCACCCTCCTCGCTGCTTCTAGCAGTACCTGGGTAGCTAACCATGCGTAAGCCCCAGCATGTCTTCGGGTTGTTGTCCTCTGTGTACACCCTAGTTCATCACCCCTTATAACTATGTGGGTTTTGATCCCTGTCCTCTACACATGGTACGTAGGAAACCTCCATGAGGTTCAATCCCAGACAATGGTAAACCTTGGTGTTCCCCATTCTGGGGTGCACTCTCCCTGATCCGCCCTTAGTGGTGTTCAGATCAACCATTACAGTGTGACATCTCCCCTCCCTAGGGCGCACCACCTCGGATCCATCCTCATTGGGAGTTCTGATCCATCCACTCGATAAACCTTCCAGGTGTTCCCTCCTAGGGATGTACCAATCTGATTTGTCTCTATGGGACATTCTGATCACTCTCATTTTGTCTCCTCAAGATGTTAAACTCCTGGCCTACCTCATGATAAACATGAGATGCTTGAGGAAAACCTCTGATGACATTCCTTTGGCGTAACCATCTTCACAAGACGTTAAACATGCTACATACCCTGTGTTAAACATGGGAAGCTGAGGAAAACCTCAGATACATGCCTATGGAATACGATTCCCCACATTCAATGTTGGATGCCTCAGGTTCTACACCCTTGAGATGCCCTCTTATGAGGAAGAATACAGGTTCCCCAAATTCCATGAACCCAGAGATGCCCTGACATGCCTGATGTTGTCATCTACTCCGACCGATGGTTTCTACCATGTATGGACCCCATGGAATGTCCTGACGTAAGTAGTGTAATTAACTGGAATCCATGAAGATATTGCACTGGGAATGAGATTCACGAACAACGTATTAAATCTATGAGGGAGACTTGGACTAGGTGACGAGTTCCGAGGAGGAATCCATTGAAGGAAGAACCGACATCCCATTATCCCATTTCGATCAAGGAGTATACGTCCTTGAATAAGGAGTGGATAGCACCTGCCTTTGGAAAGAATGAATGTGGGGAAACAGACGCACATCCTCCAAAGATGGATGCGCACGCCCCGGCGAAAGCGTCAGAAAAAATATTAATATTCTTACTTTGACTTAGCCTGAATAGTCTCTTGGATCTATTGAATTAGATCTTGATCCCAAGAATATATTCTATATTTCCTAAGTCCTTTATGGAAATTCATGTATTCAACTATGCCTTAACAGACTATAAGACTGGTATTTCATTTTCAATAAGTAATATTTCATCATCATATACTATTATGAAAATGACCACACTCCCACTAAATTTATTATAGACACTGGGCTAACATTCACTATTTATAAAAATAAATTTTATTATGGATTTAATGAAATAATTTTTCTTTGACATAGATTCTTGTTTCAATCCATATATGTATTATTTCTATTTGAAAACATTGTTGTGGCCCTTTGGATTCACAAAACCTTCAAGTTGTTTCATATAGACATCTTCCGGAAGGATCCCATTAAGGAAGGATGATTTTATATATATATTCCAAACATCATAGTCATGGTAGGATACAATGTAAATAAGAATTATGATGGATTTAATCATAGAAACTGGTGAAAATGTTTCATTATAATCAATGTCAAAACTTCTTTTATTAATTTTTTGCAACCAATCACATATTATAGTTACTTGCATCCCCATACATGTCTTGTTTCATCTTGAATACCCTATACAAAAAAAATATTTATATCCACAAGAGGATATACCAAAATCCGGAATTAGTTTTGGTACATGGAATCTATTTTCGAATTCTCAGGTTCTTTCCACTTGGAAAAATATGTGTGACTTACTGTATCCTTATAGGATAAAGGTTCATTATTATCAATTAATAATTAATCACCATCCTCAGTGACTAGAAAACAATAATATTATAGTTCCTTATCCTCTCTTATACTCCAATTTAGTACTTGTGTCTCTATAATGTCTTCTTTCATGGGGATTTGAGTAATTTTTTCCTATTCCAAATATTGTGTATCTTGATCCTAGGCTTCATCAAATTCCATCTTACTCCCACTACATTTTTTAGGATACGATCTTTCTCAAAGAATATGAAATATTTGTCAACCACCACCTTTTTATCTAAATGATTTTATATTTAGTTTCCCTTTGTTTAATTGGGATATACTATAAATATACACATTGTTCCATGGTGTGAATGTTTTTTTCTTGAAGGGGGATTAACAAATTCTTCGTATCACTACACATGTAAGTATAAATACATGAGTTTCTTTCAAATCCAGATTTGTTATAGAATTCCAAAATATTATTTATTTCACACTTGATAGATTATATTTTCTATTTTTGTAACATGTATCCCCAGAAGGATAAGAATAGAATAGCATGAATAATCATTTGATCTAACTATGTCTCACAAGTTGTGGTCCCTTATTTCATTTACACCATTCAATTGAGGTGTATAAGGAGAAGTGAGTTGAGATATAATCCCAAATTCCTATAAATAGTCAATAATGTATTGATTAATATATTATCCACTGCAGTCTGAGCAGGGTTTATTAATATTCTTAACATGTTATTTTTTAACTTCATTCATGTATTCCTTGAATCTCTCAATGGAATATAACTTATAAATCATCAAGTATACATATCCATATCTACTAAAATAAAAGGTAAATGTTGTGAATTATGAGTAACCACCCCTTGATTCAACAATAAATGGTCCACAAACAATGGTATGAACTAATTCAAGAATCTCCTTATCCCTTTCACCTTTTCCACTAAATGAGGATTTGTTCATATTTCCTTGTAAAAATTCATGACATACACCAAGTGTTTTTACTTTAAAGGAATCTAAATATCTATCTTGGGGTAATTTATTCAAACAATTTTCATTTACATGACCTATCCTATATTTATGACATTATATATGGTATGATTCATGTGAATTAGTTTTATTATCTATATACATTACTTGGTTCTTGTAATACAACAAATAAATTTTTTTATTTAAATTTTCTTTACCCTAAAAAATATTTCCTTATAAAAGGTGAATAATTTATTCCCAATTATTGAAATAAATCTGTCTTTTCAAAGTCTAGAAACAAAATATATATTTTTTGTAACATATAGATCATAATAAATATATTTAAAAAACAAGATCATTCTCATTTGGAAACATGAGGTGGTAGATAAAAATAGCTATGGGAGAATGTTTAGATTTGTTAGCTACTTGTAAATCCACCTCTGACCGCGTTGTCATGAAACGTCAAATTGATTATGTTTTTAAGGTTTATTTATAGTTTAGGGCAGACCCTAGGTCGTCTCTCAAGGAGCGTTGGTGGATTATAGTGTGTATTTTTAATAAAGAATACTAAAAGAGGGGGGTGATTTTGAAAACAGTTTTATGAAAATAACTTAACTTAAAGAGTTTAATAGTCGATAGAATAAGGTGGTGGATTGAGAATTATGAGATAAGGAGATCACTTAAAGTTCACTACACAAATTGGTTAGTTCATTATTCTGAAAATTTCACATGGTTTTGTTTAATTATTTGGTTAAGGGTTGTCAAGATCTTGATTCCCCTCCTGCCTCTCTAAACATTGCACAAATTACCAACCCTTAACACAAAAATCATGTTGTCAAGGTTTGGATTTTAAGAACAGATTAAAGGATAACAAAGCATACTAATATCTTTTGTATGTGTGAGATAAATAGGATCCTTGTGTTTCCTAATCGGAACAACTCAAGTTTCCCACTTAAAATTTCAACCCAATCGGTGTTGAATCGAAAAGCGGTTCACTAAATTAAACCCAAGAAATGAACTCAGGGGAGAAGCATGATTAGATAAAACAAAATTGAAATAATCCAAACACAAATCACACAATACCAGTAGAGTATCAAGTGCCAAAACTCCCTCCCAATTATGTGTAGCTCCCTCGAAATGATCGTCCACCGTTTATCTCATTATTGAGAGGAGGAAAAGGCTTGGGTTGAACTCCATCTTCATCCTTGATTCCCCTATGAGGATAGGGGCATCCATAACTTCAAGTATGAGGAGATAAATCCTTTGGGTAGAAAAAATACTAGAGCTTTTCTTCCTGGTCGAGCTTGCAAATGAGGAGCCCAAGGTTACATTTTATAGGAAAATGGGAAGGTGTTTTTGAGCACACAGAATTATTAAAACCACTTCTCATAGGTGTTTCGACCTCCATACAACATTATCTAGATTTTTATAAAATAACAAAGTTGTATAACTAACTTTTGGATTTCTCCACCGAATGTTTGGATCAGTTTGGACACCTATATCCTAATATATGGACAGATCACAACACACCACTTTTGAATCTGTGCTGATTTAGTGTTATGGATAGATCAGGTTGGCAAGGCCATCAGATGGCTGAATGATTCTTGGGTTTATTCTTATGAAATGTATCCCAATGAGTTTTTGACCAGCCTACAAAATTTCATCCCAATCGGATGCACGGTCTAGTAGCAGTGTGCAGATTAACCCACTGGTGTGCTTGGATCCTACGCAGTTTGGCCCATTTTTCTTGGACATCATCATGGGCCCTTTATATCACCTTCACCTTCAATGAATTTTTAAATAAAAGTAACATTGGCCTTTTTAATATCAATAAACAAAAAATAAATAATTAAAACATTTAATTCAATTTGTTATTATTTTTGTAATTTATAATACAAATTCAGTTTAATACAATGGTGTAAGGGTGAAAATGACACAGTGAATCGTGGTACGATCACACCCCCACACCTAAACATTTTCACTCCTGGGAAAAGTCACATATCCAAATAATATGATGCATATATATATATATTCCCAACATCATGAAAATTTTACATTTGAGGATATTTAAATTCACTAAAGTAATGTAATCAATGCACGAACCACACCAAGGAGTTTTTCTTAGTGAAAATGGAAAAATATGTCTCATAAATCATATCACAATAAAATTACAAGAGATTCATGACACCGATATGATCAAGGAATTAAAATTCAACTCTTCCACTAACTCTCCATGTGTGTGTGTGAAAACCATTCCATGCTATTCTTTCCACTTTCTATCAAATAAATATAAGTTATTTTAACATTATTCAGATTTAAATGATTTTCACCAAACCCGTCCTACATCCTTTGCAATAATATTTCAAGACCCACTCACTTAATCATTCCCAGAAGTCAAACCATAAGCTCCTGACCTATATATCCCCATATGTTGCACATTTCATCACTCCCTTTATTTATTATATTTTTTTGGAAGTTTCATTTTGAACAAATCTCACACTCATCTCTCAACCCTTGTTTGATCTCCTCATGACACTAATTGAAATATTTATAACAAGATCAAAGGTTGAGGAGGAGTGGTTTTTGACCTGCCCAAGAAACAATTTTTTTGAGGGTGTACAACAATCAGACATTAGGTACACACGTATAGGTCAATCAGGTGCAGTAATGAAACAGATCGGATAAGGAACAAACGTATGAAAATATCATTTAAAGATGAAAGATATTAACCTAACATATATTTACCTTATATTAAGTAGGAAATATTCATACTTCGTGGTTTGGTGAAAAAATGTATGGAGATATTATTGACACAGTTTTCCCAAAACTACTCACACAAGGGGCATCAATCATCTCAAATGTTTCATAGTGATACAACCATTTATATCATTGACAGAAAACCAATTCACTAAAAATCACTCCCTGATGTTAAATTCACACAAAAATTCTTTTTATCATTTGTTATGGTATTTTTACTTTCCCCCCTTTATGGTCACAAAATCATCGAACTTTTAAATTGTTGATGGAGAAAAATGAAAATACCATAAAAAAGGCTAAAAAGAGAAGAAAGGAGAAAACGATGAAAATTCCTATCTAACACAGGAATGTACCCATCCCCCTCACACCTAGAATGTGTAGTGTCCTCATAGTAAGAAAAGAGGATGTGGAAAGTAAGGATAAAACCTAGTGAGTTTCATTCATAGATTGCTTCTTGAACATGGAGTTCCTCCCTCAGGGACTCCAGAATGGATTCATGGAAGTGCTTCAACCGCTGCCCATTGAAAATGAATGTTTTATTGGTTTATTCATTTTGAACCAAGACAACACCAAATGGAGAGATGTTAGTAATAGTGTATAGGCCAAACCAATGGGAACGAAGCTTACCTGGATGCAACTTTAGCATTGCATTATAAAGGAGGACCTTCTTCCCAATGTGGAACTGACGATGAAGTATAAGACAGTTGTGGGCAGCCTTAGTTCGCTCCTTATAAATTCTAGAGTTTTCATATGCATATCTTCTCATTTCCTCCAACTCCTGAATCTGCAACTCCTTTGAGAACCTACACCAGAATTATTATAATTGCATTGTTTGATGGCCCAGTAGACCCGGTGCTCAATCTCAACAAGGAGGTGAAAACTATTTCCAAACACAAGACGATAGAGTGACATTCCAATGGGAGTTTTGAAAGCAGTACGGTAGGCCCATAATGAATCATCAAGTCTAAGACTCCAATATTTTCTATTAGGTTGAACCGTTTTTACAGAATTTGTTTTACCTCTCTATTTGACACCTTGGCTTGACCATTGGTCTATGGATGATATGCAGTAGAAACTCGATGACCGACCCCATACTTATGAAAAAGTGATTGCATTTTTCGGTTGCAGAAATGAGAACCATGGTCACTAATGATGAACCTAGGTAAGAAAAACCTACAGAAGATTTGGGTTCTCAAAAATTGTACTACTACCTTAGAATCATCAGTCCTTGTAGCTCGTGCCTCTACCCATTTTGACACGTAATCAACTGCCAGAAGAATGTACAAGTTTCCAAATGAATTGGGAAATGGACCCATAAATTCAATACCCCAAACATCAAAAATGTCATGAAAGAGCAACGATTGTTGTGTCATTTCATTTCTTTTAGAGACATTCCCCATTCTTTTACAACGAGTACAATATTTTCAAAAATCATGGGCATCCTGAAAAAGTGTTGGCCAAAAGAGACCAGAATCAAGGACCTTACGAGTAGCCTGTTGGGGACCAAAGTGGCCCCCACAATCAAGAGTGTGGCAAAATCTAAGGATGGACTGAAACTCACTATCGGGAACACAACGCCTAAGGACATGATCACTACAGGGCGCCAAAGGTATGGGTCATCCCAAATATACCAACAGGACTCATGTTTTAGACGACTGGCTTGGTTTTTGTTGAAATCAGTAGGAATGCAAGATGCTATGAAATAATTTACAATTTCATCATACCAAGGAATAACATCTTGCACTCGGTACAGTTTCTCATCAAGAAACATTTCATTTATGGGAATATAGGGGTATGGGTCAATGTCTAAGGATGGTTTAATCCTATTGATATTGTTAGCCACCACATTATCTACCCCTTTTTTATCTCTAATTTCTAGATTTAATTCTTGAATAAGGAGCATCCAACGAATGATACGTGGTTTGGCTTCTGGTTTCTTAAGGAGGTAC
Organism: Viscum album; assembly: GCA_963277665.1. Classification (NCBI taxonomy): domain Eukaryota; kingdom Viridiplantae; phylum Streptophyta; class Magnoliopsida; order Santalales; family Viscaceae; genus Viscum; species Viscum album. Next base: position 1,181,070,731 of record OY728134.1, on the reverse strand, counting down.
CGAAGGGCTGCATGGTCTGAGAAAACAATGACTTTGGACCCCAAAAGGTATGACCTGAATTTTTCCAAGGAAAACACAATGGGAAGGAATTATTTTTTAGTTGTGGTGTATTTTTCTTGGGCAGGGTCCAAAGTACATGAGGCATAGGCTATGACATGTGCAGCTTGGTCGACCCTTTGTGACAAAAATTCCCCAACTGCATAGTTAGAGGCATCACACATGAGCTCAAATTGTAAATTCCACCGAGGTGGTTGGATTAATGGGGGTGAGGTGAGACTCCATTTTAACTTATCAAAAGCTTCCTCACATTCATTATCAAAAACAATTTCTTTTTCTTTTTGGAGTAATCAGGAGAGGGGGAGTGCAATTTTACTAAAGTCATGAATGAAATGACAATAAAATCCAGCATGACCTAGGAAAGATCCCACATCCCATATATTTTTGGGGAATGGAAGGGAATAAATGACATCAAATTTTTATTTATCTACTTGGATACCGTCCCCAGAAATAACATGCCCCAAAAATATACCTTGTCTCACCATGAAATAGCATTTCTCATAATTTAATACAAGATTCGTTACAATACAGTGACGTAGGACTGAACCAAGACAACTCAAACATTCATAAAAATAAGATCCATAAATAGTTAAATCATTCATGAATACTTACATGCAATTCTCTAGGTAATCCGAAAAAATACTAACCATGCATCGTTGGAAAGTACCTAGAGCATTGCACAGACCAAATGGCATCCTTCTATAGGTAAATGTTCCAAAGGGGAAAATGAAGGTTGTCTTTTCCTGATCCTCAGGGGAAATATGAATCTAAAAGTATCCAGAATACCCATCAAGGAAATAGTAGTGGGACTTACCCGCTAGCCTCTCTAGCATTTGGTCAATGAATGGAAAAGGGAAATGGTCCTTCCTCATTTTTTGGTTTAGTCGGTGATAGTCTATACATACACACCAACTATTCTGCACATGAGTTGGAACCAATTCATTGTTTTCATTTTTAATTACCGTGAAGCCAGTCTTTTTAGGAACCACTTGAACGGGACAGACCCATCAACTGTCAGAGATGGGGTAAATGATTCTAGCAGCCAATAATTTTGTTACCTCATTTTTCAAAACTTCTAGGAGGTTGGGTTTCAGTCGATGTTGTGGCTACCTCACTGGTTTAGCCACATCATTTAACAAAATATGATGTGTACAAATTGATGAGATAATACCAAGAATGTCATCAAGTGTCCACCCCAAATCTTGTTTATACTCCCTCAAAAGTTCATGCAGTCGCAATTCATGCTCAGGAGGGAGTGAACTAGCAATGATAATGGGTAACTTGTTTCCATGATCAAGATACGAATATTTTAAATCTTGAGGTAGTTTTTTTAGTTCCAATTTAGGTGGATTTTGTATTGATGTGAGTGTGTGTGAGAGGTCAATAATCTCATCTAACTACTCAATGGTATCAACCTTGGATGAGGAATGAGCTTTTACAAGCTTAGAAGTATCATCGATTGTCAGTGGATTATCAGTGTTCAAGAAATCATCAATCAATGAACATGCATTAAATTTTTCTAGACCACTACAAAAATCAATGCATGAATAATTTCCTAGCATTTCTATCAGTGAAGAAAACTCAGAAAGGGGATCAGGGGAAAGAAATGTTGTTTTTCAGGGGTAGGGAGTACATCAATTTAATTAATAGAGAGAGAGGAATGTTCTTCTGAGGGGTGCTTCATGGAATCAAGGATGTTTAAATGGACTATGTCACCACTAAATTCCATAGATAATGTACCATTGTGGACATTAATTATGGTTTTGGAAGCTTTTAAGAAAGGTCCCCCCAATATAATCGAGGCATGTCCATTAATCCTATCATCTTCCATTTTAAGAACATAAAAGTCAGCAGGGAAAATTAAATTTTGGAACCTCACAAGAACCTCCTCTAACACACCAGAGGGGTGTGCAGTACTCCGGTTAGCTATTTGAACAATAATTATAGTGGGATTCAGTTCCCCGACCTGCAATGTAGAGTAAATAGAGTGAGGCATCACATTAATAGAGGAACCTAAATCTAGCATAGCATTGTAAAAATAATACTCCCCTATGGTTCATGGAATTGAGAATGTTCCAGGATCATTGAACTTGGTGGGAAGTGATGGATATATCAATTCTGAAACATTCCTCCCCAAACTCACCTTCTCATCTCCACGAAGTCTCCTTCGGTGTGTACACATCTTCTTTAGAAACTTGGCGTACCGTGGAATTTGCTTCACAGAATCAATCAATGGGATGTTAACCTACACTTTCATAAAAATATCCAATATTTCCTTATCAAGGTCAGTTTCCTTTTGTTTTCTTGGTTGGGTGGACCTTTGAGGAAATGGAAGAGGAATGGTTGGGCTAGGTGACTCATCAATGTACACACTCTTTCCTTTGGAAGGGCTTCTCTCAAGACAAGGTTCTTCAAAATTTGGCACATTTTTAATGGTTGGGATGGAGGTTTCCTTAGGAGGGTATGACTCTAATGGAGGATTCAGCTTACTTTATAGTTGTTTTCCACTTCTAAGGGTGATGTCACTAACATTTCCTTTATCCCTAGGGTTAACTATTGGTTGATAGGGAAGTTTACCTGACCCATGACTTTGAATTTCACCCACTGAGTTAGCTAGTTGCCCTAATTGGGTTTTGAGGTCTTGTATGGCTTCCAGAGTAGTTTGTTGGAATTGGATATTGTTGGCAGTCATTTGTTTCATCATATCTTCTAAGATAGGCTCATGTTTTGAGGGGGTTTTTGGAAAGGCCTTTGGGGTGGTTGAGGGTTTCTAGTTGGTAGTGGTGGATGACTACTCTGTCCTGGTTGGTTCCATTGTTGTTGAGGTTGGTTTGAATACCCCCCTTCCCTATAGGATTGGTTTTCCTTCCACCCAGGGTTGGATGGATAGTATGGTTCTGGCCTAAAAGGTTGGTTATAGTGGCGGCCTGGAAATATTTCCTCACAACTCTCAGATGTTTCCCTCAACTGAGGGCATTGGTCAGAGTAGTGGGTGTCAGAAGAACATATACCACAATGGATGGGAGGAGGAGATTGGGATTTCCCTTGGGAAAGAGAAAGTTGTCAAAGAAGGGTACTTACCTCTTCGAACTTTGTGTCCACTTTCTTCTCGAATTCAGTACTTTGTACCTCATGAACACCTCGAATTGATACATTGGTCCTTGAACCAAATTATTGAGTGTTTTGTGCCATGTTCTCGATTAATGTCCTCGAGCAATTGGGGTCTTATCTACCATTGCACTACTTGCAGCAGCATCAATCATATTTATATCATTATGGATTAAGCCTTCATAAAAATATTGTATTAAAAGTTGGTCACTTATTTGGTGGTGTGGGAAACTTGAACGCAATCTTTTAAAGAGTTCCCAATATTCATGAAGTGTTTCCCATTGAGATTGTCTTATCCCAAAAATTTCTTTCCTTATTTTTGCAGTTTGATAGGATGGGAAGTATTTTTCAAGAAAAAGGTGTTTCATGTCCGCCCAACCTCTTATTGAGGAATTAACATAATATAACCTATATTTCGCAGTGTCTTCCAAAGAAAATGGAAATTATCTAATATTTACTTGTTCCTCATCCACATTAGCAGGTTTTAATGTTGAACAAACAGTATGAAATTATTTTAAGTGCTTGTGTGGATCCTCTCCAGGAAGTCTGTGGAATCATGGTAATAGACGAATTAAGCCATATTTTAGTTCAAAATTGGGTGCCTCTCCCTATAATTGAATATAGGTGGGTCGGATATCAACATCAGGTGAGGTTAGTTATTTTAGTGTTCGATTATTTTCAGCCATTTTATTCACTTTAATTTCAGTTTTTATGTGGGTTCTCGAAGAAGAAGAAGAAGGATCAAGATGAGTGTTGATGTTTTGTGCGTTCTCCTTCAAAGTGTTGTCTTGTGTGTCTCGGTGTCGTTGACGTAGGGTCCTCTCCGGTTCGGGTTCGAAAGTTTGTAAGTCTCTTGAAGTATAACATGTCATGCACCAAAACTGCACAAAAAATGGTTAAGAATAAAAAAATATAGGTAGAGGTATAAAATAAAACAAATAAATATTCAAAAAAATTACAAAAAAAAAACTTATAAAAAACAAGCACTAAAACCAAAACGCTCCCCGGAAATGGTGCAAACATTTGACCAAATTGTCATGACATGTCAAATTGATTATGTTTTTAAGGTTGATTTACTATTTAGGGAAGGTCTTAGGTCGTCTCTCAAGGAGTGTTGGTGGCTTATAGTGTGTATTTTTTATAAATATTACTAAAAGTGGGGGGTGATTTTGAAAACAGTTTTACAAAAATAACTTAAATTAAAGAGTTTAATAGTTGATATAATAAGGTGGAGGATGGAGAATTATGAGATAAGGAGATCACTTCAAGTTCACTACACATCTTGTTTAGTTCATTGTTCTGAAAATTTCACATGGTTTTGTTTGATTCTTTGGTTGAGGGTTGTCAAGATCTTGATTCCCCTCTTTCCTCTCTAAACGTTGCACAAAGTACCAACCCTTAACACAACAATCGTGTTGTAATGATATGGATTTTAAGAAAATATTAAAGGATACCAAATCATACTAATATCTTTTGTATGTGCGAGAGAAAGAGGATCCTTGTGTTTCCCAATTGGAACAACTCAAGTTTCCCACTTGAAATTTCAACCCAATCGGTGTTGAAATGAAAGGCGGTTCACTAAATTAAACCCAAGATATGAACTCAGAGGAGAATCATGATTAGATGAAACATAAGTGAAATAATCCACACACAAAACTAGTAGATTATCAAGTGCCGGAACTCCCTCCCAAGTATGTGTAGCTCCCTTGAAATGATCTTCCACCGTTTAGCTCGCCATCGAGAGGAGGAGAAGGCTCGGGTGGAACTCCATCTTCATCCATGATTCCCCTACGAGGATAGGGGCCCCCATAACTTCAATTATGAGGAGATAACTCCTTTGGGTCTCCAAAATACTAGAGCTTTTCCTCCTATTCGAACTTGCAAATGAGGAGCCCAAGGTTCCATTTTATAGAAAAATGGGAATGTGGTTTTGGGAAAAGAGAATTATTAAAACCACTTGTAACAAATGTTTCGACCTCCAGAAATCATTATCTAGATTTGTATAAAATCAAAAAGTTTTATCCCCACCTCTTGGCTGTATCCACCGAAAGTTTGTCTCACTTTGGATACCTATAGACTGAGATATGAACATATCACAGTACACCACTTTTGAATCCATGTAGATTTGGTGTGCTGGACAGATCAGGTCGGAAAGGCCATCAGATGGACGAATTAGTCTTGGGATTCTTCATATTAAATGTATCCCAATGAGTTTTGGACCCGTACACAAAATTTCAGCACAATTGGATGCACTTTCTAGTATCAGTGTGTGGATTAACCCACTGGTGTGCTTGGATCCTGCGCAGTTTGGCCCATTTTTCTTGGACATCATCATGGGCCCTCCAAATCACCTTCACCTTCAATGAAATTTTCAAGACAGGTAACATTGGCCTTTTTAATATCAATAAACACAAAATAAAGTATTAAAACATGTAATTCAATTTGTTATTATTTTTGTAATTTACAATACAAATTCAGTTTAATACAATGGTGTAAGGGTGAAAATGACACAACGAATTGTGGTACGATCAACCTCCCCTTGGAAAATGTTTCTAAATCTACTTGGTTCCTATATTTGAATACATACATGAGAACTAAAATATTTATATAATTCCCAACTTGTAAAATCATATAAATTTAACTCAATAACAAACACAGATAAAGCTTACCCGTTCCACAATGATTGTGTGAAGTATTTCTTCTAGTGGCCCCTCTTGACACATGAAAAACACATAACATTCTGCTACCATTAATTCCCCTTGATCTTTATATTCTTATATAGAGATTATAAAGAATAGTTGAGATTATATATCTTCTCTTGTCCTGTCTATTTATCCAAAAAAAGGATTGAAATCTATTCATGTTTCTTATCCTTATCAAATTAGCAAAGAATAGTATGGAAATCTTGGAGAGTATTTTTAATTTAGCTAATATTATAATTAACAAAAAAATAATCAATAAGCTATGAGGGATTCAAATAAGAATAATATATTTTGTAGTTCATTATTTCATTTACACCCATGAACCTCTAGGTACTCAATGTAACTAAAATGTTTGTCTACGTGAGGCCCTTCTAGTGCAATGTAACACCCCGACCCATCTAGACCAGAGTTGGTGCATTACTTATTATATTGGAATGGTTATAATGACTTATAATAATAAAGGAATGATAATTTTAGTATTATTGAAGAAACTAGATACATAAATGTCACTCAAATTACATTGTAAAAGGTTAAAAAATACAATACATAACAAAAACTAAAAACTGCATCTACAGGAACTCAATAAATGATCTCCTATTCATCGCATGTTGAAGGTGAACAATGAAAGGGGTGAGATAAAATGATTAGTAAGGGTTAAAAATGGAGTAATAATGAATCCATAATAACTAAATTTTAAAAAATTTGACATAATCTACATGGCAAGGTGAATAGATGAAAAACTCACGCCATTAATAAACTGAGAATGAAACTGCATCCAAAGATTTTTTCATAGTGAAAACCTCCTGGATAGTAATAAATGATAATGAATAAAGAGAATTATTATTAATTGGACATCATTTATCTAGAACATGATACCATAATACCATTAAAATAGTTTATTTATGTGGGTAGAAACCTGTCTGATTTTTGGAAACAAACTTTAAGGGTTTGTCGCCAACTGATTTTTCTCATGAGACCTACTGATGCATCAAGGGGATATAGCGGTCCCCACCCACCACTTCATGTCTAAATAGTTCTTTATAAATTTATTAAATACATGATAATTATTCACTTTCAATATCCTTATAGAGAAAAGTATACGGATTCATCAATACTTCCATAGTTAAAATAACTTTCCAAATAAACACCTTATGTAAAATGGTATACGGTTTAGAAAACAAAAATATCCATGATATGAGATTATGGATATTTTATATAAATATAATTTAAAATTAAAAGTGATATCAAATGGTCAATAGGTACACCACATAAGGATTATTAGGTGCACAACACAGAGTAAGTCACAAAAAAATAGTAGTTGAGACAAAGTCTCTTAACACAATTTAATCGGTCGAATCATTCGACCAGAACTTAATAACCTTAAAATGAGTAATTTAATACCATGAATATAAAGAGAATAATTTTATTATATATCAAATTTAAGTACACATATACCACATACAAGAAATAATTGGCAAACAGTGGAAATCTCAGGGAAATAAAAGTGAGATGAGAAACCCCTTACCTTATGCTCGAGTGTGTTCTTCGTTTGTTTTAATGACCAGAATAATAAAATTTAGCATCATTAATTAATAACTAAAGAACCTCATATACATTAAATTGGATTATTATAACCTTATTAGGTTCATTCATGGCCCTTTTTATGGGTTTAATAGGTTCAATTTTATTGTTTTGGAAGCATTTTCTTCCTTGGTTTTCATGATTTGTTTACTTGCATTCATGAATGGAAGTTCGTTTGAAATGTGGTTAAAAATCCATATTAATTAATATATATTATTAGTGAAATTAAAGAGATATAAATGATCTTATAATGATTCTGGTTTATATACTTGTGGATGAATCATTAGCTAAAATTTATTGATAAATGCTTGGATTTAGCTTGGCGGTTTTGTGTACAATGAACTTGTTTTGTATTATTATTTATATTATGAGTGTGTAGAGATTAAATAAAATTAATGAGATGAAATAAATATATTAGGATCTGTTTCAACCATAAAAATGGTTTCATGACCATAATTGAAGATGGTAATTAAAATTAAGAACCCGTCGTCCTTGACTCTGATAAATTAACACATCTCGGACGGTGTTTTCATTTTTAGTATAAGAGGAGGGGGAAAGAGTGATGATGATGAAATATTACATTAGAATAATATAATTCCAGTTCATTTAAGGTACTGGAATTATCGTAGAATTTATATTAAGTGATGTGAGGAAATAAGTATAAAAGAAAGTAACTCAAAATAAGAGAAAAATCGAGAAACCTCTTACGAAAATTCAGCAGCCTAACGACATCACTTAAATTTTAATAAAATAGTTTGATGAGAGAAAATGGGTTATCTCATAACTATTACATTATATGGTAAGTAAGGGGAATATTTAATGAAATATACCCACATAATCCAATTTAAAATAAAAGAGAACATAAAATGAAATCTTTAAGAAAAGAGAAGGGTGGTTGTTTCTCTTAACTTGTAGAGTAACTCCCAAAACATGAAGGTTGCAACCTTGGGGGTTTGAGGACACCTTGGGAGGACTCCTAGGGAGGTAATACCACCATATAATTGAGTATAATGAGTTTGGAATGAAATAAAATGAAGGGGGTAAGTGGGTATTTATAGTAATTAAGAGGGTGTTTTTAATTAATTAAATGGGACACCTCATTAGTGGTTTTTACATAACCATGGGCTTTCCCATGGTATTTTCCCATGGTTTTTTCCACATGGGACACCTCATGTCATAAGTTAATATAAAAAAGTCCACCAACCTTTTATATTTATTTATTACATCATTATGATTCCCTTAAACTACAGAAAACTCAAAATTGTATTTTTACTATTCATGAAAAATTCAAGTATTTTAGAAAAAACCCAAAAGTTCACCCTAACCATTTCTTGACGTGTAGAATTCAAAAATAAACTCTATTTATTGAAAATAATTTTCTACGTTTTTTTAATTTAATTTTTAAATAAAATCATAGTTAATTCAAAAAATAACAATTTTAAAGATATAATTAGTTCTATATCACATTGAAAAATTAATTAAGATCTCATTATCTTATTACCATAAGAAAATAAAATATTTTCATTATTTTCTATTCATAAGGGTCATATTACTGTTCATATTACTATTCATAAGGGTATGTTACTATTCATCAAAAAATCAAGTTGGTTCTATGAGACTTCAAATGACTTACTGGTCACAACTCTAGATGACCGTTTTTCAAAATTCAAAACATTGAAGTGGAAAATTTATATTTAATGGATAGATTATAAATTTATCCTATAATTTTTTTATTCCCAAAAGACATAGTGCTTCATGAAATATAGGCCATCTAATTAATAGAAAGTATTTTAGAGGAACATACTATAAAATATTTAGGGTGTTATATTATTCCCTCCTTTGAAAATTTCTTCATCCAAATTTTATGTATAAAGTCCACCAAAAAGATGTGGGTGGTTCTTCTTCATAACATCCTCAGGTTCCCATCATGCTTCCTTCATATTCTAGTTTTTTCAAAGAAACTTTACTAGACAAGTCGTCCAGTTTCTCAATACCTATTCCCTTGTGTTAAGAATCCTAATAGGCTCTTCACAGTATGATAAATCAGGTTTTAGTTCTATTTCTTCATAGATGAGTACATGCATTGTGTCTGGCATGTATTTCTTCAAGAATGACACATGGAACACATCATGAACTTTGGAGAGACTTGGCGGTATTTTTAAATGTTAAGCTACAACTCTGATTATTTCTAGAATTTCAAATGGTCCGAAGTACCTAGGGATCAGTTTCCCTTTCTTACTGAACCTTAAGACACCCTTCCATGGAGATAATTTCAGAAAGACATGATCTCCCACATGGAATTCCAAATCCTTTCTTTGGTTGTTAGCATAACTCTTCTGCCTACATTGGGTTGCATTAATATGTGCTTGTATAGACTTCACCTTTTTTGTGGTCTCTTTAATAATTTCTCAGCCTATAAGTTTCCTCTCACCAACTTTGTCCCAACAAGTTGGAGTTTGACATTTCTTTACATATAATGCTTCATATGGAGACATTTGAATACTAGAATAGAAATAATTGTTGTGTTAAAATTCAACCAAAGGCAAGTATTGATCCCACATACTTTGCAAGTCAAGAGGGCATGACCACAACATGTCTTCTAGAGTTTGAATAGTCCTTTCAGAATGTCCGTCAGTTTGGGGGTGATAAGCAGTACTCATACAAAGCTCAGTATTCAAAGCCTTATGGAGACTTTTCTAGAATTTTCATGTAAACTGGGGATCTCAATTGGACAAAATTGATATAGGTTCACCATGAAGTCTTACAAATTCATTAATATAAAGTCTTTCTAGGCGCGCAAGTTGTAAATCCTCTCTTATAGGAAAGAAATGTGCTGATTTTGTAAGATAATCAACAATTACCCATATTTCATCGTTCCTTCTAGGTGTCCTCAGAAGTCCAGTGACAAAATACATCATAATTTTATCCCACTTCTATATAGGAATAGGTAGAGGTTGCATAACTCCTCTAGGATGTTGTCTCTCTGCCTTCACTTGTTGACAAACTAGACACCTTGACACATAGTCCGTAATTTCCTGCTTCATATTATCCCACTAGAAATATTCCTTCAGATCTCTATACATCTTTGTGCTACCTCGGTGTATAGAGAAATTTAAGCTATGATCATCATCTAATATTTACCTTTTTAGACCTGTTACTGATGGAATGAATAACCTCTTCCCAAACTTCATAACTCATTCCTCATACAAGAAGTCTTCTAATCTTTCATCCTTAATAGCAATAATTTTCTAGTGTAGATTTTTATCATCAGATTGAGAGATTATTATCTTCTCTAGTAAATGTGGTTTAGCAATCATTTGAAAGATGAAAGATGTTTCCCCTTCCTTAACAATTACAATATCTAATTTTTGTAGATCCAAGAATATAGGATCTCTTTTAATCCTCATTTGAGTGAAAAGTATATGATCTTTCCTTCTTAATGCATCTACCACCTTATTTTCCTTTCCTGGGTGTTATTATATTGAACAATCATAATCTTTGAGTAACTCGGGCCATCTCTTTTGCCTCATGTTGAGTTCCTTTTGCGTGAAAATGTATTTCAAACTCTTGTGATCTTTGTATATCACACATTTTTTACCGTAAAGATAATGTCTCCATATCTTCAGATTAAAGATTACAGATACTAACTCAAGATCATGAGTTGGATAATTTTTCTCATGAGTCTTCAACTACCTTGATGCATAAGCAATAACTTTACCATTTTGTATAAGGATGCAACCCAACCCATTCTTGGATGAATCACTGTATATTACAAATCCATCACTTCTAGATGGAAGAGTCAAAATTGGGGCATTGACAAATCTTCTTTTCATTTCTTAGAAGCATTCTATACATTCTTTTGTCCACCCAAACTTAAATCCTTTACCTATGATCTTGGTTAGCGGATTTTCTAGTCAGGTAAAATTCTGAATGAAACGCCGATAGTAACCTGCTAAGCCAATAAAATTTCGTACCTCGGTTATGTTTCTTGGGATGGGACAATCTTGGATTGACTTTTTATTTATAGGATCAACTAGGATTCTATCCTTAGAGACAATATAGCCAAGAATAGAAACTTATTGAATCTAGAATTCGCAATTGATAAAGTTCCCATAAAATTCATTTCTTCTAAGAGTTTTCATAATAATCTGCAAGTGATCCTCATGGTCTTCATATCTTTTTGAGTATAACAGAATATCATCGATAAATACCACAACAAAGTTATCAATATATTCCTTGAAAAATATATTCATTAAATCCATGAAAATAGATGGTGCATTCATCAGTTCAAAAGGCATCACTATAAACTCATAATGCCTATACCTGGTTCGAAATGTTGTCTTCAAAATATCTTCTTGTCTTACATGTAGTTGATGATATCCATATCGAAGGTTAATCTTTCAAAAGTATTGATCTTAATGAATTTGATCAAATAAATCATCAATCTAGGGCATAGGATACTTATTTTTTATTGTAATAGCATTGATTTCCCTGTAATCAATGCACAGCCTCATGGAACCATCTTTCTTTTGGACAAATAAGACCAGGTCTCCCCATAGATAAAAACTAGGTTGAATAAATCCTTTTTCAATCAAATCCTCTAGTTGTTTCTTTAGCTCCACTAACTCTATAGTGGCCATTCTATAGGGGGTCTTTGATATAGGTCTTCTACCAGGAAATAAGTCAATGGAAAACTCAATTTCCCACTCTGAATGATGTCCAGGTAAATCCTCTAGAAACACATCAATGTATTATTACAATATATGCACATATTCAATTTGAATATTTCTTTCCTAACCCATAGATATTGGGTTCTCTTCCTCTCCAAGAATTGCATTCAATAGAGCTACTGGGGGTGGGTCTAGATAAGAATTAGATGTCGAGGTCTCTGCTCTAAAGATAAGAGATTCTACACCATTTTCAAAAATTTTAACTTTCTTTTTCTTGCAAACAATCTTCGCATCATAGTTTGAAATCCAATTCATACCAATAATTATATCAAAGTCAGTCATTGTTATGATGATAAGGTTAGAAACTAAATCACGTTTATGTGTCACGAGGGGGATTAGTTGACACGCCTTTATTGCAATGATGCATCCCCTAGGAGTTTTGACTGATAAATCCTTTATTAAATCAAATAGGACATGTCTAATTTTCTTGAAAAACTAGGAAGATATAAAAGAATGTGATGATCTAGAATCAAAAAAATTGTTGGCTAAGTTTGAGGAAACAATTAAAGTACCTTCCACCACATCATTAGGAACTTCAACTTTTGTGGTTGTAATCGCATAAGCTCTCCCTTTCTCTATTGGATTTTTCATAAGCATGTTTCCTTGGAAATTATGACACTAATTTTCATAGTGTCCCATATCTCTACAATTATAGCAGTGAACATCATAAAATTTTTTCTTCCCTATTCATTTATGAGATAGATGTCCCTTTTCTCCACACTTATAGCAGACACCTGTGCATTTCAAGCATTTCCCAAGATGATTCTTTCCATAGTTATCACATAATGAGAATTTCTATGTTCCCTTTTTCTTCTTTGGAACTTCACCTTTCCCTTGGTTATCATAATACTTCTTCTTATCTTGGTTTCCCTTGAACAAATTTAATCTAGAAAATTCCTTCTCTGTTTTTATGGCACTTGATACAATTTCATCATATGATGAAAATGTTTGAGAAGCCAGTGCCCTTCGAAGACTTGGCTTAAGACCTTCAAAGAAATGATCAATCTTGTCTACCGAGTCATGTAAATAATCTATGGCATACCTAGATAGCCTTGTGAAGGTAGCCTCATACTCTGCAACACTGTCTTCTTCCCTTTCCTTTAAGCCAAGGAATTTCCTCTTCATTTCGGTTCGTTGCTCACGAGGGAAATATTTTTCAAAGGATATTTCCTTAAAAGTCCTCCATTACATATTTTCTATTTCTTCTTCCTCTATGGTATTCTTAATCAAGGACCACCATTGTTTATTTTTGGCCTTGAGACAATATATTGCTAGTACTACCTTTTTATTTTCATTGCATCTTAATGCCATGAATATCTTTTCAAGGGACTTGATCCATTGCTCAACAACCACTGGATTAGTAGTCCTGCTAAAAGATGGGGGCTTTTGTCACATGAAATGATCCAACATAGGTGTGGAATGGTATTTTGTTACAACCTGAGTAAGTTTTCCCAATATGGTCATGATCTAATATGCTCTAACATTGAATTTGTTGACACGATCAATGAGGATATCCCTACATTTCCCACGAGTATTGTTTACCCTTTTTACATTATACACCATTTCTAAATAATTCCACACACTAGATTAGGGTATGAATCATAATGTATAATCTTAAATTAAAAATATACTTAGAATAAATTTATATTTACGCATGGATAGTCCCATAATCAGAAAAATGGTTTCTTTGAGGAATAATTCACATTTCAATCATTCATAATGGATTATAAAGAAAATATGAATTATCCTAAGCATAACCCTCAGGTGTGTCATAACCAAGAGTGCAGCAAGGCCCATCATCATGTACCAGGATACCCTGGGTCAAGCTCGAAACTCCTTGTCAGAGATTCCACTCCTAGGTACATCTATGCCAGAGCCACCTCTACCTGCTTGTATCTAGACAGGGATGTATTTTCTAGAAGGATTCACATAATCTATTCCTTACCAAAATACCAGGATATTATTGTATGTTTATCCTAAAATACTACCTTTGGGATTTTTTTCCCTACTATACATTTCCTACTATAGTTTCCAAGTTTTCTAGTAAACTTCCTCTCATACCAACTGTAACACCCCGACCCCTCTAGACCAGAGTCGGTGCATTACTTGTTATATTGGCATGGTTATAAGGAATGAAAATACCAAAGGAACAATCAGTTTAGTAGTCTTGAAGAAACTATATACATAAATTTCACTCAAATTACATTGGAAAAGGTTACAAAATACAATACATAACAAAAACTAAAATATACATCCACATGAACTCAATAAATGGTCTCCTATACCTCACCTGTTGAAGGTAAAAAATGAAAGGGGTGAGCTCAAATGATCATTAAGGGTTAAAAATTAAGGAATAATGAATCAATAATAACTAAATTGTAAAATTTTTGACACAATCAACATGCCATGGTGAATAAATAAAAAACTCACACCATTAATAAACTGAGAATGAAACTGCATTCATCAATTTTTTTCATAGCAAAAACCTCATGGATAGTAATAACTGATAATGAATAAATATAATTATTATTAATTGGAATCCCTTTATCTGGAACATGATACAATAATATCATTAAAACGGTTTAGTTCTGTAGGTAGAAACCCGTCTGATTTTTGGAAACAAACTCGAAGGGTTTGTCGCCAACTGATTTGTTTCATGAGACCTATCGATGCATCGAGGGGATATACCCCACCCACCACTTTATATCCAAATAATTCTTTATAAATTGATTCAATATAATATCATTATTCCCTTTCAATATCCGTATAGTGTAGAGTATACGGATTCATCAATACTTCCATAGTTAAAATAACTTTCCATATAAACACCATATGTAAAATGGTATACGGTTTAGACAACAAACATATCCATGATATGATATTATGTATATTTAATATAAATATAATTTCAAATGAAAAGTGATCTCAAATGGACAGTAGGTACACCACATAAAGATTATTAGGTGCACAATACAGAGTTAGTCACAACAAAATAGTAGTTGAGACAAATATCTTACCACAATGTAATCAGTCAAAACATACGGCCAGAACTTAATAACCTTCAAATTAGTCATTTAATACCATTAATATAAATAGAATAATGTTATTATATATCAAATGGAAGTACACATATACCACATACAAGAAATAATTGGTGAACAATAGAAATCTCACGAAAATGAAAGTGAGATGAGAAACCCCTTACCTTATGCTCGAGTGTGTTCTTAATTTATTTTAATGACCAGAATAATAAAGTTTATATTCAGTAATTAATTACTCTAGAAACTCATATACATGTAATTGGGTTATTATAACCTTAATAGGTTCATTCATGGCCCTTTTTATGGGTTTAAGAGGTTAAATTTTATTGTTTTGGAAGCATTTTCTTTCTTCGTTTTCATGATTCGTTTACTTGCATTCATTAATGGAAGTTCATTTGAAATGTGGTTAGACATCCAGAATTATTAATATATATTATTAGTGAAATTAAAGAGATATAAATGGTCTTATAATGATTTTGGTTTATATACTTGAGGATGAATCATTAGTTAAAAGTTATTGATAAACGCTTGGATTTAGCTTGGCGGTTTTGTGTACAATGAACTTATTTTGTATTATTATTCCATATTTTTAGTGTGTAGGGATTCCAGGACCTTAATGAGATGAAATAAATATATTATGATATGTTTCAACAATAAAAATGGATTCATGACCATAATTGAAGATGGTAATGAAAATTAATAACCTTTCGTACTTGAATGTGATAAATTAACACATCTCGGATGGTGTTTTCATTTTTAGTATAAGAGGAAGGGGGAAGAGAGATGATGATAAAATATTCCACTAGAATAATATAATTTCAGTTAATTTAAGGTACTATAATTATCATATCATTTGGAATAAGTGAGTTGAGGAAAGAAGTATAAAATAAAGGAACTCCAATTAAGAGAAAAATCGAGAAACCTCTTACGAAAATTCGGCAGCCTAACGATGTCACTTAAAATTTAATAAAATAGTTTGATGAGATAAAATGGGGTATCTAATCACTATTAAATAATATGGGAATTAAGGGTAATATGGAATGAAATACCCCCACATAATCCAATTTAAAATAAAAGAGAAAACATAAAATGAAATCTTTAAGAAAAGAGAAGGGTGGTTGATTCTCTTACCTTGTAGAGTAACTCCCAAAACATGAATGTTGGGATCTTGGGGGTTTGAGGACACCTTGGGAGGAATCATAGGGAGGTAATACCACCAGATAATCTAGGATAATGAGTTTTTAATGAAATAAAACGAAGGGGGTGAGTGGGTATTTATAGTAATTAAGAGGGTGTTTTTTAATTAATTAAAGGGACACCTCATTAGTGGTTTTTGCAAAAACATGGGTTTTCCCATGGTTTTTTCCCATGGTTTTTTCCACTTGGGAAAACTCATGTCATAAGTTACTGTTCAAAAGTAGACCAAACTTTTATATTTAATTATTACATCATTAGGATTTCCTTAAACTACTGAAAACTCAAAACTGTATTTTTACTATTCATGAAAAATTCAAGTATTTTAGAAAAAACCCAAAAATTCACCCTAAATATTTTTCGACGTGTATAATTTTAAAATGAAATCCATTTTTTGAAAATAATTTTCTAAGTTTTTTTAATTTAACTTTTAAATAAAATCATAGTTAATTCGAAAAATAATCATTTTAAAGATATAATTAGATCTATATCACATTGAAAAATTAATTATGATCTCATTATCTTATTAACATAAGAAAATAAAATCTTATCATTAAATACTATTCATAAGGGTCATATTACTATTCATATTTCTATTCATATTACTATTCATATTACTATTCATATTACTATTCATAAGGGTATATTACTATTCATTGAAAAATCAAGTTGGTTTTATGAGACTTCAAATGACTTACTGGTTGCAACTCTAGATGACCGTTTTTCAAAATTCAAAACATAGAAGTAGAAAATTTATGTTCAATGGATAGCTTATAACTTTCTCCTATAATATTTTTATTCAAAAAAGACGTTGTTCTTCATGCAATATAGGCCATATAATGAATAGAAAGTATTTTAGAGAAACATACCATAAAATTTTTGGGGTGTTGTATGCAACCTCTATAAGATTAATCAAAAATAGAACCTTGGATATCTCAAAACATTCCATTCATTTTCTATACTGGAAAAGAACTCTGATATTATCAAGCATGATACAAGAATACATGTTTTCATTAGACATCATGAGTTCACTAGATAAATACTAAAGCATCAAACATTGAACATAGAATTCATTGTTCAAGTCTTTTTCATTAATAGAAAACTCTTCATCACTCACATACTTAGAAAAACGGTATGGTAATGAGGATTATAGAACATAAGATTTTCATTCATGGTGTAACACATCCCTAAGGTGTCTGAAACATTCCTGAAAGTTTCATCCAGTAAATAGATGGCATTTCTCCAATATTGATCTCATGGGTAATGTGGATAATGAACATTACATATCTTCTATGATTATAAAAGAATATATTATTAGTACTTTTCTTTAATTAAAATTATATGTGAAATAGTAATAATCGTTTTTATTAGGTCACCCAATATTTTATCAAGTCTCAGCATCCCTGACCACTGAACTCAGAATTTCCCATTAATCATGAAATCCTTTTGGAAAGGACCCATATTTCTTTTTGTTAATATCCAGATGTAGGAAATGAAAATTAAAATAAAGTATTTAGGTCGGTGGTATTTTCAACTACATTCATGAAGTTACATGATCTATTGAGTAGACTCCCTAACCCTAAAACCCTTACCCGAATTTACTCAACACTTGTCTCTAAATTGTTATAGGATAGTCATAATCCATTAAACCCAATAATGATTCTGTTAAGTTGACCCATTGTCTTATTTAAGACGACCTAATAATTAAAATTCCTCTGATGTATACCGAACTAGCACACTAACTATGGGTTAATCTTAATTTTGATGATGTAAGACACAATTAATTAATTTTAACTTGATGAATTTTTTTTATTATACATAAATTTTATTATTTTATATTTAAAATGTTTTTTGATATTCTATGGATCTTACATAAGTTATTTATCGTGTTTTGATAAAACAATTATGAATAAATCATTTATTTAAATTTCATATTTAAAAATTAGTAAATTTATTTATGTGATCATGGTATTGCATCAATAAAATAAATAATCCATGATAGATATAAATATATAAATAAATTACCCAATCATGAGATTATCTAATGGTTTATTTATTGAGCAGACAATAAATCAACCTATAAACTGGGGGAAAACACATTTTCTCATTCTTGTAATGAGTTGAAAAATTCTATATCTATCACATGGGTTGAAATTATCCAGGTTTCATCTTGAACTTCCCCTATTCACATTTGGATACTCTATTTATTATAAGTATTTATAACTCACATGTAGGTGAGGAAAAATAATGTATTGGTTAAGGGTAATTACCTAAATCACCTTAGACACATATGTCCTGCATTAAAATAGATTTATGGATGACTCAAAGTACATCATATTTAATATAATAATTAATAACTAAAAAACCATCAAATGAATTAAAGTAAATTAAATCAATGCCTACATGGGTCTTGATCAAGCTCATGAACGGTCATACACATACAATGAATGTGGAAAAGTAAACTGGTTTTCATTTATTTCTTATTAATTATTTATTATTAAGATAAATTTTCTCTTCTTAATTAATTAATTAATTTCATTTCATCTTAATGGCTATCTGAATTATCTTGGAGATATCCATTATAAATGAATTTATGGAAAATAAACAATAGTACTAATAAATAAGATAATTACAAAAAATAAATTGAGAATTTAATAATTCTTTAAAACATTTATTAAATTTTCAAACACATAAAATGTTAATTAGTATATTAAGGTTTAAGTGATGAAATTAATTATTTCTATTTTTTGGAGACTACACGACATGTTCTTACGATCTATACATTTTGTTCCTCTAATGTTGTGTACTCAAGATACATTCATATGGCTTCGACATGTTACATGAAATGTACAAGATGGATATACATAATGTATCTTGATTTCTATATATATCTTAAAACCACTAATGGTGTTGACTTGTTCATCAGATGTGGTACCACATGACATGTAATCTAGCTACACGTCATGTGTTCCACTATTCATAAATCCTCTTGACTTTCGGAATGGATCTATAAGTAATTCAGATGTGCAAAATAATGAATTATACATCGTGTATACTGGATACACACCATTCATGCCATTATTGACCCATAATGTTATTTTCACATAGTTATGATGACTTATTTGATCCTATTGTTTGAGTGAATTTCTCCCCTGAACCATGTTGACTATAGGACATGTATTCCAACTACACACCATGTAATTTGATAAGTAATGTTATAGATTTTCCATTTCTACATGATGTATATAACAAATGAACCATGTGTAATTTTTTTGTGTGTTTTGTATCCTGCGACAAGGCTAGATAAAGTGCAGATGGTTACACAACATCTACTCCATCTACACATTGTGTAACCTAGTCTTGCCTGCCAGAATTAACAGCACTTTCCGATGGCATCTATGGTTATTCTTTATATTTTCCAAGTTCATTATGAAAATGAAACTACGAATGGTGATGATTAATTTTTCAAAAACATATTAATTAAATTAATATTAGATAAAAAATGATCTTGAAATTAAATATATAACCACTACTACACATATATGTCAATAATAAAATAAATGATTTTTAATTTGAAACATGTCCACTTTGATTCCTATTGTAGGTTTTGGGTGTAATGGAATCGTTGGGGTGGGTGAAATAACCATATAGGTTTTTTTTATTTGATGGATCATTCACAATATTTTAAATGACATAAATTCCATAACCAATAATATTTTCCACCAAATATTAACATAGATAAATGAAGAACCCATAGATGATATTTGCACATTAAATTTGAAATTAATTTATTTATGATCAGAATAAAAGGTTATCTTTCATTAGGATCATTCTTCATAGATTATGTTGATCATTTGAAAGAAAATTTTCAAGATTACCTTCATTTCACTATAAAAATCAAAATATAGAATCCCTCTAGCGGCGACCAACATATTCTCCTTTTATCTTTGAGCGAAGAAAACTAATTTTCAGGTGATATCATAGTGAATCACTTGTCTTGGGTTATTCATCTTGACTCCTTCATAATCCTTCAAGATTTAATGATTTCTTATAGTTCTTGAAAATATAAGAGGAATAATTAGACAGAGAATTCTTTTGTGCACAATGATTATTAATTATTGATTAACACTGCACTATAATTGTAACTATCTATTTATAAATATAGGGTTTAGGTTAAAATATTATTAAATTTCATACCCAAACATAAATAAAATAATAATAATTATCAAAATTCATGTCATATAACAATAATACTATTTTTATTTTATGGAATGCGCTAACTCTCGCATTGATAAATATTATTTTATTAGCTTGTAAATTAATATTTATCACATAATACAATCTTGGTCCAATCAAAATCCTTAGCATTTATTTAATAACTAAATAAATATTTTCATCATAAAAAAAATTTTATCCACAAACCAATGTATAAATATTTATTAAATATTCAATAAACAAAAAATATATATTATATTCCTAATCTAGTGAATAAATAAATATTTAATTTATATTATCACTAAAACTTTAATAAACATATTCCTCAATCTTGAGAATAATATTTATTCAATTAATTTAATTCAAATAAAATTTAATCAAGATCAATAGGAGCACTTAGTGTGTGGTTCTTTGGTATTCTTTATCATTATAATTTGGTGGGATTTTCTAAAGACTATAATTACTATCTAACTATGGGTTTAGTCACCTAGGAGAAAAAACTTATATCATAACATCAAAAAACATAGAAAAATTATCTCTATGTAGTATAGTCCCGTTTTCACAATATCTTTTCAAGCATGCTACATATCTATATAATCAACCAATATGATCAATATGTATTTCATTAAGTATCTTAAATAAACACGCCATTACACAAAAGTCATGGAAATTAATGTTACTATTTCATTCCAATAAAATGTTTGAGATATCAATTATAATAAATATAGAAGGGAAAATCCTTCCATGACTAATTCATTAATAACATGTCACTTATGATACACCCAATGTATCCAACTATTCCAAGAACAATATATTCATTGTTCATGAAATATATCTAAGTATGTGAGTTGTAACATGAATTAATAATAATATTAAATTCTATAGACCATTACACATTCTTGTTGATAGAAATATATTTTGAAAAAAATATGATGATTTCCAACTGGCGGTTCAATTCTCATAACCTTTCATCTTGAAGATTACTAATTCCAAACTTTATTAGAAGAAGTATCATCTACTTACGAGTAATCATACCTGAAATAAATTTTTTTTATTTCCCGTCATAGTATTTTATCCAATTATATAAATATATTTAAGAATATTGTCATGCGATTTATGGTTCTCATAATATAATGGAACTATTATGACATTATCAATGCAAAAAATGAATTATAAAATTATTATATTAAATTCATATAGAATAATAAATAATAAATAATATGATCTTTTATTAATTTTAAATTATTTTTAAATAAATTTAATAAAAAGTAAATATAAATGGTTTTATAACACCAACTCCAACACTTTTTTAGGGTAGATGAATTCTATTTCTAGTGTCTAGGCAACCTATATCTGCGATAGTGCGAACAATGTAACTGGTAAGAAAGAATGTCCCCTCTAAGATCACCACTAAAAAATTATCACTCTGAAAGACCTTAAAGATCCCCCACAAAAATATTGAATGGTTGAAGATTATTGTAGTTGTGAATGGTATAAACAGGGGATAGTCCACATGAAACTCAAACACTCTTTGTTCATATTTAATTCTATCTTCTCCCTTAACATCTTTCCTCGTCAAGATAAATGCATGAATCACACACCTAAAATATTAAATTGTAATTCCAAAAATCCAAAAGGATACAACATATTATTTTAATTATCCACACTATTTGGTCACTCCACTATCGTTAGATGGTGCTACAAAACATCATGAAGTCTAGAAGATATTGGACATAATATTTTAATAAGAAAAACATATATAAGAGAAACTATGAATCTAATTCCTATGAAGGAAAGAAAATAAAAAACAACATTATAGTTATATGTATTGTACAAAAAATTCTACTCCTATTCTGCACTACATTTATTAAGTTGATTCATACATTGGGGAAGAGAGGGATTCGATTCAGGTGCTCTAGCTGGTGAAGGAAGGAATACATCAAGAAAATAATTGACCACAAGATCCTATGAATTTTTTTTTGAAAAAATAAGATCCATTATAGATTATTAATCATGCACGGTAGAGGTGAAGGATTTTTACTAAGAGAAAGTGACATACATGATTCCAACAAACCATCACCTACATTTTATTAACACATTGATAAGGCTATTTGGAACACACCAAAGAGACCCCAATCAATTTGGATTGTGTAGTATTGGTATAGATTGATCCCGTTAGAGTAATTTGGAATGAATACTAGAGACCCATATTGAAAACCAGGCCGTAGTTAGCATGAGTCGAGATCTATGGTGAGCTTGATAGGGTTTGAAGGTGAACTGCAGCTCTGCTCAGGGGGTCTGGGGACAAAGTCCCCCATCCAAAAATGTGGGGAACTATAGAAACTATTTTCGATTATAGTAGGTCTGACCAGGTGAGATGGATAGGGAATTATAGCATTGTAGACTTTGGTGTGGTAACCTCAGAATCGTGGAATTTGGAGACAGTGGTATTATAACTCATTTGAATTCTTTCCACTATCCACTGTATCGGCTTGGAAATGGTTGGTGACATTACTAGAGCAGTGTGGCCTTCTAGCTGCTTTTCTCTATAGCACAGTGAACTTACTATCTGCTTTGTGGCATAATGCTTCACCATCTTTATTAGCTCATTCAATCTAGGGTTTATTTGTGTTAGAAACACTGAGATCTATCTTTTATTATTATACTGATTTTATAAAGTGATTTTCCCTCTCATTGGTTGAAGGTATTTTCCCCAAACCACATAAATCATTGTTTCAATATTCATCTTATTATTATTATTATTATTATTCTCTATATTTTATTTATTTGTAAACCTACTTGTCATTGTGACACTTGGAATTTCCACAAAAACTTGTATCAGATGATGCTTTTGGATTTCTTTAGCTGATATATTTTTGTGGAAGAAGTCATGGTAAATATTGATCACAATGATTGAACTAACACCAGTTGTTGGAGGATTCATATTGAAGAATATATTTTCCATAAGAAACTACACTTTTCACTTCTGGGTGTAAAACTAATGACTATGGAGTAGATGGAGTGGGAACAACTAGTATATAGGTTATGACTATTTTTACTTCATTTTGGATAAAAATGTGGAATTCAACATCAAATAGAAGAATAATATGGTCAATATGATGAAATATGTTGAAAATATATACGATAATACTTTAGCGTCAAACAAATTATTGAAAGAGAAATCATAGAATATAGTACAAAAGGTTGAGTACATGGAAAAGGATCCATGAACATCAGCTAATGGAAGCCTGATGTATTCTAGGTCTGTACTAGATCTGGAATTTCTCATGTAGTAGGAGTTGTGAGCAGGTACATAGGTAACCCTAAAAAGAATAATTATAAAACTATGAAGTGGATATTGAGGTGTATACAGGGAATCAAGGAGGTATATATATACTTTTTAAATGGAAATTCATTACAGGGGTATTTGGATGATGACCATGGAGGTTATGTCGATAGAAGAAGGAGTACCATAGGTTATGAATTTACCTAAGGAGGAACTGTAAGGAGATGGATATCTCAACTACAGAAGGTGGTGGATCTATCCACCAAAGAGAATGAATGAATTTCAATAATAGAATCTAGAAAAGAGATGGTTTTTCGGAAGAACATCCTTTATAAGATAGGTAGAATGTGAGCGGAAAATGTATTTCACAATGATAGTTAGAGTGATAAACATATTGAAAAGAACCTAATGTTTCATGTCCAAAAAATTAAAATTCAATTTAAGTACTATTTTATTAGAGGATTGGTATATGATGGGTTGATAACACTGTAGATGATTCATGGAACAAAAAATCTGGAAGATATGTTGATGATGTTGATAGTAATATAGAATTGAAGTCAATGTTGTGCCTATATTGGTATCCACTAATGAATGGAGGATGAGAGGTAGAATATGGCAGAACACTATGGGAGAAAAAAAGGGAAAGCTTATGGTATTCCATGAATTGTCATCTTGAAATTTAATATGTGAATGTAAAAAATTCAACGACGATTAAAGAAGATAGAGAACTTGGATTAAGTAAGTTATCTAAGTTTTTTTTCATCGAAGACTGTTAGTTTAGAGTATTAGGATCCAAGTGGGAGATTGTTGGATTGGTATACACCAATCCATTTGGATGATGTTGGGAAGATTCTATTTTCCCATACTACACACCAGGCCCCAAATCTTGTGGGTAGAGCTCTATGGTGATCTCATTAGGGGTTGCAAGGAAAAAAGCGCCCCTCCTCCAGTGGTGTAAGGGCCAAATCCCCCTAAACCGATTTTTAGAGAACAATAGAAACTATGACCGACTATATAAAAGCTTACCAAGAAATACCAATAGGGTTTTGTAGTATTGTGGAATTTTTCATGGTTACTATAGCATCATGGACATTAGAGATAGCAGTTCTGTAGCTCGGAGGACTTAATGCCACCAGCCACTGTAGGATCTAGGAAATGGGTGGTAGAAGCACTGTATCTGTGTGGAATTATAGACACAATTCACTATAGAATAGTGGAATTAGTATTCATTTGGTGAAATATTTCTTCATCTTATTTATTATTTCATTTGAGAAAGGTTTTCTATGTGTTAGATACTCTGAGATCTCCCTGTAATTTTACTCCAGATTTTACTAAATTGATTTTACCTCTCCTTAGACATAGAGAATATTCCCAAATCTTGTAGATCACTATTTATTTATTCTTATTATTATTAATTTTTTTAGTATATCAGTTCTTAATATACAAACCTATTTTCACTATGTCTTCGGGATTTTTTACAATAGATTTCAAAACACAGATCTCTATCCCTCTCATTGGAGAAGATATCCCATGATGTAATCTTTAACCAGTTACCCATATCTAAACCGCATATATTAAATCGTTTTCTTATAAACCCATAAACAACCAAACAATAATGAAGTTTATTTTGAAATGAAATTTGAAATGTTTGGATCATCATCAGGAAGTGACCTTCAAACCCCAAATTGTGCTGCTTTCATAGCTGCATCTTGAGACTTCATGTGCTAACTCCAACACCATGGGGGATGTAATGGGATTATCTATGACACAAATATAGCATATATATAGGGTTTCAGGGGTAAAAAATCTTCAATGTATTTTTACCACAGTAGAAGTAAATTCAGGAGAAGAAGTAGTTTGTTCCCATATTGTTAGGACCTTAGAAACCATCTATGCCCACCGAACTAATTTGGAAGGTCAATTTATACACTAGTGAAAAGATGTATTGTTTATTGATGTGACTAAATCACTGTGGAAACTAAACATATCCCAAAATTGGCCTCATCATAGGGTCTCAAAACTATCAATGTTTATGTAGAATAATTTTCCTTATATATACATTTTTTGAAAAAATTTATCAAAAAATTTATCAGTTTAATTTTTTTTAAATTAGAATGAGAGTCATTAGTTTATTTACCTTATTTCAGTTTAAATAAAAAGGTGTTGAGGCACATTCTGCCTTTTCTTGGCATTGACCCAAATCTCTGACATGGAAATACTAAAAAGATGTTAACAAGAAAAACAAATTTCATCTCAATTTTAATGAAAGGTGTTTTAGGAGAAAACTCCTTTACCCAAGCCCCCTATAAAAATTCACCCGCCCCTTTATATTCTCCTCAATCAATTCATCCCACCTCTCACTAAATATTATGACCTCTCTCTAAAATTCATCCAGTCTTTTCTTGTTTTTTCCTAGACTTTTTCCACTACTAAAAATCAGTTTTTTTTGCTCCTGTTGAAGCGGCTGACCGCCAAAGGTGGTCGATATGGGTATGTATCAGTGACAGCCTAGGGTGGTTTCTACTCTGAAAAAATTACACCTATCACCCCCTTGTACCCTCCCTCATTGAACATGGCCCCTTTACATGACCTCATTGGATTCTCCACCACTCCCCTTCACTTCACACACCCACTCCCCCTTCCACATCTTCTTCCTTACCCTCGCTGCACTCTGTGTTGAATCCTCTTTCACCGCTTCCCATCCATGCATCCTATACCTTAGCAGATCACCACACCCCTACCAAATTCATTATTTCCCCTCTATTCCAACACCCCCCAGTCTTACCTCCACCTCAAATCATTTCCAACCCCTTAGGGTGAGGTTATCCCAGTCAACTCCACCTCTACATGTCAGAACTATCACATGGTTACAAATTCCTTATACAATCAGTTTCACACTAATTTTGGTTTTAGGGTTTTGATTTTGATTTTTTTGGTAATTGTTTTTTTGTTTATAATTTTTTTAATGATGAATTTTTTTAATTAGACTATTAAAACTATAATTTTGAGTTGGGGTATTTTCTAGGATAGTTTGTATAGAAATGTTTCAATAAATAGTGCATGTTATTTCAGTTGAAATGATATATCTAAATTCATGTTTACAACTATGTGGATTTTGATTCTATAATATGATAAACATTATAATATATTTGGTCTCAGCTATTTTTACATTGTAATATTAGAAATTCAGGATTTTCGCTGAGCTGGATAGATCTATCCTTTTCTTTTACATTTCTAATCTAAAAGCTAAATTATCAAGTCATATTCTATGTAATAAAAAAATAGTTAGATTCTATTATTAACTGAATTATATTATTTTAATATATGATATGTGTTATTTTTTAGACTAGTCCTTTGATGAATGTAATTATAGATATGTTTTTCGATCTCAATGAGCTTGATTTACAACTATCATATTAGGTAAATAATCAATAATCTTGAAATATACATTGAAATGTTAACCTGTATTAACTCTTGATTTTTTATCTAGTTTTCAACTAAATTTTTGGTTAACAATATAATATTTTTGAGTATTGGGTTTTATTTTGATTATTTATATTTGAGTTTCATTTATTTTTTCATAGAACCTTTCTATAATTGATTAAAATGCATAATTTATCACATTCTCATTACTTTGAAATTTTCTTTATGATAAATATGTCATGGTTTAAAAAAGATATTCTTAAGTATTTATTATGTATAGATATCATGTTGTAAATTTTTAAAAATCCATTGATTTTGGTTTTCCAATAGATTAAATAGAATGTGTGGGTAAATAAGAAAACATGATTTTTTAGTATATTTTATTTTTAATTCACATTTTAAATTCCCATAATTCATGTAAAATTTTTCCTATTTTTATATTATTGTATTTTAATGTGTTATAATTATATAATTACAATTTTTTTTATTTTTTTTATTTTAATAAAAAAGCATACATTTGGAATTTTAGTGTAAATATTAAATATAGTTTTAGTTATATTTTTTAGAGAAATTAATTTGTTTCATATTTGGAAAGGTTGAAATAATTTTATAGTGTGGTAGCATACAACTTCATACAAGTGATAGATTTGGAGGCACAAATGCATGCTTATGAGGAGGTAAATGCACAACTATTAGCTGAGGTTAGAGAATTGTGGGAGTATATGTGTCGGGGTGATAGTGCAAGGGATCCTATGATGCAAGTTTATAATGAATTTTTTTATTTAATTCATTATTATTATCTTTATAGTTATTTTTTTGTATTCCATTGTTGCATTGAACACAAGTAAGATTCATAGTCCTACATGTTGCATCAGATCCCGGAGGTGTGTTTTTTTATCTTTCTAGATTATCATTCAAATTTATTTTCTCATTTTATTTTCATATTTTTAGTGAAGTCAAAATTACCAATTACATTTTAAATAAAATAAAATTTCACTATGTGGGGATTAAAAACCAACTAATGGAATTTATATTTATGAGAAAACATTAAAAATAATATATAAGTAATTTTTTATCTTTAATTTTCAATCGTGCATCACATGTGGAGAATCCAAAAAAATAGAAGTTAGAAACATCCATTACATAGTGAACATATATCAATAATAAAAAGAAGTTTCCAACATTTCAAGGAATTGATGTTCACCAGAGGACCCATGTGTTCGAATTTGGTGTAAGCCACCTAGATAACCCAACATTAATATTAGTTTTAATCCCAAAGGTTGATCATACAAATTATTTTCATCATTTTTCTCCACTAGAATGCATATCATCACATACAAGGTTATCACAGTGTCATTAATTAATAGAATTCCATTTATTCTACCATGAATGGATGAAATAGAGCATTATGGGTTCATTAATAGAATGATCATTCAAGGGGTTATGATCTTGACCCATAAAATGAGAATGAACATGTATAAAAATGTTTTAGGGGGAATTATATCTAGAATGTGGATATAGATAACTAAAATCAACTTATATAATAAAACCCCATCCATAGTATCTTTATTTACTATAGATTCTCAAAAATTATTTTTGATATCCACTTTTAATACATTTATTTTACTAGTTTTTTATTTCATTTATGGATTCATATTTAGTTTTTTTAAATTAAATAGAGGTTTGAGGTATCATGAATCACACTAAACTAATGTATTTTTTAGCTCAACACACATTCAACGTGTCTCTCAAATCAACAATGTCATCAAGATATATGGAATATTTAAGGGGTTATCATAACATTATAGGTTTTCCAGTCACCTATTTGGGAATGACACAATAATATGTCTTAATGGTAGGTAGTGATCCATTAAATATTTCAAAAAGGCTCAGGGAAATTGTTAGTTTTGGAGATATCGAACAGGTAATGCGTCGAAGAGAACTATTTATGTGTCCAATAACATGGGTAGGTTTTTAAAAAAATAAATTACTAATTGAGTAATTAGGATATTAGGATCCACTGAAGTGATATTAGTATTAATTATTTTGATTCTTTTTTATATAAAATATATCAGTGTATTATTAATTATAAAAACTTCTTCTTATCATTTGGTGGTAGGATGGTGTTAATTAATTTTTTCCTCTCATCCATAACCATGAATATCCTTTCTATGATGAAGGTTATAAATAAAATTATCAAATCTATTGAAATATGTTTTACCAATTTTATTTGGTATTCTTAGGTAGTGAGGATATGTAACTAGGTGATTTGGGTAAAAATTATAAAAAACATTGAAATAGGGTCACTTAATATTTAATTTTTAGATGATTCCATAAAAGAGTTAAAATCAATGTTTTTTTGGAGTCTTTTTATGATCATATGTTATTTGGAACTTTTGTTATAATAAAATATTTTAAAGTGGATAACATTATCATATATGGTTCTTTGTTTCTCTATTCTCACTAACGTAATGGGATAAATGCTCACTAGGACTTTGGGCTTTGTAATGGGTCTCCCTCTACCTAGTTAAAGAGGTATTTTCTTTACTTTAATAATAAATGAGGCTTCAACCCCAACCTTTAAAAAAATTATTGTAAATAGTTATAAAAAATATTCCAATAGTAAATTATTATTTGCATCAAATATATTTTCACACAATTCTATTTTTTATCATTCCATTTATATGGAAGTGGGGAAAGGAATATTTATTTATAAATTTATAAAGAATGAACCATTAAAATTAACTAGCATGGGGGGTGAGGGTTTTTTTATCCTCAAGTTTTACCTAAAGTGTTTATTCAATATCAATTTCTATATATTTATTCCATGAGATACATTTGTGGGTTTTTTTGTCAGTATAAAATATGAGAAACATGTTTATACTTTTATATTTCAATTTTGAAAGCATTTTTAGTGACATTGTATTCTGTTTTCAGATTGTTTCATTGTTTTCATGTCATCCAAAGCATGTGAATAAACTATTTAAATTGATTGTAGGAATTAGTAAATAATCATATTCTAGAAAATTAAACCTTCATATATTGGGATATAATTTAAATTAAGAGGTTTTTATCCTTATATATTTCAATTGTATCATATAACATAGAAACATTGTGGTCTTCCTTTCATTGATTGGACCGATTATATAGGAATAGGTATTTAATAATCCTATTATTAATTATGTTGTGTATTTAGTTTCTATGATCTATCATTTAAGAGGGTGGATCTGATGTTGTATGGGGTGGCCTCTAATATGGAAGCTAAAACATTCCATTGTGGATATTCAAGGGACCTATATTGAATAGACGATTGGCATATAAAGTAGAAAGATTCCCTTCATGGATATGTTTATAACTCTATTTTTAAGTCCCTTTCCTTTGTGATAACTTAATTATTGTGAAATGAAATTGAAGAAAGGTAATGTTTAAGGAAGTAATTTTTGATTGGATATGGTTATGACATATCCCAAGCAACCTTCCATTATCCAGAAACTATTTCTGAAAGTTCAATAATTCACCTACACGATATACCTTCTAGTTATTATTCTGTCACATGCAATGATTAATGAAATGTTATGAATTTATAAGATTATTTTGGTCACAAAACATTCAACCTTCCTATAATGAATAACAATATTTTATATGATTTATGAAAAGTTATGGTTCTTTATATTTTTCATATATTTATTTAATTTTTTTTTCAATTTATGGAGACCCATTTGAGATATGATTATATTTTAGAGTCCTATATTTTATTTAGAATAAAGTTACACCTAGTAACATGGGATTTGTTTTTTTGTTATTTGACTTCCTCAACACTTGTTTGGGGCTTAGGGATTATTATTTATAACATTCATTTAAAAATGCTAAGTGTTGAGTTGAATGTGCTTCCTTAAATACAATTATCTACACCAAAACTGATCAAAAGAGTTGTTTGTCCCTCAAATTTGGAGTTAAGTGTAAAATCAAATAAAATGGGAAAATACCAATAAAACACACTTTTATTGACATAAAATAATTTAAATATGATCACCATGCTATTTTTGATCTGTAGAAATGTTTGATGCATCTATCATTTGCTTGTGTTGTTAGATATAATGGAAAATTATGGGTAATGTTGTCTAGTTTTATAAAAATTACATATATCCTATTAAGCTGTCAAAACAAGAAAAATAATTATGATTGATGTGAAAATATATGATAACATTACTCAAATAATATTTGATCTATTTGAATTAGTCACATGTCAATCCATATCTATGTTTGGTAGGTACAATTAAAAGTTCATTTTCATAATTATTACAATTTTTTTAATAAAAAAAAAATTATTTATGTAGGGGTAAAAATCAACCAAATGAGATTCAAATGACATGAAATAATATTAAAATTATCTTTATGTCATTTAAAATCTGTAGGAATTATTAGCATGTGAATCAAATACATGAATTGGTCGATATGATCGAAAGTGGTGTATGTACCTCATATTTGGATTTCAGTGTCAAATCACATAAAAAATGTAAATTCCAATAAAACACACTTTTATTGACATGAAATAAATTTAGAATGATCACGTAGACACTTTTGATATTTATGAATCAATGTTGTATTCATCATATGCTCATATTTCATGGTATGGTGGTAAATAACGGGTAACGTTGTGCAGTGTTTTTAAAATAACGTATCTCACATCATGGGGTAAAAAATAAGCTAAAAAATTATTTATGTAAAAATATAGGATAAAATTATACAAATCATATGTGTTTTATTAGAATAAACCATGTTTAAACTGGATTCCGAAATTGATCGGTATTGGGTAAACTTGGTTTTCAACTTTAATTGTAATTCATTAACCGATAAAAGGTGTAATAACATATTTAATATTATCTTTTCCATATTTTTTTATTTATGATACTTGATGTGCATAATTTTGTATAATTGTTTTGATTATTTTTATATATGAACTAAATTTTTTTATTTTAATGATAAATATATTAATTTGTATTTGTTTTATTAATTAATTTTTTTATCATATCAGTAGGTTGATTGAGATAGAATAATGGAAGTATCTATAGTTATTTGGATCAATAGTTTATTATTTGTTATTTTAGATATTCGTTGGCTATTGAAATTTTAAATTTTAATTTAAAAAGTATATAGACTAACATCCACCTATGGGAATTGCTGTAACTTTTTTATTTATGGACCATTATCAAGCACTAGAGGTGGTCGATCTAATATTTATCTTTGTAGACACCTATTGTGGTCATTAAATCTATTCCTAGTGACAACCCATACATTCATTTTTGGACCACCAATAGAGACTTCCATTGGTGGTCGCCTTTTCCCTTTAGCGATGGGTCAATTGTGGCCACCAACAACAGTTTGATGGTTGTTGTTAAAGGTCTAGTTTTTAGTAGTGTTGGTGGCCTTAAAAGATTGCGGAATTTATGTATCATCATTTAGAGGTATTTTTTCTTATTTATGTTAAAGATATTTATTTATTTAGTTGTTTTTTTGTTTTTTATATTATATTTACTTTATATTTTAGTTAGTTAAATATAATTTATAAATAAAAATTTATATTGGTGAGTATATTATTATTATCTATATATGAATTATTGGTAAATAATTAATAATTAGACATAGAATTTTATTTTTTATTATAAGAAGATTTTTATTTTTTATAAATTAGTATTTTTAAATATTAGTGACATAATTAGTAATTAATATTAAATTGATGATGAATAAATATTTGTGAAAAAATGATTCATTAATATTAAAATTTTAAATAACTAATGATTAACTTAAGATAATTTAATTATAATGTATTGAATAACTAAGGAATAACTAAGGATTAACATAGGGTTAACTAATGATTAGATAATGATTAACCTATGATTAACTTAAGACAAACTTTGGATCAAATAATTATTAAAAAATTATTACCTAATGATTAACTAGTTATTAAAAAACGATGAACTATTAATTAACGAGTAAATAACTCTAAATTAAGTACATAATAACTATTAATTAATTAATTACTAATGAGTGATTAATTAATAAGTAAGGATTAATTAACATAAGATTAACTAATGTGTAACTAATGATTAGCCAATAATTGAATAATGATTATCTAATGAATAAATAATGATTATCCAATAAGTAAATAATGATTAACTATTAAGTAACTATTAATTAAGTATAAATTAACTACATAATATATATTATTTAAGTAGTGATTAATGAATGACTAATGGATAATTAATTTAAGATTAACTAATTCTTAAAAAAAATTATTACATAATGATAAACTAAGGATTATTGAATGATTAATGAATTAATAACTAATTATTAACGAGTGATTAAAGAATTATTAACATAGGATTAATTAATGTGGAATTAATGATTAACGAATAATTAATTAATGATTAAAAATTAAATTAAAAATAAACTAACTACTAAAATAATGATTAAATATTAATTAATAGATAATTACCTTTAAAGTAACTACATAGTAACTATTAATTAACATATTCTTAATAAATTACTAATGATTCATTAATCAATTATTAATGAATGATAAGCTTATAATTAAGTAATGCATAATGTAGGATTAAATAATGAATAATTATTATTAAACTTTAAACTACCTACTTGATAACTATTAATTAATGAATGTTTAACTAATGACTAAGTAATGATAAACGTAGTATTAACTTAATATTAAATAATTATTATATACTAATTAAATTTGGATTAACATTTAATTCACTTAGGATCAAAGAGTGATAACCGCATGACAAAATATTCTTAACTGGACACCTCATTTGTAACTCCCACAATTTATATAATTCATACCTTAGTACAAATCTGGTTTCAAACACCTAGAAGATATTCTTTATATGGTTTATATTATCATTATGAACTACTGAAAATTCCTTTATGAAGATTAAAAATTGTTTTATTAAACATTAGTGACACCTATGAGGATATAAGAAAACATTATAAAATTTTGGTAATGTAAAGATTATGTGGTTATCTTAGCAAGGAAATATTTTT
Organism: Viscum album; assembly: GCA_963277665.1. NCBI lineage: Eukaryota > Viridiplantae > Streptophyta > Magnoliopsida > Santalales > Viscaceae > Viscum > Viscum album. Next base: position 1,181,036,335 of record OY728134.1, on the reverse strand, counting down.
CAGGATACTACAAGTGGATGTGGATTGGGTACATATGTACTTGGCTGCAACAACCCTAAAAATTGAATATCATGAAAGAATATATCATGAATTGGTTCATGATAATAGTTTTTACTATACACCTACTTTGAAACTCCTGGGGGATATGCTTTTGATGATTCACATTCTCTTTATAAACTACTTGACATTTATTTAGGAAGATTAAAAATATTACTAAGACACATTTGTTAAATATTTGATGATATATAAAAATATTCTAAAATTTTGGTAATGTATGTATTGTGTGGTCAGTACTATAGGATTATTCCACATTGTAAATATTATTTACACTATTGGAATCTTGATCAAGAAACATTTTTCACATAGACAATCATTATTTATGGTGTCTACTATTATGGGGAGGATATTCAAACCAAGGCAGGATCTTCTTATAGTAAAAAACTAGTAAAAATGATTAGAACATATCATTTTGTAACTCTAAGAGTGCTTCAAGAAATAATTCATGGTGGTTTAAATATGGGACCTAATTGGGAGATCCATTTGGTTAGCTATAGAAATTTTTAATTCAAGGATAGGCTATGGGATTTAGCTTTTCCATTGTCTCCTGTTGAGGAATAGGTCCAAGAAACATATTTATTTTCTCCATAGCCAAATAATTCCCTAATTGAGTATTATATTTAAGTCTCTAGTGTCCATAATAAATGCCAAATTTTATGATGACATAGTCATACACGGTTCATCGAAGAAGGTCCATCCAAATAAAATGATACTAATCCCTATGATATTGAAAAAGACAAACAAATTGATAACCCAAATATACAAATAGATCATTTTGATGATGGGGAAGTTTCTAATGGTGGAATAGATGAAGAAAATATTGATGATGATAAGTAATCTTCATCAATTAGGGAGGATGTTTTAGAAATGATATAGTTTTATAATATCCTATATTCATAATAAATCATCTACTAATCTTCCCATCTTAGTCAGTAGCAATGGAACAATTTTTTGAGTTTGAACTTAATTTTATCACACCTAAAACTGAGTTTCATGGAGTTTAGAGGATATATTTATTAAACTAGATAAAATATTATATATTATAAGATATTGTCCACGTAAAGATTCAATTAAAAACAAATTTAAATGATTTTATACAGAGAGATAATTTATATATTTATCTTTGTATTCGAGCCTTAAAATATTAATAGACCCCTGAATACACCTCATCAATACTACATGAGACACATTGCTAGCAACAAGTAGAAAACATTCCATAATAATCCTGTGAAGAAGGATATCATGAGGTTTGGTATACAATCACTTTCTATTTGTTTAATATTTCAACATAATGATAAAATTAATTTATGTGAAATACAATTACATTAATGTATCATATGAGCCATATCAATAAATGTTTGAATAGTGATTATATGAAATCTGTAGGGAAAATCATAGTGTATGATTATATGATGAGGAATCAAAAAGAAAAATCGACATTAGCATATGACAGGTGGAATATGTACTAACACATGACCATAAACATTATGGACTATATAAACGGAAACATCAAGGGTCTTTTTAAGTTACATATAACTATCCTAGTTCTGGATTCAATTTATCATTACATAAAGTACTTCATTGATAGACGAAAAAAGACTTCTGGTAAGATTAAGTGGGGGCTGAGGTACAAAAGAAACTTTCAATGAGAGATTATAAATAATATTAAAGAATCTTCTACTTTTCAAGTGCACCTTTTTAACCAAGAATACAATCAATTTTAATTGATGGAGTGTCAAGACCACATCACATATAGTAGTGGTCAAGTACCAAAGATTTTACTAGAAGTAACACATTGTCAATGTGGAAACCATTATGTATTGTAGTTTCCATAAGAAGACTGCATTACAACATGTGCCTATGTCAACATATCATGGGAATAGTATGTTGATCGAGTGTACTACCTTGACACCAGTTATATCTGCTATGTTTCACAATGTATACCAATTGGAGATTTTAAACATTTACCAATACCTGATGACCAATCGATATTAATACCTGACATCAACAGATTGTGATAGTGAGGGATCCAAATTTCCTATATGATATGGAAAGGCAATAAATTTTCTTATGAAAGAGGGAATTTTTGTATATGCATAATATTTCATCGAGAATTTCATAATAGGAAATTATTCACTAATATTGCTAGATTGAGTTCACACTCTTAAACACGTTGATGTATTTCATCCAATATAATCTTTTCATATTATCAATTACATTGTTATAATATAAAATCATTTATCTTTTATAATTGATGTAAATTTCTAAATAATGTTTCAATCAAATATTAATTAGTATATAAATTATGAAACCATTTACATAAATCACTCACAAGCTAAAAATGACTAAATTTTACAAAATTTTAATAAATAAAACAATATTATACTCATGATACATGATATAATTTATTTGGGAAGTGGGAAAAAAGTCATGATATCAAAATCTAAATAAGGTAAACCAAGAGAAAAAAAATTCCCTTCCCATTACACAGCTTGTTCACATGATAAAACCATATTATAAATCATCATTTGGAATTCATAATAAGCCTTTCATATTCACATATCAAGGAATATGACAAGGTAATGTGAGATAACAGGAAATCATAATCAAACTATCCATGGATAAACCATAAATAAATCATTTGTGAAAATAACAATAAAATATACCATCATGTGAGAAATCATACATAAATGAAAAAAGCAAACCATTTAGGATATAAAATTTTGGTATACATGTTGGACATGAAAGAAATACCTAATCCATTTGGTGGATCTAATCAATATAAACTATGTGTGAATAGATCTATTTTTAAAGTATAACCCCTTAAAAAACATGACACTCTTCTAACATGAACGGAGGAAGACCTAGTCACCTTTGATAATGGATATCGAGAAAGATTAGATCAAGTCCTCATAATACTAGATCCATAAAAATGGGAATAATAATGTTATATATTATATTACACCACTCATAAAATTATTCTGACTATAAAATTATATTTATATTTTACTCTTACTTAAGATATATTACATTTTTATACATAGAAAGAGATGATACTACTCTACTCACTTAGTGGTATAGGAAAAATTCATGTGAGGTAAAAGTGGGTTGTGAGGTTTGAAAAATTAGAGAGTATAGACCACACCATTGTGATCAATTTCTACCTCCAATTATTATTATACCATAAATACACCATGATTTCTTCTATGGATTTTTTTAACAGACTATACATTCCTTGATCATCACCTCCTTTCTACCATCACCATGAAATGGATACCTGAGACTTAGACATTTCACATTCCCAAGGGAGATACAGATATCACCCCTATGGATGTGGCAGTTCTACTACAGTTTACTATCTATAGGGATGTAGTTATTCAAACCATTAGTACAAACTAGACTGATCTTGTACAATTATTTATTGGTCCTTGAATTATAGTGGATGACACTACTATGATTGGAGATTCTCGGTTTATGATTTGGTTTGACATGGACTTTTTTATATTTACCTGCTCATGTTGATGTGAAAACTATCATATTCCATGCTCGTACATATATCTTGCAGCTTATTAGAGGGACATCATGAACTGGTCACTTTGGTATTCAGGTCCGCATGATGTATATAAGGATACTAGAGGAATTTGATCAGGTTGGGAGATATAGTTGGGATTGGGAATGATTAACATACACATACATCACATTATGCATGGTATACCAATCAAATATTTGTGATCTTGGGGGTGTTTCATCCTTATTCCAATGTGGGAATGAGAGAGCATCCCTCCCACATCCACTATTGTTGATTGTTTGGATCACCATGTATATGTGTTGTGTGATGCTCCTCAAGTACGATGGTATGATCACTCATATTTATTTTATACTAATATGAGTTATTACACTCTATTTCTTATAATTTTTCACTTTCAATGTTCTAAATTATAGGTGGAGTCAATAATACCACATCATTAGGACTCCAAGACATAATCTGGGTGCATACAATCTCATGTTGGATAGTCTAATGCCCAATGATGTAAATAAATACAATATTATATTAACTAATCAATTTTATAATATTATACATTTTTGATATTAGTAAAAAAATATTTTATCAAATGTCATATTTAATTACAGATATCATGGTAGCCATACTGGGCTCTATAATATCGGCTTCACACATACTACACTGAAGGGATTTATGATTCCATAGTTATAGTTCCTCTTGTTCATTTCCATATTACTGGGTGGTACCATATGGATAGAGTCATGTACCCTTTAGGATTCGTTCAGTGTATTCCAATTCCACCAAGATACTTAGTAGAATGTCATTCGATGAAGCTAATGGGGAGTTAGGTATCGACTAGTGCCAACGACATGATGAGTATATCAACCTCTGGTAAATACATTCATCATTTTTTATCGATGGAATGTGTACTATGTGATTCCATCTATCATAGCCACTTGAGGATGATCCATGGAATAGAATTATGTCTATACTTTATCTAACTCCACGCTGCAGAGGGATTCAATATCTGGTATGTCAATAAGTAGAAATAAGTTTTTTTATTGTAGTTTATTATTAATTTTTAATCTCTTTACAACATACTCAACTACAAAATTTTATCTACATGTCTGATCCAACGGAGGGTGTGGTTTTTAGCTAGGTAGCATACTATGCTGCAATGAAGGAGATGATGTCAGTGTATTTTGGTCTATATGATAGTATCTTTTTGTCTTCCACCTTATAAAGATGATGTTACTTCCTGGGGAGGGTAGGTTCCTACTGAAGAACCTCCTCTAGTAGCTTATTATGTTGAGGATCAATGATGATGATGAAATAGAACCCATCGTATTGCTTATGAGGCCTCTCCTATTTCATTGTAGGAGGTTACACCTCTAGCAATCCGACCTCTTCTTATTGTTGATGTAAACTAGGAGGCATGGGATCCATTTATGTTATGAGTATATACACAGCCTTCACAAGGTATATATGACCTTATCTCATAACCATGGCCATTTCTCATGCCTCCACCATTCATGCTTGATCCTGCACAGGATTTATGGTTATTCCACCAGATGATGGTAGGTCGTTACACTTATGCAGTGGGAGAAGGATTAGGTGCACATCATGACATCCACATGAAAACTACTCCAGATGATTCACAAGAATATAATTAGACATTCCAGGTTCCACTGACTGAGGATGACCCCTCTCTAGCTCATTATACTCTACCCCGACATAGAGGTTGACGATCTCGATAAAAGCGTCCCATTTTCACACCAGAATGTAGTACAACACCTCATCATACATTGTGATTGTACTCATTCATTTATATTTTTTATAATGAATTAAATGATATTAAATAACTATTTATTATATCCTACATATTATTCTATGTCTATTAAATTTTATAAATTATTTTTACTTTCAACTATTTTTTACATGTTTAGATGATGTTTTAATTTTCATTTATATTTTACTTATAGAATAAATTTTATAATATTTTATATTCAACTACTTGAAACATAGAAAAAATAAGTAAATATAAATTTGGTAAATTTAAAATATTAATAAATATAATCTATAAACTATCTAATAGAAACCTAAAATATTGCTTAAAATTAAAAAAAAATCTTACAATAAATAGAATTTTATCAATAAATAAACCAAAAATATTTACATGACATAAAAAATATTGATTAAACACATCATATTTACACATTAAAAAATATTCACATAATTTATAGTATAAATAATATCTAAATGAAATTTATAACATTGACTAAAAAAATAAAAAATAAATTCAAATAAATGAAATTTCAAAAAAAAAAGAATAAAAATGTAATGTTTTAAAACAAAAATATTTTTTTTTTCATTAGAATTTATGTCCATTAATTATTTTTTAATGACTATTATTTTAAATTATTTTTTATATGTTCAGAATTTGTTTCAAAATTTTTTTATATTATATTTCTAATTTATTTTTTATAGGCTTTCAAAGTCACATACTTGAAACATCATTATGTTTCCTATAGGTGATTTTGAAAGAATATAAATTATAAATTATAAATACAATCTAAATAAAATTTGAAAAACTAACTCAACATATAAAATATAATTGGAAATAAAAAAAATCATAAATATAATAAACAAAAGCTAATTTACATGTTATATACTTTTTTACATAAAAAGCTAACATTTACACATTAAAATATTAATATTAAAAATTCTAATTAAGTATTATATTATTATTTACATTACTATGAATTATTATTAATTATGTTATTACAATTAAATTTTAGTAATTACATTATTAATAAATTTTATTTATATTGTTAAATATTTACAATAACTAAAATAATAATAGTATTATTAACAGATTATATATATATATATTTATATAAAAAATAAAATATATATATATATATATTAAGTATACAAACATATATCTTTTAAATTTATTAAATAATTTTTTTTGGAAAATGTGTTAATTTTGTTAACTCATTTTCTCATATTCTGCGATAATGGTGACACATGCCTTCACACCTTAAGACCAGACCAAAAATCCCAAAAGTGTGAGATCCCATGATTCCTTTCTATTTTTTTTATATTTTAAACCTAGTATTTTTTAATTTTTTTTCAATAAATGTATATAGAGAACTCCACAAAGAATCATTCTGGGATCATTGGACTACATGTCATAGTCTAGCATCAGAATTATGGGAGCATTTATCATCGTTGCATATAATCAAAGTTGGTTATTTAGAAATACACCCCATGTATGAGAGAATAATTAGATTCCCCTAATAATAAATGAATACTAAGAGGATACAAGAGGCTTATCTTTTAAGCACTAGTCGTGAAAATATTTGGAAAGAGTCTTCTCTTCTGTCATGAAATATCGACATTGTTTGGAATCTCTATTCTAGTTATGTGGGAATATACTATACCCTCCCACAAAACCTATTTACGAAATGGAAAATTAATAATATATTTTTAGACCTATAATTTAAAACATGACTATTAGAGAACTTGAATCACGGTGGGATGGTTACATCATGTAAATCCATCTCTCTAGGCACGAAATTCCCTCATCTTAGATTCTTTCACTAATGGAAATGAACTATATATATAATATGCTATTATATATTTATAATTGTATATTTAACACATAAATTCAATGTAGCTATTATTAGGAATGAATTAAATGTACATGAGTTAATATATATATATATATATATATATCCTGAATGATTTTATTATCAGTTACAAACCATTATGAATGTTTTAACGACTTTTAATTAATTCAGTGTAAACATTAAATTAATTTACCCTATATTATGAAGCACATATGATTCAAGGATATATTTGGATCTACCTATATAATAGAACGGTGTCCTCTTTTGTTATATGTGGTGAGTTATCACTTCCTCCCATACTTATGTTCATTATCTGAGATGAAGATGCTATTACCTGTTTAACATTTTGGGTATCCTCACGATAAAATCACAGATCTATTATCGGGTGTTCCCCCATTGAAGGAAGATTTATTTTCCACTCCTTTGTGATATTTAAAAATAATTATCTTTTTTCAAGGAAGAAGAATATAGGTGTTGTCGTCGTTTTCCTGGTAGTCTATTTTTACAATTTTATTTACACATTGATTCTTCAAGATACTTATAAGTATGTTTCAGTTGTCTTCTAATACATATGGTCATATGATGATCACACGAAACTCATCAGTGGTATTAGAGTGTAATATTCTTTGATGAATAAACACATATTTTATGAAAAAAAATTAATTTTAAAATCATATTTTTCAATCCTAAAAATAAATATGAAAAATAATATTTACTTCTTAAATAAAAAATTTTATTTAATTATTTATGTTATTCATATTTACAAAAGGGTCTACAAAATGGGAATAATTTTAATAAATCATAATAAAAAAATTATTAAACTTTGTCACATATAAAATGTACATATTTATTATTCTTTTTTTATAAAAATAAAAAAATAATAATTTATTTTTAATCAAGAGAATTAAATTAATTATTGAATTATATTATTTATAATTTCTTTATAAATAATGAAAAAAAATATTTTGAATCTTTTATAAAAATTTAAAAAGTGTTTTATAAGTTAAATAATTATATGCCATTTATAGTTAATTGATAAATACTTTTTAATAACTTTTGACAAATTAAATAGCACACTTTATAATATAGGAATAAATGGATTATTTAGATATCTTAAAAGGTAATTTATAAAGTTTTTATAAATTACAATATAAATTATATTTTGATTATATAGAAATGTTATTATAATAAGTATTTAATTATCAAATGTTTATAATCAAAGAAGTATAAAATAAATGCAATTTAATATAAAATATGAAGCGATTAATATTGAAATTAATATAAAATGTTCATATTATTGTTAATTTATAAAATGTTTATAATTATAATTTATTTATAAATAGTTCATAAATGTCTCACGTCTTAGAAAATAAGTAAATTGTTCATCTATTTGTTTTATTTCCTTGATATTCATGTTTTATTGAAAATTAATTATTCTGAAATTGTTCAAATTAAGGAGGCCTTGTTTTGAACACTATTTAAGTCACTTTAGAAAGTGTTTTGATAATTTATTTGATCATGTTTTAAATAATAATTAAGTGTTTGATATTTATATTATGTAAATGGGTTACATAATAAAAATTTAATAATAGAAATTTAATAATTCATATAATATAATATATTTAAAAAGTATATGTCGTGTATTGATAAATATCCAAGTGTTCATTTTGGGAAGAATATGAAGAGTTGTTATTTAAAAAAATTGAATGTCTATAATGTTAAAGATGAAATTATAAAAGGTTTTATTATGAGATTTTACTTATAAAATTGTTTATAATTATTTATCTCATGTTTAAATATCTTAATTTTCTACTTATTTAATAATTATTCACTATTTTATTCAGAGTTATAAATTCTTTATATTATGAAATACTATATAAAAAATTTTATATAATGAATTGACTCTAACATAGATCCTTTCATATAATTCAAGGTTTTATATCATAAAAAATGGCTTTCTTCTAACATGAACTCGTATTATTAATGTTTTTATGATCTTGAGAATACTAGTTGGTTATAATATGTGTATAATAGGTGTTAGAGTTTTCATGAATTGAATTATTTTTTGAGTAATGTTTCCACAATTATAGGGACTTGGGTTTAGACCACCTACTTTCTTGAAGGCATTCCTTGAATATGAAAGTGAATGGGGTTGGCAATCTATCATTTGGGGTTTACTCATGTGGATTGTAACACCCCGAGATTTTATGAAAAATATTCTTTTAAATTTCATTAATGTCTTGTGTTTTACGCTACACAAAAAGGATCTTGCACAACACGCATCCTTGACTTGCCTTTCATTACACGCAATCACGACCTTCCTCGATAGCATGCGTAGTACGCAATACCGAGTTTCACTAAACAACGATATGATATTAAAATATTATTAAAACTAGCCGTTATGAATATTAATAACCACTTTTTGAAATTTTGTAAATTTTATTTTTCAAAATATACTTCATTTTTGGATTCAGAATATCAAAATTAGCTTAGGGTGAAATTTTGGTACTTGTCGAATAACTTTCATTTTCTGATGAATAGTGGAAATTACTAAATTTTAATTAAAAAAAACCTTTTTAATAGAAATAATTAATAGTGATAAATTATTAATTTGAGTGGTTTTAAAGTATATTTAGAATATATGTTTACAATTTAATACAATTTTGGTTATTGGATGTAATTTTACATTTAAACCAGACATAAACAACTGTCAATCTTTTGATAGTTATTATCTCTTAAGAACACGCTATTTGTTTTGATGACAAGAATTAATTTTTAAATTAATTAATGCAACTGATATATTTTTAATTTGGTAAAATATACATCATTTTTTAATTCATAATATCAAATATAGCTTAGGCCTAATTTTTGGAAACTTTCATTTTTTGATGAATAGTGAAACCACTAAGTGGTAGTTAAAAAAAATGATATTTTAATAAAACATAATTTTACCGCTTCTGTGAATGGAATTTCAAAAATCCGAGAGACACGGTTGATGTCAGTAAGTAAAATGTGGATCAATGAGATGAAAATAATTTTTGGTGAATAGTAACTTTTTACTTTTTTTTACCACGGTTAAAAGTAAATAGGGTAATTAATGGTAAAAAATGATATTATTGTTACCCTAAAACATGTCCTAATTCTATTGGATAAGTGTAATTCGACCAAAAACAACATTAGGAATAATATATTACCATTTAGGCCCACTTGGATTAGATTAGGACATTTATGATTAATTTCTTTAAAGAAGGGTTAAAATAGTTAAAATCAAAGTTTAATAAGTATATCATTTTTAATATAGGGTTATACATAAGATAAATTAGACTATAAATATTTATTAGAAATATAATACGATTTCATACATAATGGTATTTTATTTGTAATTTTTAGACATTAAAAAAGTTAATTTATTTATGACACAATGATGATGCAGTAATTATCTTATTGATGAAATATTGACATAACTGATGTTATAAATACCCAAATAAATGTAATTTGAGACTTTTTATGAATTCCAATAATTTTCTAGGTTAATATGACATCTTATTCTTGATTTAATTAACTTTTTTCGAACTAATCATTCTGTTATGATCTTCACAAAAATCAATTACAAAATAGGGTCAAAATTGACATAAAATAGTTTTTAAAACAAATATTATATTATTAATTGTTATTTTATTCCTAAAAATCTATGGTTCGGCCAAATGACTTAGATAAGGCTATATATATTAATAATAAACAACTTGGGGTTCGTTTGGCTGCTTATTGTATGTTTATTAACCTTATAGTATAAGGACACAAGAAGACACGGTAAAAGTAAAATTATTTAACTTAATGTTAAATCTAAATGATAAGGTTACAATAGGAACCTAAACTTGTCTAAATTCTATTGGATGAGAGGATATCGACCCATCCCCACCTTAGATTCGAAATAGATCAATTTGGAGCTATTTAAAACTGAATTTGGCTTTATAATAAAATAATATTTTTAGTTTTTCCAAAGGAGCCCCTCTCCTCCCTTATAAAAGGGCACCTCCACCCTCTCTTCCTCACACCAATTTGAGACTTCAAGCTTGGCCAAACCCTGCCAAATTATCTTCTCCACTTCCCTAGAAACAACCTATAGGTCCTGGTCTTCTTCAAAGACCAATTTTATTTCCCTAAGAGGAGGACTCAAAGAGGCGCTTCAAAGAAGAGGTAATGTTCGTTACCGATTCTTTCAACTTTATTTCTTCTTCAACTTCTTCTTCTTAGGTTGTTTCATTATGAGGTAATAACATCAGTATCACTCATAGAATTATATGTTATTATAAGTATGAAACAACCCTATTTCACCATCTATCCATCCTACGGAAAACGAAATCACCGCACGTTCGTACGTACGGAATACCGTCTCCACGCCGTGGTGTAATCTATTTTCCACCACCACCTTTCCTGGATAGGTATAATGGTGTACATAATAACCATATATTATTATTTTAAAGTGATATTGATTCTGAAATAGTATACATACACTCCAATACAATTCCACGATCATGAGAACGATATCATCGCTTGTGCGTACGTACGGACTACCGTCTCCACGACGCGATGAGATTCATTCTCCACATTAACCATTCATGAATGATTATAAAGTATATATAATAATTAATAATGAAATATATGACATAATAATGATACTGGAAGTATGTGTATATATATGTATGACATCTACTTGATTCCATTCAACTCAATAAGGAAACGAAAACAGCGTTCATGCGTACGTACGGCCTACCGTCTCCATGAACGGTGTATTTCTTTCCATTTACTGATTTATTATATATATTTATATTTTGAATATATATTATATATAAATCAGGTTTTATATTCTGGAATTAAGTAATCATGATCTAAGTAATCATATGAGTAATTACAAGTCAAAACACGGACGACAAATGAAACAATTTTACCCAAAACTCTCTTTAACATGGAATTTACAAAAGAACGGGTAATATAAAGTAATAAGTGAACCATGTATGATATCATAACAATTCATATGATTCTGTAATAAGTCAATAAAATTATTTAAATCATTATACAGGAGGTTCGGCCACTTACGAATCAAATCAGACCTAAGGTAAGGAAAATCTCGCAATCTCAATTTTTATCTGAGATTGTTTATACTTCAGAATTTAATGTTGAATATTTATCACCCACATCAATTTTTCCTCAATATGTAATATTTATATCCTTCTACAATAGTTTATATCCAGTTTTACCCTTCGGTGAGTTTTTAGTAAAAGATATGAAAGGAATCTTTTGTCATTTTTTGTACGAGGTACTTTTTGACTTTTCCAAAAAAAGTACGAGAAGAATGTTTTTTTACTTATACGACATGAATGGATTTTTAAAACATTATTTCAAAGAAGCTTCCTTTACAAGGATTCAATTTTATTTTTAATCAACTTCTTTTAGTTTAGAATTGTAAGACATGATTAAGAAAGGAAAAGTGTTTTTGAAGCAGAAATGATATTTTCCTCAAGAATGGTTTTCAAGTGTTTTATCAAAATTATTTTCCATCTAAGATAATAAAGGGATCTGTTTTTACCACTATTATTACATTGATTTGATTATGTTGTGATGAAATTATTTTTATGAATTCCTTTATCTTATATGAATTGTTTTATGATGTCGTGATGTTTAAGATTCCCATCTTTATTACATGGGTTTTGCTATGATGTATGGTTTATGATTTTGTGGAACACATAAGAATGGTATCATTATGAGATGGGTGAGACCTATATCTCCCTCAAATTCATTGGGTAAAGATTTTATATCTCATGAGATAGACATGGATGGAACGGTAAGTTAATCCGGTTCAGTGTTACAGGACTGAAACAAGGAGTGAACTCGATTCAGAATGGGACTTTGTCCACTAAGATAGTCTTGGAAATGAGTCTTGACTAATAAGAAATGATTGTCTATGATTATGTGTGTATGCCAAAAAGTTTCATGTTTTAAGTTATGATTATTGGGATTAAATTTCACTACTATGATTTATCCCATGTTATGATATTATGATCTCTTTTGCAGGTTAAGACTTCCAAAATGTTATGTCCTTATGAATATGATGTGATTGATATTTCTTTTGTTTACCCTTACTGAGAATTTGAGCTCACCCTTTTATGTTTTCTTTTCCCCAGGATATAAAGAAAGGTTTTAGGTAAAAAAAAGAAGATACCTATGGGAGATGTTAAAGATCTTTCACCATGATTAGAAGATTATATTCCGAGTTTCCAAAGACACTAAACTATTACGGTCCTTGTGTGTGTGTTTTTGTTATGTACTAAGTATTCCGCAAAAGTAATGTAATGTACTTGTACGTCAAGCTTCGGGTCTCTACAGTTGGTATTAGAGGAAAGGTTTAGTCAACCTTTGGAAACTAGGATGCGAGAACTTTAGTGAGATCCTTATAGATATTTATAAGGTATGTATAGGGATGTCCCTAAGGATAAGTATAAGTATAGGTTATAGTACTAGAATTACGATAATCTAAGATGTTAGATATTGAAGGTACTCCCCCTTTATTATATTGTTTTCCCTAGCTTAATTTTTGCCTCTCACACTATTTTTTTTCGGTTTTAGACGATGGATGGAACCCGAAGGAATCGTGTTGATCAATGTAATGGAAAATGAAATGATTGTCCTCCTGAACAAAAAAATGTTATGGGAGATGGAGTGAAAAATCTTATTGCTATACTTACACAAGCTATGAATCATTCTGGACTTCCAAATGAGCAGAGAAGGGAACAACATTCTATTGAGTCCTTCATGAGGCAACATCCACCTTCTTTCAGTGGGTCTTCTGATCCACTTGTTGTTGAAAAATGGATCAGTACCACTGAAAAGATATTTTCAGTTCTTCAATGTTTTGAACATGATAAAGTCATCTTAGTAGTATATCGTTTGGAAGGTGAAGCTGATCAATGGTGGAATCTTACCATGAATACAAGGCAAAGAGATGAAATTGAGTCCATGGAATGGGACGAGTTCAAGAACTTATTTTTCAATAAGTACTTCCCTCGTATTCTTCGAACAAAGATGGAGAAGGAGTTTCTTGAACTAAAGAAAAAGGATGATGAATCTGTTGGTATATACAAAGTGAATTTTACAAGGCTTGCAAGGTATGCATCTGGATTTATCATCCAATCTGAAAGTAAAGTTGATCGATTCTTCAGTGGCTTAAAACCAAATATTTGAAGGGCATTAGCTATAAGAGACTTCAGTAGCTATGAAGAAATTGTGCGTTGTGCTATCAAGGTGTAAATGGAAGTTGGTGTTACTTATCCATCACATAGTTTTGACAAGAAAATAAAGATGGAGTTCAAGGAGAAATCTCAGAATAATGGTGAAAAGATGATGAATGTTTCCTTATGCTCAAAGTGTGGAAAGAAGCATGGTGGAGATTGTCTTAAAGGGACAAGTAAATGTTTCAAATGTGGAAAGGAAGGTCATCGGGCATTTGAATGCCGCAATGATGGGAAGAAGATGTCTAATGATGCAAACAAAGGACGGGATACACAGAATGAACCTACTACACTTCAATGCTTCAAGTGCAAGGAAATGGGGCATTATGCTAATAAATTCCCTAATCCAAGGGTTAGTGATGATCGACATGAGCAACCACTTAAGGCAAAGGACAAAGGGAAGTCACATGTGATCACTATTGGCGATGTTGAATATGAAAATGATGTGGTGGAATGATTAAGTGTTTATGTAATGGGATTCCAAAATAATGTTGTATATAGTATCGTGGAATATTGGAATATTTATGTATAGGTATATTGTGGTTTTCAATAATTTTATGGTACCGGTAACCATGGAAAGTGATTGAGATATTTTTGGAAAAAAGATGATATACGCATAATGAAGGGATAAGTAAAAAATGAAATGTCTGACAATATACATGAGCTCATGATTGATATAAGGACTAAGTGATATCATGGTTTGAGTATATAGAATTATGAGGATTTTGGTTTGTGGAAAGAGTTAACTTTTAACAGCATTCATGTTTTCAATAAGGTTCAATGGGTATTCATTTGTTTTCAAGAGAATACATGATTAAGGCCTTTGAATGTTTGGAATGTGACCAACAAGACATATCTCATGATATATGGTTATCAAAAATGGTATTAACATGCTAGTTGTATGAACTCTTTGGTAACCGTTTTCACTATAATATGAGATTAGACAGCATTATTTTGGATAAGCCTAAAGATTGGAATGGATTATGTTGGACATAAGTTAGTATTGTATAAGGATAGAAGTTTTTTTTCGATATTATTTATGGGATGTTATAGTAATGTAGTTTTAGAAAAAGGACAACCTGCAAGATGGGTGACAACCCATCGCGTCGGACTAGGCTGTGGGAATCATACCCACAACCGAAGTGCGACTGACCTTTATCGCCTACCACTAGCCTACAAGAAGTCCATGTTTAGTAGAAACTAGTTTTATTATATTAATAAGTATGATATATGAAGTATATGTCCATTTTAGGAACCATATATGATTAATCTCACTATAGATGGGCTTATGTATTTTTTGATAACTTTTCTATCCTTTTGTTTGAGACAGATGGAATGACCCATCATTCTATCACATGATCTACTAACACATCACGAATGACAAATTCAACTTCATTTCTTTAAGAGATGAAGTGGAAATTGTCCAAAGAATTACCAACGGTGAGACTATACCAAAATAACGAAAGTATTTATTCTAATTCCAATTTCCTCAACTTTAGGGAAATGATCTTAAAAACCAAAAATATTGTCCTAGTGATCTTATATCTGATGAATCAGATGGTACCTTAGATCGTCAAAAATTTATGGCTTTTTGATTTCTGGCTTTTCTATAGCCATGTTCTCTACCACTCTCCATCAGAACATGATGGTTAGATTTCTCTTCCATATCCATATTTTCACCTATGTGGAAACCCAGTGATTAGTTTATTTGGGTAACCATTACGTTTCATACTTTTGTTTTTAAAGATTGGTTTTGGTATTCCTTTTTACAATGTGGGTTTCTATTAAAGAAACTTTCGAATAGTAAACCATTTATAACCCCGATGAATTTCGAGGGCGAAATTCATTTTAAGGGGGGTAGAATGTAACACCCCGAGATTTTATGAAAAATATTCTTTTTAATTTCATTAATGTCTTGTATTGTACGCTACACCAAAAGGAGCTTGCACAACACGCATCCTTGACTTTCCTTGCATTACACGCAATCACGACCTTCCTCAATAGCGTGTGTAGTACGCAATACCGAGTTTCACTAAACAACGATATGCTATTAAAATATTATTAAAACTAGCCGTTATGAATAGTAATAACCACTGTTTGAAATTTTGTAAATTTTATTTTTCAAAATAGATTTCATTTTTGGATTCAGAATATCAAAATTAGCTTAGGGTGAAATTTTGGTACTTTTCAGATAACTTTCATTTTCTGATGAATAGTGAAAATTAATAAATTTTAATTAAAAACAACCTTTTTAATATAAATAATTAATAGTGATAAATTATTAATTTGATTGGTTTTAAAGTATATTTAGAATATATTTTTACAATTTAATACAATGTTGGTTATTGGATGTAATTTTACATTTAAACCAGACATAAACAACTGTCAATCTTTTGATAGTTATTATCTCTTAAGAACACGCTATTTGTTTTGACGATGGGAATTAATTTATAAATTAATTAATGCAACTGATATGTTTTGAATTTGGTAAAATAGACATCATTTTTTAATTCAAAATATCAAATATAGCTTAGGCCTAATTTTTGGAAACTTTTATTTTTTGATGAATAGTGAAACCCATAAGTGGTAGTTAAAAAATGAATTTTTCATAAAACTTAATTTTACCGCTTCTGTGAGTGGAATTTAAAAAATCCGAGAGACACCGTTGATGTCAATAAGTAAAATGTGGTTCAATGAGATGAAAATAATTTTTGTTGAATAGTAACTTTTTACTTTTTTTTACCACGGTTAAAAGTAAATAGGGTAATTAAGGGTGACAAATGATATTATTATTACCCTAACACATGTCCTAATTCTATTGGATAAGTTTAATTCGACCAAAAACAACCTTAGGAATAAAATATGTCCATTTAGGCCCACTTGTATTAGATTAGGACATTTATTATTAATTTATTTAAAGAAGAGTTAAAATAGTTAAAATCAAAGTTTAATAAGTATATCATTTTTAATATAGGGTTATACATAAGATAAATACGACTATAAATATTCATTAGAAAGATAAAAAGATTTCATACATAATGGTATTTTATTGGTAATTTTTAGACATTAAAAATGTTAATTTATTTATGACACAAAGATGATGCAGTAATTATCTTATTAATGAAATATTGACATAATTGATGTTATAAATACCCAAATTAATGTAATTTGAGACTTTTTATGAATTCCAATAATTTTATAGGTTAATATGACATGTTATTAGTGATTTAATTAACTTTTTTAGAACTAATAATTCTGTTATGATTTTCACAAAAATCGATTACAAAATAGTGTCAAAATTGACATAAAATAGTTTTTAAAACAAATATTATATTATTAATTGTTATTTTATTCCTAAAAATCTATGGTTCGGCCAAATGACAGAGATAAAGATATATATATTAATAATAAACAACTTGGTGTTCTTTTGGCTGCTTATAGTAAGTTTATTAAACTTATAGTATAAGAACACAAGAAGACACGGTAAAAGTAAAATTATTTAACTTAATGTTAAATCTAAATGATAAGGTTAAAATAGGAACCTAAACTTGTCTAAATTCTATTTTAAGAGCGTATTTCGACACATCCCCACCTTAGCATATAAATATATCAATTTGGAGCTATTTAAAACCGAATTTAGCTTTATAATAAAATAATATTTTTAGTTTTTCCAAAGGAGCCCCTCTCTTCCCTTATAAAAGGGCACCTCCACCCTCTCTTCCTCACACCAATTTGAGCCTTCAAGATCGGTCAACCACTGCCAAATTCTATTCTCCAATTCCCTAGAAACACCCTAGAGGTCCTTTTCTTCTTCAAAGACCAATTTTAGTGCCCTAAGAAGAGGACTCAAAGAGGCGCTTCAAAGAAGAGGTAATGTTTGTTACCGATTCTTTCAACTTTATTTCTTCTTCAACTTCTTCTTCTTAGGTTGTTTCATTATGAGGTAATAACATCAGTATCACTCATATACTGATATGTTATTATAAGTATGAAACAACCCTATTTCACCATCTATCCATCCTATGGAAAAGAAATCACCACGCGTGCGTACGTATGGAATACCGTCTCCACGCCGTGGTGTAATCTATTTTCCACCACCACCTTGCTTGGATAGGTATAATGGTGTAGATAATAACTATATATGATTATTTTAAAGTGATATTGATTCTAAAATAGTATACATACACTCCAATACAATTCCACGATCATGAAAATGATATCATCGCTCGTGCGTACGTACGGACTACCGTCTCCACGACGCGATGAGATTCATTCTCCACATTAACAATTCATGAATGATTATAAAGTATATATAATAAGTAATCATGAAATATATGAAATAATAATGATACTGGATTTATGTGTATATATATGTATGTCATCTAATTAATTCCATTCAACTCAATAAGGAAACGAAAACAGCGTTCATGCGTACGTACGACCTACCGTCTCCATGAACGGTGTATTTCTTTCCATTTACTGATTTATTGTATACATGTATATTCTGAATATATATTATATATAAATTATGTTTTATATTCTGGAATTAAGTAATCATGATCTAAGTAATCATATGAATATTTACAAGTCAAAACACGGACGACAAATGAAACAATTTTATCCAAAACGCTCTTTAACATTGAATTTACAAAAGAACGGGTAATATAAAGTCATAGGTGAACCATATATGATATCATAACAATGAATATGATTTTTCAATAAGTCAATAACATTATTTAAATCATTATACAAGAGGTTTGGACACTTACGAAGCAAATCAGACCTAATGTAAGGAAAATCTCGCAATCTCAATTTTTATCCGAGATTGTTTATACTTCAGAATTTACTGGGGAATATTTATCATCCACATCCATGTTTCCTCAATATGTAATATTTATATCCTTCTAAAATAGTTTATATCCTGTTTTACCCTTCGGTGAGTTTTTAGTAAAAGATATGAAAGGAATCTTTTCTCGTTTTTCGTACGAGGTACTTTTTGACTTTTCTGACAAAAGTACGAGAAGACTGTTTTTTTACTTATACGGTATTAATGGATTTTTAAAACATTATTTACAAGAAGCTTACTTTACAAGTTTTCAAGTTTATTTTTAATCAAATTATTTTAGTTTATAATTGTATGACATGATTAAGAATGGAAAATTGTTTTTGAAGTAGAAATGATATTTTCCTCAAGAATGGAGTTCAAGTGTTTTATCAAAATTATTTTCCATCTAAGATAATAAAGGGTTATGTTTTTATCCCTATTATTACATTGATTTGATTATGTTGTGATTGAATTATTTTTATGAATTCCTTTATCTTATATGAATTGTTTTATGATGTCGTGATGTTTAAGATTCCTGTTTTTATTACATGGGTTATGCTATGATGTATGGTTTATGATTTTGTGGCACACATAAGAATGGTATCATTATGAGATGGGTGGGACCTATATCTCCCTCCAATTCATTGGGTAAAGATTTTATATCTCATGAGATAGACATGGCTGGAACGGTAAGTTAATCCGGTTCAGTGTTACAGGACTGAAACGAGGAGTGAACTCGATTCAGAATGGGACTTTGTCCACTAAGATAGTCTTGGAATTGATTCTTGACTAATAAGAAATGATTCTCTATGATTATGTGTGTATGCCACAAAGATTCATGTTTTATGTTATGATTATTGGGATTACATTTCACTACTATGATTTATCCCATGTTATGATATTATGATCTCTTTTGCAGGTTAAGATTTCCAAAATGTTATGTCCTTATGAATATGATGTGATTGATATTTATTTTGTTTACCCTTACTGAGCATTTGAGCTCACCCTTTTATGTTTTCTTTTCCCCAGGATATAAAGAAAGGTTTTAGGTAAAAAGAAGAAGATCTTTATGGGAGATGTTGAAGATCTTTCACCATGATTAGATGATTATATTCCGAGTTTCAAAAGACACTAAACTATTACGGTCCTTGTGTGTGTGTTTTTGTTATGTACTAAGTATTCCGCAAAAGTAATGTAATGTCCTTGTACGTCAAGCTTCGGGTCTTTATATGGATTTTCTTTCATATAACACTATTTCTTTACATGATGTGTTCATGTACATTATGCATATGATGAATTTGGATATGTATGAACATATCTGACATAAATGTTTTGGTGATCAACATATTATTTTGGGTTGTTTATAGATTTACACATTAATATGGTGTGGAAAAATTAAATTGGTGGTTGGAATAGGGATTTCCAAAACTAAATTTTTAGAAACATGAATATAAAAAAGGGAATACAACATGAGAAGATATGTATTATATAGAATCTAATAGTTATGAATTTAATATTCATATAATTTCTATTAATATGGTGTGACCTTAAAATAAAACCCCACAAATACTAAGTGTGGGATTCCTAATGAAGAAACGTTTTTCATGACCTTGATCATCCAATTAGGTAGTTTTATGCCATTATCAAGTTCCCATGGATTATCCTATGTAATTAAAGAAAATAATAAGTGAAAATGGATTTTCTTGTCGAGTGTTAGTGTACCATTGTTAAGTTCCCCTAGATGGTCCTTGGTTAGCTTGTTTTTGGAATTTTCTTTTAGTTACACTAGTTTGAAACCCTTAATGTTTAGTTTTACAAAGGAATATAGTTGAGTGAATCCATATGATTGTTTTGGATAAATGGATATATGATCAACTATCCATGAAGTATAACTATTATTATTGGGATGTCTTCTTAACTATATATCTAAGTAGTGATATTACCCCCCAAGTTGACAGACTACTTAGTAGAATATAAATCTTGGATTAAGAAATTGATATGATGGATTGGGGAATACTTTTTAGTGGGTTCAATTTCATTAAAAGTTAATAATTAAAATATATAACACATGATATTTATTTAACAAAAAAATATTTTATATGTGAATGCATAATTATTGTCATATTAACCATTATATTAATCCTTTAAATGTGGATCTTAAAGTAAGAAACTCCAAATAATGGAATATTAAGAAAAGTTCTTCAGAAAGAGAAATATTCTATGTGTTAGAATAGTTCCTTCTTGACCAGTAAAGTTTTGATGTTGTTAAAAAAGAAAATCAATATTATTATAGAAGAATAGAATGTTTTATTTAGGTTTAAATGGAATTAGATGCTAAATGAACAAAGGAATAGTAGTATCATATACTCAATATGATTGGGAATGTAAAATGATATTCAATATAATTGAATATATTAATGACCTAGTGTGAAAAAAAGTTTCCTTAAATATTTATTGGTTATAGAAATCAATTCTATTATTCTGATTGATACATGATATTAGTTGTATGTTTTATAGTGGTTTTTAAATATACATAAGACCATAAAGATGAAATTAATTGAAACATGATTTTTTTCATGTGATGGGGTAATGGAGTTGCTAATTTGATAACTTTAATGATTCAAGCTTAGTTTAACATGTCGTAAGATGTGTATTATCTAATGTATCACCTATAAGTTCATGTAAAAAATGAATGTTTTTATAAAATGAGATGGATTTTTTTAATACGCATGGTTTATGATGTGTTTAGTTTTATAAAATGCTTTAAAGGGAGCTTAAATGGATTCTTATGGTTAGGGAATTCAACTATTGTCATATATGGAAATGTTTCAACAAAGTTGATGAATTGAACAAAATTTTACCAAACATTTTGAAAGTGTTGATAATAGATAAACTGGGCATGTTATTTCTCAATTATGATACTATATAGAGAGTAAAAGTAGTTAAAAGTTTGAAAAGGAAGAATAAATGTTGGTTTAAAAGTAAAACAATGCTTCCTCATGATTAAAATCAAGGTCACTGAAACCTAGAGTTATTAGGAAAGGAATATCAATAATTAAATATGATTGGATTATCAAAGATATACCTAATAGAGTTTGTAAAACACCATGGAATTTCCATGTTAGGTATGGATATTATAAAAATTAATTCTTCAATTTTTTAAGGTTATTTTATACTGAATGTATAGTTTTCAAAGTGTGGTCAATATACATGACTGTAAAATCAAAAGAAGATTTGATCAAGCTTGTAGCTTATATTCATGAGATGAAGTAAATAGTTACTAAATCTACAATTTGAATTTAAATTATTTTATCAAGCTCAAATAAATATTTATAAAGGAATGTTATCTTCATCTCACTTCACTTATATGATAAGAGTTTCAAACACAGAGTTGTTGTGTATAACACGAGACACTACTACAAAAACGGGCAATGGGAGCGCTACCCTTTTATCAGTGCTAACAAAAATCACTGATAAAGGGGGGCCTTTATCAGCGCTAAAAAAAGACCTGATAAAGGGTGCCTTTAACAGTGCTAAAAAAATCACTGTTAAAAGTGACCATTTATCAGCGCTATTTTTAGCACTAATAAAGACCCCCCCTTTATTATCGTTTTTTAGCGCTGATAAAGGGAACCCCTTTATCTTCACTTCTTTTAGTAGTGCTGATAAAGGGGAGATTTATCAGTTATTTTTCCTACCGCTGATAAATTTTATGTTTCAAAAAAATCATGAAAAATATAATATTGTTATATAAGTATATTTATATGTATATAAATATAATATATATATTTTAAATATGTTTTATATAAGTATAAAGATACTATTACATTTAATATATAAGAAATTTAGTGAAAATGACTTTAAAATATTTTAAAAAAGATTATTAATTAATAATTTTCTAATTATTATTGATTAAAAATCATTTAATAACAATTTTAAGACACAAAAAATCAAAAACAAATTAATAAAAGATCTAAAATAAGTTAAAAATGTAACTCAAACTTCAAACAGCCATAAATTTTGATCCGGGTGTCTCTTTGAGCTTTACAGCATATCAAATCGAATCCTGCGACGAGCTCTACGCGCAGGTGATTGAAGATAAGCTTCTATCACATTTTTCGAGGCCCAAAAAGGCTCATGAGTCCTCCAAAACTGAGTTTTTAGTCGGGATACCCCAATTTGTTAACATTAAAACAAGTATAACTTCTAATCTAGATGTCTGTTAGGCCTGTATCACATATCCATTCAAATATTGTTTCATTTTATTTGATTTGACTGGTTATGGAGTTGATGCGGGCTTCTGGATTATAAGTTATGGTCATTTTAACATTCTATGGCTTTTTAAATACACATATATGTGTATTTATTCGTAAATATACGTGTGTCTGTGTGTGTGTGTGTGTCTCTATGTGTGTGTGTTTTATATATGTATGTATGAATTTATTTATTTATTTATAAACACACATAAAAAACATATTTCATAAATGTATTTAAAACTAATCTTATAAGTATATATTAATATACAAATAAATATATGGATAAAAAATTATAACTAATATATATATATATATATATTAATATATCAATGAATATATATATATATATATTAATATATGAATAAATATATTTATATTAATATGAATCTATATTAATATACCAATAAATATAACTATATATATATAAAAATAAATAGATATATCATTAAATAGAGAAAAAAATGGATTAGTGGTAAAGGTGCATCCGTGAAAGGGGGGAGGTCGTGCGTTCGAGTTCGGGTGGAAGCAAAGGGTTGCGCGCATGTCAGGATGCTCAGGAAGGGCAGCTCAGGGGAGACTATGAGGGGGGGTCCACCTAGCACTGTTAAAGGGGTGCTCAAACGTTGTTAAAAGTTCCTCCCTGCATTATATAATTCTTTTTTATTTTTTTAATTTTTTTTTGACTTTTATCAGTGCTAAAAAAAGCACTGATAAAGGGGTCTTCTATCAGCGCTTTTTTTAGTGCAGATAAAAGTGGCCTTTATCAGTGCTTTTTGGAGCAATGATAAAAGGGACTTCCTATATCTTCTCCTCGATTAACAGTGGTTTTTTAGCACTGTTAATCGACTTTTCTAGTGCTGATAAAGGCCATTTTTTTAGTAGTGAGATGATTAATTGTATACACATGGTTTATGATTTATTGTATTTTATAATGGTTTTTGAGAAGAAAATTTGGATAAAAGTGTTTATCCATGATAAAATTGTTTATCAAAATATTTTTTAAATATATGGGAAGGTATTCCTACCACCAATTGGTGATATATTTTAATAAATCATTATTTTAATGTATTAATTTTTTAAAATCATATAATACCATACATTATTTGGAAATAATTGTTTATTTAACATTCCAAAAAATCGAAAATATATTTTATTTCCTTAAAAATAATTTATTTTTTGTTGTGTTTTAAAATATATTCTTAAGAGAATATGATTTTTAAGAGGCTAGTGGGAGTATTTATGGTCTTATAGAAGTTCAAATTTGACAAATAAAATATTATTCCAATCTAAGATTGAATGAATTTTTTATTCATAATATCCTAAAGAGTTATGGTATATAACAGTAATGAAAAATATAAATAGTTACCTTAAGTTACTGTGATAAAGTTAATACGAATGTTAACTAATGGATTATACTAGTATAATGTTATATAGATTATTTACTTAATGTATCCCAAATAATTTTAGGATATGTGATAGTAAAGTAAAATTTATAGAATGAAATTTAGTTATTATGAGAATATTAATATCACTATTAACTAAAGGATTATAATTGTATAACATTATATTTATTCTTCACTAAATGTATTAAAATGTATAGGATATTTAAATATAAATAAATATAAATAGATATATTTAGTTATATTAATAAATTGAATTACACTATATATCCTAAAAGAAATTTTGGGCTATTACAATATTGAAAAATTTTAGTAGATACAATTAAAAAATGAAATTCACTTGATATCCTAAAATCGATTAGAATATAATGGTAAATAAAAAATGTAATTATTTAAAGTTAGTTACCATAACAAGTGAACATCAAAATTCTCTAATGGTTTGAATCAGTGAATACTACTAGTGTATGACATGGTATCGAAAAATAGTTTGAAGGTATGGCAGTAAAGGGAAATGTAAACATGTAAATTAGTTGCTATTAAAAAATGGATATTAATTTATCCTAAAAGGGTTTAGGATATGTTGGTATATTAATAATTCAAATTTTTATATTATTTAAAAAATATTTCAAGGAAAAATTTTTAGGTAAAGGTTTTCAAGGATAACGATGATGTACTTGAAAATAAATTTATGTATAAAAAACAAAATAACATTATAAAATTTGATGTTGTGAAGTAAATTATTTTAAATATGTTCAAAGAGTTGAATTCTTGGAATTTGATTCCAAAATATCACCATTATTCAAAAAACTAGTTTTCTAAATGGTACTCACTAAATGATTAGTGGGTAAATTTTATCAGATGGTCACATAGGGATGTGAAAGGAATTACATTTGGATGTAATTTTCAAAATCCATTACTAAAGTAACCACATGTGGGTCATGTTACATACCTATGTTTTTGACACATAAAATATTGGTTGTAATGGTTGTAAACATATCGTGTATTTTTTATGGAGGCAGTCTCCATTTATCATCCATTCATGAGTGTTGAAATTTATTTTATATTAATGGTTTAATGATAAATATCCCCTAAAAGTAAAAACATTGAGTTTACACTAACTGATGATCGACATAGAGTATATTGGGTTGTGATGATATGTAAATGTTATCTTGGATAGATTCTTATATCTATTATAAAGGGTTGTATATGAGATATTGATTAATAGATTATTGAGGTAAAAAGTAGATACATATTACTATGACTAATTTTCTAAATTATATATCATGTAATGACATATGGTCTTGGATATACTTAGGTGTGTTTCTTATCATCTCCTTTTTACCTATGTTTTCCAAGATACCAAACATGATAACCATCATAATTTGATACAATACTCATGAATTTAACTATATGAAATTATCTATTCAGGGTGTGGTTGGGTATGTTGTTGATCATGTCATCGATTAGAGTATAACCAAGATGGGATTTATCCACTTGTATGATAAGAAAATACATCCATCCATTTATTTAATTGGACTAATTAAATTCATATTAATTCTTATTTGTTTCACATATGATGTGTAAAAATACTTGGATAAGTGACATGTGACGTTTTTATCATATAGATGAATGGCATGTGATATATTCTTCCACATGGTCATTCGTGTTCAGAGAATAAAGAATCAATGAGAGGTCAATACTAGATTGACATATTACATGTCTGTTGGTCACTTGATGTCTTGTAAAATGTATTATATAAGATACACAGGATGTGTAAGATACATCTTATGGTAGAAATTTTTATATAGAGATATGAGTATTTTTTATAGAGATCACACTAGACCCTTTAATAGATTGAGGAGAATTGATGTTTTGCTAGATCCTGCTCTTTGATTGCATCCATGAAATAGAGATTGCATAGTTGTTTTCAACATTGATATAGCCCATAGGGTAACAAATATTTTCCCTTGTATAATGATAAAATTTTGGACAAAGTTGTTTTTCAAAATTAAGAGAGTCTGATGAAAAGATGTGTCTAAAAATGTTTGGATGGATTGAAAAAGAGTTGTGAAGTCTTTTATAAATTCCTTATGGGATTTTAATGAAATTTGAAATTTTTTGGATATGATATTTATGTATATAATATATGATATTATATATAAATTTGTATATTTAATACATGAATTTTATTCATGTATTATTATTCATTTAGTAAATATAAATGTGATATTAAATAAATATTTGATATTTATTTATTTCTCCCAAATGGTATTATTATTAGTACAAAACATTATGAATGTTTTAATGGATTTATATTAATTCATTGAAATCATTAATTGAATTTACCAAATACTATTAAATGTGTATGATGTGAGGAGCCTCAAGATCTACCTATATAAGAGGATAGTGTACTCTTCTATTATGTGCGGTCAATTCTATATTCCTCTCATATTGTTGTTCATCTTTTAGATAAAGGATATAGCACCCCATCATAATTTGAGTATCCTTGTGATGAAATACTAGATCCATTGGCTGGTGTTTTCCCTTGTAGGTAGGGTTAATTTTTCACTAATTCAAGAACTTTATCAAGCATTCTCCTTCATCAAGGAATAAGAAGACTGCTAATGTTGGAATTTTCAAGGTACTTTGGTTTTACACTTTTATGTCCATGTTTATTATTAAAGATAGATATGCCTCTATTTTGGTTTTCTTCTAATTTATATGGTCATCTAATGATCATAAGAAACCCATCACTCCTATAATTGGACCCCCATTTCAACTATATTTTCAATCTTATCTTTCATGATTTCATACATAAGCATTTATAATTATAAACATGCATATTCGAGGGGGAAAAATAATATATAAGATGATGTAACATTATAAGGAATATGAATTTGACCTACCTTGAGCTTCATATCTTAGGATTCACTAATGGATAATGTTTTTAGATACCTCAGTAGGCGGATGGTATACCAACTCCACCCTCCATGTATGACTACATTGGTTATTGCATGTACTAGAACTGTACCATTGGAATCCATGAGTGTTGGGTCGGATTGGATAGGGTTGTTCTAGGATTTGATTCAAACATGAAATCCTCCCACAATTTATATAAAAATAGAACTAGGATATCATTCCACCACCACCATGATCTTAATAATTGAGATAAGAGAGTTCACTAAATCCTGTGAGAGAGCCTTGAAGATCTCTGAGAGAGATAAGGGTGTGGTGCCTTATGGGTGTTATTATAAGATTTGATCAAGTTGAAATAAATAACATTTTCATCCCTTTTTTTCTCCAATTCCATTTCTATGTTTTAAATAAATAATAATAAGTGGTATCAAATCCATTGAGGTGAAATAGTAGTGAGTAGTGGAGATTTTTTGGTGGTCGCAAAATTCAAATAATTTGAATTCATATTTTGAATCCATATTTGAAAATTTCATATCTAGGTGATTCCAAAAAAAAAAAGAATCTAAAATGGAACTGAAATAAGACCCCTAGGCTTAGTTAATGTTCATGGTGCTACAGTACCCACTTTCTAAAGAATACACCACTATTCTAGTGCCAATATTATTTTCGGAAAGATTCTGGAAGCTTCTTGGGTATGCTGCATTAGGTCCATTCATCGCAATGTAGCTGCCAAGTAATCATTCAATTTTGGATTTTGACATATATTAGTTCATATTATGAAAATTAAAATACTATTTTGACTATCTAGGAGTCGATTCCATCATTTTTACCATTACAGACCCAATGGTAGAGTCCATTTTTTTAATATTCATCTATAATTTTTATATAACTAAAGTTAATGGACAGACCATCCATGGAAGATATTAGAGTGGTAGGGATCAGAGGTAAAATCTAGATAATAGGTAGGTCAACATATGGTAGGATACCAACACACAAATTATATCATTTAAGAATGGAGGGACACATGAATAATAACTTCCAAAAGTTAATACAAGAAAAGTGCCAAAGTATCAACAAAAGGAGAATAAATGGATACACTCACATGATAATCCTTGTAGAAATCACACTTTTATACAAAGATAAAGAGGATACATGCTTTCAAACATTATCCCAGGACACTAAATGGGTGGTTGATACTATAGCTTCATATGATGTTACTCTACATCATGATTATTTCTTGACTATCCATCTTGAGATATTATTGCAGTCAATATGGGGAATACCAATTTGGTAGATATTGATGATATGGGTGACATACAAGTCAAGAAACAAATTGGACACACAATCACCCTAAAGGATGTTTAGCATGTTCCAAGAATTTGGATCACCCTATTATCAGGGATAGCCTTTAATGGGAAAGGGTATGAAAAAATCCTCTACAATGGATCGTAGAAGATGTTGAAAGGATCTATTATAATCACCTGAGGAATAATATATGACGAATTATAAAAAAAATCATTCAATGATATGTTAAGATAGAATCAACATGGTGGAAAGAGGGATGTGATCTAATCTGTGGAATATAATACTTGACCACATGAGTAAAAAAAGGATTATCTAACTAGATGAAGAATAAGTACATCAGTGTTAACAATGATGCATTACTTGATCCTCGAAAATACTTCTTGTATGGGATGCACTGTATAGTCTCATTCAATACTAATTCATTAAGGATATAAAAGTTTTTGGATCTAGTGTACTATGATGTATACATTCCCTTGAATGTGGTTTCATTGGGAGATAAAAAATATCTTATATTCATTATTGATGATGAATCTCAAAAGTTGTGGTTATTCTTCTTGTGGATGAATGACCAGGTATTGGGCTACTTTAAGAAGTTCAATTCTATAGTGGGGCATGAACATGGATGTAAGAGTTAGTTTCTTCGTTTAGATAATGGAGAAGATTACACAAATAGGTAATTTTATTCCTATTATGGGATTCAATGAATATAACATGAGATGATGGTCCCACACACCACACAGTAAATTTTTTTCCAAAGGATTAAAAGAACCATATTTTAGAAGTTTGGAAGAATGGTGAGTTTGTCTAAGATACCTAAGCTATTCTGGGTAGAATCTATTCAGGTTTTATGCTACCTCATTAATAGATCAAGAATAGGCTCTCTGAATTTCATGATTCCATAGAAGAGATTGTATGGTAAACATACATATTACTCTCATTTACGAGTATTTGGATTTTTAGAATTTTTACATGTATCCAAAGATCTTAAGAAGATTCTAGATAGGATGTATAATCCATACATCTTCATTGAATATAGAGATAAGGAGTTCAAATACAATACTTTACACTCAAAGGAGAAGAAGGTGATAAGAAGTACATATGTCAGGTTTTATGAGAACTAGATGATTGAGGACATTCTAAATCCTGAAATATCTCAAAGTGAAAGTGTTTAGGAACAAATTATTGATCTGACACTTATTCCAAAACAACTTTTCACTAAAGAGGATAATGTGAAAGAAACCCATTAGTAGAAAACTAAGAGGTGGATGAGGAGTATATTGAGTAGGTGGAGACTAGGTCCTCTCTAAAAGAAGTTGTAGAACCATCACATGATAAAGTTGATGTTGTGCCTCTTGAACCTAAGAGTTCATAGGATTAAAGATATTCATGATGAAGGATTCCATCCACAAAATATTCAAAGGCGGAGTAACTATTTCATATTTTTTTGGGGGAGAGAAAATGACATCATAAAGAATATCAACATTTTCTATGATTGGATATGTGAGGTGATGGATTTAAAACTAATGTGACTTGTGATGATCCACATAAATAATAACTTGAGAGATATATTGAAAAAGATCGTTGATGAGGAGAAATTGGACCATTACATATTCTCTAGTATATTTTAGGTGTTGGGGGAATTGATGGAGTATTTTTTCGAATTCCTTAGTAGGTAGATGATCCACCAACTCCACCCACCATAAACTTCCCCCATGGATGTTGAATGCAGTAAAACTATATATAATGACTCTATTTTTTCATTTAAATCTATGAGACATTTATAAAATATATTTTCAGACCTGGATACTGACTCCGCATAAGATTCCTATGCATAGGGAGGCTCTCTATGGATATAATAAAATTACTAAATATGTTATATAATGTGCATGTAATTTTTTTAAATAATGGAATAAATTCGAATGGAGTCTCGGATAGGAAATATATGACCTTCATTAAATTTGGGATGCGGGTTTTATATTAGTTTTGATATAATTGTTTTCCACATCATGAGATTTGTTAAAGTGCAGTCATGGGCATAAATAATAAAATATTTATTTATTTATTATTTTGATCAAAGTGACCTAATCATCACATAAAAAAACCTATTATGTAAAATCCCTAGGGTTATCTATATAACCCTAGGAATTGATATATGACCCATTTGAGGAGAGTTTTTGGATGATCAGTCACAAAATGTGGATTGGAAATCAGTGTTCCTATCGGAGATTATATATTTCACCAATGAAAATAACGTGATTCCATTCATCATCAATTATTGACCAAAACATGAGGTAATTTATTTTATTTAATTTGATTAATCCCATTTTTTAACAAATTGAATGTGAATTAATTCCTGAATAAATTAATTAGTCGTTTCATGGTTGCATTGTGGATTAATTTTTTTATATTTATTCGGTATTATTTTCTTATTGTTCTTTATTCATTGTTATAAAAGAAATGAATTGAGTTAGACCCAAACTATGGATAAGTTATGTTCCTAATTTTGGGTTTTTATGATTTTAAACCACCGTTTATTGTATTTTCACCACTGGAAATCCCTCTGGTTGCTGATTCGAAAAATACCTGGAGAACGATCATTGCACATCATTCTTTGGCACAAGATATTGTCACCATGGGTTTAGGTTTGTGATTGTGATCGAGGTGCAATGATAACGGTGTACTATTATAGGTGGATCAGAAGAAGATTTGGAGATCCATGTTTGTGGCTTGGAATACCGAAATAGTGAGGTGAAAAGGGATGTTATTCCATAGTAGATTGAATAGAAAAAAGTTATCCATCTGTGACAGATAGGTTTGTTCTACCCAAATCCATGATTTTTGAGAAATATTGGTGGCTAGATTGAGGTATTTTTGGTGTGATTAGATGAAATATAATGTTTTATAATATATGTAAAAACCCTAATTACAGAGTGTATAGTCCAAAGAACACACACCTTGTGGTCCCCTGGCTGTCGCGGCTAAGGTTTTGGAAATAGTTAAATTCCACATGCTTTGTGGTATACGACACATGTCATGTGACACATTAACAGGTGAATCGGTGTATACCTCTAGGATATATTAATATAGACATGGGTAGGTACATGGAAATTTCTAGAGTATATGTTCATGACCCTGCACTATGAAATGTCTAGGTACTCAAATACGTTCAGGTACACAGGCATGGCTTGGGGCACATGAATAGGTCCAGTCTTAGGGGGACATGTCATCTACTCACAGTACACATCATGTACATTTTATAGGTCATTTTGAATAAATCAATCTACTCAATGTAGAATAATATCTCTCTGGTGCATTCCCTCAATCCATCTTTTAGAGGGTACAGTGAGGAATTATGTCTCGTGCATAGGACGTGATCCACTATATGAGATTAGTCTCATATTGAGTTTTAGAATCCCTCTATGAGGCTAGGGTGGGATCCTATATCTTCTTATACCATATGTGGGGTTCTAGGAATTGGTTTTATCAAACTACCAATGCATCAAACTCCTACTTAGCGGGATATTCCAAGGAGGTTTTGGTATACCCCATGGACCTATATGAGACCCCCTTTCTTTTTATCGATCTCTTCTACGTTCCAGTATGTACTTCTTCTTGAATATATCAGAAGAGAAAGAATTCTTGGTTGGATGTCATCAGTGTTAATAGAATCATGGAGTGATTTATCCCATAAAAGTATTACATTGAATCCTCACATATGAATTCAAGTCTAGAAATGTGGTTGTGAATTTACATTGAGACTTAGTTTCTACCATGATTATATATGGCTATTCTTATTATTTTTTCTCATACTCTGATTAACATGACCATGTTATTTTGAAGTGACTACTTTCTTACTGTTTTAAATTTGGTGATTTTGGGGTGTCCTACTAGGTATTGTTATATTCACCCAAGCATGTTATTTACCAACATGCATATTGTCTTATGTAAATGATACAAATTTTGAAAAATTCATTGGAGGACTAAGAAAAGGCGGAGCATAATTGATCTAGAAAAATTGTGGTTTGTACCATGTGTGGTATTTGATAGCAGTCCCCTCCTTAGAAAGTTAAACTCTTTTACAAAAATGGTAGGCTTATATTTTTAAGAAAGAATAATAAAGTTTTTGTTAAGAAATAGGAACAAAAAAAGAAAGAAAAAATGAAAAGGTAAGAAAAGCAACCCCAATGGGTAAAGGAGTTCTAAAGTAATGAAGACCAAGAGCGTCTTCCCTAAAAAAATTCATACCCTCAGTTGGAAAGGACCCAATACTAAAAAAATGATCTACTCATAACGAGACACCTTGGAGGTAATAAAATACACAACCATATTCCCTTCCCACCACATGTCAATAACCTCTTTGTAATTAGTCACCATCCCCTTGGACTTCTGAATGGTATATGCAATAGACCATGGAAAAGGGCCCAAGCCGATAATGGCATTGTAGATAGTGAGTGAGTCTGTCTCAACATAAACAGGTTTGATATTTGATTGTCTACATAAAAGAAGGCCAGAAATAATCGCATCAGCCTCCTCTTGGAGGGAGTCACCTCTTCCAAAATTGGCCGATAATGCCAAAACCACAGAGCCACTAGAATCCCAGAAGACTCCTCCGCCCTTTATCCTACCCATAGTAAAAGAACCATTGATATTAAGATTCATAATTGAATAATGAGGAAACCATTGTACCCAAAACACTTTCATGATGTTGGTAGTTTTTCTACCTTCCAACATTATATGGGTCTTTGGAGATGTGTGTTTATGTGTGTACAAGTACCTTAGTCTAGGTCCTCCCGTGTCTGTGATATGCCTACTCGACTAGGTCCCCATCCCCTAGACTATTGGAGGTGAGCTTCGGGTGTCACACCTAACTTATCACCAGTTAGGTATCCCCCATTTTTTCAGGTGCTGATAGAGTGGTATCATAGAAGTGTTAATTTTAGGACCATAGTTTGGAGGTTTTGTAGCTATTTCCATATCCATATTTTCACTTATGTTGTCCTATGTGGAAACCCAATGCTGAGTTACTTTAGGTGAACGTTATGATTCTAAATTCCCTTATTAAAATGATGTTTTAGTATTCCTTTTTACGATGTGGGTTTCTATTAATGAAACTTTCATGTAGTAAAGCATTTATAACCCCAACGAATTTCGAGGGAGAAATTCCTTTTAAGGGTGGTAGAATGTAACAACTCGAGATTTTATGATAAGTAATCATTTTAATTTATTTGATGTCATGTGTTTTATGTTACACCCAGATTATCTTGTGCTATACGCAACACTGTATTAGCTTGCAGTATGCACAACACTATTCTTGGATCGTGTTACTCACAATTTCAAGTTTGTTTGATAGTAGTTATTCTACGCAACATTGAGTGTGTGTATATATATATATATATATATATTCAATGTATAAATGAAATATGGTTGGATTTTGTTATACGCAATAACAAAGGAGTCTTTCACAACACGCAACCCTGACTTGGCTTGCATTACACGCAATCGTGACCTTCCTCGATAGCGTGTGTAGTACGTAATACCGGGTTTCACTAAACAATGATATATTGTTATAATATTATTATGGACTAGCCTTTATGAATAGTATTAACTACATTTTGAATTTTATAACATTATTATTCATCTTACATATTTTCTAGAACATGGTAGAGAATAAAATAAATGTTTCGGGTGAAATAAGTATTTTTAAAAAAATGCAGTTTTTCCACCTTTTGATGGCGCACCCACATTAAATCTAGTTTTTGACATATTTATAAGTTCAATTTGACAAAATAAAATTCTTCCTAGGAATCAGGACATAAAAATTTAATTTGGATAAATTTTTCATATTATTCTGATAACTTTCATATTTTGATGAATAGTAAAAACACGCTATATTTTAATTAAAAACAACTTTTTTCATCGCAATAATTTATATGGTTATTGTTGGAATCACCTGTTTTGATAATCCCAAATCATGCTTAAACATTGATTATGATGTGTTAAAACCTTGCATTAATCTTATTATTCTATGCTTAAACGTATTTTATTCTAAACAGTTCATATTCTTACTCTCATAACTTTACTGTAACAGCTTACAGTAGTATTTACATAAGTTTAGTATTGTTAGCTACCAGTCAGAGTTTTCTTTTCAAAGTCACAGTTACAGCTAACTGTCACCTTAAGTTACTGTTGCAATAAGTTCACAGTTACAAGGTTACAGTCGAAGACTAATACAAGCTTACAGTCACGAGTCTACCGCTATCTATTGTCAAAGCTCACAGACGAAGGTCACAGTTACAAGACTTCTGTTCAAAGTTTTCTCTGCTCAAGTTCACAGTCGAACAAGTCTACAGTTGGAACAAGTTCGCAGTCGAACAAGCCTACAGTCATAATTCTACAGTCAAGGTTACAGTTAGACAGCTTCTGTCGACTAAGTCTACTGATGATCGAGGTCTACAGTTGACAAAGGTTACAGTTCTACAAATTTGATGTTACAAGTCTACAGTTAGAGAGGCTACAGTTACATGGAGTAAAAGGTACCATTGCAAGCCTACAGACAGCAAGCCTTTTGTTGAAGTCAGCAGTCAGAAAGAAGTCCACAGTTGGACGACCACAGTTGAAGTCCACAGTGACATACATTCTCGACCAGTCTATTATTATTATATTTCTACTTTTTTCTTTACCAATTTGATTTAATCTAACCAACGGTCATATTAGGTATATTTTAATGCTCTGACAGATTATTAATAAAAGGTTGTCGGATGACAGGAAACCGTACCTCGTACCTGCGGAAAGGAAACCTCTTCTGTCCTACGGAGCACGTGATATAAATACAAGAAGACGTTGCTGAAAGAAACAACAAGAACAGAGACAACAATGAGAGATAGAACCGACACAGAGATAAGGAAGTCATACGACATACTCAAGAAGAGCTCTGTGCATAAAAGAAGAACCGAAGCAAGACAGAATCATATATACAATCAAGCCTACTCAAGAAGAGTGTGTGCATACAAAAGAATATCGAAGAGCTTCATCGACTACATCTCACTGCCTGTGAACCTGAAGCATATGACACTCTGATTCTCAAACAAAATCGAGAAGAGGACTCAGAATCACTTCTGATCAATTCCAAGACGAGTCCAGAGCTACACTGAAAATCACTAGAGCCATTTCTAAACTCTACATCTCTGCTCTGTGATTTATTTATTCTACATTTTGAGAAGTGTGTGTTATCTGCTGTATTAAACACACACACTGACTCCTGTACTTTCACTGGAGGATCTGTAAATCCTCAGCAAACCCTTTTACACTTCATTTCCCACTGTGGATAGTGGTAGAGGTCTTGTGACCTGGACAGCTGGCTGCTGTTGTTTGTTTTCCCACGAAGAACTGTGGTAGAGGTCTTGTGACCTGGACAGTGTGTTCACTGTTGTTAACCCCGATCCAGGGTGTGGATCATTTTTATATAAACTTTTGAGAGGACTAAGTCTCGGCTTGAGACTGAACCTCTTGGTTAATTCTCTGTGTTTGTAGTTATACTCTATATCCATACTATACATATTTATTTCATATTCCGCTGCTATTACTTTGAAATATAATCTATCTTCAAAGCTACTTTGATAATTAAATTCGAAAGTGTTTATATTTGTTATAAATCAGTAAGTTAGTTTCAAAAGTTAATTTAATCATAAGATTAAGTTAACTGAGAATTAATCAATCTTTGAGAAACTAATTGAACCTTTATAATCTATATAAATTCACTACAGTTTAATTTGTTTTTGAAATTGGGGGATTTTAATAGAAATTGTTTTTAACAGAAATTTTAATTGGAACTCAATTCACCCCCCTCTTGAGTGTCCACTCCGACCAACATTTGGTATCAGAGGATGTGTTTATCTCTGTTATACTTTCTCAAAGTTTTATTTTAACTCTCTGTTTTTAAACTGTGATTGTAGTTTTATCTAAAAGATCTTAAATTTATGTTAGTTCTAAATTTTATCTCTTTAAAACATTTTCTAAAATTTTCTTATGGATAATAGACTAGAAGGTGCTACTACTAACAGGCCACCCTTCTTTAATGGTGTGAATTTCGCCCAATGGAAGCTCAAAATGAAAATTCATTTGGAAAGTATGGGTTTTGATATTTGGACTGCTATAGAGTCTCAATACAAGATTCCAGAAACTGAAAGAATAACTTGGGATGAACCTACTAAGGTAGCTTACAATAATAATTGTAAGGCTGTGAATGCTCTCTACTGTGCTCTAGGAGATGAGGAATTCAATAGAATTTCTGCATGTAAAACTGCTTTTGAAATCTGGGACACCTTAGCTGTTTCTCATGAAGGAACAACTAATGTTAAGGAAATGCGGTTAAATAATCATACTATCAAATATGATAACTTTAAGATGAAAGCTGATGAACCTATTTCTGATATGTATCTCAGGTTTAATGAGATAGTCAACACAATGAGCTCACTCGGAAAGATTGTTCCAGCAAAGGAGCAAATCATGAGATTATTGAGATGTCTGCCTGACAGATGGAGAGGCACATCCGTTTCAATTAGAGAATCCTGTGATATTGGAACTTTGCCTGTCAAGGAGTTAATTGGTAAGCTGATGATGTACGAAGAAGCGCTCAAGGTAAATAAAGAGGAAGATGAGGAACCAAAACGAAAATCTGTAGCTTTTAAGTCTACTGCATCAAAGAGCAAAGACAAGAAGAAAGTGCATATACCAACTGAAAGCTCATCTAGTGAAGACTTAGATTCTGATAGTGATGCCGAGATGGCACAAATAGTAAGGAGATTCAAGAAGTTCTATAGGAAGAAGAAGTTCTTCAGAAAACCAAACTACAAGGGTAAGTATGATAGACAAGGTAAGTGGAAGAAAGATTGGAAGAAAACTGATAAAGAAGAAGACATAGTTTGATATGAATGTAAAAGGAAAGGACACATCAAAGCTGACTATCCTAAGTTAAAATTCAAGAAGAAATATGAGTATAAGGACAAGAATTATAAGAAAGCTATGAAGGCCACCTGGAGTGCTTCAGAAGACAGCACAAGTGAATCAGAATCCAGTGATTCTGAAAGAAATCGTGCTAATATATGTTTCATGACAAACACATCTGAGGTAACCTTAGACACTCCCACTTTAAACTCTTATTATTCTGAAGGTGAAGCAGAATCTGGTTCTGATTCTGAAAATATGTCTAAAGATGAATTGATTGAATGCTGTAATATGCTGGAAGAAACGTGTAATGAACTAAAGGATAAATATAAGTCTTTAAAGAAACAGCATGCTCTTACTGCAAGTGTCAAGTCTGCACTTGATGTAGAAAAAGAGAAAAATGTTCAATTATTAAAGGAGAATACAGAACTGGAACTATCTAATGAAAAACTTAGAAAGGACTTAGAAAAATTCACAAATGGAAAAGATACTCTAACCCAACTGCTAGGAAAGCAAGTTGCACCTAAGTATGCTACTGGCTTGG
The DNA here is from genome assembly GCA_963277665.1 of Viscum album. Classification (NCBI taxonomy): domain Eukaryota; kingdom Viridiplantae; phylum Streptophyta; class Magnoliopsida; order Santalales; family Viscaceae; genus Viscum; species Viscum album. The sequence goes on along the minus strand of OY728134.1, from coordinate 1,180,997,666 downwards.
GATACCAACCTGGACAAAGACATTTTACTAAAACCCGATTTATTCCCAAGTCTGGAAAAAATCCTGCTAGTTCCAGTTTTGGAAATTCGTATGCCTCAACTGGTTATTTAAATAGTTGTAGATCAAATAAAGTATATCTCTCTAAATATGTTGCATCTATTAATTCTATGGGACCCATAAAACAAATCTGGGTACCTAAATCCTTGATTGCTAACATATCTGGACCCAAGAAAATCTGGGTACCAAAGTCATTTCCTGTCTAATCTGTTTTGTAGGAAATCTGTTTGAAAAGAAATTACAAGAAGGTATGGTACTTAGACAGTGGATGTTCAAGACACATGTCTGGGGACTATTCGTGCTTCAAAAACTTAATAAAGGTTGATGGAGGATATGTCACTTTTGGTGATAACTCAAAAGGAAAAATCATCGGCTTAGGCCAGATTGGTAACACAGACTCAGTATTAATTTCCAAAGTTTTATTTGTTGATGGACTTAAGTACAACCTACTTAGAATTTCTCAATTGTGTGATGATGGTTTTAATGTCAAGTTTGAAAACAATTCTTGTGATGTTTATAATTCCAAAAATGCTTTAATATTTTCTGCCTTAAGAAATGAAAATGTTTATGCTGTTGACTTAAACACTTTAGCTAAACATAATTTTACTTGCTTAAATTCTTTTCATAAAGAGTCTTGGCTGTGGCATAGGAGATTAGGACACTGCAACATTCACTCACTTAGAAAACTCTCTAAGAAACACCTAGTTAGAGACCTACCTAAGCTTGAATTCCCAAATGACAAAGTGTGTAATCCCTGTCAAAAGGGAAAACAACACAAAGTTTCTTTTAAACCAAAGAAAGAAGTTTCAACTTCTCAACCACTTGAACTGGTTCACATGGATTTGTTTGGACCATCAAGAATTTCAAGTCTAAATGGGAAGCACTATGTTTATGTTCTTGTAGATGACTTTTCTAGATATACTTGGGTATACTTTCTAGCTCACAAAAGTGAAGCCTGCTCTTCCTTTGTTAAATACTCTAAGTCTGTAGAAAATCTTAGTGGACATAAGATTAAGACCTTGAGGAGTGATCATGGCCGTGAGTTTGAGAATCAAGAATTTGAATCTTACTGCTCACACAATGGCTATGCTCACAATTTTTCTGCTCCTAGGACACCTCAACAGAATGGTGTAGTGGAAAGAAGAAACCGAACCCTGCAAGAAATTGCAAGGACTATGCATAATGAATATGACCTGCCTGTTTACTTTTGGGCTAAAGCTGTAAATACAGCCTGCTATGTTATTAATAGAGTCTTGATTAGACCGGTTCTTAAGAAAACCCCTTATGAGTTGTGGAATAATAGGAAGCCTAAGGTTAATTACTTTAGAGTTTTTGGTTGCAAAGTCTTTATTCTGAATACTAAAGATAATCTTGATAAATTTGCTCCAAAAAGTGATGAAGGAATTTTCCTGGGTTACTCTATGTCTAGTAAATCCTATAGAGTGTTCAATAAGAAAACCAAATGTGTGGAAGAATCTGTTCACATCAAGTTTGATGAGACTGATCCACATGAGTCTAAAACTTCTCTTGAAGATGTTGAAGAAGACTTATCTGTTCTGGACCTAAATGAAAAATCTAAAGAACCTGTAATAAAAACATCCAGTTCTGGACTTTTTCCAGAATCTTCCTCTGTGGAACCCGAACCTATAAATGAACCTGAAATCTCTAGTTCAACCTTTACCAAATCAACTAGGATTCTAAAGAATCATCCTTTAGATGCTGTTGTTGGTAATCTTGATAGAGGAACACAAACTAGAGCTTCTCTAAGATATCAGGTTGAACATCAAGCTTTTCTTTCACAGCTTGAACCCAAAAATGTCAATGATGCTATCAGTGATGAATTCTGGGTAATGGCTATGCAAGAAGAACTAAATCAGTTTGAAAGAAACAAAGTTTGGGAATTAGTGGAAAGACCTAAAGACACTCTTACCATAGGCACTAAATGGGTGTTTAGAAACAAAGTTGATGAGTTTGGTAATATAATCAGAAACAAAGCTAGGCTAGTTGCACAAGGGTATAGTCAGGAAGAAGGAATAGACTATGAGGAAACCTTTTCACCCGTGGCTAGACTAGAGGCCATTAGGATATTACTTGCTTATGCTGCTCATCTGAATTTCAAACTATATCAAATGGATGTTAAAAGTGCTTTTCTAAATGGATATATAATTGAGGATGTATTTGTGGAACAACCTCCTGGTTTTACAAATCCCCATTTTTCTAATCATGTTTTTAAACTATCTAAAGCTTTATATGGTTTAAAGCAAGCTCCAAGAGCTTGGTATGATAGGCTCAGATCTTTTCTTATTTCGAAAGGATTTACTAAAGGGATAGCTGATCCTACTCTTTTTATTAAATGGATTTCTAAAGATGTCTTAATAGTACAAATTTATGTGGATGATATTATTTTTGGATCTTCTAAAAATTCTTTATGTGTTGATTTTTCAAAAATAATGCAAAATGAGTTTGAAATGAGTTTAATGGGAGAACTCAAATTTTTCCTTGGATTTAAGATCTTTCAAAATAAAAATGGTATTATTTTGAACCAAAGTAAATATATTAAAGATCTTCTAAAACGTTTTTCTTTGGATGGCACCAAAGGCAGTGACACACCTATGAGCACCACTTGCAAGTTGGACAGTGATGAAACTGGTGAACCAGTGGATCAAACCAATTACAGAGGTATGATAGGTAGTCTACTGTACCTTACTGCCAGTAGACCTGACATCATGTTCAGTGTATGCATGTGTGCTCGGTTTCAAGCCAATCCAAAAGAGTCTCATTTGACTGCTGTTAAAAGGATTTTCAAATATCTAAAACATACTCCCAATTTGGGATTATTTTATCCAAAAGGACAATCATTTGATTTATTAAGTTATTCTGATGCTGATTTTGCTGGCTGCAAGTTAGATAGAAAGAGCACCTCTGAAACATGTCACATTTTAGGCAAGTCACTAGTATCTTAGTGTAGTAAGAAGCAGAATTCTGTTGCATTGTCTACTGCCGAAGCTGAGTATATAGCTGCTGGTAGCTGTTGTGCACAAATCTTGTGGATGAAACACACTTTACTAGACTATGGATATCAATTCAAACATGTCTCTATAAGTTGTGACAATACAAGTGCTATTAACATTTCTAAAAATCCAGTATCTCATGCTAGGACAAAACATATTGATGTGAGACATCACTTTCTGAGGGATCATTATCAAAAAGGTGATATCACTCTTGAGTTCATTGGCACTGAACATCAGTTAGCTGATATTTTTACAAAGCCTTTGAATTCTGAGAGATTAATTTACATCAAACATGAGTTAGGTATGATTAATTATAGCACAGTTGAAACCTCACAGTTGAAACCTCACAGTTGAAACCTCACAGTTGAAACCTCAGAGTTGAAACCTCACAGTTGAAACCTCACAGTTGAAACCTCACAGCTGAAACCTCACAGTTGAAACCTCACAATTGAAACCTCACAGTTGAATCCTCACAGTTGAAACCTCACAGTTGAAACCTCATAGTTGAAACCTCACAGTTGAAACCTCACAGTTGAAACCTCACAGTTGAAGCCTCACAGTTGAAACCTCATAGTTGAAACCTCACAGTTAGACCTCACCGGTGTACCTCACTGTTACATCTCTCTGTAGGCTGTTTCGCTGTTTAACCTTATTTTATTTTTGTGGGAATTCGAACCGTTTCTTTTCTTTATAATTTTATTTCTAAATCCCTAAATGATAAAATTTAGAACATCGAACATATCTCAATCCACTCATCTCGACCCTTGCTCTCTCAAGTCCTAAACCCTAAACCTTCAACCGAACCTCGAAACCTCATTCAGTTCCAATGGCCAGAACAAAGCGACCCCCGACTGTCAATGAAGATGCACCAATGCCAAAGAGGACTCGAGTCGAATCCAGTGGCACCGGGAACGCCTCGATAAGACCTGTTAATCTACATCTGACTAAGAGAGAAATAGTTGCTGAGAAGGAGCTAAGTGAAGAGTGGATTTTATCGAGCAGATCATTAGTACTGGAAGTGCTTAATGAGCAAGGATGGACTGAATGCTTCGTAAAAAATAATGGACCGTACTACCCGAAGCTGGTGAAGGAATTCTATGAATATCTACAGTTCGAGGAAGAGGATGATCTGCATAGACTGGTATCCAGAGTAAACGGCAATGAAGTCAGTTTTTCATCCGTTGAATGGGCTGCATGTTTAAGAGTTCCTCATGAGGGTATTTACAACTACTATTCTGGAGCGGCTCCTCCAAATAGTGGAATCTTCGATCATGAGATGGCTCTGGAAGAACTGACAAGCAATGGCACAATAAGAAAGATTATTGCTGCTGAAATGAGTGGAGAGGACAGGCTTCTGTTTAAGTTTATTCAGCATGTACTGAGTCCTAGAAGAGGATATTTTGCAACTCTGAAGCACCAGGATATTTACTTGATCTACTTATTAAAACATGGAAGGAAGGTCAACCTTTGTAGGTTGCTGATGGATCAGATGGAGGACATGATAAAGTCAAGCTCAAAATCAAGTGCCTTGTTTCATGCTAAACTCATTTCGGTAATGTTGAAAGTGAAAGGTGCAGCTGGAAGTCAGGAAGAGTTGATAGTGGCAAAGAACAGTGTATGTATCTCGAAAGTAATATGAAAATTCATGAGGATCAGTTGGAATCCCTGGAAGAAATCATGGGTGAATGATGAGGAGAAAATCTATGAGAAATTTAGCCCTTCTACTCATCCCTCTAGACCGAGAGATAGGAGAGATCCAGGCTTAAAGCCTGATGAGCCTGAACCTGTATACTCAGATGATGAACAGACTGCAGTAGTTGGTGACTCTGCAAGAGAGAACACCCCAATTGATGAAGGGAGTGATCCTGAGACTACTCACAGTCCTGTCAGGACAGTGGCGTTTGGAGCAGCAAGCCCTCCAAAAGAACTACCTAGTAGAGAACCTGTTCTAAGAGACAGTGAGACTGAGTCTACAGAAGAAGAAGAAGAATCTCAATATTTTGTCAAGGACACCTCTGACGAGGATGATACAGTCGAAGCAGAAGAGGCTGGAGCTTCAAATGAAAATCAAGAAACTGTTGCAGAAGATGAAGAGGAGATAAGTGGTGAAGAAACAGAAGAACTTAGTATGAGCCCTCTGATAGGGTATACAGACAAGTCAGTGTCTGACCAGGAAGCAGGAATGGTCTCTACTACTGTTGTCAGGGAAGTGGTTGATGACTCAACAGAGAGGGAGGCTAACCTCACTGCTGAACCTACAGAGGAAGCAAGTATGGAACCTGCTAGAGCTACAGAAGAGAACTTAGAGTTACCCAGAGTCGAGCAGATAGTAGAAAATGTTCAGGAAGGAGCTCCAAGTGAGGGGGAGCATTTTGGTTCAGTCTCTGTACTGTATGATATAGAAGGATGGACCTCAGATCCAGGATACATGGTGTTAGGACTAAATTATGAGGATTCAGATGAGGAAAACCAACCACCAAGAAATCCAGCTATCCTAACTAACAGCTCTCCAGTGTTAGAAACTGAAAGATTGGCCACCAAGGAAGACCTTGAATCCTTAAAGAATGAAATGAAGGAGACCATCAGACAGGCTGTTGCTGAATTGAAAACCAGTCTTTTTGATGAGCTGAAAAATGTAGAACAATCCTTAGAATTATCTCTAGGATGTGTTGTGGGAAGTCCAATCAAAGAAGTGATGGATGAAATGAAAGTGTGCCACACTCAAATTGAAAGCTGGACTGGAACAGTAGTGGCCCTCAGACAATCAGTTGCTTCTTTAACTGCCCTGAGCAGTTCTCAGACACAAGTGGCCAGTGAGATTCGATACATCAAAGAAGTGGTCAAGCAGTTTGTGGAAGTATTTGAAGCTTTCAAGAAATCAGTAAAAGAACACTTTAGCAATCAGGATGTTGTCATTCAGAAAGTGATTGGAAATCTGACTCAGTCTTTCAAGGAGACAGTGGCATTCTCAGTCAAGTCCCTTCCTTTATCTAGCTCTCCTGTAGACCTTGAGTAGTTTAGAAGCCTGCTCAGAGAAGAGCTTACTCAGGCCCGTGCAAATGACACATCAGACCTACAGATCCTTGCTACTACAAGAGAAGTCAGTGGCTTTGTTCGTGAGCACCTGCAGGCTGCTACTGCTTCTCAGGAGGCCATCAAAAGTAAAGTGGATTATTACTTTGATCGGATTTTCACCAAGCATCAGTTGAACCATCACTTCAAGCTCATGCTAGAAACTATGAAGCTGCCTCCTGTAACTCAAGCTTTCAAAGAACAAGTTAGCAAGCTACGAGAGTTGACCCCGTCTTTGGATAAATTCTTGGAAAACAAAAATGAATTCTTATCTGCCATGGACAGAGGAGGAAACATCATCATGGATTTCAGGAATCTGCTCCTACCTTTTCTTCATGTGGACTGCACACCTGTTATAGTTCCTCCTGCCCTACCTGTCTCCAACCCCAGTGGTTCTTCAGTAATGTCTCCTGCTGATGTCCTCAGAAGCCTTTGACCACTGATACCTCGGCAAGCTACTCACTACAGGCCTTCAGGAGCATCTGTTGCTGCCCCTCCAGTCATTCCTGCTACAATTCCTAAGCCTGTTGATCTTTCACCTACTGCTCCATCTTCTTCCTCCAAAGGAAAAGATCCCTTACCTACCGATGAAGAGGATTGAGTCTTTTTATGTTTTTTTTGATAGGGATCATGTATTCACGTTTTGGGTCATGTAATGTACTCATTATTAATACAATGTTTATTTTCTCTCTCTCTGTCTTTCTTTTTGTTAATCACAAAGGGGGAGAAATGGGGAAAAATAGGGAGAAATAGGGAAAACTCGGGGGAGAAATGAACCTATACAAAGAGGGAGAAATCCTTGAGGATTATACCTAATTTTTGTTCTCATATTGCTAATACTGTGTTTTTCACACTTCTCTCTGATACATCTATATTTCATTCCATACTGACATAATTTTTGATTATCAAAAAGGGGGAGATTGTTGGAATCACCTGTTTTGATAATCCCAAATCATGCTTAAACATTGATTATGATGTATTAAAACCTTGCATTAATCTTATTATTCTATGCTTAAACGTATTTTATTCTAAACAGTTCATATTCTTACTCTCATAACTTTACTGTAACAGCTTACAGTAGTATTTACATAAGTTTAGTATTGTTAGCTACCAGTCAGAGTTTTCTTTTCAAAGTCACAGTTACAACTAACTGTCACCTTAAGTTACTGTTGCAATAAGTTCACAGTTACAAGGTTACAGTCGAAGACTAATACAAGCTTACAGTCACGAGTCTACCGCTATCTATTGTCAAAGCTCACAGACGAAGGTCACAGTTACAAGACTTCTGTTCAAAGTTTTCTCTGCTCAAGTTCACAGTCGAACAAGTCTACAGTTGGAACAAGTTCGCAGTCGAACAAGCCTACAGTCATAAGTCTACAGTCAAGGTTACAGTTAGACAGCTTCTGTCGACTAAGTCTACTGATGATCGAGGTCTACAGTTGACAAAGGTTACAGTTCTACAAATTTTATGTTACAAGTCTACAGTTAGAGAGGCTACAGTTACATGGAGTAAAAGGTACCATTGCAAGCCTACAGACAGCAAGCCTTTTGTTGAAGTCAGCAGTCAGAAGGAAGTCCACAGTTGGAAGACCACAGTTGAAGTCCACAGTGACATACATTCTCGACCAGTCTATTATTATTATATTTCTACTTTTTTCTTTACCAATTTGATTTAATCTAACCAACGGTCATATTAGGTATATTTTAATGCTCTGACAGATTATTAATAAAAGGTTGTCAGATGACAGGAAACCGTACCTCGTACCTGCGGAAAGGTAACCTCTTCTGTCCTACGGAGCACGTGATATAAATACAAGAAGACGTTGCTGAAAGAAACAACAAGAACAGAGACAACAGTGAGAGATAGAACCGACACAGAGATAAGGAGGTCATACGACATACTCAAGAAGAGATCTGTGCATAAAAGAAGAACCGAAGCAAGAAAGAATCATATATACAATCAATCCTACTCAAGAAGAGTGTGTGCATACAAAAGAATATCGAAGAGCTTCATCGAATACATCTCACTGCCTGTGAACCTGAAGCATATGACACTCTGCTTCTCAAACAAAATCGAGAAGAGGACTCAGAATCACTTCTGATCAATTCCAAGACGAGTCCAGAGCTACACTGAAAATCACTAGAGCCATTTCTAAACTCTACATCTCTGCTCTGTGATTTATTTATTCTACATTTTGAGCAGTGTGTGTTATCTGCTGTATTAAACACACACACTGACTCCTGTACTTTCACTGGAGGATCTGTAAATCCTCAGCAAACCCTTTTACACTTCATTTCCCACTGTGGATAGTGGTAGAGGTCTTGTGACCTGGACAGCTGGCTGCTGTTGTTTGTTTTCCCACGAAGAACTGTGGTAGAGGTCTTGTGACCTGGACAGTGTGTTCACTGTTGTTAACCCCGATCCAGGGTGTGGATCATTTTTATATAAACTTTTGAGAGGACTAAGTCTCGGCTTGAGACTGAACCTCTTGGTTAATTCTCTGTGTTTGTAGTTATACTCTATATCCATACTATACATATTTATTTCATATTCCGCTGCTATTACTTTGAAATATAATCTATCTTCAAAGCTACTTTGATAATTAAATTCGCAAGTGTTTATATTTGTTATAAATCAGTAAGTTAGTTTCAAAAGTTAATTTAATCATAAGATTAAGTTAACTGAGAATTAATCAATCTTTGAGAAACTAATTGAACCTTTATAATCTATATAAATTCACTACAGTTTAATTTGTTTTTGAAATTGGGGGATTTTAATAGAAATTGTTTTTAACAGAAATTTTAATTGGAACTCAATTCACCCCCCCTCTTGAGTGTCCACTCCGACCAACAGTTATATTAGATTTTTAATTGGTTTTAAAGTTTAGTTATAATATATTTTTACCATTTAATCCAATGTTGGTCATTGGAATTAATTTCACATTGAAATTGGATATAAACAAGTATCAATCTTTTGATAGTTATTGTTTCTTAAAAACACGCTATTTGTTTTGATAACAGGAATTAATTTTAAAAATAATTAATGCCACTTCTTTGTTTTTAATTTGAAAAAATAGGAATCAATTTTGAATTCAGAATTTCAAATATATATTAGGATGATTATTTGGTATTTTTCTGAAAACTTTCAATTTTTGATGAATAGTGAAAACACTGGGTTACTATTTAAAAACCAACTTTTTATTTAAATAATTATTTATTTTATTTAAATTTATTTTAGGTAAAAATTGATACATAATACCTATATAAGTTCAATGTAATTAATTGGATTCATTTTATAATAATTTTAGATATATAAAAATTTTATTGAACTTTTGACTATCTTTTACCCACCTCCAAGGAGCTTTTGCAATTGTTCATAAAACATAATTTTACTGTTTCTATGAGTTGAATTTCGAAAATACGAGAGACACGGTTAATATCAAGGAGTAAAATTTGGTTCAATTAGATAATAATAATTTTTGGTGAATAGTAATTTTTTACTTTTATTTACCACGGTTAAAGGTAAATAGGGTAATTCAAGGTTAAAAGAATATTATAATAATTTAAAATTACCTTAACAGTAGTCCAAACCTTATTGGATGAGTAATGTCTGACCATGGGAATCCTGGGCTCTATTTTGGGACCCCATGGAACCACTTATGAAAGACAATGACACATTAGATTAATTAATTTAATATAAAGACAAAATTGGCATTAACAAAAATCATTTAGTAATTAATTTTTATAAGGGGACATATAAATTATCTTTTCGACTATAAATATTCATTGGAATGATAAAACGATTTCCTACATGTTGGTATTTTTTATATAATTTTTAGACATCAAATAACGTAAATTAGTTATGACACAATAATGATGCAGTATTTACCTCATTAATAAATGATTTAAATAAATTAGATTATAATGATTAAAATATTATCCAAAACAAGTCCAATTCTGATTGGATGATTTTATTTAGACCATGAGTCATCTTATCATCATCTTTAATTATTTTTGGACCTTTTTAAGCCGAAGATAAGTTTATAATAAAATAATATTTCCACACTTTCCAAAGGTGCCCCTCTCCTCCCTTATAAAAGGGCACCTCCTCCCTCTCCTCCTCACACCAATTTGAGGCTTAAAGCACAGTAAAACCCTGCCCATTTCACTTCCCCACATCCTTAGAAACCTATTAGAGGTACTGGTCTTCTCATAAGACCAACTCTAGTGCCCTAAGAAAAAGTTTAAATGAGGCACTTCAAAAAGAGGTAATACCTACTACCGTTTTCTTCAAGTTCCATTCTTATTCTACTCCCTCTTCATTAGTTGTTTCATTATGAAGTAATAACATCAGTATCCCTAATATAATGATATGTTATTATAAATATTAAACAACCCTATTTCACCTCTTATCCATCCTATGGTAAACAAAATCACCGCGCGTGTATACGTACGGAATACCATCTCCACGCTATGGTGTAATATCTTCTCCACCACCACCTTACTTGGATGAGTATAATGATGTAAATAAATAACTATATATGATTATTGTAAAGTGGTATTGATTCTGAAATATTATACATACACTTCAATACAATTCCACGATCATGGGAATGATATCATCACTCGTGCGTACGTATGACCTACCGTCTCCATGATGTGATGCGACTCGTTCTATATGATCTTCATTGAATAATGATTATATAAATGAATTTAATGAATGAATATGATATATATTACACTAATACCATTCTGTAAATTATGTATCTATATCTTATAAATAGGAATAAGAATTTATTCGTCAAAACACGCATAAGAACATAAAGCAATAAACACCCGAATAACAAGCAGCAATGAAATCTTACTACTAAGAAGATACAAATTTGGCCATATATGATATCATAACAATGATTATGATTCTGGAATAAGTCAATGACATTATTTAAACCATTATATAGGAGGTTCGGACACGTACAAATCATATCGGACCTAAGGTAAGGGAAAATCTCACAATCTCATTTTTATCCGAGATTGTTTGTACTTTGGTATTTACTAGGGTGTATTTTAGCATCCACATCCATATTTCCTCAATATTTAATATTATTTCTGTCTTCCTACAATTGTTTAAATCCAATTTTACCCTTAGTTGAGTTTTTAGTAAATGATATGAAAGGAATCTTTTGTCGTTTTTCATACAAGGTACTTTTTGACTTTTCCGGCTAAAGTACGAGAAGAATGTTTTTTTTAACTTATACGGCATGAATGGATTTTTAGAACATTATTTCCAAGAAGCTTCCTTTAAAAATTTTCAAGTTTATTTTTAATAATCTTCTCTTAGTTTAAAATTGTATGAGATGTTAAGAAAGGAAAAAAAATTTTGAAGTAGAAATGATATTTTCCTCAAGAATGGAGTTCATGTGTTTTATCAAAATTATTTTCCATCTAAGATAAAATAGGGTTCTGTTTCTATCCCTATTTTTACATTTATTTGATTGTTTTATGAGGGAATTAATTTTATGATGTCCTTTTATCTTATATGGGTTATGTTATGATGACATTATGTTTAAGAATCCCATTTTTATTACATGGGTTATGCTATGATATATGATATATGATTTTGTGGCACACATAATAATGGTTTCATTATGAGATGGGTGAGACCTATATCACCCTCCAATGCATTGGGTAAAGATTTATATCTCATGAGATAGACATGCCTGGAATAGAAAGTTAAACCGGTTCAGTGATACAAGACTGGAATGAGGAGTGAACTCGGTTCAGTAATGGACGCTGTCCTCTATGATGGTCTTGGAAATGAGCCTTGACTAATATGAAATGATTTTCTATGATTATGTGTGTATTCCACAAAGCTTCATGTTTTATGTTATGATTATTGGGATTACATTTCACTTCTATGATTTATCCCATTTTATGATATCTTTTGCAGGATAAGATTTTCAAAATGTTATGTTGTTATGAATATGATATGATTGATATTTCTTTTGTTTACCCCTACTGAGCATTTGAGCTCACCCTTTCGTATGTTTTCTTTTCCCCAGGTCAGGAAGAGGGATATTAAGTAGGATATGCCAAAATGGGACTCTAGATATGATGAAAAAAATGGGAGACAACGTTGATGATTTATGAACCAGTTGTTTATGTTTCCCAGTTTTTAAATACACTATACCTATACTTTCTTTTCATGGTTTTTTATATGTTGTAATAAGTATGCTTCAACTCTGAAGTAATAAAAATGTATGTAAAGTATGGGTCATTATAGAAATGACTTGATGAATTAGAGAGACTGGATAAAAAAAGATTTCACACCCTGCATCACTTGGAAATATAATAAATTCATATAGCACGAGACTTTAAAAAAAGGTATGCCTCCATTAATTTGTTTAAGAAGAATCAGTATGGGTCCTTAGGACACCAATGATATCAGAAAATAAGCCTCCAAAACCTGATCCAATGTGGGGGGGGGGGACCTTACTCCATACATAAATTCTACACTAAGGGGTATTATTCCTTGATCTCAGAGGATGGAGAGATCATTACGGCTTAAAATAATGTAAGTTTATTGAATAAATATTTCGTGTAATCACACAAAAAATGTCTTTGTAACTAGAAGTTAAAATTCATAGAACCATAACATCTTAGCTACAAGATATTAAACTATATAGTTGGTTATTATCGCATGACCTTAAAATGAATGACATAATGTATGTGCCGCACGATGTTAAACTGCATGGAATCATTGTTCTTATCACATGAGGATAATATAAATGACATATGGTCTAAGTCGTAGGACCCAAAACTACGAGACACAATTCTTCCTCCCCACATGACATTAAACAAAATTTTTAACTTCCCTCTCAATAGTTGTTGAGAAACCCCTCAAAGTACTATGAGTTGACACTCCTCATGGTCACTTATATACAGTCCTCCATCTCTAGTATAAGTACCAATAACATCCTACTAACATCTCAGTGGTTCAAGATGCCGTCTTGGCCAGACATGGAGATAAAAGGATGGGAAACTCCCATGCATAAGCTCCACTCCATTATGGCCAATCAATGGTGGCACATGGTCCCCCTTTATAGGCATAATCCCCAAAAATTATTATGTAAATACTATAAGATGTCAAAATACATGAAAAACTTAATCGTTGCATGGCGATAAACTATATGATCTTTCTAGAACTACATGTGACTTGATTAGAATTCCAATGAGATATGTAGTTACACCAAGGTCTCATATTTCTATTTTAACTATAATTTTAAACCCCCCTACTCCATATGTATGAAATCAAACCTGGCCAATGAATATTTTATATAACTACAGGTCTCTTTATTCTCATTCCAATGAGATACGTAGTGACGCCCAAATCTCCATTCCCAGGACCAACTCTGAAAACCCCCCCTTCACTCCCTGTGTGTGTGATATTGACATGCGTAGGAAACCTTTACAAAGTACTTGTATATTGATTGTCATTCCAATAAGATACATAGTGAAACTCAGATCTCCAATCCCGGATCCAGTGAAAACAAAAAAATATATCCCTTTTCCCTGTGTAGGAATCATACCTGCATAGGGAACCTTTGAATAACTATGTGTGGATTTATTCCCACTTGATGAGATATGTAAGGATGCCCAAATCTCATATCCTAGGTCTAGCTACAATGAAAAACATTCCCCTTCCTTTTCCCTATGTATGAACCAGACCTGCATAGGGAACCATCCAAGAACAATGTGTGGATTGATTGTCATTCTAATGAGATAAGTAGTGACTCCTAGACGTCATGTCTTGGGCCCACCCTTAATTCATGAAAATATCAAAGCTGTCCTTTTCCAATGTAAAAAACCTGATTTTTGTGGGGAATATATTTTATTAACTAGGAATTATTTGATTCTTTCAATAGAAAGATATATAGTGATACCTGGGACCTATAGCTTAGTCCACCCAGAACAATCCTTTCCACAGAGGGTGATAAATGTCCTTACCACAATATGTTAAACTGTTTGACCAACATACTCACTGCATGATGATAAAATTAATGATATCTTCAATAATTACATATGGATTGATTCTCATTCAAAAAATATATGCAGTAACACGTGTTTCCATATTTGGGCCCAACCATGAATCTTATCCTCTTTAATATTTGTTCAACTTCATCCTCACCACACAATGTTAAACTACACATGATTTCAAGAACTATGTATAGCTTGACTCTCATCCCAATGAGATACATAGTGATACATGAATCATACCTCCGGGACTAGAAAAAAAAATCTAAATTCCTCTACACTTCACTTGTGTTTCCTTAATGCCATAGAATAATATTTTACCACTCCTTGTTTCTCACATCGATCATAGCTCAAATGGGGTTAAAAGTTTTTGTAATGTAGTTCCCTTCATGAGTAATTAATATCAATTTTTATTAGGATTTTCAAGGTATTATTTTCAAGACCAAAAAATACAATCTAGATGTCCTCATTACATGATAATAAACCTCACAATTTCATCAAGAACTGCTTTTCTCAAGAAATATGTGTGGATTCATTCTCATTTAAATGAGATACAAAGTCATGTATAGATCATACATCTTGGTAACAACCACAAAATAATATAGTAAATTCATCCAATCACCTATATACGAGTTATATCTACACATGATTATTCAATGTGGTTTTTCACCCCAGGCATGACCCCGTATTTCAAAAAATAAAACCATTTTCTCTCTGTGTGAATTCTATCAGTACATGGAATCATTTCTAGAACTATGTACATCTTGATTCTGTTTTCATCAAGATATGTAGTGACTCTTAGGTCCTACACCCTAGTATAGCTATAAGATTGCCTTATTTTTCCAGAAATCCACACTATTCCTGGACAAATGATATTAAAATTCATGACTGATGTCTTGACTACATGACATTAAACTGAATGAAAGATGTCCTAGATACATTAAATTAAAATGCATGGTACCAAAAGAAATACATATTTCTTGATTCTCACTTAAATGATATACATATTGACACCTAGGACTCATTTCCTAGTACCGGTCACATGGAAAAGATAAATTCACCCTTCACTACATACAAACAACGTTCTATACAGGAGCCTTTAATTTGGGTTCCCTCATTTGGGAATCCACCAAGGAAACATAGATATATCCTTCTACATATGAGTTAGATCTATGTAAGGGATGATACAATTTATGGAAAAAATAGATCTAGAAGACTCCTATATGCTAGGAAAATATCCATTAATCATGTCACACTCCCAATCTTTGCCACTTTCAGATCATCACTATCTTTCTCTAACTTCTAGTGATAGAATGTACGATACTTGAGGACTATTTTTTCTGACTATGTTGTAACATGTCCAAGTTGAATTTGAATAAATTAGGCCACAAAATAGGTTTATCCACCAAATGATTAAACTATTTGACTATCCAGTAACACACTCTAGTTGAATTAACATATAACATCCCATAAAATGGATTTTTCAACTAGTGCTATCTTCAACCTCAAGATAAGCCTCCTCTGTCATCATAATATTTGACGACAATATGTTGTAACACATAATTTAACACAATATATGGTAAAACCTTTAATATTTTTATCATATCCTTAACCTCGATCAGAGAAACCCTAAAATGATGGTTTACAATTTCCTCCCTCATGTCCAAAATATTCCAGAACATCCTTGGTCTGATAAGGCCACATATCACCTATTTTTTCTAAGATGTTATGGTCCTAGTCATACGAATAAAAACTAAAGGCACAACATTTTATATGTTGAGTTAGACCAGTTCAGGAAACCTTTTCCTCCAGATTCTTTATAAAGTTTGACTAGAAATGATCCTACCATAATCAGGTACTTTCCTTCTACAAACAAAACTCTTTTCCCAGGTAAATCTGAATCTCTATAAAATTCCATCATCTTTGAGCAATAGAATGTATGAATTCTATATAACTTCATTATATTGCGATTTAGTAACATGTCTCAGATGTATTTTCATAATGTTTCCCACAAAATGGATCTTTCAGCTAATGAATGAAACTATTTACTATGTCATAAAGCACCCCATTTTTTATTTCAGTAAACATCCCACAAGATGGGTTTCTCAATCGAAAGTAACATCTTCCTCAGGAGAGACCTCCTCTAATTCCATAAGACCTTTTCCCCATACCACTCTTGGAATTCAGAGACCCTTAGATTGTATCTTACAACATTTTGATCCTAATGCATGAATGTGATGGAACATTATTAGAACAATTTTCATAAAAGGGTAGAATCGTCAACCCTTCGGTCAAATATAAAGACCTCAAATTATATCCCCTGATTTCCTTACTGTACTTATTTAAACTACATAGCACAATGCCCTTACTATACTACATTAAAATTAATAGCATAATTTCCTTGATTTATTACTTTAAACTTCATAGTACAACATCCTTTCTCTATAATGTTATACTATATTGTCGATTTTATAGTCACATGAAATTAAAATACATGATGATTTAACCCTTGTTAGAAAGGGTTCTTCCCCCAGAAATTAGCCATTTAACAAAATTTTACCCTCATTCACATAAGACAGAGACATGTAGGAGTGGTTTCTCATTCACCAACAATGCCAATACTGATGTTATCTTCATTTTTGGACATTTTCCCTTATAAAAACTGCCCCTTATGGTCTTGAGAAATATGAATCTCCATAAACTACCCTTATACGTCAATGATAAAATGTCATAATTCTAGAGAACATATTTTCCTAACTATGATGTAATATTCCCCCGTTTTACTTCCATAAAGTAACCTAACCAAATGGGTTTATCCTCCGAAGGATGCCACTATTGACTATGTAATAACATTTCCCAATTGGTTTTACATAACGTATCTAGTAAAAAGGTTTTTTTAACTAGTGGTAAATTTATCCTCAGGAGATACCCCCACTATTCCAAAATATCATGTTTTAGATTCGGAAAAATCAAAATAGTGGCTCAAAATTTCTCTTGGGGATATATGAAGAATTTATGAGCATTCATATCCACGAAGCCTCATTTAAGTCATAATTTCAAAATTTATGGCCAAAGTTGTTAGACCTAAAACACAAGTTTCAATAGTCTAGATCGAATGAATTTAAACTTTCTTAAAAAAGAGACATAGTACTCACTGAATTAAAAACCCATAGAGGGAACACCAGAAAAAAATATTGTCTTAGATCGCTACACCTACACTCCATATATTATATGAAAAAAATAAAATAAAAGATAAAATTAATTAAACATGTTAGGATAAATACCATAAAAGGGTGTTCTAATAAAATACAAAGTCTCTTCCTCTAGGTATCCTTCATACTAAACATAGAAAATGATTAGGGTGATGATAAAAAAGACCCAAAGTTTGAAGGGTTGTTCATATGAACTTCGAAATAGAAAAAATATTCTCTCTATGACCTACGGATTAAGAAATAATTAGAGTATTTCACAATCCCTATCATCATGTATACTACTAGCTAACATAAATATTCCTTTCAACACAAATCATCTTCAATATGATCACATAAATAAAATAAGGATGAAGACATATGTGATTGGAAACAATTTTTTTATTTATGTTTCTAAATAAAGGGGAACTTACAAATTCTAGAGAGTCTCTTAAAAATTTTACATTTTTTCCTCAATAAAGGATTTGGAAAGAAAAACTATACCTAGATAAGATCTAACAACTTTCTGAATCTTAGCCATTTGTGTAGAAAAAACCTCCTTAGATTTATAGAGATTCTTATGTTCTAAAAAAACATTGTCTCTTCTTTATTCCAAATCCCCTGCCAAGGATTAGTGGAGTTGGAATACATATTCATTTAAGGAATTTTATTGTTCTTCAAGGTGCATCATTTGGAGTGTTTTTCATCGAGAAAATATTGATACTCCAATACCTTATTGGAATGACTCACCTCATCTTGGATTTTTGTAGCTCTAATTTCCTTATACTAGATCACCAACTATGACTCAACATGTTGTGATCTTCACTTTTTTTCCATTTTCCTAATTATCACCTTAATATAATTATTGATCTCTTGGTAATTAAATCCACCATACCCCATCATGGAAAGTTGAATGGATGTTAGAAAATACTTCATGGCATGTCCTCAAGAGGCATCTCCCTGATTATCTTCTAGATATCTAACAAGAGAAGAAAACACGTAGAGAGAAAATCCACCTGCATCCCCAAATCAGACTTAGAACCAATCCCAGAAGAAGAGACATAATCATGGATTAGTTCACTTAATGATCCAACTTGTTCTGATCCCTTCAAAATATCCTTAGCTACACCTACTATGGTTAGTGGAAGTGAAATGGAAGACCCCCTCTATAGAGTGGTCATTGAAGTTTATGATAAGGAATAGTTGGTGACACTTCTAATTAACATCTAGAGGTCAAAAAACAACAAGAACAGTGATGTATCCAAAGTGGGTAATAACACTCACTAGTTGTTGGATCAATTTTCAGAACTAATACATCTCTAGAACCCAAACCTCAACTCTCAAATTTGGGACCTCTTAACAAAGAATATCCTATTGAGTTATCACATCATTTCATATTATAACCTCTCGAGGATATCCCCTTTAGGGATCCTCTACCATTTTTACCTTGATAATAGGAGTCGAGTGGACTTTAATTCATTGTTCAATAAGTTACTTTGAATCATTCTATATAGAAAGAGATGCAAAAATTGAGCTTTGATGTGAAGAATCAAGTGAAATAAAATCAACTGTGTTTTCAAAGTACATAAATGTTGAAACTCACATCCATCAAATTCTTTATTGAAATCCCTGAAATCCTTGAGGGGACCTTGAATATCAATATATGGATTAATTAGATCCATAATTTTATGATATATAGCATTAATCCTCAAATAATTCTCACCAATAGGGGAATCCAACAAATCTTTCTTACGAACCAAATTAGTACTCCATCAATTACCTCTACTGAATTCTTAGTTGGCACAACATTACCATGCCATTTGGTGCCAAGGTCAGCACCAAAAACGTCCTCAGACCATCTAAGATCCCTATCAACCCCTTCATAAGAGAGAATAGGATCATCATTCACCCCAATATAGTCTTATAGTGTAGTCCATAGATCTAATCTATCATGATGAGAGGAAATCTAGAAAAACCACATTACCCCTAAGGTAATGAATCTGACATCATTGTGTTCCACTTCTCCATCTACAAAAGTGTGGGAAGACGCGACTACATTTATTGACATTTCATCAATCAAAATGATACATTCATCAGTGTGGGTCTATGTCCACCCCGGGGTATCCTCGTCAATCCATGAAGGGCTGGTAACATATCCATTAAGGAAGGAAAGTGATGTAGATTATAAAAACATAGGCATAGATATGAAATGTATGTTGTGAAAGTCATGATGTTTTATGACATCACAATGAATTACTGCGATGCATGTTCCATGCCAAAATTATCTACCTCTTTAGTTTCCTCTATTTAGAAAATTAATGTCCAATGTCAACCCTCCTAGAAATAGAGACTTGAGTTGACGATCAAGGGGTTACCATCGCCATCTATGCTACAAATTTACTCTATCCCAGGGATAGTTATGTAGACCCAAGGTCCATGTATTATACCTTGATGGGGGTTCACATGGAACTATATCTTGGTGATACAAGCACCTCAGTTTATACTACTTCTTCTTCCTCTAATTCATCTTCTATTCTGAGATAAAAAATTAGTCCCGACAAGATTAATAGAGGTCGATTGAAGACCAAAAAAGGGATGAGAGAAAAGAGAAATACATCAACAAGGTCGAGGTAGATGTCCCATTACTCGTTGGGATGAAAAGATACCCCCTCAAGCTCTCCTAGACCTACCAAGTCAAACACATTACTTCTGACCGAAATCTGATCACCATTTTCATATATCGATGCCTCCCACTTCTAAATATACATCCCCAACTCATCCAAATCACTTCCAAGGTGGATATTAAAGGGTTATCTATTATCAAATAACTTTGGTATTTGCATGTCGGCATAAATAAACATCCACTCATCCCTGAGATCACTAGTTACACCCTTCCAAGATTATTCCACTAAGGGAAACACATAATTCGACTTCGATGTGGTCATCTGCGAGGAATACATGATGCCTTTCAACTTGGAATTCCTTTAAGGCCTCTTTTATTTCATGGGATAATGGGTGGAAGGATAACAATTATCCTCCATACAATGATGATTGGAATTCCTCAATGTTGGAGGTGTGGTTTTCTCAACCCTATCCTACTTGGGGGGTCTTCGCTCGAGGTCACCTCAAAGCCTCGACATCATCACCATTAGTTCAAGTATTCCTATCTTGCATACCATGACCAGAAGTTTTCATAGCCACAACCCAATAGAATTATTTCATCAATATTCCCTGAGGGTATGAAGAGATCCACACCTTTTCATACTCAGCCTCCAGCCTGATTTATGCATCTGATGAAGGTAGTATGATTATAATTATGGATACCTCTATAGCCATTAGGACATAGAATTGTTGGAAACCATCATATGCTTCTAAATCCAAAAATACATAGGGTGAATGATTCTTGATTGAAGAAGAAATTTAAACTATCTAGAAAATAGATATGGAGAATAAGCCTCACAGATGATCTCACTATCACTATCTATAAATGTTTGAAAATAAAACCTCTGTTCATAATTATTTTCCTTACCATAATTGGTAAACTTCCATGTCAGGGGACTGCTAAAGGTGAAGAAGTTGGATTCACCTAAAAAATTTAGCATCCTTTACACCTTATCATACATCAGGTTCGGTGGTTGTATTATATGAACAACCTAAAAAAATGGGATGAACCAACTATCGGGTACATTAAACGAGATCATCGCCACATATGAAATAAATTTTACTATAATTAAACACCAAAACAATTGAAATTTTAATGAAATTATAAACGAATCCTTTCTATTTTTTGTATTCAAACATAAATGGTAAATCCTCATAATAAAAAGGGAGACCAACCCTATGTATATCCCCTTTACTAGTTTGGCTTCTATAAAAAAAGTCCCCGATATCATACCACCATTGGATTCATTAAATATAAGTAGATATATTATTAGCCACATTGTGAGGAAGCCATCTAGGGGAGTCTTCACATCAACATTGGGATTGACATTATGACCCTAAAAAGTATATTAGCTGTTCTATAACATAGGAAATAATGTTCTAGGATAACCATGATTATCTAAAGTGGGGAATTCTTTAGGGTATTGTAATGTGGTTCCTTCCCCTCCTGTATTTAGAAAATCATTCATCCATGTTCTAAGATGGATTTCACCTTGGGGAGAGGATCATTATTCTAAAATTTCTTCACCACCATTAAAAAAATATGGGGCAAAGGCAGCGTCCTCTCAATGTCATTTTATGTTGTCTTTAATGGGATGAAATCATAATATATTTCTAGAAGAATAGGAGCCCCAAAAATTATTTATATAGCACATAGGTTGATTCCAACTTCACCATGCATCAAGATTCATGAATTTTTCTCAGGAATCCATCAACTCAACACCTCAGTGATGATCTCCATGTTCTTGTAAATATAAGTTTTCCCTTCCTAGATAGCCTCATAAATATGAAAATATTGATGCTCCTTTTTTAATTCTCCACAAGTTTGTCGCACCAAATACGCCCACATACACTCAGTCCTGAACCCCCTCCATAGCATAAGTATGATTCCCCCTTCTAACCCTGTGTCTGATTAGTCTATGAAGCATGAATGGTTGAGTCATAAAGATGAGTCTTCAATTCATGGATATGAAAATTTTGATATAGAGTGAAGCTACTGTTATTCATGAATAATCTAATGGGATATGTTCTTTAATTTTTTTAATCACCATTGGAGGAATTATTTTTAGAATGGATGTTGGTGTGCTTCACAAACTAGGAATTTGGAAAGTAGCACTCGACCCCATGGATAGAGGCGCCCCTCAAAAGTTCATGATTATACAAAGGTATGTATTCACGTCATGGATTTTCATGTCGGTGTGGTGCCATCCACATTTCTATATATGGAAGAGTAGATTGAACTACATCATAATATTTGGTCCCAATATATTTAATCATCACAGAGGCACCTGTAGCATCTTGTTCAAAGGGATTTCATTAAGGTAACCCTTGAGAACCTATAAGAAGGGACTAAATTTATCATTATGTTAAAATATCGACAGAGAAAACACTACTAAAAAATGGTTTATCAAGATATAGTTTTTTTAATGCCAGCTAAAATACATTTTAGACCCCCCTTTCACAGTGCTAAAAACATTGTTATAGGGGGGTCTTTAACAACTCCTTTTTAGTGCTATTAAATGGGGTATTTAATAGTGAAACAAAAGAGCTGATAAAGGGGTAATTTTATCAGTGATGGTAAAAAAGAACTGATAAATACCTCCCATTAATTTGTGCTAGTAGAAAAGTTATAATTAAATGGGAATCTATCATTAATTCGAAAAACTGTTTCTAAAGGGTAGATTTCATGAAAAACAGATAATAACTCTAGAAACCCCTAAAACACATAAAACATTAGGAAACCCTAAAGAAATTGAAATGACCACATAATTTTATTTGGAAGTCTATTTTAGCTCCAAAACTAGTAAAATAAATGTTTATGATAGGATATAAAACCACATGGGATTTAAATTGTGTGATAATCAATAGAATGAAATATATTACACTTTCAAGAAAGTTGGAAATGAAACACGAACATCAAAGAACCATTGCTTTTGAACCAAGTGGTTGTTTGGGATAACCATATATCAAATCAAATTCTACAATGAGCACTATTCCACAGAGGGTCTTGGACTAAGGTCTACGAGCTTTGTCATATTTTTAAACCCCCTAAAGCCCCAAAAGTCCTCTAAAACTGATTTTTTGTCAGGTTAACCCAATTTCTTAAAATTCAAACAGCTATAACTTCTGATCAGGGTTTCAATTTGGCCTATAAAACATATAAAATCAAATATTATGAGGATATATTTTTTGTAGTAACCTATAAGAACCCCATATCATCTTTATTGAGTACAAAACTGAGTTTATAGTCTCCGTACCGAGCTTTTTTCGAATTAAATATCCTTTCAAACTACTATAACTTTTGCTATGGGTGTCTGTTTGGGCTATACCACATACCAAATCAAATATTAAAATGATATATCCACCTAGGTGACCCAAGATATCCCTTGATCATCTCTTTGGTGGTAAAAAAGGCCTATAAGTCATCCAAAACTGAGTTTTTAGCCCCCGTATCCAAATTATTTAACATTCAATGGATTTTAGGCCTCTTTTAAGGGGAAATTTTTCACTTTTTCAATAGGGATTAAATATATTCCTAGGGTTTACATTCATATTGATATTATGGATTTGAAATTTTATCATTTTTCATAATGTATTGTTATTCATAATCAAATATATAACAAAATTTACATATTTTTTTATAAATTCTCACATAAAAATTTAATTTTAGAAATAAATAATAAAACATATTTACGTATAAAATATATTTCACAATATAAAAAAATTATATATATAAATAAAAATATCAATTTTAATGAATTATATTTGGATTTGATGGAGGTAGAGAGAGACTCTTTGGCTTCTCTCTTGCGTCGATGACCTAGATCGAATGCCGCTAGATTCTGCTCCCCCATCCCGATCAGAGGGGGGAGTCTCACGCCTTAATCCACATGGGAAAAGTATAAAATTTTTAAATCTCAGTTCCCTCATACCCTTCTCGAGGATCCCTATTTCACCAAAGGTCCCAGATCTATTTCGAGAAGCACGCCTACTATCACTGCTTCCGGCGGAGCTCAACAACACCACAGATTTTTGAAAGATCGCCATGGTAGAATTATTCCGTCTCCATTGGACTTCGATTGAAATTTTTGATCAGTTTGTATCTAATTCCTGTGAGCTACAAGAGTGCGTGGTCATTGGGTTTCTTGACCTGAGGCACTTCATGATCTGCTTTGGATCAGAATAGGATTTAATCACTGCCTAGTCTAGGGCCCCTCGAAGATGCAATGAGTCATCATTCTACCTGTTTTGCTGGATCTTCTACTTTCATATGCGGCATGTCCCTTCAACGATTTCAACCTGGGTAATCCTCCTGGGTCTTCCTCTTTCTTTTCAAAACCCTTCTATCCTGTGTGCAGTTGAAAATATGGTAGGGAGGTATCTTTGTTATGATCATCGTACTGAGGTCGTATATCATCTAATTTGTCCAAAAATTTGTGTAGAAGATAATGTTGCAAGGTCACAGGTCCGCTGTATTTGGATTATGGATGAGTAAGTGTTTCTTTGAAAACGGGAGGTGGTTTTTGAGTCATAGATGCACTATTGCATGTCTTGTGGTCGATTTGGTCATATGGTGTCAATTTTTCACATCGGGTGGGTGAGTGGATGCTCACAAGTGGTGGAGATGAGATATAGTAGAGGTTGTGCTGCCGCTGTTCTAGATATGGACTTGAGAACGAGTCACAATGAAGTTGGTTTTACAGTGAGAAGGGATGAGGTTGGGGACAATACAGTCTTTTAGGAGAACACTGGATGTGTTGAGTATGGGGAAGGTTTTGAGAAGGACATTCTGGTGGGATAATCTCCAAATGGCAATGTAGTGGTGGAGGAGAACATGGATCTAGTTCAAACACAGGGGGTGAACCGAGATGGTGTTGAATCAGCTCCAGTATGCTCTGATGGAATTAAATAGATGTCGGTGTCCTTAAATACAATAGTTAGGAAGATATTTGATAGATTGAGGAGTGACCTTGGTGTTGGGAAGTAGACCTCACTAGATGTTATTGCTGGTTTGTGTCAATCAGGTCCTGGTTCTATGGAACCTGTTGACTGCAAAGCTTGTGAAGTTTGGGATATACAATTTGTCGTGACTTGCAACAGGTTTGAAGGACTGGAGGTTAAGGAGGTACCCCTTGTGTTTGAATGATATCATTCGGTTGATGATGTTCAGACTAATTCCAGGCCAGTAGAGGCTGTTGAGGGTGAAATTGAGAGGGAATTATGTGATGGTCATGACGCTATGTAAGACTCTCACTATCTCATCCCAATTAACCATAACAGGCTTTCTCAGATGATGGAAAGTGGTATCTTGTCTATTGTAGAGGATTTTATGGTGTGATAGGTTGATGGATGAAATGATCTTGTCTATGTGAAGATCACTGTAAAATGGGAAAATGGTTTTGACAGTGATAAGTAAAATAGTGGAGTTGTCTGGCCTTCTTTTAGTGACATTGTTCAGAGTGGAAGAAGAAAGGTGTCTGAAAGTGATGGAGTTATGACTGCTCCACCAAGGAGAAGACCCAAGAAAGACTACTCTTATCTTCCAAATCTAGTAACCACCAGATCTTTATCTATGTTGGAAAGAGGGGCAACCCTATCATCGCGCGTCCAATACTGTGTGGAGCAGCCTTTGCTGGAGAAGTTGAATCTTAAAAAGAGGTATGCTAATATATTTAAGCAACATGAAACATCTTCAAAGTTGGAATCACATACTACGGAGGAAGTGCCTTATTATGGATATGGAGAAGGTTATGATTACTATGACATGTAGTTTTCTTCTGTTGGATGGAATTGGTTGGATGTGGGAATGTTGTTCTCCTGCGTCCTTCTTTTCTGTAACTTTTCCTTTGTTTAATAACTGGCCAGGGGTCTTCCTCTGACTGAGCTTGTGTGGTATTAATATCCATTTTAAAATATATATAAAAATTAATATGTATTTAAATATATATATTTAAATAAATAAATATATATATATATATATTCATATATATAACTATGCATATATAAAAATATAACCAAATATATATAAATTTATAGATATATAATACAGTGTAAAACAAAATATTATAGGGGAGTGGAAAAGGAACCGATGTATATGTTAGAGGTGACATGTTAAAAACTCTCTGGAGGCAGGGGCACACGCTGGGGGGGTGGGATTATCTAATGTTCTATTAAGGGGAAAGCACAGATAAGGGAGGGGGGTGTTGATAAGGGGGTGAAAAACATTTTTATACCTTTTATCAGCAGGGTGTTTATCAGCACCGTTAAAGGGGGCCTTTAATAGTGATAAAAAAGACCTGATAAAGGTGGGATTTAATAGTGCTAAACAATGTTGACAAAGGAACCCTTTATCAGAAATAAAAAATAACTGATAAATCCCCCCTTTATTAGCGCTTTTTTAGTATAGTTAAAGCAGGCCTTTATCAGTTCTTTTTTAATACTGATAACGCTAAAAATTTAACTTCACTTACATTATTAGTGATTATATGTCACAAATAAATAACTTTTACTAGCACTGTTAAAGGCCCATTTTTCAGTAGTGAAAGTTATTCTTTTGACTCAGGATAATTAAAAATTTTGGGAAATGAAAAAACTTACATATTCCATTCGACCATGTGCCACACACAATACCACTGACTAGGTTCCACATGAAATCCCCTTGATCAGGTCCTTCGATAAGTTACCCTAATAAGGGTTAACCCACAAAAAATTATTTCCAATATTGTTGTACTATAGGAAATACTTGGGGTCAATTTCATGAAAATAGAAACACAAAACTATTGATCGGACGACCTGTGTGACAAGAAAAAAAATTCATTAATCAGATATTTTGAGAAAAATAAGAAAGGGGATAACAATATTTATAGACACCTTTGTCCTGAAAGACCGATCAGTTTAGTATTATTGGAAGCAAGATACAAAAATAAGTTCAACATTTAACTTGAAAAAAATACAACACTAATTTATTCCATTAGAAACATCCAAGACTCCTAGATTATGCCTACAAGTCACTCATAACTAACTTCTTCATATCCTAGGAAAATGAAACATAATAAAGGGGTGAGCTCAATTTCTCAGTAAGAGTAAGCAATTCAGCAGAAGATAACATTAACATTAAGCATGTTGAATAATTGAAAACACATGCCTTTACAAATAATAAAAATGAACACTGTATTGTAGGAATATGAGTGGAGTAAATAATGACATTATAAAACATAGTCATGGGTATTCTACTAGTCGAATAACCACATGAACTGTCGATATTATTTTCATTATGAGGGAATGTATAATGCAGGACATTCTGAAACATTTTTTCAAGGCCTCGACCAAGATGTATAAAAATGATTAAGGCCTCAGTCAAAACCATATATCAAATTGGGAAAGGCCTTGGCCAATTGCAGGTCTAATTGTCTCAGGAGACCTACCAATGCACCGAGGAGCTATAGCGGGCTCCACCCATCACTTACTAAGTCCAATACATTCCTCATATAAAAAGGTTGAAACATAACATAAACATTCGTATTAAAACTAGTATATGAAATGTCAATACTTTAACTATAATCAATGAATGGTATAAAAATAACACATTCACAATCAAATACATCACAAAAACATAAATACAATATGGAATATTTGTATCATAATAAATCAACTTAAAAAAATTAAAAAAATTTATCAAAGGATGTTGACAAAGATGAAATCAAAACTATTTGAGAGAAATATATCATTCTATTTTGAAATAATATAGGAGTCACATAAATATAAAAGAAAAAAATTATTTTTAAAATATTCTTATAAGCTTGTAAGAGAAACTTCCATGATGTTATAATGGTGGAAAATAGCCGCACCCACTCTATAAGTTAAAAAGACATTCTTACCATAATTTTGTCGAAAAGGTCATAAAGTAACTTGTTTGAAATACACCGAAAAGATTCCTTTCAAATCATATAAGATCAAATAATGGTATAAATTACTTTAACCCATAGTATAGTAAATATTAAAAAAATTTGAAATAAATTTTTCAGAAAACGCGGATGTGGATGATAAAGATGTCCTAGTAGATACTTACATATCGACAACCTCAGATAAGTAAAGAGATTGTAAAATTAACCCTTACCTTGTAATTTTAATTAGTATATGGTATGTTTACATCCTTCATAGTAGTTAAAAAATTGTTATTAAATTACACAAGAACAATATACATAAATATGATATCATATATGATCCTATAATATTTCATTGTTAATAATATTTCAGTAGTATCATCGTTTCAGGTGTTAACTGATTCATTTTACTTTATATGCCTGGTTACGTAAGACATGTTTTTATGGATAATATGTCTTTGATTCATATAAATAATAATAACAAGTTCATAAAAATTATTTTTTAATCATAAAATGATATTTATTCTTGAATGGCTACGATGGGGAATGAATCTCATCGCGTTCGTGGAGACGGTAATCCGTACGTACGCATGAGTGACAATATCATTCTATTGATGGTGAAATAATATGTAATTGGATGGTATATCATATATAAGGAATCATTAACATGTTATATTTATTATTTACATAAATTATACTCATTATTATACCCCTCAAAATAATGAAGTGTTTGAATAACAAACCACACCACAACGCGGAGACGGTAAGCCGTACGTACGAAGGTATGGTGAATTTTCATTATTAGGATGAATATAATAATGAATATGGTTGTACCATATTTATAATAACATCACAATATGTATAAGGTATTGGAGTTATTTTTTTTATGGAAACAACAAAGAAAGAGGAAGTGGAAGAAGAAAAGAACATTGAAAGAGGTGGTGAAATTATTACCTATTCTTCGGGTGTTACCTTTTGAGTTGATCAAAAGGGCTCCTTATGTTGTCTTTATGATCATGGTAAGTCCTATAGGTTGAATTGAGGGTATTTTGGAGGATATTTGAGCAGGTTTTGGCCGATCCAAATGGCTTTGTAGGTGTGATTTTGAGAGAAGGAGAAGTACCCTTTTATGAGAGAGGTGAGGGTCACTTTAGGAAAGCTTGAAATATTATTTTATTATACAATCATATTCAGTTTATAATGGCTCAAAAATTATTTATTTTGTGGGTAAGGTGGGTATGGGTCTAAAACCTGTCAAATAATTAGTTTTAGACTGGTTTAGTTCACCATATTAACCTTATCGTTTAGATTTAACTCTTGGATAAATAGTTTAACATTTACCATGTCTCCTTGTATTTTTATATTACATGGTTAATAAACTTACTAAAAAATGCCAAGAAAACACCAATTGGTTCTTTAATGAAATATATATTATTATATAAATCCTTTTTCCGAATAATAGATTTTTAGGATGATTATATAATTTAATAATATAGTGTTTTAAAAAAAATCATTTATGTCAGTTTTGACAGTATTTAGTATCTTATTATTGTTAAAGTTCTAAAAAAATTATTACTTCTACAAAAATACATTTAATCAACCCTATAAGATCATATTAACATATAAATTTATTGTAATTCATCAAACGCCTCAATTTAAATTTATTTGGATATTTATAATATCAATTATTTTAATTTATCATTAATAAGGTAATTAATGCATCATCATTGTGTAATAAATAAATTTAATTATTTAATGTCTAAAAATTATAAGTAAAATACGATTATGTAGGAAATTGTTTTATATTTCTAATTAATATTTATAGTTGAATTTATCTTATATGTAACCCTATATTAAAAATGGATTAGTTATTAAACTTTGAATCTAACACTTTTAACTCTTCTTTAAATAAAATAATAATAAATGTTATAATCTTATACAAGTGGACCAAAATGATCATATTTTATTCATAAGGTTGTTTTTGGTCTAATTGCACTTATCTAATATAATTAGTACATGTGTTAGGATAATTATAATAACATTTTTACCTTTAATTTCCCTATTTACTTTTAACTGTGGTAAAGAAAAGTCAAAAGTTACTATTCACCAAAAATTATTTTCATCTTATTGAACCAAATTTTACTTATTGATGTCAACCGTGTCTCTTGGATTTTTGAAATTCAACTCACAGAAGCGGTAAAATTATGTTTTATGGAAATTTGCAAATGCTCCTAGAAGGTCGGTAAAAGACGGTAAGAGGTTTAATAAAATTTTATGCATATAATTTTATTATAAAAATGACTCCAATAAATTACATTGAACTAGTATAGGTATTATGTATCTATTTTTACATAAAATGTATTTAAATAAAATAAAAAATTATTTTAATAAAAATTTGATTTTAAACAATAATGTAGTGTTTTCACTATTCATTAAAAATTGATTGTTTTCAGAAAAATAAAAAAAATTCACCCTAAGATAATTTTGATATTCCAAATCTAAAAATGAAGTCCATTTTAAAAAATAAAATTTATAAAATTTCAAAAATTGGGTATTACTATTCATAACTGTTAGTTTGATTTGTCCTGGTGGGTTAAAACTCCATATTGTGTACAACACAAGATATTGCATTATTCAATGGAAAACGTACCATGGAAACTTGGGGTGTTACATTATACCCTCCTTTAAATAATTTTATCCTCAAAATTTCTGGAATATTACTACATAAAAAGATTTGGGTGGTTCTTCATCATAAGTTCCTTGGGTTCCCACATTGCCTCTTCCATCTTATGATTTCTCCATAGATCTTTTACCAGACGACTCGTCTGGTTTCTCAACAATTTTTCTATGGTATAAATAATCCTGAAAGGATCTTCACAATAAGATAGATTAGGTTCTAGTTCAATTTCCTCCTAGGTGAGTACATACGTTGGGTCAAGCATGTATTTTCTCAACCGTGATATGTGGAACACATCATGAACTTTGGAGAGATATAGAGGCACTGCTAAATGGTAAGCTACAACACTAATTCATTCTAGAATTTCAAAAGGTCCTATGTACCGAGGACTTAATTTACTCTTATTACCGAATCATATAACACCCTTCAGTGGAGAGAACTTCAAGAAAAAATGATCACCTACTTGAAATTCGAAATCCTTCGTTCGGTTATCGACATAGATCTTTTGGCTACTTTGAGCTGCTTTGATATGGGTTTGGATAACCTTCACCTTTTCTATTTTTTCCTAAACAAGTTATAGGCCTCCGAGTTTTGTTTCACCAACATCATCCCAACAAGTTGGTGTGTGACATCTCTTTCTATATAACCCTTTTTATGGTGTCGTCTAAATACTTGAATGAAAGCTATTCGTATAGGAAAATTCTACCAGAGGTAAATACTGACCCCACATACCATGAAAGTAAAGGGAGAAAGATCTCAACATGTCTTCTAAGGTTTTAATAGTTCATTCTGATTGTCCATCATTTTGAGGGTGGTAGGCAGTGCTCAAACGAAGTTCAGTATCTAGGGCCTTCTGAAGGATTTTCCAGCATCTTGATGTAAAACTCTGATCACAATAAAAAAACATAAATAGGGGTACACCATGAAGTCTTATAACTTCATTAATATATAGTCTTGCTAAATTTTCAAGTGCTAAATCTTCTCTTATAGCATGAAAATGTGATGACTTGGTAAGACGATCAACAATGACCTATATTGCATCATTCCTTCTAAGAGTCTTTGGTATCCCCATGACAAAGTCCATCGTAATATCATCCCATTTCTACTCAGGTATGATAATAGGTTGCATGACTCCTCTAGGATGTTTCCTTATAGCTTTTACTTATTGAGAAACCATACATCTTGACACATATTCAGAAATCTCCCTCTTCATGTTGTGTCACCAAAATTTTTCCTTCAAATCTCTATACATTATAGTACTACTAGGGTGTATAAGGGAATTGGATCCATGAGAATCATCCAAAAATTCCCTTTTTAGATAAGGTATGTCAAGAACACGATGTATCTTCACAAATTTCAAAATCCCATCTTCATATATGAAGTCGATCAATCTCCCATCGTTCACAAATTTAATTTTCTTTTGAAACTCTTCATCATTAGCCTGATAAATTTTTATCCTTTCTAGTAAATATTGTTTAGCAACCTTTTTAAAAAGTATCGATGTTTCACCATCCATGATTATTCCCATATCCATCTTTACTAGATCCATGAACATAGGATCCCTTTCAACTCTCATCTTGTTTAGAACTCCATGATCCTTTCTGCCCAAAGCATATGCCACCTTATTTTCCTTCCAAGGGTGGTAGTGTATAGTGAAATCATAATATTTGAGTAGTTCCAGCCATCACCTTGGCATTATGTTGATTTATTTTTGGGAGAAAAATATTTCCAACACTTATGATCATTATATATCTCACATTTTTACCTTAGAGATAATGTCTCCATATCTTCAAAGAAAATAGTAGAGATGCTAACTCAAGATCATGAGTATGATAGTTTTGTTCATGAATTTTTAGCTGTCGTTATGCATAGGTAATAACTCTATCATTCTGCATAAGGACACAACGAAGTCCTTTCTTTGAAGCGTCACAATAAAGAACAAACCCATCATTCCCCGATGGTAGAGTCATGATAGAAGAATTGACTAATCTTCTCTTAAACTCTTCAAAATATTCTTCACACTCTTTTGTCCAATCAAATTTAACCCCTTTACATGTGATCTTGGTTAATGGGTTATCCAATCAGGAAATATTCAGGACAAAACGCCGATAATAACCTGCTAAACAAATAAAGCTGCATACCTCATTTATACTCGTCAGTGCTGGCCATTCATGGATTTCTCTTGTCTTTGAAGGATCAATAGAGATTCCATCCTTAGAGACAACACGACCATGAAAAGAAATCTCCTAAAGCCATAATTCACACTTGCAAAACTTCCCATATAATTCATTTCTTCAAAGAGTTTTCAGAATAGTGCACAAGTGATTTTCATGATCTTTGTAGATTTTGGAGTATACCAAGATATCATCAATGAATACCACAACAAAGTCATCATGATATTCCTTGAAAACTCTATTCATTAGATTCATGAAGATAGAGGGTTCATTAGTCAGACCCAAAGGCATTACTGTAAACTCACCATGCCCATACCTGGTTCAAAATGATATCTTCGGAATGTTTTCCTTCTTCACACACAACTAATGGTATCCAGATCAAAGTTCAATATTTGAAAGATATTGAGCTCCATGAAGTTGATCAAATAAATCATCAATGTGAGGTAGGGGATACTTGTTCTTTATTACTATAGCATTGATCTCCCTATAGTCAATGCACAACCTCATATATCCATCTTTCTTCCTAACAAAAAGGATAGGGGCTCCCCATAGAGAAACACCAGGGTGAATAAATCCCGTATTACTCAATTTCTCTAGTTGTTTCTTTAGTTCAACTATCTTTAGAGTTGGTGATTCAACTGGTGCTGATCATCTTATTCATAACCTGAGTGAGTTGTCCCAATATGGTGATAAGTTGATTAGCACTAGTTGAATCACCAACTCCACTATAATTATCTTAAGTAGGAGGGCAGTCCCAACATGGATTACATGCATTGATACATCTTACATTACTTCCACTAGGATCCATTTCTAAACAATGACCTATACTAGATTAGTTTATGAATCGCAATACATAATTCGAAACTTGTAAAACATGTAACATAAATTGAACAGTTTATGAATATAATCCATAATCATAAAAATGTTTTCATTGAGGAAGTATAAAATCATAAATCCTTCATAATGGTTTTTAAATAAAATGATAATTATCCTAAGAATATCCCCTGGGAGTGTCATAACCAAGAGTGCAGCAAGACCCATTATTGGGAACCAGTTCCCATTCGAGTCTAGGTCAAAGTGGTATTTTTCGGGTTTACCCCTAGGTACATCTATGACAGAGCTACCTCTACCTGCTTGTTTCTAGACAGGGATGTATTTCTTTTAAAAAATCACAAAATCTCTACATTACCAAAATTCTACGTAGTTCTTTCATACTAATCCTCAAAGTCTATCATAGGCTAGTGTTCTCTAATCAGTGTTTTTCTAAATCTACTTTCCAAGGTTTGTACTAAACTTTCTATGATACCAACTATAAAACCTCGACCCTAGTTACCCAGAGTCTATGCATTATTACATAACACTGGCATGATACAAAGGAATCATGTCTTGAAAGACAAATCATTTTAGTGTTATTGGAAACAAGATACAAACATAAGTTCAACATTACAACTTGAAAATAAATACAACACTAATTTATTCCATTAGAATCATCCAAGCCTAATTGATTATTCCTGCAAGTCACTCATAACTAACATCTTCATATCCTAGGAAAATGAAACATAAGAAAGGGGTGAGATCAAATGCTCAATAAGAGTAATCAATACAGTGGAAGATAACATAAACATTAGGAATGATGAATAATTGAAAACACAAGCCTTTACAAATAATAATCATGAACACTCTATGGTAGGAGTATGATCTGAGTATATAATTCCATAATAAAATATATCCATGGTTATTCTACTAGTCTAATAACCATATGGTCTGTTAATATTATTTTCATAATGAGGTAATGTATAATGCGGGACATTCTGAAACATTTTTTCAAGGCCTCGTCCATGACGTCTAAAAATGATTAAGGCCTCAGCCAAAACTATATATAAAATTAGGCAAGGCCTTAGCTAATTCCTTGTCTAATTGTCTCATTAGACCGACCTGTACATCAAGGAGCTATAGTGGGCTCCACCCTTCACTTACTAAGTCCAATACATTCCTCATATGAAAAGGTTGAAACCTAACACAAACATTCGTATTAAAAATAACATACAAAATGTCAATACTTTAACCATAAACCGTGAATGGAATAAAAATAACACATACATAGTCAAACATATCACAAAAACATAAATACAATATGGAATATTATCATAATAAATCAACTTCAAACAAGTGTAAAATTTATCAAAGGATGTTGACAAATATAAAATCAAAACTATTTGAGAGAAATATCTCTTTATATTTTGAAATCATATATGATTCACATTATTATAAAAGATAAAATTTATTTTAAAAATATGTTTATAAGGTTTTAAGGGAAACTTCGACGATGTTATAATGGTGGAAAATATCCACACCCGCTGTATAAGTTAAAAAGACATTCTTACCTTAATTTTGTCGAAAATGACATAATGTACCTTTTTTGGAAAACACTGAAAAGATTAATTTCAAAACATATAAGATCAAATAAGGGTATAAATGAATTTAAACTATAGTATATTAAATAGTAAAAATGTTTTGAAATACATTTTTAAGAAAACAGGGATGTGGAAGATTAAGAGGTCCTAGTAGATACTTACGTATTAAGAAACTCAGATAAATAAAGAGATTGTAAAACTAACCCTTACATAGTACTTTTCCTTAGTAGATGGTTTTTAACCTCCTGTATAAAAGTTAAAACATTGTTATTAAATTATACAAGAACTATATACATAAATATTATATCATATATGATCCTCTAATATTGCTTTGTTAATAATATTTTAGTAGTATCATCGTTTCAGTTATTAACTGATTCGTTTTCCTTTATATGATTGGTTATATAAGCCATGTTTGTTATGGATAAGATGTATTTGATTCATATACATAATTATGTTAAGTTCTTAAACATTATTTTTAATCATAAAATGTTATTTATTCTTGAATGGTTATGATGGGGAATGAATCTCGTCACGTTCGTGGAGAGGGTAATCCATACGTACGCACGAGTGACAATATCATTATATTAATGTTGAAATTGTATGTAATTGGATGATATATAATATATAAATAATACTTAACATTTTATATTTATTATTTACATCAGTTATACTGATTTTTATACCCATCCAAATAATGAAGTGTTTGAATAACAAACTAAACCACGACTTAGAGACGGTAAGCCGTACACACGCACGTCGGGTGACTTGTCATTCATAGGATGGATAGAGTTATGAATATTTATGTAACATATTTATAATAACATAATAGTATGTATAAGGTACTTGAGTTATTATTTTGTTATGGAAACCACAAATAAAGAGGAAGTGGAAGAAGAAAAGAACTTTGAAAGAGGTGGTGAAATTATTACCTCTTCTTCGGGTGTTTCCATTTGAGTTGGTCAAAAGGGCTCTTTAGGCTGGCTTTATGATCAAAGTAAGGCCTATAGGTAAAAGTGAGGGTAGTTGGGAGGATATTTGAGTAGGGTTTGGCCATGCCGAATGGATTTTGAGGTGTGATTTTGAGAGAAGGGGAAGTATCCTTTTATAAGAGAGGTGAGGGTCACTTTAGGAAAGCTTGAAATATTATTTTATTATACAATAATATTCCATTTATAATGGATCCAAAATAATTTATTATGAGGATAAGGTGGGTATGGGTCAAAAAACTCTAAACTAATAGGTTTTAGACAGGTTTAGGTCATCATATTAACCTTATCTTTTAGATTTAACTCCTAGTTAAATAGTTTAACATTTACCATGTCTCCTTGTATTTTTATATTACATGGTTAATAAACTTACTATAAAAAGCCAAGAGAACCCCAATTGGTTAATTAATTACATATCTATTATTATATAATTCCTTCAGATGAACCTTATATTTTTAGGACAATTATATCATTTAATAATATAGTATTTGTTTTAAAAACTCATCTATGTCAATTTTGATGCTATTTAGTATTTGATTTTAGTTAAAGTCCTAAAAACTTGATTACTTAAAAATAATTAATTTAATCAACTCTAAAATGTCATATTAACCTATAAAAGTTTTGGAATTCATCAAAAGTCCCAATTTAATTTTATTTGGATATTTATAATATCGATTTTTTTAATTTTTCATTAATAAGGTAATTACTACATCATCATTGTGTCATACATAAATATACTTATTTAATGTCTAAAAATTATAAATAAAATACCATTATGTAAGAAATATTTTTAGATTTCTAATGAATATTTATAGTCGATCTTATCTTGTTAGTAACCCTATATTAAAAATGGTTTTGTTATTAAACTTTGAATTTATCACTTTTAACTCTTCCTTTAATAAAATAATAATAAATTCCTTAATCTAATCCTAGTGGACCAAAAGGATCATATTTTTTTCAAAGGGTATTTCTGGTCGAATCAAACTTATCCAATATAGTTAGGAATGTGTTAGGGTAATTATAATATCATTTTTAACTTTGATTTTCCTATTTACTTTTAACCGTGGTAAATAAAAGTCAAAAGTTACTATTCACCAGAAATTATTTTCATCTTATTGAACCACATTTCATTTACTGATGTCAACAATGTCTCTTGGATTTTTGAAATTCAACTCACACAAGTGGTAAAATTATGTTTTATGCAAATTTGCAAATGCTCTTAGAATATGGGTAAAAGACGGTAAAAAGTTCAATAAACTTTTATACATCTAATTTTATTATAAAAATGAATCTAATGAATTACATTGAACTAATATAGGTATTATGTATCTATATTGACTTAAAATAAATTTATATAAAATAAATAATTATTTAAATAAAAATTTGGTTTTAAACAATAACGTAGTGTTTTTCAATATTCATCTAAAATTGAATGTTTTCATAAAATGCTAAACCATTTACCCTAAGCTAATTTTGATATTCTGAATCTAAAAATGAAGTCCATTTTGAAAAAAAAAATTTATAAAATTTTAAAAAATGCATTTTAATATTCATAACATCTAGTTTGATTGGTCGTGGTGCGTTAAAACTCCAAGTTGCATACAAGACAAGCTATTGCATTATTCAAAGGGAAA
Source organism: Viscum album (assembly GCA_963277665.1). Taxonomy (NCBI): domain Eukaryota; kingdom Viridiplantae; phylum Streptophyta; class Magnoliopsida; order Santalales; family Viscaceae; genus Viscum; species Viscum album. The sequence continues at coordinate 1,180,959,875 of OY728134.1, read as the reverse complement.
TGTACCGTGGAAGCTTGGGGTGTTACACTGTTAACCTATATTTCACTATAGAGCTATGTAGATTCCTTGTGAATTGGACTTATTCTTGGGGCCTATGCCACCTGCCTGAGTAGAAGGCTTATCTTTCTCCATTCTACCTCAGGACTAGTCTCTCTTCTTTTAATCAGATCCAATCCTAGGGGGTGGGGGATTTTGTTGAGACTAATTTTTTTTCATGGGGGATTAAAATGTTATGAAGATAACCATAAGTAAATTAAATAGGTGAAGAACCCAAATAAATATCAAATAGACCAGGCCAAACTAGCCTACACGCACACCCCTAGGCATCAGAAGGGTCACACAACCCCACTGCATGACACTAAAAGGTAGTGAACCCCAACACATGACCCTAGTGTCGAGAAAATGAAACTGAGAAATGAATATAAAACCTATGAAAACCAGGGTCCCCTAGATTTCAAGAAATAGGACCCTTGGGATCCTCCTTTAAACAAATGAAAATTCAGAGAAAGCCCCAGAGATTTGGTTGTACGGAACCATTGCCAAAGTCCTCCAAAACCTCTGAGGTACATCTCCAAAAACTAAGAGAAGGGAGAATCAAAAGGGATAAGAGAGATCACTATCCCTTAATGGTTTACAAAATTAGACACCTTCATGAGGACCCATTATCCCCAAGTGGAAAACCACCAACGTGATGCCTCTTCCTTAAAAAAGGACAAACGCAAGACCCATCCATGGACACTTGAGGTGACTTTTTTTTCTTAGGATAAAGCCTTACCCAGGTGTTTTTACTAGGAGGTACATTTCATAAGGCATATACTATACAATCATGGTTATACCCCCTATTATAAGAACTTTTAGTTCCTCTTAGGAGTTGTGAAGAACACCTGTGAAGAGCACCTGTGCCCAGGATCAGCACGAGTCCCCCTTTGAACCCTATTCCAAACCACTAATGGTAGGGATCCTCTTCCTTCGGATCCCTCATATAAGGGGGAATACATTGAAACCACTATTGATGTAACATCCCATGTAAGTAATGAATAATAGATATTCTTATCTATGTCTATTTATGAATTAGACATTGTTTTAGAGGCTTAAAATGAGAATAAATCCAATCTTAAGCATGTAATACTCTAGTATTTTTAAAAGATTATTTTACTACCTTTTGATGGAAAACCATCTTTTAAATCTATATTTTGAAACTTTTATAATCTCTATTTATCAAAATAAACTTATTATTTATGATTGGGACATCAAAATTTACTTTGTGTGATTTTTTGTTTTTTTTCCGATAAAGTTCATTTTTTTAATGAATAGTGAAAAATGTTGTATTTTAATTCAAAACCTCTTTTTAAACTAATATATTTATATGATTAGATTATATTTTTAATTGGTTTTAAATATCAATTAGAATATGTTTTTACAATTTAATCCAATAGTGGTCGTTGGAATTAATTTCACTTTGAAATTGGACTTAAACAAGTGTCAATCTTTTGATACTTATTGTTTCATAAAAACACGCTATTTGCTCTGACAGTGGGAATTAATTATTAAATTAATTAATGAAACTTATATGTTTTGAATTTTTTAAAATAGACATCATTTTTGAATTTGGAATATCAAATATATCTTAGGGTGAAGTTTTGGTTTTTTCTGGAAAACTTCAATTTTTGATGAATAGCGAAACCACTAAGTGGTACTTATAAAAACTGATTTTTTGTTTAAATGAAATTTTACCACCTCTGTGGTTTGAATTTCAAAAATCCTACATAAATTGTTGTCATTAAGAAGTAAAATGTGGTTCAATGGGATTAAAATAATTTTTTGGTGAATAGTAACTTTTAAGTTTTTAATCGCGATTAGAGGTAATTAATGTAATTTAAGGTAAGAATAATGTTTTAATAAAATGAAATGACCTAGAAACATGTCCTACCATTATTGGATGTGTCATGGCCAACCAATAAAACCAATGGGTCGATTTTTGGGACCCCATGGAGCCACTTGGGTAAGATAAAGACATTAATGCTTTTTATTTAATGTAAAAGTAAAAATGACACAAACATGAGTTGTTTTACTAAACCAATTTTTAAATGGGGTTATACAAGTCATATTTGTGACTATAAATATTCATTAGAAAGATAAAAATCTTTACTACATCATAGTAGTTTTTTATAATTTTTAGACATTAAATAAAATAAATTATTTATGACACCATGATGATGCAGCGATTACCTCATTATTTAACGATTTAAATAAAATGAAAAGATAATGTAAACTCTATGAACTACACATGTCCAAAACCTATTGTATGAGTGGATTTAGAACTCATATCACCTTATCCTCTAATTATATCAATGTGGGACCTTTTAAATCTGAAACCCATTTTAAAATAAAGTAACATTTCTTTACTTTCCAAGAGTGCCCCTCCTCTCCTCTTATAAAAGGCCCCCACCTCTACCTCCTTACCCACACTTCCAAAGCCTTTGGATCGGTCACCCCTACTCATTTTGTCTCTACAAATCACTCTGTAACTCCTAGAATCCTCACTTTGGGAAGAAGTCTTCCCAAGGAAGCCTTTGAGCTCAAATCAAAAAGAGTTACCCGATTTAAAGGTAGTGTCTTCTCTTGTGTTCTTATGTTATATTTTGCTTCTCCAACACCCTAAACTAATTTTATTCATTTCTTTTGTAACAAAACCAGTATATTACATATACTAGGATGTTTTTATGAGAAGTATTCAAGATACAATTACACACACCTACATCTAATGGTTAAGGAACATACTGTTTCCGTGGATGGCGAATTTCTGCCTCACGAAACAATGATTGTTCAACACTCATATATCACCTTAAAAGGTGTCCATTAAGATGTCACTATATTTATATATTATATATAATATGTTTATGTTTTACTTAATCTTCTTTATTTTTCATTTATGGCATATCATTAGGGTTACCATTATGAGTAAACGCGATATCTTCATTTTAGGAAGTGCGGACTACCGCCCCCTCAAAGTGATTTGATTTGTTAATACCATATATGGTACGTATAAAGGATATATTTAATGATATTATATATGATACCATACTGGAATTAAAATACTATTATGTATCATTATGTTTTAATTCCATAAAATTTGAAATAGAAATGAAAGTAGCATTCATGCGTACGTACGACTTACCGTCTCCATGAACGGTGCATTTCATTTCTTACCTCTAAACATTGTGTAATATTATAAATGCATGTATATACTGAATATATATGATATATATGATATATACATCATGAGTATAACTCTGGATATAATGAATACATGAACAACTTATAATTATAAAGAGCATATTTTGACTCAAGTACCAATGATCGTTAAAACGACCGTTATTAACTAAATTAATTACATAGTGTTCATGACATGGTAATAAGTGATATAAAATGAATAATGAACTTGAAAAAGGTTCTTAAACAAGTAGAAATTAACTCAAGTTTATTATTCAGGAGATTAAAGAACGATCAAGTCAAGTAGGATACGAGGTATGGGAATTTATCTCAATATCCTTTCATTGAGGGATATTTTGTTTTATACACAACCTTCTTTTATACGGTGTATAAAACCCTTTGAATTTTACGTTTATTCAAAAGGAATCTTTTTTATATGAAGCGTTTACTAAACGACAAAAGGGAATGTATTTTTTTGTCATACGTATGCGGGGACAACGACTTCTCCGCCACTGTGACCATTATTTGAGTTTCAACTTCCTCTACAAGCTATACCATTTTTTTAAAGAAAAATAAATACCATGTTTTACTTTTCTTTTATTTTGGTATTGAAAATGGTTTTCATAATTTTTTTTTATAACAATGTGTTGTATTCATATCTTGTGATTGAAAAGTGGAAATGTTATGTTTCCTTTATGTATGTTTTATGTGATACGATTATGTTATGGTTCTTGGGAATTATTATGAAGATGGGTGGTTTTGTGATAAACTAAGGGAGGGTGAGCCCGATATAGCTCTCCAATACATTGGGTAACACGAAGGAGTGAAATGTTAAGGTTTATCCGAAGAGATTTAGGGAATATACATTGATGGGTATTCCAAACGTAACCAAGAGGGTTAATCCCTATGTAAGAATGTTATGAATGCCTCAAGTTACCTTTATGTCTTATGATTTCTATGATTTATTCATGATTTGATGAGGTATGTTAAAGTGCCTATGTTTTATGGGTAAAGTATGATTTCATTATTATGTATATATGAAATCATGTTTCCTTTCCATATTTTTATAACCCTTATTGAGATTTTTATGCTCATCCCAAGTTTTTGAAATGTTTTTCACAGGTCAAGGGAAAGTTACATGATATGATGATAGTGTCAAGAAAGTGTCAAGAAAGAATCCGTGTTTTATTTTAAATATGTTTCCGTTGATGGGAAAAATGAATACTATCTTTTATGTAACCACTTTGCTTAAATGTGGAATGTAATACATGTTTTATGATCTAATTCTCTAAAACTCTAAACCTGAAAAGATACTCAATGTGAATTATTAATTTAATTCAATATTAAGTAAGGTTTAAGGCCGGGGCCTTATAGTTGGTATCTGAGGTCGGTTTAGATAACTTTAGGAGTTAGAATTTTATTAAATGATTATCCAAAAATATTTTTTTATGGTCAAATTGAAATGATATAGCATTTGAAGATTACCATGTTGCTTCATCTAAGACATGTTTGTTAAGAATGGTTTTCCATAAAGGAAACAGGGAAGCAGTTCTAGGAAGGCATACATAAGGAAATAACCTTCTGAATTAGCATCCTGAGATGGTCAGAATTGGAACTGAACAGTTTGTTGTAGTAATGGTGCAGTTGACTGAAGTGATAAATGGTAGCGGTATCAATGCACGAGATCAGCCAGATCAACTGCAGAGGAACATGTTAGTGGTGGAACATTTCATGAGGCAACATCCCCCATCATTCAGAGGATCATCTGACCCTGTTCTAGCTGAAGGGTGGATTAAAGCACTGGATAAGATTTTTGATGTCATGGAGTGTTCAGACAATTAAAAGGTTAGTCTTGCTATTTACCGTTTGGAGGGTGAAGCAAATTAGTGGTGGTCGATGGTTAGAAATATCAGAGACGCTGATGAGATTGATACTCTCGACTGGGATGAATTTAAAGGTATGTTTCTTGAGAAGTATTTTACTAAGGATGTTTGACTTAGGATGGAAAATCAATTCTTGTAATTGAGGCAAGAGGAAGACTCAGTGGCTGCCTATGAAGAAAGGTTCACTCGATTGGCAAGGTATGCTCCAAATTTTATCTGAGACCTTGATAGTAAAATCAATCGTTTTTACTCAGGATTAAAGCCAAAATATCGAAGGGATTTATCTTCTCATGAGTTTAAAAGTTATGAAAAGATTGTTCGATGTGATGAGAAGGTCGAAATGGAGTTTTCCGATGATCAAGTGTTCTATAACAACCAACAGAAGAAGAGACCGAGGTGGCAGGAGAAAGGGAAGAATTATTCAAAAAGGTCTGATGGTAAGAAAACTAAGTTTCCAGTTTGTGATAAATGTGGGAAAAGGCATGATGGGGAATGTCTTCTGAATTCTGGAAAGTGCTACCGATGCGGCAAGATAGGACATAAGGCTTGTGATTGCACTGAAAAAGATCAGGGTGATGGTAAGACCAAATTTGATTTATAGTTAGTGAACTGTTTTAAGTGCAATGAGATGAGTCACTATGAAAATGAGTGTCCGACAAAGATCTTGAGTGATGGGAAGCAGTTAGACTACAATCAGAAATGGGTGGTGAAATCCTTTGCAACTACTTCAATAGATGTTGGGCCATCAAATGAAGTTGTATCATGTACTTTTTTTGTTTTTTCAGATTATGCCAGTGTGTTGTTTGATTCGAGGTCTACACAATCTTTCATCTCTGAAACCTTTTCTAGTAAAATGGGAATACCATATCAAGAAATGATTTCTGAACTTGTGGTAAAAACACCTGGGGGAAATGTTGAGGAAAAAAGAATTTATAAGAATCTTCCTATCCTTATCCGTGAAAAGAACCTACTTGCGAACCTTATTGTTTTACCTCTAGTAGAGTTTGATGTTATCCTGGGTATGGATTGGCTCTCTATGAAAGAAGGACAAAAGATCATTGATGTAAATACTCATAAACGAAAGTATATTACACAAAGAGTAGAATAATGGTCAGTACATACACCACTCAATGGAATTTGTGGCAAATGTACCATAAATCTCACGGGAATAAAAGTGAGATGAAAAATCCGTTACGAAAACTTTGCAGCCTAACGGCGCCACATAAAACTTCCGAATATGGAATGATGAGATCAAATAGGGTATCTCATCACATTAAAATAAAATGTACAGCAAGAGGAATATAAAAGAATATCCCCCAACATTACAAAGAGGAGCTTAAAAGAAGTGACATAAAGGAGAGTACTTAAAAAGAAAGAGAGAGGTTAGATCTCTTACGAAAATTCGGCAGCCTAACGGCGCCACTCAAAACATCCAAAATGGATTGATGAGAGAGAATAAGGTCTCTCATCACATGAACATAAAAATTACAGTAGGATTAATATAACAGATCATCCCAATAACAAGAAAGATGAGCTTTAAAAGGAATGACATAAAAGAGTGTACTTAAAAAGAAAGAGAGGAGTAAGATCCCTTACCTCGGGTCCGACTTGACTCGATCGTTCTTGAACGTCCCGCATAATAAACTTGAGTTAATTTCAACTTTATTAAGAACCTTTTTCTAGTTCATTATTCCTATTAGATCACTTATTTCCATGTTATAAACATTATGTAAACATTTAAGTTAATAATGTTTGTTTTGTCGATATTTGGTTCTTAAGTCGAAAGTGGACTTCTTACCATTACATGTTGTTCGTGTGGTAAAATGTTTATTATATCCAGAATCATATTCATGATTTGCATATCATATATTTCATATATATCCAGTACATGCATGCATTTATAACATTACATAATCATTTAGAGGTAAGAAATGAAATGCATCGTTCATGGAGACGGTAAGCCGTACGTACGCATGAACGCTACTTTCATTTCTATTTCATATTTTATAGAATGGAATAATAATGATATAAAGGTATATTATAATTACAGTATAATATCATATATAATATCATAGTTCCATCCTTTATACGTCCCACATATGGTATTTAACGAATCAAATCACTTTGAGGGGGCGGTAGTCCGCACTTCCTTAAATGAAGATATCGCGTTTACCCATAATGGAAACCATAAAGTTATGCCCAAAATGAAAAAAAACAGAAGCTTAAGGAAAACATAAACATATTATATATCATATATAAAAATATTGACATCATAATGGCCACCTTTGAAGGTGTTAAATGAGTATTGAACAATCATCGTTTCGGGAGGCAGAATTTCGCCATCCACGGAAACCGTATGTTCTTTAGCCATTTGATGTAGTTGTGTGAGAGTGCAGCTAGAATAAATCTTATAACAACATCCTAGTATATTGAAGATACTGGTTTTGTTACAAAAAAAGTAAATAAAAAGAGTTTATGGGGTTGGAGAAGCAAAATAAAACAAATGAACATGAGAGAATGAATTACCTTTAAAAGTGTAACTACTTTTGATTTGAGCCTAAAGGCTTCCTTTGAAAGGATTATGCCCAAAGGGAATCCTCTAGGATGAGGAGAGGGATGTGGAGAGAGTAAATGGGCAGGGGTTGGCCGAGCCAAACGCTTGAGGAGTGTGTGAAATGAGGTAGAGGTGGGGGCCTTTTATAAGAGGAGAGGATGGGCACTTTTGGAAAGTAAAGAAATATTACTTTATTTGAAAATGTGTTTCGGTTTCAAAAGGTCCCACATTGATATAATTCGTGGATAAGTTGATAAGGCTTCGAAATCCACTCATCCAATAAGTTTTGGACATGTGTAGTTCATAGATTTTACATTATCTTTCCATTTTATTTAAATCGTCAAATAATGATGTAATCGCTGCATCATTATTATGTCATTAATAATTTAATTTATTTAATGTTTAAAAATTATAAAAAAAATACTATGATGTAGGAACTCTTTTTAGCTTTCCAATGAATATTTATAATAAAAAATATGACTTGTATAACCCCACTTAAAAATTGTTTTAGTAAAACATATCATGTTTGTGTCAATTTTACTTTTACATTAAATAAAATGTTATTTATGTCATTTCCCAACCAAAGTGGATCCATGGGGTCCCCAAGTTGACCCATGGCTTGTCTTGGTCGGCCATGATACAACCAATGAGGGTAAGACATGTGTCAAGCTCATCTCATTTTATTAAAGCATTATTTTTACCTTAAACTACACTAATTACCACTAATCACGATTAAAAACTTAATAAGTTACTATTCACCAAAAAAATTATTTTTATCCCATTGAACCACATTTTACTTCTTAATGACAACCATGTATGTCGGATTTTTGAAATTCAAAACACAAAGATGGAAAAATTTCATTTAAACAGAAAAATTAGTTTTTATAAGTACCACTTAGTGGTTTCAATATTCATCAAAAATTGAAGTTTTTCAGAAAAATCCCAAAAATTGACCATAAGCTATATTTGATATTCTGAATTCAAAAATGAAGTCTATTTTAAAAAATTCAAAACATATAAGTCAGATTAATTAATTTAATAATTAATTCCCGCTGTCAAAGCAAATAGCGTGTTTTTATGAAACAATAAGTATCAAAAGATTGACACTAGTTTAAGTCCAATTTCAATGTGAAATTGATTTCAATGACCACCATTGGATTAAATGGTAAAAATGTATTATAATTCCACTTCAAAACCAATTCAAAAGATAATATAATCATATAAATAAATTATATTAAAAAGAGGTTTAGAATTAAAATACAACATTTTACACTATTCATTAAAAAAATGAACTTTATCGGAAAGATACCAAAAATTTACACAAAGTAAATTTTGATGTCCCGATTCTTAATAAGAGTTTTATTTGGTCCAAAAGAATGTTTAAGAGTGAACAAAACTATATTTAATGACGGTTCTCCATCAAAAGGTGATAAGTGAACCTTTAGTGAAAACTAGGGCATATACGCCTAAAATTGAATTCTTTCCGTATTTTAAGCCGTTATCTTTTATTGTATAAATGTAAAAATATTTAAGAACATATATAATCATATTTTAGTTATTTCTATCCATTACGGCCATTACAACGGCTACATGTTAACTACCATTTAGAATAATATTATTTTATTATTAGAGTGCTACGTAAGATTCCCAAGAAACTCGTTGTTGCGTGTTGGGTACGCCATCGAGCATAGAGTCCCCTTTAAAGTCATATTAATATTTTATTCACAAATATGGATAAATATGAAAATGTCATATTCCTTATTTACCTGGGGTGTTACATCCTTCCCCCCTTTTGGGAATTACGTCCTCGCAATTTTAAAATTGCGCTTGGAAACATCTTTGAACGTCCCACATCGGAGAAGAGTCGGTAAAACAATCACTTTAAAATAAAGAAAGATAAGTACAAAGGTCACCCGAGTTAACCTATACTAGGATTCCAAGTATGAAAATATGGACATGGAGGAAAAAACAAAGGGTCATGTTCTGATGGAGAGTGATAGAAAACATGTTTATGAGAATGTTAACCACGAGAAAATCACAAACTTGTGATGGGTTAAACGGTATTCAATTCCTCAGTAGGAAAAGTTAATAGACAACATTTTTGTTTTAAGTTACTTTTTATTGAGGAATTTATTCATAAGGAAGCATAATCACTTATCATGTTGACTTTCAACTTTTACTAGATTCCTTAGTCAAACTCATATTTTTTCCAAAAGACGAGTATTTAGGGAGACTTGTTCGCATTAAGAGTACTATAATCAACTTCTAGAGAATCACCTAATCCCCAAAAGAGAACTATATACATCCCATGTATTTAGGATTTAACCAAAACCAAAACCAAAAAGGTTAGTAAAAGATCAGATAATCCAGAAAAGGATAACCCCTTATAAAAAGAAAATCTATTCTTAATCTCCAAAATTTGTCCAACAAAACCCAAAGTTCAACGAGGACCATCCGATAAACAAGTTGTCCATAAAATTATTCAAAGTAAACCAATATAAGATTGAAACCCAAATGTTTGAAGGATTTAGTCACATAGTCTTCCATGTTAAATCGTAACATTTATCTCCAAACAACATCAGTTGCTCCTAAAGTCTCGTATTGAAAAGTAATTAACCTAATCACATATCCTCCATGATAGGTTAATCATTTTCATAAATAACCCAAATTAAACTTACTCTTAATTCATAAAATCATATAACTAAAAAGAATCAGTCAAACTAACCAGGGACTTCACATAGTCCAGTGGAAGGTGATAAATACCAGTCGCACTTTGGTTGTGGGTTCGATTCCCGCAGCATTGTCCGACGCGACGGGTTGTCACATGGTCTGCGTGTTGTCCTTTTTCCAAAACTATATAATTATCAAATCATTACCCAAAAAGGGATAAAATCATCAAAAATAACCATAACATAATTTAACCTCAATTTTATCTCATGCCTTTCATTTTCCATCATAACATATAATAACCCATAATTACCTCAAAAGTAAGGATCATATAAACACTAATGGTTACCTTTATAATTATTACCTGAACTTCCACATCGATTGGTCATCTCGTACATGATGCATTAAAGATCATACCAAGGTTCAAGTGGTTGTTCATGACTCCTTGATAGTTGGTTTAGAACAACCACGAGTTTCCTCATTGAATCCCCCATTTTATCTAGTATCTTAATCATAGAACCACCAGAGTTTCCTTCAAAACTGTTGTCTCTTTGGTGCCTGCTAGATCCATCCATTCACAAGAAACAGAAATGTCAGTGTGAGTATATCCACAAAACCATCATGTACTAATGAGGAAGGTAAAAACTAAGATATACTTACTCGTTCACTTTATCTAAAACTAGGACTCTTTCTGAAATCCTAACCATTATGGTAATGTCCCTTATGCTTAAAAAATACCCTAACCTCTAAAGTTATCTAAACCGACCTTTGATACCAACTATAAGGCCCCAGCCTTAAACCTTACTTAATCTTGAGTTATTAAAAGATTACACATTGAAGATCTTTTCAGGTTTAGAGTTTTAGAGAATTAGATGATGAAACTTGCATTACATTCCACATTTAAACAAAGTGGTTACATAAAAGACAATATTCATTCTTCCCATCAACGGAAACCTATTTAAAATAAAACACGAATTCTTTCTTGACACATCCTTGACACTATCATCACATCATGTACCTTTCCCTTGACCTGTGAAAAACATTTCAAAAACTTGGGATGAGCATAAAAATCTCAGTAAGAGTTATAAAAATATGGAAAGGAAACATGAGTTCATATATACATAAGAATGAAATCATACATTACCCATAAAACAAAGGCACTTTAACATACCTCATCAAACCATGAATAAATCATAGAAATCATAAGACATAAAGGTAACTTGAGGCATTCATAACATTCTTACGTAGGGAGTAACCCTCTTGGTTACGTTTGGAATACCCATCACAGTATATTCCCTAAATCTCTTCGGAGAAACCTTAACGTTTCACTCCTTCGCGTTACCCAATGCATTGGAGAGCTATATCGGGCTCACCCGCCCTTAGTTTATCCCGGAACCACCCGTTTTCATAACAATGCCCAAGAACCATAACATAAATGTATCACATAAACCATGCATAAAGGAAACATAACATTTCCACATTTCAATCACAATATAACATTTTAGAATATTGAAATAATGAATCCATTCAAAAAGAAACCATTTCCAAAACCATTTAAAACATTTAATAAAGAGATTTTTGAATCCAAGTGTCCCATACCACCTTGAAGCTTAAAATTTTAAACCATTAATATCCATATAAATAAATCCTTAAAACCATTTTGAAGACATGGATATTAATAAGAACAAATAATTAAAACATTTAAAACGATATTTTGGTTAAAGGGGTTTTACCAAATTAGAGACACTTGAATACAATAATTGAGGAATAACATTTAGTCAGAATTTTATAATATCATGAGAATAAAAGGATTCATGATATAATACTCCAAAGGACAGTATATACACCATATAAGAGTGAATTGGTGCATAACAACAATGATCCCTCAATAGAAATGACAAATGTGATGAAATCCCTTATAAAGAAGGTATCCTTAAATTAAGGACAAATAAGTCTCAAAAATATGTGTGACAAATATATATACACCCAATATAAGTGGATATTAAGTGTAAAACAAGAAAAGGTCATTCACACATATTCAATGGATGACATATTCAATGACTACAAGTTGAACCCAAAGAAATCGAAATTGGGTTAAAAAGTTCCCCTGACAGCCTAACGGCATCACATCAAAATGAGTTGGTGAGAGATAAAAAGTGTATCTCATCACTTGGACATAAAATTTACATTAATAAGGATGTATGAGAACATATCCCAACATAAAAATATGTAAATTAAAAGACCCAATAAAAGAAGTCTTTTAAAAAAAGAGGAGGGTGAAAGGTTCCCTTACCGACTTGGGTATCTTTCAAAACAAACACCCCATGAAAGAAGGAAAAAGATCATTGATGTAAATACTCATAAACGAAATTATATTCCACAAAGAGTAGAATAATGGTCAGTACATACACCACTCAATGGAATTTGTGGCAAATGTACCATAAATCTCACGGGAATAAAAGTGAGATGAAAAATCAGTTACGAAAACTTTGCAGCTTAACGGCGCCACATAAAACTTCCGAATATGGATTGATGAGATCAAATAGGGTATCTCATCACATTAAAATAAAATTTACAACAATAGGAATATAAAAGAATATCCCCCAACATTACAAAGAGGAGCATAAAAGAAGTGACATAAAGGAGAGTACTTAAAAAGAAAGAGAGAGGTTAGATCTCTTACGAAAATTCGGCAGCCTAACGGCGCTACTCAAAACTTCAAAAATGGATTGATGAGAGAGAATAGGGTCTCTCATCACATGAACATAAAAATTACAGTAGAATTAATATAACAGATCATCCCAATAACAAGAAAGATGAGCTTTAAAAGGAATGACATAAAAGAGTGTACTTAAAAAGAAAGAGAGGAGTAAGATCCCTTACCTCGGGTCCGACTTGACTCGATCGTTCTTTAACGTCCCGAATAATAAACTTGAGTTAATTTCCACTTTATTAAGAACCTTTTTCTAGTTCATTATTCCTATTAGATCACTTATTTCCATGTTATAAACATTATGTAAACATTTAAGTTAATAATGTTTGTTTTGTCGATATTTGGTTCTTAAGTCGAAAGTGGACTTCTTACCATTACATGTTGTTCGTGTGGTCAAATGTTTATTATATCCAGAATCATATTCATGATTTGGATATCATATATTTCATATATATCCAGTACATTCATGCATTTATAACATTACATAATCATTTAGAGGTAAGAAATGAAATGCACCGTTCATGGAGACGGTAAGCCGTACGTACGCATGAACACTACTTTCATTTCTATTTCATATTTTATAGAATGGAATAATAATGATATAAAGGTATATTATAATTAGAGTATAATATAATATATAATATCATAGTTCCATCCTTTATACTTCCCACATATGGTATTTAACGAATCAAATCACTTTGAGGGGGCGGTAGTCCGCACTTCCTTAAATGAAGATATCGCGTTTACCCATAATGGAAACCATAAAGGTATGCCCAAAATGAAAAAAACAGAAGCTTAAGGAAAACATAAACATATTATATATCATATATAAAAATAGTGACATCATAATGGCCACCTTTGAAGGTGTTAAATGAGTATTGAACAATCATCGTTTCGGGAGGCAGAATTTCGCCATCCACGGAAACCGTATGTTCTTTAACCATTTGATGTAGTTGTGTGATAGTGTAGCTCGAATAAATCTTATAAAAACATCCTAGTATATTTAAGATACTGGTGTTGTTACAAAAGAAGTAAATAAAAAGAGTTTAGGGGGTTGGAGAAGCAAAATAAAACAAATGAACATGAGAGAATGAATTACCTTTAAAAGTGTAACTCCTTTTGATTTGAGCCTAAAGGCTTCCTTTGAAAGGATTCTGCCCAAAGGGAATCCTCTAGGATGAGGAGAGGGATGTGGAGAGAGTAAATGGGCAGGGGTTGGCCGAGCCAAAGGCTTTAGGAGTGTGTGAAATGAGGTAGAGGTGGGGGCCTTTTATAAGAGGAGAGGAGGGGCACTTTTGGAAAGAAAAGAAATATTACTTTATTTGAAAATGTGTTTCGGTTTCAAAAGGTCCCACATTGATATAATTCATGGATAAGGTGATAATGCTTCGAAATACACTCATCCAATAAGTTTTGGACATGTGTAGTTCATATATTTTACATTATATTTCCATTTTATTTAAATCGTCAAATAATGATGTCATCGCTGCATCATTATTATGTCATAAATAATTTAATTTATTTAATGTTTACAAATTATAAATAAAATACTATGATGTAGGAAATATTTTTATCTTTCCAATGAATATTTATAATCAAAAATATGACTTGTATAACCCCACTTAAAAATTGTTTTAGTAAAACATATCATGTTTGTGTCAATTTTACTTTTACATTAAATAAAATGTTATTTATGTCATTTCCCAACCAAAGTGGATCCATGAGGTCCCCAAGTTGACCCATGGCTTGTCTTGGTCGGCCATGATACAACCAATGAGGGTAAGACATGTGTCAAGCTCATCTCATTTATTAAAGCATTATTTTTACCTTAAACTACACTAATTACCACTAATCGCGATTAAAAACTTAATAAGTTACTATTCACCAAAAAAATTATTTTTATCCCATTGAACCACATTTTACTTCTTAATGACAACCATGTATGTCGGATTTTTGAAATTCAAAACACAAAGATGGAAAAATTTCATTTAAACAGAAAAATCAGTTTTTATAAGTACCACTTAGTGGTTTCACTATTCATCAAAAATTGAAGTTTTTCAGAAAAATCCCAAAAATTGACCATAAGCTATATTTGATATTCCGAATTCAAAAATGAAGTCTATTTTACAAAATTCAAAACATATAAGTCAGATTAATTAATTTAATAATTAATTCCCGCTGTCAAAGCAAATAGCGTGTTTTTATGAAACAATAAGTATCAAAAGATTGACACTAGTTTAAGTCCAATTTCAAAGTGAAATTGATTCCAATGACCACCATTGGATTAAATGGTAAAAATATATTATAATTCCACTTCAAAACCAATTCAAAAGATAATCTAATCATATAAATAAATTAGATTAAAAAGAGGTTTTGAATTAAAATACAACATTTTACACTATTCATTAAAAAAATGAACTTTATCGGAAAGATACCAAAAATTTACACAAAGTAAATTTTGATGTCCCGATTCTTAATAAGAGTTTTATTTGGTCCAAAAGAATGTTTAAGAGTGAACAAAACTATATTTAATGACGGTTCTCCATCAAAAGGTGATAAGTGAACCTTTAGTGAAAACTAGGGCATATACGCCTAAAATTGAATTCTTTCCGTATTTTAAGCCGTTATCTTTTATTGTATAAATGTAAAAATATTTAAGAACATATATAATCATATTTTAGTTATTTCTATCCATTACCGCCATTACAACGGCTACATGTTAACTACCATTTAGAATAATATTATTTTATTATTAGAGTGCAACGTAAGATTCCCAAGAAACTCGTTGTTGCGTGTTGGGTACGCCATCGAGCATAGCGTCCCCTTTAAAGTCATATTAATATTTTATTCACAAATATGGATAAATATGAAAATGTCATATTCCTTATTTACCTGGGGTGTTACATCCTTCCCCCCTTTTGGGAATTGCGTCCTCGCAATTTTAAAATTGCACTTGGAAACATCCTTGAACGTCCCACATCGGAGAAGAGTCGGTAAAAAAATCACTTTAAAATAAATAAAGATAAGTACAAAGGTCACCCGAGTTAACCTATACTAGGATTCCAAGTATGAAAATATGGACATGGAGGAAAAAACAAAGGGTCATGTTCTGATGGAGAGTGATAGAAAACATGTTTAGGAGAAAGTTAACCACGAGAAAATCACAAACTTGTGATGGGTTAAACGGTATTCGATTCCCCAGTCGGAAAAGTTAATAGACAACATTTTTGTTTTAAGTTACTTTTTATTGAGGAATTTATTCATAAGGAAGCATAATCACTTATCATGTTGACTTTCAACTTTTACTAGATTCCTTAGTCAAACTCATAATTTTTTCCAAAAGACGAGTATTTAGGGAGACTTGTTCGCATTAAGAGTACTATAATAAACTTCTAGAGAATCACCTAATCCCCAAAAGAGAACTATATACATCCCATGTTTTTAGGCTTTAACCAAAACCAAAACCAAAAATGTTAGTAAAAGATCAGATAATCCAGAAAAGGATAACCCCTTATAAAAAGAAAATCTATTCTTAATCTCCAAAATTTGTCCAACAAAACCCAAAGTTCAACGAGGACCATCCGATAAACAATTTGTCCATAAAATTCTTCAAAGTAAACCAATATAAGATTGAAACCCAAATGTTTGAAGGATTTATTCACATAGTCTTCCAAGTTAAATCGTAACCTTTATCTCCAAACAACATCAGTTGCTCCTAAAGTCTCGTATTGAAAAGTAATTAACCTAATCACATATCCTCCATGATAGGTTAATCATTTTCATAAATAACCCAAAATCAACTTACTCTTAATTCATAAAATCATATAACTAAAAATAATCAGTCAAACTAACCAGGGACTTCACGTAGTCCAGTGGAAGGTGATAAATACCAGTCGCACTTTGGTTGTGGGTTCGATTCCCGCAGCATTGTCCGACGCGACGGGTTGTCACACGGTCTGCGTGTTGTCCTTTTTCCAAAACTATATAATTCTCAAATCATTACCCAACAAGGGATAAAATCATCAAAAATAACCATAACATAATTTAACCTTTTTTATCTCATGCCTTTCATTTTCCATCATAACATATAATAACCCATAATTACCTCAAAAGTAAGGATCATATAAACACTAATGGTTACCTTTATAATTATTACCTGAACTTCCACATCGATTGGTCATCTCGTACATGATGCCTTAAAGATCATACCAAGGTTCAAGTGGTTGATCATGACTCCTTGATAGTTGGTTTAGAACAACCACGAGTTTCCTCATTGAATCCCCCATTTTATCTAGTATCTTAATCATAGAACCACCAGAGTTTCCTTCAAACCTGTTGTCTCTTTGGTGCCTGCTAGATCCATCCATTCACAAGAAACAGAAATGTCAGTGTGAGTATATCCACAAAACCATCATGTACTAATGAGGAAGGTAAAAACTAAGATATACTTACTCGTTCACTTTATCTAAAACTAGGACTCTTTCTGAAATCCTAACCATTATGGTAATGTCACTTATGCTTAAAAAATACCCTAACCTCTAAAGTTATCTAAACCGACCTTTGATACCAACTATAAGGCCCCAGCCTTAAACCTTACTTAATCTTGAGTTATTACAAGATTACACATTGAGGATCTTTTCAGGTTTAGAGTTTTAGAGAATTAGATTATGAAACTTGCATTACATTCCACATTTAAACAAAGTGGTTACATAAAAGACAATATTCATTCTTCCCATCAACAGAAACCTATTTAAAATAAAACACGAATTCTTTCTTGACACATCCTTGACACTATCATCACATCATGTACCTTTCCCTTGACCTGTGAAAAACATTTCAAAAACTTGGGATGACCATAAAAAGCTCAGTAAGAGTTATAAAAATATGGAAAGGAAACATGAGTTCATATATACATAAGAATGAAATCATACATTACCCATAAAACAAAGGCACTTTAACATACCTCATCAAACCATGAATAAATCATAGAAATCATAAGACATAAAGGTAACTTGAGGCATTCATAACATTCTTACGTAGGGAGTAACCCTCTTGGTTAGGTTTGGAATACCCATCACAGTATATTCCCTAAATCTCTTTGGAGAAACCTTAACGTTTCACTCCTTCGCGTTACCCAATGCATTGGAGAGCTATATCGGGCTCACCCGCCCTTAGTTTATCACGGAACCACCCATTTTCATAATAATTCCCAAGAACCATAACATAAATGTATCACATAAACCATGCATAAAGGAAACATAACATTTCCACATTTCAATCACAATATAACATTTTAGAATATTGAAATAATGAATCCATTCAAAAAGAAACCATTTCCAAAACCATTTAAAACATTTAATAAAGATATTTTTGAATCAAAGTGTCCCATACCACCTTGAAGCTTAAAATTTTAAACCATTAATATCCATATAAATAAATCCTTAAAACCATTTTGAAGACATGGATATTAATAAGAAAAAATAATTAAAACATTTAAAACGATATTTTGGTTAAAGGGGTTTTACCAAAATTAGAGACACTTGAATACAATAATCGAGGAATAACATTTAGTCAGAATTTTATAATATCATGAGAATAAAAGGATTCATGATATAATACTCCAAAGGACAGTATATACACCATATAAGAGTGAATTGGTGCATAACAACAATGAGCCCTCAATAGAAATGAAAAATGTGATGAAATCCCTTATAAAGAAGGTATCCTTAAATTAAGGACAAATAAGTCTCAAAAATATGTGTGACAAATATATATACACCCAATATAAGTGGATATTAAGTGTAAAACAATTAAAGGTCATTCACACATATTCAATGGATGACATATTCAATGACTACAAGTTGAACCCAAAGAAATCGAAATTGGGTTAAAAAGTTCCCTTGACAGCCTAACGGCATCACATCAAAATGAGTTGATGAGAGATAAAAAGTGTATCTCATCACTTGGACATAAAATTTACATTAATAAGGATGTATGAGAACATATCCCAACATAAAAATATGTAAATTAAAAGACCCAATAAAAGATGTGTTTTAAAAAAAGAGGAGGGTGAAAGGTTCCCCTACCGACTTGGGTATCTTTCAAAACATACACCCCATGAAAGAAGGAGAAAAGATCATTGATGTAAATACTCATAAACGAAAGTATATTACACAAAGAGTAGAATAATGGGCAGTACATACACCACTCAATGGAATTTGTGGCAAATGTACCATAAATCTCACGGGAATAAAAGTGAGATGAAAAATCCCTTACGAAAACTTTGCAGCCTAACGGCGCCACATAAAACTTCCGAATATGGATTGATGAGATCAAATAGGGTATCTCATAACATTAAAATAAAATGTACAGCAAGAGGAATATAAAAGAATATCCCCCAACATTACAAAGAGGAGCTTAAAAGAAGTGACATAAAGGAGAGTACTTAAAAAGAAAGAGAGAGGTTAGATCTCTTACGAAAATTCGGCAGCCTAACGGCGCCACTCAAAACTTCCAAAATGGATTGATGAGAGAGAATAGGGTCTCTCATAACATGAACATAAAAATTACAGTAGGATTAATATAACAGATCATCCCAATAACAAGAAAGATGAGCTTTAAAAGGAATGACATAAAAGAGTGTACTTAAAAAGAAAGAGAGGAGTAAGATCCCTTACCTCGGGTCCGACTTGACTCGATCGTTCTTTAACGTCCTGAATAATAAACTTGAGTTAATTTCCACTTTATTAAGAACCTTTTTCTATTTTATTATTCCTATTAGATCACTTATTTTCATGTTATAAACATTATGTAAACATTTAAGTTAATAATGTTTGTTTTGTCGATATTTGGTTCTTAAGTCGAAAGTGGACTTCTTACCATTACATGTTGTTCGTGTGGTCAAATTTTTATTATATCCAGAATCATATTCATGATTTGGATATCATATATTTCATATATATCCCGTACATGCATGCATTTATAACATTACATAATCATTTAGAGGTAAGAAATGAAATGCACCGTTCATGGAGATGGTAAGCCGTACGTACGCATGGACGCTACTTTCATTTCTATTTCATATTTTATAGAATGGAATAATAATGATATAAAGGTATATTATAATTACAGTATAATATCATATATAATATCATAGTTCCATCCTTTATACGTCCCACATATGGTATTTAACGAATCAAATCACTTTGAGGGGGCGGTAGTCCGCACTTCCTTAAATGAAGATATCGCGTTTACCCATAATGGAAACCATAAAGGTTTGCCCAAAATGAAAAAAAAACAGAAGCTTAAGGAAAACATAAACATATTATATATCATATATAAAAATAGTGACATCATAATGGCCACCTTTGAAGGTGTTAAATGAGTATTGAACAATCATCGTTTCGGGAGGCAGAATTTCGCCATCCACGGAAACCGTATGTTCTTTAACCATTTGATGTAGTTGTGTGAGAGTGTAGCTCGAATAAATCTTTTAACAACATCCTAGTATATTGAATATACTGGTGTTGTTACAAAATAAGTAAATAAAAAGATTTTAGGGGGTTGGAGAAGCAAAATAAAACAAATGAACATGAGAGAATGAATTACCTTTAAAAGTGTAACTCCTTTTGATTTGAGCCTAAAGGCTTCCTTTGAATGGATTCTGCCCAATCGGAATCCTCTAGGATGAGGATAGGGATGTGGAGAGAGTAAATGGGCAGTGTTTGGCCGAGCCAAAGGCTTGAGGAGTGTGTGAAATGAGGTAGAGGTGGGGGCCTTTTATAAGAGGAGAGGAGGGGCACTTTTGGAAAGTAAAGAAATATTACTTTATTTGAAAATGTGTTTCGGTTTCAAAAGGTCCCACATTGATATAATTCGTGGATAAGGTGATAAGGCTTCTAAATACACTCATCCAATAAGTTTTGGACATGTGTAGTTCATAGATATTACATTATCTTTCCATTTTATTTAAATCGTCAAATAATGATGTCATCGCTTCATCATTATTATGTCATAAATAATTTAATTTATTTAATGTCTAAAAATTATAAAAAAAATAATATGATGTAGGAAATCTTTTTAGCTTTCCAATGAATATTTATAATAAAAAAGATGACTTGTATAAACCCACTTAAAAATTGTTTTAGTAAAACATATCATGTTTGTGTCAATTTTACTTTTACATTAAATAAAATGTTATTTATGTCATTTCCCAACCAAAGTGGATCCATGGGGTCCCCAAGTTGACCCATGGCTTGTCTTGGTTGGCCATGATACAACCAATGAGGGTAAGACATGTGTCAAGCTTATCTCATTTTATTAAAGCATTAGTTTTACCTTAAACTACACTAATTACCACTAATCGCGATTAAAAACTTAATAAGTTACTATTCACCAAAAAATTATTTTTATCCCATTGAACCACATTTTACTTCTTAATGACAACCATGTATGTCGGATTTTTAAAATTCAAAACACAAAGATGGCAAAATTTCATTTAAACAGAAAAATCAGTTTTTATAAGTACCACTTAGTGGTTTCACTATTCATCAAAAATTGAAGTTTTTCAGAAAAATCCCAAAAATTGACCATAAGCTATATTTGATATTCCGAATTCACAAATGAAGTCTATTTTACAAAATTCAAAACATATAAGTCAGATTAATTTATTTAATAATTAATTCCCGTGGTCAAAGCAAATAGCGTGTTTTTATGAAACAATAAGTATCAAAAGATTGACACTAGTTTAAGTCCAATTTCAAAGTGAAATTGATTCCAATGACCACCATTGGATTAAATGGTAAAAATATATTATAATTCCACTTCAAAACCAATTCAAAAGATAATCTAATCATATAAATAAATTAGATTAAAAAGAGGTTTTGAATTAAAATACAACATTTTACACTATTCATTAAAAAAAATGAACTTTATCGGAAGGATACCAAAAATTTACACAAAGTAAATTTTGATGTCCCGATTCTTAATAAGAGTTTTATTTGGTCCAAAAGAATGTTTAAGAGTGAACAAAACTATATTTAATGACGGTTCTCCATCAAAAGGTGATAAGTGAACCTTTAGTGAAAACTAGGGCATATACGCCTAAAATTGAATTCTTTCCGTATTTTAAGCCTTTATCTTTTATTGTATAAATGTAAAAATATTTAAGAACATATATAATCATATTTTAGTTATTTCTATCCATTACCGCCATTACAACGGCTACATGTTAACTACCATTTAGAATAATATTATTTTATTATTAGAGTGCAACGTAAGATTCCCAAGAAACTCGTTGTTGCGTGTTGGGTACGCCATCGAGCATAGCGTCCCCTTTAAAGTCATATTAATATTTTATTCACAAATATGGATAAATATGAAAATGTCATATTCCTTATTTACCTGGGGTGTTACATCCTTCCCCCCTTTTGGGAATTACGTCCTCGCAATTTTAAAATTGCGCTTGGAAAATCCTTGAACGTCCCACATCGGAGAAGAGTCGGTAAAACAATCACTTTAAAATAAAGAAAGATAAGTACAAAGGTCACCCGAGTTAACCTATACTAGGATTACAAGTATGAAAATATGGACATGGAGGAAAAAACAAAGGGTCATGTTCTGATGGAGAGTGATAGAAAACATGTTTAGGAGAAAGTTAACCACGAGAAAATCACAAACTTGTGATGGGTTAAACGGTATTCGATTCCCCAGTAGGAAAAGTTAATAGAAAACATTTTTGTTTTAAGTTACTTTTTATTGAGTAATTTATTCATAAGGAATCATAATCACTTATCATGTTGACTTTCAACTTTTACTAGATTCCTTAGTCAAACTCATAATTTTTTCCAAAAGACGAGTATTTAGGGAGACTTGTTCGCATTAAGAGTACTATAATAAACTTCTAGAGAATCACCTAATCCCCAAAAGAGAACTATATACATCCCATGTTTTTAGTCTTTAACCAAAACCAAAACCAAAAATGTTAGTAAAAGATCAGATAATCCAGAAAAGGATAACCCCTTATAAAAAGAAAATCTATTCTTAATCTCCAAAATTTGTCCAACAAAACCCAAAGTTCAACGAGGACCATCCGATAAACAATTTGTCCATAAAATTCTTCAAAGTAAACCAATATAAGATTGAAACCCAAATGTTTGAAGGATTTAGTCACATAGTCTTCCAAGTTAAATCGTAACATTTATCTCCAAACAACATCAGTTGCTCCTAAAGTCTCGTATTGAAAAGTAATTAACCTAATCACATATCCTCCATGATAGGTTAATCATTTTCATAAATAACCCAAAATCAACTTACTCTTAATTCATAAAATCATATAACTAAAAAGAATCAGTCAAACTAACCAGGGACTTCACGTAGTCCAGTGGAAGGTGATAAATACCAGTCGCACTTTGGTTGTGGGTTCGATTCCCGCAGCATTGTCCGACGCGACGGGTTGTCACACGGTCTGCGTGTTGTCCTTTTTCCAAAACTATATAATTCTCAAATCATTACCCAAAAAGGGATAAAATCATCAAAAATAACCATAACATAATTTAACCTTTTTTATCTCATGCCTTTCATTTTCCATCATAACATATAATAACCCATAATTACCTCAAAAGTAAGGATCATATAAACACTAATGGTTACCTTTATAATTATTACCTGAACTTCCACATCAATTGGTCATCTCGTACATGATGCCTTAAAGATCATACCAAGGTTCAAGTGGTTGATCATGACTCCTTGATAGTTGGTTTAGAACAACCACGAGTTTCCTCATTGAATCCCCCATTTTATCTAGTATCTTAATCATAGAACCACCAGAGTTTCCTTCAAACCTGTTGTCTCTTTGGTGCCTGCTAGATCCATCCATTCACAAGAAACAGAATTGTCAGTGTGAGTATATCCACAAAACCATCATGTACTAATGAGGAAGGTAAAAACTAAGATATACTTACTCGTTCACTTATCTAAAACTAGGACTCTTTCTGAAATCCTAACCATTATGGTAATGTCACTTATGCTTAAAAAATACCCTAACCTCTAAAGTTATCTAAACCGACCTTTGATACCAACTATAAGGCCCCAGCCTTAAACCTTACTTAATCTTGAGTTATTACAAGATTACACATTGAGGATCTTTTCAGGTTTAGAGTTTTAGAGAATTAGATTATGAAACTTGCATTACATTCCACATTTAAACAAAGTGGTTACATAAAAGAAAATATCATTCTTCCCATCAACGGAAACCTATTTAAAATAAAACACGGATTCTTTCTTGACACATCCTTGACACTATCATCACATCATGTACCTTTCCCTTGACTTGTGAAAAAAATTTCAAAAACTTGGGATGAGCATAAAAAGCTCAGTAAGAGTTATAAAAATATGTAAAGGAAACATGAGTTCATATATACATAAGAATGAAATCATACATTACCCATAAAACAAAGGCACTTTAACATACCTCATCAAACCATGAATAAATCATTGAAATCATAAGACATAAAGGTAACTTGAGGCATTCGTAACATTCTTACTTAGGGAGTAACCCTCTTGGTTACGTTTGGAATACCCATCACAGTATATTCCCTAAATCTCTTCGGAGAAACCTTAACGTTTTACTCCTTCGCGTTACCCAATGCATTGGAGAGCTATATCGGGCTCACCCGCCCTTAGTTTATCACGGAACCACCCGTTTTCATAATAATGCCCAAGAACCATAACATAAATGTATCACATAAACCATGCATAAAGGAAACATAACATTTCCACATTTCAATCACAATATAACATTTTAGAATATTGAAATAATGAATCCATTCAAAAAGAAACCATTTCCAAAACCATTTAAAACATTTAATAAAGAGATTTTTGAATCAAAGTGTCCCATACCACCTTGAAGCTTAAAAATTTAAACCATTAATATCCATATAAATAAATCCATAAAACCATTTTGAAGACATGGATATTAATAAGAACAAATAATTAAAACATTTAAACGATATTTTGGTTAAAGGGGTTTTACCAAAATTAGAGACACTTGAATACAATAATCGAGGAATAACATTTAGTCAGAATTTTATAATATCATGAGAATAAAAGGATTCATGATATAATACTCCAAAGGACAGTATATACACCATATAAGAGTGAATTGGTGCATAACAACAATGAGCCCTCAATAGAAATGACAAATGTGATGAAATCCCTTATAAAGAAGGTATCCTTAAATTAAGGACAAATAAGTCTCAAAAATATGTGTGAAAAATATATATACACCCAATATAAGTGGATATTAAGTGTAAAACAATAAAAGGTCATTCACACATATTCAATGGATGACATATTCAATGACTACAAGTTGAACCCAAAGAAATCGAAATTGGGTTAAAAAGTTCCCTTGACAGCCTAACGACATCACATCAAAATGAGTTGATGAGAGATAAAAAGTGTATCTCATCACTTGGACATAAAATTTACATTAATAAGGATGTATGAGAACATATCACAAAATAAAAATATGTAAATTAAAAGACCCAATAAAATAAGTCTTTTAAAAAAAGAGGAGGGTGAAAGGTTCCCTTACCGACTTGGGTATCTTTCAAAACATACACCCCATGAAAGAAGGACAAAAGATCATTGAGGTAAATACTCATAAACGAAATTATATTACACAAAGAGTAGAATAATGGGCAGTACATACACCACTCAATGGAATTTGTGGCAAATGTACCATAAATCTCACGGGAATAAAAGTGAGATGAAAAATCCCTTACGAAAACTTTGCAGCCTAACGGCGCCACATAAAACTTCCGAATATGGATTGATGAGATCAAATAGGGTATCTCATCACATTAAAATAAAATGTACAGCAAGAGGAATATAAAAGAATATCCCACAAAATTACAAAGAGGAGCTTAAAAGAAGTGACATAAAGGAGAGTACTTAAAAAGAAAGAGAGAGGTTAGATCTCTTACGAAAATTCGGCAGCCTAACGGCGCCACTCAAAACTTCCAAAATGGATTGATGAGAGAGAATAGGGTCTCTCATAACATGAACATAAAAATTACAGTAGGATTAATATAACATATCATCCCAATAACAATAAAGATGAGCTTTAAAAGGAATGACATAAAAGAGTGTACTTAAAAAGAAAGAGAGGAGTAAGATCCCTTACCTCGGGTCCGACTTGACTCGATCGTTCTTTAACGTCCTGAATAATAAACTTGAGTTAATTTCCACTTTATTAAGAACCTTTTTCTAGTTCATTATTCCTATTAGATCACTTATTTCCATGTTATAAACATTATGTAAACATTTAAGTTAATAATGTTTGTTTTGTCGATATTTGGTTCTTAAGTCGAAAGTGGACTTCTTACCATTACATGTTGTTCGTGTGGTCAAATTTTTATTATATCCAGAATCATATTAATGATTTGGATATCATATATTTCATATATATCCAGTACATTCATGCATTTATAACATTACATAATCATTTAGAGGTAAGAAATGAAATGCACCGTTCATGGAGACGGTAAGCCGTACGTACGCATGAACGCTACTTTCATTTCTATTTCATATTTTATAGAATGGAATAATAATGATATAAAGGTATATTATAATTAAAGTATAATATAATATATAATATCATAGTTCCATCCTTTATACGTCCCACATATGGTATTTAACGAATCAAATCACTTTGAGGGGGCGGTAGTCCGCACTTCCTTAAATGAAGATATCGCGTTTACCCATAATGGAAACCATAAAGGTATGCCCAAAATGAAAAAAAACAGAAGCTTAAGGAAAACATAAACATATTATATATCATATATAAAAATAGTGACATCATAATGGCCACCTTTGAAGGTGTTAAATGAGTATTGAACAATCATCGTTTCGGGAGGCAGAATTTCGCCATCCACGGAAACCGTATGTTCTTTAACCATTTGATGTAGTTGTGTGAGAGTGTAGCTAGAATAAATCATATAACAACATCCTAGTATATTTAAGATAATGGTGTTGTTACAAAGGAAGTAAATAAAAAGAGTTTAGGGGGTTGGAGAAGCAAAATAAAACAAATGAACATGAGAGAATGAATTACCTTTAAAAGTGTAACTCCTTTTGATTTGAGCCTAAAGGCTTCCTTTGAAAGGAGTCTTCCCAAATGGAATCCTCTATAATGAAGAGAGTGATGTGGATAGAGTAAATGGGCAGGGTTTGGCCGAGCCAAAGGCTTTAGGAGTGTGTGAAATGAGGTAGAGGTGGGGGCCTTTTATAAGAGGAGAGGAGGGGCACTTTTGGAAAGTAAAGAAATATTATTTTATTTGAAAATGTGTTTCGGTTTCAAAAAGTTCCAAATTGATATAATTCGTGGATAAGGTGATAAGGCTTCGAAATCCACTCATCCAATAAGTTTTGGACTTGTGTAGTTTATAGATTTTACATTATCTTTCCATTTTATTTAAATCGTCAAATAATGATGTCATCGCTGCATCATTATTATGTCATAAATAATTTAATTTATTTAATGTCTAAAAATTATAAAAAAACTACTATGATGTAGGAAATATTTTTAGCTTTCCAATTAATATTTATAATAAAAAAGATGACTTGTATAACCCCACTTAAAAATTGTTTTAGTAAAACATATCATGTTTGTGTCAATTTTACTTTTACATTAAATAAAATGTTATTTATGTAATTTCCCAACCAAAGTGGATCCATGGGGTACCCAAGTTGACCAATGGCTTGTATTGGTCGGCCATGATACAACCAATGAGAGTAAGACATGTGTCAAGCTCATCTCATTTTATTAAAGCATTATTTTTACCTTAAACTACACAAGTTACCACTAATCGCGATTAAAAACTTAATAAGTTACTATTCACCAAAAAATTATTTTTATCCCATTGAACCACATTTTAATTCTTAATGACAACCATGTATGTAGGATTTTTTAAATTCAAAACACAAAGATGGAAAAATTTCATTTAAACAGAAAAATCAGTTTTTATAAGTACCACTTAGTGGTTTCACTATTCATCAAAAATTGAAGTTTTTCAGAAAAATCCCAAAAATTGACCATAAGCTATATTTGATATTCCGAATTCAAAAATGAATAATATTTTTAAAAATTCAAAACATATAAGTCAGATTAATTAATTTAATAATTAATTCCCACTGTCAAAGCAAATAGCGTGTTTTTATGAAACAATAAGTATCAAAAGATTGACACTAGTTTAAGTCCAATTTCAAAGTGAAATCGATTCCAATGACCACCATTGGATTAAATGGTAAAAATATATTATAATTCCACTTCAAAACCAATTCAAAAGATAATCTAATCATATAAATAAATTAGATTAAAAAGAGGTTTTGAATTAAAATACAACATTTTACACTATTCATTAAAAAAAATGAACTTTATCGGAAAGATACCAAAAATTTACACAAAGTAAATTTTGATGTCCCGATTCATAATAAGAGTTTTATTTGGTCCAAAAGAATGTTTAAGAGTGAACAAAACTATATTTAATGACGGTTCTCCATCAAAAGGTGATAAGTGAACCTTTAGTGAAAACTAGGGCATATACGCCTAAAATTGAATTATTTCCATATTTTAAGCCTTTATCTTTTATTGTATAAATGTAAAAATATTTAAGAACATATATAATCATATTTTAGTTATTTCTTTCCATTACCGCCATTACAACGGCTACATGTTAACTACCATTTAGAATAATATTATTTTATTATTAGAGTGTAACGTAAGATTCCCAAGAAACACGTTGTTGCGTGTTGGGTACGCCATCGAGCATAGCGTCCCCTTTAAAGTCATATTAATATTTTATTCACAAATATGGATAAATACGAAAATGTCATATTCCCTATTTACCTGGGGTGTTACAGAAACTGAGATTCTTAGCTTCCTTGGTTTGGTAGGATATTACCGTAGGTTTTTTAGAAATTTTTCACGGTTATCTAGTCCAATGAAGAAGCTAACTCAGAAGGGTGTTATGTTTATCTGGACAAAAGAATGTGATGATTGTTTTCAGGAACTGAAAAGAAGATTGGTGAATGCTCCAGTTTCAGCACTACCTTCCAGGAATGGTGAGTATATTATATACAGTGATGCTTCATTGAAAGGAATTGGTTGCGTCCTAATGCAGAATGATCAGGTAATTGCTTATGCTTCACGACAGTTGAAAAATCATAAGGTAAATTACCCTACACATGATTTGGAATTAGCTGCTGTTTTTTTTGCTTTAAAAATTTGGAGGCATCATTTGTATGGAGTAAAGTGTGAAATATATACTGATCAAAAAATTTTAAAGTATATATTCACTCAAAAATATTTGGACATGATACAGAGGAGATGGCTGGAATTAATCAAGGATTATGATTGTACAATTCATTACCATCCGAGAAAAGCAAATAAAGTGGCTGATGCTTTGAGTCGGAAAAGTAATGCTTCATTATCCATGCTATGTTTGGAATGAGATCCTTTGTTTTTTGATTTGATGAACTTTGGTATAGAATTTTTTGGTGTAGGAAGTTCTTCTGTTTTGTTTCAGGTATCAGTGAGATCATCTCTATCAGACAGAATCAAGCAAGCACAGAATCAAGGCAGTGAGTTGCAGAAAAAGGTAGAGCTGGTTCAGAAGGGTAAGTTGCCTGAATTCAACATTGATAATGATTGTTTTTTGAGATTTGGGAAGAGATTGTGTGTGCCTTGTGATTCACAGTTGAAGAGAGAGTTGTTATGTGAAGCTCATAGTTCTCCATTTTCAGTTAATCCTGGCAGTACTAAGATGTATAGAGATCTTCGGGAGTATTACTGGTGGGACGGAATGAAAAGAGATATTGCTGATTTTAATGTGAAGTGTTTGACATGTCAACAGGTTAAAGCAGAGCAGCAGTTACCGAAAGTGATGCTTCAGCATTTACCAGTGCCAGAGTAGAAATGGGAGAATATATCCATGGACTTTGTTGTGGGATTACCGAAGACATCTCGAGGTAATAATACAATTTGGGTTATTGTTGATCGCTTAACCAAATCTGCTCATTTCCTTGCTATAGGAGATAATTGTTCCCTAGATCAACTATCCCATTTTTATCTTAAAGAGATAGTCAGGTTACATGGAGTTCCTCTATCCATTGTATCTGACCGTGATCCCAGGTTCACTTCTAACTTTTGGAAAGGCCTTCAGAAGTCATTGGGTACTGAATTAAATTTTAGTACAGATTTTCATCCTCAATCATATGGGCAATCAGAATGAACAATTCAGACTTTGGAAGATATGCTACGTGCTTGTTCGATGGCTTATCAGGGAAGTTGGGACCAACATCTTTCTTTGGTTGAATTTTCATATAATAACAATTTTCATTCTAGTATACAGATGACACCATTTGAGGCGTTATATGGGAAGCGGTGTCGAACTCCAGCTTTCTAGGATGAAGTGGGTGAAAGGAAGTTGATGGGACCATATTTGGTAGTAGAGATGGCAGAAAAAGTTCAGTTGATACAGAAACACATGAGAACAACTCAGAGCAGGTCGAAGAGTTATGCGGACAATAGGAGGAAGGATCTCTCTTTTGAGGTAGGTGATCATGTTTTTCTCAAAGTATCACCATGGAAAAGTGTGATGCGATTTGGTAAGAAAGGAAATCTGAGTCCAAGGTTCATTGAACCATATGAAATTATAGAGAGAGTTGGATCAGTTGCTTACCGAGTGGCTTTACCTCCGAGTTTATCTCAGGTACACAATGTTTTTCATGTTTCAATGTTGAGAAAGTATATGCCAGATCCATCTCATGTTTTGAGTCCAGAGGTAGTTCAGCTGGAAGAGAACCTATCTTATGAGGAACAACCTTTCCAGATTCTTGATCACATGGAGCAATTGTTACGGAATAAGGTGATTCCTCAGGTAAAGGTTTTGTGAAAAAACCACATGATTGAAGAGGCAACATGGGAATCTGAAAATGTAATGAGGGATAAATACCCCCACTAATTCGATAAGTAAATGAATTGCGGGGACGCAATTTTCTAAAGGGGGGAAGGGTGTAACATCCCAAGTAAGTAATGAATAATATATATTCTTATCTATGTCTATTTATGAATTAGATAGTGTTTTAGAGGCTTAAAATGAGAATAAATCCAATCTTAAGCATGGAATACTCTAGTATTTTTAAAAGATTGTTTTACTAGATTTTTATGAAAAAACCATCTTTTAAATCTATCTTTTGACAATTTTATAAGCTCTATTTGTCAAAATAAACTTATTCTTTATGATTGGGACATCAAAATTTACTTTGTGTGAATTTTTGGTATTTTTCCGATAAAGTTCATTTTTTTAATGAATAGTGAAAAATGTTGTATTTCAATTCAAAACCACTTTTTAATATAATTTATTTATATGATTAGATTATATTTTTAATTGGTTTTAAAGTTCAATTAGAATATATTTTTACCATTTAATCCAATAGTGGTCGTTGGAATTAATTTCACTTTGAAATTAGACTTAAACTAGTGTCAATCTTTTGATACTTATTATTTCATAAAAACATGCCATTTTCTCTGAAAGCGGGAATTAATTATTAAATTAATTAATTCAACTTCTATGTTTTGAATTTTGTAAAATATACATCATTTTTGAATTCGGAATTTCAAATATATCTTAGGGTGAAGTTTTGGTTTTACTCTGGAAAACTTCAGTTTTTGATGAATAGTGAAACCACTAAGTGGTACTTATAAAAACTGATTTCTCGTTTAAATGAAATTTTACCACCTCTGTGGTTTGAATTTCAAAAATACAACATCCATGGTTGTCATTAGGAAGTAAAATGTGGTTCAATGGGATTAAAATAATTTTTTTGGTGAACAGTAACTTTTAAGTTTTTAATCGCGATTAGAGGTAATTAGTGTAATTTAAGGTAAGAATAATGTTTTAATAAAATGAAATGACCTAGACACATTTCCTACCCTTATTGGATGTGTCATGGCCGACCAAGAAAACCCATGGGTCTATTTTTGGGACCCCGTGGATCCACTTGGGTAAGATAAAGACATTAATGCCTTTTATTTAATGTAAAAGTAAAAATGACACAAACATGAGTTGTTTTACTAAACCAATTTTTAAATGGGGTTATACAAGTAATATTTGTGACTATAAATATTCATTATAAAGATAAAAATCTTTCCTACATCATAGTATTTTTTTATAATTTCTAGACATTAAATAAAATAAATTATTTATGATACCATGATTATGCAGCGATTACCTCATTATTTAACGATTTAAATAAAATGAAAAGATAATGTAAAATCTATGACCTAAACATGTCAAAAACCTATTGGATGGATGGATTTAGAACCCTTATCACCTTATCCTCAAATTATATCAATGTGGGACCTTTTAAATCCGAAACTAATTTTAATATAAAGTAACATTTCTTTACTTTCCAAGAGTGCCCCTCCTCTCCTCTTATAAAAGTCCCCCACCTCTACCTTCTTACCCACACATCAAAAGCCTTTGTCTCAGCCAACCCCTGCTCATTTTGTCTCTCCACATCACTATCTAACTCCTAGAATCCTCCTTTTGGGCAGAAGTCTTCCCAAGGAAGCCTTTGATCTCAAATCCAAAAGAGTTACCCGATTTAAAGGTAGTGTCTTCTCTTGTGTTCTTATGTATTATTTTTCTTCTCCAAACCCCTAAAATCTTTTTATTCATTTATTTTGTAACAAAAACAGTATCTTCCATATACTAGGATTTTTTATAAGAAGGATTCAAGCTACACTTACACACACCTACATCTAATGGTTAAAGAACAGACTGTTTCCGTGGATGGCGAATTTCTACTTCACGAAACGATGATTGTTCAACACTCATATATCACATTCAGAGGTGGCCATTAAGATGTAAGTATATTTATATATTATATATAATATGTTTATGTTTTACTTAAGCTTCTGTATTTTTAATTTATATCATATCTTAATGGTTACCATTATGAGTAAACGCAATATCTTCATTTTAGGAAGTGCGGACTACCGCCCCCTCAAAGTGATTTGATTCATTAATACCATATGTGGTATGTATAAAAGATATATTTAATGATATTATACATGATACCATACTGGAATTAAAATACTATTATGTATCATTATGTTTTAATTCCCTAAAATATGAAATAGAAATGAAAGTAGCGTTCATGCGTACGTACGACTTACCGTCTCCATGAACGGTGCATTTCATTTATTACCTCTAAATGTTGTGTAATATTATAAATGCATGTATATACAGAATATATATGATATATATGATATATAAATCATGAGTATAACTCTGGATATAATAGATTCATGGAAAACTTGTAATTATAAAGAGCATATTTTGACTCAAGTATCAATGATCGTTAAAACGACCGTTATTAACTAAAATAATTACATAGTGTTCATGAAATGGTAATAAGTGATATAAAAGGAATAATGAACTTAAAAAAGTTTATTAAGAAAGTAGAAATTAACTCAAGTTTATTATTCAGGATATTAAAGAACGATCAAGTCAAGTCAGATACGAGGTATGGGAATTCGTCTCAATCTCCTTTCATTGAGGCATATTTTGTTTTATACACAACCTTCTTTTATATGGTGTATAAACCCCTTTGACTTTTATGTTTATTCAAAAGGAATATTTTTTATACGAAGCGTTTACTAAACGACAAAAGGGAATGTTTTTTTGTCGTACGTATGCGGCGACAACGACTTCTCCGCCGCCGTGACCATTATTTGAGTTTTGGATTCCTCTACAAGCCATACCATTTTTTTTAAAGGAAAAATAAATACCATGTTTTAATTTTCTTTGATTTTGGATTTGAAAATGGTTTTCATAATGTTTTTTATATCAATGTGTTGTATTGATATCTTGTGATTGAAAAGTGTAATTGTTATGTTTCCTTTATGCATGTTTTATGTGATACGATTATGTTATTGTTCTTGGGAATTATTATGAAGACATGTGGTTCCGTGATAAACTAAGGGTGGGTGAGCCCGATATATCTCTCCAATGCATTGGGTAACACGAAGGAGTGAAACGTAAAGGTTTCTCCGAAGAGATTTAGGGAATATACTGTGATGGGTACTCCAAACGTAACTAAGAGGGTTACTCCCTACGTAAGAATGTTATGAATGCCTCAAGTTAACTTTATGTCTTATGATTTCTATGATTTATTGATGATTTGATGAGGAATGTTAAAGTTCCTATGTTTTATGGGTAAAGTATGATTTCATTCTTATGTATATATGAACACATGTTTCCTTTCCATATTTTTATAACCCTTACTGAGATATTTATGGTCATCCCAAGTTTTTGAAATGTTTTTCACAGGTCAAGGGAAAGGTTCATGATATGATGATAGTGTCAAGGAAGTTTCAAGAAAGAATCCATGTTTTATTTTAAATATGTTTTCGTTGATGAGAAAAATGAATACTATCTTTTATGTAACCACTTTTCTTAAATGTGGAATGTAATACATGTTTTATGATCTAATTCTCTAAAACTCTAAACCTGAAAAGATCCTCAATGTGAATTATTCATTTAATTAAATATTATGTAGGGTTTAAGGTTGGGGCCTTATAGTTGAAGACTCCATACATTCAAAACCATGGGGGGAGAAACACCATCATGTCTCCAATTTGGATATGCATTCCTACAGTTAGAGTTTTCTCACACATGTACCACATGACGTTCAAGGTTTTCAGGGTGAATTAGGATATGAATTTCTATGGTCACAAGGACCACGATGCTAGGGGAGGTTTCAGGGAACTTCTGATCTTGGAAACAAGGTCTAGAACCATGTTCTTCCCCTATCACCCCTAAGACTTGGATTTTCCAGTTCCATGCATGGAGGGAAAGTATTACAATTTATTTTTTAGTCAACATAGAATGATATTCTCCTCTCTTGTCATGGATCAAATTTTTGGGAATACCACCTGGAGTAAGCCTCAAGATATTCTTTCAGGACCTCTCATAGTTTGTTATTTTCTTAATCTATCATGATTACCAATGTGGGAGGGGATATGTGAACTTCAAATCCATTTATCTCTTCCTTTGGGTCTAGTGTACACTGATGGGAGGGGGGTATCATATCCCCGACCATTTCCACCAATGGAATATTAATCACATTGGTTTTTTTGTATCTTCTAATTACTATTGTTTCTCACATTTATGCATGAATCATCATGAATCTTGTGAGATTAGAGGTTTTCCATGATAATTACATCCACACAGTCAGATGAATGATTTGGCAGAGAACCGTCCTTTAAATCTTCTCATCTCCTTACTTCAGAGTTCTTCCATAGATATGGGTCCTGAAGGCCATGTATGCAATCTTAGGTAAAATATGATTTTTTAGTTTCTCTGATGTTGCGCTTGCTCTTTTTTCTCATACCAAGCAAGTCTATTGTGGGTTTAAAGGATGGTGGTGATAATGACATCTTCATGATCCTAAACACATAATGGGATTCATACTAAGTCTAATCCCCAACCATAACCTAGGGAATACTCATTAGGAATAATCCCCAACCGTAAACCCACAAGAATTTCATTTTTCATAGGAACCAAAATCTTATAAAAGGGAACCCTACTGAAGATTAAGCCCCGACATCCAACCTAATTGAACTATGAGAACTATGATTCCTTCCATGATCAGGATATGTAGGATTCTTTCCTAAGGTCTAGATCAATGTGCATCATTCAAAATCTAATTACCAATCGAACCCAAAGGGAAGAATCCTCAGGAATAAGCCTCAATATATAACTCAATTGAACAACAAGAAATCAAATTACTTTCATTATTTGGATTTGCATTATTCTTACCTAATACCAGAGCTCAATGGGCCTCCTCTAAAGGTGTAAGACCCAAAAGCCTCCAAACAGCCATGATATTATATATCTATTATGTACCCTTTGAAAGGTCATCCTTTTTAGGAATAGGACACAAACTAATCCTTTCAAAGTGCTATACTCTCCTGCGAGACAAATGTTCCCTGAGCCTCTATAGGTGAGGATACCCATAATTAAACAAGGTATGATTTGATTTCCATCCCAATGGGATAAATAGGAAGCCTACCTAAGGTGAAAACCCAACACCTCAAATCAACCATATTCTCTCTAGACCATGTTCCCTTATGGGCCTTATTTAACCTGAGAACCCACACCCCTTGCTGGTTCCCAGGGATGCCCCGAAATAAATCCCACTCCAAAAATTGACTAGAAACCGTTCTCCTAGAAGCCCATTCCACATGACATTAAATTGTATGGTTAGGTCCTTATTACATGACCTTAAAAGGAATTATGTGACCCATTAACATGCACCAAACTATGTGGGTTCCAATTCCTTTTAGAAGGATATATAGGAATCCCATTCATGGGTTCAATCTTGAAAACAAACAACTTTCATCTACCTATATGTCGATACACTATAGAGTTCCCCACTATGTGTATAGAAAACTAGAATCTTGGTAATAACATTCAAAATATCTATAATTATTATATAGGAGGATACCATTGATGGAGAACCTCAGATACGTATAGATGATTCTAAGATTCACACATTCTGATAATTGATTATCAATTAAAGGTAGAACCATGTCATACATGGGAATTAATGAAGGATTGATTAAAATCTCCAAAATCTATAAGATATTCCCAAAGTATCCAATAATTCCCCCCAAAATGGTGTGATGAGCACAACCTCCCATCTTTAAGACCAATAGGAGTTCTTATGTACAGTTTTCTAAACTCCCCTATGAGAACCTACCTTTGGAAAGAAGGTCCCTTGTGTATATAGAACCATTGGGTGTTTCTAGTTCCATGAATAAACTCATTGGAAATTGTTTAGAAATAGAAAACCCAACATGGATGATTTCACAAAATTCAACCCCTATAATTAATCTTCGAGCGACTCGATGTTTCCTTCCAAAATAGTGACACACCCAACATACCCAAACTCACTATAAAATATTATCATAATGGTTTAAAATAATAAATATTAGTGTGTGTGTCATAAAATGTATTAATAATAATATTAAAATATAAGTACCACTATACATTCTCAAAGATAATAATATCAAATGACACATAAACGAGTGTAATTTCTAGTGGAGGGAATGTTTATATAATCTCCCATTTTGAGTCTACCAAGTGCGAACTTCATGAGATATCATCTCGTCATATTATGAGTACTCACACCTAATGGTCAATATTATATGTTCCCTATCATTGAATCTTTTCTGACCATTGAAATAGTTTTATGAACATCATCATGAAATTTTATGGTTTTCATCATGGATGATAACTGTTATGATCTTTTCAATATGATAGATACTTTGAGACGTTATTACATTAATGTCATGATGATTAATGAATTAAATTTAATAATATATTTTAATTAATAATAACTTATTTTAATATAAATGAAATCCAAAGTAAACATAGATGGATCTTTGATACCAACTCCTATAAGAAAAATAATGCACTTATTCAATAGGAGTTACAAACAAATAATGAGAGTGTATTAGAAGATAAAAGGGTTATCCATTAATATTATTTAAAAGTGGTTATGTTTCTCTATTAGATAACCCATAATAGAAAATAGAATCACTCTATTTATATATTTCATTGCCATTGTTTTTTGCCTTTCATTTTCAAACATCCATTATCATTAAAACTTATTTTTTGAAGTGATCTGTTAAAAAAAATTCCTTAAAATCTTTTCATTGTCTTAGATTGATATCAATACTCCCTTGTGGAAATTTTTCTAATTTTATAGAAAATTTTCAACCCATTGCATTAATTGTTTGGAAAATATATTTCTTTTATTAATTTTAATTTATTAATATGAAACTGTTAATTAATGTAAGATAAAAAATATCAATTTTTAGATGTATTTTAAGTTCATGGAAATTTAAAAGGGAACACACCCATGATTATAAGAAAAAATAAAATCATTATCATTATTTAAAAATAAATTTCAAATTTCTATGTTATCCAACATGCCTCATATATAAAATATAAAATCACATTACTTGCTGGTCAAGACACATTAATTCACATCCTTTTACACTATCACATTGTGTCATTATCAATCACTCAATACAACTATTATGGATAAAGGAGATCATAAACCCAAATGAACAAATACATCCATATATAATCCTAGTCAATGGTTCATATAACACTACTACATGATCGTGATACAATTTATCAGTGCTAAAAAATCATGGATAAAATCCTCTCTTCATTGGAACTTTTTTTACCACTCATAAGGGGATCCTTTATTAGTTATTTTTCTTAACATTGATAGTTGGGGACATTATTAATTATTTTCATGGAAGTTATTGATGATCCTAAATTGTGTATTTTTTTAATTTTTTTTCAATGGTTATTATTGGTTGGTAATAGTGGTAATTGAAATATAAATCTATTTAATTAATGAGAATATGATGAATAATTAAGGAAGAAGCTACTGGAAGTTCATTTGTAGTATCCAAGATATTCAAGATTAATAAAAAATAGAAATATATATTGGATGAATGGATAAAAAAGTTAATAATTATGTATTATAATGTTAAGGATGTTCTAATGAAGGATTTGAGTTTATAACTTTGATGATTTTTGAATTAGTCCTAATTTCAAAAGAAATGGGTCACTAAGAGAATTGACATGACACATTTTTTACAACAACGAAGAGGATCATGAAATTTTTTATTTTTTAATAGTAATTTGAAGAAGAAGACCATGAAATTGAATTTTTATGTCATGAGGAGTTATTTGAAGGTGACCATGAATTATGAATAGGACGAGGGTATGTTGTTTTTCATTTATGATATTCCAAATTTTTTTTATAGGAATTTTAGAAAAACATTGACCAACCATTAGCCATAAATGCAGGGACCACCTCAACCATACTTGTGGGGTGCCTAGGTCAACCACTTGGAAAGTATTAAACAAGTATATCGAGCTATAGAGGAAGAAGTTTATGGTAGCATAGTTCCCCCGCATCGGGCACATGGGCTGGTGTGCAAGGAATTCACATATCAGGAAAAGTGGTGCCCAAGGGGACCATGAATGTGTGTGGGGTAGCCTGACATTACATGGGTGAATTTTATCCAAGATATGACCCCCGATGACATATCTTGAGAGTTAGTAAGAACAATATTATTTATTTAGAACCATGAAACTGAGTGCCTATATGTAATTGTATATAGAAGCATGTTACTATTCCCATGTTAAAAACATATAAACATAACATGGGCCATTAGATGGAACTAATCTAGGACATCCAATCAAATTGTTCCTTCATCATCAACCTCAAAATTCTTTATAGATTACTTTATCATTAGATGTCCTCTATGCCATGAAGCCTTCATTCTCACTCATACAAATCTTGAGTATTTTATTAATATCTCACAATAAAAATGATTTGAATCATCATGCACAGTTTCTATGATGCTCATACGATCAAGAGTTCAAAGAAGATAAAACCTCAGAATTCAGAAAAATTTGGAGAAGGATGATCATGCTTGTGATTTTCATGAGTGAGTTCATGATTTAAAATGTTAACCTGATTTCATCTCATGCACATGATATAATCATTGTGAGAGTTTTCATTTTAGAAAATGGGATTCCATTATTTTCTATATCCTGAATGTATAAAACATTTTAACTATCAAAACCTTAGTAATATTATTATCAGAGCTTCACACAAAATAAAAAGTTGGGATTTGATTTAGTGAATGATCGAGGTAGAGGTTCAAATTCATTCCCCTAAATACTGAAGCCTCTAGAGTAAAATATACTACCATTCCCATATCTCTTAAGATATCTCATTTATCTAAAAAATAGATCATCTCTACGAACTATATTATGCGACAAAGTGGAGTTACATGTGCCTCCTAATCTATTAATATAAGGGATTTTTATAATCAATCAAGGAGTAAAGAAGAACTTTTCACTATTTCATGAAGAAGAAGAACAACAATACTTCGTTTTGTGCTAAAAAAACTCAATTTTTTGAAGAATTGGTTACACAAATCTATCTTATTATATGAAGAATAGTTTTTTAAATAAGTTGTTGTTTAATACACTCCATGTGTATTATGTGAAGTGAACACCATGCGTTTACTCTATGGATACATGATAGACAATGAGAATTGTCACACAGTGATTGTGTTGTGCGAGGGAGGACATAACCACATACACTAAGCAAACAAGTCTAGTGTATAAGAAAAAATAGTTATATAATTAGAAAATGATCATATAAATATGTTTCTAAAAGAGGTAAGGAGAAACATAATTGAACATTTAAATATATTTTTTTCATAAATCTACATATGAGAAGAAACAATGGATAAATTGAATAGAACATGCATAATTTAATTTATAATGTACATGCATACATGAATGAATATTAATGACTAAAAAAGAATGTAAAAAAACATAAATTAATAATAAAAATCATCTTATATATTATATGGTTTATAATATTTAAATTATCCATGCAATTTGTGTTACATATGAATAATGATTATGAAATGAATTTATGATCTGCTTTTCTTGAATAAGGTTCTATGATATTGTGACTCAAACATGAAAGAATATTAGATTTCACCATATTATAGTTTTCAGCATATTATGATTATGAAATATCATTTTTTATGAATTAA
Source organism: Viscum album (assembly GCA_963277665.1). Taxonomy (NCBI): domain Eukaryota; kingdom Viridiplantae; phylum Streptophyta; class Magnoliopsida; order Santalales; family Viscaceae; genus Viscum; species Viscum album. The sequence goes on along the minus strand of OY728134.1, from coordinate 1,180,919,106 downwards.
CATTCAATGTGTGGGGTGATTTAATTGACTAAATATTTACTACCCCAAAATGAAAAAATGAAAACTGATACTATATTAACTTTTCATATTTTATCAAAGAAGAAGATAAGTAATTAGGATGATAAAAATCCAAACATTCACTGCTTAAATATTAAAAAAAGGATGATTGTTATTCTATAAATAAGGAAAATAATTATGATATTATCAAACCAAAACATATTCACATTTTTATGATTGAATTTATAATACAAATAAGTGTATCTTTTAGTTTTCTAAGATAACAACCTTACTCTTTATTTCACACTTAAACATAATTTATTACATAAAACCATCATGTGATAAAACATTGAATATCTAGAGGTCTAGTGTCTTTGGGTCTTATGAACATTACATAACAACTTAAAACATAAAACACAACATCTTGGTTGAAAAATTCTTCTACATGACCACATCATTCCTTCATACTTAGCATTGCATGAGATATCGTGGGGACATGCATAATAAAAGGGTAAGATATAAATCCCCGTAAGGGATTAAAAAGGAATAAAATTAATAATAAAATACATGTTAGGAAATAGGAAAATCAATGGATCATAAGAGAAACATGAACATAAAGGCATGATATAGCATGATTATTATAACATGGAAATGTGGAAACAACATTTAACATGATATTAGCATGAGTAAAAAATTATTGCACATGGAGAATTTTTAAACCCTTATTTTACTTTAATTATCATGATTATACCCACATTTCACTTGATTTATCATGATACTAATCTTTACCCAATGTAATGGATCGCTATGAGGGTGCACCCTTCTTAATCATTTCATTTCATGCATATGTGTGCCACATGGATCATATAACATGGATTCATTAAACATAATCATTTATTACATGATAAAGGAATTTGGAATTAATACATGAAACTTTGTAATTAATAAGTAAATTTACATAAAGGTGAATACCCTTGATAGAGAAACGGTCATGGTATTCACTACACAATGACTTTATCTTGGAAAATCGCGGTGCAATTTCAGTTGCATAACTGCATGACATAAGAGTTCATAAAAAATGTTTATGAGAGATAAAGGGGTTTCTCATCATATGTACGTGAAATATAGAATAAGTGGGTCATATATAAATATTTCCCAACATATTTAACGTAATTTAGATTCATAATACAAAATAATTACTCAAAATTAAATGAGGAGAGAGAAATCCCTTATGGAATTTTGGCAAGATAACAGGTGTACATGGGAATAATTAATGAGAGAGAAAGGGTTATATCATCATTAAAACATAATTAGGGAATTATGGGGGAGGTTTGAAATTATACCCCATCATTTTCAATTGAAAACAAAAGGGTATAACAACATAAAGAAATTTGGACAAAAATGAGAAAGGAAAAAATCCCTTACTTGGAAGAGTTATCCCAAAGGCTTGAGAGAGTCCTGAGAGAGGATTTTTTGGAGCTTGGGGAGACTTGAGAGTATTCTAGAGAGATAAGGGAGTTGGTTGGTCAAGATCCAAAGGCTTTTAGTGATGATGAAGTGGGAGCATGGGTGGGTTTATATAGGAAAAGAGAGGTAATACTTTATTATTTAGGTTTTGGACACCTCACATTAAAGTAAATAAAACCACAAACCAACCCATGGTTTTTTACAACATTTTTTCCAAATTGGAGTGGAAAAAGTTATTTTATAAAAAAAATGTACAAACATCTTAAAATATTAGGCTTCCTTATGTGTAGGTGAGTCACACTCTTAAGAAAATCAATTTAAAAAGTTAAAATATTTTATAACTCTTGGAGGGTGCACTAAGGCTTTGTAAAATCAATAAAACAAATCTTAAATCACATTATTTTAATGGTAAAACTTATATTGGATGAAAATACTATTTATATTGTTTTATTACATCACTATTTGGTCAATATGATGTCAGACAACACATTATATAATTAAACAGTATTTAATTTGTACCGAAAAATTCTACCATCTCAGAAAATTATGAAAATTTACCCATTGGATAATTGCGATGTCCTGATTCCAAAAATAATATTCATTTTATCTAAATAACTTTCAAAATATTTGAATTATTACTTTTAAAATAAAAACTAAAATTTATCGAAAATTCATGGGTCTTGACAAAAATGGCTTTCAAACCTAAATATTGTTTTCATAAAAAATTATAAGATCATTTATATTTAATAAAAAGTAATCTAGTAATAATATTTCATTAAAATATTATTTAGTTCAAAAAATCCATTAATTCATCAAAATATATATCTTTATTGAATATTAACTAAAAATATTATTTTCTCTTTAAAAACCATTTACAAAGTAACAATAAAAAAATGAATGTATATTCTTTATTATATACAAAAAATCACATAATCATAGCACTAAGGTTTTTTTACCTAACCCCTTATAACACCTCCATAAGACTGAAGGGTAAGGTGTGCGATGGTGACATACTCTTGGGGTGGCTCAGATAACATCGCTCGGGTGGTACTCTTTATCAACTTCCACTTCTACCGTAGGTGGTTCTGTTCAAGATTATTGTGTTTAAGCTCAACTTGGGCTTGATCAAGAGTGAATTCCAATGATGACACCTTCTTTTAGAGCTCTGATAAATGGGCTTCGTACGGGGAAAGTCTACTAGATGAGGCCATCAATTTGTTTGTCTGAGTAAATTGGATTTGTTAATGTTGTATATTTATTCTAATATTTAGATCACTGTTCAACATATATATTAGCAACGATCACAATTATTAATGGTATTTTAAAACACAAACACCTAAAACCAAGGAAGTTCATATGTTTTACATAACCATTTCACATAATAATACATTTAATTAGATCAAGATAAATTTTCATCAACAAAAGTTTGGTTCATTACAATATTCCCCCATTAAGAAATTTCATTCTCAAATTTTTTCCCACACTAAAACAGATGAGGGTAACTCTGCTTCATCACTTACTCTGATTCCCACCTCTCTTCTTCCAACTTTTGGTTTCTACACAACACCTTGATGAGGGGCATTGTCATATTTTGTAGAAATATTTCTCTACAATCTATGATCTTCACAAGATTCTCTTCATAGTAGAGGTAATTCTCCAATGGTACCTCTTATAGATTGAGTACATGTAATGGATGAGGTATGTACATCTTTAAGAGTGATACATGGAATACATCATGTACTTGAGATATGTTTGGTGGAAGTTCTAGTCGATAGGTCACTGCTCCAATGCGATCAAGGATCTCAAAAGGGATGATGTACCTTGGACTAAGATTTCCCTTCCTAAAAAATCTCATAACTCTTTTCCATAGTGATATATAGAGGAATACCATGTCACTGACATCTAACTCTAGGTCTTGTTGATGATTATCAGCATAGCTCTTTTGTTGACTCTTAGCAGCTCTAATGTGATGCTGGATGGTCTTAACCTTCTACAAAATTTCTTTGACCATTTCTGGACCTTGGTGGTTTACCTCACCAACTTCATCCCAACATGCCGATGTTTACTTCCTATATAGGGCGTCATAAGGATCTATTTGGATGCTTGAGTGGAAACTGTTGTTGTAAGAGAACTCAATTAGAGGAATATGTTGATCCCATACTCCTTTAATGTCCATTGAGTATGCTCTCAACATGTCCTAAAGTGTTTGAATAGTCTGCTCATATTGGCCATCAGTTTGAGGGTGATAAGCCGCGATGATGTTCATCTTAGTATCCAGAGCATGTTGAAGACTCTTCCAAAATTCAGAGGTGAATGTTGGATCTTTATTGGATACAATCAATAATGGTACTCCATGAAGCCTTACCACATCTATGATGTATATCCATGCCAGTTGATCCAATGAGAAATCCTCTCGAATTGCAATGATGTGTATAGTATTTGTAAGACGGTCCACAACAACCCATATATCATTGTTTCTTTTGAATGTATTTGGATGTTCGGTGACAAAGTTCATGGTGATGTTCTCCCATTTCCATGATGGTAGGGGTTATGGTTGCATCAACCCATTAGACGTCAATCTCTCAACCTTCATGTTTTGACATACCTAGAACATTGACGTGTACTCAACGATATCCTTCTTCATGTTATCCCAATAATAATGCTATTGGAGATCTTGATACATCTTTGTGTTCCCAGGGTGAATAGAGAAATTCGATCTATATGCATCATCTAAAAGTTCTTTCTTTAACTAAGCATTTGATGGAACACATATTCTTGACCCAAATATCACAATTCCTTCTTCATGGACATTGAAATCCAAGGATTTACCTTTTATAATAGTTTCCACCTTCTTCTAAATTACCACATAATCCTTTTGATCATCTTTTAACCTTTCCAAAAGAGATGGTTAAGAAATCATTTGTGAAAGGATTGACGATGTTCCCTTCTTTATGATTCCCATGTCCATCTTTATCAAATCTAATAAGATTGTATAATTTTCAATTATCATCAATGATAGAATTGTTGGGTCCATTCTACTTAGAGCATCTACCACCTTGTTCGATTTCCCCAGGTGGTAATGTATTGAGTAGTCATAGATTTGATCAGATCTAACCATCTTCATTGGTGCATGTTCAACTATTTCTATGTGAATATATACATGAGGATTTTGTGACCCGTATATATTTCACACTTCTCCCCAAAGAGGTAATTATGCCAAATTTTTAAATAGAAGATTACTGTATCCAACTCCAGATCATGTGTTGGATAGTTTTTCTCATGAACATTCAATTTCCTTGAAGCATAGGTAATGAATTTGTCATTTTCCCTCAACAAACATCCCATGCCCTTCTTCGAAGCATCACTAAATACCATAAAAATTTCTCCCCTTGTGGGTTGTGTGAGCACTGACACAATGATAAGATTCCTTTTCAACTCCTTGAAACTCTCTTTACATTCAGCACTCCAAGAAAACTTGACTCCCTTCCGTGTTATCTTGGTAAGAGGGTTTGAAAATAGTGATAAATTTCCCACAAATCGATGATAATATCCAGCTAACCCCAAGAAGCTATGAATATCTATCACCGATGTTGGCCTCAGCCATCCCTCAATTGTAGCTGTCTTGGAGGGATCCTTAGATATCCAATTTCTTAAGATGATATTACTCATGAATGAGACCTCATTAAACTATAAATCACACTTGTTTTACATTGCATAGAGATTCTCCTTTCGCAAGGTCTCTAGTATAATTCTTAGATGATCCTCATGGTCCTCATTAGTTTTGGAGTATATTAGAATATCATCTATAAATACTACCACAAATTTGTTGAGGTAATCTCTAAATACTCTATTCATCAATTCCATGATGATTAATGGAGAATTAGTGAGTATTAAAGTCATTACTATGAATTCATAGTGCCCGTACCTTGTACAAAATGTAGTCTTGGTGATATCCTCCTTCTTCACCCTTACATGGTAATATCCTGACCAAAAATCCACCATAGAGAAGTATTGTGATTCATGTAGCTGAATGAACAATTCATCAATTCGTGGCAGAGGATACTTGTTCTTTATTGTGATTTTTTAAGATCACGATAATCAATCAAAAAGTGCATTGACCCATTCTTCTTCTTGACAAAGAAGACTGGTGCACCCCATGGTGAAGCACTTGGGTGTATAAACCCTTTATCTAGATTCTCTTGTAGTTATTTCTTCATCTCCTCGAGCTCCACAAAAACCATTTTATATAGAGTCTTGTATATTTTCAAATCTCTTTGTATAATATTTATTGATAATTCAACATATCTTATAGGAGGAAGACTAGAAAATTCCTTGAGAAACTCTTTAGCAAATTCCCTCACAATAGGCATGACTTCAAGGATGGTTTCTTCATTAGACTCAATCATCTGAGCCAGATACGTGTGATCACAGGGGGTGTAATATCCACACTTGTGATTATGGTTCTAAATAAGATTCATCTTCCTTCTTTCACTTGTGCCGAATCGAGAGTCGATTCACCATATAGAGAGTGATTTCTCTCTCATGGAAATTTATGTTGGCGCTATATAGAGAAATCCAATCCATAGAAATAGTTAAATAAAATTCCTCCAATGGGAGTATGAAGACATTATATGAGAAGTTAAATCCAAAAATTCTGATAGGGGAGGAGATATATTCATGGGTTACAATGACTTCCCCATTTTACATTCTCACTGACATCTTTAATTCCATGATTTGTGGTGGTGTTGGGATTGTTCTACTGAACTTTCGGGATACAAAAGAATTCGTAGAACTGAAATTTTGGGATGAAAAATAATGTGTAGTACTAGAATCAAAAATTATGTTCTCTATTGTTGAATGAATGACAAGAGTACCTATCACCACTTCGTTTTCAGGGTTCACTTTGGAAGTAGTGATGGAAAAATATTTCCCTTTCTACCTTGGAGGTTATTGTTTTCCTCTGTAAACCCATGGCTTAGGGTACTAGTTTGCAAAGTGCCCTGGTTCTTTGCCATTAAAGCAATGAAAAATGAGTTGAGGGTAAAACGGAGCATTGCCCTCCTCGTTAGGAGCCACAAGTTTTTCTTGTTGGCTGTTAATGGCCAAGTGTCCTTCTCTTCCACACCTAAAGCATTTCGTCGTCCCCTTCATGAAATTTCCAGGGTGCTTCTTTTCGCACCATTGTCAAGTGGGGTGTAAGATTTTACATTCACCATTGGAATTATCCATCAGACTTCCAGAATTAAGTCCTCCTTGAAATTATTATACCCTTGATACCCCTAAGATTTATCGATATACATTTAGACTTTGAGGGCACAACAAACAATTTCCTCATAGCCCTCGAAGTCATGGATCACTAGGGTTTTCTGTAGGCTAGTTTTTATCCCACAAAAGAAGAGGTCAACCTTGTATTATAGGGTAACGAAAAAGCCAACAGAAAATCATGCAAGCCTTGTGATTTTTTCCTCATATGATCTGATAGATTCTCAATTTTTTTCTTGAGGGAAAGAAAGTGCCTTTCCATATTAAGTCAAAGGGTGTGAGAGAAATATTTGTCGAAAGTCATTTTCTGGAAATCTTTCCATTCCAACACCTTGATATCCTCCCCAAACATCTTATTTTTGATCAATGTACAATATTTATTAGCTTCACCCTCCATACAATAATCATCTAGAAAAAACTTCTCTTGTTCAAAACATTGAAGGATGGAGAAGATATTCTAAATGAAGTTGATCCATTGTTCTGCAATTGATGTATCAGATGATCCATTAAAAATATGAGGCCTTCATCTCATGAATCTCTCTATTGTGACTTGTTATTTCATAGGGGGTTAAATGTTCCTCTTGACCCATGTTTCTATTCAAATCATGGGTTAAATGAGAGAGTATCATGAAATTTTTCTTTGATTCCTACTCCCATCAGATTGGGAATCTCATTTGAACATTCATCACATTTATCTTCACATCGGTTGTTAGCTCGAGTCCTCCTATTACCGGCCATTGGCTAGAATAAAAGGAATTTTAGGGGTAACACATAAAGGGTAATCCAAATAAAAAAATTGATGACTTATAAATTAATTTTATTTCAATAACTTATGAACTTATAGGCATCAATATATGTTATCCATGATCTACTTCCCAACATATATTCTTAGGGGATTTTTTTCCCTTAATAATGGTTCATAATATGTTTGTGAATTTACCAAAGCATATCCCTTTGGAGTGTCATAACCGAGAGTGAAGCAAGGCACGTTGTCATGCAGCAGTTCCTATTAGAGTCTAACTCAATGTGGTGTTTTCAAGTTTTACCCCTAGATACATCTGTGCCAAAGATGCATGTACCTGCATGTATCTAGACAGGGATGCATTTTCTTGATAAACCACTTACTCAATAATCACCAAAATTTAGGGGTGTTTTTATTATAATTATTCTGATCCCTAAGGCTTTCACTCGGGTTTCACTACTGGAAACATAGATTTTTAAAATGGTTTTATACAAACAGTTTGAAGAAACTGTTGGTATACTATACAAAAGGGCAGCATTTCCCTACAGTTTGTTCAAACCATAGGGAATGTGTTATTATATTTAATATTTCCCAAATGGTTTGAGTAAACCATTGGGAAATCTATAATTTATCTAATATATACTAAATATTTATTAAAACCGTTGTTAAGGAGAAGCTTCCCCAATGGTTTTTAAAAACCGTTGGGAAATTTCCCCCCCAAATACACAGCAGCCCATTTCCCACTCTGCCCAATTGCAGACCCGAATCCGAAGCACCTCCAGAAGGTATCTCTTTACTCTAGTCCAAAAAAATCCTTTCACTCATATACCCTTCTTTAATCAAGAAATTTTTTATTTCTAAACTTCATATTAGTAAGTGTTACCTTTTATTAATGTTTTCAATCTATTTTTTTTTTCTGTTTTCTATTTTAATTTTGGCTAAATCAGAGTTCCTACAGTCTGTGGCATACCAATCACTTTGATTTTTTTTCTATTTTTTGTTCCACACTTCAATGATGGTAATGGTTTTGTTTAGACATATGGTATAGATGTGGGTAATGGATATAAGGATGGTCCATTTGAAGGGATTGGGGATGGTTGGGGTAGTGGTGTAGGTGGTTTTTCATTTTTTAGCAGGGTGATATGGTAGTTTCTATAAACATTAGTTTAGTTGAAAATTGGATTTGGATTTTGTATTTATAGTTTTTATTCAAGGAATAATGGGAAGGGTATCAACATTCAGGACGAATTGGCTATTGGTTGGGTGATGGATTGGAATTGTGATGTTTGTTGGATTGGGTATAGCTAAATTTTAAGGCATTATATGGGTATTTCCACCCATGAACACCTCCACCCCACCCCCTGGACACCCCCACCACCCTAGAAAGCCCCCACCCCCATGGAAACCCCCATGGACTCCCCCCATTAGACAGCCACCACCCCACCCCTTGGACACCCTACCCCCTTTGACAACCCCCTCCTCCACTCCTGGACCCCCCCCACCCCCTAGACAGTCCCACGCCACCCCTTGGACACCCCTCACCCCCCATGGATATCCCCCATCCCTGGAAACCCCCATGACACCCCCACCCCCTAGGAAAACCCCCAACCCCTAGAAACCCCCACCCCCAAGACCCCCACCCCCCAAGACCCCCACCCCCTAAACACCCTCCACCACCTTGGACAACGCCATCCCCTTAGATAGCCCCCTGGACACCATCGCACCTCTGAGACACCACCACACCTCCTAAGTGCTGGTAACAATTTTTAAATTGGAATTAAAAAAGTTGGTGATTTCCCATTTCCCCAATGATATTTCCTAAGAAACCCATAGATCCCTATAAATAGATTTTGTAATGTTTTGATAAATTGAATTTGTGACGTTTTGATAAATTGAATTTGTCATGTTTTGATAAATTGAATGGGTTGATTGGAATGAAATGGATAATCCATGATGGTTTTCCTTTCTTAATAAGTAAAATGGTTTTAAATAAAATTACCCTAAGGGGGGCTACAGGGGGGGTTGTCCAGGGGGTAGGGGGATACATGGGGGTATAAGGGTTACATAGGTGTGGGGAGGGGGGTATGGGATGCCCAAGGATGGGTGTGGGCTGTCCAGGGGGTCAGAGTGGGGTGAGCAGGTGGGGGAGGGGTGTGAGCTATCCTGGGGGGGGGGATGTCCAGGGGTGGGGGTGGGATTTCCAAGTGCGGGGGGGGGGGGGGGGGGGCTATCCATGGGGGTGGTGGGCTATCCCGGTGGGGGTGGGGGTGTGGGATGTCCTGGGGGGGGGGGGGGGTTGTCTAGGTGGGGAGGTGGTGGGGGTGGGAGGGTGTCTAGGTTGGGGGTGGGGGGGGGGGGGGGTGGGGGGTGGTGTCCAGGGGGGCTGTTGGGGGTAGGGGCTACAAGGGAGTGGGGTGTGGGCTGTCTAGGGAGGGGATGGGCTTTCCAGAGGGTGGTGGGTGAGCTATCCAGGTGGGGGAGGGGGCACGAGCTGTCCAGGGGGGGGATGTCTAGGTGGGGGGTTGTCCAGGTTGTAGGGGGGCTATAGGGGAGGGGGTGTGGGATATTCAGGGAGGGGGGGTAGGCTGTCCAGGGGGTGGTGGGTGGGATATCCAGGTGGGGGTGTGGGCTATCAAGGGGGTGTGCTGTCAGACGGGAGTGGGGGGGATGGGCTATCCTGGTGGTGGAGGGTGGTGTGGGTTGTCTGGGGAGGAGGGGGGTTGGATTTCTAGGAAGGGTGTGGGGGGGGGGGGGGTGTCTAGGTGGGATATGTGGGGATATCTAGGTTGGGGGTGGCTGTGTTGGTGGTGGTGGTGGGGGAGGGGGTTGTCTAGGGAGGGGGTGGGGGTAGTCTTGGGAGGGGGGTGGGTTTTCCACTCCGATACTCTAAAAAAACAAATATGTATCACATATAACCAATGAATAGTTTCTTTAACATGTTAGGACGTTTCTTGAAGTTCCATACCGACACTCACTCTTACCCTTCCAAGAAGAAGTGATCTATACAAAGAAATCCCACTCAGGTTCTTATCCACTATCCATATTGATCTCATACAAATTTAACATTCGTACAACTCCATATCATTTAATGATACAACAAAGCTCATACTCCCATGAGTAGTGTTCCATCATAACATGTCACATATGCCTAAAAAATATACATAATATCACATTTGACACACACACAAAATTTTGTAAACATACACCTTGTTTCACAACCAAGAATTATCTCTTAGCTAGCCTCTCAAGGAATCAATAAGCCACATACCTAGCTAAAAATTTGGAGGTGTGTTTATAATTAGGTGTTTGTTTTTAGAATTTACGTATGATATTTAGAGTGGAAGATAAAATCCGATCCACATATGATATTTGGAGGCGTGTTTACAATTAGGTGTGTTGTGATTTATATGTATTATATTCATGGTTTACACGGACAATCGTTTGAGTCATCTATAATAGGCTTGAAATCATGATAAAATTGGATAGAGATTGGATTCTATGACCCTAGTTGTGGGTGGACACCCCCACCCCCTTGGACATCCCCCCACCTCTTGGACCCCCACCCCTAGACTCCCCCACCCCCTGAACACCCTGCCAACCCCATAGACAACCCCCCATCCCCTGGACATCCCCTACCTCCCCTGGACACCCCCACCCACCCCCTTGGACAACCCCCTGGACACCCCAAACCCTGTTGGGTAGCCCCCACCCCCTGGACAGCCCCACACCCTTGGACAACCCTCCACCCCCTGGACAGCCCCCACTCCCTAGACTCCCCCAACCCCTTGGACAACCCCCTTGGACAACCCACCCCCTAGACAGCCCCCACCCCCTGGATTCCCCAACCCACTTGGAAATCCCCCTCCCTTGACAGCCCCCCACCCCTTGGACAACCCCTCCTAGATAGCCCACTCCCCTGGATAGCCCCCACCCCCTGGACAATCCCACCCCCTGGATAGCCCCCCATGACACCCCACCCCCTTAGACAACCCCCATGGAAACCACCCCACCCCCTTGGATACCCCTCCCCTTGGAAATCCCCCACCCCTCGGGACAACCCCCCACCCATGGACACCCCACCCCTTGGTTAGTGTATGTGATCACTCAAATAATCTACTAAAATATAGAATTTCTTCAATATAAAATTTACACAACCCCTGAATAATTCTCCTCCACAAGTGTACATGGTCTTGTACACTCATGTATAGTTCTTCAAAGTTATTTTGTTATAAATACAGTATTTTGTTTTCTTTTATATTATGATTCACATATTGAGTAGTGTGTTAGTTATGGTTTCATATAAATTGAACAATTGTCATTTATTTAAATATATTTTTGTTGGAACATCAATCTTATTGAACTGATTTTGACGAAATGACATATAACAATATTTTTTACAGAATGGAGAGAAGTCAGATGTATGAAACCAATTAGATCTCAACTGATTTTCAAAATAATTTGGAGATATTTTTAGATTTTTCATTTCAAAATGCTTTAGATAGTGGCCACATACACTTTCCCTATTACAATTGTGTTGGAATACCTTGTTTGAGTCGTGAAGAATTCAGCTACCACATAACCAAATATGAGTTTCAAGTAAACTATCCCGTGTGGTATCACAGTGGGGAGAAAATGAAATATCAAATTGCTGATGATCCAAATGAGAGGACTGGATTGTAGAATTTTTTATATGACTTGTTTCTGTTTATGTGTAATCATGAGAAAGAAAGGATTCTGACCGAAGAAGACTTTTATATGAGCACACATGATGCATCTAATGAAAATGATTATGTTTTCAGGGTGAAAAAATTGAATGATGCTGCCGTGAATCCAATATATCGACAATGCGGTAGAATGAAAAAGTTGGAATTTTTATTCCAATTTTTTCATAGGAAATCTATGTATGGGATTTCTAGTACTTCCATTGGTTACATTCTTACCTTCTTGAGGGACATTCTTACAAATGATGCATATATTCCCTCAAACCACTATATGGCATGAAAGTTATTTGAGGAACATAGATTTGCAAGAAACAAAATTCATGCTTTCCCAAAAGATTGTAGTTTATTCTAGGAGGAAACGACTGAACGAAATGATTGTATACAATGTGTCACATCCCGCTGGAAGCCAAAATATAATGGAACACCATCCTGTGTGCCACAGAAAGTAATGAAACACTTTCCATTGATCCCCAGACTCCAAAATCTTTCTATGTATGGTGAAATAACAATAAAAATGTGATGACATCATACTGAGAGAGAGAAGAGTAATGATGAGATGGTTCACCCAGAAGATGGATTTGCATGGTAGAGATTTGATGCTCGATATCCTGATTTTGCAGCTGACGTGCATAATGTGAGGTTGGGTCTTTCATGTTACTATTTTAATCTATTTGGGAATATTCTTACGTCCCACATTACATGGCTGGTTTTTATACACATTTATAACCTTCCTCCATGGTTGTGTATGAAAAAACCATTCACTTTCATAAGTATAATCATATTTGGACCTTCTGATCCCGACAATTATATAGGAATATACATGAAACCTTTAATAAAGTAATTGATTTTTTTGGGATGTGGGTGTGCGCACATATGATACATGTTCGAAAGATATATTTCAGATGTGTTCTGTGCTTATGTGGATGATCAATGATTTTACTTCTTATGAAATTATGTATGGATGGAGCATGAAGGGAAAACTATCATGTCTAGTTTGTATGAAGAATACACGGTCCAAAATACTGAAACATCGATGTAGTTTCAGTTTTATGGGACCTAGAAAATTCTGGCCAATGGACCATCCATATAGAAATAATCATTAAAGATTTGACAATACCATAGAGACCAATGGTCCACCTCAGCGTATGTTTGGAAATAATGTGTTTAATGAATTGAAAGATTTCAATTTTTTATTTGGGATGGGTCAAATGAAATCTGGAAAGAGAAAAAATGTTTCCATTAAAACCAGTTACAATAGGAAGAAGATAAGTAACTTATTTGATTTTCCTTATTGGTCAAACAATTTGTTACGTCATTGCTTAGACGTATTTCACATTGACAAAAATATATGTGAAATGTTGCTTTCGATTCTTCTAAATGTCAAGGGAAAGAAAAAAGATGATATATGGTCTTGACATGACTTGGTGGATTGGGGCATCAGACTAGAATTGCATCCTGTGCGTAAGAGTAAAAATAAATGGAAAGTTTCATGTGCTTATTATGTGATAAAACCTATAGAAAAAATCAATTTCTGTAAGTACTAGATACTATTAAAGTTCTTGATGGATATTCAAGCAACATATCTAAATGGGTCAATAGAAGAGAGTTGAAGTTAAAATATTTGAAGACTCATGATTATCACATCCTTCTTCATGAGTTGATTCTAATGGATATTCATCATATTCTTTCCAATAATGTAAGGGTGGCTGTTATTCGGTTGTGAAATTTGTTTAGATATATTTGTGATAATAAGTTTTCCAAGTATTTCTTTCAAAAAAAGGTGGAATATGCCCCATTAATTTTGTGGGAGTTAGAGAAAATATTTCCTCCACCATTTTTAACATGCATACTACCTCTGACAATCCATATTACAACCGAAATAATTCTAGTGGGACCTATTTATTTTCATTGGATGTATTCAAGTGAAAGAAATATGTAAACATTAAAGTCTTATGTCCAAAATATGAATCATCTCGATGGTTCTATCATGAATGGTTACTTGGATCAAGAATGTATGGATTTATACTCTATGTATTTGTCTCATGTTACTATAAGAATGAACAGATTAATACGAAACAATAAAAAACAGTATGAGAAAATTGAACCCAGTTTTCCATCACTTTCTCAGACAGGAGGGTTTCTTGGATCTTATACATTGATGACATTAAGCCTAGAAGAGAGAGAGACGGCACATCACACAGTTTTGTTCAATGACTACATTTTTTAAGTAAATTGAATATGTATATCTTATATATATATATATATATATATTAAAATATTCTTATGTTTATCTACAGGTAACATAATGCGATGATAAATAGGAAGCATCATTCTTTATCTTTGAGAAGGAGGGAGACTTTTCATAGAAAAGAGTTTTATGCATGGTTAAAATTGAAGTTAATAATATTACTATTTAAAATAATTAAAATAATATTTTATTAAGTTTAATATTCATTTATATTTTAGGTATTGAGTTTTCTTGCTGACTCTGTCTCTGGGGAAATAAGAGCATTGGATTTTGGTCCTAATACCATGGTTTGTGACTGTAAGTCAATTGTTATCAATGGGTACAAAATTTATTATCATTGAATAAGAAAATAACATGAGAACACAACATGATGGTGTCATGGTTACTGAAACAACAGACTATTATGCCAATGCATCATATTGTAGACAGCGATTTGAAAATTTTGGTTATTATGGAGTCGTTGAAAGAAATAACAATATTGGATTATTACTCTCATGGATGAGTCACGATGAAAAATTTCTAGTGTTTTGATTCGATGAAGAGGCATGGAACATTTATTAATGATTTTGGATTTTGAGTAATTGATATGACTCACACTCTTGCTACCAATGAACCATATAAATTGGCATCAATTGAGAAATAAGTTTTTTATGTCAAAGACCATCTTCGACCTGAATTTGGTGTCATTATTGAAGTAATTCCAAGAATTTGTTTTGATGATGTAATTGAAACCATTCCTAATACCATTAAAAATGACCCATTTGTTACTTTTGATGAATCAAATAGATCAATTTTCATAGTTGATTGTGAACATGAAGCTGTGGTCAGAAATATATAGAATAATCCATCCATGTTCTCAATTATTTTGGTTTCTCTCAACTTGGGTTGTTAAGGTTGCTACTATTCAAATTGATTTAATATTGATTACAAATATTTTGTATCCAACCTAACTGTTATGTGATTTTCAATTTTTATTGGTTTCAATTTTATTTTAATTGAATTATTTAATTTGGAATTGAACTATATTCAACCCTACGAAACCAATATTTCTAACTTGGTGAACATTTCAATGCTTTATTGACCATGTATAAATTTAGTATAACTCTAAGACCTCCCTTTATAATTTCACTAGATAATGAACATGATGGGTTGCCTTCTTCTAAAAAACATGTATAGAAACCTATAACATCTACCTGGGCTAAAGAAATTAAATTTTTCCTTAATTTCGACAAGTGTTTTACCCCTTATGAATATGGTAGATATCTTATCCTTGTTCTTATGTTTGTATAATAATTTCCAACTATCTTAAGGGTTTAATCATTCATAATATATAGATTGATGACACTTAGTAAATAAGCACCCTACTCAAAATTAATTTTTTTATTACATCTTGTACGATTTATTGAAATCATTATATATTCATTCAATATCACCTAAAAAAATGGATAGTAAAATTATCCATGAATCCACCTATTTCCTATCAGATATTTTGTATTTTGGGTTACACATTATTTACCCTTTTATAATTACTTCCACTTTCAAATTATGGAAATTCAACCAATTAAACAGAGGCGACAGAAAAAGATAATTGAAAACAATCATCACATGGATGATATGGGAATTACACCACTAGTTAATATAGTGAGTATTTTATTGAAAATATATATATTTAAATAATACATAATGTTATGTGATTAATTTTTTTTAACATTTTTGCAAGATCCACCTCTTAGGTGACAATTATTTGATGAAGAACCTATTAGTGGTCCTAGTACTTAGGGTGTTCTCACAACGGAGGGGGGGGGGGGTATGAGAGCTAGCTGATCAAATCGGCAAACCCAATTAGACCCTACCCCTCCCAATGACAAACAATCTATCACACATTCTGACCCCATTGTGTCATTAGGGACGCACGAGATATTTAGGCCTCCCATGTTTTAACAACATTTTACATTTGAGCCTCCTCACCCATCATTACCATATCTCATGATGATTCCCACTCCCCATCCAGCATTTGTCCATCCATCCATGTCACCTTCTTTTACTTTTGAATCCTTCTCTCCCACCTTTTGTATTCCATCATCTTTAACTCTTGATCCACCAGAGTCTGTACCTACAGAGCATACATTGGGACTCACTCCACCTGTATAGGGTGTTCCTTCAGTTTATGTGGATCCAGCAGCTCCCATTGATAGAAACACCACATATATATATAGACAACCCTAACAAATATTTATACCATTTTTTATTTTCATTATAACATGTACTGATAAAATAATTTTTTTCCTTTCATAATAGATACATCTACTCATAGGATGCATGGGAGGGGGCATACACGCATGCATGCAGTGTAGAACCGTTGCATGCAGTTAATGGTGGACTAAAATGAAGATAGATAAATGATTGAAAAAACAGGGCAGCAATGTCGGAGTTTTTTGGAGACACTTTACAAATACTCTGACATAATTCTTGTCAGCCCACTCTCATGGAGACAGTTTCCAAATAAATTAAAGGATAATTCTTGGGCAGATATATGAGTAAAAAAATCTATTGTATTTAACGTAATATTTTTTTCATATTTATATGAATTAATATTTCGGTGTCAGCTTCCGTTTAATTTCCCGGAGGGTGAGGGTGCATGACCAACACGTCTGAAGGATTTAAGCATGATTTAGAGAGCCTATAAGCATGATTTGTATATTGGATGGTGTGATAGAGTTGGCACAGAGTTAGAGGCGGTCCTTGTCATTGATTATTGTTCATTAGAACATTATCAACATATGATTACTCATTGGATGACTACCCAGTTTAAGGTATCAATCCCATTTTAGGTATTTAAATGAAAATTTTATTGTTTTTCATTAATACTATCTTTTTTATTATTTAATTTTATTTAGGATTCATCCAGAAGAAATAAAAAAACATTGATGATAAATAATACCTTCACACATTGGGATGTACTACGATGCCAGATCATGAGAGGAAGCTGGTATGACAGTTGTTTATATAACTTTAATTATGAAATTTATTATTGGTAACCTATTTTTAATCTTGGTTTACTACATTTAATGTCATTTTAGAGGCAAACATTGAATATTTAAGGACGCGTTCCTTGATCAAAACGGTTTTGCTTGAGTAGATGGAAGAAAGATAGAAGTGCGGTTAATAAACCGACTCAGCAGCAGATTGTAAGTTTTAATATGTTAATTTCAAATTTTAATATCTATTTTGTAACTTAATAATCTATTTATATTTTTAACAAGATGCTTTAGAAGCCCTTGATGCCCAGGAACCAGAAAATTTTGGGCCAAATGATCATTTACATTAGGTGTTGGGATATGAGAACCCTGGAAGAGTACGTTGCCGACCTAGGAAGAGTATAGACCTGACGAGGTATTGGAATTACTTAGGTATGATTTGTAGTACCACTGAGTTCAAGCAGGTATGGAATATGCAGAATAAGCTGCAAAAAGGGCCACAGAGATGATAAATTAGTCTGCTAGGGCTAACACTGCATTTATGAAACTAATGGAAGTTTTACACCCAACACTTCCACTAGAGGCCATCACATCTTGTGATGAATATATATCATAGATGTGTTCTATATATGGTTCTCTAGGTGGAAATTATAGCAGTGGTCAAGACAATGGCAAGGAAGAGGGTGAGGTGGATGAGGAGGAGGGTGAGGAGGAGGTCGAGGTGGAGGAGTAGGGCGATGAGGAGGAGGAGGGTGAGGAGGAGGCCTAGGCGGAGTACGAGGGAAAGGAGGAAGGCATTGAGGAGGGCATGTATGAAGATGTGGATGAAAATGGGGATATGGGTGAGGCAGATGACGATAGAGATGATAGTGATGGTGATGAGGGACATATTGATCTCTTACATTTTTGAATGATATTACTAACATGCGATGTTTGATGATTTTTTGTGCTTGAATGTATGTGTGATTAGGTAGGTCACATTATCTTTATTTATTAATCTATAAATAACAAAACATAACTTGATGATTTTTTATGAATGATTCACCCCTCCCCAGGAAACCCCCACCCCAACAGCCCCACCCCTAGACACCCCCACATCCTTGGACACCCCCACACCTCCCTGGATAGCCCCCAATCCCCCTGAACACCCCACCCCTGGACACCCCCTATCCCCTTGGATATCCCCCCAAACTTGCTCGACACGCACACCCCCAACCCACCCCCTCCCATCCCCTAGACACCCCACACCCCTTGGATAGACCCCACACCCCCTGGATAGCCCCACAACTCCCCCTGAACACCCCCACACCCTGGACACCCATTTCCCATTGGACAACCTCCAACCTCCCTGGACACCCCCACCACCTGGACAGCTTCCCTCCCACCCACGTACACCCCCAACCCTGGACACCCCCACCATTGGACACCCCCACCCCCACGAAAATCCCACCACCACCCAAAACTGCCCCCTGACACACCCTTCCCCCTTGGATTGCCCCAACCCCTTGGATAGCCCCCACCCCCTAGACACCACCGCACCCCTAGATACCCCCACCCTTGGACAGCCCCACTCCCTGGACAACCCCACCCCGTAGACAGCCCCCCCCAAGACACCCCTACCCCCTTGGACACCCCCAACCCCATGGACAACCCCTCCACCCCCAGGACACCACCCCAACCCATGGACACCCCCACCCCCTAGACACCCCACCCCCATGGACAACCCCCACCCCCTTGGACATCCCCCACCCCTTGGACAACACCCCACACCCTGGACATCCCCACCCCTATGACCCCCACCCCCATAGATAGCCCCCACCCTCGTGGACAACCCCCCCACCCCCTCAGACACCCCCACCCCCTTCGATAGCCCATCACCCCCGTGGACAGCCCGCCCACCCCACCTGGACACCCCCACCCCCTAGACACCCCAGACCCCCCTGGAAAGCCCCCAACCTCATAGAAAACCCCACCCCCAAGACACCACCCCACCCCTGGACACCCCCACCCCCTATACGCCCCCATCCCCCTGGACAACCCCCACCCCCTGGACAACACCCACCCCTCGGACACCCATACCCCCTTGGACATCCCCCAACCCCTTGGACATCCCCTACACCCCTTGGGAACCACCCCACCCCTAGACACCCCCACCCCCTAGACAACCCCCCCCCCCCCCTCTGAAACCCCCTACCCCATGTAGAACCCCAACCTCATGGAAAACCCCTCCACCCCCTGGAAAACAACACACCCCATGGACTTCCTCACCCCTGTACACCCCCACCCCCATGGACAGCCCCCCACCCCATGGAAAACTCCCCCCGGACACCCCCTACCCCCTTGGATTTCCCCCAACCCCCTAGATATCCCCAAACCCCTGGACACCACCCCACCCATGGAAACCCCCACCCCCTAGACATCCCCACTCCTCGGATAGCCCCCCAGACACCCCAACCCCCTTGGATAGCCACAACCCCCGGGACAACCCCTCCACCCCCCTCGACACCACCCCACCCCCTGGACACCCCCACCACCCCTGAAACCCCCACCCCCATGGATAGGCCCCACCCCCTGAAGAACCCCACCCCTCGAACATCCCTACCCCCTTGGACATCCCCCCACGGACAACCCCCACCCCCTTGACACCACCCTACCCCTAGACACCCCCACCACATGGGAAGCCCCCCACCACCCTGAACATCCCCCACCCCCAAGACACCCCCATCCCCCCTAATATCCCCCCCATCATGGACAAACCCCCTGGACACCCCCATCCTCCCTTAAAACCCACCCCTGGACACCCCCTTCCCCCTTGGATAGCCCCCAACCCCCTGGATAGCCCCCCACCCCCAGGACAACCCCCACCCCCAGGACAACCCCCACCCCTGGACACCCCTACCACCTTGGACAGCCCCAACCCCCTAAACAGCCCCCACCCCCATGTCACATTACCCCTTACTACAACATGGCATACCACATTATCCAAAAATTCAAATCTCATCTGATTTCACCCATGCTTATGAACAACAATTCCATATTCAAAACCTGAAACATGATTTTCTTATTTTGGGGTTATTGAATTCTAAATTCGGAATTCAATTCTGTATGTGTTTTAGAGAATTCAATATTGTATGTATTCAATTCATTATTCTATATTTCATAGGGTAACTGACTTCTGAATTATGAATTGAATTCTGTATGTGTTAATTTTTAATTAACTTATGAATAATGAATTATGAATTCTTTATGTGTGTAATTAAATACAAAATTGGTGGTTTTGAGAATTATGTGTTGTATGAATTCTGTATGAATTCATATAGAATTATGTAATTATTCTTTAAGTATTGATAATTCTGCACAACGGGAGGCAGACCTGCTGTTGGAAGTTCTACAAGTGCACAGGGGGAGGCATGGTTGCTGTAGGTGTATAAATCCTATGCCAATGGTTGTAAACTGTTGACATATGTGTCTAAACAAAACATATACCAACTGTTTCATGTAAACCGTTGGAAAAATTATATACCAATTGTTTACAAACCATTGGTATATAACATTTTAATTTACTTTTACCAATGGTTTATGGGGAACTGTTGGTAAAATTATTTACCTATAGTTTGAAAACAGTTGGAATAGACATGATGTTTGATATTTCCAATGGTTTTAAACCGTTGGTAATGATTTATACCAATGGTTACATGAAACCATTGGAATATAATCCATTTTCCTTCCATATCACAATGGTTATCATAGAATCGTTGGGATATACCTATCCCCACGGTTCCAAGACAAATGGTTTTGACAATTTTTTGTATATTTTATACCAACGATTTGAAACCTTTGGTAAAGGATAAGTTTCCAGTATTGTTTTGTAATCCTAATCCCAAAAATAACTAAAACTATCCTTTAATACCAACTATAACAACCATACTCTTTATTTCACACTTAATCATAATTTATTGCATAAAACATTCACTTGATAAAACATAGAATATTGAGAGGTATAATGTCTTTGGGGCTTAGGAACATTACATAACAACATAAAACATAAAACATGATATCTTATTGAAAACATCTTCTACATGACCACATCAGTCCTTTGTACTTAGAATTGCATGTGATAACCTGAGGACATGCATAATATAAGGGCGAGATATAAATCCCAATAATGGAGTATAAAGGCATAACATGAAGAATACAATACATGTTAGGAAATAGGAAAATCAATGGAGCATAATAGAAACATGAACATAAATGCATGATATATCATGATTATCATAAGTTGGAAATGTAGCAACAACATTTTTCATGATATTAACATGAGCCAAGGATTATTTCACATGGATCATGAGTAAACCTTCATTGAACTTGAATTATCATGAGTAAAACCTCATTCCACTTGACTTATCATGATACTGATCTTTACCCAATGCATTAGAGTGCTATTAGGGCGCACCCTTCTTAATCATTTCATTTCATGTATAAGTGTACCACATAGATCATATAACATGGGCTAATTAAATATCATAATTTATTTCAAGATAAAGGAATGTGGAATTCATACATGAAACACTATAATCAATAAGTAAATTAACATAAAGGTGAATACCCTTGATAGATAAATAGGCATGATATTCACTACACAATGAGTTTTTCTTGGAAAATCGCAGTGCAATTTCGGCAGCATAACAACATGACATAAGTGTTCATAAAAAACGTTTATGAGAGATAAAGGTGTGTCTCATCATATGTACATGAAATGGAAAGTAAGGGGGTAATATAGAAACATGTTCCAACATATTTAATTGAATTTAGATTTATAATACAACAGAATTACTTTAACATAAATGAGGAGAGAGAGACCCCTTAAGGAATTTCGGCATGGTAACAGGTGTACATGGGAAAAATTAATGAGATATAAAGGGGTATATCGTCATTAATACATAAGTAGGGATGTATGGGGGAGGTGATAAATCATACCCTAACATTTTTAATTGAAAAAACGGGTATAACAGCATAAATAAATTTGGCAAATTGAGAATGGATGAAATCTCTTACTTGGAAGAGTAACCCCAAAGGCTAGTGAGAGGATTGAGAGATGCTTCTTGGGAGCTTGATGTGAATTGGAAGGATTATATAGAGAGGAGGAAAGATGATGGTCAATCTCTAAAGGAATTTAGTGAAGACGATGTGGGAGCATGGGTGGGTTTATATAGGAAAAGAGAGGGAATTATTAATTATTTAGGTTTTGGACACCACACATTAAACTAATTAAAACCACAAACCATACCATGGGGTTTTCACATGGTTTTTCCAAATTGGAGTGGAAAAAAATATTTTATAAGGCAAATGGACGATGTTCTTAAAATAGTAGGCTTTCCTGGGTAGAGGTGAGTCACACTCTTAAGGAAATCCATTTAAAAAGATTAAATGTTTTATAAGTCTTGGATGGTCCACTAAGGCTTTTTAAAATAAATAAAACAAACTTAAAATCACATTATTTTATTGGTAAAACATATAATTGCCTAAAACCCCATTTATTGTATTTTATTACATCAATATATGGTCATTATGATGTCATAAATACATTATATCATTAAACAATATTTAATTTTTACCCAAAAATTTGAATATCTCAGAAAATTATGAAACATTTACTGCTGGATAATTTCAATGTCCAGATTCCAAAAATAATATTCATTCTATCTAAATTATTTTCTAAAAATGTGAATTTTTACTTTCAAAATAACAACTAAACATTTAAAAAAATTCATGGGTTTTGACAAAAACTGCTTTTAAACATTAATAAAAATCAAAATTGTATTCATAAAAAAATATACGATAAATAATATTTAATAAAAATTAATATATTAATAATATTTAATTAAAATATTATTTAATTCAAAAAAATCCATTAATTCATAAAAATATATAACTTAATTAAATATTACCTAAAAAACTATTTTTTCTTTGAAAACTATTTACAATGTAACAATAATAAAATGAATGTATATTATTTATTATATAATAAAATAATGAACATAATCATAGTGCTACGATATTGTTACAGAACCTCTTTTAACACCCATATAAGACCGAAGGGTAAGGTGTGCGATGGTGACAGACTCTTGGGGTGGCTCTGATAACATTGCTTGAGTGGTAATCTCTATCAACTTCCACTTCTCCTGTATGTGGTTTTGCTCGAGCTTTACATGTTGAAGCTCGGCTTGGTCTTGTTCAAGAGTGAATACCAATTATGCCACCTCCTTTTTAAGCTAAAATAAATGGGATTAGTATGGTTAATGTCCACTGGATGACGCCATCACTTCATATGTCTGAGTAAATTGGATTTCTTAAATCCCTATATTTATACTAATCATGTGATCACTATTCAAAGGATATATTAGTAACGATCACAATTCATAATGGTATTTTAAAATCCAATAACATAAAACCAAGGAAGTGTATATGTTTTACATAACTATTTCACATAATAAGAATTTAATTAGATCAAGAGGAATTTTCATTAACAAATGTTTGGGCCATTTCATATAAAATGAAGAATAAGAGTTTATTTCTTACCGTCATACATGTAACAAATTGATGAAGAAGTAAATGGATGAAAAATGTATCACTATGAAATCTTGGAAAAGTAAATTTTGTTGAAGAAGTTATTAGTTTCAAAAAACACCTTAATAAGAAGGTGAATACTGTCTTCTATATAAAGTGTAAAGAACTATCCAAGAGATATAAAACAAGTACTATCATTTAAATATAGTGAAAAAAATTGAAGGGATATTCCATACTTGTTTTAACCACATTTAAAAGATCATTTTCTAATGGTTGTGTTATATTAGATTATTTAAAAACCATGCATGGACACACTAATACCATTGATTAGTGTACTTGGTAAAAATATCATAGTCCATATTTACCAATTTTCATATACATGTATATGTGAAGAAAAAATTAATAGAAGAATCACGATCCTATCATTTTTAATATGTAACATGATAAAAGTTATAAAAGGATAAAACTTTCCCAATAATGATTCACGCCCCCTCTCATTGTTGAGTTTACCCCAAGATATTCTTTTTAATTGATATCATATCCAATGTTTACCTATATTAAATTATTTATATTACAAATATTCAAGGAATATTTTATTTTACTTCCCATGTAAACAATTAAGTGTATTTTTAGTGATGATTTAGTAATCTCTGATAGAAATTATATATCTACCAAGACCATGATGAATGGGAAAATTAAATATAATATAAAGATAAATAAGAATTCCTTATTATCTAAATAATAGGAAGTACCAGTTTCTCCAAGCCATTACAATAATGAAGACATATTAGGCTTGGAAAGTGAAGATCATAGGTCTCAAGTTTCCATTATGGAGACAGACAAAAAATCTACCTCAATTTCATCATGATATTCATGGTATCATGAGGTATGCATTAATTATTATAAACACTAACTTAAATAAAATATAATTTGTAGGGGTAGTGATAAAATTTTAGTTGATTTATTAATTGGTTCATTTATGCGTATGATGCATGGCTATCAAAAATAATTAGTCTCTATAATATGTGGTATATTTAAAAGCATGTGTGGAGATATCACCTAGCTTGAGGAGAAGTTAGAAGTAATTGAGAAGGCTATAAGAAATTCTAGAATTGGATGTTCAGTTAGTAAATCATGGGAAGACAAAAATTGATAAGAATATCATGATTTATTTAAATGATTTATCAAAGGTTGTTGTTAATAATTATATACCATCCATACCATCATTTAATAATGTTTCAAAACTAGATTTCATGAATATTTAATTTTGAAAAACAATTTTATTATAGGTATGGAAAATGAAAGGTGATGATTATCCTACCACTGTGACTGGGGTGGATTGAAAAAATAATGTAGAAGTTGGTTCCCCATGAATATCCCAACATTTTATAAAGAAAATTAGAACCTAACTACCGAATAATTCATAAGATCAAATATTTTGGGTCAATTTTGGTGCTGCAAAAGATTCAAGAACTTTTCACTAAATTATTAGTACAAACCACTAAATGTAAAAACTGAAAGAAGTCCCATGTCATGGGGGAGAGATCTAGAGATAAATAAGTAACATCTACATTTCTATAAAAATATATATAATTCAAATAGATTTTGAAATCATGAAAACATCTATGATGTATTAAATGATAGTGGTCACAAGGTTGGTATATTCCCATCTCAACATGTATCAAAATATTAAAAGAAAATAAGACCACATAAAGTGGTAATTAAATAAAGAGAAACATTGGGTGAATGTATATGTATACAATAAACAAAAATTATCTCAAGAAGATTTAAATTATAAAAGGTGAGAAGACCTTTGATTACAAATCCATGAAGTTTAATTAATCTATGTCCTCTAAAATAACAAATAAAATAGATATAACTCATAATAATATATATATAAGATCTAAATGTGATGCCAAATATCATAATGACATGTTGATTATTTGGATAGAATATTTGGATTGAATGTGAAAAATATATGATGATCAAGATAAGGACAATGTAAATAAATAATATACATAATGATAAAGAATATCTTCATGTGAGGTGAAACATGGAAGGAATATCTATTAGAAATTATTCTCTAATTATCCAAGAAAATTTTGAATTATTTAAGAAGATGAATATTTCACAAGGTGATAAAAGTGATAAAAAAACTCTTGATAAAAGTAGTTTCTCACAAAAATAAATCAAATAATTGATAAGATACATGCTTCCCTAAAATTAATCAATACATAAGTTCCTATGTGAAATCATGAATACTGGAGTAAATAGAGAAACTTGGATGATAAAAATAAAGCATAATTTTTATTCACATTAAGATTCAAGTAATGATCCACCATATTTCCATAGTCATTTTTTATTTTATTTATTCATATATTGAAGGAAAATAAATGTGAATAAAGTTCTTAGGGGGAGAGCCATAGAAGCAGTGAGGGTTGTCAATTCTTGAATGAAAATTTGAAGAATTTATTATCCTTGAATGACTCTTAAATTAATATTAAAATATAATTATGATAGAGGAACATCTTGGGAGGAGTTAAATATGGTGTTTTCATATCTTGGAAAACAAAGATACTGAAAATATCATCATGGTTTAATCTTATATTTTGTTTTCTGAATAACAAGTATTGAATTATGTCATTCCCTTAAAGAAAGTATTGAATAAGGTTATCCTTGGTGAAGTCAAATAAGTTGTCAAATATGGAAAATCACATGTTGAATATCCATTCTATTGTATTCTTCATATTGGAACATCATGAAATACATTCTTGATGAGATGAAGCATTATTAATATTTAAAGTAGTTTTTCCCTAGAGGGGGTGACATATTATTAAAGATAAAACTGCTATCAGAATCACTATATCAATTGGTATCAAATATAATCATTATAAAATTTTTCTTAAGACCAAGTCATTGGAAAATGATTGTTTTTTAATCTCTCATATTTATTTATAAAACACAATAATGTTAATACAAAGGGGAGTAATTGAATTAGTTAATGTCATAACATATATGGAAGAATAGATGTTCCCCAGGGGCACTTATCCTACATATTGCACTTGAAAATTATTTTATCTATTTATTAAAGAGAGTGTAGGATTTTCATGTTAATTATTATTACACAAGACTCAGAATCATCTGCATGGAATAATATTGGACAATCCTTGTAACAATTTATATGATTTATCATTTAATGTTTTATAATGAATATAAGGTTAGGGATAAAATTATTGTTCAAATCAAATCATCTTGTTTTCTATACTAATAATGAATCCTGAAGACTTAAATAGAATTTATGGATGTCCCATTTCTTATTTATATACTAATATTCTATTTTGATGAACTTTTCATTTCTTCTTAATTTGGGGAAGAGAACATGAAATGGATGTTCAGAAAAGTAAATGGGAGATAAATAATGGAGATATTCACATATTGAAACATTAATTTGGAATGAAATATGAAGTTATTTAAAATAAATACAAATGTATAGAATGAAGATCCCACTTTGTTTGTGTGTTGTATTTTCTGTCAATATTATTTATTTATTTTTTCATTGGTTGTAATTTATATGTTAATATATTTATTTTTTTAATATAATGAAAATACTAGGAAGAATTTTTTAAAAGTTCAGTTTCAGTATCCAAGATATTGAATATGAACCGAAAATTGAAACATATATTGTATGGATGGATGAAAAATATAATACTCATTTATTATAACCATAAAGATGTTTTTTGATGACTTTTATTTTATAACAATGATGAATATTAAACTATTCCTACATTTGGAAACCATGTGTCACTATTTTCCTTATCAAGACACATTTTTTTCAATAATGAAGATGATCATAAAAATATTTATTTCCATAAATACAATTTGTAGAAGAAGATCATAAAATATAATTTTTATTGTATGAATAGTTATTTGAATGTTTCATTATATTTTAAAGAGTGCTAGGAAATGGTGTTTTATATTGATGATCTTCCTAAATCATTTCATTGGAGTTTTCCAAAAAAAAGGTCAACCATGAGAAAAAAATCTAGGGACTAACTCAACAACTCATGTGGGACCCTTGGGTCACCACATGGTAGATATTGGAGTATGCTAGCTAGCTATGGTGGAATAATGATGTTGGAGCATAGTTCCCACACATGGAGCCCAAGGGGTTTTTTGCAGGGAATGTGAAAATTGCACACAAGGTTTTTTGAGGGAGCACCTAAGGGTGTTGTGTTGCCATTGTAAGGTGTTGGTGCAGTGTATCCATGTTTGAACCTTAGTGCCATGGATTGAGAGGTAGTTGGAATGAATTTACATATTTCTAAATTCAAAACCAATCACTTTTATGATGTGGGACACATGAGCAGGTAACTTTTCTAAGGTTAAAAACTTATGAACATAACACGAGGTGTCAGATGGAAATAATCCAGACCATCCAATTTATTTGAAACACCATCTTCAACCTCACCATTCATTAAAAAATTCATTATTTCTTAAATTTCTACATGCCATGAAGAAATTTTTCTTTAATGTACTGAGAACAAGACTATGATACAATCTCTCCATAAAAATGATTCGAATCTTATGGACAATTTATATGATTCTTGTATGACCAATAGTTCAAAGAAGGTGACACTAAAAAATGAAAATGATGTTTCAGAGTAATTTTCATGAATCTGATTATTATGGGAGACTAAGAGACTAAAAAGGATAACGAGGTTGTTATCATGTTCACATAATATAATCATCATGAGGGGTTTCGTTATAGAAGACAGAACTCCATTATTTTTAGCATCATGGAATTATAGAATATTTGAATTACCAAAAGATTCTATAATATTATTATCAGAACTTCTCATGGAAATAAGATTGTATTTGAGTCAGTGAATGATAAAATAAAAATTATCGATTCTCAACTAAAATCTCCAAATCCCCACTAATGAAAAGTTACTTCCATTCACATATGATTGAGAGCTATCATTTCTCTAAGAAATAGAGACATTTTGAAAATTCTCCTACACATAGTAGTCAAGTTCTACAAGCCTCCTAGTTTAAATGAAGAGGGGTGTTCCATGCTTTTCCATAGTTTGATGAAGAACCATTCACTATTACATGAATAATAATAATCTTAATGCTTTATTTTTTTGTTAAAAACACCCCAAGAGATTTGTGAAGAACTGGTTCCATAAATCTCTCCGCTTTCATGAAGAATAGTTTTGTGAGCTAGTGATTGTGTATTAAACTAATATTATATTAAATTAATAGAACATTGTACATGTACTCTATTGATAAATGATGGAAATAGAGATGTATCACACACTATTTTGTGTGTGTGAAAGAGGAGGTAACTACATAAACTCAGTACAAAAGTCATGTGTATGAGAACATATGTGATACATAACCGAAGAGTGTGCCTATAACTAGATTTCTTTATGATCACCATCCATATTATTTTTGAATTTTCAAATGAAACTTTTGAAGGGGTATGTGTGAACCCACCGCAAGTCCAACCAGATACAAAACCCACCCATTGAAAAAAACCCAAGAACCAACCAGATACATCCCGCCCATGCAAAAACCAAAGAACCACACCCATTAAAGTTTTCCACATTTCAAAATTCAAATTTCCAAAGCAGATCACCACCAAATGTGTGTAAAAGCTGCATGCACCCTTTCACTGCCTATCACCATCAGAGTAATCTACCACCCGAACATATCACCGCAATCATCGTAGAAAAACCCACCACGAGCCACTCGATGACTGACATCTAGTACGCCTTATCACTTGAATCACCCCCATTAATCTATTAAACATAATCATCAGTACTTTGAGAAACTAACTACCATGTTTCCATCGCCCTATCATCATCGAAGCTGGAACCCAGAGCGACTGAAAACTCATCAAAAACGGTAAACTCCACCGTCCGCACATCAACTTAATCAAACAACTGAGATAGAGGCTCATTCCTTGGGGAACAGATGACTGCCCAAACGCCACCTCCCAAATCTCTTACAAACCATCACACCCGACTGAACTGGAGAGAAGAAAAGGTACTCGGGGACAGGGTAAGTTTAAAGTTGCATGAGATTCTAGGGGAAAGATCCTTTCGCCAAGGACCATTCGAGCATACCAAAAATACATAGCCAAAAAACAACCGCACACAACGCCCTCTGAGAAGAGGCTAAAAAACTGAAATAAAAACCATACAAAGACATAAAACAATAAATAGAAGAAATTTTAATAGAAAAGAGGAAGCCTGAATTGAATCCATAAAAGGAACTGGGGATTGAATCCATAAAATTAAACCCCTACCAAAACGAGGTAAACTGAAGAAGAGAAACAGAGAAACGAAGAACCCCGTGTTACCCTTAAACCCACCTCCACAATCCCAAATACATCTGAGGAACCAACACACGCATCCAAGATGGGGTTGTGTGTGTTGGGTCAGATCGGCAGAGCAGGGGTGGAAGGGGAGAAATCGAGGTAACTCCATAGAATCAGAAGTAAAATAACCTAGTGAGAAGGAAGCCGGAGAATCCAAAAAGAGGACCCATCGCTGCCGAGAGGACAACAAAACCCGAGGATGGAGATACCGAAGTCAAAAAGGAGGCCCGAGTGAAGAAACCCTAGAAACATGGAAAATGAAGCAACTGGAGGGGGAGTAAAATCCCATTTCCGTCGAGGATAGCGTGAAACCCTAAAGGGAGGTCGAAGCCTGAAGCAGAGAGTAGTTCCCGGCAGAGTGGGGTGCCATTTTTCATGAAGAATTTTATGAAGGAAGAAGAATAATTGAACATAAAAATACACTATCATCATATATGTATGTTCATAAGTATTTAAAGGATAATGTTAATAGTACTTTTATACTTTCATTCATACGTGAATGTACATGCATACGTGAGCACATAAGGAAAATTGAAATATACTTTCAAAAAAGATAGAAAGAATAAATATCATATATGTTCCAGGATTTAAGACATTGAGAAGACCATGACTTTTTTGTTACACATGCATGATGGTAGTGAAATTCCCATGCGATGTGGTTTATATGAATTGTGTATAGTGATCTTGAGATAGAATCTATGAATAATATCATAAGATTTCATATCAGAGTTTCATGTGTATTATGTTTGTGAAAGACCATTATTGTATGAAATTAAAATTGAATTTGCGGTGAGATTTTATAATAAATATTATATGAAATAAAAATAACAAAGGAGGACCGATACTACATTCACTATTGATATTTTATCAAAGAAGAAGAGAAGTAATTGTGATGACGATGAGATGAGATTTAAATGTTTCAATATTACTAAGGGAAATTTGTGATTCTCGTAATAAGAAGAAGAATTAGGATATTATAAATCCACAAGACAAGCATATTATTTCAATTGAAGTCAAAAGGAGTGCATATTATAGTTCGATTCTATGAAGAACAATAAGAATTTATTTGCTACTGATGTACAAGGAACAAATTGAAGAAGAAGTACATTGATGAATAAAGAAGAAATTTGACATCTGACAGAAATATCATATGGTGAAATAATTCAATGGTGTTACAAACTACCTTAACAATAAGGTGAATACTATCTTCAGTCGAGTGAAAAAAGAAACATCCGGGATCTATAAAACAATAAAATTCATTTTACTATAGTGTAATTCAACTGAAATGATATTCTTTTCTTTTATTTTAATTTTGATTTTGCCATATTGGATTTTTTCCAAACCGTACCAAGGACTAGATACACATATTAAGTAGTGAAACTTGTAAAAATATTGTGTGATATCTTTACCTACATTCATATACTATCATATGAGAATAAAAATAGAATAGAATAATCAATTTCCTAACATGTATAAGAGGTTAATGGATAAAAGTTATGAAAGGATTAAAATTCCCACCACTGACTCACCCCCTCTCAATGTTGAGTAGATCCCAATGTTTTCGTCTCACTGATAAAAGGTACCTTTAATAATATATATATTCTATGAAAAATAATATTTTAATATTTTAATATATTTATATTGTTATATATAAAATATATTTTCCTAAATATGAATAATACAATAATAAACATGTATTTACAGTTAATATATAAAATATTTTGTAAAAAATGTTCTACAAATATGTTAATATTAAAATTAATTATAATTTTCTAATTAGTGTTGAGTAATAGTCAATTCATAACAATTTGGGAACATGGAATTTTATTAGAAATTAATTAATATCATAATATAATTTGAATATAGGAATTGAACTCCAAATGTCCATATCTTTGGTCCAGGTGTCTGTTTGGGCTCATGAGATATCAAATCAAAGTCTCTGAAAAGATATATATTGTGTTGATTGGAAGTATGACTATAGATTCACATTTATTTTGTGTTATTTATTGATAGTTGTAAATAAAAAGAGTTGATAAAGGGGGGAGATTTATCAATGATATCTAAATGCACTGATAAAAGATACATTTATCAGTGCTAAAAAATAACTGATAAAATGGTACATTTTTGGTAGTGCATTTTTTACTAGAGATACAGGTACCCCATTCCATTAAATTTCATAGAGTATAAAAAATCCCCTCTTTTAAGTGGCTAAAAAATACATTACCATAAAATTCACTATATTAATTTCTACCCTTTTTAGTGATAAAAAATGTTATTAAATGGTGTACTTTTGGTAGTGCTAGATAAAAACACTTATAAACGGGTATTTATCAACACTAAAAAAGAATAGATAAAAAATATATTTTATCATTTCTTTTTTAGAACTGATAAAATCATCCATTAAAATCATTTTTGTCATTTTTTTTAACACCTCAATATTTCATAGTAAGTTATATCTATACTGTAATTCAATAGCTTATACTTCATGCAACACTGACTTGGCTTGCATTATATGCAAGACTGAGTTTCTGCAAAATAACACATTAGTATTATAATTACTTAAATGATATATTTATTTATCAATTAAATATTGTGATATGAATAGTAAAAAATAAATTTTTATTGTTATTTATAATGTTTTTACATAAATAAAACATATTCATAATGAAATGTATATGTTTTACTAAAATGGTTATATATTTGGAAAAACTATTTTCTTAAAAGAACTACTTTTTACATCATTTTGTGAACAATAATAAAATTAATATTAGACACTAATAAAAATTGAATTTCGTAAAATAAACTTTATTTTTGGATTCAGAATATTAAAATTATATTAGGATGAACTTTTGTTATTTTTCTGAAAACTTTCAATTTTTGATGAATAGTAAAAAATACAACATAATACATAAAACCAGATATTTATTTAAATAATTATCAATTTTATTTAAATTTATTTTAAAGTAAAAATAGATACATAATACCTATATTAGTACAATGAAATTCATTGGAGTCATTTTATAATAGGAATAGATACATCAAATTTTATTGAATTTTTAACGTCTTTTACCCACTTTCTAGGAACATTTGAAAATTTTCATATAACGTAATTTTACCACTTCTGAAAATTGAATTTAAAAAATCCAATAGACATGGTTCACATCAGTATGTAAAATGTTGTTCAATTGGATGAAAATAGTTTTTGGTGAATAGTAACTTTTTGTAATTTATTTACCATGGTTAAAAGTCAATAGAGTAATTAAAGGTAAAAATTATATTATGATTACCCTAACACATATCATAATTCTATTGGATAAGTGAATTTCGACGAAAATCGACGTTAGGAATAAAAAAATATCCATTTTGATCTACTTGGATTAGATTAGGACATTTATTATTATTTTATTTAAAGAAGAGTTAAAAGTGTTAAATTCAAATTTTTATTACTAAAATATTTTTAATATAGGGTTATACATAAGATAAATTCAACTAAAAATATGAAATAGGAATCTAAATTTTTTTAATACATAATGGTATTTTATTTACAATTTTTAGACATTAAATAATTAAATTTATTTATGCACAATGATGATGCAGTAATTACCATATTAATAAAAGATTAAAATAATTGATATTATAAATTTACAAATAAATGTAAATTGAGACTTTTGATGAATTAAAATAATTTTATAGGTTAATATGACATTTTATGATTGATTGATTTTATTTTTTCTAAGTAATCAAGTTATTTTGACTTTCACAAAAACTAAATACTAAATAGTGTCAAAATTGAAATAAATGAGTTTTAAAAACAAATAATATATTATTAATTGAAAAAATATATTTATAAAAATATAAGTTTCTGCCAAAGAACTTAGATAAGGATCGATATGTCAATAATGGACCACTTTGGGATCTCTTGGCTTTTTATAATATTTTTATTAATCATTTATTATAATAATAAATGAAGACATGGTAAAAGGTAAACTATTTAACTAAGAGTTAAATCTAAAAGATAAGGTTAATATGGTTATCTAAACCTATCGATAACCTATTGGTTGAGATTTCTTTTACCCACGCCACCTTATCTTTGAAATAAATCCTTTTGGATCCATTATTAACTGAATAATATTGTACAATAAATTAATATTTCAAGCATTTCCTAAAGTGACCATCACCTCTTTTATAAAAGGGTACTTCCCCTTCTCTTTAAATCACACCACCAAATCCATTTGTATTATCCAAACCCTGCTCAAATATCCTCCCAAATACCCTCACTTCAACCTAGAGGCATTAATTTTATCAAAAGAAAAAATAAGGAGCCCTTTTGATCAAATCAAAAGGAAGCACCCTAAGATGACGTAATAATTTAATCACCTCTTTCAAAGTTCTTTTCTTCTTCCACTTACTCTTTATTTGTTGTTTCCATAAAAAAAATAAAAAAAATCCAATACCTTATACATACCGTGATGTTATTATAAATATGGTACAACCATATTCATTATTCTAGCCATCCTAAGAATAAAAAAGTCACCATACGTGCGTACGTTTGACTTACCGTTTCCACGTCATGGTGTAATTTGTTATTCAACACTTCATTATTTGGATGGGTATAATAATGAGTATAATTTATGTAAATAATAAATATGAAATTTCAATGATTCTTTATATTTGTTATACCATCCAATTACATAAGATCTCACCATCAATAAAATAATATTGTCGCTCGTGCGTACGTACGGATTATAGTCTCCACAAACGCGATGAGATTTCTTCCCCATCGTAACCATTATAGAGTAATTTTACTTTTATGATTAAAAATAATGTTTAATAATTTAATATAATTCGTTATATGAATCAAATACATCTTTTTTCACAACCAACATGACTTATGTAACAAAACATAAAAACGAAAACGAATCAATTAACACCCGAAACAATGATACTACTGAAATATTATTAACAAAGCAATATTAAATGATCATATATGATATTAAATTTATGTATTTGGTTATTGTATAATTTAATAATAATTATATAACCATTATAAAGGAGTTTAAATTATCCTTAACTAAGGAAAATTATAAGGTAAAGGTTAATTCTAAAATCTATTTATTTATCTGAGGTTGTTTATACATAAGTATATATTGGGACTTCTTTTTCATCCACATCTGTGTTTCTTGAAAATGTATTTCAAAACATTTTTAATTATTTCCTAGAATATGGGTTAAATAAATTTATAACCTTGTTTGACTTTTTACTAATTTTTTTGAAAGGAATCTTTCTGTCATTTTCCAAACATGGTACTTTATGACCTTTTCGAAAAAATTAAGGTAAGAATGTTTTTAACTTAGATGGTAGGTGTGGCTGTTTTCCACCATTATAACACCTTAGAAACTTCCCTTACAAGCTTATAAGGTTATTTTAAAAATAAAATTTTTCCTTTATAATTATGTGAATTTTAAATGATTTCAAAATAGAAAGAGATATTTCTCTCAAATAGTTTTTATTACATCTATCTCTACATCCTTCAATGGATTTTACACTTGTTTGAAGTTGATTTATTATGATACAATCTTTCATATTGTATTGATGGTTTTGTGATATGTTTGACTATGGATGTGTTATTTTTATACCATTCTTGGTTTACGGTTAAAGTATTAACATTTCATATGCTAGTTTTAATATGAATGTTTATGTTATGTTTCAACCTTTTCATATGAGGAATTCATTAGAATTAGTACGTGATGGGTGGAGCCCGCTATAGCTTCTCGGTGCATCGGTAGGTCTCATGAGACGAACTAGTGTCTTGGAACGAGGCCTTGAAAAAATATTATTTGTAGTCTTGGCACATGGACTTGACTATGTGGTTATGTTGTCTGACATTATGCATTCCATCATTATGAAATTAGCTATTGATATTACATGTGATTATTCGACTAGTAGAATATCCATGTGAATAAGTAAATTGAATTATTTGATTTATCTTTTACTTATTAGGATAAATTTTATGTTTAAAAGTCTTGTGTTTTAGTCTTATACGTTGCCTTGAATGTTTATGCATGTTTATGATAGTTTCTGCTATATTTTAATCCTTACTGAGAATATGAGCTCACCCCTTTATTATGTTTTCTTTTTCCCAGGATGTGAAGAAGTATATTATGAATGACCTATAGGGATAAACTAAAAGATATGAGTGTATTCAAAGGGGACACAATGTTGTTATTTTTTATTTTATGATGTAATGTAAAACTTATGTATGAATCTAGTGTATCCAAGGCTACGAAACTAATCGGCCTTTCGAGACTTGATCTCTTGTGATCATGACAATGTTATGTAATAATGCACTTACTCTGGGTAACTGGGGTTAGAGCATTAAAGTTTGTATTAAAGGATGTTTAGTACAAACCATGGAAACTAGATTTTGAAAAACATTGATTAGAGAACATTACCCTAAGATAGAATTTGAGGATTTTTATAAAATAACTTCCTAGAATTTTGGTAATGTAGATATTTTGTGAATTTTACAAGATATACATACCTATATGGATACGAGAAGGTAGAGGCGGCTCTGGCACAAATTTATCTAGGGGTAAAACCTAAAAACACAGCTTTGAGCTAAATTCGAACCAGAACTGGTGCACGACAATGGGCCTTACTGCACTCTTGATAACGACACCCCGGATGTATATTCTTAGAATACTTCAAATTTTCTTTACAAGACATTATAAATGATTTTGGAGTAAATAATTTCTCAAAGAAAACAATTTTTTATGATTATGGATTATATGCATAAATTTTTTAATTTACAGTAGGTATTTTATAAGTTTTGAATTATGCATTATGATTCATAAACTATCCTAGTGTATTCCATTGTTTAGTAATGCTGCTCAGTAGAAGGAATGAGAACTCTAGAAATATGCATTATCCAAAGAGTAAGAAGGATCATATCTTTCATGGTCTTAAGCCTACATTTAGAAGGGAAATAGCCTCCCACATATTCTAATTATATGAAGAAATAGTATCATGTGTTAATAAGATAAGTAAATAATTCTTTGAGTCCTATGGATTTGAAGGGAATTCAGAGAAGAAAAGGATGGTAGAGAGAAATATGGATAAAGAGCAGAAGGGAAAGAAGGATTTTCCCATATGTAATAACCATGGAAAGAATCACCTTGGTAAATTCATGAAGGGAATGAGATTTTGTTATAAGTGTGGAGAAAAAGGACACAAAGTATGTGATTTCGTGGGTAAGAAAAAGTTTTCAAATTTACAAAGCATCATATGCAAGGATTCAGGACACTGCGCAAATCAATGTCCCAATCAATAGAGTATACCGCAAATGATGCTATTGGATAATAATCATGTTATGATACCACCACCGATGAAGAGGAATAATTAGTGTTCTTATATTTTTATTAATGAATTATGTCATTTGAGTGTTGTATCAATGATGTAATGGTTATATTAATTATGGAAATAAATAAGGATTGTACTATAGTACTATTTCATTGAGGATTTTAGATTATATTGTACTAAGAAAAGTGAATCTACAGCAAGTTAAACTTTTTGGAAAATACATTGTTGAAGGAATGATAAACCTTAATATGGTCCTGATACTGAGGTAGTGATTTTGTAATAAGAGTTGGTTGATTTGGATAAATTATATTGGATATTCTTGACTACCTTGGAACTGATTAATGGTTTGCTTATTCCATCATTGTTGGAGTATTCAAAATTTTTGGATATAAGGAATATATCTAGTATTCTATAAGGAATAAGGGAGCATGAATGTAATCAATAAGGTTTTATGGTAATTTAGGTTTTTACCATGTTTTAAGAGAATACATGATAAAGGTACTCACATGTTATTATGTGTCAAAAAGTGATCTTCATTAGGTTTTGTTGACCTTCCTTAAAAAATTTTGGACTATAAGTTTGGGCACAAGTATTTTAGATAAGTATAAAGATTGTAATGAATTAAGTTGGACATTAGATAATATGGTTTAAGGTTAAAACATTTCTAAAGATTATTTTTGTATTTTTTATAAAAAGGAAAACCTGAAGGTTGGGTGATAACCCTTCGCGTCTAGAATGGCCATGAGACTTGAACCCGCAACCGAAGGGCGACAAGGGTGCATCACCTACTATTGGCCAACATGGTGTCTTGATTTTTATAATGTTTTTTTTAAATTATCAGATAGATGAATTATAAATTCATTTTTTTGAAACACTATATGATTATGATAAATAAAATCTTTTTGAATTCTATTATATTTTGGAGTAAAAGATGAGTTTTTGGTAGAAATTAGTTAAAGGGTGGAACTCTACCTGTCAAGTTTTTTTATTCTATGAAGAAATTTATTCGTAAAATTTTGGGAAAAGATCCTAAAACTAAATATTTGATATCCTAATTACTTATATTTTGATTAACCAATGATATTATAAGTCATCAATGATTTATGGATTTGAGGCCCTCAATTTTCTACTTATTGTTCACTTGTTTGTGATTGATGACCTCAATCACTCCCTATAAATATTTACGTTTTCCCCTAATTAAGTTTCTCTAATTTCCACCAATGTTCTTTTATTCAAAATGCTAATTTGGTGGTGAATTTAGCATTTCCCTTTCTCTATTATTAAGATTTTATTTTATTAACCCTATTTACGATGTGGGTTTTCCACAAAGGTATTTTCTATTTTGAACCTTTTATTTTCGAAGAACAATTTCAAATTACAAGGACTCAATTTATTAAAGGACGGGATAAATTAACCGCCCTATATTTCATATTAAGTTATATATTTAAAGTTAGTCAATAGCTTATACTGCATGAAACACTGACTTGGCCTGCGTTATATGCAAGATTGAGTTTCTTGTGAAACAACACATTAATATTATAATTATTTAAACGATATATTTATTTATCAATTAAATATTGTGATATGAATAGTAACAAATAATTTATTATTCTTATTTATAATTTTTTTACATAAATTAAATATATTTATAATGAAATGTATATGTTTTGTAAAAATAGCTATATATTTAGAAAGAATATTTTCCTAAAAGAACTACCATTTATGACATTTTTTGAACAATAATAAAATTAACATTAGAC
Organism: Viscum album; assembly: GCA_963277665.1. NCBI lineage: Eukaryota > Viridiplantae > Streptophyta > Magnoliopsida > Santalales > Viscaceae > Viscum > Viscum album. The sequence continues at coordinate 1,180,879,620 of OY728134.1, read as the reverse complement.
ACATAAAAATTTATTTTATTAAAATAGGGTTCATTTTTGGATTCGTAATATCAAAATTAGATTAGGGTGAATTTTTGGTATTTTTTTTAATGTTTTCAATTTTTGATGAAAAGTGAAAAATACTGCATAGTACATAAAAACCGACTATTTATTTAAATAATTATTTTTTATTAAAATTTATTTTAATGTCATAAAAGATACATAATATCTATATTAGTACAATGTAATTCATTGGAGTCATTTTATAATAAGATTAGTTATGTAAAATTGTATTGGAATTTTTAAGGTCTTTTAACCACCTTCTAGGCACAATTGAAAATTTTCATAAAATGTAATTTTACCACTTATGTGAATTGAATTTAAAAAATCCAAGAGTCACGGTTGACATCAGTAAGTAAAATGTTGTTCAATAGGATGAAAATAATTTTTAGTGAATAGTAACTTTGGAATTTTATTTTCCACGGTTAAAAGTAAATAGGGTAATTAAAGTAAAAAATAATATTATAATTACCCTAACAAATGTTCTAATTATATTGGATAATATTATTTCAACCAAATCCAAACATAGGAATAAAATAATATCCTTTTTGACCCACATGGATTATATGAGGAAATTTATTGTTATTTTATTTAAAGAAGAGTTTAAAGTGTTAAATTCAAATTTTCATAACTACAATATTGTTAATATAGGGTTATACATAATATAAATTAGACTATAAATATTAATTAGAAATATAAAATTATTTCCTACATAATGGTATTTTATTTATATTTCTTAGACATTAAATAATTCAATTTATAAATGACACAATGATGATGTAGTAATTACCTTATTAATGAAAAATTAAAATAATTGATATCATAAATATTCAAATAAAAGTAAATTGAGACATTTGATGCATTTTGCTAATTTTATTGGTTACTATAACATGTTATTATTGATTTAATTTTTTTTAAGTAATCCAGTTTTGTTGACTTTCACAAAAACCAAATAATAAATAGTTTCAAAATTGACACAAATGAGTTTTTAAAGAAAATACTATATTTTTAATTGATGTAACATTTATAAAAATATAAGGATCGTCCAAATAACTTATATAAGGCTATATATGTCAATAATGAACCACTTGGGGTTCTATTGTCTTTTTATAGTAAGTTTATTAACTATTTATTATAATAATACAAGAATACATGGTAAAAGTTAAACTATTTATCTAAGAATTAAATCCAAATATAAGGTTAATATGGGGACCTAAACCTATCTAAAACCTATTAGATGAGAGGTTTTCGACCCAAACCCACTTTATCTTTGAAATAAATCCTTTTGGAGCCATTATAAACAGAATATGATTGTATAATAAATTTATATTTCAATCTTTTCCGAAAGTGACCCTCACCTCTCTTATAAAAGGGTACTTCCCCTTCTCTCAAAATCACACCTCCAAAGAACTTTTTCTTGGACAACCCCTACTCAAATATACTACCAAATACCCTAAATTAATCCTAGATTCCTTACTTTTATCAAAAGCCAAACTAAGGAGCCCTTTTGATCAAATCAAAAGGAAACACCCGAAGAATAGATAATAATTTCATCACCTCCTTCAAAGATCTTTTTTTCTTACATTTCCTATTTCATTGTTTTTTCCATACCAAAATAATAAATCCTGTATCTTATACATAAAATTATTTTAATATAAATATGGTACAACTATATTCATTATTCTATCCATTTTATGAATGAAAATGTCACCATACGTGCGTACGTACGGCTTACCGTCTCCACGTCGTGGAGTAGTTTGTTATTCAACACTTCATTATTTGGATGAGTATAATAATGAGGATAATTGATATAAATAATAAATATAACATTTTAATGATTATGTATATGTAATATAAAATCCAATTACATGTGATTTCACAATCATTATAATGATATTGTCACTCGTGCGTACGTACGGACTACCGTCTCCATGAACACGATGAGATTCATTCCCCATCGTAATCATTCAAGAATAATTTTCATTTTATGATTAAAAATAATTTTTAAGAACTTAATATCATTATGTATATGAATCAAATACACCCTATCTATAAAAAACATGACTTATATAACAAAACATATAAAGGAAATTGAGTCTGTTAGCACCTGAAACAATAATACAACTAAAATATTATTAATAAAGAAATATTAGATGATCATATATAATATCATATTTATGTATTTGGTTCTTTTATAACTTAATAAAAATTATTTAACTATTATACATTAGGTTAATGTATCCTCGACTAAGTAAAATTACACTGTAATGGTTAATTTTACAATCTCTTATTTCTCCGAGGTTGTTTATACGTAAATATCTACTAGGAATACTTTATCATCCAAATCCGTGTTTCTTAAAAATGTATTTCAAAACATTTTTACTTATTTCCTAGAATATGGGTTAAATTCATTTATACCCTCATTTTACTTTTTATAATTTTTTTGAACGGAATCTTTCCGTTGTTTTCCAAACAAGGTAATTTATGACCTTTTCAACAAATTAAGGTAAGAATGTTTTTTAACTTATATAGTGTGTGCGGCTATTTTCCACTATTATAACAGCTTCAAAGCTTCCCTTACAAGATTATAAGTATATTTTCATAATAAATTTTTTGTTTCATAATTTGGTGACTTTTAATTGATTTCAAAATAGAAAGATATATTTCTTTCAAGTACTTCTGTTTTCATCTATGTCAATATCATTTGATGCATTTTACACTTGTTTTAAGTTGATTTATTATGATACAATCTTCTATATTGTATTGAAGGTTTTGTGATCCGTTTGACTATGGATGTGTTATTTTTACACCATTCATGGTTTCTGGTTAAAGTATTAACATTTCATATACTAGTTTTAATACGAATGTTTATGTTATGTTTCAAATGTTTCATATGAAGAATGCATTGGACTTAGTAAGTGATGGGTGGAGCCCGCTATAGCTCCTCGATTAATCGGTATGTCTCATGAGACGAACTAGTTTCTTGGAACAAGGCCTTGACAAAATATTATTTGTAGTAGTGTCTTAAGGCCTTGACTTTGTTGTTAAGATGTTCAGCATTATGCATTCCATTATTATGAAATTTTCTATTGATATTACATGTAATTATTCAAATAGTAGAATATAAATGTGAATAAGTAAATGGAATTATTTGATTTATCTTTTACATATTATGCTAATGTTTAATTTTAAAAGGATATTTTTTAGTCTTATGAATTTCCTTAAATTTTTAAGCTTATTTATGATAGTTTCCACTATATTGTTATCCTTATTGAGCATCTGAGCTCACCCATTTCTTATGTTTTCTTTTTCCCAGGGAGTGAAGAAGTATATTCTGATTGAACTTCATGGATAGATTAAGAGATATGATTATTCTCAAAGGGGACACAATGTTGTTATTTTTCTTATTATTTCATGATGTAATGTAAATCTTATGTATGTATCTAGTACTTCTAAGGCTCCTAAACTAATCGGTCTTTCGAGACTTGATCTCTTGTGATCATGCCTATGTTATGTAATAATGCATGGAATCTCGGTAACTTGGGTCAGAGCATTACATCTTTAGTGATTTTTAGTGATGATAATTGGGATATTTAATAACACTTTTCCTAGCCTTTATCAAAGTTTTTTTAACATTGATAAAGACCTACTTTATAAGTTCTTTTCTTATAAATGATACAAGGAGACATTCATGAAAATTTTATAATTTATTAAAAAATATTTAAAAATATAAATATATGTATATTGATATATATATATATATATAATAGTTTCATAAATTTGATTTATATAATACTAAATTTTTATTTACATATAATATATAATATATTTAGTTGAACAGTTTTTAAAATAATTATAAATTATTATTATAAAATAATTTTCTAATTAGAAGTGAGTAATAAATATTTAACAATAATTTGGTGATAGAAGAAATTAATTAATTAATTAACTAATTATGATAAGTTGGAAACATGAATTAAACTTCAAACAACTATAAATTTTTGGATCATGTTTTTGGGCTCCCCGAGATATCTAGTTGAATCCTATCAAGAGATATACTATAATTTAATTTTTGTGATGCTTGTTCACTATTTTTACAAAATCCAAAAGGCCTAGAAGGCATCTAAAACCGAGTTTTTAGTTAGAATACACACTTTTTTAATATTCGATAGGATTTATGATTCTTTTAAGATACAGTTCTTTTATTTTTAGTGAAGACTGAATTTATTCATAGGGATTACACTCATATGGTTATCATGGTGTTGAAATTTTACCAGTTTTAAAATTTTAGTTTTATTTTAAATTATATATATATTCATATAATTACAGGTAAAAAATTTAATTGTACAGATACATATTTAAATATATTTACTTGTAATTTTTTTATGAAAATATATAAAACATATATCAATAAAAAATTATTAATAATTTTATTTAATGTAATGAAGTATCTATTTTATTATTCTTATAAAAATGTATGAATATGTATAAACCTATTCCAATGTATATTTAATGGTAAATATAAATATTTGTGTGTGTATTTGTGTGTTATATTTATGTCCATTTATATATTCTAAAACATCCAAATAAATGTTGACATATAATATATGTAAATAAATATGAATATTTATATAAATATTGAAAATTATGATTATATTCATATTTATATATAGAAACATACACTTATATACATATAAATAAACACACACAATCAAATCTTATAAACTTATTAAAAAATAAATATATGAATATATGAATATATAAATATATATTTATATATATATATATATAAATAAATATATATATAATTATAAATATGTACACACATAGTAAAAAATATTAATTTGAACACAAACATTTGTACACAAAACAAATATATTTTATAAATGTATTTTATAAAAAATAACATTTCATTATATAATTTTAAAATTATATATAATTATTGAAATTTAACAAACATTTTATTAAATATTTGAAACATATGAATGTAAAAATATAAAAATAAATTGATATGTCACAAAATAGAGCAAAAACTAGTTTTTGCAATGGTAATGGGTATTCAATTTGAACATGGAGGCCCCATGTTGGAATCCTACCAGTTGCGTGAGAGGGATGAACAAGAGGGGTGCTATAAGAACATATAAATGTGTGTGGGTGGTGGGGGGTGAGGTGTATAGGTTTGATAAAGGTGGGGTATGGGTGGTGGTGGTGGGTTCCTCCTACATGAGAAGGGGTGATGGTGGGGCATGCTAACACTAATAAAAGGGGACTCTTAAAAAGGATTTTTTAGAAAAAGATCACTTTATCACTTCTTATATAGAGAAAATAAAATTGACCTGGTTTTGAGGGATCCTAGAACCTCACTATTTTTATCACCAATATTGGAAAATTCTAGCACCGATAAACGGTAATCTTCAGTAATGAATATATTTAATAAGAACCGTGAATAATTTAATTCTTATATAAAAAAAATATTTTTAAATATGATTTATATAAAAATATGTATATTTATGAATTTATAATATATAAATTAGATTTATATAACTATATTATAAAAATTTATTTATTTTTCATATTTTTATAATTTTATATGAAAAATAATATCAAATATATATCAATCAATTAAAATGTTTAATAATATATTTATTTACATTAAGTAAAAAATGTTTATACAAATATAATATATTAATAAATAATTTAAAAATTATATTAATATATAAATGCACATATATTTATTTAAATATATTTCATATGTGAATTTTTATATTTTTCTTCATATTAAATAATTTAAAATATACACATATAATCGTATGCATGTGTATGCATGTGTATGTATGTGGATATATGTGTACGTATGTATGTGCATGTATGTATGTTTATGTATGTATTCATTTGTACGCATTATATGTGTATATATGTGTTGTGTGTGTGTGCTTATATAGATGTATTTTTTTTATATGTGTATGTTTGGGTGTATGTGTATGTATGTATGTGTAAGTATGTATGTCAATATGTACGTGTATAATGATATTCACTGGATGAGTTGATGATTTTTCTTTCATGGAGGCAGTGTTTGATGATAAAAAGAGTCCCTTGTAGAAGCGAAAAACCCAGAGGCATGGATAAAGTCCACATTGAAGGGTGGGGGGGTACCACTATAAGGATCTAATATATTTTAAGAACTAGTGTTTGAAAATCATTGGAATTCATATAAATTAGAATGAACAACCTCTTTAGGTTGATCTTCATTATGTTTTTAGGACTTTGTTGGTTTTTTAATTTGTATTGAAGAATTTGTTTATGAAACCATACCCTCCTTTACAGTCATTTTTTCCATTTATAAGAAAACCGGGTTAACCCAACCCTATGTTAACTATTATTTATTATTTGTTATTATTTTTGTAATTTTTTCATTTTTTAATATTTATGTATATATATATATTTATTTAGCATTATTATTTTAAATATGTTTGTAATTTGTACTATTAATTTATTTAAATTCATTTTTAGTATTTTTGTAATTTAAATAGTTTGTATAATTCTTTAATAATAATTTAATTATTTATATAATTAATATTATTTATTTATTCATTTTTATTCATTTTTAACATTTTTTATCAATTATATATAATGTAATTATAAAATTGTATTTTATCGGTGTTAAAAATATGATTTTGAGAAATAAAATTTTATGAAATCATAATATACCACTAAAAATGAAAAAAAATAAAAGAAATAAAAATAAGAAATAAAAAAATTTATTTTATAAATAGAAGTATTATTAATGATGAATTATAATAAATATTAAAATAAGAAAATATTAAAAAATAAATTTAAATAAACTAATAATATAAATTATAAACATATTAAAAATATTATAAATGTAATATATATATATTAAAAAGAAAATAAATTATAAAAATATTAAAAATAAATAAATAATATTTCTAATAGGATGGGGTTAAGACCCATTATTTGAAAAGGGAAAAAGGAAGAGAAAGGAGGGGATGGGGTTAGACAAGCAACTTCCATCAATCTATATTAAAAACCCAACACAGTCCTGAATAAACCTCCTGAAGATCTTTCTTAAGAGGTCGGGCATGGAAATTCATATAAATTCAAATTCATTTCAAATAATATTTATAAGAAAATCTGAGATCCATATTGTGGTAAGGCCCCACCCCCTTCCATGTTGACATCAATTGTGCCTCTAGGGTTTACGATTATACTAGGAATTCTCATTATCATTAATCTCTTCTTCCTTGAAGGAAACATTATCAACCTATCCAATAACTATTTTTAAAAAACAATCTTTTAAATGTTATTAAATTTTTCTACCAAATTTATTGACTAAATACATAAGTGAATAATTTACCAAATATTTAAGGGGTTTCATATTAGAAAATAAATAACACATTTGAAAATTTGAAAATATATTGGTATATTAAAAGAGAAAATCAATGTCAAACATGGTTTAAGAAATGAAGATTTTTTACTGATATTCTTATATTAATTTCAGATTAGGATCTAGAAATAATAACCTTCACAGTTATCCATTTTATATTTATGATAACTCAAAATAAATATAATTATATTTAGAATTGAAAGGATCCACGATTTTATAACTATTTTTTATTTAGGGTGACAACCAATGACTTCCGACATCCTTGACGACCTTTGATGAAGAGAATATATTAGAGTTTCTGATATTCATTTAATATTTTGACATTATTATTTCCCTTGATGAATCATTTTTGAAAAATAATAATTTATGATATGAAACATCCTGTAATAATGAAATAAGTTTTTTTAATAATTTAAATTCATATAATTCATGGTATTTATATGTTCTAACATGTTTTGGATGAAATAAATATTTATACCAAATATGATGATCATATGTGTGTATATATAACAAAAATCAAATTTGGATTCTTAAATAATACCATCTATATATTTATTAATATTGTAAAATATTTGTCACGACCCATCCTCGGGGCCTGTACCGTGACTACCCAAAGCCCGCCTTCCATAGGCCAGATGCTGGCGACTAGAACCAAAGGATTAAATCCCGATATCTAGGAAGGCATTGCCTTTATAAAACATAAACACATCCAACCATAGTACAAGCGGAAGTAATACACTAAGTAAAAAAGAAAGTGTTGAAAAGTAAATGGGCCAGAATACAAACCCAACTGAGAAGTACAACTACAACTGAACGGAAGTACAACAGAAAAGACAAACAACTAGAAGATAGAAGAAGCTCCTGGGTCGTCCACCTTGGATCCTACCTGAAGGGTAGGTACAGATATCCTCCTCAAAGCTCTCACCCGCCAACCTACTCTGAGTACCGTCTCGTCTTGAAGTCCACCTCAGGGTATTGAATCGTCGTGAGGTCCACCTACGGGTACTGACTTGTCGTGACGTCCACCACCGGGTACCATCCAGTCCTCGTGCACTCGATCTCTGTCAGCGCTGTCCGTCGTCTGCATCCAACACAATAAGGTGCGGGCATAGCCCGTGTAGGGGTGAGTATTACGTTACTCAGTACGGATCCCGAGACCCTCAAGGTATCACTAAATCCAACAAGGATAACCATAAAGAAAAGATAAAAACACGAAGTATCAACCAACACTACTTAGGTATATGACCATACAGATACCTAAGTCATCAATTCCAGTTCGGCTCCAACTCACGAGCCCAACTACAACCCAGTCCAAAAAAGAAATCACAACCAGTCCACACAAGAATTCACAACCCAATCCACACAGGAAATCAGAACCAGTCCACATAGGAAAACACAACCAAGTCCACACAGGAAAAAAACAATTCAACACAGGAAAACACAACCCAGTCCACCCAGGAAAATCAAGTCAATCACTTCAATGATAAAGATTGAAAGTCAAGACTCATATCACACAAGTATACTACTCACGATGTGGGGTGGAGATGATTAGTTGTAGCCTCTGAATCATCTCCTCTGCCGAACCCACGTAGGACCCAAGTATAGAAGTTGTCGCTGCCAAACCCACGTAGGATTCAAGAACAATAACCATCACTACTGAACCCACGTAGGATCCAAGTACAGTTGTATTCGCTGCCGAACCCACAGAGGATCCAAGTATAGTCATCCTCGCTGCCGAACCCACGTAGGATCTAAGTACAGTCGTCATCGCTGCCGAACCCACGGAGGATCCATGTACATTCGTCCTCGTTGCCGAACCCACGTAGGATCCAAGTATAGTCATCATCGTCATCGCATTCGCAACCAGCTCTAGGGTTCCCGCACACAGCACGCTCGATTCCGATAGTGTCCGATCACGAGCCAAGAGGGTCGATACATCAACTGTCACAAAGTCCAAAGTTGATGTATCCCAAAGTTCCTCCTCATCAATAGGAACTCAATGCGTTAGACGGCACGTCAATTGGACGCCCGATCCGAGATTTAAAGGCTTTTCTGTTCTAGGGGCCCAGTTAGAAATATGCTCATTTCTAACGCGGCCGACATCCATATTTGTCCCAAACTCACTTAGTGTATCAGAAAAGAACTGTCTCTTCAATGGGATCTCAACGCAATAGACGGCGTGTCAATCGGACGCCCAGTCTGTGAGTTATGAGCCTTTTAGTCTCGGGAGCCTGGTAGGTTTCGTGTAAGAACCAACCTGACCATATCTCAACTGTACCCTGAACTGTCATGGGGTATATTGAAAGGAAACATTTCTCAACGTGATTACCAACACTGCTGACGGTTCTTCAAATAGATGTCCGGTCTGAGAATTATTAGCTTTTCCGTTCCCGGGGCCCGGTTGGATTTCAAGTATAATCCAACCCAGTCATACTCCAACTACATCCAAACCTTAGGTGAAGTATACCCAAAGAACCGTCTCACCAAGAGGAATCCAACAAAGTCAATGAAACGTCAATCAGACCTCCGGAGCTCAAGTTATAAGCGTTTCCGCTCCAAGGGCCCGGTTGGTTTCGGTTTCGAACCAACCCGGCTATACAAAAAGATCGCCGAAACCTTGAGTGTAATATACTGAAATGACAGACTCAATCCAAGGATCACTTATAAACTGACGGTGCATCGACTGGAGGTCTGTAGCCCAAGATATGGGCATTTGAATGAACCTGGTCCGAAAATAGGGGGTATGGGCCCGGTCTGACCCGACCCAATACCCTCTGGGTCGGTCCGAATCGGCTCGACCCGACCGGGTCCAGGTCCATCCCGATTGGGTGCGACCTGGCCTGGCTAGCGCAGCCCGGCCCAGCCCGTGCGGCCGGTGGCCTGGCTCGGAAGCCGGCTGCAACTCAGCACTGGCCGAGCGGGGCGCAAAGGGGGCGCCGACCCTATTTGCGGAAACGACAGACCCTGTGGGGTCCACCCTAAAAATATGTCGGGGGGGGGGGGGGGGTTATGCCCCCACCCGTTTCCTTTAAAACGGCCGACCGTGTGTAACTGCGGGACCCTGTCGGGTCCCGCCTCTATGTGGCGCCAGCGGCCGGCGCAGCGGGCCGCCCTTTGGGTGTCTGCCGCGGCCCGCTCCGGCCACGACCTTCCACAAAATCTCCGGCGCGGCGTGACGGCGCCGCACACCACCGACGCGCCCTGCTTTGGCCGCGGTTCCTTCGGCCTAACTGGGGCGGCGCATCGGCGCCGCACACCACCATCGCAACCAGCTCCAGCTGCAGTCCTCTTCGTCCCTACGCGGTGCAACGACACCGCGCCGCCTTCGCCTCAAACGTTAACAATGATCAAAAATAAAAAGGGGAGGAGAATCGACCGTGTTTTTTTGGTCCGATATTCTCCCGTTACGACGGTAACATTCGGCCAAAGTAAATGAGATGCTCAACGACAAAACAAGAACAATTTTAAATCACTAAAACTGAACTTAACCCCTACCTCGACAATCGATGTCGTTCTCCAGGCATTGCGGAAGACGACGTCGCGGGGTGAGGTTTTGAAGACGGCGTTGGTGTGCGTCCACGGAGGAAACAGAGTCTCCACACTAGTTTCGGAGAGAAGAAGGAAAGGCATGTCGTCTCTCTTTGCGGTGATGGTGTTCTTCGTCGAAGAGGAGATGTTCTTCACAGAAGGATGATGTTCTTCAAATAAAGCTAAAGTTCTCGCAAATCTCCTCACACAACAATACTAACCCAAAATAAAATAAGGCTTCCTCTTATTTTATTTTATTTTTCCAAGCATTCAAAATTGAAAAATTCATATTCCAATTCACTTATGTAATTAAACCATGATTTGTCTAATTAATTGGGAGAAAGGTTGGAAACTTTTAATGAGGGAGAGAGAGGAGAGGAAAAGTCACTTCAATAAATACAAGGGGGTTGTCAACATTAAAATAAAAGAGTTTAATGGGAGGTTTAAGGGCTTTAGGTAATGTGAATGGTTGGGGCTTGTGTGGGCCCCACCTCACAATTATCCTCACATGGGTAGTTAGGATTTTTTGGGTCCCATCCTAACTACCCCATGTAGAATATAACTACTTAAGATAAAGACTAAAAATTGTTCCACAATTTTTTATTCACTTCTTATTTAAACCAAAAAATTTGACACCTTCTCCCGTGCAAACGCATCTATAGTAAAATTCCTCTTAAGCAATTATCGGCGTTGCGGTTTTATCGGTTCCCTCAGATTTCAATTCCGAGCACCGGTTCAAAATATAGAAAAACCCGCATGTTCGTTCACTGAACGTACCCGAGATAAATTTCGGAAATTGATTCTGGGCACACCGGGCCTCAGAATCAGGTGCTGTCAAAAACTGTGTACTCATAAAATCCCAAAGAATTTACTAAAAAATTTTACTTGAAATTTACGGGTCTTTACATTACTCCCACCTCAGGGATTTACGTCCCCATAGAGACACATCATAAACTAGGGAAGCAAATGAGGGTACTGTGCACACATCTGAGCCTCCCGCTCCCATGTGCTCTCCTAGAGATTCTTGTGCTGCCACCTGATGTGAACTAGAGGAATCGACCATCCACGTAGGATCCACTCCTATCGATCCTTGACCTCCACCGGAACCTCCGCAAATGTCTCCCCGTCATCGATGTCCAACTCCCTGTGATCAATGATATGCGTCGGGTTGGGTACGTATCTCCTCAAATTAGACATGTGGAAGACATCGTGCACCTGGTGCAACTGAGGTGGAAGGGCCAGGCGATAAGCCACCTCGCCTATCCTGCTGAGAACCTGGAATGGTCTGTTGAACCTCGGAGATAACTTGCCGCCTCGGCCACATCTTTGTAGACCTCGTCGATGTGAGACCCATAGGAAAACGTGGTCTCCATCCTCAAACTCCAGTGGTCTCTGTATCCTATCAACATAGGATTTATGCCTGCTCTGTGCAGTCTTCATCTTCTCTTGGATGATTTATACCTTATCTGGTAGTCTCAAAATGAGCGCACTGGTAAACCTCTACCTCAGCTCCTGAAAAGCTCTGTTGGCATATCCCTGACCAAACGAAGGGTTTTCCCCTTCTTCACCAACGCTAAAAGTGGTGAAACAACTCTGGAGAAGTCTGGCTCAAATCTAAGTCTGTCCGACTCATGAGTGATTGACTACACCCACTTATGTATGATTCCATCCTGTGCTTCCTGGGGTTTCATTTTTTCCGACCAAGGAAAAACCCATACCAACGTTGTAGGTAAAACACATCCTTTTTTCCTAATACAGTCAATCTGTGTATGAACTGTGGTTGCCCAGTCCATACCCAAACTAAGGTCATAAGGCCTCGACGCTACCACCAAGAGGTTCCAACCAAAACTCTCACCTCAAGGGTCATATCACACCGTCAGTGTAAGCGTGATTATTGAGTCTCCTCCCAAAGGTATCTCCAGATGTGAGGGTCAAGTCAACGGCTTAACAAGAAAGTCTAGGTCTGGGACAAGAATCGTGGAAGTAATGAATGATTCGTATCAATGTCTATTGTTTTGGAAGCTAGTAGTAGACACAGAACGTTCCTATAATCATACCCAGAGCCCTTGGGTCACACTCCTTAACCACATGCAGCTACTCTCTTCCCCTTCCCTCCTGCTCCCTGAGCCTGGTGGGGACTACAAAGGTGGGTGGTTGTAACATGTTGAAATTTACACCGCCTCATGCTGCGCTCCTCGCTCTACTTCCAATTCTGATGCTCTGCAGATTCATATATCCTTAACACTTTCTCTTCTTGAAACATTTTACACGCCAAAGTCTCAGAGACTGGCGCCAGTTCCATGCTCTTCCACTGCTAACATTCTCTAGCTGTAACTGATCAACCAAAGAACATTCAACCACAAAGGTTCTTTCTAGAATCCTAACATAGGTAGGAATGCATAGAGGATAAGGTGCAGGATCAGATATCCTTAAACACACCACGCTCAGAGGTCCGAGCTCTATAACACTGATCGAATCATATTCATCGAGTTCCCAGAATTATCGGTACGCCTCGATGAATACTCAGCTATCGAAATGTCGTTTTTCCATAGTTGTACAAGCTCTAGAAAACTCTCGGCCATCTCCTCAAGCTAGTCCTCAGCCGCCAGTGTGTCAGGTTCACCTCTGAACTTGAGGGTATCTGATGCTAAAACACGTGTAAGGCAGTAAGCCTACATGTGTCACCTACCAGTACCGCCGGTTGTAACTGCTGACCAACAGGTAGTGATGTATAGCTGACACACTACCAGTATATACTATCTCAGGCATCGATTCACATACAGAAGCCTCATCACTATGCGGACCAACCTCATGTTCATTCACTGGGAAAACACTGGTAGCCAAAATCACCATCTGCTCTACTAGTGTCTAAACTAGGTGTAGAACTCTAGAAATCACCTCCATCCAGTCCACTGATGCTTGGGAATATGTCTCGCCTTGTAACATCAGAGCCCTATGCTGTAATGGGGCCCTGCAATGAGGACTCGTCACTTGGTGGGCTACCATCTCGCACGTAACTCGGAAACATAGTTGGATTCCTATGTGGGGCCACCCCGAGAAGAAACATGTGTGCCACGGTTAGTACAATATACCTGGTGAGCTGACGCAAAGAGACCACAAAGGGAACTCTTGATGAACACATGCAATCAGTTCTTTTGTGCACTAAGTCAGAATTCATAGGTCAAGGTCCTGGTGTTTGGATACGTCGGCCGCCGCACCAACACTGGACACCTTGGACTGAAAACCACACTGAATACTCTTAAAACTATTTCTTCACAGAAAAGAATGATCAGAGTCCTGAGTTCCGCAGTAGAACTGAATCCTATGAAACCAATTTGTCACGAACCATCCTCAAGTCCTATGTCGTGACTACCCCAAGCCATCCTTCCATAGGACAAGGGCTGGAGACTAGCACCAAAGGCGTAAATCCCGATATCTGTAAAGGAATTGACTTTATAAAACATTAACACATCCAACCAGAGTACAAGCAGAAGTAATAAACTAAGTAAAAAAGAAAGTGCTGAAAAGTAAATGGGCCAGAATACAAACCCAACTGAGAAGTACAACTACAACTGAACGGAAGTACAACAGAAAAGAAAAACAGTTGGAAGATAGTAGAGCTCCTGGGTCGTCCACCTCAGATCCTACCTGAAAGGGTAGGTACAAATATCCTCATCAACGCTCTCGTCCACCAACCTCCTCTGAGTACCGTCTCATCGTAAAGTCCACCTCAGGGTATTGACTCGTCATGAGGTCCACCTCCAGGTACTGAATCATCGTGAGGTCCACCTTCGGGTACTGTCCAGTCCTCGTACATTCGATCTCTGTCAGCGCTATCCATCGTCTGTATCCAACACAATGAGGTGCGGGCATAGCCTGTGCAGGGGTGAGTATAACGTTACCCAGTAGAGATCCCGAGACCCTCAAGGTCTCACTAAATCCAACAAGGATAACCAAAAAGAAAATAAACAAACACGAAGTATCAACCAACTCTACTTAGGTATATTCCCATACATATACCTACTTCATCAATTCCAGTTCGGCCCCAAATCACGAGCCCAAGTACAACCCAGTCCACACAGGAAAGCACAACCAGTCCACACAAGAATTCACAACCCAATCCAGACAGGAAATCACAACCAGTCCACACAGGAAAACACAACCAAGTCCACACAAGAAAACACAACAAGTCCGCATAGGAAAACACAACCCAGTCCACATAGGAAAATCAAGTCAATCACTTCGATGATAAATATTGAAAGTTAAGACTCAGTTCACACAAGTATACTACTCACGAAGTGGGGTGGAGATGATTAGCTGTATCCTCTGAATCATCTCCTCTGCCGAACTCACATAGGATCCATGTACAGAAGTCATCGCTGCTAAACCCACGTAGGATTCAAGTACGATAACCATCACTACCGAACCCACGTAGGATCCAAGTACAGTCATCATCACTGTCAAACCCACGGAGGATCCAAGTACATTCATCCTCTCTATCGAACCCATGTAGGAGCCAAGTACAGACGTCATCACTGCCGAATCCACGGAGGATCCATGTACAGTCGTCCTCGCTGCCGAACCCACGTAGGATCCAAGTACAGTAGTCATCATCGTCGCAGTCGCTGCCAGCTCTAGGGTTCCCGCACACAGCATGTTCGATTCTAGGAGGGTCCGATCCATGAGCCAAGAGGGTCGATACATCAACTGCCACAATGTCCAGAGTTGATGTATCCAAAATTCATGTCTCGTCAATAGGAACTCAACGCGTTAGACGGCGCGTCAATCGGATGCCCGGTCCGAGATTTAAAGGCTTTACCGTTCCAGGGGCCCAGTTAGAAATAAACTCATTTCTAACATAGACGACATCCATAGTCATCCAAAACTCACTTAGAGTATCGCAAAAGAACTATCTCGTAGAAGGGATCTCAATGCAATAGATGGCGTGTCAATCGTACCCCCGGTCTGTGAGTTATTAGCCTTTTAGTCTTGGGGGCCCGGTTGGTTTCGTGTACGAACCAACCCGACCATATCTCAACTGTACCCTGAACTCTAATGGGTTATAATCAAAGGAACCATTTCTCAACGTGATTACCAACGCCGCTGACTGTTCGCCAAATAGACGTCCGGTCTGAGAGTTATTAGCTTTTCCGTTCCCGAGGCCCGGTTGGATTTCGGGTACAATGCAACCCGGCCATACTCCAACTGCATCCAAACCTCTTGTTAAGTATACCAAAAGAACCTTCCCACCAAGAAAAATCCAACAACGTCGATGGCACGTCAATCGGATGTCCAGAGCTCAAGTTATAAGTTTTTCCGCTCCGAGGGCCCGGTTGGTTTCCGGTTCGAACCAACCCGACCATACCCAAAGATCCCCAAAACCGTGAGTGTAATATACCGAAACGACCTTCTCGATCCAAGGATCCCTTCGCAACTGAAAGTGCATCTATTGGAGGTCTGTAGCTCAAAATATGAGCGTTTGAACGAACCTGGTCCGGAAATAGGGGGTCTGGGCCCGGTCCGACCCGGCCCAATACCCCCTTGGTCGGCCCGAACCGGGTCGACCCGACCCGGGTCCGAGTCTGGCCCGGCCCAGCCCGTGCGGCCTACGGCCCAGCTCAGAAGCCAGCCGCGGCTTGGCATTGGCCGAGTGGGGCGCAAAGGGGGTGCCTCCCTTGTTTTGGGAAACAGTGGACCCTGTGGGGTCCGACCTAAAAATCTGTCGGGGGGGGTTATGCCCCCCCCCCCTGTTTCATTCGAAATGGCCAGCTGTGATGGCCAGCCCTGTGTAACAGCGGGACCCCCTCTGGTCCCGCCTCCAGGTGGCGCCGGCGGCCGGCATAGCCGACCGCCCCTTGGGTGTCCTCCGCAGCCTTAGGCCGCAGCTCTTGTCCGATCGGCAAGGCGCGACGGTGCCGCGCACCACCGCTACGACCTGCTTTGGTTGCAGTCCCTTCGGCCTCACCGGGGCGGCGCGTCGGCACCGCGCACCACTGCCACTGTCCTGTTCGTCCCCGCGCGGTGCAACGACACTACGCCACCTTCGCCTCAAACGTCACCAATGGTCAACAAGAAAAAGGGGAGGAGAATCGACCGTGTTTGTGCGGTCCGATCTCCTCCCGTTACGACGATAACATTCAGCAAAGTAAACGACATACTCGACGACAAAACAAGCACATTTTAATTTATTAAAATTGAACTTAACCCCTACCTTGACAATCGACATCGTTCGCCTGACGTCGCGGAAGACGACGTCGTGGGGTGAGGTTTTTAAGACGGCGTTGGCGTGCGTCCAAGGAGGAAACAGAGTCTCCAGACTAGTTGCGGAGAGAATAAGGAATGGCACGTCATCTCTCTTTGTGGTGATGACGTTCTTCATTGAAGAGGAGACGTTCTTCGTGGAAGGATGAAGTTCTTCAAATAAAGATAAAGTTCTCCCAAATCTCCTCACACAATAATACTAATCCAAAATAAAATAAGGCTTCCTCTTATTTTATTTTATTTTTCCAAGCATTCAAAATTACAAAATTCAAATTCCAATTCACTTAATTAATTAAACCATGAGTTGTCTAATTAATTGGGTGAACGATTGGCAACTTTTAATGAGGGATAGAGAGGAGAGGAAAAGTGACTTCAATAAATACAAGGGGGCTGTCAACATTAAAATAAAGGAGTTTAGTGGGATGTTTAAGGGGTTTAGGGAATGTGATTGGTTGGGGCTCGTGTGGGCCCCACCTCATAGTTATCCTCACATGGGTATTTAGGAGTTTGTGGGTCTCATCCTAACTACCCCATGTAGAATATAACTACTTAAGATAAAGAATAAAAATTGTTTCACAATTTTTTATTCACATCTTATTTGAACCACAAAATTTAACTCCTTATCCCGTGAAAACACATCTACAATAATAGTCCTCTTAAGAAATTATCGGCACTATGGTTTAATCAGTACCCTCATATTTCAATTCCGATCACTGGTTCAAAAGATATAAAAACCCACCCATTCGTTCACTAAACGTACCCGAGCTAAACTTCGGAAATTGATTCCGGGCACACCGGGCCTCGGAATCAGGTGCCGTCAGAAACTGTGTACTCACAAAATCTCAAAGAATTAAAGAAAAAATTTTCCTTGAAATTTACATGTCTTTACAATATTAATATTACTGAATCAAATTGGATAGATATGTATCAAAAAAGTATTCACACCTATCATATGACAAGAGAGTATGAGGAAGGGGTAAAATAGTTCATCTTGATTGAAAATGATCACGCATATGATCCTTATTGAATCCATTGTCCATGTGCACATGCTGGTATTCAAAAATAATTAATACAAAGGAGTTGGAAGACCATTTAATCTATAAATGAATAACTTAAATTTATAAATGTTTGTTTAAACATGAGAAAGAACATAATATAGCTGGTGACTGGGATTACACTGTGTTTTTTGATTATATGATATTATTACAAGTATGAATGTAGATGATGTTAAAAATGATGAAATTAATGTAATAGTCAAATATGGACTTCTAGATTGTATGAATCTATCTCATATGTTAAAGAGATGTACATTGATACCATTGTATTCTAGTTGTAGTAAATATACAGTATTTCCAACCATAACAACTCTATGTAACTCAATAACTGGAAATAGATGGAGTGACACTAACTTTACTAAACTACTAGATCTCTTGAATGACATGATACAAAAATATATTGCTCATCCTTTTTGAACATATTATTCTAGATGAATTCAACATTCATTGGGTATTATTTATGTAAGAATACATGACTATCTAAATGATTATATATTGTTTCTTAAAGACCATGAATCACTTATAAAATTATCAAATTTTGTTGTCTATTGATAAAATAAAGATGAATCAAGTACATAGAAAATTTTATGGTACTTTATCATCATTATAAGGTTTAGATAACTCTATAGATGTGAGGAGTATAACATCCCACCATTTTATTATATAACATTTCATTACATTTTACAAACAGAGGATCTTTAAAGTATACTATCTTGAAATAAGGTTCAGAATACATGAAGACATATAAAATTATATCAATACACCTAAAAGGATTATTCAAAACTTCATTATATTTTCAATTACAACATCATATAACCTGGGGACATACATAAAAAGAAAGGGTGAGCATAAGGCCATTTAAGGGAAACAGGGAAAACAGTTCACATGTGAACTTAAGAGAATACAATAAGAACATAAGGAAATATCATAAAGGAATGATAAAGAGTCATATAATAATAATAATAATTAGAAAAATAACTTGAAAATGTGGTTAAAATATTTAATTTAGACATTTATAAGCATATCACCAAGTTCCATCCCCATGGTGTCTTAAAATTTACAAAGGTTATTAACCAAGGTATCATAAAACTTGTCATCTCTAGAGATTAATTTATTTACCCAATGCATTAGAGTGATATCAAGGAACAACCTTAAAATGTATTTATTTTCATGTGATCCAATTATATCATAATCAAAAATTTCATAAATAACCCATAGAGAATAAAATAAATGGGTTTTATATCAAAATCATGGAATTTTAAAAAGTGATTAAAAACATGATCATTATGTCATTTATCACCCACAAAAAGGAGAATGAGGTATTTATATATAAAAATTATAGAATTAGATAAATAATTTTTATGTCACGATAAATACCCATGGAAATAGAAGAGGTTTGGGTATTAATATAAGTAAATTAAAAAAAATTGACAAAACGAGAGTGATTCTGAGACGAGATTTTTGTAGCATAACAGCAATGCAACACGGTTTTAGAAAACATTATAAAGAGAGGGGACAGAGGTCAACCATTTATAAGATAGTCATAATATTTTATAAGGATATAATAAAATAGATATAAGATCATCGTATGGAAATTTTTAAGACATACCACATAAAAGAGTATTTGAAATAAAAAAGGGAAGTTACGAATTCCCTTACGAAAATTCAGTAGCCTAGTGGAATCATTTAAAAATTCAAACAATCAGTTGATGAGAGAGAAAAGGGTCTCTCATCCTTTGGAAATAAAATCTATAGAAATAAGGATACTTAATAACATACCCCAACATAATAAAATGTAAATTTAAAGACATAATATAAAAGAAGACTTTGATTAAAAGAGATGGGTGAAAGGTTCCCTTACATTGAAGAGTAACTTCAAAAACATGATAGTTGGGACCTTGGGTGGTTGAGGGAACCTTGGGAGGACTCTTTGGTAAGTAAAAATACCAGAACATCAGTTAGGAGGAATTTGGAATGAAAGGAATTAAGTAATGGGTTGGTATATATAGAAAATGTGAGGGAATATTTTATTAATTTCCAAGGGACACCTCATTTGTGGTATTTGAAAACCTGTGGGATTGAAAATGGTATTTTTCCTTGGTTTTGGCCACTTGGGACACCTCATATAATATTCTAATCCAAATGAGTCGACCAGAATTTTAAATTATGTATTATATCATTATGATATCATAAACTAGAACTAAAACCCAAAAATTGTATTTTTACTATTCAAGGGAAAAAATAATAAATTAACCATAAAGTAATATGAATATTCTTAATTCATGAATGAATTCCATTTTTTGAAAATAATTTTCTAAATATTAGAGATTTATTTTTTATGTAAAATAACTATTTACCCAAAAAATACTAATACTTAACTAATAAATTCTGAAAAAGTTGTTTACTTATGTTATTATATCATATTAACATTTAATATGCCTAAATTATATTTATACTTACTTAATTGATTTTACTATTCCATTGGTAATATTACTATTCATAAGGGTAATATTACAATTCATAATTTACTATTCACCAAAAATTAATTTGATCTTATAGGACTCAAAATTTCATACTGATCAGAACTATTTATGTCCATTATTTGAAAATGTTTTCACATTATTAATTATTTAATTTATAAATAATATTTTAAAATAATATTTTTTTCAATATTCATCAATAACATGAAACGTCCTAGAAAAAACTAAGAATTCATCCTATATTTAATTTTACATTTGAAATTAAAAAAAAGATGTTTATTTTACCATAATAAGAAATAACAATTTTATTCATCAAAAAGGATTACACAAAGTAACTAAGGCCTCATTACATATCCCCTTATAACACCTGTATAGGCCATAATAGTAAGGTGTGCAATGGTGGTATAATCTAGGGGCGACTCGGAAAACATTGGTCGAGTGGTCATTTATATCAGCTTGAAATTCTCTCGTAAGAAATTTTTTTAAAGCTTAACATGATAATGCTCAGATTGGGTTTGGTCCAGAGCAAAGCCTAATGATGCTACCTCTTTTCCAAGCTCTGATAGATGGGCTTTGAATGACTTCATTTTACTGGATGAGGCCATTAAATCTTCTTTTATTTATATTAATTAACCATGATCATTTGTATTTATAAACAGTAATCATAACATCAATAGTTTATTTTCCAATGGTCATATGGACCAATGGTCATAATTAACCAATGGTTATATAATGGTCAAAACCTAAAGGACTCATTTCAATTATACTCACTTCAATTGTTGAGACCCGAGCTTGATGTACATGGACATTACATTACTTTTGCGGAATATCTAATACATAACAAAAATAGACACACAAGGACCGTAATAGTTTAGTGTATTTGGAAACTGGGAATATAAACTTCTAATCATGTTGAAAGATCTTCAACAACTCCCATACTGATCTTCCCCTTTTTGTTTCCTTACCTAAAACCTTTCTTTATTTCCTGGGAAAATAAAACAAAAAAAGGGTGATCTCAAATGCTCAGTAAGGGAAAACATAGAGAACATAAAACAATCCATAAACATTTGAAAACAAAAACTTGAACATGAAATTTAAACATCAAAATCTTGAGAAAAGACATAAAATGTGGAAGTACGTAAGGCGTATATAATAATGGAACATTAACCATGATTAAATATAATGGGAATAAAACATGTAATTGTGGTAACCATTCAACAGATGTTATGATTTCTATAGTATCCAAGACATTGCTGCGAAGACCATCTTAGTGGACAAAGTCCCTTTCTGAATCGAGTTCACTACTCATTCTAGTTTTGTATCACTGAACTGGAATAACTTATCATTCCAGCCATGTATATCTCATGAGATATTAATCTTTACCCAATGAATTAGAGAGAGATATAGGTCCCACCGATCTCATAATGAAATCATTCTTACTTGTGCCACAAAATAAACTTAAAACAATCATCATAACCCAAAGAATAAAATGGGTTTAATAAAAATCATCCCATCATCTCATAATCCATATAAAACAAATGGATATTTCATCATAAGAAAAGTGAAACCATTTAAATCATAGAGACATTAAACTTGAAACATACACATATGAAATAATGTCATATTAGATGGAAAATGGTTTTGATAAAACATTTGAAATGAATTCTTGAGGAAAATATCCTTTCTTCTTTCAGAATCGTTTTCTTTTCACAAAATGCAATGAAAATTTAAAATAAAAGTATTTTGTTGAAAATAGTCATAAAATATTGTAGATTAAGCTTCATGAAAATGAGGCGTTATGAAACCGTAAAAATCCGTTCACGCCGTATAAGTTAAAAATAACATTCTTCTCTTACTTTTGTCGGAAAAGTCAAAAAGTACCTCATATGGTAAATAAAAAAATATTCCTCACATACCATGTAGTAAAAGTCAAAAAATGGGTAAAAAGGACTTTAAAAATACACGAAACATTTTTTAGAAAATAGGGACATGGATGATAAATATAACCCCAATAAATACTTACGAATAAGCAATCTCGAATAAAAATGAGATTGCAAAATTATCCCTTACCTTAGGTCCGATATGCTTCGTACGTATCTGAAAATCCTGTATAATGATTTAAATAATTTCATTGACTTATTAAATAATCATATTCATTGTTATGATATCATATATGGTTCACATATGACTTTATATTACCCGTTCTTTTGTAAATTCCATGTTAAAGCAGCCTTTTGTGTATAATCGTTTTATTTATCGTCTGTGATTTGAATATGATTACTTAGATCATGATTAATTAATTCCAGAATATAAAACATGATTAATATATAATATATATTAAGAATATACATATATATAATAGATCGATAAATGGAAAGAAATACACCGTTCATGGAGACGGTAAGCCGTACGTACGCATGAATGCTATTTTCGTTTCCTTATTGAATTGAAGGAAATTAAGTAGATGGAATACATTTATATATATATATATATATATAAATCCAGTAGAATTATTATGTCATATATTTCATGATTACTTATTATATATACTTTATAATCATTCTTGAATGGTTAACATGGAGAGTGAATCTCATCGCGTTGTGGAGACGGTAGTCCATATGTATGCACGAGCGATGATATCGTTCCCATATTTATTGAATAGAATTGGAGTGAATGATCTAATATATTAGAATCAGTATTATGTTATAATAATCATATGCATTTATTCTTTACACCATTATACGCATCCAAGTAAGGTGGTGGTGGAAAAACAGATTACACCACGGTGTGGAGACGATATTCTGTACGTACGCATGCTTGGTGATTTCGTTTTCCATAGGATGGATAGAAGGTGAAATATGGTTGTTTCATATTTATAATTACATATCAGTATATTAGTGATACTTATGTTATTACAATATAATGAAACAACTAAATAAGAGGAGGTAGAAGAAGAAATAAATTTGAAAGAATCGGTAACAGATACTACCTCATCTTCGATATGCCTCTTTGAAACCTCCTCTTAGGGAACTACAATTGGTCTTTGAAGTAGACCAGGACCTATAGGATGTTTCTAGGGAAGTGTAGAGGATAAATTGGCAGAGGTTTTCTGAGCTTGAAGGCACAAAGTGGTGTGAGGAGGAGAGGGAGGAGGATCCCTTTTATAAGGGAGGAGAGGGGCACCATTGGAAATATAAGAAATATTAGTTTATATTAAATCCCAAACCCCACTTAAAAACTTCCAAAATGACTCATATTCGTAGCTTATATGATATAGGGTTGCACTAGAATCAACCAATAAAATATAGACATGTTAGGAATTTATTTTAAACATTATCAACTTGATTTATCCTTATTTATCAATCTAATTTTATTTGTGGTAACAATATTCTAAATTTTAAATTATTATAAATAATTACATATGTGTTGTAAATTTTCTATAATTTGACACTTTATGACATTTTGGACCATATAAATTTTAATTTATAATTTTTAAATATTTTTGTGATTTTTAAACAATTTTATAATATGTTATTTTTATAAAATAACAATAGTGTCAATTTTGACACGATTAATTTATTTTACTTTAAATAAAATATATACAGAATATATGTTCGAAATAAAAGCTTTAATAGATTTATAAAATGTCATATGTATTTATATAATTAGTCGAGAACATTAAATAGTTCATATAATATTTAATTTAATATTTGTTTAATCATTTATTTGATATTTCAATAAATAAAATAATTTCAACATCACTATTGTGTCATAATTAATGATAATTATTTAATCCCTGAAAATTATAAATAAATTAATATGATGTAGATAATTGTATTAGATTTATGGAGACTATTCATGTTCGAAGTTTCATTATTTTTATCAATAAATTAAAATTATTATACTTATAAGATTTAAGAAAGTGACATGTTGTCACTTTCTTTGGTTTTAATAATAATTAAATTATTTTCGTGGGGAAAAGTCCATTAAATTAATCTAATTCTACCCATAGGTGATATGGGTCGACTTTTAGTCATCCAATAAGATTTTGGCAGATGTTAGCGTAATATTATAATCTTATATTTACCCTTAATTACCCGATTTACCTTTAACTATGGTAAATAAAATTTACCGTAGTTACTATTCATAATGCCCAAAAATAAAAAGTAGCCTATTAACTTAATTTGGACCCACTTATTCCAAATATGGAATCAATTTTTCAAAATTCAAAACACATAAGTTGCAGTAATTAATTTAAAATTAATCCCGTTGTCGAAAGAAAACGGGTTTTTGTTTAAAACATTGCAAAAGATTGAATTGATTTAACCTACGAATTCAAGGTAAAATCAATGATAATGACATACATTGTAAAATATATTGTATTTATAGTTTAAAACTATTAAATATTATAATTTAACCATATAAATTATTACGATGAAAAATGATGTTTTTAATTAAAATATAGCGTGTTTTTACTAATCATTAAAATATGAAAGTTATCAGAAAAATATCAAAACTTTATCCAATGTAAATTTTTATATCCTGATTCAAAAAAAGAAGTTTATTTTGTAAAATTGAACTTATAAACATGTCAAAAACGAGATTTAATGTGGGTGCACGATCAAAAGACGGCAAAACTGCATTTTTTGAAAAATACTTATTTTACCCGAAAAATTTATTTTGTTCACATAAAAGGTTTTAAAAAATTTATAATATGAATAATAATGTTAAAAAATTAAAATTGTAGTTAATAATATTCATAACGGCTAGTCCATATAAATATTATAACAATATATCATCATTTAGTGAAACCTGGTATTGCGTACAACACACGCTATCGAGGAAGGTCGCGATTGCGTGTAATGCAAGCCAAGTCAGGGTTGCGTGTTGTGAAAGACTAATTTATTGTTTCGTTATAATAGAATCCAATAATTTTCCATTTATACATTGAATATATATATATATATATACACACACTCAATGTTGCATAGAATTACAATTATCAAACGAACTTGAAATTGTGTGTAACACAATCTAAGAATAGTGTTGCGTATACTGAAAGCTAATACGGTGTTGAGTATATCACAAGATATTATTGTTGTAGCATAAAACACATGACATCAAATAAATTAAAAAGAATACATATCATAAAATATCTGGTTTTTACATTCTACACCCCTTAAAATGAATTTCGCCCTCGAAATTCATCGGGGTTATACATGGTTTTCTACTTGAATTTTTCTTTAATTGAAACCCACATCATAAAATGAAATACCAAAACTTTACTTTAAAAACTAAAGTATGAAACGTAATGGTTACCCAAATTAACTAATCATTGGGTTTCCACATAGGAGAACATAGTTGAAAATATTTATATGGAAGAGAAATCTAACCATCATGTTCTGATGGAGTGTGGTAGAGAACATTTCTATGAAAAAGCCGACAATCAAAAGCCATATATTTGCGATGATCTAAGGTACCATCTGATTCATTGGATAAAAGGGCACTAGGACAACATTTTTGGTTTTCAAGATCATTTCCCTAAATTTGATGAATTAAAAGAAATAATTACATGATTTTGGTACAATCTCACTATTGTTCATGAATTGAACAATTTCCACTTCATATCTTAAAGAAATGAAGTTGAATTTGTTATTCGTGAAGAATTAGCAGATCATGTGATAGAATGATGGGTCATTCCATCCGTTTCAAACAAAAGGTTAGCAAAAGTTATAAGTCCATGTTATGGTGAGATTAATCATATATGGTTCCAAAAATGGACTTATACTTTATTTATCATACCGCTTAATAAAATAAAACTACTTTCCAATAACCAGGGACTTCCTGTAGGCCAGTGGTAGGTGATAAAGGCCTATCGCACTTTAGTTGTGGGTTCGATTTCCACAGCCTTGTTTGACGCGACGAGTTGTCGCCCGTCTTTCAGGTTGTCCCTTTTTTTAAAATTACATTATAATAACATTCCTGCAATAATATCGAAAAAACCTAGCCTTAAACAATACTATCTGATGTCTGACATAACCCTTTCCAATCTTTAGACGTATCCAAAATACATCTGTCCAATCTCATAGTGTATAGAAAATGATTACTAGAAAGGTCACATAACAAGAACGTGAATAACATCATTTTATCATACGATATATCTTGTTGGTCACATTCTAAACATGTGAATTCCTTAATCATGTGTTCTCTTGAAACAGAAATTACCATAGCACCTTAGCAAAAACATGAATGCTGCAAAAGGTAACTCTTTCCACATACCAAAATCCCAAAATTTCTATACACTCAAACCATGATATAACTTTTTAATTTTACAAGTCATGAGATCATTTCATTTTCTCTTTATCCCTTCATTATGTGCTTATCATCTTCTTTAAAAAAACATTTCAATCACTTTTCATGGTTACTGGTACCATATTCTTATAGAAAACCACAATGGACCAATACATAAATATTCCAATATTCCACGATAATATATATAACATTATTTTGGAATCCCATTACATAAACACTTAATCATTCCACCACATCATTTTCATATTCAACATCACCAATAGTGATCGCATGTGACTTCCCTTTGTCCTTTGCCTTAAGTGGTTTCTCATGTCGATCACCATTAACCCTTGGATTAGGGCATTGATTAGCATAATTCCCCCATTTCATTGCACTTGAAGCATTTAAGTGTTGGTGGTGCGTTCTATGTAGTCTTTTCTTTATCATTAGTAAGCCTTTTTCCATTACTTCGACATTCAGCTGCTCGAAGACCTTCTTTTCCACACTTAAAACATTTTCTAGTTCCTTTAAGTCAATCTCCACCATGATTATTTCCACACATTGAGCATAAGGAAACATTCATCTTCTTTTCACCATTATTATGAGATTTCTCCTTGAACTCCATCTTTCGTTTCTTATCAAAACCATGAGATGGATATGTAACACAAACTTTCATTTCTACCTTGATAGCACAATGCACAATTTCTTCATAGCTACTGAAGTCTCTTATAGCTAATGCCCTTCGAAGACTTGGTTTTAAGCCACTGAAGAATCGATCAACTTTACTTTCATGTTGGGTGATAAATCCAGATGCATACCCTACAAGCCTTGTAAAATTCACATCGTATATACCAACGGATTCATCATCCTTTTGCTTTAGATCAAGAAACCCCTTCTCCATCTTTGTTCTAAGAATACGAGGGAAGTACTTATTGAAAAAGAAGTTCTTAAACTCGTCCCATTCCATGGACTCAATTTAATTTCTTGGCCTCGTATTCTTGATAAGATTATACCATTGATCAGCATCACCTTCCAAAAGATATACTGCAAAGATGAATTTATCATGCTCAGAACATTGAAGAACTGAAAATATCATTTCAGATGTACTGATCCATTGTTCAACAACAAGTGGATCAGAAGACCCACTAAAAGAAGGTGGATGTTGCCTCATGAAGGACTCAATAGAATATTGTTCCCTTCTCTGCTCATTTGGAAGTCCAGAATGATTCATAGCTTGTGTAAGTATAGCAATAAGATTTTGAACTCCATCTCCCATAACATTGGTTTGTTCAGGAGGAAAATCATTTCATTGTCCATTACATTGATCGACACAGTTCCTTCAGGTTCTATCCATCGTCTAAAACACAAAAATAATAGTGTGAGAGGCTAAAATCATGCTAGGGAAAAACATAATAAAGGGGGAGTACCTTCAATATCTAACATCTTAGGTTTAATTCTAAGATCGTTACCGTAATTCTAGGATTATAACATATACTTATACTTAACCTTAGGGACATCCCTAGACATTCCTTAGAAATATATCTAGGGATCTCACTAATGTTCTCGCATCCTAGTTTCCAAAGGTTGACTAAACCTTTCCTCTGATTCAAACTGTAGAGACCCGAGCATGACGTACATGGACATTACATTACTTTTGCAGAATATCTAATACATAAAAAAATTGACACACAAGGACCGTAATAGTTTAGTGTCTTTGGAAACTTGGAATATAAACTTCTAATAATGTTGAAAGATCTTCAACAACTCCAATAAAGATCTTCCCCTTTTTATTTCCTTACCTAAAACATTTCTTTATTTCCTGGGAAAATAAAAGATAAAATTGGTGAGCTCAAATTCTAAGTAAGGGAAAACATAGAGAACATAAAACAATCCATAAACATTTGAAAGTAAAAAACTTGAACATGAAATTTAAACATCAATATCTTGAGCAAAGAGATAAATCTTGGAAGTATGTAAGGAATATATTATAATGGAACATCAACCATGATAAAATATAATGGGAATAAAACATGTAATTGTGGAAACCATTCAGCACATGTTATGATTTCCATAGTAGCCAAGGCATTGCTGCCAAGACCATATTAGTGGAAAAAGTCCTTTTCTGAATCGATTTCACTCCTCATTCCAGTCCTGTATCACTAAACTGGAATAACTTACCATTCCAGCCATGTCTATCTCATGAGATATAAATATTTACCCAATGCATTGGAGGGATATATAGGTCCCACCCATCTCATAATGAAATCATTCTTACTTGTGCCACAAAATAAACTTAAAACATTCATCATAACCCAAAGAATAAAATGGGTTTCATAAACATCATCCCATCATCTCATAATCCATATAAAACAAATGGATATTTCATCATAAGAAAAGTGAAACCATGTAAATCGTAGAGACATTAAACTTGAATCATGCACCTATGAAATAATGTCATCTTATATAGAAAATGGTTTTGATAAAACATTTGAAATGAATTCTTGAGGAAAATATCCTTTCTTCTTTCGAAATCATTTCCTTTTCACAAAATGCCATGCAATTTTAAAATAAAAGTATTTTGTTGAAAATAGTCATAAAATCTTGTAGAGTAAGCTTCATGAAAATTATGTGTTATGAAACCGTAAAAATCCGTTCACGTCGTAAAAGTTAAAAATAACATTCTTCTCCTACTTTTGTCGGAAAAGTCAAAAAGTACCTCGTATGGTAAAAAAATTCCTTACATACCATGTAGTAATAGTAAAAAATGGGTAAAAAGGACTTTAAATATACCTGAAACCATTTTTAGAAAACAAGTACATGGATGATAAATATAAACCCAATAAATACTTACGAATAAGCAATCTCGGATAAAAATGAGATTGGAAAATTATCCCTTACCTTAGGTCTGATATGCTTCGTACGTATCTGAACCTCCTGTATAATGATTTAAATAATGTCATTTAATTATTACAGAATCATATTCATTGTTATGATATCATATATGGTTCACTTATGACTTTATATTACCCGTTCTTTTGTAAGTTCCATGTTAAAGTAGCGTTTTGGGTAAAATCATTTTATTTATCGTCTGTGTTTTGAATATGATTACTTAGATCATGATTACTTAATTACAGAATATAAAACATGATTAATATAGAATATATATTCAGAATATAAATATATATAATAGATTGATAAATGGAAATAAATACACCCTTCATAGAGATGGTAATTCGTACGTACGCATGAACGCTGTTTTCGTTTCATTATTGAATTGAATGAAATTAAGTAGATGACATAAATATATATATATACATAAATCCAGTAGAATTATTAAGTAATATATTTCATGATTACTTATTATATATACTTTATAATCATTCTTGAATGGTTAACATCGAGAGTGAATCTCATCGCGTTGTGGAGACGGTAGTCCGTACGTACGCACGAGCGATGATATCATTCCCATATTTATTGAATAAAATTGGAGTGAATGATATAATATCATAGAATCAGTATGATGTTATAATAATCATATTTATTTATTTTTTACACCATTATACCCATCCAAGTAAGGTGGTGGTGGAAAAACAGATTACACCACAGCGTGGAGACAGTATTCCGTATGTACCCACGCATGGTGATTTCGTTTTCTGTAGGATGGATAGAAGGTGAAATGGGGTTGTTTCATATTTATAATAACATATCAGTATATTAGTGATACTGATTTTATTAAAATATAATGAAAAAACTAAATAAGAGGAGGTAGAAGAAGAAATAAATTTGAATGAATCGGTAACAGATATTACCTCTTCTTCGATACGCCTCTTTGAAACCTCCTCTTAGGGCACTAAGATTGGTCTTTAAAGTAGACCAGGACCTATAAGATGTTTCTAGGGAAGTGGAGAAGATATATTTTCAGGGGTTGGCCAAGATTTAAGGCTCAAAGTGTTGTGAGGAGGATATGGAGGTGGTGCCCTTTTATAAGGGAGGAGAGGGGCACCTTTGGAAATATAAGAAATATTAGTTTATATTAAATCCCAACCCCACTTAAAAACTTCCAAAATGACTCATATCCGAATATTAGATTATATAGGGTTGTAATATCATCATCCAATAAAATTTAGACATGTTAGGAATTTATTTTAAGCATTATCAACTTGATTTATCCTTATTTATCAGTTTAATTTTATTTGTGGTAATAATATTCTAAATTTTAAATTATTATATATAATTACATATGTGTTGTGAATTTTCCATAATTTTACACTTTATGACATTGTAGACCATATAAATTTTAATTTTTAATTTTTAAATATTTTTGTGATTTTTAAACAATTTTATAATATGTTATTTTTATAAAATAACAATAGTGTCAATTTTGACACTATTCATTTATTTGAATTTAAATAAAATATATACAGAAGATATCTTCAAAATAAAAGCTCTAATAGATTCATAAAAGGTAGTATGTATCTATAAAATTAGTGGATAACATTAAATAGTTCATATAATATTTATTTTAATATTTTTAAGATCATTTATTTGATATTTCAATCAATAAAATAATTTCAACATCACTATTGTGTCATAATTAATGATAGTTATTTAATCCCTAAAAATTATAAATAAATTCATATGATGTAGATAATTGTATTATATTTCTTGAGACTATTAATTTTAGTAGTTTCCTTAATTTTATAACTAAATTAAAATTATTATACTTATAATATTTAAGAAAGTGACATGTTGTCACTTTCTTTGGTTTTAATAATAATTAAATTATTTTCATAGACAAAAGTCCATTAAATGAATATAATCCGACCATTAGGTGATATGGGTCTACTTTGAGTCATCCAATAGGATTTTGGCAGGTGTTAGGGTAATTTTATAATCTTATATTCACCCTTAATCACCAGATTTACCTTTAACTATGGTAAATAAACTTTACCGTAGTTACTATTCATAACGCCCAAAAATAATAAGTAGCCTATTGAAATAATTTGGAACCACTAATTCCAAATATGGAATCCATTTTTAAAAATTCAAAACACATAATTTTCAGTAATTAATTTAAAATTAATCCCGTTGTCGAAAGAAAACGGGTTTTTGTTTAAAACATTGCAAAAGATTGAATTGATTTAACCTACGAATTCAAGGTAAAATAAATGCTAATGACATAAATTGTGAAGTATATTCTATTTATACTTTAAAAACATTAAATATTATAATTTAACCATATAAATTATTATGATGAAAAAAGTTGTTTTTAATTAAAATATAGCGTGTTTTTACTATTCATTAAAATATGAAAGTTATCAGAAAAATATCAAAACTTTATCCAATGTAAATTTTTATATCCTGATTCAAAATAAGAAGTTTATTTTGTAAAATTGAACTTATAAACATGTCAAAAACTAGATTTAATGTGGTTGTGCCATCAAAAGGCGGCAAAACTGCATTTTTTGAAAAATACTTATTTTACCCGAAAAAATTATTTTGTTCACATAAAATGTTTTAGAAAATTTATAAGATGAAAAACAATGTTATAAATTTAAAATTGTAGTTAATATTATTCATAAAAGGTAGTCCATAATAATATTATAACAATATATCTTCGTTTAGTGAAACCTGGTATTGCGTACAACACACGCTATCGAGGAAGGTCGCGATTGCGTGTAATGCATGGCAAGTCAGGGTTGCGTGTTGTGCAAGACTAATTTATTGTTTCGTTATAATAGAATCCAATAATTTTCCATTTATACATTGAATATATATATATATATACACACACTCAATGTTTCATAGAATTACAATTATCAAACGAACTTGAAATTGTGTGTAACACAATCTAAGAATAGTGTTGCGTATACTGCAAGCTAATACGGTGTTGCATATAGCACAAGATAATCTTGTTGTAGCATAAGCAAAATGACATAAAATAAATTAAAAAGAATACTTATCATAAAATATCAGGTTGTTACATCAATAATAAAAGGATTTAGTTATGATGATTACAAAATAAAATAACACACAAATTTAGGAAGCAAAATATTATTCAAAAGTTTGGGTCGTTACATTCTTCCCCTCTTAAAAATTTCTTCCCTGAAATTTCAACTCTTACCCTCAGAGAGAAATGGTGTGGGAACTTCTACTTTATAGACAACTCTTGTTCCCACATTCCTTCTTCAAATTTTTGTTCCTCCACAAAACTTTAACAAGGTGGGTAGCCATGTTTCATAAAACCTTGTCTCTACGATCAAAGATCTCCACCGACTAATCCTCATAAGAGAGGTCATGTTCCAGTTAATCTTCCTCTGGATTTAGTACATGTGAAGGGTCAGGTATGTACTTCCTTAAGAGGGATACAAGGAAGACATCATGAACTTGTGGAAGATTTAGAGGAAGTGCAAGATGATAGACCACTACTCCTATGCGATAAAGGATTTCATAGGGGCCCATGTACCCATGGATGAGCTTCCCTTTAATCCCAAACCTCATTACTCTCTTCCAAGGTGAAATTTGAAGAAATAATTTTCCACTGATATCAAACTTCATGTCCCTTCGATGGATGTTATCATAACTCTTTTTCCAACTCTGATCAGCCTTAGTGTGTTGTTGGATGGAATGAATCCTTTCTGTCATTTCTTGAACAAGATCATGCCCTATATGATTTCTCTTACCCACTTCATCCCAACATGTACGAGTTCTAAATCACTTCCCATATAAGGCTTCATAGGGTTACATTTGAATGCTCAAATGGAAGCTCTTATTGTAATAGAACTCAACTAATTTAAGGTATTTTTCCCATGCACATTTAAATTCCATTGATAATTTTCTCAGCTTGTCTTTGAGTGTTTGAATAGTCATTTCATATTGGACATCAGTTTGTGGATGATAGGCCATACTAAAATTCAATTCAGTAATCAATTCATTTTGAATACTTTTATAGAATTTTTATGTGAACCACTTATCAAGATCATATATTATAGAGAGTGGTACCCCAAGCATCCTTACCACTTCCCTTATGTAAAACCTGAAAGTTAATCGAGAGATAAATCTTCTAGGATAGTGATAAAATGGGTACTCTTGGTGATATGGTCTACTATAACCCATATCACATTATTTCCTCTAGAATGTTTTGGGAGATCAGTGAAAAATTCCATAGTGATATTGTCCCACTTCCATTGTGGTATGGGTACTGGTTGTAATACACCTTTAGGAATTTTTCACTCTACCCTCACTTTCTAACACACCAGGAGCCTTATAGTGTATTTAACAATATCCCTTTTCAGGTTATACCACCAAAAATGATCATGAATGTCTCTATACATTTTTGTGCTTCCAGGATGTATAGAGAAAGTATATCTTTGAGAATCATCCATTATATCCTTATTTATTTTCAGAATATATGTAACAAATTGTCTTGTGTGAAATTTCAGTACACCTTCTTGATCAATATTGAACTTAGGAAACTTCCCATCCTTCACATCCTCAATCTTCTTATGTAAAAAAGGATATTATTTCTGAGATTTCTTTATCTTCACTAGTAATGAGGGTTGATAATTCATTTGGGTTAGGTTTGATGGTTTCCCATACCTTATAATTCCCATGTCCATTTCACAAGTTCTTGGATCAAGGGATATAATTTAATGCTCATCATTTATATAACAACATAGTCCTACATAATTAATGCATAATACACCTTTTTTTCTCTTCCAGGATGATAATTAATTGAACAATCATATTTTTTAAGAAGTTCCAAACATCTCCTCTATTTCATATTCAATTCCTTTTGTGTGAAAATATACTTCAAACTTTGATGGTTTGTGTATATATCACATTTCTCCCCATAAAGATAGTGCCTCCATATATTCAGATAAAAAACAACTATATCTAGCTCATGATCATGTGTAAGATAGTTCTTCTCAGTAATTTTTAAAAGTAGGGATGCATAATCAATAACCTTGTCATTTTCCATGAGGATTCACCCAATACCTTTCAGAGATCCATCACTAAAAATAATGAATCCTTTTCTACTTGATAGAAGAGTTAACACAGGTGCAATAACGAATCTCTTATTCAGCTGTTAGAAACATTCATCACACTCCTTTATATAGATTAACTAGACCCCTTTTCAAGTTAAATTGGTTAATGTGTTAGAAATTCATGAATTTTTTTTTCACATACCTCATATAATATTTTGAAAAATATGGGAAACTATGAATCTCAGTTATTTTTTGTAGGATGAGGCCACCCCTCTACAACCTTTGTCTTTACAGGGTCAACTGTTATTCCTTCATTGGTTATAATGTTCCCCAAGATATAAACTTGTTGTAACAAGAATTCCGAATTTCTGAACTTTACAAAAATTCTATCCTTCGAGAGAGTTTCCAAAATAACCATAGATGATACTCATGCTTCTCGTGATACTTGGAATATATCATAAAATAATCATTAAAAACTACCACAAAGTTATCAAGGTAGTCCTTAAAGACTCTATTCAGGAAATCCATAAAAAATCAGGAGCATTATTCAAGATAAAGGTCATAACAACGAACTCATAATGACCATATCTTGATCGAAAAGATGTATTTGGAATATTTTCTTTCTTGAACCCCAATTGATGATTACCAGATCAAAGATTAAACTTAGAGAATAATTTATCCCCATGAATTTTTGTCTAATAAGTAATCAATTATTGTAAGAGGGTATCTTTTCTTCACTATGATCATGTGCAATTTTCTATATTCAATGCATAGATGCATTGATCCATCCATATTATTCACAAAGAGAATAGGTGCTCCCCAAGGAGACACACATGGTTAGATATACCCCTTATTCAAAAGATCTTGGAGTTGTTTATTTAATTCGTCCAGCTCCATATTTTCCGTCCTATATAGGGTCTTTGATATCGGGAAAAATCAAGGTACGTGTTCAATGGAGAACTCTACCTCTCTTTCTGGAGGAGGTCTGGGTAACTCCTTAGGAAATATGCCAATGTAATCTCAAAAAATGGGGACATTTTCTATCCTTATATTCTTATTTACTTCTTTTTATTAGATGATCAACTTCATAAATATGGATATATGAGGTACTTCTAGACAATGATCAGGTTGAGTGTCAGGACCTATGTTTTTTTTGGCCTGCATTTTTTAGGATAAATTTGAATTTTTGCTGTCAGATGCATGTAAAAGAGAAAAATTATCTTTTCCCCCTATCAGAAGATCTTGTAATGTTTTTTGAACATTCCATTATTCCCAGAATAGTGTGTTTACCCTAGGATAAGAGTTTTGTGGAAATATAAGTTGTTCTAATTTTAGATGAATAATTAATAATTAATATTATTTATTTATATATTCATTTATTTGTGTAGTTTTTTTTGGAAATCAAATTTTAATGGAGAACTATATTGATATTTTTCCTCCATTGCTGAGTCTGTAATGGGTAGTTTAGCCTAGGCAAGGCCTAAACATGAGTCGGGCGTTGGGGCCGGATCGAGCCCCTTTTTTGGATTTTCTTTTCATTCCTTTTCTTCCATTTCTCTTCTTTCATCTAACTTGAACATTCCTCCTTGTGGTGCTCCTTGTTTTCATGACCTAAGTGAGAATTTAGTGATGTAGAATGAGTAAGAGAGGAAATGGAAGAGTGGTACCATTGCGAATCCCTCGACGTGATGATTTGGTGTATAACGATCATGGATGGTGAAATCAAACGAAGCTTCAGTGGTTTCTGTCCAAAGATAAGACCATTTACATTTTCACTATAGATCCCATTTAAATTGGTTGTTTTATGTTTTTATATGCATATATTTCTTACTTGGGGCCTCTTGAGGTCTAATCTACTATTTTGGGGAAAAAATTGGTGTTTTTTGCGATCTAAGGGTTTTCTCGTCAGGAAACCAAGGCTATATGATGTGTTTTCTAGGGGAGAATACCATGTGTCATTTCCATTAGGTTAAGATGATTTTTTCATAGTTACACACCATGTACTCTAAGTACACTCTGTGTGGTGGTACATGGTCATGTAAAAAAGAACACAGGTTGTTTTGTCTTTAGACAGTACATGCTATGTACTTTGAAGTACACATCATGTAAATTTACATAGGCATACCCTATGTGGTTCTAGCCATGTATAAGTACACAACCAAGGGTAGGGATAAGAGTACATTCCATATACTCTAAAGTATATTCCATGTTCTTTTTCTAACTTAGAGGTTTGGGGTATTTTGTACCCTGGAAGTCTAAATTGGCCACGTGAGTAGTCCATTATGAGCGTTTTTTCCACATAGATCACAATGGAGGAATCATTTTGGCATTTAGAGGACATATAAATTGTTTTTTAGAGTTTTCTATCTATATAGATATGTTATTCCTCCAATTATGGATTTTAGTTGTCGCTTGAGGGGGAGATTTGGTGTGGATGATAGGTTGGGTGTTCAGAGAAACCTATTTGTGAGCTTTGATATATGATGAGCTATGAGGTATGTCGCATGACCTATGATTTTGAGTATGTTCACCTCATGAGACATACCCTTTCGACCTATGTGGTGGTGAGATTATATGCTTCCAAGGATCCCCTGAGGGATGCCTTTACTTATGTGCTGACCAGTGAGTCCCTTTTATGATCTCTCTTATATTTTACTTTAAGAGGATCCCTGTTATAGGATTCCTATTTTTCTTCATTCACGGATTCGGTGTAGGATTCCGACCTTTATTTTCTATAAGGATCATGTTTCCGACGCTTTCACAGGGGCGCACTTGCATCCGTCACACAGAAGACACGCTGCTGTTACCCCGCATTCCCGCTTTACAAAGGTGGGCAACATCTGTTCGCTATTCAGGGATGTCTTCTCCTTGATCGAAACAGGCTGATGGGATGTTGGTTCTTCCTTCCATGGATTCCTCCTTGGAGCTCTTCACCTAGTCCGGGTCTCCCTCATATAATTAAAATGTAATTAGTGAAGCTCTTCCAAACTCCATATCTTCATGGACACCAGTTAATTACGCCGATTCTGTCAGGACCTTCCAAGGGGTCTGGTCAGGGAAGAAACCATAAGTTAGGAGAGCAATTTTATTGGGGCATCACTGGCGTATTTTGACGCTATGTATTGGCATGTCTATCTGTTGTCCCTTATTATAGGTCTTCTCGAGGGCATGGAAGACCGAGGCATCCCACATCGAATACGGGGAATTTTATGCCATAGGCATGTATATGAGGTTTTCCTCATCTTACCATGTTTAACACAGGGTATGTCGCAAGTTTAATGTCCAACAGAGATGTATTGGACTATTCCAAACACTAGCTAGAGTGGATCAGATTAAAGAACCCCCTAGAGGGAATACCGATGTTGGGGCCATCACGTGGGTGGCTTACTGAATGATTTGGAGGGGAGTGGAGAATGAAATGGCATGATCCCACCAGGATGTGGCAGTCCGAGTAAGAATTAGGATGGATGGTGGCTTTGGGATTGGGTCTCGAAGAGAATTACTATGTATCCTCGTGGAAGAGAATCAAAGTACGCGTAGTTCGATGATACAGTAGGACACCTGAAGAGGCAACCCATGAGAATGAACGCGTGGATGGGACCCAGAGGAAGTAGAACCTCCGAGTTAGGGAATGAGCTTCCCGAAACATGTGGGATCGAGGGATAGATCATGATAAGACATGAGTGATGGGCTTGAGCCTTGTGGAGGCCTCCTACGTATCCCCGTGGTGGGGAATCAAAGTCCACGTAGTTCGGGATGGAATGCAGTTTAACGTCATGAGGGACGAGGGCATTTTGGGCTTATGCTCTGAGGTGGCCCAAGTTTGTGGTGTTAGTGAACTGACATGAATAGGTACCTGGGTTCTAGATGGATTGGGTCTTACGCTCTAAGGCGGCCCAAGTTGGGGGGGCTTTAACCTCGTGGAGGATTCCTACATACCATACCTTAGCACAGATCAAAGTCTCCATAGTTCGGGTTGGATGGGGCTTACGATCTGAGGTTTCCAAAGGTGGTGGGGCTTGAACCTCATGGATGATTTCTATGTACCATGCCTTAGCATAGATCAAAGTCCCCGTAGTTTGGGTTTGATGGGTATTAGGCTCTAAAGCGGCCCAAGGTGGTGGGGCTTGGACATCGTGGAGGCTTCCTACGTACCATGCCTTAGCATGGATCAAAGTACCCATTGTTCGGGTTGGATGGGGCTTATGCTCTGAGGTAGCCCAAGGTGGTGGGGCATGAACCTCATGGAGGCTTCATACATATCATTCCGTAGCATGGATCAATGTCCCCGTAGTTCGGGTTGGATGAGGCTTACGCTCTGAGGCAGCCCAAGGTGGTGGGGCTTGAACCTCATGGAGGCTTCTTACGTACCATGACTTAGCACGGATCAAAGTCCCCGTATTTTGGGTTGGATGGGCCTTACACTCTGAGGATCCCCATGGTGGTGGGGCTTGAACATCATGGAGGCTTCCTTCGTACCATGCCTTAGAACAGATCAAAGTCCCCCTTTTTTGGGTTTGATGGGGCTTACGCTCTGAGGCGGCCCATGGTGTGTCATGATCGGTTCTTACTCTAAGCTCACGGGAGTCATGATTGGTGTGAGAAACAAGAGGTAGAAGAGAACTAACGATCGCATCGTGAAGGGTGTGTCCATGGGAAGTGAAAAGGGGCTTACACGTTGAGCGGACCATGGGGCCGAGACTTACTCCAGGATGGAGGCCCGTGGGTGACAAAGCGCAACGGGAGAGGGATTTGGAACCCAGGAAGAGAGGAAGGTCCTCATTCCCTATCATGTCCTCTGCTGGCCTTGGGGACCGAATATGAAAGAAGGGAGCACCGTTCTTCATCACGTCCTTCGCTAGATTTGGTGCCGAGGAAGTGAGGAAGAACTGGGGTGTTGCCTCCTACACGAAAGGTTAGGGGCTTACACCAAGGTGGCTTCCCTCCCCCACGGACAAACGCCACTCTGATAAGGAGGATATCATCCCCTGTAAGGTGTGATCCCATCCCCATGGAGACGAATGGGCATGGAGAAGGTCCGAGGTGGGGGGACCCTATGTGAGAGGCATGGGGCTAGGTCACAGTTTTACGTCATGTGTTGAGGATGAGGCACTTGGCAGTTTAACTTCCTGCAACTCGAATGAGGAGGGTTGGATCCACACCCCTAGGACATACATAACCGGTACCCTTTGATCCTTGTGGGAGGGAAGGCATCGGCAAGGCCGTACTAAGGGGATGTCACAGAGTGAACCATTGAGGGGTCCACATTAGCGTGGCTATGCGAAGAAGCAATAG
Source organism: Viscum album (assembly GCA_963277665.1). Classification (NCBI taxonomy): domain Eukaryota; kingdom Viridiplantae; phylum Streptophyta; class Magnoliopsida; order Santalales; family Viscaceae; genus Viscum; species Viscum album. Next base: position 1,180,839,278 of record OY728134.1, on the reverse strand, counting down.
TCATTAGCGTGCGTCTGTGAAGAAGCAAGAGGTGAAGCAACGAAATGGGAAGGATTTTCCAAAGGACTTTGAAGTTACTTCATACATTCCTAGAGGGTCTCACGGGAAAACCATGTATGATTTAGATGCCCGGGGTGCACGAGACACATGCGAATGGCACCCAGAATGAGGGCATCGGGCATTCACGGAAGAGGGTGCCCGGGGAGCATCGAGGTGAAGGGCCCCGGGGATTGCGTGAAACCCATGAGGTTAGTGCAAAATAAAGGGGTTTGGTGTGAAAATCCCCGAGTTGGTGCGAAATCAGTGTTTCTTGGGAGATATAGGGGGAGATGAGGCTTTGCGAGCGACTTGAAGGGATTGCACGCAAAGGAAGGGATTGCATTCAAAGGAAGGATTGCATGCAACAGAAGGGGTGTGCATGCAACGGAAGGATTGCGCACAGCTTGGCCAGCTTTCTCACCCCAAAAGGGATTGCACGCAAGGGGAAGACCTTGAAGGGGGTTGTAGATTAGTCTAAGCTAGGGGGATCTCGTGTGAAGGCGGATCTCGGGGCGACTTGGCGCGAAAAAGAGCCATACCTAAAGGCCATATTATGCATGCACGGAATGCCAGTTACGCGCATGAGAGGTGGTTCGAATTATTTAGCCTCGAAAAGGAAGGGGGTAACCTCCTATTTATAGGCATCCAGTGGTGCTGAATTCATGGATACACGAAATAATTGCGCAATGGAGGCAGCGACGCGAAAGGCCAACCACGCGGGGCACGGGTGTGAAATTATTTCACGCCGGCCTTGGGACTCTTCACGAATCCCGATACTTTCCGGGCGTGACATATTTTTTCATGCGCTTCACCTTTTTACTTCTATGAAACACCTTTTGGCCCTCTGGACCGGGTCTCCGGGTCCGAATATGACTTCATTTTTTCGCTTCGGAACATTCTCTAGAACTTACGCACTTTTCAGCATCTACAAATGCCCCCGGAATGGGATCGGTGAGGGGTCACAATGATCGGATTCCGAGGGAAACGTAGAAATGCAGGTCTTTGTAGGCCCCCTGCGTGCAAAAATTTTGAGCGGCGTGCAAAACTCGGTCAGGAGTAGAATCTGCTTTTCACGCGGGCACAAAACCCAGAGATAGCCTATAAAAGCGGCCACGAGTCCCATGCTCCGTATGGCATTTCACGCGTGATAATCTCTAAGCTCTCATGTGAGAAATTGCTTCCACTCCTGTGGAAAACAACTGTTCTACAACGCGTAATTCCACAAAGCTTTGGCGAGTTTTTACGCACAAACTCTAGACTCTTGACGCCATAGCCAAAAATTTTGCGCAGCCTGCTGATTTTCCACGCCGAACTCTCAAATTTCACGCCAAACTCCTAGATTTCCCGCAACACTCCTGAACTTAGTTGGAAGAAGATGGCCACAAACCGGGATAATGAGGGGGAGGCCGCTGCTCAAAGAGCTGAGATGGCTACGAACTTGGAGGTTTATGGTGCAAAGAGGGTCATCTCTAACAACCACACCCTCTTCAACATGCTAACCCCCACCCAGAAAGAGTGTGCCCTATCTGACAATCTTCCACTGTGGGACTTCAGCATTCTAGAGGAGGTTCCCCTGCCAAGTTTCGAGGTTGATACCCCATGCTCATGGGTGACCCACGAAGATGACCATCCTCAATACAAAATCACCAACAATGGTCATCCTTCCAGATAAACTAGGCATATGGACATCTTTGTCCTGAATCCAAGGACCAGGACCATTGCTGGGGGTGATCCTATTGCTGAGAGATCACCAAACCTCTACATAAGCACTTTTCATCAGAGCATCACTGATGAGACAAAGGGTTAGCAAGAAGAATTGGATCTGCGGTCTAGAGGCAACTTCACCAGCGAGTGGGAATGGGCATACTGGGTTCACCACACATGCAACCAATTTTGTTCCGAGCTGCGGCACATTGGTCTGTACGTAGCGGTGTGGACATTGTAGTTCCACTTCAACTGGTAGCCTGAGCTCGGGCCAGAGCTATTCACCCAGTGGTCCCATGATACCAACACATTCCATCTTCACCATGGGGAAGTCGGCATCAGTCTCTGGGACATCCACTACATCAGAGGAATCCCTTTGGAGGGCCATCAATACGATGAGTTCCTCCCACCAATGAACATCTGGGGTGACAGGTCTCGAACCCCCATACTAACATGGAACCTGCTGGATTTGGCCAAGGAGAAGATGAAGGTCAAGGACTTCCTGAAGGGCATTGCCTAAAAAGATTGGTTCAGCCTATACCTAGAGAAGGATCTAGAATTCAAGATGCCTGGGCGGGGAAAACGGTGTCCAACCGCGGTTCAGAGGAGCATGAGAGGATCCTACTAGAGGATCCTGGAGGCGGGGAAATACCAATCATGGGGATACGACATCAATGAGGCCCAAGACCCGAATGTCCAGTACGCCGTATTCCTCTCCACATTCCTGAGCGGATGGATCTTGCCGCTGCAGGACGCAAGGATGGGCGTCCATCCAGTGACTCTGATGATGGCGGGCATCATGGCTGCCAAAAAAAGGTTCAACCTAGGGGTCTCCATTCTGGATTAGTTGTACACCATCTTAGGACGCATCTCAAGAGGGGGATCACCTTAGAGAGTATGTGGCCCCATCCAGATCTTCCATGGATGGGTTGCAGCTCACTGCGGCGGCTATACCTTCCCAAATGCCATCCGTCCTCCGGGAAACGGCCTGCGACCCTCTCTGCTGAATATTGTCGGGGGCATGCCAATGAAAATCAATAAGGGTGGAGTATGGATCAGGATTGGTAACTATTCCAACTTCACCTTTAGCCCATTCCCCACCCCAACTGGTTAGCTGATAGATGATGGGAAAGGCTCACTAGAATAGAAGGAGTACTTCCAGAGCATCAGAGGCGGGGTGCTCGTGGCCCGGATTGATGTGATGATTTTCTGTGAGACTTATGTGCCATCCAAGTTCTCTAGTCAGTTCAGATGCCTCCAGTGAATGCCGAATAGTGTATACAAATATGTCCTGGAGGAGAGGCATCCTTGTGTTCTTCTTCAGCTATGGATGATGTTCACAACCAATGGCTTCGGTGACATCATCACTTCCCCTCATACCAGAGTCAATACTGGCCACTCAAATAAGTTTTTTGAACATTTGACCATAGCATACCCTGAGGGGCTTCTGCAGAAACAAGTCCAGCAGCTCAAATTCACTAGTGCGGAACCTCAGTGGCGAGAGAGCAAGCGGGGTGCCACTAGAGGAGGAGGACTAGAAGCCCCTCAAGAAATGGGGCCTAGACAGGTTAGGACCTCAGAAGTGGGGGCATCGGATGGTGTGGCTACACCCTCGTTGCATGGAAGAGGAGGGTCCCATGGAGCGGCCCGAGAACTTACTGGGAAACAAATAAGATACTTGCTTTAACCTTCCCAGTATGCCATCTTCCCAGTGCTATGGTCATCTTGGATAACCCTGAGACAGTCAATGAGTACTGAATCCCAATGGTAGAAAATAGTACGAGATGATATACAGCTTCTAGAAGTCAGGCTTGTCTGGGTCGCTAATAGAGTGAGCTTCCATTGACGACATGCATACCTGACGACCATGGACATATACGCATGTCAACGGTGTCTGCGTGTGGAGCAACCTCTCTTGGTGAAGGTGCTTCTCGGCCAGGAGCATGATCCGGAAAGGATGTCACCGGGGGAAGATGATAGCGACAATGAGTCAGCGAGCATCCAGATAGGAGATGAGGTAGAAGGAGAAGGGGGTGAAGGGGAAGGTGAAGGATAAGGATAAAGAGAAGGAGAGTCTAAAGGTGAAGGGTCGCAGGGGGCGTCCCAGCAAGGGAGTCTCTGGGAGAGTGGTGAGATCGTCGGATCTAAAATATATGTAACCGAGATACTCGAGGTATGATTCGAGCCTTGTCTATCCTTCTCATTTTTTTTCACTTTCCTTGCAACCCTTAATCCACTTCCTTATCTTGTTCAGGATCACACTGGTGCTTGGACAGATCAGGAGTCCCCAATCGAAGGTGGAGGAGCTCCAATGGAACCAGGCGGGGCACCATCGCTTGTTATTGAGCTGACAATTGCTGAGGGATCCCCCGCCATGACAGATCTCGTAGTGGATAGAGAAATAGAGGCAAATTACTTGGGTTCCTGTAAGTTCCTTTCTTCGATACCGATACTCACTGTCAGGGGACCCAACTGATCAGGGTGCTCCTTGTCTATACAGTGATCACGGCACATGAGGCTCATCGGGCAGCTGAGCCTAGACCATCTGTGAGTGTGCCGATGTTGAATGTATCACCCCATCCAGAACACGCCTCCAAAACTGAGTTGGCTCCAACAATTGGTGAACAGGGAGCGACGGACATCGGTGGTGATGTCGTCAGGGCAGGGCTGAAAATCGACAAGGGTGCCACTAGGATCAAAGGGAGAGAGGAAGGTCACCCAGACAATGAGGAGCATATTCCTGTGAAAGAAATCTCTGAGAAAGACCCCACTGCTTCCATGTTGGATGTATTCCCTATCTATCGACCTGCTGATCCTAGAGAAATTGAAGATTCAGATTCAGAAGCGACCGAGGAGAGTCGGATGACACGACGCAAGGGATGTAAGTTCATCCGGGGTTTCCTCAATCAGCCCCCGGAAAAATGGCTGAAGCGGATGGGGTCACTCCACATCTGGCTATGCTTCCTATGTGTTGGAGGGGAAGATGCTCAACTTCTTCACCTGATGGTCCATGAATACATGGCCAACAAGATGTGTGAGAGCAGGTAGCGCGCTGATGTCATCTGGTGCTAGGAGGAGTTGGGGAGTACCCGAGCGTTTCTGAGGGCGGAGCAGGAGGTCCACCACCTCGAGGAACAGGTGAAAGAGAAGGAGGTATTCATCGTAAACTACTCTGAGCTCATGGAGCAGCTGAGGGCCCAGCTGGCGAATGCTTAAAATCAACTCATAGAAGCGAGTCGCCAGATAATCGAGCTCCAAGCTGAACAGGCGCGGGCACGGTCCAGGGTTAGAGATCTATGCTCCATGGCCACCAATGAAGAATGGGTCCTCAGGGGATATGAGGCAGTCCTGTGGTCCAACAAAGAAAAGGTGGCGGCATTTGAGAGATCCATCCAAGAAGCCGACCCTTAGGGGCCCTGTTTTGGCCACACCCATACACTTGTCCCACTTTTACTACTTCTTGTTCTTTTGAACTCTATGTATAGATAGATTTACTTACATTACCTATTATTTAACATAATTGTCCCTTTGGTTTAACATGCTCAACCATAATCTCGAAATAAATAGCAATCCATCACTAAGCGCACGTGGGTCGTGAGAAGAAAAGGAGGCTCGTAATATCACTTTGTTTGATCGTGGGAGCATCAACCATGCTTTGGGCATTTGAAATTTGAACCCTGATTTCTGAGGAGAAGAGGGAGGCCCATCCAAAGGAAGAGGACCTCAGAACAATCGATGTATCATCTTCTCAATGTGCTCTAGAACACAAATGGGAAAATTATAGGGGCATTGGAATCAGTCCGAACATAGGGGAATGGAAAATTTGAATCACATTACCCAAATCCGGGACACTTTGGGAGGGGCATGGTAATGAAGGATGATTGTTGACCGTGTTCAAAACATAGCATCCTTATTGCATTAGCCTGAAATGGGGACAACAAATGAGGGCTGACCGCTAACCATGTTTGCAACACAGGGCCTATCTCAAATATCGTCGACTAGTCTTCCAGAACATTGGCTCAGGATATCAGGAGGACCATAGGTCGATCTTCCATACTGTTAGGGGGTCCCTTCAAATGAGATTAGTCTTCCAGAACGTTGGCCCAGGATAGAAGGCGGACCATAGTTTGAGCATCCGTACTATTAGTGGGTCCCTTCAAACATGAAATAGTATGAGGATCTAAATAAAGGGGCACACAAAGCATGGGAAGTGAAGTGGTGGTTTGTTCATATAAAATCCAAAACTCCCAAGATTACGCCACTATGGTGGAATCAAATTAGGCGGACGCATCAATCTGATCATGGATCATCCCTACTTCTAGACAGGACTTCCCTGGTGAGGGAATTGTCTCTTCCCAATATAATTATGGGGCATCCCGAACATGTTCGGGGAAAAATCTGCAGTTAGAAAACTCCTCGTGAAGTCCGCCCAAGGGGCCGACAGTGAGAAGGGATGGGATTTGGTGATCCTCGGGGTTGGACCCAAGACAAAATGTCTGGGCGTTCCTATGTATCCCATAAGGATGGGAATCAAGCCGCACATAGTTCTGGAAAGGGTCTTAGTTTAATGTCTTAGAACTCGGACCAGGGGCTGGTAAAGAAGGCAGGAGACACATGGTAAAATGATTATGAAGCCCGACGTGAATGGGGACATGAGTCCTACTCACCATGTGTTCCCTGGGGAAGTGTTTCGGTCAAACGACCGAACCCGAATGTTGGGCTAGGCCCATGGGGAAGTGCCCGAGTTCTCCTACGTATCTCATGAAGATGAGAATCAAGCCATACATAGTTCTTGGGGGGGGCATGGCCCAGTAAGGTGCAAGTGAATAGGATGAAAGGGGTGTGCGGGTCTAGCCCTCACACTAAAAGAAGTGGCATTTGAAGTATCTTGTTTGTCCTTTAAGGTTAATGGTTTTTATTTTGTGGAGCGACCTGCCTAGGGTAGAAATTCCTGGCATCGCCAAAATGATCAAGCCGTATACGATCATTGAAAAATGGTAGGGTAAATGACCGATACCCAATGTGATGTCCTCTAGGATGAGTTTATCACACTGCAGTGCCGTTTTTTGTCATGAGATCGGGACGATATCATCACAGTTTATGGTCATGTGGCAGGACCAAACAACACAGTTTAAAGTCGTATGGCTTGGACCCGGGGGAATGCACATGACGCGATAAAACATACCAAACGTGAATGTGGACGAGGTCCAGATCACCTGGATCACCTTTGGGAGAGGATCCTCGGGCCAAGAGGCTGGCGAGGGTCAGAGGATAAGGGGTAGGAGACGCAAGCTTCTAGTTGAGCTGGACCTGAAATGAAATTTCCGAGTGACCCCAGGCATCCCATTCAGATGAGGGTCAAGTTTCACATATCCCCTAATGAAGATCATAGTTTATGGTCTTAGAGCTCGGACCGTGGGAGCCTCGAAGGACACCGTATTGTAGCTTCATCTACCTGATGTGAGGAGGTGAACTGAGGGATAGTGAAAAGAGTGTCGAGATTACACATGGACACGATGGGGGTGGAACATAATGTGAATCATGAAACCAACATTTGAGGCCCGAAGGGGCTGGCGTCACAACAGAGGATTACTGTTGACCATGTTCGCAACACATCATCCTATCACGTTAGCCTGAAATGGGGACAAACAAATGAGCATCGACTGTTGACCATGTTCGCAACGTGGGATTTGTATCAATTTTTTGTCTGAGACCCTTGAGGGTGTTGGCTCGTAACGGTAGAAGAGCCCTCAGTCATGGTATCCATGCAGTTCTTGGGGTTCCCTTCAGGTGTGAGAGATAACGAGGGCCCAAATGAAGGGGAAAATGAAGCTTGACAAGTTTAAGGAACCTACCTAAGTTGAATATGACACTCTTGGTGCTATACTAGAGTACTCTGAACACATTGGAGGACCATTGAAAAGGGTCAATGGACTCAATTCGAGAGAGGAAAAGAGATGGAGGATTACCGGGAGAAGGGGGGGCATGGTTCCAAAAACCCTATTCCACACCTATATATCCCCCTCATGGAGAGGGATAGCCCGAGAGGCCTAGGTGATCGGGAGATTGTGGGATGTCTACGAGATGGGGATGGACCTGAAATCTAAATGTTCAGGCAGTCCTACATATCCCATAAGGATGATAATCAAGCCACTTGTAGTTCTTGAAGATACAATTTAACTCCATGCAGGATGACATACAATTTAACGTCATACGGGATGATCAGTTTAAGGTCATGCGGAACCATAGGCCAGTTTAAGGTCATGGAGGACCATCATGTAGTTTAGGGTCATGTAGGACCATCATGTAGTTTAGCGTCATGCAAGACCATCCAATTTAAGGTCATGTAAGACCATCATGCTGTTTAGGGTCATGAAGAACCGTCCTACTTAGGCAAAGTATTGCTTGAGGAATTTGGAATTGGTGGGAGGAGTTATATGCTCACCATCCATGGTCACCAGGGAGTACACTCCATTGGGATAAACCTTATGAACAATGAAAGATCTTTCCCACTTGGGATCCAACTTGGGTGGTTTCCTTCCAGTGATCATTGGTGCCCTGAGAGCTAATACCAAATTGCCTTGCAGGAAAGAGTGGAGGAGAAACTTCTTATTGAAAGCTCGAGCCATCCTGCTCTGATGCCTTTCTAGGTTGTGCAGGGCATGCAACCTATTCTCGTACAGTGCTCCCAATTTAGCTATACAGATTTCATCCACTCTATCCGGCACCTGCTAGTCATAGAACACTATGCACAATGAGGTCAATTGAATCTCGATTGGTAGGAAAACCTCCATTCCATACACCAGGGAATATGGGGTCACCTGGGTGGAATTAAGAGTCGTCATCCAATAAGCCCAGAGGGAATTGGGGATCTTATCTGGCCAACTCTTCTTGTTCTTTCCAACCATTTTCTACAGAATGTTAGAGAGGGTTTTATTAAATGCCTGAATCTGTCTATTTTCTTGCGTGTGATAGTGGGAGGTATGGTTGGAGTGAATGTTGTACTTGGCATACAATTTCTTCTGCTCGGATGCCTGGAAGTTGGTGCTGTTATCAGTGAGGATAGCATGAGGTACCCCAAATCGATAGATGATATTGGATCTCATGAATTCAGTGAGAGAATAGGCCTTGACTTCATTGAGTTGAATTGCCTCTGCCCACTTGGAAAAGAAATCCGTAGCTATCAGAATGAATTTCCATTGGCGAGCCGTTGTCGGTGGGTACGGTCCTATGACATCTGACCCCCAGAATGCAAAGGGCCAAGAGTACTTCGTTGTGTGGAGAGGCTCCAGTGGCCGATGCACAAAGTTAGCCTGAACATGGCGTGAATGGAACCTCTTGGAAAACTCGATGTAGTTGTGGAACATGGAGGGCCAAAAATACCATAGTCTCAGAATCTAGTGAGATAGTTTTGGCCCAGCCTGATTGGAACCATAGGAACCAGCGTGAACCTCTTGCATAACCTGTGGAATCACTACTCCTTGGATTCAAGGGAGGATAACACCATCAAATATGCATTTATAGGGGATCCGCTCAAGGCTGGGACCACTCTATAGAGTAAACTGCAGCGCACGATGTCAGATTCGTTCGCGCTCGGCCCGGTCTGACGAGAGATTACCATGTCGGAGGTATTAGACAAAGGGTATCCTCCAATCGGAAATTACATCGATCACCACATCCGGACTACCCGGGGGCCCTGATGTAGAGGCACCGGTGGTGATAAGGTTTACCTATGGGCCATCGTCATCTTCTGGGGTGACGGGAGCAATGACTCTCCAGTGCACCACGTGGATAATCAGATCATCCTGTTCGGGCTCTACAAGTGATGCGGCCAGGCTGGCCAAAGCATCTGCTCGACCGTTCTTTGACTGAGGGACATGGATAACCTCTAGCCGAGAAGGGAACTGGGCCATTATATGGAGAGTGCGTTCTAACAACGGTACGAGCTCTGGCTTCCTAAAAATATAGCATCCATTGACCTATTTGATGACTATCTCGGAATCCCATTTCACATGCCAATGGGGAACGTCGAGCTCAAGGGTCAGCTCGAGACCAGTGATGAGGTCCTGATACTCTGCTTCATTGTTGGTGTAGCCTTCTGACAACAGGAATGAGTATGGAAGAATGGATTGCACCAGGGTGATGAAGACAATACCCAGGCCCATTCTATTGAGCCTAGGGCTGTTGAGCCTCCTACCGGTGGTGCTCCGGGAGGCGCAGTTGAAGTGCATATTTCAACATGGGACGACATATTCTACCAAGAAGATTGCTTCATCAATAAAATCCAGGTCCAGGGACTGGTCCGCGGAGGTTCAATGGGAAGCTAGGAATTCCTCCAATACCTGCCCCTTGATAACCTTCTAGGGCACTAACCTGATGTCAAACTGCTGGAGGATCACTGCCCACCACACTAGTTGGCCATTCAACATGGGATGGCTCAGAATTTACTTCAGCGGGTCTACCCGAGAGACCAGTTGTACCTCGTGGTGCTGCAGGTAATTCCGCAGTTTCTGCATAGCAAATACGAGCGCATGACATCTTTTCTTGATGGGGGATTATTTGGTCTCCGCATCAAGGAGAATGCAGATGAGGTAGTAGAGGCTGTTCTATGTCCCCTCACTTTTCTTCTGGGCGAGAAGGGCACCAAGGGATTGTTCCAGGGTGGTGACATAGAGAATCAACAGCTTCCCAGAGACGGGTGGAATCAAGACCGGAGGCTGGAGAAAATATTTCTTGATTTCCTCAAAGTCGGTATGGCACTCTTCATTCAACTCATAAGCGGTTCCCTTCTTCATGAGCTGAGAAAATATCTTACACTTGCTAGCCAGATTCGAAATGAATCGGCTTATGTAGGCTAAGTGGACTTGGAGACCTCGAAGCTCCTGAATATTGCTCAGGGGAGGCATCTGGCTGATGTCCTTGATCTTTTGCAGGTCAATCTGAATGCCTCATTATTTGACAAGAAAGCCAAGGAATTTCCCGGAGGTGACCCCAAAGGCACACTTCAACGAGATTATCTTCAGGTGGTGGGAATGGAGGAAACCAAACACTTTCTCCAGGTCCTTGAGATGGTCCTGGCGCTGGCGAGATTTGACCACTAGGTCGTCCACATAGCATTCCACAAATGTTCCTCAGGATTGGCTTGAATATGCGATGCATGGCCCGCTGATAGGTGGCACCTAAATTCTTCAGGCCGAAGGGCATAACCTAGTAATATAAAGTACCTTGAGGTGCCCTAAAAGCGGTAGAATCCTCATCCTCGGGGTCCATTTGGATATGATTATACCCAAAGTAACCATCCATGAAGGAGAGGTAATGGAAATTAGCTACAGTGTTAATCAACAATTCTGTCACTAGAAGGGGAGAATCATCTTTCTGAAAGTGAAGGTTGATATCATGGAAGTCAATACAGACTATGATTTGTCTGTTATTATTTCTGACTGGCACGATGTTGTCTAACCACTTGGGGTACTGGACCTCCTTGATGAAGTTTTCTCTGACGAGCTTTTCAACATCGGCCTCGACCATGGCACCATGAGACGAATGTATCTTTCTGGGAGGCTTCTTGAACCCAAGATGGTTTGCCGAGAGACCTCGGCGGTGGATGGATAACTGAGGATCTAGTCCTGGAATCTCGTCGTAACTCCAACAAAATACATCATGGTGCTGTTTGAGGAATTGCACGTACCGCTGCTGCTCCTCAGGGGACATAGAAGTGCTGATCAATGTGGATCTTGGATCTGCCTCGCTACTGAGGTTCACCTGTACCAACTCGTCGACCGTGGCTAAGACACCATCCTCAAAGGTAGGGGGAGCGTCCTCCATATCTTCTTCTCCACTTATGGAGGGATCTTCCATGGGGGAAGCTTCTTCTGAGCTACCAAACCCTGATCGGAGGATGCTACCAGCTTGTGCGGCCGTGGTCATTATATCGGGGCACTCCGACGCCGCTGATACCAAGGCTATGAAGGCTGTCGACCCGATCCCATCTGGTCTCCGGCCCAAGGGGCCACACTTGATAATATCAAAATAGTAATCATGTGTCGGAGAGAGCCGACTTATTCCAAACTGGTGAAACAGAAAAGTATGACGTACTTCCATTACCATGAGTCGGACGTCTTGATACCTGATGTGAGTGGGAGGCTCCAGGATCACTGGATCCTGGTTCTTTTAAGAATACGAAGTGATCTTCTAACGCCACCTGGATTTGGGAGCATGATTCCCCATTTTCCCGGAAATGAAAAAACACTGACCTATATCTAGGGTTGTGGCCTGCAACCAATGGATCGGGAAGACGTAGGCATCATTCAGGTCTGCCCAAGTTTCGGTCATAGCGGAAACAGGCTCAACTTTGCTTTCCTGGACTTTCTTATCCTTAATCTGGTAATAATCATCATCCAACTAGCGGGCTTCACAAGAGTCGAAAGGAAATGCATCAACTTGGATTAAACCTACTCAACCATTAAGGGAGTACTTAAGGCATTGGTGATATGATGAGGGTACCACCGCATGCAGGTGGATCCATGGTTGACCCATCAATGCATTGTACGCGGTGTCCTAGGAGACAACCATGAACTCGATGCTATAAATTAGGCCACTGAAATGGTTCTTCAAATGGATCCTTCCAACCGGTTTCTACTCCGTCCTATCATATCACTAGATCCTTAAATCAGAGGGAGTCAGGGCATCTTCAAATAACCCTAGCTTCCGTAGTTTCTGTGTTGGGATAAGGTTGATCCCAGAGCCGGTGTTAACGAGACAGCAGTGAACTTCCACACCATTAAATTGGCCAGTGATGTAAAACGGGTGGATTTTCCCCTGTATGGGGGAGCCTTAATCCTCTCCCGAGAATGAGATGAAGCCCAGGAATTCGGCATGCTCAACTGCTTCAGCATGGATGGCCTCTGCAGCTGCTATCTCTGTCTCAAACTGGAGGGGGCTCCTTAAATCCTCGGTGAGTCCTTCGGGCATATCTGGTGACAGATGAAGGGATTCAAGTATGGAGAGACTCATTGGGATGCTAGTGAGGTGCTTCATAACATCATACTTCCATACTAGGCGCAAACTTCTTCTTACGGGAGTCCACTCGGCGATTGGAGGCATGGCGGACCCTTTCGGCTGGACCGATGACTGACTGGTACTGGGGACATCCCGCTGCTTGGTAGTCGATGCTCGGAAGGTCACTATCAGATGAGGGCTGGGCGAATGAGATCGGCCTGTAGTGGGGCGAAGCGGGCCACGATATGGCCGAAGTGTCTCTGCCTGATCTAGTAGCACAAACTGTGGTGGAGGCGGACCTGTCGACACCGGATGGAGAGGCTGCACGTGCTGAGTTCTGCACTGGGCCTGGTGTCTGGTCTCAACAGCCTGCACGACCTAGCTGGAGGTGTCAATTGACATGCCCCGCGACCCATATGGCCGCTGTTTTGCTGACGTTGGCGTCAGTTGGGGACATTGGGGAGGTTCGCCTGGTGCTCCCCCTCCGCAGGAGTCACATAAGGATTTACCAACTCAACAGTGTTAACTGAAGCATACCCCTGACTTACACTTGATGAATCATCCACCACTGGGGGGATTCTAGGAGGGATGCCCATCTCTTGGGGCATGAAGTCACCGAGAGTGCGGGACGACAACGACCTTGTCGGGGCGCGTTGCTTCTTCTTTCTCCACTGATGCTTCCTCTTCTGGGAAGCAGCCAACTTAGATGATGATACAGAAGTGGTGGCTGCCACTTCTGAAGGATCCGACTGATTCAGGAATTCCTGAATAATTCCATGGGCATGAGCGACCGTCCTGCAAGCCATCCAGTCATTATAATTCTAGGACCCACGGTCAGGAACCTGCTGCCACTCGCCTTCGCCGTTGATACTGATATCTGATCTCACAAAGACACCCGTCACTTGTGCCGGGGATGGGCCCAACCTGACTATTTTGTTTTCAATCTGGTCTTGGATCCAGTCCTTGAAAATATAGCATTGTTTGATGGTGTTCCCCATGATCCGGTGGTAAGGGAAGTAGTTGGGGTGATAAGTGAGACGCACCTCTCCTGGCTTCCAGCACTCAGGAAGTCGCACAATTCCTTACTCTAAGGTGCTGTGGAAGTAGTCAGGGACCTGATCCTCGTCAAACGTGTAGGTCTGATTCCTTCTGTCTGGAAAGGGGGATCTAGGAGCATGACCCTAACGGGGGGACGGAGGAGCCTGTCAAGGAGGCGAAACATGATTACCTTGCCTAGGTGGTGGTGGTGCGTTATGCAGGGGTGCCTGCCGATTCTGAGGACGCTGCTGGGCTGGAAGATGTGACCATAGTGCAGGGCCTCTGTGAGGCTACGGGGCCGGTGCTATGGGTAGCAACTTGAGCTACCTGGGGGCCTCTACCTGGTCCATGGTGGCGGGCTCGACTCTAGAATCTCTCTTTGCTGGAATTGCAGGGGGCAGCAGGGGTGCCTGACTATCATGTTCCAGAGCTTCCTCGTGGTGCTGGGACTTATCCGAGAAGTCACGGAACCCTTCGGGATAATTCTAAGTGATTAGGGAGGGAACCAGTTCCGTCTTGACATTCCCCACGCACATCGTCAGTAATTTCTCCTGAGTCAGTGGCATGTCAAGGGATTATGTGATCCCCTTCCATAGGGCGATGAAGTCCGCAACTCTCTCATCGGGCCTCTGCTTGCACCTGAAGTGGTCTGCTATGTTCTTCTTCTGGGTGGTAGAGCTAAACTAGTAAAGTAACTTCCTGCGAAGCTCTTCTCAACAAGTCATGGATCCCATAGGGAGATGGCTGTACCAAACGAATTTCGGCCCCTCTAGTGTCTAAACAAAGCAACAGAGTTTGGCGGCCTCCTGCGGCACTGGGGTCCCAAACATAGGTCCAAACATTGAGTTAAAGTGGGATAGGTGCTACGGTGGGTCCCCCATCCTGTTAAATGTGGAGAAAGTGGGATTCCCAAATCCCGGGGGTGCCGACATGTCATCCACCCATGCCAGGTATGGTTTTCCATCAGGTGGGATAGCCACCTGTAGTGTTTCCAAAGCCTCAAGTCGAGCGATGGGTGCCTCCATCAGATCGTCTAGACGCGGGTCCCTGTCCTGATGAGGATCCCTAACCATGAGCGCGTTTCCGGGATCTTTAATGCGGTAGAAAAACTTAGCGGCTCGTGGAGAGGCTGGTGGAGCGACCCTAGGGGCGGCAGGAGGAGCCCGATCGGGGTTCCTTGGATTGTCGCGCCGCTCGGGAGGGTTTGGCGAGACATACCATGCCCTCTTTCCATGAGATCTGGATTCCGCCTTGTCGGTGAATGTGGCATGATCAGGGTTTCCTGGGAGAATCTCCCTGAGGGGTAGTTGTTCCTGCCCCTATTGCCTCGACCTAGGATCACTGTAGTTGGGTCGCCGCTCTGCAATTCGTTCAGCCAGAAGTTCATTGAATATCTTCTTCTGCTCAGAAATATATTGTCACAAAGTGGCCTTCATAGGGTCCTCTTTCGTCTTCTACACTGAGGCCGATGGGTCGGAGTGCTTGATAGCTCCAACATGCTATTTTCCTTTACTAACATCCAGCTCATTACGAATGCTTCAGTGGGCGGAGGGAGATGTAGGAGGTTCCTCTGCTGGCGAGTAATCCTCCCTGATGGGTCCAGTGGTAGCACGTCCTTAGGGGGGACACCCCCATCGAGAAGTCCTAGATCATTCGACTCTCCTATTATATCGGTCATGTTGACTACCACTCTTCATGGGGGCATGTCCTCACAATTTCCAATCGAGTCGGGATGCCGACAAATCGTACTGAAGAGAAGGGTAGCGTACTGCCCCTAGCCATGGACTTGTGCGTGGGGGGTCGCCTCCTTGATAACTTTACAGAGTACTTGGAAACTCTGCATGCACTATTGTTGGAGGGCCTTGTGGCGGCCAGGTGAATCCTGGTGTCGGACCACAGGGAGTGTGGCCATGTCCACCAGACGACATTGTTCGCCGATATCTTCAAGGTGATCTCGGCTGCTGGGATAAGTCACCCACCAGTGGTGAAGATGGAGGTGAGTCACCCATAGGGTCTAGTGGAAACATTCAAACTTCTCTGGGGTGAGCAATTCGGGTGTATCAAAATTCAACCCCACCATAGGCCAAAACTTCTCAGTGAAGTGGCCCGCTGCGAGGATGGTCCATAAGCTCCTTGGCTCAGATCCATAGTCTTCCCTTTGATTTCCCCACTCGTTTACTGAGGGTGGATGTGGAACTGGTAGCAGCATTGAGGCAGACCGATGGGCCAGCGGGCTGACCGGCGGAGAATACGGCAAGTGAGCTGATTGGCCGCCCAATCATGGGCTGTCCTATGAAGGTGGCAGCAACCTGGCCGCCATATCGCGATAGGATGAACTGGAGATCAGGGCTCCTGACGCAACATCAGCGCCTGCTGAGGGAGAGTCATGCCATGGTTCTCCCACCATTGACCCCCAAAATAACTCTCTGTAGTCTCTAGCCAAGACATAGGGCGCCTCCGGAGATGATGGTGGAAACTGTGTGGTCGGTCCCGGGGGACACTCCTGGTGTTCTTCCTCCTGGATATATCTTCGGAGGGATGAAGGGATCATATGGATCTCGCATTACGGGAGCACAAGGCTGATGTTCCTCGTTCTTGGCCAAACCCTTGACTCAAGGGACTGCGGGGAGGGCTCCTGCGCTGAATCGTACTCCACCTCAGAGTCTGAGAAGCGGAAATGCCTGATTCTTGTTCGGCCTTCCCCATGATTACTCTTGCAGTGGCGGCAACCTACTCACCTTCCCCTGGATGGTTCTTCAGGGCAGGGATGATTTCCAACATGGGGTCCTCCGGATGAACTAGTGCAGGGGTGGAGAGGGTTTCCACCCAAGGAAGCCAGGGTGCGAGGAGTACCGGGATAGATGTCGAAAGGGACAACGGAGGACCTCCGCCCTGGGCATTGGTGAAGTGGGTTTGGCTTCCACGTCTATGATTTCTGGTGCGAGGAGGACCTTCGCCGATGGGAACGGGGACATGTAGAGGAACTCAATGTTGGTGAGTGACCAAACATGCAATGACTCCATGCTCGCGGTCCGCAGTAGGGGGAGTTACCCCGTACCCAGTGTGGTGAGCCCAGGAGAGACCCCCACATGGAGTGTTTCTGTCATGGGGAAGACCCTCGCCTAGGTTGAAGGTGGCATAGGGCATACCTCCAAGCTAAGGTTGGAAGCAGGGAGGGCCCACACCTTCCGTAGTGGTGGTGTGGAGTGAGCCCTTGCGGTGAGCGACACTACTGCGAATTGGTCTCCAGCGGCCATTACCTGTGCTGACGATTGGGAGGGTCGACCAAACCTACCCGTGGGGTGGTTGGGGCCTCGATCCGGGTCGGGCATGTAGCTGCCCCTGCTGAATGTATGCATGTATTTGAGGATATGAGTCAGTGGTGGCTCAGGAAACACTAGTCGCTGATGTTGATGCCCCACAGTGAGCGTCTTCTTCTGCTCATTCCCAACACTGGTGTCGGTTCAGGTGTACTGGAGCCGATGGTGCAGGAGTGTAGCTTTCCTGCTCCTTTGATTGGGGAACTAGGTGGTGGCACTGACGCGACATTGTGGGGGCCCTCGCTGGGACCCCTTGAAATGGGACTCCGATTGGGCCAACCCAGATATCCCCTGCTTCGTCGGCGTAGGGGAGGGAGCTGTCAAGGCGCTCCGGGGATAAATTCCCGAAGCGATTGAATGTTGGGGTGGGTAGCGGTGGATCCTTGCGTGGCCCTCGGGGGCGGCCTTGATGGTGAGGCACAACTGCCTCAAGATCTAGGCGGGTCATATCCTTGGTGGGGATGACCCCCTCCTCCTCGTACCTACATTCAATGTCATTCATTTCCCTTCGCTGGATGATATATGATGGGGAGAGGGGGCGTGGGCGTCCAATAGTTGTGGCGTTTGCGACATTTGTGGAAGAGGCAAAACCACGCGGGGAAGACGCGTTGATATTTCCCCTACCCCTACATCAGTGGGCAGGTGATCGAGCTCCAGATGCAACAACTTGATTCCTAAAAGCAGGGAGATGAACTTATTAACACTGCTAGAAAACGGAATTGAAAACTAGTGCCCTAGAATCGTTCTCTACCCCATGGCCAGCAAGAGGGATCCACGTTGACAATGTTGCAGAATGGAATGCTCGATGTCCTGACTATCCCAACTTCTGGCGAGTTTCATGTCTGGACTGTTTGGTGGGACCTGGTACCAGATGATGAGGTCAGACGACATGCTTATCCACTAATGTCCTGAACGCTACTAGACTCCAAGATGAGGAGAGGAGCTTCACGTCGGGTTCACCATTGTTTTTCCGACGCTTTCGCCGGGGCATGCATGCATCTGTCAAGAAGAGGATGCACTGCTGTTATCCCACATTCCCGCTTTCCAAATGTGGGCGGAATCCGTTCCTTATTTAGGGATGTCTGCTCCTTGATCGAAACGAGATGATGGGATATAGGTTCTTTCTTCTGTGTATTACTCCTCGGAGCTCGTCACCAAGTTTGGGTCTCCCTTGTAGATTTAAAATGTAATTCATGAAGCTCTTATCGGTGCCATATCTTCATGGACACCAGTTAATTACGCCACTTCTATCAGGACCTTCCAAGGGGTTCGATAAGGGTAGAAACCTTCGGTTAGGAGAGCATTCACATCGCGGAATCATTGGCGTGTCTTGACATTGGGGATTGGCATGTCAGTCCTCTGTCCCTTATTATAGGGCTTCTTGAGGGAACAGAAGACTGACAAATCCCACATCAAACAGGAATAATTGTATTCCATAGGCATGTATCTGAGGTTTTCCTCAGCTTCCCATGTTTAACACAGGGTATGCTGTAATTTTAACGTCCAATTGAGACAGATCAGACAGATTGAAATACTAGCTAGACTGGATCAGATTAAAGAACCTGCAGAAGGGAACACCGATGTTGGGGCCAACACGTGGGTGGATTCTCGAGTGTTGTGGAGGAAAATGGAGAATGAAATGGCATGATTTTACCGGGATGTGGACGCCCAGGTAAGAATCAATTTTGATGGTGGATTTGGGCTTGGGTATTGAAGAGTCTTCTTACGTATCCTCGTGGCAGGGAATCAAAGTCTGCGTAGTTCGATGATATGGTGGGACACTTGAAGAGGTGACCCGTGAGAATGAACGCATGGATGGGACCCAGAGGAAGTGTAACCTCCGTGATAGGGCATGAGCTTCCCGAGACACGTGGGCTCATGGGAGAGATCAGGATGAGACATGAGTGATGGGATTGAGCCTTGTGGAGGCCTCCTACGTATCCCCGTGGAGGGGAATCAAAGTCCACGTAGTTTGGGATGGAATGAAGTTTAACGTCATGCAGGACGGGGGAATTTGGGGCTTATGCTCTGAGGTGGCCCAAGGTTGTGGGGTCATTGAACCAACGTGAAGAGGGACATGGGGTCCAGACGGATTGGGGCTTACTCTCTGAGGTGGCCCAAGGTGGTGGGGCTTGAACCTCATGGATGTTTCCTACATACCATGCCTTAACACAGATCAAAGTCCCCATATTTCGGGTTGGATGGGGCTTACGATCTGAGGATGCCCAAGGTGGTGGGGCTTGAACCTCGTGGAGGCTTTCTACGTACCATGCCTTAGCATAGATCAAAGTCCCCTTAGATCGGGTTGGATGGGGTTTACACTCTGAGGTGGCCCAAGGTGGTGGGGCTTGAACCTCGTTGAGGCTTCCTACGTACCATGCCTTAGCATGGATCAAATTCCCTATAGTTTGGGTTGGATGGCGCTTACACTCTAAGGCAGCCAAAGGTGGTGGGGCTTGAACCTTTTGGAGGCTTCCTACGTACCAAGCCTTAGCATGGATCAAAGTCCCCATAGTTCGGGTTGGATGGGGATTAGGCTCTAAGGCGGCTCAATGATGTGGGGATTGAACCTCGTAGAGGCTTCCGATGTACCATGCCTTAGCATGGACCAAAGTCCCAGTAGTTCAGGATGGATGGGGCATACACTCTAAGGCGACCGATGGTGGAGGGGCTTGAACCTCAAGGAGGCTTCCTACGTACCATGCCTTAGCATGAATCAAAGTCCCCAGAGTTTGGGTTGGTTGAGGCTTACGCTCTGAGGTGGCCCATGGTGTGTCATGGTCGGTGCTCACTCTAAGCTCACGGGAGTCATGCTCGGTGTGAGAAACAAGAGGTAGTAGTCACCTGACGATCACATCATGAAGGGTGCATCCTTAGGAAGTGAAAAGGGGATTATGCGTTGAGCGGCCCATGGTGCTGGGACTTACTCCATGATGGGGGCCCAAGGGTCACAAAACTCAGCGGGAGAGGGATTTGGCACCCACCCAGGAAGAGATGAGCGGACTCGTTCCCTATCACGTCCTCTGCTGGCCTTTGGAACCAAAGATGAAAGGAGGGATCACCATTCCCCACCACGTCCTAGGCTGGCTTTGGCGCCAAGGAAGTGAGGAGGAACATGGGAGCTGCCTCCTGCAAGAAAGGTTAGGGGATTACACCAATGTGGCTGCCTTCCCCTACAGACAAACGCCACTGTGATAATGAGGATATCATCCCCTGTGAGGGGTGATCCCATCCCCATGGAGATGAGTGGGCTTGGAGAATGTCCGAGGTGGGGGGACCCTACGTGCGAGGCATGGAACCAGGTCACAGTTTAACGTCATGTGTTGAGGACGAGGTGCTTGGCAGTTTAACGTCCTGCAGCTCGGATGAGGAGGGTTGGCTCCACACCCCTAGGACATACATAACTGGTACTCTCTGATCCTTGTGGATTGGAAGGCATCGACAAGGCCATACTAAGGGGATGTCGTAGAGTGAACCATCGAGGGGTCCACATTAGCGTGGCTATGCGAAGAAGCAATAACCATTAGCGTGCCTATGTGAAGAAGCATGAGGTGACGCAACACAACAGGAAAGATTGTCCAAGGGACATTGAAGTTACATCGTACAAGCCTAAAGTGTCTCATGGGAAAACCATGTAGGATGAGGATGCTCGGGGTGCGTGAGATACCTACGAATGGCACCCAGAAGGATGGCATCAGGCGTTTGCACAAGAGGGCACCCGAGGAGCACCGAGGTGAAGGGCCCCGAGGATTGCGCACAAACCTTGAGGTTTGTGCGAAATAAAGGGGTCTGGCATGAAAAGGCCAGGGTTGGCGTGAAAACAGTGTTGCTTGCGCGAAATAGGGGGATGAGGCTTTTCACGCGACTTGATGGGATTGCATGCAAAGGAAGGGATTGCGTGCAAAGGAAGGATTGAATGCAGCGAAAGGGGTGTCTGCGCAAAGGAAGGATTGTGTGCTGCTTGGCTAGCTGGTGCACCCCAGAAGGGATTGCGCGCAAGGGGCAGACCCCGAAGGGGGTTAGAGTTTAGCCTAAGCCTGGGGGATCTCGCATGAAGGCGGATCCCGGGGTGACATGGCGTGAAAAAGAACCATACCTGAAGGCCATATTATGCACGAACGGAATTCCAGTTATGCACATGAGAGGAGGTTCTAATTATTCGGCCTCAAATAGGAAGGGGGTCACCTTCTATTTATAGGCATCCAGTGGCACAAGATTTAGGGCTGTGCAAAATAATTGCGTGATGGAGGCGGTGGTGCGATAGGCCAACCGTGCGGGGCGTGGGCGCGAAATTATTTCGCACCAGGGCTGGGACTCTTCATGAATCCCTATACTTTCCTTGCGGTGAAACTTTTTTTCGCGCACTTCACCTTTTTTTCTGCACAAAACCTTCAGGCCCTCCGGTCTGGGTCTCCGGGTCCAAATATGACTTCACTTTTTGGCTTCGGAACTTTCTCCATCACTTACACACTTTTCAGTGTCTACAGATCTCTTGTATGATTCCTTCACTCGTTTT
Organism: Viscum album; assembly: GCA_963277665.1. Lineage (NCBI taxonomy): Eukaryota > Viridiplantae > Streptophyta > Magnoliopsida > Santalales > Viscaceae > Viscum > Viscum album. Next base: position 1,180,817,663 of record OY728134.1, on the reverse strand, counting down.
TACCTAAAGGATCCCGAGTAGGATGCCTCCTCAGCGTTTGAGTTAAGGGAACTAGCAGGTGCCCAGGGATTGACCGACCCTGAGCTGTTACGTTGAGTTTGGGTAGATATGGTGTTCACATGTCACCTAGAACCTTTTCCAAACTTGTAATCCCATGGGACTGTGGATGTATAGTTGGGTTGGGCATTCGTGCCACCCTCACTTGTTGTTTCTATCTCTAACTTGTTTTTGATGATGTAGTAGTGTTTACCAGTGGTGCTTCTTGGTTGGGGGCTATTGAGCTTGATGTGAGGAATATTTCTTTATTTTGGGATGTCTGGATGTTCTTCATGGGATTTGTATCGCTTATTTGGATGTCCATACATTCTTTCTTGAGATATGGATTCTAAGCCATGTTATTTCTGATTTTTACTCTATTCACAGAGGTACTAACTAGGAGTTTTTATTGATTCAGATTTTATATATTGTAATAAATATATTTTATTGGGATGACTAGAAGTGTTTTTAGGTACCTGGTTGTTGTAATTTACTTGACGATATATAATGGGGATGATAACACTCTCATAAACCTTTTTAATGTAATGATTCTACTTTTCTATATCAGTTATGATACTCTAGGGGTGTAGCATTATGGCTCACCGGAGAGTTATCATATTATGTAGGCATGGTAACCCATTAATTGTGGTAAATTACCCAATCCCAAGTGGCAGGGATGATTACGATCTTCTTATCATTTTATAGAAATTATTCTTCTCTTCTGATCAGTTATGAGACTCCAGGGGTGTAGCATAATGGCTCACTGGAGAGTTCTCTCTTTATAGAACGATTAAGGGTATGCCCTATGGGGATAATCCAAGTTCCAAATACCACGATTGCCTACAGACCGAGGCCTAGGTTTTAGACATTGTACTAGATTCATAGGCCTAAGAAGCCTGGAGATTGAAACAGTAACCTTTCACAAGATTTCAGATGTGCTTCCATGAATCTTTCTTTATAGTCGGGGATTATTAAGCCATCGCCTTCTTTTGATCAGAATGATTACACTCTTTCGGATCTATCAGGATTGATCGTTGGTATACGGTATCCTTCCTTACGGGATTGACCATCAGTATACGGTATCCTTTCTTTTAGGATTGACCATCAATATACGTTATCCTTCTTTATAGTATTGATAGGTGGTATATGTTATACTTGTTTAGTGATTAGAGGCGATTACAAATGAACCCAGTTGTAGGATGAGCATCCTTCTATGGAGATGTAGATTTCTAAAGTATATAACTATGACATTAGCTAAATCATGTACATGTCGATGGGATTATGGAACCATAGATTGAATAAATGATACACAGCTTCACCGGCACAATGTCCAACTAAATTCCCTTTCACAGTATGTCATGGAGATCAGAATTACGAACCCATGGATCGATTACTGAGGCAGTTTCTTGTTGTTTGATTAATGTACTCATGAATATTCATATTTATGTATATATGTATAGGTATGGGAATATACATGTATACGTATATAGATATGAACATCCATGGTTTCATTTTCCCAGTTGACAGGGATTACAGACCATGGGTTCGGCTGTGGTTGCACCTTTGGGTTACATCCTTTTGTCGTTTTATAGCTATGATGATCATGTTGATGTTGCATACACTTTTAGCAGCACAGTTATAGGTTGATTTTCGGGGTAGCCTACTGAGATTATTTTTCACCCCTACACATGCACCCCGGTGTACGTGTAGACTTTATGTATGCTTTTCAGGATGATCATGAGTTTCATTGTGGATAGGGATGAGGCACAATGTTTCATGATCGAGCGGAGCTTCTCAAGTGGTTCTCTTGATCAGGCTGGTATAGTTCGACAATGTCTAGAGATTAGGTGTGTGGGATGGGTCGGAGTTAGTATTAGATACATGTACTTTTATATTATGTTTCTCTATACTTATATCTATATGGTCGGCCTAGTGGGTGACCAGTGTTTTATTGTATTGCATAGATGGCTGAATTTTACAACATTTTACTATTGCATCTTGTTCTATTTCAGTTTTTTATCGTTTCAACAATCTGTTTACTTTACTCTATGTATGATTCAAAGTTATTTTCTATGTTTTCTTACTCTGATATGGGGTCATAGTCTCCCATATATAACCTCCTAGTAACTTTCTTATAATCAGTAACCTCTGGTATACATGGAGGCACACTCGAGGCCTAATGACGTATTAGCTAGGAGCACCAGTTTAGTGGCTTCAAAGTCGTGAAATTACAATGTGGTATCAGAGGAGTTAATTTTCCTAGTCTTTCCTATTTGGTATATGCTAGACATGAGTATTAGGAATGTGCTGGAACCTGTGATTGATATTGGACTGGTGTGTTGGGAATACTTGTTCTGGCAGGAGGCCCTTGTTTCCGTGGGTTGGGATTGTTGTAATGATTTGTAATGTTACATTTTTATATTATTTTTACCTTGAGAGATTCACATATTATATGTGGGTGTTTTTATTTTTTTATGAATCTCTGGCTCATTTCCATTATCAAGTTTCTAGGGAAATTTTTTTACTCTTGGCTGGAGAGGGAAAGAGGTGTCTCATGCATCATATTAGGCATATAGGACTCATAGCATTTAGGCCTAGTAGTGTGTGATTTTACTAATAATGGAGGCCTTTGGGATATGTTACTCATACGTTTTATATGATGAAATGTTATGTGGATATTCATTGAGGCATTTGTGTGTGTTTATGATGACTCATTCCTCAGGCACCTCTAATGCAGTCACCTATTAGGTTAATATGGCACATGATGCCTATTTATTGAACCCCTTATTGGATATTGTTTCTTAGGTATGTGGTTATCTAGTCAGATCGTTTAGTATGATGTCAATAGTTACTAAGACCTTTCTTTTGAACTGGACCTCCAAGGGGTATTTCCATATACTGATACCTTATGAGTGTCAGTTTTGTTTCCCTTCTGTGTTGGTTGTGACCTACAGGGAGTAGTTCCATATAAGGATTCTCGGAGAGGATGAGGTCCCTCATAGTCCCTATTTTTTAGGTTTGACCCTTGTGGGTTGTTGTGATCTTACCTGATTTTCAGTGGTTTGGATCTTTTTGGCTAAGTGGTTAGAACTTGTGACCATATTGTGAGTCTTTTTCTGTAGGGATAGGTGGAAGACCTAAATACCCCTGGTTTTGACTCAAACCCTTGTAGGTCAATGTCTATTTTTCATAGGGAAACCTATGTGATTGAGGTTGGCCTGTGTTTTATAATTCCTTTTTGGAAGGGATATTTGTTTTATGCTCGTTTTTTGATTGAGGCATGATAGGTGCTCAGGTTTGAGTAATAGGCATGTTAATGCCATTATCTTTTGATGAAGAATCTTGGGTGATAGTTTTTCATGACTAGATTCAAAGGGAAGGACTGTTCGGGTTCCTGGAATGGTTGAACAATGTTCACGTTGTGGCTAATGTTGTTATAGTGGAGGTAGATTCTCGTAAATGGGATAGTGCCGTGTGGTGGGTGGTGATGTAATAAATCATGGAACATGCAAGGTTCTGGATTTTAAAGAGGAGATCCAAGAGAGATTTTGGCTTGTGAAACAGATGTTCTGTGTAGCACGGTCATCTTAGCCTTGTGGTGGATGACTCGTAAGAGTACGTGTCGGGTGGTAATGATACATGATAGTTTCATGTGGTGTCATTTGAATATAGATTGGTTAGAGGATGGGTGCAAGATGATTACTGATGTATTAAGACTTCTCATGGGTTTGGACCCTAGAAGTCGGCTGGGATGTCCCTCCATGGTAGAGGTGACATCATGGAATAAATCGGGTACTGTAAGAAGGATGCCCAATGGTTGAATCCTAGTCAGGTTTTGAAAAGATGTGACCATGGCTCAAAGAGAATTTTATGTGAGTTTTTGTAGAATCTCGATGTACTCCTATTAGATACGATCATTCACAATCTGAATTCACATTGAATATGCTGAGAAAGCGTTGACCCTATGCTGATCTTGTTTTTCTTTATGTTTAAATGTTCTTCCCTATTTCGGAAGAGGGAACCTGTTGAGGTTGCACTCAAGGAGCAGTGTAAGGTAATCCATATAGTGGGGAGTAAACTATTGGCTATTTTAGGGTGGTGACCCTCATTTTCTATTGAACATCGGTGTTTTTAGTGGACTTTTGAGCTTCAATTTTGCTTTTGAGATGATGATAAGGGTATTCCAATGGTGGGTAGTACAATATCGGTCATAGTTTAATGTCTTCCATGTAAGATGTGGTTGATAATGCTACATGACTGGTCATTTGATAGTCTGGATGTCTTGGTTGTATAGATGTTCTAGGTGGGAGCTTGTCTGCTGGTCCTTTCACCAGGATTCTGGGGGATGAGATGTTTTATGGTGGGGAGTTTGTAAGGATCTGTGTTTTTCTGGACTACAGTTTCGAGCATAAATTTGATTTTTTGCTGTCAGATGCTTATAAAGGGGTATTATAGCATTTTCCACTAGCAGATGGCCATGTATATTTTTTCTGACCACTCTGTTGGTCTCGTAATAGGGCGTTTACCCTAGGAAAGAAGTTTGGTGGAAATATAAGATGTTCGAAGTTTAGCCGAATAATAAAAAATTAATAATAAAAAATTAAATATTAATTTATTTGTGCAAGTTCATTCAGAAATAGTTTTTGAATGGAGTGTCAGATTTAGATTTCTTTCTCCACTATTGAGTCCAAAATGAGGAGTTTATCCTAGGCATGGCCTAAACTTGTGTCGGTCACTAGGGCAGGCTCGATGCCCTTTTTATTCTCTTCTTTTCATTCCATTTATTCCTTTTCTATTCTTTACTCATCCTTCGACACAAACTCATTGTGCTGCTATGACTTCTCTATGACCTAATTGAGAATCAAGGGATAGAGAAACAGTAAAGGAGGGAAGGGAAGATGGGTACCATTGTGAATTCTTCGATGCACTGATTCGGTGTATGTGGATTGTGGATGGTGAAATAAAACAATGCTTCAACGATTTCCACCCAAAGGCAGTACCATTTAGGTATTCAACTTATATCCCCTTTAAATTGTGCTTTCTCATGTTTTTATCTCAATATATTTCTTTCTTTATGCTTCTTGAGTCCTGATCTATTTTTCCGGGGGGGGGGAGGTGTTTCAGGTGATCCGAGGGTTTTACCATTGGGAATCCTAGGTTACACGACATGTGTTCTAGGAGATCACACCATGTGTTCCTCCCATTTGGGGAAGAAGAAGTTTTCTTATGTACACGTCATGTACTCTGAGTATAAGCCATATGGTGGTACATAGCCACGTTTTCGTCCGTGTGAAAAAGAACACAGGTTTTCGGTCTTTAGATTGTACACAACGTTTACGTTGAAGTACATGTCATTTACATTTACACAGGAAGACACCATGTTTTTCTAGCCATGTATAGTGGAGGGATAATGTTACTTGTCATGTACTCTTAAGCACATTCCATGTTCTTTTTCCAGCTTATAGGGTTGTGGTATTTTGTGCACTGAAAGTCAGAATTAGGCGTGTGAGTAGTCCATTCTGATCATTTTTCCACATAGATCACAATGGTGGAATTATTTTGGAATTTAGAGGAAATATAAATGGTGTTTTTGGTTTTTCTATCTAAATGGATAGGTTCTTACTCCATTTATCAAGTTCAGTTGTCACCTGAGAGTTAGACTTGGCGTGGATGATCGATTGGGTGTTCAGAACCAACCTATTTAAGATCTTTGATCTGAGATGAGCTATGAGATATCTCCCATGACCTATTCTTTTGAGTAAGTTCCCCTTGTGAGACTTTCCCTTCTGACCTATGAGGTAGTGAGACTGGATGCTTTCAAGGATCCTCTAAGGGACTCCTTTTCTTAGGTGTTGTCCTAGGGAGTCCCTTACAGGATATCTCTCATGTTTTCCTTTGAGAGGATCCACATTATAGTATGCCTCTATTATTCTTCATTTGAGGATTCTGTATAGGATTCCTCCCTTTATTTTCTCTTAGGATCCCATGTAGGATTCCTTTGATCGTGTTTATTTAGTGGATCTTGAGTAGGATACCTCTTCAGTGTTTTACTTGAGGGACCCAATGGGTACCTGTGGTTTGACCGACCCTAAGATATTACGTCGGGTTTGGGTAGATATGGTGTTCATGTGTCACCTATAACCCCTAACAAACTTTTAATCCCATGGGGATGGTGATATAGTATTGGTTTGGTTGTTTGGGCAAACCATACTTGTTTTTTTCCCTAAAATGGGTGTTCTGATGATGTAGTGTTTACAAGAGGAGCTTCCTGGTTTGTGGATTTTGAGCCTAATGTGAGGCATCTTTCTTCCTTATGGGATGCCGGGACATTCTTTCTGGGATCCATATTTCTTATTGGGATGTCCAGACATTATTTCTTGGGATCTTTCTTTTAAGTCATGTTATTTATAATATTTAATGTATACCTATAGGTACTACCTGGGAGAGAGCTAGTGAGCCTAATTTTATATATTATGATATATATATTTTATTGGGATGACCAGAAGGGTTTCCTAGTATCTAGCTATTTATCTTTACTTGATGATACATGATGGGGATGATTACACTCTCCTCTTCCTTTGAACAGAATGAATCATCTCTTCTAGATCAGTTACGAGACTCAACATGTGTTGTATTATGTCTCACTAGAGAGTTCCCTCTTTATAAAGGCATGGAGACCCAAGACTCATGGTATATTACACACTCCTGAGTGGCGGGGATGATTATTCTCTCTTTGGACTTTGATTGAAATGATTCGACTCTTCTGATCAGTTACGAGAATCCAGGGGTAGAGCATGGAGGCTCATCGGAGAGTTCTCTCTATATAGATTGCCTAAGGGTATTTTCCTTTGGGATGATCCGAGTTCTAAGTGTCAATAACACCTACGGAATGATACCTAGGGATCATAAATTGGAATGGATTCATAGGCCTGAGCAGCATGAAGACTAACTCAGTAACCTTTTACCAGATGTCCGAACGTGCTTCCTAAAATCATTATTTATATATGGGGATGATAACACTCTCATCAACATATAATCAAAATGATTATACTATTCTAGATCCATTAGGACTGACCATATTTATAAGGTATCCTTCCCTATAATATTGACAATGTTTATACAATATCCTTTCTTACAAGATTGACCATCATTATACAGTATCCCTGTTTATAGGATTGACCATTTGTATATGGTATCCTTGTTCAATGATTGGAGGAGACTATGAGTGAACCAAGGTGTAGGAAGAGCATACCACTGTGGTGATATAGCTTTCTCAGAGATATAATTCTGGCATTGGCAAAAGAAATCCCACATCAATGAGATTATATACAAGAGATCGACTTAATGTTACACGTCTTGAGTGGAACGACGTCCAACTCAATTCCCTTGTATAGGATATTCAGTTGATTGGAATTACGGACCCATGGGTTGATTATTGATGTGGTTTATAATTTTTTGATTCGTATACTCATGAATATTCATATTCATATATATATATGTATAGGTATGGTACTATACATGTATATGTATATAGATATGCACATTCATAGTGGAACGTGCCCAGTTGATAGGGATTACAGAGCCTAGTTTTGACTATGGTTTCACATTTTGTTTATATCCTTTTCTTGTGTTCTCACTAGGATAGCACATTGTTGTTTCATACAATTTTAGCTTCAAAATTATAGGTTGCTTGTCGGGTGTCCTACTAATATTATTTCTCACCGTTGTACGTGCACCTCGGTGTATGTGTAGACCATATATTTTTTTTCCAGGTTGAGCATGAGTTGCGTGGTGTATAGGGATGAGGCCTAATGTTTCATGATAAAGTGGATATGCTCAAGGGGTTCTTCTTATTGGGATGAAAAAATTACAACAGTGTCTGGAGATTGGGTACATGGGTTAGCTCGGAGTTAGTAGTAGAGCCCTGTTCTTTTATATTCAATTTCTTTATAATTATATCTGCATAGTCGGCCCAACGGGTGACCAGTGTTGTATTATATTACATAACTGTTCAGTATTTTCAAAGAATTTTACTATAGAATGATATTCTATTTCGGTTGTTTAACACTTCCACACACTTTTTTACATTCCTCTATTTATGATACTTAGTTATTTCCACTATTTTCTTACTAGGATATGGGGGCATAGTCTTCCAACTATCACATCCTAGGTCCTCACTACTAGTCGGAAGCCTCTAGAAAATGGGGAGGAATGATTGAGGCCTAGTAGTCCATTGGCTAGAGCACCAGTTTAGTGGCTTCCAGTTCAGGATGTTACTATGTGTAATATCTCCTTGGAATATAACATTAGGTATCCCATTCAAGACTACTAATATTTCCATTCTTCTTCATTTGATCTTAGTATTATACTTTGAGAGCTAGTCCATACCTAGTATAATGTTTAATTCCAATATGGGAATGACTACTAGAATTGAGATAAGATTGTGGTCACTAAATAAATACAAGGGTTTTAAAATAATGTTGATGCTTGGATAATCCCGCAAGGAGTCTTGACTGATAACTATACTTTTAGCAATTTAGCGGTTGATTTTAAATAATTTTCAAACATGAAAGAAATAAAAGAATGCGTAGAAGCATAATAAAAAAGTACTTGTAAGATTTAAGAGAACAACAATAGTACCTACCACCACATCATTTAGAGATTCAACATCAACTGTCATGATAGTAAAAGCATGACCTTTCTCCCTTGGCCTTTGCTGAGGTTGATGGTGATTCCATTTCACTTTCCTCAGATTTGAACAGTGATTGGAAAAGTGCCCGTTTTTTCCACACTTGAAACATAGTACTTCAAGTAGGGCTGACACCATCTTCCCTTTTTCATTAGTATTGGGAAGTTGAGTCTTCACCTCACAATGAAAATTCATTGTTATATGGCCATCTCTTCCACACTTGAAGAACTTCCCATTTCAAAGAAGGCAATTACCTGAATGATTCTTCCCACATTTATTACACATGGGATATCAAACTTAACTTCCTCATCTTCCCTGATGGAAGATCCTCCCTAAGATTGGATCAATTGATCTCTTCTTGTCATTGGATTTATGAGACCACTGCATCTCACTGAACTCTAGTTTGACTTTCATATCACTTGACACGATCTCTTCATAGATATCATAGTCTCAGTTTCCTAGATTCTTCTGCAGATGAGGTATTATTCCACTAATGAATCTATCATCCTTCTCATTAGGATCCTTGAAAAATATTTATGTGTAATTGGAAAGTCTTATGAAATTAATCTTGTAGCTTCTAACAGATTCGTTCTCATTCTTTTTCAGCTCAAGAAACACATCCATTTTTTTCTCATCGAACAAAGGAAATACTTATTGAATAAGATCCATCTTAACTATTACCACTCCAATGATTAAACCTCCAATCTTGGTCTCATGTTTTTAATCATTTCCTACAATTGATCCACTTCTCTATATAATTGGTAAACATACAAGGTGACCTTTTCATATACTGAATAGCAGAGCATAGAAAAGATCTTCTCGATAGAGCTGATCCCTAGTTCAACAATCAATGGGTTGGAAGATCCACTAAAGGTTGGTGGTGATTGATGTATAAAGGAAACAACATAATTTTTTTCCCTTCATGATGAAATTTTCCGCTCAATATGACCCATGTTATTTCCCACAACATGAGTCAGTTGGTTCATCATTCTCATGAAAGTTTTCATTTTGACTTCCATCAGAGGGCCATCAATGCATGCTCCATTACAGTCACCATTTTCACAATTCCCCATATCACTTTCTTTTTTTGTGAGAATAAAACCTTAGTGTGAAGCATATTTAATTTATAAGACTTTTAACTATAAATTATTTTTATGTATTAACACTTCATTTATAAATATATTATTCTTTAACTACAATTACATTTCTCTATAAATACTTCATAATGATTCGAAAAATATTATGATTACCTAAACATATACCCCGTGAGTGAGAAACCAAGAGTGCAACAAGGATAATTGTCATGCACCAATTCCCATTTGAGTCTAGATGAAAGTGGAGTTTTTGGGTTTTACCACTACAAACATCTCTTCTAGAGCCACATCCACTTATTTGTATCCAGACATGGATTTAATTATTCAGAAACAACTTAATATTTCAAAAAAATAACAAGAAGTTTTCCTATATTTAAACATTTTTATAGAATTCATCCTAATGTTTTCATATCCCAATTTACACAGATAACTAAACTATCATTTGATAACAACTATAACATCCCAACTTTTTATTACATAACTTTTCATTACATTTTACAAATAGAGGATCTTTAAAGTATAGTGTCTTGGAGATAAGGTACATAATACATAAATACATATAAAATTCATTTAATTATATTTAAATAATTCATGAAAATTTCATCCTAATTTCAATTACCACATATCATAACCTGGGGATATATAGCCAAGGAAAGTGTGAGCATAAATCCCAATAAGCGAAAACATATAAAATGGTTTACATGAGAACATGAGAGAATACAATAAGAACACGAGGAAATATCATAAAGGCATGATAAAGAGTCATATCATAATAAAAATTTCATGAAAAATAAATTTAAAATTTGGATAAAACATTTAATTTAGACATTAATAAGCATATAACCAAGGTTATTCCCCATGGTGTCATAAACATTACCAAGGTTTTACACCAAGGTATTATAAAACTTTTCATCCCTTAAGATTAATTTAATTATCAAAATCATTATAGGTCTATCAGGGAAAAAACTTAATATATATTTATTTTCATGTGATACACATATATCATTATCAAACATTTAATAAATGACCCATAGAGAATAAAAGAAATTGTTTTTATATCAAAATCATGGTATTTTAAAAAGTTCTTAAAAACATGATCTTTAAGTCATTTATAACCCACAGAAATGGAATGAGGGATTTATGTAAGAAAATTATAGAATAATATAAATCAATTTTATCTCATGATTAATACCCTTGGGAATGAAAGAGGTTTGAGTATTCATATAATGAAAATAAAGGACTTTTGGTAAAAAAAGACAGATTTTGAGACGAAATTTCCCCAGCATAATGGCTATGCAAAATGGTTTTAAAAAACATTAAAAATAGAGGGGAAAAAGGACTCCCATTTATATGAGAGTAATAATATGGTGTAATTCAAAAATAACATGGATATAAGAACATGGTATGAAAATTTTCATTACATACTACATAAAAGATAATTTCAAAGAAAAAAAGGGAAGTTGTGAATTCCCTTACTAAAATTCCGCAGCCTAACGGTGTCTCTTAAAAATTCAAAAACTCAGTTGATGAGAACGAAAATGGTATATCATCATTTTGGAGGAAAATGGACTAAAATAAGGATACATAAGAACATACCCCAACATAATAAAATGGAAATTTAAAAATATAACATAAAATAAGTCTTTGACTAAACGATAAGGGTGAAAGGTTCCCTTACCATGAAGGGTAGCAGCAAAAACTATAAGGTTAGGACCTTAGGGGATTTAGGGAACATTGGAAGGACTCCTTTGGAGGTAAAAATACAATATCATTGTTGATGTGGAATTTGAAATGAAATGAATGATATAATGGGTTGGTATTTATAGCAAAAGTGAGGGAATATTTTATTAATTTTCAAGGGACACCTCATTAGTGTTATTTTCAAATCCATGGGCATTCCAATGGTATTTTCTTATGGTTTTGGCCACTTGGTAAACCTCATATAATATTCTAATCCAATTGAGTGGACCAAAATTTTAAATTACATATTCCATCATTATAATGTCACAAAACACACCAAAAACTTTAAAACAATATTTTTTCTATTCACTGAAAATCAAAACATTTAATAAAAATCTCATCAATTAACTCTAGAATAATATCAATGTTCTGTATTAAAAAATAAAATTCATTTTATTAAAATAATATTTTATATATGAGATATTTCATTTTTATGTAAATCACTATTTATCCGAAAAAATACTATTACATAACTAATAATTTATGAAATAGTTATTTACTTATGATATTATATCATATTAACATTAAAGATGCCAAAATTATATTAATATTTTATTAAGTGATGTTACTATTCCATTGGTCATATTACTATTAATAAGGTTAATATTACTATTCATAATTTACTATTCACCAAAAATTAAGTTGATCTGATCAGTCTCAAAATTTCTTGCTCATCACAACTGTATATGTCCTTTTTTTGAATATAATTTCACATTATTAATTAGATAATGTATAAAAATATTTTAAAATATATTTTTTTTCAATTTTCATCAATAATATAAACCTTATTAGAAAAACCTAAAAATTATTCTTATATTTATTTTGATATTTGAAATTAAAAAATGGTTATTTTACCATAATAAAAAATAACAATTTTATTTATATTAAAGGATTACACAATGTAACTAAGGACTCGTTACATATCCCCTTATGACAACTACATTTGAAATAAGAGTATGGTGTGTAATGGTGATATAATCTTGGGGCGGCTCAGAAAAAATTACCCCAGTGGTGATTTCTATTAGCTTGAAATTCTCCCGTAGGAGATTATGTTCAAGATTAACTTGTAAAAGCTCATCTTGGGCTTGGCCCAAAGAAAATCCTAGTGATGCTACCTCCTTACCTAGCTCTGAAAGATAGGCTTTGTATGGCCCACGTCTACTGGATGAGGCATTCAACTCTTCTTTGTATATTAATTAACCATGATCATTTGTATTTATAAATAATAATCATAACATTAAGAGTTTAGTTTCCAATGGTTATATAGACCAATAGTCAGAATTATCCAATGGTTTTATAAAGGTCAAAACCCAAAGGTATCATTTTAATTATAATCACTTCATTAAAAAAAGGATTTAGTTTTCTTGAGTACAAAATAAAATAACACACAAAATTAGGAAACAAAATATTATTCAGTAGAGTCATTACAAGTGTGCTTCAACAAAATTGACATTGAATGAAGATACTAGAAATCAATATGGGAACATTCATCACCCAAAAGAGAAACATTAGAGGAATACAATTGATGATAAGAATCCTAAATTGGGAAAAGATATTATAAACCATTTCCTTTCACTTTATATATATATAGTGAAACATTTTGGTGTATAAAGTGTCACTCAAATAATATGACCAATTACATTGGTTATTTATAACCATCCACTCTAGTTATCCATGAAGTGAAAATAAGTTATGTTGTCTCTTCATATATTAGGACAAGAAAAACTGGGTAATAATATTGATGTTTATTTTAATCCATGGTTGAAGATTTGTAATTAATGTGGAATTATAGTGTTAGGTTCTATAATTGTTATAAAAATAATGATTTAACATTGAGAGACATGTTGTATGGGATGATAAATGAATTAACTACATATTGGAATTTTTTAGGATATAGAATTAATAAATGTAAATTATGTCCCATTGTTGACCAAGTTACACAATCTATTATGTTTAAATATTCCTTTAAGACTATGTTTCTAGGATATCACAAATTTCTACCCTGATGGAATAAATACAGATATTGGACGACATCATTTAAAAGGAATTCAGAATAAGTTACAACACCATCTACAATAATAGGTGATAAATTATTTCATATTGTAAAGGATATGGTCACATCCTTTGGTCACTGTTTTTTGAAACCCCTAATAAAACTGGTTGATAAAAGGGATCATTTTTTTGAATTACCATAATGGAAGTTTTTGAACATTAGAAATTTTTGTGAGGTAATGCATGCAGGAAACAATATATATGAAATTTTCATTGTAAGGTTAATAAATATACAAAAAAAAGATTTTAATTAAGGACATGTTGTATATAATTGTAATGGGGATATGAAAAGAGTTGTCGGAAGTGAACGGTGAAAGGAAGAATTTTCATATTCTGTTTTCACTCTTTCCAGGTAAGTGAGATATTAGGATTTCTTATTATTTATTAATGTAATGGTTCTAAATTGGTATTAATAAAATATCAATAATGTCATTTCAATGAATGATTTAAAGTTGAAGGGCCCAAAATTATATTATTTTCATGTTTTTATGGAAGATTTAATCCATGTAGCTTTATGAATCATTTTTCCTAAAAATTTTCATCATACATTAATAACGATATTTTATTTCAATGATATATGTTGTATATCTATAGACCATAAAAATTTAAAATAATGGAAAAGGAAATTGAAGTCATATTTTAGGAATTTGATGTATTTATCCAACCATAATTCTTTGATATGATGGTTCACTTAATGATTCAATTTTTTAGAGAGATCTTACAATGTGGACCTATAAAATATTGAAGGATATAACCCATCGAATGTTATATGATGATTTTGAAAGGGTGTGTCAAAAATAGATTTTGGAAAAAAGGTTTTACTTTAGAGAGATATATTTTTGAGTAAATCATTGAATTTGGTACTGACTACAAGACCGATGTAGAGATTATTGGTCTACTAAAATCTCATCATATTGGGTGAATTTTGAGTGAAGGATTTCTATAATATATATTGTCCCAAATTCAATTATAGAGTAGCTAAAATATCACTAATTAATTTTAAATAACAACATGTTTATTTCCCCATTTTTTTAAACCAAAAATATAATTTTTAGGCATTTGAATCCATCAAGGGATAAAATGTGGATATCCATTACACATAATTGATAATTTATAGGATGGATTTGAGGCTATATTTTTATTTTTTCAACATAAAATCCAAAATTAATTTCATAAAAAATTTGATGGATAGCCAGAAAACCCAGTGTTCATGTATTATGTTATAATGTTTATAAAATTAATGGCTATAAATGTTTTATAAATGAGAATTATGAATACAATACCCTGAAAAATAATAGAGTTTCTCTTGTATAAGATGGGATACATGTATCTAGAATGAAGGTTTGAAATCTAATTTATAAAAATATATAATACATTTCCATTATTGAAAACAAACTGTAAATGGATTATAAAAAATTAAATGTTATTATTTTTCAATGCAAGTGGATTGATAAGAGGAGTTTAGTTAAAATTGATGAATTGGGATTTGTGAAAGTGAATTTTAGTAAGAATTATATATGGAAAAACCATTCACTATTTCATCACAGGAAGTACAATTATTTCATTTCCTAAATCCAATAAATAGAACATGGGAAATTATATTTTTTTTGACTAAAATCATAGGAGGTTCAGTTGTCAATTAAACTAAGGATGAACCGTTATTATGGCATCACAGTTATTTCATGGTGGTCCCATCTAATATAGAGTATTTTATATCAGATGAGAAAAAATCAAGGGGATTTTTATACTCAATAAAGGGGTTGAATCCCTTAAAAATTTAATGAACAGAAAGAGTAATCAATAATCAATTTATTTTTTTAATATAAGTTATGTTTCATGATAGTATTATGAGTTCACAACTTTGTTTATGTTATTTAAATTAAATGTTTAACCACTTTTGCAGATAATGGAATCTCCACAAGATTATTCTCCCAATAATGCAAAAAATAGGGGTTTTGACATGTTTATGGTCCCAATCTGGAGGAAAAATGGTTTATGAACATGATAATTTTAACAATCCTTTGAAACAACATATTGATAATTTTTAAATTGAGGAAATGGTAGATAATGGACATCCAATGTCTATGAAAAAATTACATAATAATAGTATTAATGTCTTAAATGAAATTATTATGTTGTAAATAAGAGGTATAAAATTATAGATTGTATGGAATGAACAGGAATAACCTATCATCCCTAACAAGTCTATTTCCATTAGTTACATTGTTTTCACCACTCAAATTCATATTCCAATACTGTTGATACATGTAACAATGTTATGATCAATATTAAGGGACTAATTTGGGAAGAGAATATAATAAAATTATGATATAATTTCTCTATTTTAATAAAAAATAAAATAACGAAACATCGATTTACACTTCATTATCCCTTGTAAAATTCATCTCTACACGAAGATTTTTGAGTTAAATTTGTGTTAATGGTCACTGGAAAGGATCATAGAGCCTTTTTGAAAATTATTATGAAGCATAATCTTAGAGATTATATAAGGAAAGTAAAGTAACATAAACAATTGATATATGGACACATGATAAACCATGAAATATGGAATGTTTAAATTTTCCATCTTGAGGAGGCATAATTCTGGTACATTGTGACTAGTAACCCATTACATGAAAATACATTTACTGATCACTTTGATTAAGAATTACTATTTTTTAAAACAATATATGAGCAATAAAAATTAGTAGTGTTAATCAGTTATGACATAAATCAACCCAAATCAAGGAAGGGGTATGTTAAAGTCCAATATTTTATATGTATTTCCTTCAAAATACACATGAGGAATTTGATATCTTTCTTTACACACAACCTCAAGTCTAAATGAACCGTGACATAATAAAGCTTTATAAAGTTACCATTAAATTAGAAGGAATGAATAGTAATAAAAACATTATGAATGTACTTAAAAATATATAAAATAAATCATATTTATTTATTAATTCATAACAAAATATTAATCACTTTTTAGTAATGTAATTTTATGCTTCAAAATTGTTTTTCCTTCAAAATTGATTTTTATTTCCTTTTGTTCAGGAATATTATAATAAGTCTTTCTTAAATTTTTAGATATTATTTTTTAGGGAATGAATTTAATTTTATAAATGTCCATGTTAATATTATTTTAGGGCGAATGTTTAATATTATTTTTAAAAACATTTATTTTTCCGTGAATAGCGGAAAATACAGATTTTTTAAAAAGTATTATTTATTTTAAATTTGTAATACTATCATGTTTTTACCATAATATTAAAGTAAAATAATTATGAATTAATTTAATATAATCTAATTAATTACATTTTAATCATAATTATGCTTTAATTTTATATAAGTTGATTTATGGGCATAAAAAGACATTTGTCAAAAACTATTTTTAAGTAGGTAATATGTTTTAATCATAAATAATTAAATTAATATAAATTTAAAAATTATTTTAAATATATTTTTAGATTATATATTCAATAAAATAGTATAATATTCATTTTATGGTTTTTACAAGGAATGTAATGGACATAAATTTAGTATTATGCTTAGAAATGCATTTTTTATAGAAACGAGTTTTCATTTGCACACTTATTTGAAATTAAATTATACCCTCATAGAAAATTAATCTTGAAAAATGTATTTAATATTCTTAATTTTTATAATTAATATAATCTAATATGTTTATCTTATTTTTTGGTCATAATTAACAGTAAAAAGATTATAATTTTCTTACCAGAGTTTTGGCTAAAATGGGGTTTCCATGGGGGGGGGGGACCAATAGAGAGGGGTAGTAATTCAAAAAAAAATAGTATAATTTTATTATTTCAATATATTTAAACATTATCATATTCTAAATTTTAATCCCTATGTATTTGGATCAACTTTCTCTTCAATGTGACCTTTTAATATTGAAATATTTTAAGAAATTGTACTTGTGCCCCACCCCTCACCTGTAAAAGGGAACATATTCTACCGCATTATTCAAAAAATTTAATAATTAAATAAATTAAATTAAATAATTTCATATATTTGTATATTCTGTCCCTTAATAATTGATCTTAATTTCATATCCTAGTACCAATCATTTAAGGATTAAGGTGTATTTTAAAGGTGTTGTCTCCAAGAAGAGGAATAATTCTTAACCGATGTCATTCAATTTTGTTTTTTTAGTAAATCCTATAAAAATATTGTATATATAATAAAATGATTAATATAGTATTATTAATATACCTATATGTGATTATGATTATGTTACATGAATTTCTCATCTCTTCTCCATTACATGAGAGATGGAAGAATCACTTATGCATTCGTATGGACTACCACATCTACACAGTGATATGATTAAATTTTCATCACCATTTTTATTGGTTGGATATTATAATATATTTCATATATATATATATATATGATATATATGATTTAATAATTATTATTTATAATTTAATTACTATTTACCTTTCTTTCATTTCATCCATCCAAAAATGGAAACATCACCCATGCGTACGTACAGACTACAATCTCCACATAGTGATGTAATTCCTATTTCATAACCACATTATTTAAATGTATATAAATATATAAATAATCAATATATATTATATTTATTTAATGATAAATATTCTGTAGATAAAGGAACCCTGACAATGTGCATGGACCATAACATCAGAACTAAACATAAATGAGAAATGGAGTAGTTAACACCCGAAATGATGATGATAATGAATGATTGTTCATGAATGGGTGATAATATGTTATAAGTAACCCATTTTGGGCATTATAGGTAATAATATGGTTCATTATAGAATTATAATAATTAAAATATATTATACATGATGTTAGAGTTTTAACTAAGTAAGACAAATTTGAGGGATGTGTTTAATGTTACAATAAAATTTTTATCAATATTGTTTATGATTACATTTAAAATGTTGAAATTATATTTTCCGTATCTCTAAAATTATTGACATTATATAATCATATGGTTATTTTTGGATATTACATGTTTTCTTTTCATTATCCGCAATTTATTTATTAAAGACTAAAAATATGTTTTTAAGGAAAAAACATTATTTCTCTGTTCAGGTAGAGATATATTTTTTAAATAATCATATTTTAATTAATACTTTTTTATGGAAATTTATAATATTCTCCAAATATTTATTAAATACAATTTTACCCATGTTTTACTTTTTATAACTTTTTAAAGGAATATTATTAAATGAGGTATTTTTGAATTTTTAATAATAATGTAAAAAGAGTTTTGGTTTTATCATACACCGCATGAATTGATTTTTATGCCTTCTTAAATTATATTTTCTTTGAATAATACTATACATTCTTTTATGGTTATTTTCAATGAAAAAACAATCCGGAATATTATTTATTTTTTATTTAACATAAGTGAGTTCTAAGTGAAAAGAGTAATTTACTAACTAATGTTTCCCAGTGATCTAATAAATGTATAATCATTTATAATATCATATTTTTATGATTCATATTATTTATTTGGGATATGATACAATGTTACCATAATTATTATTTCTCTGTATAGTTTATAATTATAATAATTAAATGATCATGAAACCTATTTTTTCCCATTATTACTCTATAATGAAATGACTAATGTTGTATAATTATGTGGGACTAACAAGTATATATTATTTATATGTTGGGTAAGACCTATATATCTCATGATACTAGTTGGGTTCATTATAGCCCTCAAATTCTTCGGGTAATGATGATTTAGTTAGGAATATATTGAGAGATAATGGAATAAATAAAATATTAATAGATTATATATTTATTTGGATTGAAGATACTCTTATGAGAGTTTTTTAAATGTCTAGGTAGGAATTACCATTATGCAAATTGGACAAAAATGTTATTATTTGGAGTGAATGTTAACTATCTATGTTATTTGATATAGTTATGTGAATGCCAATAACATATGTATTATGCTCATGATATGTTCTCAGGACACATGATTCATTATTTATGGTTCCAAAATCTTATGTATTATGTATTTTTATTGAAAAAACATTATTCCAGGATTTGTTATTTTGATCTATGAATTAATTGGTATGATTTTCTGATATTGAGATCAGGTAATCTTACACTTATGATTATCTTACATGAACTTATGATAGTTTATTGATATATTTTATGTTTAACATTACTGATAATCTAATATAAAAAATTCTTATGTTCCCTTTCCTTGGGTTATAAAGATTAATTTTAACAATGATATGTCTAAGAAGGGTATAAGTTGTGATGAACATAATTGGAAATTTTGTAGATCATTTTTTTATTTTTGTTTTATGTATCCATTTTTTCAAAGATATTAAACCTTTATGGTTCTATTGTGGATTTTAATGACATACAATGAAAATTAAACTAATAAGATACAATTTTTATGTAATAAATGTTTGGGTCTCAATAGGGCATGATTCAGTTGAAAACAATTGTTTGTATTCTAGATCTATAGTGAAACTTTTCCGTGGAATGAAAAAACTACATAATTATATTCCTATGCTTATATACATATTGATGAATCAAAATATAAATCCACATCTATCCCACATAATCTGCTATATAAGGGGATTCTTTTCAATTAAGATAGAATACTATTATATGGAAAATACAAAATTTATTCAAATAATGTTTAATTATGAAATAATAATTTTTTTCAACATAAATTAATATTACATAACAATGAATTATTATTTTCCTATATTTATTATCTGATTTAGACATAAGAATCATTATCAACTGTACCCGATAAATGACTATATTCAGTGGGCTTGAAGCATATAAAAAAATATAGATTCATATGTGGTGTTTGTTTTGGATATTCACTTCATATATATTTTTAAAATAGAAGAGAAAAGGGAAAGAAATATGAGAAAATTGATGTGATATATGGAAATTAAATATTCTACAATAAAAAAATAAAGGTAGATCTATGTTTATAGACAAAGTTATGAGATGAAATTTAAGATAATAAATAATTCAACAAAAACTACCCAATGAAGACCCCCACCACATTGAGGCTAGAAGTTCCCCTCAAAAGAATTTCTTACCGAAGGTAATCATTTTTTTCATAACTTTTTCTATGAAATGTGAAATAGTTTGACAATGATACCTTTAATATACTAATATTATACAAGGTGAATTTATTTTTATTTGAATCTTTCATCACCATACCATCACCTTGTTGTGAGGGACACAACATAAAATATTCAAGGAGGTGTTATATATTATAAAAAACTTTCAAAATATCATGTGAGAGTAAGTATTCATGTAGCTCATGATTCAAGTAGTTATCTACCTATTTCCCTTTATGATATGAAAATTTTCATGGTCAAACTTTCTATTTAATCTTTTATTAAATGACCATTTATTCTTTAAAAAAAACTTGATGAAAATAAGGAATGTCATTTCCAATTAATTTTTTATGAAAACACTATAAAAATTAATAAATGTTTCCTGAACATAAGATATAAATTATAGATGAAGAAATAGGATGGGAAACATAAGTTTAAACAAAAATAATCTAAAGGATTAACCAGTCAATCAAAAAGTACTTTGAAGAGTACCAAAACCCTACCAGTTCTACAATCACATTTACTAATATTAAAAGTTCACTCTGAATTAAGGTTCAATGATGGTAAACCAATCATCATTTATTTTAAAGAAAAAATGTATGGATTGGCCATAAAAATATATCTTATTCATGAGTATGTAGATTAAATTCTTAGTCATAGATGTTTAGGAGTCTCAGTTATAAATGTATACATGAGGTGCATCTTCATAATATGATTTTATGATAACTTATATACTATGTTAATTATAATTAAATATTGTTCTTATTTTTTTAGGCATATATATAAATATTATTTTATTGGAAAACACCATGAATTTATTTTGGACTCATTAGTTCTCACATAACTTCTACACAAAAAAGGACATCATAAGAAAAGGAATATTTTAATATCATTGACCGATTGGAAGAAATTATTAAAAATAAAGTTATAGATGACATAATTTTCTTAATTCCAATGATATAATAACAAAAATATGCAATTTAATCATATTAATAATGTCTTAATTTCATTAAATTGCTATTTCATTTTGAATTTTATGGACCATTGGTTTCTCATTGCAATGAATTTGGATACTTAAAAGAATTTATTTTACGATTAAATGCTTGGATTACAAAAAAATAAACCTTAAATGAGGATGTTTATCATTTAATTTACTAAATTAAAATTTTTACAAATAAAATTACCTTCATACAATTTATATTATGTTTTAATGAATATTTTTTATTTTAGGATAGTGTTTAAATATCAAGAAAATAGTTGTATTATGATTATCCATGAGAATAATAATCCTATTTAATTCTATAACTGAATATGTATTTTGGTGTAATTAATAATATTTCACTATCAGATTATACATAAAAAAATTACTATTTTTATCAATATTTATACAGTGTTTTAAAAAAACTGCTTGAAACAATAAATAGGTATTGAGTTCGTAAATTTATAGAGTATTTCATATCGCATCAAAAATATTGTATCGACTACAAACCAAAATTAAAAATCAGCTAGTTATGTGTTTAGATTTTTCGTTTTCCATTTACATTGGCTGAGTAATGTCGAGAAGGAATTGGGAGGATACGTATAATGAGGAAGTAGTATATTTGTTGTAATTTTTAGCATAAAACCTCTTTTTTTATACTCTAATGTGGATTTAAACATTGTGTAATTTGGTTACATGACATTTAATCACCACATGGAAGATTCCATAAAATGGGTAAACAACATGAAATGTTACATTCCATGTACAACATGCACATTGTGTAAATATTTAAAAATGGATTTTTAATAATAAGCTATTGGATTCTTGGTGTATCTGATAATTTTGGAATACATGAAATTTAAAAGGGTTACATCCCATGTAATAGTCATTATTCTGAATTTTAGGGTTCTGTGAGAAAATATAATTCATTCATTCATTTTCATCTTCCATTTTCTCCACCTAGAGAGATCTCTAAGTGATTTTGGGTGTCTCATTTCCATTCAAATTTCTTTTTTCAGGGATTTATCACCATTTAGGTTCTATTTATTCCCAATTAGTATGTAATAACATTGGTTTTTATTAGTTTTTTTATTTTAGATATGGTTTATCTCATGTTTGTTTGACCAGATATTGTTTTCTAATGATCCTTATCAATTTCATTTCGTGTCTTATATTGCAGAGGCCGTTCTCTTTGTTTCTGACCATCATTATCAAAACCAGCTAGGTCTCTACCATATTGAGGTAGTTACTACTATACAATGGGTTAAATTTATGAATTGAGTTTTGTTTTTTACATATTAATTTAGTTTATTCATTGATTTGAAGTGATAAATGGTTTAAAATTATTTATTTGAATAGTAAATGTTTTTAAAAATGGGTTTTTATATGAAATGGATTTTCATGATTTTGAAATGTGGTCTTAAACTCTAAAGTTGATTGAATTTAATTTTAGATTGTTTTTAATGAAACTTTTTCGTGGTTTGGAAAATTTATTGGAAAATTTTACATTTGGGACCTTAGCTATATCATGATAGAGAAATAGGAAGCCTTAGTGTGGGTTACACTACAATGAGGAAACTATTTCGATATTTACTGGTATGAATCGATATATTTTGTATCCAATGTATTCATGTTTAGAATTTTTGGTGTCATGTACGTAGTTTCCTATATGTGTGATCCCAATATGTGAGGTGATGTTATGTTATTTTTCATTTATTTTTATTTATCACATTACTGTTTTGATATCTTGGATTTCTGCTCACAAATTTTTGTATGAGGTTGTATCACATAGCTTCACATGGGAGGTAGTTTCAACGATATGTGTTTAAATATATACCTCTTGATACATGGATATGATTTCCTATTTTTTATCACTTCTTCAAGTCATATTTCTAGTAAAAATAATATTAATGTATTTATGAAATGAAATAAGAGAAAAAGGTAAAATGATTTATAAGTGGTTTATATCTATGAAATTTCTTTGCAAATTTGTTTTGTTTTAAAATATTGAATTGTTTTATTCACGATATTATACCTTTTATAGAATCTATATTGGTTTCCTACTGGCCTTTGGCTCACACCCTACATGTTCCTTTGGGTGTTTTTAGATGTTTTATTTTAGGATTTAGGTAACCGAGAGAATCTTGTATCATGCAGACCTCTCTTGTTGTTATTTCTTTCTATTCTAGATAGTCTATAGGTTACTGTTGGTACCGTGGGTTTCTGAATTACTATATGGTTCATCCTATTTGTATTGGACTATATGTTTTTGTGGCATCATTTATGTTTTATATTCATACTCTTGTTTTAGGTATTGATTTTCATATATTCGTGATTAGTTTTTATTATCCTATTGTTCCTATATTAATTTATGGGATAGTTCAGTTGTCTCATTTAGTTGACTTAGGTTGGTTCATTAAAATTTAGTACCAAATGGAACTCCCATCTTGATTTGTGTTATTACTTCCTATGTTTGGTTCTATGTCTTGGGTGGACCAAAGTTAGGACCATCATAATTCAGATAGTAGGTTTAGAAAAGGGGCATGGAAAACTCACTTTTGTGACTGAAACAAAGATACCATGGGTGGTTAGATACTTTTACCATGTTTGAGACATATATTTTGAGGTCATTTGAATGAAATTTATTAGATTTTTATTTTAATTGATGCTTTTATTTTTGAAGTAAGGTTTCAGATGGTTACATTCTATTCACAATGTTTTAATGCTTTGATATCAATTCTTGAAGTTTTTACTTTTATTTTACAATTATCTCATGATTGATTTGTTTTTTTATTTTTTAGAGAACTACTCTGAGAAAATATCTTCCAAATTAGAGATAGGAATCTTCAAGACAAGCTCTATGAGAGAGGCCTCCTGTGGAACCCACATTGGTAGAATAAGTTCTCTACACTGTTGAGATATTGGGATAAGTGGGTGTTGAGAACCTTGGATGCTTAGTGGATCGTGGTTCATAATTTACCAAGAAGCATCCATCCATATTTCACAGTGATAAAGGAAACCATGAATCTGAAGTGTGGATTAAGTGGATAGAAAGGATCTTAAACTTCTTAAAGACTCCAGAATACTCTATGGTGTGTTTTTCCATGTCTACAGTTGATGGAGCAGGAAGAAGATGGGGGAATCTATTGTATATGTTAGGTTTTTTGAGGATCTTATAGGGGATTCCATTAAGAAAATAATTAATCAGTTGTCCAATCATGAGACATTGCGAGTGGATATGACCCAAGAATTTCTGACCATAAATTAGGCGGAGTATACCATTCTAGATTATTCTACCTGTTTTTTTAGTTAGTGAATCTGGAACTAGACCTTTTCAATAATGAGATCTTGAAGGCTCGAAGGTTTGAGTTACGGCTGAGACCTGATATTTTATTAATGTTCATAATATTTTCCTTTTTCCCTTTTTGAAGGTAGTTTACTATTTTTCTTTATATGAGGCTGACATTGATGGGAAGACAAGTTTGGGTGGATATTTAGTTGGTTTTTTGGTTTTACAGCACGTACCATCTAGCTAGAAAAGTATGTGTAAGAATGGAAAATTTTCCTCAAGATCTATATTAGGGGAGATGATAGGGAATGCACTATTTTTGTACTGTCATTTTATAAGGCTAGGTCAAAACAATCCAAACTAGGTAGAGGATACTAAAGCTATTTATCTTTATAAGAAATTTGGCCAACTACAATTATTTTGTGAAAAGATATCTCAGGGAAGTTTGGTTGGTTCCAATATCATAATGGTTTCTTAGGTTTAAGTATATGCATCTAAGGGTGGTAGTCCTAATCTTGAAGCCACAAGAGATGTTCATGTGGCTAATACCAAACATCATTGTGCCATGGAGTGTGCACCAGAGAAATCTGAATAAGTGACAATGACTATGAGAGGCACATTGTTTATCTAGTCCTCTATAGTGTAAGCTTTTCTTGATATGGGTGATACTTATTATTTTAGATCATCACTATTAGTTGATGTTTGGGGGTTGCATTCATATCTTATTCCATTATTTTTAGCTCATTCCATGCCTTTGGGAAACTATTTGGAATAAGGTTTTACATGTCCTACCTATCAGGTGATGATTTCCAACTTTGAGGTGGAGTAGGAATTAGTGTTATATCATTACATCTTTGAATTGATTATTGATATGAATTGGATGGTTATTTTGAAGGATCAGATATAATTCTATCATCGTAAATTTCATTTATTATCTTCTGAATGAGTAACTCATGTTTTAAAGTGTTATTAGTACACTAGATCTTGAAGGACTGGGGCATTTTTTCTTTTTTTGATGAAACCTCATGTAAGTTTTTAAAGATTATCTATAATGTATTTGACCATTTCTTGGGTCGTTTAATTTCTATAGGTGTGTTTGAGTACCCTAAGGTGTTTTTGGATGATTTTTCTCATTTACCTACACTAAAATAGTTCAAGCTTACTAATGAACTAATCCCTAGTATGATGCCACAATTTTATGAAGTCTTACTGTTTGGAACCTACTGAGTTGATGGAACTTATATTCCATCTTGAGGATTTAGAGGGCGAAGGGTCTATTAATCATAGCATGTCACCATGGGATTTACCTGTATTCTTTTCTAAGAATTGTGAAAAGAGACTAAGACTTTTTATTGATTATGGAAAGTTAAATCTAGTGATTGTTAAGAAAAAATATCATTTTTATGGATTGATGATCTCCTTGATTATCTTATACGGGCTCATTAGGTTTCAAAGATTTACCTATAATAATTGTATCAACTGAAGAAGGTTTTAAGGGAGGATATACATAAAACCACATTTAGGAGTCTATATGGGAATTTTGAGTTTTTGGTTATGCCATTTAGTCTTACTAATTCTCCCATGGTGTTTTTGGATTTGATGAAGTATATGTCTCATCGGTTATTATATTCTTTTGTTTTTGTGTTCATGGTTGATATTTTGGTGTACTTCTAGATAGAGGGGGAGAAGATGGACTATTTGGATATCATTTTTCAAACCCTGAATGAACATCATCTTTATGGAATGATTTCCAAGTTTATGTTTTTTATTTGATAGGTGAAGTTTCTATAGAATGTGATATTTTAGAGGGTCATCTTAGTATATTTATAAAATGAAAATGAATTTTTGTCTCGATAGAAGATGAAATAAGTTTTTAAGATACATATATTCTTGGGTTTAGCAGATTATTATAGATGTTTTTTAGAATATCTCTAAGATTTCTTCTTTCATGATATCTATTAATCGTAATGGTGTAACTTTTTAATGCATCAAAATGTGTTCAGAGATATTTTGAGGCAATATAGATGATGTTTAATTCAACATCATTATTGATTCTTATGGAAATGGGGTTATGATATGTTGTTCTCTATAATTATTTTGGTTTGGGTTTTGGATGTGTCTTAATGTAAGGGAAACATGTTGTGGATTACGGCTCAATACAGTTACTCTATCATGAGAATAACTCCACTACCGATGATATTGAGTTGGAAGTTGTTATAAATGCACTCAAAATGTGGTGTCACTATCTCTTTGGGGAGGAGCTTATAGTATATTCTGGACATAAGAGCCTGAAGTATTTTTTTTCCTATAGGGATATAGATTTGTGACTGATAACCTTGGTATATTATCTTCATATTTTTCTGATACTGCTTATATCCATCAAAATGAGAATGTGGTTTTCGAGGCATTTAATAAAATTTACCGACAAAAGTTGTGAAGGATTCAATTGATCAGTG
The DNA here is from genome assembly GCA_963277665.1 of Viscum album. NCBI lineage: Eukaryota > Viridiplantae > Streptophyta > Magnoliopsida > Santalales > Viscaceae > Viscum > Viscum album. The sequence goes on along the minus strand of OY728134.1, from coordinate 1,180,790,216 downwards.
TTCTCTCATGTGTTTGTTTGTTGTGATGAGAATAGGAGTGGAAAAGGTTGGTGGATAGGAGTTCTTATATAAAATGAAATCTAAAACATATTTTGATGAGTGATTTTAGCACTATAAGGCGTTAGACACCAAATTCCAACACTATAGTTAAAGAATTTATAGTGGGGAGACCTCATGTGAGTGGTCTTGATCCCCAAGTGGATATTTCTACTTCTATAGTGGGTTGGTTGTTCTGTTTTCCATGTTACAGTAGTTGTTGGATAGTGGAAACCCTTCATGATTGTCAATACACCATGGGGTAACGAAGATATATTAGGATTTGATGAATCAGTATTGGTGTCAAGGGATGAGATGATTGATAGAAGATTATGTTTCATGGTTACTTACCTATCAGAGAAATAATACAGAGCACCAGAGACTTGAATGGTTAATGAAACTATAAAACACCCACTCGTATACCTTGGTATCTTGATAAATTATCCTATCCTAACATATCTAGAAGGGAGTTCCTGATCCCAACATATTGGTCACTAGTACCAAAAATCATGAAAGATAAAACTAGGAATATTTTTTTAACATAAACTGTGGAATAAACAGCTACAAGTCAGTCTTCTAAAGAAAACTCTTTGGGGACAATAATACTATAAGGAAAATATGTATGAGAATCCAAATTAAAAAAAAGTACAAAAAATGGAAAGATAATAACCCATGTATACATGAAAATATATCTCTAAGCCTTAAGGATCAACAACAAAATAACCTCTATGTGGGGCTTTAACCTTTCCTAAACTAGGAAAAAGATAATACAAAAACACCCAAAGTCACGTGAAGGGTGTGAACTAAACTCCTAGTAGGGTCTCAACAAGGATTCCATAAAAATATTCCAATTTAGTTAAGAAAATAAATATTTCAATTTTAAATAAATATACATGTCATTTCAAAGGAATATTTAAAACAAACCATTCTTTATATTTTTAATGTTGGAAATATTTAAAACAATATATTAACAAAAAAATTTTAGAAATAGGTTAAATAAATTAATAAACAACTATTTAAAAACCATGGAATATATGTAAAGAATCAAAAATGAGAAACATGGTCATCTTTCTAGAGGTATCATAGGTCCAGTTTTTGAGATTCTGACACACTCAAAGGTGAATCATGACAATATATATATGCACATCCCTTCAAAACTAGTCATAGAGGACTCATGACCATCCCATTTAGGATGTGACCTGCTACACTAGTTTTTTAGTTGTAAAGAATCAATACTGTTATTCAAATAATTAATTAAATAACTAGGCATTCATGTGCTCTAACAAAAACAATAATGGGAATTTTTTTCCAAAATTATTAAAAATTTAAATGCCCTATTTTTCCATAACAATATGACAATTTCTCTTTCAAAACTAACTAATGAGTGATTAATCAAATCATTCCTTTTCCAAGATAAAACCATAGGATTTCTATAAAAACCCTTTAAATACCTATTCACCAATACAAATTTCAAATCAATTATTTTATAATATATTTCACAATTCCATAAATTTAATCAAATCTAAATCAAAATTTATTTCCAAAATTAAATTTAACAAATTTCCATCAAATCCAAAATAATACCTCAATTCACGAAAATTGGGGGTATTCCCAAAATTTCATTCCAAATAAAATTTAAACACCAATTAACTGGAGTTGGTTTTTCTCACAAATTCATTTTTCAATAATAACATTAAAAAGTCGTATTACAATAAATTTAATTTAAATCATTCATTTTAGGGTTAAATTAATTATCAAATCATAACTGGAATCATATACCGAAATAAGGAGATCACATCTCACAACAATCACAATAGATAACTCCAACGAAGAACGCCAGTAATGGGTATTTGAGAATCAAACCTAGATTCAAGATCTAAAATAGTGGATAATATATCATCAAAAAACATGAAGATCAAACAATCCAAAATTAAGATGTAAATTGATTCTCAAAGATTCGTTCCACTTTTGGAGGGAAATTGAGGGGCCAAAATCACTTCTTGGGAGCCTACAAGGATTTAGAAAATATATCTGGGTCATATTGGACCATTGAGAACATAAACTGAGGTTTTCAGAACTATAAAATTATTTTTTTGATTAATTAAATCCTGTACACATAGTTAGTTAAGTAGGGCCGATTGATTAGAAATACTATGCACCCAATCTTTTTGGGTTAGCATAGTTTCCACAGAGATGGCTCATGGTTTGGTCCAACCATGCACCATCCATGGACAACCCATAAAACCTTCAAAATTTACAACTTCTTCCCTAATACAACCCTAGATGAACACCAAAAAAATCTTGTTCAAATGAAGGGTTGAGAAGTAGCATACATCAGTAACAGGATGTTACAATATCCCCACCATAGAAACTTTATGTCCCCATAAAGCCTATTTAGATGATTTCTTATCAAGAATATGGGTCCACTACTATCTCATTAGTTCCTCTCTCTCCCAAGACTCATTAGTGTTAGAACCGTGCTGCCATAGCACTCAAACCAAATGTATCACAATCCTTTTATGTACCTTGGTTTTAGAATCAACTATCCTGGCTACATGCTTAGTCACAGATTAATCAAGCTCTATATAATGATCCCTCCAACTCAAAACCAAAGATGGATCAAAAATATATTTCTGTATCTTGTGTAAATGGAACTTATTATGTATCAATGTCATCTATAATGGAGGTTATAAATGATAATATACCTTAATCACCTACTCAAAAAGATTATAAGGTCCCCCAAAATGAGGAGAAAACTTTCCTTCACTCCCAATATTTTGATGACCCAATTGAGGTGAAACTCTCAAGAACATGTGATCATAAACTAAAAATTCCAACACTCTATGTTTATGATCTACATATCATTTATATCAACTCTATGTCATCAACATTCTTCGATTACTCAAATGATTTTTGTTTTCATCTCTTGAACCATGCTTGGTCTAACCAATTAACTTTCCTTGAGCTCAAACTAAAACAACGAATATTTATGAGGATGGAAATACAATCCCTCAAAAGGATCTTTTCTGGTCACAGAATGGTATATATTTTCATAAGCATACTCAACCTCCCCTAGATAGTGATCCCAAGTCCCGCTATAATTATCACTACATGTCATATAACAACATCATGATTTTTGGTTGTACTCCCCATTGATAACTATGCGAATACCAAAACAAATTTTTCTTTATTACTAAATTCACTACAATGTGATTTTTCAAACAAAGAATAACCTCCATAAAGAAAGACTTCTCTAAATTGAAATCCCCACCATAAATACAGTCTCCAATTCTGTAGAATTAATCAACATTCTATTATTCCAGAATAATAATATCGAGAAGATCATATTACTATTGAAAATTTTCCAAGGAAACCTAAACCCATGATTTCTATATTACTATATGAATTTAGGAAGAATGATCCCTAGAGTTCCACTATTCCAATGATTCTTTCACAACCTGATTTGGAAGATTCTATCTCAAAGAATATTCAATGAAATTCCCTTCTTTAGGGGATATGCAATGTCAAAATCAAAATACTTTAGTTATTCCACCTAATGCCTCTGGTGTATATTCTTATCATTTTGACAGAACATATAACTCATGGTTTTATGGTGAGAAACCATGGTGAACCTTTATTTGAAAAGGTATTGATGCCTACTTTTAAGCGCATACATCACAGCTAAAAGGGCAGGCTCTTTAGTCAGAAAATTCATATCATGTGTCCTATGATAAATAGATCGATAAACAATGACATGATCATCAATCAAAAGAACAAAAACTAAACCCAAACCTGATGCATCACCGAAGACCACATATCCCTATTTGGCCTCTAGAAGAGTCAACATTTGAAAAGTTATCCAAATTCAATTTTTTGCACAATGAAAGAACTTCTAAATTTTTCATCCCATAAAAAATTTACTCACTTCCTAGTAAAAGAATTAATTGGTGAGGACATCCTTTAGAAGTCATTTTTGAATCAGAGATAATACCCAACTAAACCCAAGAAGCTCTAAATCTCAAAAACATTTCATGGTTGGTCCCATGTCACTATAGACTTCACCATATCAGGATCAACTCACAGATAATTTTTTGACACCACTTTTCCTATGAAATTAACATCCCCAATCCAGAAATCACATATTGAAAACATTATATAATGTTGGTTATTTCTCAAAAATTCAAGAACAGATGTAAAAGTAAACACATGACCCTCCTTGGACATATTTTAAACAATTATGTAATCCAAAAAGACCACCATGAATGTTTCATGATACTAATGAAATATTCTTTTCATTAAATCCATAAAGACTAAATCATGATTGGTTATATCAAATGACATGACAAGGTACTCATAATGGCCATAATTTCTCTTAATGGTGGTTTTATGAATATGGTATTCTTTTTTATCAACTTATGGTAACTAGAATAAAGATGAATCTCCCTTTTCATCTGGTCAAATTGATCATCAATCCATTGAAATAAATTCTTGTCTTTTACCATAACTTGATTGAGTTTTTGGTAATAAACATAAACGTGAAGTGACCCATCAAATTTATTAGCACATAGAAAAGGCACTCCTAAGGTGACATACATGTGAATGTAAAGACTTTGTTTAAAAGATCATCCAAATGAGTCCTTAGCTCTTCTATTTGATCATGTTACATTCAGTAAGAAGGAATAGATACTGGCTGAGTACCATACACTAAATCAATATAAAACTATACCTCCATTAATTATGGGAAACAAGATAATTCAAAAGAGAAAACATCGGGAAACTCAACAAAAACTGGTGGGAGATCATCAATAAAATGTTCTTTCTCCAAGTCAAAAGAAACTACTAATATCAATTTCCCCAAATCGGGATAAGAAATTCAGACTCTACTTGATTTTAGGTCCCATTCTCCATAAAATTCATGGCTAACCCCATCAAGTATAGTAATGGAGACCAGTCGAAGATAACCGTCAATTTAAGCATTATTAGTAATTAGACAATCCATCTAAAAAATGATATCAATATGTTTTAGGCTGAGAACCATAAAATCCAAAGATATCTTAACATCTTATAATATGTAAAATAAGAGGGACTATAGGGACACAACTCTCTCCTCGTTCTGAGGGGTACAAAAATATCCAACATATAAGAAAAAATCTTACTATAATGATTTCAATGATTTATAATATGAGTCAAAATAAATTAATGAGATGCACCGGTATCAAATAAGGAAGTCACTAATGATGAATCTAGAGTGATGGTACCTCTCACAGGTGTTGGACCCATATCGTCTTCCCCTAGAGACTCTTCCACTATGTGAAGATGCTTCGTTTATAATGCCCATGGATGGAGCCAATTTTCTAATGAGGTATATTATAGAACTATAGTTTTAGTATGTTTTGGAGATCCTGGCCACTATTTAGAGGATAAAAGACATGGATGTACTTCTAAAAATGGTATGATCATCTACAATTAACCATATATTTTGGGTTCCACAGTGAAAACTCATTCAAAATTCCCATGATTTCCACACTGGTAAAAAATAAAAGGGCCTATACCATGAACTATAAGAGGTCTAGAAAACACTATACTATCAAGAACTGACATAACAATCATTATGCTTCCTCTTCCCTTTATAGGAACTTGAAAAACTGACATTGAGAGAAAAAGGATCTCCCAAAAACCCAAACTCACCATCCAGGATCATTTAAAACATTAAAGATCTATCACGTACATAAATATAATAAGGAATATTTTACAAGAAAACATGAGAACAAATATCAGATCGAAGTCCCATATCACACCGTCGAGTCTTTATCTTTCAATTTGAAACAATCTAAGGTGAAAACTATGCATGATCAAAAAAGAGATTTACATACTCTATCATGGTCTTGTCAGCCGAATCATTTTTGAAAAACACAATATCCTTTGACAACACGATTGAATCTAGATAAAACTATTTGGTCAAAAGAACGCTAATTTATATCCACTATAATACCTCAAAATTATTTTTCATCACCACCGGTTCCGACCATATCCTACTAGGTCCTTCATGTATAAATGTGGAAAATTTCACCATGATTTCATGAGGTGTCTCAAAGAACTTTAAAAATGATCAATTTTTATCAACCAATACTCTGCCTCTTTAGGATTAGTGGAGCCTATGAACACTGGTTGATTTTTGTGAAGGAACTCCTATTCATGATTTCAGAAAACATCAATCGAAGGTTCTATTGTTGGAGCCTGAATAGAAACTAGAGCTGGTTCATGTCTCAGCTCTTGGATAATAAAAATAGTAACCACAACCAAGTTCAGGTCCACTAGGGGATTTTCTCACCATGGTTCATCAACAACGTCCTCATAGATCCTATTCACATGTCTTCTCAGAGTCATGATTCTATGAAACATCAACACACAACATTGAAGACATCATATTGACACTCAAACAGAGAAACAAGAGAAATGAATCCCATTATATAAGAATAAAATATTTGGATTTCATCTAATAAAAATCATACGTTGGGAAAATACCAGAAACAATCCTATAAAGGGATTTCCTATACCAACCTTGATGACTTAAGGATCATTTCAGTTACATATGGATAGGCACTCAATCACAACTACCTCCTAAGTCCCGAAAATATTACTTAATTTCATTCTGACAGAAAGAAAACACAATTAACCTCCTTTAATACCAATATTTCATGAAACAACATGGATGCCTTGGTATCCTTATAACCCCTTTGTTCGTAACATATCCTAAAGGGTGTTCTCGATCCCCATGGGTTGATGACTAGCCCCATGCATCATAAAAGGAAAAACTGGGAATGATTTCGCCCACAAAACGTGGATGAAACAAATACAAGTTAGTATGCTCAAAATAAAATCTCAATTGGAATAAGAGTATGTGAATAAAAATAGGAATAATAACCCTAATGTACAAAAAAAACTACAAGAAATTTAAAGATAACAACAGAAGTCCGAATGGACACATCTCTCCAAGACTCAAGGATCAACAACAAGAATAACCCCTCCATTGGTTCTTTATCCATGCTCAAACATGGAATAATATAATATAAAAACACCTGAAGGCACAAGTAGGTTATGATAAAAAATCCCAATTGGGACTCACTAAGGATTACCTAAAAATATTTCAAAAAAATTAAAATAAAATATTTCAATTTTTAAAAAATAGGCATGAAAATTTAAAGGAATATTAAAAAAGATCAGGATTTAATTTTCAAATTATTGAAATATTTCAATCAATAGCTTAAAAAAATTATATAAAATAGTTTATATAAATTCACAATGAATTTTTAAAATAGTTTATAAACAATTTCATATATATCCAGAATCAACAATGAAAAACAAGGTCATCCATAAAGGGGTATGGTAGTACCAGGATAGGGGACCTTTCAAACCCGAAGGTTAATCATGAAAATATGTATATGCACATGTCCCTCATAAACTAGTCAAAATGGACTCATCAGCACCCCATTAGGGATTTTACCTTTTACTATAGGTTTTTTTTAGTTTTAAAGCATCAAAAGAGTTTTATCCTAATAACTCACTAACTACCTAGGATAACATGTGCTCTAAAAACAAAAAATAATGGGGAAATTATTCCAAAACTATTAAAAATAAAATTTCCCCATTTTTCCATATAAATAATCCAATTTTTCTTCAGAAACCAACACATGGGTAGTTAATCAAGTCATTATTTTTTCCAAGCTAAAATAACTTGGTTTCTATCAAAACCATTTTAATCCATATTATCAAATACCAATATCAAATCAATTCTTTCCAAACCAATTTAAAAATTACATCAATTTCATCAAATACAAATCATAATTTAATTCCATAATTAAATTTTACAATTTTCCCTCAAATCTCAAATCACACCCCAATTCACCAGAATTGGGGGTTTTCCACAATATTCATGATAAGTCATATTTTAACCCCAATTCACTAGACTTTGTTTTTTTCAGAAATTATATTTCACAAGAATCAAATTACATAATCCAACTGAAATAAATTTAAGAAAAATTAAGCAATTTAGGATTAAATTAGTTGTCCAATCAAAAACAGAATCACCTATCAAGAGAAAGATATCACCTATCATAACACTCACAACATGTTTCTCAAATGAAGAACATCAGAAATGGATATCTAAGAATGAAACCAAGATTTAAATATAAAATATTGGATATTAAATCCTCTAATAACAAAGAGATCTAACAAACCATAAATAGAAAATAGGTTAAGAGTGGGAGATATATAATGTGAGAATAATCCTTACTAGGAAGTGATCGAATGTTATTTTCTTAGCTTAGATTCCCTTATGGAGGGGGTGTAGAGGGGCCAAAATTACAACTTTGGAGACTAGAAGGAATAATAAATTTTATTAGGGTTCAACAAGACCTTCAGGAACATACATGGGTGTTTCATAATTTTAAAATTAATATTCATATTAATTATATCATGAACACATGGTTAGCAGGGCATGGCTACCTAGTATGAAAAACATAAATTATAGTAGTGCTCCTTTTTTCCAGGTGTATGTTCTGTCAAACCATGATCCAATTGTGAAAACACCCACTATTTGTGTTTTCATGGTTTTTACTAAGAGGATGCACATTTAGGTCAAACCATATGCCGACTATGCATAGTTAGATAACCTTCAAAATTTAAAACATATTTCTCAAAACAACTCAAGATTAACCATAACTAAATATTGGTCAAAATAGACATTTAGAATTACCTGAAATTAGTATTAGTATGTTAGAGAAACCATTACCCATTATTTTATGAATGTGGGATAATATTTCCATTGATGTAATCATTGGTTGGCCATAGACTCCTAGTATAAAGGATGATATTTGGGAGTCCATGGGTCAAATCACAAAATCTGTTCATTTCATTCCACTTCAAGAGGAAACAAATGTTATAAAACATGAGAAAATGTATTTTTGAGATATTTTGTGTCCTTAAAGGGATCCCTATGTAGTTTAATATAACTAGGATATGAGGTTCAGGTCTTGGGTTTGGAAATGTTTGTAAGAGGTTATGGGTTTCTAGATTAAATTTATCACAACTTATCATCCATAGATGCAAAAGGCAGATAGATATGGATGTCCAAGTAAAGATGATATACTCTGGGCTTATGTGCTTCATTTCATAGGTTCTTGGAAAAATCATCTTCTATTTGTTGAGTTTTACTATAACAGTAGTTATCGAGCATTGATAGAGGTGGTTCCCTTTTATGTTTTTATGGGAGGCCATTTAGATCTCTCTTGAGTTGGGTAGAGCAAGGAGAGATGTCCTTGGATGGTCCATGTGTTTTTTTGGAGATGAAAGAGATAGGTTAGTTGATCTAGAGGAATTGGGTCCTGGCATTGAGTGGTTAAATATCCCATGCAGACTATCAGTATCAGACACTGGATATTAAAGTTGGTATCAGATCCTTTTCAGAGCTTTACCTCACATGGGATGTCACTGGTTGGGTTTGTATTGTATGTTGTTACTGAGGGTTTTGGGCCCCCTTTTAGATCATTGGATGATTGGGGAGGGTGGAATACCGGTTGAAATTTCCATCTAGTTTGGCAGTTATCCACAACATGTTTTATGTTTCCCAAATGAGGAGGTTTATACCTAATCCTTCCAAAATGATTATATGAGAGGTTGTTGATCTTGAGCCCAATACCACTTTGGATGAGAAGATAATTAATATTGTGGTTATACAGGATATTATAATCAATGGAAAAATTATCTCCCAGTCCTGGTGCTATTGTAGGGTTGATAGGATAGTTATGAGATGTTGGAGTAGGATTCATTGATGAGGAATCAATGACCTTCTATTTTTGAAAATTGAGGATCTAGATGGATTTATAGGGAAGAAAGCATTTATGGTGGGGAGATTGTAACACCCTATTACTATTCAGATGGGTATGTTTTTACATTTGTTTTGGTTTTCTTCTATTGTTTTCTAATTAAATCCAAGAAGGAAGTGAGAGGATACCTATAATGGAGATGTCATGAATTTGATGTAATCTTTTGTCTGAAACCCTGCATTTTGTGCATTCTACTATGGATTTACACACATTGAAATGGGGTTACACAATTGGTAATCATCAACTGTAAGATTCCATGAAATAGGTACACAACTTGAAATGTTTCACACCATGTATAGATTTCATGCCATGTAAATATTAAAAGTTATATTTCTCATAAAAAGGTTATATGCTTATCAGTGTATCTGAACATCATGGAAAAAATGACATGTAAATGGTTTTCATGACATGTAATAGTCACAAGTCAAAATTATTTTGTGCGGTGTGGATGTTTAGTTTATTCATTCATTTACAACTTCCCTTCACCCAACATATAGATCTCCTTAAGAAATTACGGGTGTTCACATTCCATATGTACTACTTTATTCAATGATTCCCCACTGATGGGATTGGATTTATTCACTCACTGTATTTAGTCCTCCTAGTTCTTCTTAGTTTTTAGTTTTAGATATGGTTTTTCTATGGTCTCATGACTGGATAGTTTTTTCTATTTATCAATTTCAGTTTCCTGGCCTTCCTTTTCTTAGAGAGGCCACTCTCTTGGTTTCAAGTCACCATTTCCGAAAAAAGCTGGGTATCTACTATGTTGAGATTATTGCTTCTGTAAAATGGATTAATATTATGAATTTCATGTTGTTTTTGACAAATTAATTTGGTTTTTTCTTTTACTTGAAGTGATAAATGGTTTGAAATGTTTTCTTGTAAATGAATTTTTTTTCCAAAATTTTTTTTGATTTGAAATATATTTTCATTATTGGGAAATGGGTTTAAAAACTCTAAAGGGGATAGTATTGGATTTGAAAATGTAATAATGAAATTTTGGGAAAAAATTTGAAAATTTATTTGAAAATTGAACATTCATAACATTGGGTGCATTGGGAGAGAGACATAAGTAGGCTTAGTGTGTGTTTCACTACTTGGATATAACATTTTTTATGCCAAATGGTATGAATCTATAACTTTTGGAAAAAATGTATGACTTTTTAGGATTCTAAGTGTCAAGTACATAGTGTTCCATAGGCTTGGTCACAATATGCGAGGTTCATTGTCATTATTTTTCATTTATTATTATTTATCACCAAATTGTTTTGATATCATGTATTTCTACTCAACTAATTTTTTCATGAGGTTGTATCCCATAGCTTTTCATGATAGGTTGTTTCATGGGTATATACTTACCTATATACTAATTGATGAGTCGATATGCTTTATTATTTTTTATCAGTTCTACTTGCCATATTTTTAGTTTTAAAATATTAAAGGATTTATTAAAACAAAATAAAGAAAAATGGGAAATGATTTACAAATAGTTATGGTTTATGAAAATTATTTTTTTAAAAAAAAATTGGTTTAAAAGATTGAATTTTCTCATTTCTGATAGCAAACCTTGTATAGAAATTGTGGTGGTATACTAATGGGATTTAGATCAGACCCTACTTGTGTATTGGGCATTTGTTTATGTTTTATTATAGGATTCATTAAAATTGAATATCATCATGTAGCATTATGGATTCTCTTCTTATTGTTGGTTTCATTTTGGGTTGTAATGGAGGTGATTATTGGTCACGCTGGGGTTGTGGATTTCTTTATGATATAGCCTATTTGTCTTAGATTGTATGTTTTTATGATACCTTTTCTATTTCCACTTCATAATCTAGTTGTATGTATTTATTTTTGTATATTCAAACCTAGTTTTCATTATCTTGTTTTACCTATATTATGTGACTAGCTGATTTGAGTGTCCTGTATAGTTGTCCGGGGTTGGTTCATTACATCTATCAAGATTATTTTTTATTATAATTACAATTTCATTTAAAAATGTTTATTAATTATTTACTTATTAATATTTTTACATAACTTTTAGGAATATTGATAGCCAACATATTCAAAATAAGAAGAATATTTGTTTAGAAATGAGTAGTCATAATACATAGTGTCAGAATATATATAATCATCATCCTGATGCGACATTATACTACATGTTTATTCCATTTTTTCTTTCTTTTATCTAATTATTTTTTAGTTAGTTTAATTATCATATTTCTCTACCACTTATTTAGATAATTTTCATTGATATCATAAATATGTGATTTCATAATGATTTGATTTTCCTTGAACCATTTTGTCAAAAAAATGGTTGGAGGACAATCAATTCCCAATAAATGAAGATATAATATAGTAATATTTATTCCATTAAAAGATATATTTTATTTTTTTTAATTTTTTTATGTTCATTAGTATGGGTTTTTGGTAAATTAATAAATAATGGTGCATGTTTTTGTTTAGAAACGAAATTTTATTAAACAAATTAAATCACTCATTTAAATACAATATCCAAATCTCATATTATATTGATACATTTGGGAAATTACCCATAAATCATTAGTGATGTGTAGGAATCAACCACATATTGATCCGTTATATAGTATAGCTAACATGACTCAATGTGTATGTTTTCATTTTAAAAGTATCATTCTTTTCAAAAACACAATTCCCTCACTAACCACCAAGAAAAAACAATAAAAGTATCCAGTTATATTATTAAAATAATCCATAAGTCATTTTTTACATGTAGGAATAAGTCATATGTCAATATGACACAATGTGTGGCTGGTATGACTGATATCATGTGTTTTTATTTGAAAGTTTCATTTTAGTTCTAAACATACATCACTCACTAAATACTAGGAAAACATTCTCATACTATCATTATACTATAGAAAATGATCCATAAGTCATTTTTGACATATATGAATTAGAAAAACACTAATTCAAAACACAATGTGAATGGTATGATTGAAATTTTCCATTTTTATTTAATAGTGACATTTTAGACCAAGAAACATATCACTCAATGAATACCAAGTAAATATACTCTTATTATATTGATACAATAAGAAAACAATCACTAATAATTTTTGATATGAAGGAATCATCCTCATGTCAATCTAATACATGGTGTGTTCGATATAACTCAAAGCGTGTATTTTCAATTTAAAAGTGAAAATTTATTTCAAAACATGTGTTACTCACATAAAATCAACCAAACACACTCAAATGGTCTTTATAAACCATTAAATTGATCCATACATAATTTTTTACATATAGGAATTAACCACCTGTCAATATGACACATGGTGTGCCCATTATTACATGAAGTGTTTGTTTTAGTTTTAGAAATGAAATTTTATTTCAAAATGTGTGTAACTCAATAAAAATAGAGATAAAATAATAATATTTTATTTATATCTTAGGAAAATTATAAATAGTAAATTTTTAGATGTACAAATTGACTACATGTTATCCCAACACCTGGTGTACCCAAAATAACTCAAAGTTTGTGTTTTGAGATTAAAAATGACCATTTATTTTTAAACATGCATCACATTCTAAAAAATTTGAAACCATGTTTTCATTGTCCTGATTATTTTTTAAAATGTTATAGAAATCATTTTTGATGTATAGGAATGAAGAGAATAAATATTTGATACATTGTGCACCTCTTATGTTTGAAAGTGTTTGTTTTGATTAAAAATCTATATTTTAATTCAAAACAAGTTTCCCTTACTCAAAATTGAGAATAAATGATTGGATTCCCTTGATATTTTACGAAAATGATCTTTGAATAATTTTTGAAATATAAGAATCAACCTCACAATAATATGATACATGGTGTGCTAGGTATTAGTAAGATTGAATATTTGTAGTTAAAAAGTATCATTTTAGATAAAAACACACATCATTATTGAAATCCATGAAAAACACTCTTATTTTTTCAAAATTTTAGAAAAATATCCATACAGAATTTGTGACATATACTAATCATCCATACATTATTCTGACACATGGTATGGATGGTATGACTGAAAGTGTGTTTTTTTCTTTAAATTCATAATTTCAATACAAATCACTCTTCACATACTTAAAAATAAGAAAACATGCCTATATTATGTTAATACCTTAGTAAAAAAATCCATAAGTCATTTTTGATTTGTAGAAATCAACTACATAATAATCTGATACATGGTGTGCTTAGTATGACTCAAAGAGCATGTTTTCATTTAAAATGTTACATTTTAGTTGAACACAAACATCACTTATTGATAACTATGATAATAAAATCATATTGTCTTGATAATTTAGGAAAATGGTACAAAATTCATTTGTGAGGTATTGGGATCTTCGGAACATAAATGTAACTCACGAAATGGATGATACGACAGAGAGTACATGTTTTTATTTAAAATCAACATTTTTGTACAAAATACACTTCACATACTCAAAATAGAAGAAACATATTATTATTGACTTGATAATTTTATAAAATTTTCTATAATTCATTTTCATCTTGTAGAAATTAGGTTCAAAACAATCTGAAACACTGTATGATGGGTATGAATCAAATTGTGTGTTTTTACTTTAAAATTAACATTTTATTTAAAAAGACATAAGACATGCTAAAAATGGATAAAAACCACTCATATTGACTTGATAACATTAGAAAATGATCCACAAGTAATTTGTGAAATATATGAATTAGTACCATCTTAATTTGATACAAGGTGTGACCAGTATGACTCAGAGTGGGTGTTTTCTTTTTAAAACTGACATTATAGTTTAAAACATGCTCACTAATGAAATATCTAAGAAAAAACATTTATATTATTTTTATAATTTTGGATAATGATATGTAATACATTTATGATGTTTATCATGTAGTCACACATCAACATGATATACATTTTGTCCAATATGACTCGAAGTGGTAATTTTAGTTTAAAATGATATTCTATTTTAAAGATGTTTCTCAATAAAAACTATGAAAAAATAACTATATTGTCTTTATGTTTTATTAAAATGAGATATAATTCATTATTGATGTGTCGAAACAATCCACCAATCAATCTGATACATCTTGTGGCTAGTATGACTCAAGGTACATGTTTATAGATTAAAAATATCAATTTATTTAAAAACATCTCTCACTAACTGAAAAATAACAAAACAAACTCATATTATCTTGATACATTTATAAATTATTCTATAAATTATTTTTGACATATAAGAATAAAAAAAAGATCAACAGGTCACACGGTTTGACATGTTTGACTCAAAGTTAATGTTTTTATAAAAAATTGAAGTTTTGGTTCAAAAGATGCATGGAATACTCAAAACTAGGAAAATTAATTTAGATTTTATTGATAAATTAAGACAAGGATACACAATTCGTTTTTTGATGTGTATGAGTTATCCACACATCAATCCAATTCTCGGTGTAACTGGTATGACTTTAAGTGTGGGTTTTCAAATTAAAAGTGACATTTTAGTTAAGAACCCATGTCACTCACAGGAAAATAATAAAACAAATTAATAATGTTGTTATACATTTTTAAAATGATCCATATGTTCATTTTGATGTTTATAACATGTTCACACATCAATATGATAAAACGTCTGATTGGCATGACTATAAGTCTGTGTTTTACTATTTAAAATGATATTTTTGGTAAAATCACACCACTAAATTGAAATAAATAAAAAATATATATATTCTTAATATTTTAGTAAAATTATATTTATACCATTATCTATGGGTATGAATTATCTGCACATCAATATGACACACACTATGATCAGTATGAATCACAGTACCTGTTTTCTGCTTAAAAATGAAATTTTATTTAGAAACATGTTTATCCCGCTTAAAAAAACACTCATATTATCTTAATACTTTAGTAAAATGATTTATAAGTCATTTTTGACAACTATTAATCAACTAATCATAAATTTTAAACATTATGATATTTTCATGTCTCAAATTTCATGTTTTTATTTAAAATTGACTTAAAAAAAGAATAATTTCAAACTAAAAACCCAGAAAACACATTTAGACTATTTTTTATACTTTAAGAGAATACCCATATGTAATTTATGATGTGTAGAAATCATCTTTACCACAATATGATTTGTGTTGTGACTGGTTTGAGACAAAATGCGTGTTTTTAATTAGAAAGTGACACTTTAGTAAAACAATTCCATTACTCACTGAAATGCACTGTGTTGCATTTTTTGTTAATGAGGCATGATGTTGTCATGGAATGAATGGATGTCAAGGAATGTAAAGATGTGAATGAAAAAGGATGTGATGGTGATGATGATGAAGGAGAATGGCCATGGTACTTAGAGGCATGTCACTTAGGAGATTCACTAAGTGACATAGGATGTTGTGGTTGAAACATTCTCTAGTTATATCAGACGATTGTAGAACTGATCTTAATGTTTCAATACTTGTATCAAGATGATACTAAGTTACACCACTTGAATAATTGATGATGATGGAGCATCATTACATCAGACGATTGATGAGATGATCTTTAAGTTCAAAGAACTTGTATCAACTCGATACAATGTCACAAAAATATCAGAAGACCATGCATTGTCTTAACAATGCATGAGGAGATGAGGAGATCCATCCACAACTACTAAGTGGATGAAGTGGATTAAAGATGTCCATGCACTATCTCCTAGTGTATGTGAATTTGGAGAATTTGATCCAACTTGATCTCTGATTGGATCATTGAAGAATGTTGAAGAATTATTTGATTCAGGAGCTTCGGTTGAAGATGAACCTTTAGGAATGTCACTCCTAGGTGAAGATTAAATGTTTAAGAGGAATGGAGGAATTATAATGAAGAAGAATGGAATTCTTAAAAACAAGAGAAGAAATATAGAATGGGAGAAGATGAATGGAAGAGTGGCATTTGGCATATTAGACTTGGTACTTTGTTTATGTACAAAGTTACTTGGTGTTTTAGGAAAAAAGAGGCCACCAAGGGGGCCAGCCGAGGGTCATCACCCAAGGCTCTTGTGGGACTCAAGGTCACCACGACCATGGGGAACCCTCAAGGCCAAGGCAGCAGCCCTGAGGCAGGGGCGCACCCGCAGGACGCAGCGTGGGCGCCAGGGGCATGCCCGGAGGAGCGCATGGTGGGCGCATAGCGCGCCCGTGTGTGCATAGTGGGCGCCAGTGGCACGCCCGAGTGGCAGGGGTGGGCGCAAGAGCGCGCCCGCTAAGAGAACTCGGTGCGGGGCGGCACCGAGAGGGGAGAAGTGCAACTGATTGTTGGAAGGGAGGCGGTGTTTGATAAGCCGCGTGGAAACCGGGAGCCGTTTCGATGTGGGACGCGGAAAAATCTCCAGGAGCGGATCTTGGCCGCACGATTGATCGTGCGCCCGATCTCGGCCGCACATCTCATCGCCCCGCTCCCGTTCAGATCTAGGCCGTTGAAGATTATTTGATCGCCTGATCCGACGGCTCCGAGGTGTCTCCTTCCTCGAGCTTAGTCGAAGCTAGCCCGCGACGCCGCCTGAACCCGAGCCACTCCGACCACCGTACTTTGAGTTCCCGGCCACCTCTGAAGGAGCTAAGGCGTCCATCCGGTTTGTCTGGCCACACTGAACACATACATGCATAAAAATACACTTGCATGCAACAAATGGTGAAATTCGAGTTTGGCCGAAGCAACCGGAGGTGCGAGGCCACGTGGAGATCATGCTTTGCATGCATGGGCCTAAACAGAGGCCATGCACACGTTCCGCGACGCATGCATGAGAAGGAGCGAAAAATAAAAGAACCCGCGGTGAACCGAGGAGAAATATCAAGATTCACAGAATCTTGAAAACCCGAAAGTTGCGGGGATTTGAGAGATATATCACACAGAAGTTTTGGACCTCCTCTGCCTATAAAAAGAGCATCTGAGGTGCTTGAATCACTTGCTGATCCTTTGTTGAAAACCTGACGTCCCGTGAGTGCTTCAAGCCTCGCGAAGAACACCCTGCGCGCCCCCTGCACGGCAGTGAAGCCTGGAGCCATTAGAGGCTCCGTGAGGTTCCTTTTGTGCACTCCTTGCGCGAAAGACGAAAGGAAGGAGTCCCCTGCGTGCCTCCCTTGCGTGTCAGGAAGAACCCGAGGCCGCATTTTAGCGCGCCCGTGGTTGATTTCCTCTCTGCCTGCGTACTTGCGTGGTAGGAGGAAGTGCACGCGGGTGTTGCACTTGCACACCCCGCGGCAGTGGCACTTGCGCGGCACATGCGCACCCTTGTGCTTTGTGGCTTGCGCGACCCACAACCAGTGGCACTTGCACGGCTGTGAAGAGAAGAACAGGGGCACACCCCTTGCGCACCTCCTTTGAAGGCAGTGGTTCGGGCAAGTTGAGAACTCACTTGGACAGTGAGCAAAAGAAGGCCCAGACCACGCCCTTGTGTGTGCCAAATTGAAGAACACACTTTGTGTGTGCATTTGAAGAAGAAGGTCGTAGCCCTTATGTGGGTGCACATATTGAAGAACAAATTAAAGAACACTTTTTGTGTGTGCAAGAAGAAGTGAAAGGCCAAGCGTATGTGTGTGCAAAATGTGGAAAAAATTGTGTGTGAAAAACAAGCGAAGGCCGAATCTTAGTGTGTGTTAAGTGGTGTGTACACACTAAGAAGGAGAAGACGGAGAATACTCACACTAAAGTAGAACACACATTTATGTGTGTAAACAAATTGTACAAAGTGTGTGAAGTTCAAAAAAGGTGTGTGCTTAAATATAATACACCCTTTGTGGGTTTATTGCACCACGAAGAGAAAAAGGGGAGTGCATGCATGCATGCATGCACGTGCACACGTGAACAAAGCTAAATCAGGCTGTGTGCAATTGAGAAGTCCAAGACCAGAAGATCTTGAAGAATCAGAGTTTCCATGCATTCAGTGCATGAAGTTGAATTGGTGTGAGACTGGACCAGGCTGAAGTGAAAGATATTATTTGGCTGAGTTTTCAGTAATTGAGAAGACCCTGATCAACAGAAGTGATCAGAAGCTGTGAGCAAGACCAACAGACCTTTTCAGAGGTTGTCGAAGATTCTTGAAGAGAGAAGCCAGGTCATCCTTAAAAGAAGGTGATAAAGCCTGATCAAGACGAGAAGAACTGTTCATCACAAGTGAGCAGAGGTACAGAGCAAGGCCAGAAGTCTTTATCCTAGACTGTTGAAGATACTTGAAGAAGCTTAAAGTGAAGAAGAGGTACTCGTGCGACTCGAGGAGCCAAGAGAAGACCCTGTGGGACTCAGGGAGAAGAAGTCTTCAGTGGGATTCTGGAGCAGGCCAGTGGGACTCTGGTAACACTGTGGGACGCAGTATAAAGACCCTCCTGTGGGAATCAGGAGAGATACAGTGGGATGCTGTATCGACCATTGTAATAATAACAGATTATAATGGAAGAAACCATGTTGGGGCGTATAACCAACATGGAAAGGACGTAGGCCTTTGGTACCGAACCTTGTAAATCCTTGTGTCCAGTACCTTTACATTTACTGCATCATTCGAGGAAAGGTGAGAGATACAAGAAGAGTGGATCGAGGCTTTAACCAGCCATAGAGGTTTAATTGATAAATAATCAATTAGTAAAAAAATTTAAGGGATCACTGATTCAACCCCTCCCCCTCTCAGTGATTCACACTGATCTGGGCACTTCACTCACTAAGAAAAAAATCTCACTATTATGGCATTGATAATTTTTGTATGATGATCCATAAATAATTTATGATTTTTGTGAATTATTAACATGTCAATATTATACATAATGTTATTGTTATGATTTAAAGTGTGTGTTATCTGTTTAGAAATAAAATTTATCCTAGAATCAACCCACTAACTAAAAATTAAGAAAACACAATCAGATTATATTGATATTTTTGTACAAAAATCTGTAAATACTTTTCATTGAGTAAAAAAAACCACAAATCAATATGATACAAGATTTGAATAGTGTTACAAAAATTGCATGTTTATAGTTTGAAAATGTTGTTTTAGTTAAAAACACCTCACATTTAAAAAAGAAAAACACACTTTTATTTTCGTTATAATTTTGGGAAATGATCATTTTTGTTGTGCAGGAATCAAACACATGAAAATCGAATACAGGGAATTTTCAATTTGACTTCAAGTGCAATTTTTTATTTTAAAAATTATATTATAGTTTAAAAACATGTGATATACTCAAAATTAAGAAATCAAATTCATGTTTTTAATACTTTTGGCCAATAATCCATATGTCATTTGTGACATGTATGAAATATCCATGTCTAAATATAACACATGGTGTTTTCAATATGACATTAAATGTGTGATTTTAGTTTAAAAATGGAATTTTAAATATAAATTTGTGTCACACACTGAAAAAAAATAAAACACACTCATATGGTCATGATACATTAAGAAAACGATCTTTAATTAAACTGTAATGTTCCTGAATTTTTCACACATAAATCTATTACATTTTGTGAACAATATGACTAAAAAACTGTGTTTTAAGTTTAAAAATGAAATTTTAGTTAAAATAATGTGTTACTAGTGAAAAACACTAACACACTTATATTTTGTGAATATTTTAGTAAAATTATCCATATATAATTTTGTATGTGTATAAATCATTACTACATAAATTAGATGAGCAGTGTGGCTGAAGTGACTCCAAGTGAACATTTTAATTTAAATTTAACATTTTAGATCAAAATAATAATAATATATTCATAATTGAGAAAATTAACTATGAATTTCTTGATACTTTCAGAAAATTATCTATAAATCAATTTTGAGGTGTAGGAATCTAACACTAGATAATCTGACACGTAGTGTGATTGTTATGACATGAAGTTAATATTGTAAAATTACGGTGACATTTTATTAATACATTGAATCATATTTCTTTTCATTATTGTATTAATAACTTTTTTATATAGATACATTATTTTGTTTGAGATGGATTGGTTTGCATAGAAAATAAAAGCATGATCACTATCGTTTGAGGTGGGGGGTGGGGAGGGTGAACAGAGGATAGAACATTAATTTTCATGATTTTTTTATATTTGGGATAAAATATATGAATCAATTTAACTATATATTACACTATTTAAATGTGTTTAAGAATTATACAATGTTTTTAATTATATTTTGATGTATATTTAATTGAAATATAATGAAATATGTTTTTTCATAGTGTAAAGTAATTTCGATAGGACACTTGTGTTGCATGTATTTTATCAACCCCATTTATAGTGAAGATATAATTTTCCATTACTAGTACTAAAACAATTGATAAAGGCCCCCCTTTATCAGGTATATAAATGTATAGATAAATGGACCACTTTTTCATTGTTTTTTAGCGTAAAGGCTGCAAGATTTTATCAGTACTATTTTTAGCAATGATCGAAGTTGTGAGCTTTTAAAGGTAGTTACAATAACAATAATTTTTTATCACTGATAAATACATTTTTTATCATTGATAATGTCCATATCTATAGTAATGGGGAGACCTGATCACTATTTCTTTTCATAAATCCCATAAGGCCTCTAAAATCAAGTTTTTTATTTGTCTACCATACTTTTTTAACATTTGATGGAATTTGAACATCCTTTAAGTGGGGTTTTTTGGACTCATTGTTTTAATGATAAAAAAATAATATTTATTATGATAACTAATGAATTTATTTTTTTATATTAGCATTTCATCAAATGAGATGGAATTGTGAACTTTTACTAAGTATGAGTAAATTTTATATAATGACTAACTATTGAGGTTGAGTAACCACTTGAAAATATATCAATATCGCTATGAAAAATTTTATGTGTTAGAAACACTCACTGCCAGACTTCAGTCACCATTATGGATTTCACCGCGATAGAAATTTTACAAAGTATAAAAATGAGTCACCACCATAAATGAGTCAAAATCAATGTGGAAATATGGAAATTTATAAAAGGACTCACTATATGTAATGGATCACCGGAAAGATATATCCTTGGATAAGTATGGAATTACACACCATCAGATAAAAAAATCAGCTAAGTATAAAATTTGCCTACCACTATACTGACACACCACAATCCTGACTCACTTCCACACACTGAGTCACCACTAGAGAAAGAAAACTTCAGATTGAGTCACTGTTCTAAAGAAGAAGTTCAATAGTTTTATATGTGTTTTTAATTAAATATATATAAAATCTATTTTTTATAATTTAATGTCCAAACAATTTTTAATGATTGTTCCGTAATATTTAGATAGAGATGCATTAATGTTCATTCCAAAACATGCACTATGAGGAGAAGAGGATATGACTAATTCTATTTTCATCTGTTAGTGAAAAAAAGGATATGGATACCTCTTGTAAATAAGTATTTTTCTTAACAAAAATATACACGTACTTGTAAAGAGAGATGACTTTTTATGAAGTTTCCCTTACATGAATAATTCATACATGTGATCATCTGTTGATGAAGTAAAGCACATTTAACATATGAACAAATTTCAAAAAACTCATTATAATTATTCTACACGAATATGTTATATATCAACTTTTTGAAACATTACTCGATGTTCAGTTCAAATTAAATTCAAAGAGTCAAGAGATGCGAATTATATCAAACCAAGAAACACTATCCCTTTACATCGCTTATTTTCTCAATCTGTATATTTTTCATTTACATCGGCTGTAGTGTTTGATACTCTATAAACACACACTTTGTACTCTTTTAAACTGTATGATACATAGATATATAATCAAAACTATATCCACCATTCTTTACAACATTTTTTGGTAGTGGTCCGGTTGTGACTAGTTATTATTTTTAGTCCCACAAAAACTATTTAAGAAGTCCCTAATCAGCCTATATAGTTTTCATACTATTGTAAAACCTAATCCAGGTTGTATTTGAAAAGTTTATTTATATAAACTACTTGGAAGTAGGTGATTACCAATTGAATAAGACCAAGTCTCATCTTTATAAGAAACCTCATGTATTAAAATTCCATTTCTTGTTTTGTTTGTTTTTAATTATATTCATTAAAACTAAATTTATTTTAAAATATATGAAAACCCCATACATTGATAGTTGGAATTAATTTTTATTTTTAATAGATTTTGATTAATTAAATTGATTTCAAAAGTAAATGTGATTTTAATAATTATTTTATCTGAGACCTAATCAATATTTTAAGAAATATTATAGATGATTAAATATTATAATCATATTTTTATTTGGTTAACCATGACATATTTAAATTAATTATGGTCTTTTATTTAAATCCAATTAATAGATATATTATTGGGTACACAATTCACCCCTTCTTGAGATACTCACAATGACTAATAGGATTATTATTTATTTCTAGTAAATACTGAATTTATTCCCAGGACTTACTTTAATATGTATATTATGGTATCCAAATTTTACATATTTAATATTCTAGTGTAACTTATAATTAATTATATATATACACAGACACATATTTTTATATATTAACTTTTTAAAATTTAATTTTGTAAATAAATTTTTATAAATATTAACATGTAAAATATATTTTGAAATATTTCAACCATATGTAAATAAAAAATTATTGTCGATTTTATTTAAACAAAATATGTATGAATTCGTATAGAACTATACAAATTTATATATAATGTTTATATAAAAATATATATGTGCACCTGTATGTAAAAAAATATATATATGAAAATTTATATTATAATATATATAAATTAATAT
This sequence comes from Viscum album, assembly GCA_963277665.1. NCBI lineage: Eukaryota > Viridiplantae > Streptophyta > Magnoliopsida > Santalales > Viscaceae > Viscum > Viscum album. The sequence goes on along the minus strand of OY728134.1, from coordinate 1,180,766,529 downwards.
TAATATATAATATATGTAAATAGAGAAATTCACACACACAAACACATAGACAAATAATCACACAAATACACAAAAACACAAAATATTTAAATAAATTTAATTATAATTCTACATATATATAAAAATATATACTAAAATATATAAGTATAATAAATATATAAAATTATATATATATATATATATGCCAATGAGCTTATACCAAAGTGGTACAAACATCTGCTTGGCATCCAAAAGACCCAGGATCAAATCCGGGTAGGGATGAAATTCCGGGTTACTGTAGATGTACTATAGTCAGGAACTGTAGCATTACTGTAGTAGTGGCGAAAATATAGCATTGGTGGTACTGTATTGGCAGAGGCACTGTATCATGATTTTAGCAGTAGAAGTAATGTAGCAGGTACTGTAGTAGTGCCGGAACTGTAGCAGTACTGTTCACCAAGGGGTCCTTTGAGCCAAAAAACGGGATTTCAAGCCTGATATTTAGGACACTTGGCTTTGGGCCTTTGAGCTATGTAATGTTTCTCCCTCTACCCAGATGTAAAAAGAGGTCTTCGTTTTAATAAGAAATTGAGGCTTCGACCACAACCATTTTACAAAAACATATATATATATATACATACATACATACATATATATATGTAAAAATATAGGAATATACATGTGGATAAAAAATATGTATTTAAATATATATATATATATATATATCTATATATATATAAATATAATAGATAGATATATCATAAAATATATATGAAAATAACATGGAATAGTTGTTAGGGAACATGATCACACATGTAGTGGTTCTACGTTTAAATCCAAACAGGCGCTCACTGGTACCAGGGTACGGGTGAGCACTGAAATATGTATGGGTGGGGTGGGGGAGCATTGAAAAAGGGTGTGTGTGTGTGATGATAAAAGGGGTGATATTTGGTGGAGTAATGATGAAGGTGGTTTATGAGCACTAATAAAAGAGGTGGGGTGGGCAAGGATCATTGCAGAAAAATTTTATTAGCATTGTTAATCCATACTTTTATCTGAGCCTATTGAGGACTTGCGAAGGAGAAATATACCAGCAATAATATAAGCACTGATAGAATAAGTATGGATAAATTCCCTATATATCAGTGTTTCTTATAAAAGATAAATGGATACTTTATCAGTGTGTTTTCTTGTGATAATAAAAATTACAGGATTTTAATGATGGTTATAACATCAATTATTTTTTAGCAATGAAAAAATCATTTTTGTATGGTGGTGAAAGATTAGTCTTTAGTTGTGTAGAGTAAAAACGTTGAACAAGTTGGGATATATATGTATATATTTATGTATTCTATAAATACATGACCACCCACAGTAAAACATGTGTACAAAATAATTAACTTCACATTAAAAAGATTCACTAGGTTTTATCAAAAATGTACTCAAAATATGAATATTGATTTAGTGAGAGGGTATAACTTCCTCCAAGTACCATTGAGATACTCATAATTTTTTATCCCAGAAAACAAATTTCGGTATGTACCAATATTTATATGAATTCTAGATTATTTTCAACCTATTTTTTCTATGTTTAATGGTAGTTAAAGAGTTTGAATACTGATTAATGGAGATTTGAATTGTTTTTAAGTGTTTGAATGAGTTGTGATATTTTTTGATGACTAGTTAAAAAATTTTAGTGCATAAACTCATCCTAGGGAAGTCATGAAGGTATCATGGAATGTTTAAGAAGCTTGTAGGACATGGAATTTATATTATATAACATCTGAGTGACATATCTTGTCATCATCAGTGAACCAAGTCTCAATATGGTCTAAAAATCTCACATGGGTTATTCAAAACATAGAAACTAAGAAGAAAAAGTACCTCATTTGAAATGAAGAACTATAATCTATTGCATGATGCCAGGAACCATTTCTTGAAGGATAAGAGGTCAAACCCCTCTATATCATCCAAACATGTTTTAAAAATCCACATACATATTGTTCATCTAATTCTGGGCTGTCACGCGGAGCTTCAAAGATCTATTCAAAATCACATAAATCTACATAATCTCATTCCTAATATCCAAGAAGACTACATTGGATCTTTCAATCAAAGAGAATTATTCCCTCTCTAGAATACAAGATGAGTGAGAAGCTCTCATTCTGAAATCCCAAATAGTTCATGGATTGAATTCCATGTCCTAGTTATGTAGTGGAATCCTCAAAAACTCAATTAGGAATCCTCAGCCTCTGTATATTAAACGTCCAATAAATAAATAATAAATAAATAATTATAATGAAATAAACTACATCAATAATATTTTTTATATTTTATCGAATACATATAATAAAAATTCAAAATATTCTGTGATAATATTGGGTAATTTAACTAGAAATGTAAGTTTTTCTAATAGTAAATGTAATTGAAATATAAAAATAATATTCACTCAAATAATATTACTTATTGTAATTTCCTAAACAATTGTAAATACTTTTAATAAAAAATAATTCAACAAAATATTTTTTTACTCTATTAATAATTATTATATTTATTTATCAATGAATGATAATGCTTTTAGAGCACTTGGATCCCACGTTGGGGTCCATTATATCCTATATACCTACTCAATAAAACAAGGAAAAATCATGAATAAAATATTATGTGTGAACCTCTATTCCCTTATCTTGGTAGTACTGGATTGTATTCACAGACCAAGAGTGGATTCTATCAACACCTCGAGTCCCATAAAGAGATGAGGAATAGTTATAGAAATTATAACCAACCTACAAACACACACTTTGTAATATAATCTCTTTGTTATATAATATCTCATAAAACAAGATGCACAATTATATCATCATCCTTCCATTCATTATTATTTTTTGATCTATCTAGATAGATTTTACCTCAACTACCAAGGCCATGTATTTATTATGATATTAAAATCCTAACCATCATTGTTGTAGATATTAATTCCCCAACTCAGATTTGGAAAATTCTCTCTTGATTATTCAACCAATGCCATACCACCAAGGATGCACCCAAAACAAGATAGATTTCGTAAATTTCATTATCATAATGTTTTCCTTGAATCAATTAACATGATAAAATGACACACATTAACAATGATATCATGTCTAGAGACCAATACACATATCTTTATATAAGAACTTCCAATGACACCTAAAACATGTGGTATTCCAATTAGCGGGTATGTCCTCATGATATCAACTACTAGAGATCATCAAGTGAGAACTTCTTGAAAATAAGTATCAATTCATATAATCTCCTAGAACTTGATAGTCACACATATACTGTGTCTAGTCTATATATTGTATCTAGACCATATGATATATATTTAACATTAATGTAATATTATCTCAATGTTCTCATTATAGCATTGTATTTTCTATAACAATATGATATGAATAATAATCTCTAGAAATTACCATCAAATAGTAGATTCAGATATTTCTAAACAATAATTGGAACTGTAAATCATGCATATGAAACCATATAAATGAAATGGGAATTGAAAAGTAATTATAAAGTTGGGTCTAGTTCACCTACATTCACCACTAAACTAAATACAACATGCTAATCTTCCATGTTAAATCTCACATGATTACGATCATGTTTCTTCTATGTCACGACTTCAGTTTCTGGGTTTTCTACTTCTCTACTATTGAGCTATTCTTATCCTTGGGAATCATCTCCTTGAGTAAAAATCCTCATGAGATGTAATAACCAAGTTTATACCTTTTTCACACTATCAAAACATGATATTTGTGCGAGTAAGAGTATCAATATTTATATTATGATAGTACATTACTTACTAAGTGAAATTCCATGAAATGGAAAAAATAACTTCATAATTTATGTTACTTCTTAGCTTCCACATAATCCTCAACACACTCAATATCCGAATACATGGATACCACTAGATTTAATGTGCTCGTAAAACTCATTCAATTATCCTAAAAGTGATATTAGATCATATTTATCTTATAGAAAAAATAGTTTGTGTCCCCTTGTATCTATTATCCTTTCCTTTTCACATACCATATACATATATTTCCTGCTATCATAAGTACAATTAGATAGTTATGACTACTTCTATTGTATTTCTCCAAGATATAACTGATATTTTTAACTAAAATTTATATATTTGAAATATAAAACGTTATACATATCATGTAATAAAAAATTGATCCATCTATAAAGTGTATGTAATTGAAATCACTACATTAATATCCTTATATGACCCATATATTTCTTCTTGGAGAGATTTATTCCATGTGACATTAGTAAAAATTCTCTCTCAAATTGTTCTTACAGGTATTTTTCAATACTATGTCAATCTCTTAATGACTGAATCAATATAAATAACCACTAGATCTACCTCACTAGATCATTTTAACATAAAATTAGGTACCATCAATAAGTTAAAAATTTAAATAAATACATTCATCTAGGTCTTAACTAACTATATAAGAAATATAAGTTTTCAATTTTTTATCAAACCTATTTTACTTAGATAACAATGGAGCTCACAATGGACTTTGGTAGACACATGGAAAAAATTAATTATAAATGAATATTATAAAATATCATTTCTTACTTTAATAATGAATTGGATTTGAGAAATATGCACTCCGGATTAACAATCTATGATGTCACCATCCCTTTCTAGTTTCCTCGTATAGACACCTTCCATGATTTGTGATACCAAAATACAATGCTATGTAAAATGAACATATCAATTAGCTATGAAAAATAAAATTCTAATGGATTAAGGAATAAAAAATTGGTATTACTAATCAATACGATTTGGTACCACTCTTGTACAAACCGAGTATCATCTCACTTGAATACCCATTGTAGTATTCAAAATAATATCCCCCTAGTATTTTATACGTTGAACACCTTATCAAATTTTAATTTATCTTTTCAATTTTAACTAATTTCCATGTACATCCTTCTTATAGAAATTTTTATTCTTAACAAATAATGAATCACCATCTATGGTGAATATAAAACCATCACCATGGATTTATCATTTCTATGCAGTATGTGTATCTAGAATATTCCTCTTCCAAAAACCCCTGTGGAACGTGTTCATATCATACTACTTGAGCATCATCACCACTGACTAAACACAAGTTAATATTTATCCCACTACCTAAAATAGAGATTTCAACCATTTATTGTAATATAGACTACAAATTTAATATATATTTTCTATCATAGTGAATTATATAATATCCTATAAATCCATTAGGATAATTACAATAGATTCAAATATTTTTTCTTGATGCATTTTTATTTACATCCACAACAAACCCTTTGCATCTAAATACTTGTTCTTATAACATAATGTATTTCTATCATAACATAACTTAAATTATATCCATTTTCATTATAGCCAGTATGCCGTTATGGGATAAAGTCACTATTTTTAAAGCATGCCTCAAAATATAGAAGCATCTAAAATGCATAAGTTTAAACATTGATTCTCCTTTTACTTACACCATGAATTTTATGTGTATAAGGAAATGTGCAATTAAAAATTACTTCACTCTAGATTTTTTCATCAATTTTTATATGTAAGACCCATCATACATCCTCCTTATTTTAATTATAGCTTTGATGTGGATTAGGTAATGTGAATTTATAGATTACTCCACACTACATTATAATAATCAATGAATGCTTACTCAAGATATTCTTTGTTATTCTAGACTAAATAATATCTTATCTTTGACTATGAATATACTATACATCAATTTTATATTACTTAAGCACTGAAATGAATCATATAAATTATATTTACCACTAGATTACCCATGTAATAGTTCATGCTCTTTAGCTGAACAAATTATGAAATCTTTGTGGAAGACCTTTATTTATAAGGGGTTCTTTGTCCAAAACTAAGTATATAAGTGAGTCAATAATATCAAATGTATTTAACTCCATAGAGTCTAAATACCGTAATGGGTATATACTTGAAAAATATTTAGCATTTAATGAAAAAGAATTATCCTTCCCCACATGGTTATATAAGTTAAATTTTATATTTATCACGTATTTTCTATGAATCATGTATAAAAAATTATTACTTGAGTATTCTACAACACAAAAAACATTCATTATGAAGTGAAAAAATGTATCCTTGTGTAAAAAGGAGAAATGAGATAAATTATTTGGTAAAACTCAACAAAATTTCTTCTGGAATCATTGACTTGGAAACAAGAGGTTGTGTGATTCTCCTCACTGAATTAAAACCAGCATTTCTCACACACATGAAAAATACACCTCACTTATAGTAAAATTTCTATAATTACTTGGTTACTATATTAAAATACATATTTGTGATTGGAATATTTTATTTAATAACAAATAAGTAAAATAAATATATTAGTTGAAATTTATAAATATTAACTAATGAAGAAGTGAGTACTTTCTTATTCAATTCATTTCATTGGATTTATCTTCCATAGAATTTATTTTATGATATTAAAAGAAAATAACCTCCTCTTTAACACCTCTTTCTTTGAAGTATATTGTTGTTAAGGATTATTTTAAATTCACACATTTCATCAGAATTTTCTCTTTTTCTTGTAAATTCTTCAACATAAAAACATGAGATTAATCCTTCTTTAATATTATTATTTTATTTCCTAACTGTACAAAGCAGGAAAAGAATAATTTTCTCTACACCGTTATTCTTTTAATCCTAAAAGAAATTGGAGAAATGGGTTAAATTTATATGAGAAACGTATACATTGAATGATCATGATAAATCCTTCAATTTACACATCTCCAGTTCAATCATTACTTTTTCATATATGCACATCACTTTCTCCTTGCAAGATTCTCAGAGATGAGACAAAATTTAAAACCATCCATGTATAGAAGTAGTATCCACAAACCACATCGAGAGTTGATGATTAAATATTTAAAAAACCTTTATAGGCATCATACATGAGTCTCATGTATGAATTTTGAAACCCTTGATTCCTGAGGCAAATTAATAGGTATTGGGGACACTTGCACTTTGAATTTCTAATGTTGTGGTACTTTTCCCAAGCACATGTACTACTCTTTGGAAACTTGTTCTATTTTTTTTAATTTTATCTGTCCATAATTGTCACAATGTTTCTTGTGGTATTACCTATAAATTTTCCAAAAATAAAATAAAATCATCTAGATTAGTAATTTTATCTTCATTACTGATTATAAATTTCCAATTATTTATATCATTAAATCTGTCCAATTATTTTATCGTACTATAAAAACCCTCTATACTAGAATCAGAATAATAAGTCACTAGAGTATTCTAGTGTAAAGGATCCTTTTCTATCACCTCATAGTCTATAAGCAATGGATATTCCACTACTAAGGGAGTTCAAGGTATACGTTTGAATAGCTAGTCACATTAACTAGCGGCTCCTTGATCTGTTATGTAAATTATCAGCTTCTCAAATCATAGTTATGATTTACTAAATGATTTGATATAAAGGTATAAAATTTTATATTCGAGTACTTATTTTATAACAACTTTAGTTAATTTAATCCGAGTACTATAGAAGTACTATTCACTGAGGGGCCCTTTGGGCCAAAAAAATTGGTCTTTCAAGCCTAGTTTTCAGGCCACATGGACTTGGGCCTTCAGGCTATGTAATGGTTCTCCCTCTACCCATTCTAAAATTTTCTTTTCTTTAAATAATAAAATGAGGCTTCATCCCTAAAATTTAAAAAAAATCCATCAATCTCGTAAGAACTACCTGGTATTAGGATGAAACCTCTACTTTAGCTGAAGAGATTCCAAACACTCGATTTTTACTGGATTCAAATGATTGAAGTCATTTGGGACACAATATTTCTAGGAGGTTTTTTAAATATTTTTCAATTAACGTAATATCTTTATATTAATCTTTTCATTTTATTTTTTTCACTCAAAAATGATCATTAATAGAAAAACAATTCCCTCATAATTATGAATTTTTGTTATATATTATTTTATATGGTCTTAGAGTAATCATGTACTTTTATAAAATACCAAAAAATGAATAAAGGAAATAATTAACAGATTGGTCTTGAGAATCTAATATTTGTTGATCCATTTTAAAATTTAATGGATCAAACATGACCTAGGGGTATCATACCTGAGTCAGATCTTGACTTTGATACATTACTCAAAGTAAGTCTATTGTATACATATCTTGTCCGGTGTATCGTCACTTCTTGGTAGGGTCTCTAGCTAAAAACATCACCATCAACTATACATGTATACTCACATGCATGTGAGGAGGTATAGGGAGTGGAATATACAACAAATAAGTTTTAAACTCATGGCCTTATACATATTGAACTAAAACATGATGTGCATACCAATATTTTATTTTGTAATTATTATAATCATCACACCCATGTAATAATTAAATAATGAAATTAACCAAGAAACTCACAGGTATGGTAATTAGCTCAAGACTATCCGGTATAAAAACAAACATGTGATAAAAATTAAATTTCATTAATGTTGAATAATGATGGAAATTCCAAAAAATTAAATTAGTTATTAAATTTAAATAATTTATTTTTATTCGGTCTAAAAATTAATTTGATTCTAATAAGAAAAATTAAATTACGGAAATTGTTTAATTTAATAACTATGATTATGTTAATTAATTTTCAGAATATTAAAATGTAATTTTTTTATAAAATAATTGACTTATTAATGATTTAATGTAATAACTAAATTTAATTTTTTTGATTATATAATAAATAACAAGGCCCCTAAACCCTGCGTCGGGCATATATGGGTTGACCCGAACACTTTTTGTCGCATTCTATGCTGTGTAAACCACATGCATGGTTGTTCTTGGCATGTCAGACCTGCCAAGACCTATTAAAAGTGGTACTGACCCTCCATAAACTATTTTGGGGTGGATCAGGTTGAATGGGATTGGAATAGAAGGTGGAAATGGTTACCACTCCATATAGGGTTCTACTCTTTCTTGAATCAACCAAAGGAGGGGAACCCAACGACAAACTAGAAGTAGTTGCATTGGTTAGGTATGACCATATCCAATCGGTTGAAGCCTCACTGTGGGTTGTGGTATTATCCACGGGAGGTGATGGCGAGGTTGGAGGGAGGTGGAAACCCTGTAATGGATCAGAGAATATAGTCATGACCTCGATTAGGCAATGGATTCATGTCATAATAGAATAGTGGTGGGGGTAGGCATGAGCGCAAATGGAGGTAGTCCAGCCAAAGGGGCATGCTGTGGATGAGAAAAGATGGGGTGGTGGTCTGCGAGGACCTTGTGATCTATAGATAGAAGAGTGACAATGTCTAGATTCACCAGTGGAAAACCGCTAGAAGGTGACTGTCTAGGGAGGGGGCCTATAGAGGATGCCAATTGTTGTTCTATGCGAGAGGGAAGTGGTCGGCTTAGGTGAGGCTAGATGGAGCTTAGACTAGGGTGGAACACTGGTGAATATGAAGGGAGGTGATGGGGGGGGACCTGCTCTGAGTATCTTCCTCAAGAATATTTGGATACTTTTTATTTTAATAAATTTTTTTTAATACTCCAATTAGTGCTGCTCCTCCCCACATAAAGATATTCCCTTTTTTTTATCATTTTTTATTTTTTTGAAATAGTTGTCATACTAAATTTTATTATATTCTATTTTATGTTTATCATGCCAATAATTTGTAGGACATGGTAACACCAAAACAAATTAATCAATGTAGAAAAATATTTAACCTCCGAATATTATACTGCCCACCTAGACATGATTGAAACTTGGATGGAAAACCCAAAAATTGTTACGATTCACCTATTTGGATGAATGAACACAAATATATTGTTTCAAATTTTACTATCCAAAAAACCAATTGTGACCCATATGAATGTATTAGGATATATGTTGGTTTTATTTGTGGGACATAATTAAAACTCTCTACATAAATTTAAAGAAAAATAAATTTATTTTCTCAAAAAAATCCATACACTTGCTCTGATGCAAATTTAAGGTACTAGGGCTGCATCAGAATCTTGTGGGCTAGGAATTTTAATTTTTTTTTTCATCAGAGTGATGGAACCTATTTTCTTTGATGATCTAATATTTGGTATGGTGTGAGTATCTTTCATTTATTATTTAAAGGACTTTAAATAAAAAGTTCATGTTCATCATTCGAACTGATGTGTGCTCATCTGTGGAATGATTCCATTGACTTTTTGTCAACGGATCTGAGAAAAAATCACTATAGATAATACACACATACTTCAATAATATACAATCATATCTTTCCTCAAATTCCATTTTTTAGCGTTGATATTCAATGTTTTCTTGGACACCGTATCGATCACCTCGATCATGTGCCTTATACCCGTGCATGCGATCTTGGATTATTCAATGGGAGTGAATTTTTGCCTCTTTAGAATGTAGAAGAAGAGATAATATCGCATTATAAATTAATAAATAGTCCATGGAAAGAGTCACATCTCTTAAATATATAGTGGGTGCCTCAACTATCATGTTAGGGTTCCTCCTCCCTTGTATATTAAACATTCACTATATAAGCAATAAATTAGTAACTATGATGAACTAAACCACATCATAAATATTATTTATATTTTATCATAGAATAAAATAGATGTTAAATATATTATGTGATAAGACTATGTCATTTAACGCGTCTCCTAACTATCGCTAATATCCAATGAACCTTGGATATTAAAATAATATTCATTTGAGTAATATTAATTCTTTAATTTACATAAAAAATTTTAAATACTGCTAATAAATAAATTTATCCCAACAATTTTTTAATTGAATAATAATAAATTTATTTATTTTTCGATGATTGATAATTCTTTAACAATGCTCATACCCCATGGTGAGGCCAACCACGTCCTATATACCTATTCACTGGAATAAGTATGATTCTTGAATATGCTATTCTATATGACTCTCTAGGACCTTTTCTCAATTGTAGTGAATAATATTCATAGACCATGTCTAGAGTTAAGAAACCCACAAAATACCTTAAAGAGACGTCACATTTTCATAGAAATAACAACCAACCTATGAACCCACACTGGTTAATATAATTTATTTATCAAACAAAATCTCACAAAGTCAGACGCACACTTGTGTTATCGACCTTTATTTTTTTATTTTCTAATATGTGAGGAGAAATTTACCCTCTACTACCATGTCCATAGATTTATGAAGGTACTACCATCCTAATCAACCTAGCTCAAGATAATAGTTACTAACCTTAGAAGAGACAAATTGTATATTGATCATTCAACTAATGGAATTCCACCAATGAAACCACGGATATAAGATAGCTCAAAAAGATTTCAATATCATTGTTTTTTCCTCACATCAAAGAATGCAATAAAAAGAAACACATTGATAATGATCTCATATCTGGAGACCAATACATATGTTTGTATATTAGACCTCCCAATGACACCTAAAACATGTGATGAAACTATTGGTGGGTTTGTCCTCATGATCTCAAATACAATAGATCACAACGTGAGAACATCCTGATAATAAGTCTCAATGTCTATAATCTTCCAACCCCTACTACTCATAAATCGACTATGTGTAGCCAATATGATGTATATAAACTATAGTACATGTATTTTTGATCAATTTCATACTATCTTGAGGATCCTATTATATCTTACTATATTTTATGTCCTTTTGATATAAAAAATAATCTATTAGCATTACCATTAAATAGTGGGTTCATAAATGTATACAATATAATGGTATCTATACATCATACTAATCACATTATATACATTAATTGTTAATAGAAATGTAATCATAAAGCTAATGATAGGTAACCCACTTCTGCAAAAATTCATGTTTTGGTATATGGAATCCATACATGTAGTAGGATGATCCATATGATTAAAATTTAAGTTATATGTTTTATTCATATGTGTTAGGACATCACAACAAAAATAAGCTCAAATTGTGACTTTGTGTATTTTTTCACATGGATCGAGTAATAAGTATTCTGAAATATAAATGAAAATGTTTACTCTGTATGATGGTCAAATTAAACCCAAGTTGAATTATGTTCTTTAGAATTATTGGGATAATGAAATTTATGGTGATGTTATCCTATTTCCATACAGGTATGGGTAATGGTTTCACCGCCCATTTAGACTTATGATGTTTTGCCTTAACTTGTGAGTAAACCAAGAATAAAGAGACATATATTATAATCACCCACGTCTTGTTGCCCCACCAAAAATGATTCTTAAGTCCTCTATACATCATTCGATTTCCATGATGGATAGAGAATGATGATCTATGTGCATCATAAAATGAATCCTTCTTCAATCATGGTATTAGGTGGAAACATATACATTATAAAAATCCTATAATTCCATCATCATCAACATTGAACTCTAAAACATTCCTTTCCATATTCTATAATTAGTTCTTTTTCAATCCCCATCTTGTTTAATGAAATTTATCTTTCCTACATAAAGAATCAACCACCTTTTTGTCCTTACTAATGTGGTAGTGTATTGAAAAAAGAAAGTCCTTAATAAATTTAATCTTTCTCCATTGCCACATGTTTAACTAATTTTGTGTGAATATATACATTAATTTCTTATGATCAGTATATATTTTATACTTCACACTATAAAAATAATTACTATACATTCCTTGTTGTTTTGGTGGTTTATGAGGTGTAAACCCTTTAATACTATATACAAGAGGCCATAGTTAAAATCCTAGAAATATCCTTGGGGATTTATGAGTAAGGAATTGATGCATGAAAGTAGTGATAAAAACATGATGTTGTCCTGGTGATGTAGGAAGGATGAGGTAGGCATGATGCTACACTAGGTCTTTCATCCATGTTCATGGAAGACAAATCATTTGTCCTACAAGTTATGTAATGGTTCTCACTATACCCATATTCAAAGAGGTATTTGATTTTATAATAAAAATAGTCTTAGAACACATCTTAAAAAATGGAAACTAATCCTTAATGTAAAACTTACCACACGCAACTCCAAATCATGCGCCGATTAACTTTTTTAAGGAACCTTTAGTTGACATGAGGAATATATTTCCATCATGTCATTTTTTATAAGATCATATCTCAATACTTTTAATGAATCATCATGGTATATAAAAGACCCCTCTATAATATATGTTTGTTTGAGAACCAATGCAGTGATGAATCTTCTCTGGAGTTTCTTAAAATTTTATTAACTTTTAACTTTCCATAGAAACATGACTGAATTTCCTTTTATCATATTATATCTTTTATCCTTTCACTAAATTCTTCTATGATTTCATATATTTTACCATTTAATATTTTTTAATAGTTTTTCAATTTTTTATGTTGATTTATATTTCCACAAAATAATATATTTCTTGTTACCTTGTTACCTCTCATGTTATGATCTCTATAAAGGATTATTTTCCAATCCCATTTTCAAAAAAATTGTTTATTCTCAAATTTCCATTTAATTAAATTGTATATTATTTCCCTATAAAACCTCATATATATTATTATACATCATTTACATATTCTTTAGTTTATGTATTTTTGTCTCTATATTTATATGATTTCTTAAATATTTTTTCTATTAACTTGGATGTTCTTTATAAATGTATGAATGTAGTCTTTTTTTATTTTTTTAATAATGGTAGCATTTCCCACCATATTATATGGTTTTTATTTTGAATATTCCTCTCCATGCTTTCATGGTTTTAAAATTTTAATTTTTAAAATAATTATTTATATTTCTTTCATTTAAATAAATAATATTAAAAATGTAAGGGATTAACTTCCTATTAAACATAAACCTTTTAGTTTTGATTTATTTTCTATTATAAATTTTAATGTATTTTTCAAGAAATTATCTTATCCATGATCTTAACCTATGAATAATGTTTCATTTAAAATTAAAATCATTTATAGGTTAGATTAATGGGTTTTATTTACAAATTGAAACTTTGTTTCATGATATTTATGAAGAAAAGTTAATGATTTTTTTTTCATATTAATGTACTTGGGTGTTGTATATAATGATGAGTGAGATTGGGATATAGGTACCTCATGAATATGTTAAGGATATATTCTTAAGAGATTATATTTTTGGATGTAAAAAAATATGTTATACATTTAAAATGGTTATTGGAATGTTTTATAATGAATATGATTTCACTTGATGCCTTAGAGAACATTTTTATTTTATTATATATTTCATTTTAAATAAATCTTATGTGTCTCATATATTGTGTTATACATAAGACCAAACTAAAGTGAAAAAATACTTATTATTGTATAATTTTAAAATAAACAATGTAATACACATAGAGGGTAAATAAATGAAAGATAATTAGAAATAAAAAGTGCTTTACTAATAAAACTTTAACACTACTAATTCACTTAAGAAAATACAATTAATTCAAAAGAAGCTATTTTTATAAATTAATTATTATTATTATATATATTGATTTTAAATACTAATGTAAACAAAATTTATTGATAAAATTAAATTATTTATTAGTAAAATAAATATATAAAATACATGAAAAATTAATTAAATGAATATAATACTAATTTAATTATTCACGAAAAAATGATAATTTTTTTGTTAAAAACAATTATCTTATTATATATAATATTTTTTACATAAAAGTTATAATCATCGTACATGAAGTTTTTAAATTAAATAAATATATCATTTTTATATGTAAAGAATTTTATAAACGTTCATTTATTGATTATTAATTAGTTAGTAATCACGGTAAAATAATTTAATGTTAGAATGACCAATTTTTAATTATTTTTCAATAATATGTTGTGTATTATAAATTAGATAAATTAAAATGAAATTGATTAGTAATGTGTTTTAATGAATGGAAATATATATATATATATATATATATTATCAAATTACTATTCTTTTAGTGATTATAACATGGTAAGGAATAAGAATAAATTTATTTTTATACTTAAAAATAACAGTTTCTAATTTGTTTTATTAAATTTATTGTAAATATATTAAAATTAATTTTTATCAAATTAAGGAATTTTATAAAAATAATTGGTTTCCATATTTTGAATTACTATCTCCAATTTATTTAATAGCCACAATTTCATTATTAGGCATCAAAACATGTTACTAAATAAAAATGTAAATCACCTTTGTAAAGAATAAAATTTTGTAAAAGAGTTTAATAAATAAATAATGATATAAAAATTTTAAAACCTAGATAATGTTAAAATAATTTATTTTCATGTCTTATTAATATCTATTAAGTATATTTTATACTGTTATATTAATTATATTAATTTTAGGTATTTTGTTTCATAAAAAGAAAATGGTTTTATTTCTAAACACATTGGGGTTTTAGGCTAATATGGTTATAATTAAAATATTTACTTAAAAATAAAATAACAATAATATTAAAAAATAAACCTCATTTTTTAATTATTATTTCCAAATTATATTCTGATGATTTTTTGAATTTTCTAAAATGTTTTATTTTTAAATGAATAGTGAAATATAATTATTTTTATTAAAAGTTGTATTTTGTTTTCCAGTATTAACAAGGTATAATTTAATTTAGAAATAGTTTTAAAATTTTTTTATTAACTTTTTATTAATTACAGTAAAATTAATTCCATTTTAATTATCAACATACATAAAAAGTTTGTATAAAACCATTTTTATGCTTAAAAAGGCATTTGTATTAGAAAAAAAAATTACACCTCAATTTCAGGTTTAATATTAAATTAAAGGCCTCCAAATTTAAAGAGTCAATCATAAAAACATGATTCTATATTTGAAATTATGAGGTTAAAAATTTTAGTCATGGACATTTTTTTGTAATTATGAAAAAAATTTAGTAAATACTTGTCACCTCAGTTTGGGTAATTCAGGTAATTAATGTTAAAAATGATGTGATATGGAAACAAATTTCCATAACACTTGAATTTGTTTATTGGATAAGTGTGTCTCGACCACGAATATAAATCATTTAAATATTTATCAATTTTTTTCCATTTTATACTACCAATGACCTTAGTATAATTATAGACAAAGAATAAAAACAAAATTTCCCTATCTTGGTTTTTATATTTATAATTTTTCTCATATGGATAAAAATTGGTTTTGTTTCATTTTAAATTTTTATTTTAAATGAATTTTTTACATTTTAAAATATTTCTACTTTTCAGAGATGAAATAATTACCTTAAATTCTTACACAACACTGATTTTGGGCATATGCAAGAAGCTAAAAAATTAAGAAAATGATTTTAAAAAGCAATAAAAGTGGTTTTTTGGGATATTTTTAATTTAAAAATATTTTTATAGATACATATAACAAATTTCATATGTTTTAAAATTTTATAGTCAAATTATAATTTTATCATTATTACATTAAAGTGAAAGTAACTGAATAGTTCAAAAGTTGACAAAAATTATATTTTATAAGAAACAATATATTATTAAACAATTTTAAATTCATAAAAGTAATATATTTAAAATTTTAATTGTATATGGTATAAAATATCAACCATGTTCCATTAATGCGTTATTTATATCTTTTATAGTTACATTCTTGACCCTTGAAGTGTGAAAAATCATTAATATCCTTGTAATTGTCAAAAGGGTTAATAGGGGTTAAAACAAAGAGATAAGGAAACAAAAATAACCTAAACTTGTAAAAATAGTAATTTATGGTAGTATTTAGACCAATTATCATCCAATATTATAGTTACATGAATTTGTATTTACTTTTTTATAAAAAATAATTTATAGTAATTTAATATGTCATGAAATTCCATGAATAACCATCCCTTCACTTATTAAAGGGAACCTAATCACCCATCTCACTCCCACATTTTCAGAAAAAAATATCCTATATTGACTTCTAAAATCCATTCTTTACATCCCTATCCATTTTCAAGAGGCTTTTGTTCAATTATGAAATTATCCATGGAAAGATTTATTTATAAACCAAAAGGGGTTTCCCAAAGAAGTGGTATAGTTGTTAACCATGTATTCTCATTTTATTTATTCTTCTACCTTGTTAAAATATTCATCAATCAAGATGAAGTAATAAAATTAATATATATCATATACGGGTATGTTATTAAGTTAATTTACCAACTTATATCCAACTCCATTCCTATCAAATGGGAAACAAAACCATCATTCATGTGTACGACCAACCACCGCCTTGTGAACTGATGTAACTAGTTTTTGATCACCACAGCTCATGACAGGTAATATTGATGGATTAAAAATATTGATAAGATATTAATGATATATTATTTATTACGAATACATAATATATAATATAATTTCTCACCTTTTCATCTATTAAAAATGACCACATCGTTCATGTATACTTGTGGATTACCACATCGGTGAAGAGATGTGATTATTTTCCTAGGACCACATCACATGGATGATATATAATTGTATAGTAAAATAAATAATATGATACTAATTATATAAAAATAATTATAAAAAAATAATTACTCTTACCTTCTTTTTTAATCATCTTTAAAAAATGAAATGTTACTCATGCATACTTACGGTATACCATCTCCATGATTGTAACATAATTCATTTTTCATAATAATATTTTATTATTGGGTTTAAATTTAAAATTAATGTTTGAAAATTATAATTATTTAATTATTATTATTTAATTTATTTATTAATCACCTATTTTACAATAGTCAACATATCGATGTCATTTTGACATATGATTCAAATATCATCAAAACATCTCACATGAACTTAACTGAATATGTAATTGTATTTAACATGGAAATAAATAAATAGAAAGATTAGTAAAATTATAAAAGATAATTAATATTTTAATTATTTAACATGATATTTATATTTAGGGATATAAATAATGTAAGTGATGAGTCAGACTTGAGGAACTGGTCAATTTACATTTAAAACCCTATTTTTATATTTTAATGATTTATTCTATAAATATTTTTATTCTTTGTCAATATTCTTAAAATTATTATAATGATTTATTTTTATAGAAGTTAATAAATTATAAATTATATTTTAGGTAATTTTTTTAACAATATTTTAATTGTTTTGGAAATTCATCTTTGTAGGAATTTCATATAAAACATTTTGAAAAAAACACAAATGAAATTTTCTACTTTATCATAAAGGACTTCAATGGTTTTTCCATCTACTATAACATTTATTTTCCATTTGGATTCATTAAATTATTTTCTTTTTCCCATTAAATTAAATTCCTCAACCATTTTTTTTAGGTATTTTAAAAAATTGTATTAAATTAAATGGATATTTTGATATCAAAAAGAGATTTGAATAAGGGTGAAAATAAAATTTTTACAAATATGAAGATGAAAATGAAATATTTGAAGTGTTAAGATTATGTTATACAAATTTGGGGTTTTTTGATGATGGGTGGTATTTTATAAACAAATGAAATGTGGTTTCATTATATACCAATAATGGGTGAGCTCGATATAGCACTCCAATACATTTGGTAAATGGATAGAGTTAACTAGTTAGGTTTCTCCTAAATGGTTATTGGGATTTATTGAATATGTTATTCTTTTTATATGATATATTTGAATATGATTTCATATGTAGCCTACATGATTTATTTATCCCTTATATGGGGGTTTTATATAAATCTTATTATTTGAAAAGGTGGCCTACTGAGGTTATGAATAAAGAGTTTTATTCCACTTCATAATAGTGAAATGTATAACATTTATTTAAAAAGAATTTTGGTTTTTTCATGTTTTAAAAGAAAATTATATTCATTTTGTTGTTCATTTATGATTTATTTTTTAACATTTTATAAAAACCTTTTTTCATAGTAATTGATTTATTGTGTAATAAAATGCTTATTCTGAGTGCAATTTTTTTAAACAAGAAATTTTTTATTAGAATTCGTGGACTAGAAAGTTTTTCTATTTCTCTTTATATGTCCATTAAAGATCTTTTTTTGCTCATCCAACATTTTAAAATATTATTATTGATTTTTTTGAGTATAACTAGGGACAAGGATGAGGTTAAAATAAAAATTAAGAATATATTCCACGAAATAAAATCATTGTATTTTAAAAGTATTATATTATAGGGAAAAATAAATACTGAGTAGAAGTTTATAATTTTTAATGTATGGGTTTTTTAATTTATGTGTCATTAAAAAATTATGTAATCTCTAAACTATAAAGTTCCTCAAAAAGTAAAATAGTGGATTCTTGAATTAGAACTCAAGATAATATAATGATTAGTGTCGGTTCCTTATTTTTGGTATGAGATGAAAGGTTGAGATAATTTTAGAGGTTAGAATAACATAAGTAAATAACCTTAAGATATTATTATTTTTTTCTTTCATGATATATAATTTGATGATTAAAATGTAACATCATTTAAAGTATGTATGTTCATTAGGGTTTTCCATCAAGGAAATAGGGAAACTAATGTATAAAGGCACCAAATGGTAAATTTACTTCTAATCAGCAACCTAGAATGGTAGGAATTAGAACAAAGAATTTCATTAACATGATGGATTGGTTGAAATAAGATATAATTGGTGGTAGAATCCATGATAGTGAGAAAACATATCATCTGGATAAAAACATGATAATAGTGAAGTATTTTATGAGACAACACACTACAATTTTTTTGGTATTTCAACCTAGTTGTAGATGTGGTATGGATAAATGATCTTGAAATGATATTTTATGTAATCAGTTATTAGGATTATCAAAAGAAAACTCTTTATATTTACTTTATTTAAGGATAAGATGATAAATAATGTTGAATTTTCATTAATACTATAGAATATGAATGTATTGATTCTATGGAATATGAAACATTTAAGAATGTTTTTCTCGATAAATATTTTTTGAGGATATTTGACATAGGGTGTAAAATTAATTCATTGAATTAAGAAAAAAATAATGATATAGTGGAATCATATGAATAAAACATCACCATATTAACAAGTTACATAGTAATTTGTATTTCAGATATTGATAATTAATCAGTTTTACTTGGTATTGAATCCAAGATATCATATGGAATTTGACTCCCATAAATTTAAATGTAATAATAAAACTCTTTGTTGTACTAATATAGTAGAAATGAAGTTTACTAATCATCATTTGTTCTAAATAAACAAGTAGAAAAAGTAGCCTATGAGGATAAAATGTGGGTAGAATCCATTGAGGAAATGTAAAGGTAAAAAATTCAAGTTTTTAAGTGTTTGAGGCATATGTTAAAAACCACTATTGGGAATTTTTTATTAAATAGTATAAGTTGTTACAATGTGGTATGTTTGTTAATATAGATCGTGATTAAAAATAACATGATCTTTGAAGTGGTAAGACCAAATTTGATTAATAGTAAGTATGGAGTTACAAATTTAATGAGTTTGGTAATTATGTAGATGCACATACAAAGAATATCATGAATTATTGGAATAATCAAGACTATAAGAAATATATTGTGGTGAAATCCTTTGAAAATACTTCAACAAATGTTAGGCCACAAAATAAAGTGTTAAAATATATATTAATCATCTATTCAGATTATGTTAACATCTTGTTTGATTCGACGTCTACATATTCATTAATTTTTTTGGAAATTTGTTTAAAATATGAAAAATTCAACTCAATATGTGAATTCATTACTTTTAATAAAAACACATGGGAAAATTATTAAGGAAACAAGATTCTATAATTATTTTTTTACTATCATAATTGTATATTTTTTTCCTAAAAACCGTATTTCCTTTTCTAGTGATGACTTGTATTTTATTCATAATATAGATCAAAATTTAATTTATCATGCTACCAAGGAATTTATTTTCCAAAATGATTTATATTTTATATAAAATAATCAATTAAAACCTTAGATAAAAAATCAAAAATATGAGAAACTGTTAATATATAGAAATGAATGTTATCTAGCTCATATTATTGTAGATAAGTGAACTGTTTAGATTAATTATGTCACAATAGTAAATGAATAGCTGGATTTTTTTCATGATGATTTAGCTGGTAATAAAACTAAGTGTGATGTTGAGTTCTCTATTGAATTCATTCCCAATGCTATTTGAATTTCTAAACCCCTTATCAAATGGATTAAGTATAAATTCTAATATTGAAAAATTAGTCACAAGAACAACATGATAGAAGTTTCATTCCACATAGCACTTCAATATGAAGTGGATCTATTTTTTTCTTAAAATAATGATGGTTCCATGAGGGTTTTCAGTCAGTATAGAATGTAAGATAACATCAAATTGAAAAATAAATAAATGTTACCTCATATCAATTACCTTTTAAATCAACCTGAGGGATCCTGGTAATTTTTTATGAAGGTTCATAGGTTTGGGTACAATCAGCTGAAGGATAATGCGTAATAAATCCCTAAGATAGAGCTTCATACTAGGTATAGAAATTATGAGTATTTTTAGTCAGTTTTGGTTAATGAATTATCTTTATATATTCAAGTATTCTACTAATATATTTTTCAATGAATATTTGGATAAATTTTTGGTTGTTGTTTATTGATGATATTTTGGTTTATTATAAATTTTATTAGGATAATGAAAAAAATAAATATATTATTCTAAAAATATTGATAGAAAATTAATTATATGAAGAATTTAGTAAATTTTATTTTTAGTTAAGAAATATTTCATTCAGTGGATATATTATTAATAATGATGTCATAAATAATGATCTGATTAAACCCAATGTGGTTGATTAATGGACAAGGCCTAAAAATATTACTGAGATTCATATAACTTTTAAATTATTAGGCTATTACCATTGAGTTTTTAAATATCCTCATTGCTATCAAGACCTCTAACTATGTTATTTTGAAAATAATTTATCTTGATTTATGTGAAGTAATGTGATGAATGTTTCTAAGAATTGAAAATAATATTAGTTAATGGTCCAGTATTGGACATACCATCTAAAAATGATGAATTTATTATGTAAAAGATTCTTCTTTAAAGGGTCTAGGTTGGGTTTAAATATATAATTATTGGTTAATTGTATTTGATTCAAGTTAATTAAATTCCCCTAAGAAAGATTATTCTACACGTGACCTTGAATTGAGGGAAGTATTATTTGATTTAAAAATGTAACAAAATCATTTTTATAGGTTAAAGTGGGAAATATATATTGATCATAAAATATTTCTATTTTTATTCATTCAAATATAGCTTTACACGATATGTAGGTGGTGAAAAGAATTGATAAAGGATTATGAATACACAATTAATGACTATTAATGTAAAGAAAATAGTGTAAATGATGCTTTGATTGGGAAATAAAATTATATATTAATTATTCAATGTATGGACCAAGATACTTTTTAAATTATTTTATAATGTTTTGATTAGAAATTGGGCATGTAGGAACTTCCATCATCCTTTTTCAGGTTTAATTTAAAATCACTTTTCCAGACATAAAAAATTAGGCTTAAAAAAACATTGTAAACTATATAAAATGTAAATAGTTAAAAAAGGGAATGTTTTTTAATTTAATATTGAAAATAAAGTTTTTTAGATTCAGATTTGTTTTAGTGTTTCATGTGCCCCCTAGTTGATGAAATAACTATTGTTTAAGGAGCATCATTATCTATTTTTTTCATTCTGGGAGAAAAAATGCATAATGAACTTTAGGAATATTTTTTTGGGGAAGGAATAAATAAAGGTTTTTCTTGTTTTATTATAAAATACGTTAATTGTAAATAGGTTAAGAAAAAATGGAAATTACAGAAGGGGTGATTCAATTTTGTCCAATTCTATAATGCAAATGGGATAGTATATCCCTGGATTACATGATGAGATTACCAATAACATATCGATTTGATAAGTAAATTTGGGTAATTATATATCAACTAAATAAATTTTCACATTTTTTTCCATTCAAGATGATATGTATTTGAATTAACTTTATATTATTTATGATAAAAAATAATTATATTACATGGAGTCCCTATTCCCTTTATATCTGATCGTGATCCTAAAATCACTTATAATGTATGTAATTTACTTCCAAATTCAGTTGGTACTAAATTAAATTTAACTATAACCACTAATCCTCTATGATATGGACAATCATAGTGAAAAATTCCATATTTAAACGATATTATTTAATCTTTTCCATTGAATTATTAGGGATGTTGAGATAAAAATCCAACTTTTGTATATTTTTCTAATAATAATTGTTTCTATTTTAGTGTCTAAAATGATCATTTTGAGATATTATGTTGAAAATGATGTTGGACACCATATTATTGAGTTTAACATAGGGAAATAAATTTTCTCAAACCATAATTATTAGAAGAAATGATTTAGAAATTGTGGATGATTCATCATGATATCAGAATGGCTATGATCATGAAGAAATGTTATATGAACAACTAGAGGAAATATCTTTCTCTCTAGGCTGGTGAAAATGTTTTTTTAATCTATCCCCATCAAAAAGAATAAATGATTTTGTAAAAAGTGAGTGTTCATTCCACAGTGTAACATAATGGACCTTAAAACCAATTACGATGAATAAATTATAGTGATAGAGGTATATGTGGGATGTTTTGAGGGGTTTCTATGGGGAAAGAGAGTTTGATTCCAAAAAATCCCACTATGAATATTCTTGTGGAATGGAGCCTTAGGCTATGCTGTAGGGGTTGCTACTGCTATGTGGAAGAGTTGGATGTGACATAGGGATCCAGAGGAGCTGTTTTGGAGAAACTTACAATTAGGTGGGTAGCTAGGATATGGAGCCGTGGATGTGGAATAACACCTTTTAGCAGTTGAGGGATGTGGTATGGAGAAATGTTTTATGATATAAGGGGATATTGGGTGAGTTTACATTAGTTCTTCCTCTTAGGGAACCATCATTGTAACATCCCATGTATTTAAAGTATAATAAATTTTCATATCTATTAATATTTATAAATATGATATTAATTTAATGTTAAGGGTATGACTTATCTGATAGCTTACTTGACACGCAAAAATAGGTTTCTCTAAAATCGTAAGTTGCACAAAACATTGAGTTACACCGAAAAATAATTTGATAATAATAACACTATTATTATTTTTTAAATGGTAGCTAATGCCTAGCCACTGTATTTTTGGGAATAAATATAACTAAATAAAATATTACTATACATGTTTTTAAAATGTCTCTACATTTATCAATTAAATCATAGAGGGTTAAAATGATAATGAACCCAATTCCAAGCATAAAATACCCTAAAATTTTTAATAGGTCAACTTACAACGATTCGATGGAGAACCCCTTATAAATAACGTTTCTCACTTTTATAGGTTTTATTTAAAAAAATATAATTATTATTTATTATATTTACAACCAAATTTACTTTGGTGGAAATTTTTTTATTTTTTGGATAAAATTCATATTTTAATAAATAATGAAAAATAAAGAATTTTTATTCAAAACCGCCTTTTCATCTAATTTATTTATATAGTTCTATTACCTTTACATTTGTTTTTAACATTTAATTGGAATATTTTTTTATGATTTAATCTAATTTTGTTCATTTTAAGCAATTTCACATTGAAATTATATATAAATGCACGTCAATCATTGGATGTTTTTTACAATTCAAAAACCCGCTTTCTCGTTTTGACAATGAGAATTAATTTTAAACTAATTACTATAAATTCTATATCATTAATTTGGAAAAATAGATCCCATATTTAAAATTAGATGACCCAAATATTTTAAATATGTCTCTTTTATTTTGGGACATTAAGAATATTAAATTTTATAATTATTTTTATTTACCTTGGTTAAGGGGTAAATTGGGTAAATAAGGTTAAAATATAATATTATAATAATATAAATATATCCTAACATGTGTAAAAATATTATTTCATGAGATATGGTCTATCGTGATCATCCTTGGGTCGAATTTAGGACCCCATAAAACCACTTGGACGTGATAATGACATTTTATAATAAATAATTTAATGTAACGCGAAATATAACATAATCATGTATCTTTTTACTAAAATGATTTTAAGGTTGGTATATATAAAAGATATATTTTACTATAAATAGTAATTATAAATATAAAAATATTTCCTACATTATGGTATTTTATTTATAATTTTTAGACATTAAATAAATAAATTTATTTGTGATGCAATGATTATGCAGTGATTACCTTATTAATGGAATATTCAAATAAATGATATTATAAATATAAGAATAAGTATAATTTTAACATTTTTATGTTGTAAGCTACTTTTATGTATTATTATGACATGTTATATTTAATTTAATTTAATTTTTTTGAATTAATCAAGTTGTTATGACATTATCAAAAATCAATCACTAAATAGTGTCAAAATTGGCACAAATGAGTTTTTAAAACAAATACAGTTTTATTATATGATATAATATTCATAAAAATGTAATATTCAGCCAACTGACATATATAATGTCACAAATGCCATCAATTATCCACTAGAGTTTCTATTGTCATTTTATTGTGAATATATTAACCATATAGTGTAAAAATACATGAATACATGGTAAGTGTTAATTTATATAACTAAGGGTTAAATAAAAAAAAGATAAGGTTAAATTTAGGAACTAAACTTTTATAAAACCTACTTGTTGAGGATAATTAGACCCATAAACCTCTTATACTTGAAATATATCACTTTTTAACTATTATAATATGAAAATAAATTTATATTAAAATAACCTTTCAAGACTTTCGTAAAGTTCCCATCCTCCTTCATGTAAAAGGACACCACCTCTACCCACATAATCACACCTCTAAAGCCCCTATGATTGTCCAAATTCTGATAAAATAAGCTCCTAAAATCCCTAATGTTTCTCCTAGATGACTTAACTTGGGAATAAGTCATCTAAAGGAATCCTTTTGGAACAAATCAAAAGGAGTTACCCGATTTAGATGTAACATCTTCTCTCAAGATCCTTTGATTTATTTTCCTCCTCCAACAGAATACCCTCTATTTATTCCATTATTTTATAAAAAATCAGTATAATAAATATATTAGGATGCTTTTATTCTAAGGGTTAAAACTACACTATCACTCAATCCATCTTATGGATATATATAATAATATTTCTGTGTATAGTGAACTACAGCCTCACGAAACGATGATTGTTAAATTTTCCACAAACACCTATATTAGTGGACATTATGATGGAAATATATTTATATATGATATATATTATATTAATATTTCCCCAATTATTCTGTAATTTTTATCTATAACATACCTTTATGCTTTCCATGTTTTGTAAATACGATAATTTTATTTGAGGAAGTGTGGACTACCACCCCCGGAATGTGATGTTAATAATTCCCTCTATACATGGAACATATAAAGGATTGTCTTATTAAACCTATGATACATACATAAAATTAATATAATACTTCTATTAGAATATAAATTTATATCATTTGATTATTATTCTTTTAATATGATAAAGTAATGAAAGTAGCATTCATGTGTACATACAACCAACCGTCTCCATGAACGGTGAATTTTATTTATTATCTGCAAATATTATGAAATACATATATACTGGATATATATGATAATTAAATCATCAATAATATTCTAGATATTATATACTTTTTACTACATGGACAATTTACATCCAAACATGTTCATTTTCGACTCATGTAACGAATATTGAAAAAACATCTGATATGAACTTAAATAATGACATAATTTTTATAACATGGTAAAAAGTGATATAAAAGTAATAATAAACTTAAAAATGGTACTCAAGAAAGTATAATTTATCCTATGTTTATTAAGGAGGAACATAATAATTGCACGTGACAAGTCGGACTCAAGGTTAGTGACTTCATCTCAATCTCCTTTTATTGAGGCATATTTTGAAAATATACACATAATTATTTTAAAAGGAATATAAAAAAATTAATTTTAATTTCATTCAAAAATTTCCAAAAGTAATATTTTTTATGAAGCATTTTACTAAATGACCAAAAGGAGTGTCTTTTAACGTACGCGATGGAAATGACCTTTCTGTCGAAGTGGACATTATTTTGTATTTAGCTTCCTCTACAAGCTATAATGTTTTTAAAAAGAATAAAAAATACCATATTAATTTTTAGGTATTTTTGTATTGAAAATGGTTTTGATAAAGGATTGATTATGTCAATATCTTTAACTGATCTCTTATTATTCCAATGTGGAAATTTTATTTTTCTGTTATGTTTGTTTTATGTATTTTAATTATATAATGGTACTTGGACATTTGACTGGTGGTTACATGATAATCCAAATATGGGTGGTTACATGATAAACCCAAGACGGGTGGTTTCGTGATGAACCAAGGACAGACATTTATGTTATAAACTCCAATGCATTGTGTATAAAAGTCCCCCGTATGGCTATTCCATTTAGTGATATGAATGGAATTTAACCGTATGGTTATTCCATTTATGTATGTTTATGTCCCAAGTTGCCTTTATATGTTATATATTTCATTATATGGGATTTTTGTTAATATTTTGTGTACAAAAAGGCTAAGAAATGAGCTTATATTCAGTGAATTATATTTACAATATCTTAAAGGTAAAAATAATTACTTTATGATAAATTATTCATGGTTTACATGTTTTCACTAGATTAACAGTTTTCATTAGTTATATTTCCCTTAATTATATTTTCATGATCATCCCAAATTTTGAAATGTTTTTCACTGTACTAAACGAATAATAGAGTCAATGATGGGATCAAGGAAAAGTCACACGGTGTAAACATGAAACAAACCATGTTACTTTTTAAAATGTTTTTGTTATATGGAAAAAACAAATAGTAAGTAGAAGTGTCTACTTGTAATATTTAAGTGTTTATGTATGAGTTATGACCTAATTTTCTAATGCACTATCCCTAAAA
The DNA here is from genome assembly GCA_963277665.1 of Viscum album. Taxonomy (NCBI): domain Eukaryota; kingdom Viridiplantae; phylum Streptophyta; class Magnoliopsida; order Santalales; family Viscaceae; genus Viscum; species Viscum album. The sequence continues at coordinate 1,180,738,540 of OY728134.1, read as the reverse complement.
ATATCCTCATACATAATTAATGTCTTATTATTGACTTATCTCAAGATTATGCAATCTTTTAGGACGGGGCCTTCTAGTTGGTATTAGAGGTCAATATAGATAACATTAAGAGTTAGATATTGTTAATAGAATATCCATAAAATATTTTTTTACTTTATGGTCAAATTGAAATGATATATATTTTTAACATTACCATATTTCTTTGTTTAAGATATGTTTGTTCAGAATAGTTTTCTATAGAGGAAATAAGGGAACTATACTAGGAAGGCATACAGAGGGAAATAACAATCAAAATAAACATCCTGAGATGATCAGAATTGGAAATGAATAGTTTTTTAAAGTGATGGATTTATTGACATAGGTGATAAATTATAGAGGTGTCTATGCACAAGATCAACCGGACCAACCACAGAGGAATATGTCGATCATGGAGCATTTCAAGAGGCAACACCCCCCATCATTCAGTGGATCATCTGACCCTATGTAATCTCAAGGGTGGATTAAAGAATTGGAAATATTTTTTATGTAATGGGGGTTTCATGGAAATCAAAAGGTTCATCTTTCAGTTTATCGTTTTGATGGTGAAGTAGATCAGTGGTGGTCAATGATTAAAAATATCAGAGGAAGTGAAGAGATTGAAGCCATAGAATGGGAGAAATTTAAGAATATCTTCAATGATAAATATTTTCCTAAGGCCATTCGACATAGGAAGGAAAATAAATTATTGTCATTAAGATAAAAGGAGGAATATTTTATGTTAACATATTAAACAATATTTCACCTATTTTTCAAGATATACACAAAGTTTAATATAGAATATTGATTGTAATATAAACTAGTTTTAATTAGGATTGCAGTCGAAATATCAAATGGTGTTAGATTCTTGTTCGTTCACAAGCTATTATAAACATTTACTATGTACCAAGAAGGTTGAAATGGACTTTTCTGATGATCATGTGTTCCATGATAGAAAACAAAAGAATCAATCTAGTTGGCAGTTAGTGGGACATAATTCATCAAAGAATCTAGGAGGCAAGAAAAATAAATTTACAACATCAGAGAGGTGTGGTAAAAATAATCCTTGAGAATGTCTCTCATAGTCCGAGGAGTGCTTCTGATATGGTAATAATGGTCAAATTTATCATGAATATAAAGAGGATTATCTGGAAGGAAATGAAAAACCAGCGGTAAGATGTTTTAGTCGAAATGAGTTAGGAAATGTTTCCAATGTGTGTCTAATGTTGACTAACCATGGTGAAAACCAACATGATTGAAAGCAGAAGGGCAAGGAAAAATCATTTGTAACTATTAGGGTGGATGTGGTACCAACAAATGAAGCGTTTTTAGGTATGTTACAAGTATTTTCAAAATATACCAATACTCTATTTGACTCTAGATCATCATATTCCTTCATTAATGAGTCCTTTTCATGTAAATTGGAAAGTTCACCACATGAATGTGATATAGAAATTTTTGAAAAAATTCTAGGTGGAAGTATTAAAGAAACTGGGATTTATTGGAATCATCCTATTATCATTAGTGGAATGGTCTTTCTGGAAAATCGTGTTGAACATCCCATAGTGGAATTTGATATCATTTTGGGTATGGAATGACTTTCAGTATATCATGCTAACATATATTCCAATGATAAGAATTTTTTTTCAATTATTTCTTACCTTTGATAATGTACCATGAAGTTGAATGATTTATTAATGAGTGGTGTGAAAGTTATCTGGACCATATTGTGTAAAATAAAGAAAAAGTTTTGATTAGTGACATTCCAGTAGTGAAAGAAGTTACATATGTTTTTCTGGATAAACTTCTTAGTATTGATCTTAATTGAGAGGTTTAATTTACTGTTGTTTTAGTTCCAGATGCTAAGACTATTTATAAACCCCCTTATTGAATGGATTATGTAAAACTAATGTAATTGTAAAAATAATTGTAAGAATTACTTGATAAAGGCTTCATTCCACGAAGAACATCACAATGAGGTCCTATAGTTTTTTTTGTGAAAAAGTAAATATAGTTTTATGAGACTACGTATTTATTACAGAGCCTTGAATAACATCACTATTAAGAAAAAGTATCATTTTACTTATATCGATGATTTTTTTGATTATATCTAGAGAGATCATTATTTTTTGAAGATTTATTTGAAGTCTAGGTACCATCAACTGAAGGTGAAGGAGGAATAAATTCCAAAGACAACTTTTCAAATGAGATATGGGAATTATGAGTTTTTAGTTATACGCTTTTGGTTATATTATTCACCTACCATATTTATTAATCTCATGAATGGTTTCGTTCATTAGTTATTGGATCTTCTTGTGTTTGTGTTTATAGATTAAATTTTGTTATATTCTAAAATCCAGGAGGAATATGAAATTCACGTAGGTATTGTTTTCCAAACCCCAAAAGAAAAGAAAATATTTAGAATGTTTTGTAATATTGAATTTTAGTTACAAAAAATTTCATTCCTTGGACATATTTTTTTCTATCGATGGAATAAATATTGAACCTTATAAAAGAAAAGTTGTTGAAGAGTGGCTAATGCCTACCAATATCAAATAGATTCATTGTTTACTTGGGTTAGTAGGTTATTAACGAAGGTTTGATTTATTATTTTCTCTATTATCTAGCACACAAACATAGCTAGCATGTATGGGTGTAAAGTTCATCTGGACAAAAGAATGTGATTATTGTTTTCAAGAACTCAAAAAAATATTGGTAAAGGCTCTAGTTTTGGCCCGTTATTCCTGGAATTGTGTATTTTTTATCTACAATGATGCATCAATAAAAGTACATGGTTGTGTCTTAATGTAGACTGATCATGTAATTGGTTATAGTTCATGTCATTTGAAAGATCATGATATAAATTACACTACAAATGATTTTGAACTAGTTGCTATTGTTTTTGTATTAAAAATTTTGAGAAATCATTTTTATGGTGTAAACAGTAAAATATATACTAATCACAAAATTTTAAAGTATATATTCACTCAACAATAATTAATCATGAGATAGAGGAGATGACTGGAATTAATCAAATATTATTATTGAACGGTTCATTACCATATAGGAAAATAAAATAATGTGGTAGAGGCATTGGGTCTAAAGAGTAATCCTACATTAACAATACTACATTTAGAATGACATAATTTGGTTTTTTGATTTGATTAATTTTGGATTAGAGGTTTTTGGTGCAGGGAATTCCATTTTATTGTTTCAGGTGGTAGTGAAATAATCTCTATCATAAAGAACTATGAAAGAACAGAAAAAAGACAGTGAGTTACAGAAAAAAGGTATAATTGGTTTAGATGGGTATGTTAAATGATATAACATTTATAATGATTCTTTTGATGTTTGGAAAGAGATTATGTGGGCCTTGCGATTCACAGTTGAAGAAAGAGTTGTTATGTTAAGCTTATAGTTCTCCATTTTTAGTTCATCCTAGCTGTAAAATGATGTACATGAATATTAGGAAGTATTATTGGTGGAAATAATTCATTGAAATATTTCTAACTTTACTGTGAATTGTTTGACTTGTTAAGAGGCTAAAGAAAAATGACAATTACTGAAAGGGATCCATCATCCTTTTCTAGTGCCGCAGTGGAAATGGGAAAATATATCCATGGATCTAATAGTGTGATTACCAAATCATTCATGTGTTAAGAATTCCATTTGGATTATTGTTGATATATTGACTAAATATTCTTAATTTATTCCTATTTAAGGTACTCTATATCTTGATTATATTTCTCAATTATATATTAATGAGATAGTCTGGTTAAATGGAGGTCCCCTATCTATTGTATCTGATCTTGACCAACGATTCACTTCTAAATTTTGGAAGGCCCTTCAAAAGAAATTGGGAACTAAATTAAAGTTTAGTACATGTTTTCATACTCAATTAGTTGGGCAGTCAGAATGAACAATTCAAACCTTGAAGGATATTCTTTTTTCTTGTTCAATGAATTAACAGGGATGTTGGTATCAGAATCGTTGTTTAGATGAGTTTTCTTATAATATCAGTTTTCATTCCAGTATATAGATGGAACCATTTGAATAATTATATATAAACAAGTGTAGAACTATAGATTTTATGGATGAAGTAGGTGATATGAAGTTGATGGGACCATAATTGGTTTATGAGATGGTAGAAAACGTTCAGTTGATTCAGAAGAACATGAGAATAGCTCGGAGTAGGAAAAAAGTTATGCAGATAGTCAGAGGAAGGATCTTTCTTTCAAAGTAGGTGATCATGTATTTGTCAAAGTTTCTACAAGGAAAAGTGTAATGCATTTTGGTAAGAAGGGAATGCTAAGTCCATGGTTTATTGGAACATATGAAACCCTGGGGAAAGTTGGATCAGTTTCTTACAGGGTGGATTTATCTTAATATTTATCCCAGGTTTACAATGTTTTTCATGTTTCAATCTTTAGAAAGTATATTCCAGATCTATATAATGTTTTCTGTTTAGAGTTAGTTTAGTTGTAAAAGAATCATTCTTATGAAGAACATATAGTATAGATTATTGACCATAGAGAGAAATTGTTGAGCTATAAAGTGATTAATCAGGTAAAGGTTTTGTGGATAACCCATATGATTTAAGAGGAAACCTCATAATCTGAAAATTCTATAATGGAGAAATACCCCCACTTATTTGATATTTAAAGAAAATTATGGGGATGAAATTTCCAAAAGGGGGGAAGGATGTAACATCTCATATATTTATAGAATAATAAATTTCCATATCTATTATTATTTATGAATAATATATTAATTGTTTCATTAAGGGGAAACTTTATCCAATAGCATACTCGACACACAACATTGGGTTTTTCCAAAATCTTACACTGCACACAACATTTAGTTACACCAAATAATAGTATAATAATATTATTATTATTTTAAATGGTCATTAACACCTAGACATTTTATTGGTGGTAATGAAAAAAACTAACTAAAATATGATTATACATGTTTGTTAAATATTTCAACAATTATCCAATAAATTTTAAAGGCCTATAATGTTAATGAATCCAATTTTAAGCATAAAATACTCAATATTTTTGAAATGTCATTTTACCACCTTTTATTGGAGAACCGTTTTTAAATATAGTTTTTTTTTACTTTTATAGGTGATATTTGAAAAAATATACTTGTTCGTTATAAATAGTACATCATATTTTATTTTTGTGGTCATTTTGGTATTTTTCTGATAAAATTCATATTATAATTAATAGTGAAAAATAATGAATTTTAATTCAAAATTACCTTTCCGTCTAATATATTTATATCGTTAGATTATATTTGTAGTTTATTTTAAAATGTAATTGGATTATTTTTTTATCATTTAATCCATTTTTGGTCATTGGAAGTAATTTGACATTGAAATTAGATATACACACACGTCAATCTTTGGATGGTTTTTACCTTTTAAAAAATATGATTCATTGTTTTGACAGTGAGAATTAATTTTAAATTACTTACTAAAAATTATGTGTTTCTAATTTTTAAAAATTGATTCCATATTTGGAATAATAATTTCTAAATTATGTAAATAGGTCCCTTTTATTTTTGGACATTATAAATTGTAACTTCATTAATTATTTTTACTTACCATGGTTAAAGGTTTAATCTGGTAAATAAGGGAAGAAAATAATATTATAATAATATTAAACTACTATAATACGTTTCTTAATCCTATTGGATGAGATATGGCCAACAAGGATCATCATTGGGTCAATTTTAGGACCCCATGGTGCCACTTGGATGTGATAATGACATGTTATAATAATTAATTTAATGTAAAGAGAAACATAACAAAAAATGTATCTTTTTACTAGAATGATTTTAAGGTGGGGTTATATAAATGAAATATTTAACTATAAATAATCATTAAAAATAAAAAAAATATTTCCTACATCATGGTATTTTATTTATTATTATTATAAATTAAATCAATAAATATATTAATGACACAATGATGATGCATTGATTACCTTATTAATAGATGATTCAAATAATTGATATTACAAATATTAAAATAAATGTAATTTGATAATTTTAATTCCATAAAATAATTTTATGGATTATTATGATATTTCATATTTTATTTAATGTAGTTTTCTGGAATGAATAAAGTTGTTATGACTTAAAAAATCAATTACTAAATACTGTAAAAATATACATAAATGAGTTTTTAGAATAAATACTATTTGATTAAATGATATAATTATCATAAAAATCTAATATTCATATAAATGACTTATATATTGTAAACCATTTAATTAATGATCCACTTGAGGTTTTATTGTAATTTTATAGTTGGTATATCAACAATATAGTGAACAAATACAAGAAGATATGGTAAGAGTTAATTTATATAACTAAGGGTTAAAGCCAAAAGATAAGGATAAATCTGTGAGCTAAACTTTTCTAAAAAATGTTGGTTGAGATCATGTAGAACCATACTCATATTATCCTAGAAAAATAGTACTTTTAACTATTGTAATTCAAAAACCAATTTATAATAAAATAATATTTAAAGACTTTCCTAATGTTCCCATCCTCCCTCTTATAAAAGGCCACCACCTATAACCACTTACACACACCTATCAAGCCCCTTGGATCATCCAAATTATTCTCAAATAATATCAAAACATACCTTAGTTCTTCTTACAAGACTTACCTTGGGAAGAAGTAAACTCAAGGAATCCTTTTGGCTCAAATGAGAAGGAGATACCCAATTTAGTGATAATGTCTTCTCTCAAGCTCCGTTCATTTATTTTCCTTCTCCAACCCCATAAGATCTCTTTATTACATTATTTAATAACCAAAATAGTATCATAAATATACTAGTTTGTTTTTATGATAACGGTTATACCTACATTTACACACATCTCCATCTAATGGACATAGAACATACTGTTTCTATGTACGGTGAACTACTGCCACACGAAATGAGGATAGTTAAATTCTCTCATACCACCTCTCATGGTGGCCATTATGATGGTACTATTTTTATGTATGATATATATTATATTTATATTTTCCCAATTATTATGTAATTTTCATTTAGAATATACCGTTATGCTTTCCATGTTGTGAAAATAAGATAATTTCGTTTGAAGAAGTGTGGACTACCGCCCTCTCAAAGTGATATGACTCATTCCCGGTATACATGGAACATATAAAGGATGATTTTATTAAAGAAATGAGACATAAATGAAATTAATATAATAATGGTATTTTAATATACATTTATATAATTTTATTTCTATTCTTTTAATATAAAAAAGAAATGAAAGTAGAGTTCATGCGTACACACGACTAACCATCTACATCAATGGTGAATTTCATATATTATCTCAAAAATATTATGATACTATAAATACATATATACTAGAAAAATATGATATTTAAATCATTAATAATATTCTGGAGATGATGGATGTTTTACTACATGTTAAATTTACATCAAAACAAGTTCATTTTTGACATATGTACTGAATATCGAGAAAACGTATGATATGAACTTAAATAATTATGTAATTTTTATAACATGTTATAAAGTGATATAAAAGGAATAATAAACTTAAAAAGGTTCTAAATATTTTATAAATTAACCTATGTTTATTATTCAGGATCGTAACAATTGTACGTGATGATTCAGACTCAAGGTATAGGACTTCATCTCAATCTCCCTTCATTTAGGAATATTTTTATAATATACACCTATTTAATTTAAATAGTGTATAAAAAACACTTTGACTTTTAATTTCATTCAATTGTTTTCAATAGGAATCTTTTCTATGAAGTTATTTACTAAATGAAAAAGGGATTTTTTTAACATACGCGGCGATAATAAACTTTCTGCCGATAAGACCATTATTTGGTATTTGGAATCTTCTACAAGACGTAAAGTTTTTAAAAATAAAAGTAAATAAGATATTCCTATTTTAGGTATTTTGGTATTGAAAATGGTTTTGATCAAGTATTTCTTATGTCTATATCTTGAAATAATATCTTATAATTTCAATTTGGAAATGTTATTTTTCCATTATTTTTTTTATGTGTTGTGATTATATATTGGTACATGGACATTTTCTGGGTGGTTACGTGATAAATCAAAGATGGGTGGTTACATGATAAATTGACGATGGGTGGTTCTGTGATAAACCTAGAATGGTTGGTTACATTATAACCTCCAATGCATTAGGTATGAGAGTCATCCATATGGCTATTGCATTTAGTGATATGAGAGGAAGTGAAGAGAATGGTTATTACATTTAGGTATGTTTATGTCCCAAGATACCTTTACATGTTATATGTTTATTTATACGAGCTTTATGGTAATATTTTGGTTACAAAATGGTAATAAAAGAGCTTATATCCAGTGAAGTATATCTACTACTTCTTGAAGGTAAACAGTATTAATTTATGATAAAATATTCATGGTTAACATGTTTTCACAAGACAAATAGTTTTCATTATTTATGTTTCCAATACTGAGATTTTTATGCTCATCCCAAGTTTTTAAATGTTTTTCATAGGAAATCAAGAAGAATAGAGTCAAGTATGGGATGAAGGAAAATACATTCTATTTAAAAATGAAACAAAATAATCCCATATAATAATCTAATTACATGGGATTTCAGGGACATTACATTACCCCCACCTTTAGGGATTTATATCCTAGTAGTTAAAAATTAGGGATAAACAATCAAATGGGGGTACTAAACTCGGATTTGAGCATCCGACTCCAAAGTTCTATCCTAGATATTCATGTACTGCCACCAAACATGCACATGAGGAGTGGACCATCCACGAAGGACCCACTCCTCTCAATCCTCAATCTCTACTGGGAACTCAGCAAATGTCGCCCCATCGTCAATATCCTACACACCCCATATGATGATGTGTGATGAATCATGCACATACCTCCTTAGCTGTGATACATGGAGGACATTATGCACCGGGGGCATCTATGGGGGGAGAGCTTGGTGGTATGCCACCTCGTCAACTATGATCAGAATATGAAAAGGTTCGATGAACCTCATCGATTGCTGGTCTCCCGGGCCAAATCTCCCCAATCCTAGTCAAGGTGAGACCAGAAGAAACACATGGTCACCCTCATTGAACTCCAAGGGAGTCAATTTTCTATCAGCATAAGATTTATTCATGCTCCGTGCAGTCCTCATCCACTCCTAGATGACCCGCACTTTCTCAGTGGTAGCCCGTGTCATCTCTGGACCCATGAGTGTTTACTTCCTTAGGTCTTCCTAGCACAACAGTGACCGGCATGGTCTCTAATATAGCACCTCAGATGGTGGCATACTAATGGTTGAGTGGTATTTATTGTTCTATGCGAACTACACCAGTGATAGGTGATCCTCACAACAGCGCCCAAAGTCCAAGATGCTAGCACATAGCATGCCCTAAAAACAAGGATAATTATATCCGTCTAACCATCAGTCAGGGGGTGGAAAGTAGTACTCAAGCGTAGTTAAGTCCCAAATGCCTCCTGAAACCCCTTCCACAACTGGGATGTAAAGCATGTGTCTCGATCCTAGACTATCGTTGATGGGAATCCGGGGAGTCGAACTATCTCTTGTACGTATAGCCGTCCCAAGCTCCCTACTGAAGTCTGCTACCAGATGGGTAGGAAGTGGGCCGACTTGGTGAGTCGGTTAACAACCACCCAAATGGTATCATGCCTCCAAAATGTGTGGGGTAAAATAGTCACTAATTCCATCGAGATAACTTCCCATTTCCACTACAACACCTCATAGGGTTTAATCAAGCCTCCAAGATCCTAATGCTTAGTCATCACTTGTTGACAAGTGAGGAACCATGAAACGAACTTCGCTACTGCATTCTTCATCCTCCACTAATGAAAAACATGCTTTTGTGACGGGCTATTTGCAACGAGATTAATTCTCGACACAAATAGTCCATCCTAGATGTTATTTGTGACGGGGGTTTGACCCATCACAAATAACTTATTATTTGCGATGAGATTTGGGTTCTCGTCGCAAAATGTAATGCGTGGTTTGGCGCGAGATACGCGCCAAAGCACGAGAAGGTTATTTGCGACGGAGGAATCCCCTCGTCGCAACTACCGGCGGTGGTAAATGGGTTTTTGCGATGGGAGGTTTTCCCGTCGCAATAAGTGTGTCGACATGAAACTTTTTGCGACGTGACCTGTCACAAATACCCTTTCTACCGCCGACAACAATTAATGTGGGCAAAGGTATTTGCGACAGGATACCAGTCGCAAATAGTCCAGTCGCAACTAATCTAATCTATATATACCCCCCTCCGTATATCTTTCTCTTCCCCTCGATTCTTATTTTCTCTCTCTCTCTAAACTCTATTTTTAGACTTAAAATTTCTCTAAGTTGGTTTTTTACGGAGAATTTGCGATGTCGTTTACATCAATAGGAGATCAAGTTTAAAAGTATTTAAATTTTAATTAATTTAGTATTTATGTCATTTTTATGTTTATTTTGATTATTGTTGATTAGTTGTAGTTAAATTAGATTTAAATTTTTTTTGATATCAGTATTTATTAGTAATAATAAATTGAAATTATTTGTACTAATTCTTAATAATTAGTAAAAATTACAGGTAATTAGTAATAAATAAGAATAATTAGTATTAAATAAGAATAATTTGTAATAAATAGGAATAATTTGTAATAAATTTGAATAATTAGTAATAAATATGAATAATTAGTAATAAATAGGAATAATTAGTAATAAATAGGAATAATAAGTAATAAATTGGAATAATTAGTGATAAATAAGAATAATTAGTAATAATTAGGAACAAATAGTAATAATTAGGAATAATTAGGAATAATTAGTAGTAAATAAGAATAATTAGTAATAAATTGGAATAATTAGTAATAAAAAGTAATAAATAGGAATAAATAGTAATAATTATGACCAATTAGTAATAATTAGGAATAATTAGAAATAATTATTAATACTTAGGAATAATTAGGAATAAGTTTTAATAATTAAGAATAATTTGAAATAATTGGTAATAATTAGGAATAACTTGTAATAATTTGTAATAATTTTTAATAATTTTTAATAATTAGGAACAATTCAGAATAATTTGTAATAATTTGTAATAATTTGTAAAAATTTGTAAAAATTTGTAAAAACATGTAAAAATTTGTAATAATTTCTAATAAATTGTAATAAATATTAATAATTTGTAATAAATAGTAATGAGTAGTAATAAATAGTAATAAATAGTAATTAATAGTAATAACTAGTAATTAATAGTAATTAATAGTAATAATATGTAATTTATAGTAATAAATAGAAACAAATAGTAATAAATAGTAATAAATAGCATTAATTAGTAATAATTATTAATAAATAGTAATAAATAGTAATAATTAGTAATGATTAGTAATTATTAATAATAAATTGTAATAAGTAGTAATAAATATATTAATAATTAGAAATAATTAGTTATAAATAGTAATAAATAGTAATAATTAATAATAATTAGTAATAAATAGTAATAAATAGTGATAATTAGTAATAATTAGTAATAATAATTAATAAATAGTAATAATAAGTAATAATAAGTAATAATAAGTAATAATTAGTAATAAATAGTAATAAATAGTGATAAATACTAATAAATAGTAATAAATAGTAATAAATATTAATAATTAGTAAATATTAGTAATAATTAGTAATAATTAGTAATAAATTGTAAAAAATAGTAAAAAATAGTAAAAATAGTAAAAAATATTAATAAATAGTAATAAATAGTAAGAAATAGTAATAATTACTTATAATTAATAACAATTAGCAATAATTAGTAATAATCAGATATAATCAGTAATAATTAGTAATAAATAGTAATAAATAGTAATGAATAGTAATAAATAGTAATAAATAGTAATAATTAGTTATAATTAGTATTAATTAGTAATAATAACTAACAATTAGTTATAATAAATAATAATAAGTAATAATTAGTAATAATTGGAAATAATTAGAAATGATTAGTAATAAATAGTAATAAATAGTATTAAATAGTAATAAATATTAATAAATAATAATAAATAGTAATAAATAGTAATAAATAGTGATAAATAGTAATATATAGTAATAAACAGTAATAAATATTAATAAATAGTAATAAATTGTAATAAATAATAATAATAATTATTAATTAGTAATAATTAGTAATGAAAGGTAATAAAAGGTAATAAATAGTAATAATTAGTAATAAATAGTAATAATTAGTAATAATTAGTAATAATTAGTAATAATTAGTAATAATTAGTAATAATTAGTAATAAATAAAAATTAACAGTAATAAATATTAATAAATATTACTAATTAGTAATAATTAGTAATAATTAGTAATAATTAGTAAAAATTAGTAATAAGTAGTAATAAATATTAATAATTAGTAATAATTATGAATAATTATGAATAATAATTAATAATTACGAATTATTAGTTAGAAATTAATAATTTGTATGAAATTGTAACTATTAGTAACAATTAGTAACAATTAGTAATAAATTGAAGCAATTAGTAATAAATTGTAACAATTAGTAATAAATTGTCACAATTAGTAATAAATTGTAACAATTAGTAATAAATTGTAACAATTAGTAACAATTAGTAACAATTAGAAAGAAATAGGAGCAATTAAGATGAAATTTAATTGTAATAATTTTTAATTACTTGTAATAACTTGGCACAATTTACAGCAGAATTACAACACTCCTTTTTCTCGATGAATCTTCTCCTTTAAACATTCACCAACTCAAAACATTATGAAAAGTATGATTCTATGTTTGTATATCCAATCTTGTATGAACGAGTTTGAATATTCATTCCTAGGACCACATTTTTCATAATGTGTTCATGCGGTGAAAGTTGCAAGAAGATGATTCATTAACCAAAGGGGGATCTTTTGTCTGACGGCTCATTTACTCGCAAATTTCTCATATAGAAATCACAATGATGAATCTGATCGGAGGCACACATATTCATTCTCGTATGAATGGGAATAAATATGCATACATCCGAGCATATTCCTCATTGTGATTTTGTGTGAGAATGTTTCCAGTAAATGAGCCATTGGACAAAAGAGTAGCCATCAATCCACTAGAAATTGTGTCGCCCATATGTAATGGTAATTATTAAGAAGTAGTTTTAATTATTTATCTTTTTTATTTCAGATAGTGTTTTTTAAATTTCAATTTATTCAAAAACAGTAATGATTTTATTTTTTTTGAAAAATATGGAACAATGAAGTCAACAACTGCCAATTTTAGATGATCACTCTTGGATAAATTAGTGTAGAAATCCAAATGTTTCTGGTTTAAATCCTATATATATTGAGGGTGTTAAAGCTTTCTTATAATTTGCATCATCAAAACCAGAATACGTTTCAGAAGGCACAATAATGGGTCCTTATAAAAAATGTTCTCTGAGAACGTTTAACACATTTGACAAGGTTGGGGGACATCTCTTGCGGTTTGGTTTTCAACCAAATTATGTTTTTTTGGTATCAACACGGTGAACGTAGTTCCAGATAAGATACTAATAACTAGATTCCAAATCCATCACAGTTTCAAAATTTAGTACATGATGTTGTAGGTCCATCTGTTCAACAAACTGAAACACAAGATGATATTGATTTAACTCTTGAGTTGGCACCAGTCGAATTTTATGAGTTATTGAGGTCTACTGAGGATGCATTATACCCTGGTTGCAAGATAAGAAAATTAGAAGCGGTTAAAAAATTTGTGGCTATTAAATCAGATAATGAAATGTCAAACAACTATTTTGATAAGACATTTTCCTTGGTTAAAACACTATTACCTGAAATATATGTGTTTCCTAAAAGTTACTGTGTGAGCAAGAGGTTGGTTCATAATTTGGGCCTTAGTTATCGGAAGATTCATGAATGTCAAATTATTGAATCTTATATTTTGGTGAAGATGATTTATTGGATAGTTGTCCCACATGTGGAAAATCGAGGAATAAAGAAGCCCAACCAGGGAAATCTGGATTTATTCCAGTAAAACAGTTGAGATATTCCCCCCTTACACCTAGGTTGCAGTGTTTATTTATGTCTCAGAACACATCGTCAATGATGTCATGGAACAAAACCAAGATTTCAATTGATAAAAGCATAAAACATCCATCTGATGGTAATTGATGGAAACATTTTTACCTTCTGCATCCGTATTTTTCTTTATAATCCCGAAATGTGTGATTGGGTGTTTCTACTGATGGTTTATTTCTGTTTGTCCTTATGGTTGTCAGTATTCATGTTGGCCTGTCGTTATTATTCTATACAATTTACCTCTATGAATGTTGATGAAGGATCCCTATATAGTTTTGAACTTTTTAATCCCAGGAAATCTGAAAAAGAATATTTACAATTATTTAAAACCATTGATTGATGAGTTAAATGCATTGTGGAGTGATGGTGTTAGTACTTATGATGTTTCTACGAATCATAATTTTATATTAAAAGCTGTATTGATGTAGACGTATGGAATGTTATCTGGCTAGAGTACACATGGTCCAAAATAATTTCCTTATTTTATAAAAGACAACAAAGCCTTTATGCTCGTCAATGGAAAAAACTTCCTATTTTGACTGTCATCACAGATTTTTTCCAACTGATCATCCTTTTCATAGGAACAAATCTCATTTCAGAAAAGGTACAATTGAAAGGGATGGACCTCCAAAAATGATCTTAGGTACATAGTTAAAATTAGTTGTATTTTTATTATCTCCCATCATATTTGGGCCTACAGTAAACCAACAGAAAATTCATTGCTTTGGAAAAGAACATAATTGGCTAAAACGAAGGATTTTTTGGGATCTTCCATATTGGTCTGATTTGTTAGTCAGCCACATGATGGATTTCATGCATATTGATAAGAACTGTTTTGATAATTTATTTCATACAGTTTTGGATAAACCAGATAAGACCAAAGATACTGTAAAGGCACGATTAGATCTTTCCCAAATTTGTAGGAGACCAGAAATTGAATTATTTAAATATGTCAAATCACAGAGGTTAATGAAGCGAAAATTGGCTTATACACTATCCAAAGAGTGTCACTTATTATTTTGTCAGTGGATTTCATATTTGAGACTTCTAGATGGATATGCTTCCAATTTAGGAAGATGTGTTATGAATTGTTATATTACAGGATTAAAAAGGCATGATTGTCATGCTATAATGGAGAGAATTATGCTGATTGGATCTAGAGGTTTGTTGAATTCTATGATTTGGGATTCTATAAAATACATATCATATTTTTTCGAGCCATTTGTTTAGCGACAATAGACTACGATGCGCTATGAAAACTGGAATAAGATGTTGTAGTAATTATATGTAAATTGGAAAAGATCCTTCTGCCTTCGTTCTTTGACTCAATGGAATATCTAATATTAAATTTTCCACATGAAGAAAAATGTGGAGGTCCAGTACAGTTTCGATGGATTAACCCATTTGAGAGATGCACGAATAAGTTGAAAAAAAAGTACGTAACAAAGTATCTGTTGAAGGCACAATTGCTGAAGCTTATTTTCAAAAAGAAATTGATTTTTTTTTCTGCTCTCATTATTTTAAATCTGAATATCCCTCAAAACACAATCACTTGGGATGAAATGAGGGGAATGTTAATGAATAAATGGACAATCAATTATCAATTTTTAATCATCCAAATCATGGTTTCAGTGGAGTTCATGAATGATGTCTTTCAGAGGATAATCATCATAGAGCTCATACAGATGTTCTGCTTAATTGTGAAGAAATGACATCATTTGTACTATGAGTGATTCTACCACTTATTCTATAATTTATGTTATGGTCTGTAAACTTATTTTATTTATAGGATATATGATAATAATATGAAGAAACAACTTCCCCAAATTATTACAGCTTCTCTTGAAGAACGTATACAATTTCTTTTCTCAATGGTTTCAAAAACTAGTAACATAAATTATTTATGGTTTAATATCCATTCCGTTTATTATTTATTTTATTGATAATTGTTTAAAAAAAATTTATGTGTCTCGACATGCTGATAAAATTGATAAGTGACTGTGTATATTGAGTAACCCATCACCCAAAATGGTTAAATCATATAATGCATATGTCGTGAATGGTTTTCAATTTCATACACGTGAATATGGGGAATAGAAAAACAATGAAAATTAGAGTTTTCTTGAGAGGATCACATCACAGTGAAACTAAAGTTGACTTTTATAGAATTTTGGATGAAATTATTATGCTGTGTTATCCAGGACAGAATTACATAACGATTTTTATATGTCGGTGGATGGATACACAGAGTGGATTGAATGTTCATCCGACTCATGGAATTATCGATATTAAATATAATACTTTTCTTGTTGTAAATGAACCATTTTTACTGGCTAAACAAACACATCAAATTTATTACAAAAAGTATTGTGCTACTTCAAGAGACTTGAGTGATGGGTGGAGAATAATAAAAATGAAATATTAGGAAAATCAGTTTACTCAAACTAAATGTGGTTCTGCTGAAGTGGAAGGAATTGAATTTTTTCAAGAGACTTCTCAAAATCCATATTTTTTTACAAAGAGACATGAATATCGATAATGACACCCAACAATTAAGGATCGACGATGAAGAAGATTTTAATGATGTTAAAAATCAATTTGAAATGACAAGAGATGAAGAAACTGAAACTCTTATGGATATTGATGATGCTGAGGAGGAAGATGAAGACATTGACATTGACAGCTATGGTGATGATGATGAAGATGGAAATTTTCATAGGTAAATGCTGGTTATAATCATAACTAATATATATCTATATATAATAGTTATTTTATAATATCTTCTGAAAACAATCATTTTATGTTTCAGATGGATCTTGATCTATTTCGCGAGTTGCAGCACATCTTGGCCTCGATCCATGCTCACAGAGTTATGGTAACCTGTATATTTTAGTTAGATTTCATTTATTTATTTATATACATACTAATTGTTTGATTATTTATTCTTTTTTCATAGTTTTGTGCATGTAGCTGTTGCATAGGGGAGCACTATCTTGCACAATTATTTTTCTCAGCCATGGATCACATGGGAAGAGATTCCCGTTGATGTGCATCTCAACATGTTCAATCATTGGATGGTACATACATAATTTATATTTATTTTGAAAATTATTTTATTAATAACTTTATATTATAAATTATTTGAAGGGTTTATTGTATCCCATTGATGATAGCATGCATGACGCTATCCACGCGATATGGAAGGTGTCTATGCATTACTGTTTCTGTCATTTTTTGCCCAATTTGAGAAGAACGACCATTATCAAAGCCGGAGTGACATAATTTGATGAGTCGTGTAGAGCTCACTGACTAGGGTACATTTTATCTCATGTTTCAGATGGATTATGTTTACACAGGTTGGGTGGTGGATTTCAGAGGAGATATTTAGTGGCTCGGCAAAACTGGGGGAGATAAGAAGTGACGCGTCGATCTGGTAGCCGTACATTCAGTACACATAGAGAGCATCTGGTAAATAATTTTTTAAATATTTTATATAACTTTAAATATAAAAAGTTTATTTTATAATTCTAATGGTAGTCGAGCATCCCAATATTACAGAGTATGACATTTATCGGATGATGTACACTGATCCAGCCACATGAGAGATTAGTGTTGATCGCTAGCATCAGATTGTGGTTAGTATTATTTTTTTCAGTTTGAAAATTAACTGCATATAATATTTTACAATTTTAATTTCAAATTGGAATTGAAGGAGTCATATGATGTTATGACCTCTGAGACACATGGTAAGAGTCAGGATGAGACGACTGATCAGACCAGTGCCTGCCATTTCAATGAGGTGGCATGGATGCAGGTGACTCAGTATAGCTTTTAGAAGGGCCGAGTAGTTGGTATCAGCTCTCATTTGACTCCTGGTACTTATTCTGGAATTGTTGCGATGTCGGCGTCTGGCTCGAGAGGAGCTCCTGGAGAGGCATCATCATCAGCCTCATAGTATCAGGAGCAGTTACAAACATAGATTGAGCAAATAGAGAGTTTGCAGAATCAGCATGAAGAGATGAATCTGCAGTAACAACCACAACAGTAGTAGCATGAGGAGGAGATGCATTGATGGCAGTAGCTACAGCAGCAGCAGATGGAGTACATGCGTCGTCTGACTCATAGTTTATGGATGATGTTTCTTCTACCATCTCCTACAGCTTCTCCACCTCCTCTAGAAGATGAACCCTAGTGATTTTTTATATTAAAAACATTTGAATTCATGATTTGGTGTAATAATAACTATTTACAGTTTCTGTCTCTTATATTGGTGCAAATATTGCATAATTGTTTTTTATTTTTAATATTATATTATTTATTATTAGTATTATTTTTTTAATATTTTTTTATTTTACTAATAAAAATAATAATATTTTATGATTTCTTTTATTGGTTTATAAATATTGAGAATTTTAATATTTTTTTTATTATTGTAATAATATTAATATTAATTTTTCATTAATTATAATTTTATTAAATATATTTCTAAGTATTACATTTTTTAATGTTTTTTTTATTTTACTAATAATAATTATAATAATAATTGATGATATTTTTATATTTTTTTGAGAATATTGAGAATTTTAATATTTTTTATTTTTTTATTATTTTAATAATATTAACATAATTTTTCATTAATCATATTTTTATTAAATATTTTTTTTGTATGTTTAATATTTGCGACATGGCCTTTTGCGATGGGCTCCCAACACAAATAGTTTAGATATAAATTCTTAAAAATATTATTTGCGACAGGACGATGACCCCGTTGCAAATACTATTTACGATGGGCCCATCGCAAAATGTTTTTATATATAATCTATATAATCAGAGACTTATTTGCGATGAGCCCATTAAAAAGGTTTATTTATATATAATGTATATAATCAGAGACTTATTTGCAACAAGAAACTTTCCGATCACAAATACATATTTTTTGGGACGTGCCCATCACAAAAAAGAGTATTTGCGATGCCGTTTTCTATAATGGGCTATTTGTGACATGGCCCCATAGCAGAAGCCTATTTGTGATAGGATCTCGTCGTAAATATCTCGTCACAAATAACTCTAATTCCAGCAGTTCTTGGCCACCAGTATTGACATCAGAGGTCCTGGTACATCTTTTTCCACTCTTGGATGTACCACCAAAGGGGAGGTGTGGACCTCCCTCATAACCACCTCACGCGATTCCATTGGCACAATAATGCATCCCCTAAAAAGTATGATGTACTCCCCACCTATCGAATATCCGTAAAAAGCTTGTCCTGAGGATAACTAAGCATGTCGGACCTCATAGTCAACATCCACAAACTATGCATCACTAACATGTTGTAATAGTGGGGGAGTGACATCCATCAAATGAAGATGAGCTTCTCCATCACTGTCCACGATAAACATCAACATAGTGGCTAACTTCTCTGACTCCTGACTCAACAACTACAACTTGAAACTCTTGCAGAGCGCATCCGCTAGTATGCTCCCATTCCAAGGAGTATATACTATCTCAAATTCATAGTCTTGGAGGAACTCTGTCCATCGTTTCTGCATCATGTTAAGGTTCTTTCGGGAGAATAAATCCCTAAGACATTTGTAGTTGGAGTAGATGGTAAACCGATATCCCATTATGTAGTGCCCCCACATCATCAAAGAAAAGACCACTGTTGTTAGCTCCAGGTCATGGGTTGCATAATTTTTGACATGCTCCCTCAACTTTCATGAATCATATGCGATCACTACTTTCCCCTGCATCTATAAAAAATCCCATCCAATCCCTCATGCGCTTGCATACTACAACCTACCCAATTCCCTTCTTTGTTTGTTGCAATATAGGGTCACTCATTAGTATATTCCTCAGCTAATGAAAACATTACTATCACTTCTCTGCACACATGAAGGGATGTGACTACTGTGCCAGATATGATAAGGGTGATGATACCCTATATAATTCAAGCATTATTTTCCAGTAGCATCCATCCAAACAGAGGAAACTTTGCACCTCAGTCGTGCTCTTGGTTGGCTACCAAGAAAGCACCACCTATATCTTTAATGGATCTACTGCAAATCCAGCCTCCGTAAAGACATGTCCATGAAAGTGGAACTCCCTAATCCGGAACTGAAGCATTAAGATCTTCCCATAAAGAAAGCTCTTTTAAAGTGTATCCAGGACTATTCCCATGTGTGTAGCGGGCTCCTCCTCAAACGTTGAGTACACCCGAATGTATTCAATGATGACCACGATGAACCGGTCAAAGTAAGCCTAGAAGATCCTTTTCATGAGTCCCATGAAAATATATGGGGAATTGGTCACACCAAAAGGAATCAACAAAAACTCATAGTGGCCATACCGATATCGAAAGACTTTATTCATTACATACTATTCTCATATACAAAGCTGATGATAGCCAAATCGAAGGTCTATATTTGAGTACCAGCTTTCTCACTTATACTGATTGAATAGGTCACCAATCCCTGGAAGTGGATACCTATTCTTCAAGGTCTCCTAATTTTGGCACAAGAAGTCCACACATGACCTCAAACTCCTATCTTCCATATTGAGAAAAATACAGGGGTTGCCCATGGTAAAACAATGGGTTTCACGAAGCACTTCTTCTTCAAATCATTCAGTTATACCCTCAACCCACGAAGCTCCACTAGAGCCATCCGATATGATTGTTTCGATATAAGTGTCGTTCTGAGGTATATATCGATGGAAAAGTCATCATCCATGTGAGGGGGTAATCTCAAATCATCCTAAGAAATTGGTATTCATACTCATCCACCATTACAAATAAATGGGGACTCTTCTCATCCACCGCACTGATCGTGAGGCTAGAAAAATAGGGAGTGATCAGCTGGACCCTCCACTGAGAAAGTATTTCATGTCTTATATGATCTCCCATTTCGCGGGTGAAGGAGAAACTGGTCCCATATTCACAGACACAACACACTCTACACCTAAAATAGTCGATCTGATCATGAACTATGGATAATTAGTCCATACCCAAGATGGTGTCTTAAGGCCTCGACACCACTACTAGGAGATATCATCTAAAGCTCTCACCTCCAAGAGTAATCTCGCACTGTAGACCCTCGTGTGTTATATTTGAATCCCTTAATGTAGGAGTTTTTAATCGTAAGGATCGATCTAACGACTCTACTAGAATCTCCGAGATCTAAAAAAGTTTAGTGAAAGGAAAGAGTGACCAGAACATGTGTATATATGAAATAAAGCTAAGATGGAGAAGTCAAAAATTACACCTCTAATAATATCTGGAGCACCATGGTCATTGACCTCCATCTCCAATAGCTGGACACGCCCCTATCCACCATATCTCGGAGCCTATGTGGGACCACCTGGGGGTGGTGGTAGTAGCACCTTGAACCTGTACCCACCACCTGATGCTCAACTGGATCTGATGCTACATCCTCTGCTCTATGGGACAGCCTGATTGAACCTCTTCCTCTGCCTCATTTGTCCCTTGACTATCTGTCAGTCGTTTACATGGAGAGTTAGGAAATCACGATCCATGTCCCCCTGCCCGCCACATGAGTTGGACACTATGCTCCTCTGATGACTCTCTCTTCCCAGGGACTCTCGTACCCTCGATCCTGCATCTTGAAGTCATCCCCCAAAATTCATGTCTTTCTAGGGACCCTGTGTCTATTGCTTACTACCCACGATTGAAGAGTCTATTGCATGGTATCTACTAGTATCCCATGCTGCTAGCTCCAAATCCAGTAGGAATCTCCTCACGAGTAGGGCTCACCATAGAACCCCTGCTAATTAGGGATGCTAAGGGATACCATAGATTCCCTGATCTCCCAGTATAGTCCTTTCTCTTAAGATCGATCCCAGAAGAATGGGTCTCACACCATGTTCATGGAGTATCGAGAAAGCTCAGTGAATCTCACCGAGGACTCCTAGGCTGTCTTTCTACACTACTGTAGGTGCAGTAGCTCTTGTATGCACACTGAGCACAATGATGTTGGAATGAACTTATCTTTGAAGGGTCACTTAATGCCTATCCAAGTTAGGGCCACCTCATCATGTGTCTATATCATCAAGCTCCACCATCTTGATGTTGAGCCTTGAAGAAGGCTTATGGATAAGATCATTATCTGGTCAAGAGGTATACTTACTAAATAGAAGACTCACATAACCTCCTCGAGAGAATCCTCAGACACTAGGACACCAGTCTCCCCCCTAAACATATGAGGTCTCTATCTCTAGAACTCGTGTAAGGAAATAAGCCTACGTATGTCCTCAACCGGTACTGTCGGTAGAAACTATTATTCCAAAGGTGGTGGGTACACTGGTGCACCTCCTAGTGGAGCCATCTCTAGTAGCGGTCCATTTACTGATTCCTCTTCACTAGGCATACCATCCTTGTGGTCACGCACTGAAATCCTTATTGGTTGTCAATATGGTAGCATCTTGAAATAGATCACTAAGAGCCACGGTCAATAGGTTATACCTGGTGATCTAACTCTGACTCAAGAATAACATGAGGAAACACTTAATTCCTGTATGATGCATTCCACCAGTGTTTTTATGTATCGAGTCAAAAATAAGAATTCAGGGTCCTGCAATATGGATACGTTGGCCTCTACACCAACACTAGACCCTCCGAGCCTAAAAGTCAAACATGAAAAAATCAACACTATTTCCGCAAAACAAATCCAAATACTCTCAGTTCTTAATGTTAAACTGACCCCCTCTGATACGATTTGTTCACAACCCATCCCCTGGAGATCATGCTGCGGTTACCCCATGACTGCCTCCCAAAGGCCTGGGGCTGGCGACTAGTGCCGAAGGCATTATCTTGCAATTGGGAGGCATTTTATGAGTACTTATACACACAAAAACTCACAACCCTATCTCAAAATGTTGAAAAATAAAACATGCATACCACAAAGACAACCACTGAGAGTCGAGGTACAAGATGTAAGTAAAACGATCTATAATACAAACCCAATAAAAGAAAAGCTGTAAACAAGGGATTACAAGGTATCTAATAAACCATCCATAGAATTCCATACCTGAAGGGTAGGTGAAGTGGAGCTACCTCAAGATGTAGGAGTATGCCTCACCTATCCAATATCACTGGGAATAACCTTGTCCTAGACCACCAATTTCTCTGTTAAAACATTTGTTTGCTGCATATGACACAACATGTGCGAGAGAATCCTATGTAGGGGTGAGTAACACAATTCTTATTAGGGACCCCAATCCACAATGAAATGACTAAAATTAATGTACACATGATTTAATGGACAATTCACATAGGTATAACATAAAGAAAAGGAAGTAAGACTAACTGTCATAAGGCTTAACATATTTCACCACTGAGTGACTCATCCCCGACAAGTCACTAAGGTGTTACATTCCCTGAGGTCCGCTCGTATGTCATTCCACAGAGGACTTCCTATTGTCACTATGGTATGATCATTAGCAGGGCCACTGAGGTTGGATCATCAATTGGGCCACTAACGTCCGCTCCTCAGCCGGGCCACTGAGGTCCGCTTGTCTACCGGGCCACTGAGGTCCGCTCATATGTCAGGCCACTGAGGTCCGATTGTATCCCATCCCAGTAAGGTTTTCTCTTCTACTGGTCCATTAGGTCCGGTCACCACATCTTTCATATCACACCAGCCACATGATTTCTGTTCGTAGCATTCTTGAGTCTGTGAGAATCTACTCCTCATGAAATTCATCACATCTCAACATCCCTAAAAACACACTTGGAGTGTTGCAAAAGGAAAAGCTCATCATAAGGGTCCCAACATGACAAAAGGTCTCATAAATCAGATGCACAGTTGGGTGGTTATACCCATTTTTGTAAAAAGGTGTTAGTTAGTTCTGGGTCTGGTAGGACTTGGGCAGACCGACCAGACCAAATCTCAGTCAGCTGACTTGATTCGCATTAGATGACCCAAGCTGACCCATGCCTGACCTGGTTATGACTCGAAACTTTTGGCCTGGACCCAAACTGGCCAGGCCATGTTCGTCCGGCTCCGCCGCCTGGGGTAGACCGTCTTCTCCGACCTAGCCCGCCACTGCGGGCCGGTTCGACCACCACCGGATAATGCTATGACCACATCCCCTTCACATCACATGGCCAGACACCACCCCCATACGCGGTCCCAAGGACCGTGTGCTTGCAGTGACCTGCCGCCTGGTCAGAGGTCTTCAGTCCTAACATGGTTCCTTACTTTCACCATAGTTCTGCACCGCCCCAGCCCACTGTCCATGACCTCCCACTCCTGACTTTGCACCCCACTAGAACCATGGTTACACACTTCTATGACCTCCCCCACTGCGGTGAGACACCTTCTGCATGAAGATTTCAAATAATGTCACTGCCGACGGTGGCCTACCGTCTTCCCTAGTCTATCACGTCATGGTATCTACCAAGGGATCCATCGCCACCATCATTCGAGTCGGCGGCCCTTGCCGCTCAAATGGCCTTCCATCTCTACTACTACAGTTCTTTTTGGAGCGCATTTTTCATTATTTCATGAATAATATAAGAAAAACAAGCAGAAACGAAGAATATACATGGATCAAATGAAGGACGAATCACTAACTTTGTTTGTTTCAGCGTGATTCTTCCTTGTTTGGAGTTTAATGAATTATAAAACCAATGTGCATCCAACTTTCCATAACTCCCCACATGAAAAAAAACCCAAATCCCGCAAGTACAAATGATCGGCAGATGAACCTGTTAGTGGGTTGATCTGCATTTGTTGTTTTGAATGAAAGAATGGGAAAATTCAACTCATGATGAACAAAACCCCTACCTCGATGTTGGATCGTTCATGGATGATGACCACACCACTATCGTTCATTGGTTCTCAATTCATCATTGGTGGTGGTTCATTGATCGTAGCTTTCCTACACCAAATCTCCAAGGGTTCAAAGAAATCCTCAGTCGTTCCAATGATTGGTCTTAGGTAAACTCGCTAAATTGAAAAGATGTGTTTTAGAATTACTGTTCTGCTACATTGAGACATCGCTATGCTGTTTCATTTATCAAACAATGTTTATATTATAATACTAAGAAAATCATAATTAAAAATAAGATAAACTAAAAGAGTATTTTATTTTTCCTAAAGAAAATTATTTTATTAAATTTTCTTAAAAATTATTTAACATAACTTTTTCCCTTGACCCATGCTAGTCAAGGATAGGTCCTTATGTAAATTTGTAATTTCAGATGCAACTATGCCTTCACATATTTAATCGAGGAACCTATTTTGAATTTTCCGAAACTGCTCACATGGCCTATTTTAAATAAACACCAAAAAAGGTCAAATACTTATTCTAGGCTCATCGAGCATCAGAATCAGGCGATGTTCGAGCTCATAGTCTTGAAATAATAACATATAAAAAAAGTTACATGGAATATTTGGTAAATTACAGTTCAACACCCCCATTAAATAGGAATTGGATTCCTTTAAATCATCATGTGTGAACTAAGAAGTTAAAGTAATATAAGGAGATATATAATGAGATTGTTCAAAATTTGGAAACCTACCATCATCCCCAACAATTATGGATCTGAATCTCATATAATAAATTCAAAATCCTTGAGTTTATAAATGATATTTGTCTCTTGATGTAATTTTCTGTTATAATATATAATATATTATTATGCACATAAACAAACCAAAAAAATTAATTTATTTCATTAGTACAAACATTAACAGAAATTGAAAACAAAAGTAATTAAAATTACAAACATTACCATTGGACAAAAAAAATCTAAAATGGGAAATCACATATTTCCCCAATCTACAAGATTCATCCCCCCACTGCCAACACTATAGAGAAGAACCAAAATATTAGTAAACAAATTAAAAGATATGAAGATTTAAATATAAAACCATTATTAATATTGAGTATAATATTTAGTGAAAAAAATGATGTTATATTTGTAGATGGTTAGATGTCCATTGTAATAGTAATATAACCCCTGTAATAGTAACCTGACCTTCGAGAATAATTATGTAACTTTTATGAATAATAACCTTATTTTTGGAATAGTAATTTGAACTCAAAATTATAAAATATAAAAGATATAATATTAATCATGATTAATATAAGTAGATATAAATATTATAATATCAAAAATATAGCATGATTAAAAAACTCATTGAAAATATCTTCCCATTTTTAGTATATTATATTTCAATTTATTTAATAATAATCGTAATTTTTATATTAAAATATAAAATTACATATGATAGAAATTTATTTTAATAAATTGAATATATATTTTTCATACATCATGTTATAATTATCCGATAGTGATATTTTAGAAAATTTTATGAAATAAATTAATTTTTTGATGAATAGTAAAGTTAATATTTTTTATATAACCATTATATCTAAAATTACAAAACTCAATATGTAATAATGAAATAATCCTTAAGAGAACATGAGTTTTTGTGATGATAAATTTTATTTCATTAATGAGTTTTTAAAATATAATAAACATAATTTAAAATCCTAAAAAGTACTTTACAAAACCTAAAGTCAACTTTGATACATTAAAAAAACATTCCCCTTTTTCCACATTCTATTTTAATCAATTAATGAATTTGAATAATATATTATATTTAAATTATGAAACCTATAATATTATATTGATACATTACTTATATTTTAAAAAAATTCCATATTACACATTTTACCATTGATATATTATTTTATTTAACATTTTATTCTTAAAATATAGCTCTCCTCAAATATAAATACCCCCACACCATCCACTTGGAAAATGAAAAATCCCTTAGTTTCCAGAGATTGAATGGTTCCAATATTCATAATATCAATCCACTAAGAATACTTATAGAAATTCAGGATTAATCCAACTCCAAACATCAAGTAATTGTTAGTGTCGTACAATAGTAGCTACATCGAGGATTAAGTAATTTTATATCAACTCTTCATTTTTTATTTCTTCATCTTTTTTTATTTAATATTACACCACCCATTCCATAACTAAATTATATTAGATTAATTAGGAAATATGTTAAAATATATTAATGATTCTGTCCTATTTTTTGTATCATATTTTCTATATATATATATATATATATTTAACGTCCCTTCCCTTCTCTCATGACAATGTCCTATCAAATGTCAATTAACCACCTATGGAGACATTTCCATTTCAACACATATAACCATATTCAAGTATAGATTTTATAAACTATATATAATATATAAACATGTAATTATTTTTATCTAGTACTGTATGAAATAATTATACTAAAGTATAAATTACATTGGACAATATAACGAAAGAAAAGAAAAACATGAAATTATTAAGTAAAACATGATATCAATATTACAAACCTATAACCAAATAAATAAATTAATATAATAAAATTAATATAATTGATAAATATAGGTAAAAAAAATAATACAATATGGATCAATGTTTTATGGAATGTATGTTTATTATATACGAGGATCAAAATTTACAAAATAATGTGGGAATAAATGTAATGGGATTCTCAAAACCAATACATATTTATTTGGGTGATTCTTATTTCTAGAAATATTTAATATTTATATACCAATATTTTTATCTTAAATAAAATTTTAATATTATTCCCATTTCTATTCAGTGACATACTTGTTTCCACATTTACTTCTAATCCAAATACGATGATTTCTAAAAATACTACCTTTCCAAAACACATCATTTACACTTCTTGAGTTCTTTATTATTAACTCAATAATGATTATGATTGTGAAAAATATGTTTTCCCTCATTAATATTGGATCACAATGTTTTTCATGAAATTATTTTTCATTAAATCTTTACAATTAAAATTCATATCCATGGGTTATTTATTGACTACAATTGTTATATATTGTATGTGGCATGCATGATTGTGTAAATATTATAATGTTATCGGTGGGGTAAAAATTATATATCCCTACAATTCATTAGTTAATGTGATTTAATTAATGAGATAATGTGTAATATGCATGAAAATGAGGCTATATTTTTTTCACAATTATAATGTTATAATTATGACCATATGTTATGTGTGAACATGATGCTAGCTCTATTCACAAATATATTTGGAATTTGACCACTATGACATGGTTAAATATTATTACACATTTCCAAATTCCATGAAATTGTCACATGTTTCCCTCATAATGTTTTTGATGATCATATTCTTAAGATATGATGATTAATATTATTCCCACCCATGTATTATTGAATCATGCCCCCTATTCATCATATTAATGACCTTTTAGCTCATCAATTTCTTTGACGTTTATGCTTTGGTGATTATATATACAAAAGAGTTCGTGGTATTTTAGAAGGATAATGAATAAGGATTTAAATAAAGTTTTATGTTTTATTTTATATAAGTTACATATTAGCCTAATTTTTCCAATACTCGAATCCTTTTGATCCTGGATTTTTATCTCTATTATGTTATTCATAATTTAAATTATGTAATAGTTGTGTAATGAAGAATCAGATCAAAATTTTTGGTATCATAGTGTCAAGTTGTTATTTTGGGAATTAGGAATTTAAAATAAGAGTGAAAAAAAGAAATATTATCCTATGTATACATAAAAAATCTTATAATAATACTTATATAAAAGGATAAACAAACAGATCCTATAAGACATAAAATTAGTTTCAAATACATAATAGAATAAATCATTAATTTTTTACTTCTATTTGACTCATACCTTCAATATTTTATAAAATTTTGGGTATATGGGAAAACTAGGTAAACAACCCATGTGTGGGATAATACAATGACTATTAGAATGAAATCCACAATTCCATGGGAGGTGGAGTTCTATATTTTTCGGGGATGCTCACTATTCCATCTCAGGCTATGAATAATAACTTGATCATCAAGCAATGTATGTCCTCTCCAATAAGGATAAACTAGAAATTGAGTACATTATATGGATATAACCACTGATGTGTAGTGGAAATTCTGATCCACTTGTCGTGGAAGAGTGGGATAACTCAAAGAAAAATATCTTCTCTACAATCCATTATTATGAAATGTAAAAGGTGACTATGATCATCTATCAGTTAGACATAGAGGTTGAGAAATGGTGGTTGTGGATTAAGAAATCCAAACAAAATGATGAAATATATTATATGTAGAGGGAAAAAATAATAAAATATTTCTTAACAATTATTTACCACAAAATATTTGAAAAAAGATAGAGAGATAATTCAAAGAGATAATGAAACATTAAGGTGAATCAGTCAGTACATATGAATAAAACATCATAAGGAATGAATGATACACCACCTGATTTTTTATCAATAATGGTAAAAAAATTGATATATACATTAGTGTATTAAGACCACACATTCAATATGATCTATCTACCCAAGACATTCGTAGTCATGAATAATTTATTTTATTTTCCTCAAAGTATATATTGTGTTTGGTTAATGGTCCCATGGTTATAGAGACATGTAGAGAATAATGGAGTTTCAAGATTTTTGGAGAAGTTATAGAGGACAAATGATGATCTAATTACCCACATGTAAAAATTATTTAATGAAAAATCATATTAATTTTTAAACTATATGGGGAAATGATTCATGTGTGTGAGTGAATGTAATCAAGATAATGAATTTCAAAGAGACATGAAGATGATGAAAAAATTGATGGAGGAATGTAAATCACCTCCTAATTCACCTATAATAGTTCAATGAATCAACTATATTAATAAATTAATCTATGAAATCTATTGAACTAAATCATATGTATGACAACCCTGCTTTTTATTACAACTTAAACATGATTTATTTCATAATACTTCACTTGATACAACAAAAAATATCGAGAGGTTTAGTGTCTTTGGGGCTTAGGATCATTACATAAAAACTTAAAACATGAAATAAAACATCTTTATTGAAAACTTCCTTTACATGACCACTAAATTTCCTCGTACTTAGCATTGCATGGGATAACCTAAGGACATGCATAAGAAAAGGGTGATCTATAAAGCCCAGTAATGGAGTACACATGGAATAATATGAGGAGTAAAATACATGTCAGACAATAGGCATATCAATAGAACATAAAAGAAACATGAACATAAAGGCATGATAAAGCATGATAATCATAACATGGAAATGTGGCAATAACACTTAACATGGAATTAACATGAGCCAAGGCTCACTGCACATAAAGCACGAGTAAACCCTCATTGCACATGAAGCACAAGTAAACCCTTGTTGCACTTGAATTAGAATGAGTCAAAACTCATTGCACATGAAGTATCATGATACTATACTTTACCCAATGCATTGGAGCACTATAAGGGCGCACCCTTCTTAAACATTTCATTTCATGCATAAGTGTGCCACATGGATCATAAAACATGGATTCATAAAACATAAACATTTATTCCACGATAAAGGAATGTGGAATTCATACATGAAACTTTGTAATCAATAAGTAAAGTTTCATAAAGGTGGATACGCTTGATGGAGAAATGGGCATGGTATCCACTACAGAATGGCATTGGCTTAGAAAATCGGTGCGATTTCGGCAGCGTAACGGCATGACATAAGAATTCATAAAAAATGGTTGATGAGAGAGAAAGGGGTTCATCATCATATTTACATGTAATGGAAAGTAAGGAGGTCATATAGATAGATGTCCCAACAATTGTAATGGAATTAGATTCATGATACCAAGTTATTGCTTGAATGTAAAAGAAGAGAGAGAAGTTCCTTTCGGAATTTCGGCATAGTAACGGGTGTATATGGGAGGAATTTAATGAGATAGAAAGGGGTATCCCATCCTTCAAACAATAAGAGGGCAGTATGGGGGAGGTGCAAAACCATACCCCAGCATTCATAATTGAAATTAAAAGGGCAATACAACTTAAAGAAAATTGACAAAAATGAGAAAGGATGAAAAACCCTTACATGGAAGTGTGCTTCCAAGGCTAGAGAGAGTCTTGTGAGAGGCTTCTTGGGAGATTGGGGCACCTTGGGAGGATTATATAGAGAGTAAGGCAGAGGTTGGACGAACTCCAAGGTATTTTAGTGATGAGGAAGTGGGATCTTGGGTGGGTTTATATAGGAAAGGAGAGGGAATTATTTATTATTTAGGTTTGGGTCCCCTTACATTAAATTAATCCAAACCACAAACCATCCCATGGTTTTTGCCCATGGTTTTTGGAAAAGGGAAGAGGAAAAAAATATTTTATAAGGCCCAAGTTCGAACTTCTTAAAATAATAAGGTTGCTTATGTGGAGGTGAGTCACACTCCCATGGAAATTAATTTAAAAAGGCAAAGTGTTGAATAAGTCTTGAGGGGTCCATTAATGCTTTGAAAAATAAGTCAAAAAAACCCAAAATCACTTTATTTTAATGGTAAAACATATATTGGCAGAACATAAGGATTATATTATTTTATTACATCACCATTGGGTCATTATGATGTTATAAAACACATTATATATTTAAACAGTATTTAATTTTAACCCAAATATTTGACTGTCTCATAAAATTATGAAAAATTCACCATTGGATTACTTCGAAATCCTAATTCGAGAAATAACATTTATTTTATCTAAATAATTTTCCAAATATGTTAATTTTCGCTTTTAAAATAAAAAATGACATTTATCAAAAATTCACTGGTTTTGACAAAAATGGCATTCAAACCTTAATAAAAATTTTAATTGCATTCATAAAATTATAAGATCATTTATATTTAATAAAAAATTATTTTAATAATAATAATATTATTTTATTAAAATATTATTTAATTCAAAAATCCGTTAAATTAATAAAATTGATTTCTTAATTAAATAATAACTAAAAACACCATTTGTACTTTAAAAACTATTTACAATGTATAAAAAATGACTAGAAATTATATTCATTATTATATACAAAAATAATGTACATGAACATAATACTACTTATTTGTTACATAACCCGTTAAAACAGCTGCATAAGACCTAAGGGTAAGGTGTGCGATGGTGACAGACTCTTGGGGTGGCTCGGATAACATTGCTCGAGTGGTAATCTCTATCAACTTCCACTTTTCCCATAGACGGTCCCATTAGAGCTTGACATGGTGAAGCTCAGCTTGGACTTGGTCAAGGGCGAAGCCCAAGGATGCCACCTCTTTTCCGAGCTCCGACAAATGGGCTTCGTATGGGGAAATTCTACTGGATGAGGCCATTGCTTCCTTTGTCTGAGTAAATTGGATTTCTTAAGGTCCTATATTTATACTAATCATGTGATCATTGTTCAACGACTATATTAAAAAAGGTCAGAATTCATAACATAAAACCAAAGAAGTTTCCATCTTATAAAAACATTTTTCATAAAGACACATTTAACTGGATCAAGATGAAAATTTGGGTCGTTACAATATTCCCCCCTTAAGATATTTCACCCTCAAAATTTTCCTTTTCCCACACTAAAACAAATGTGGGTATCTCAGCTTCATCATATCCTCAGATTCCCAAGTCGCTTCTTCAAACTTGTGGTTTCTCCACAACAACTTGAGAGGGGCATTATCTTATTTCATAGAAATTTTTCTCTACAATCTAAGATCTTCACTGGTTTCTCCTCATAAGAAAAGTCCGTCTTCAAATTTTTCCACCTCAGAAGAGAGTACATGTGAAGGGTCCGGTATGTACTTCCTTAAGAGGGATACATGAATGACATCATGTACTTTGGCCATAGTAGGTGGAAGTGATAGTCGATAGTCCACAACCCCAACACGATCAAGACCCACGAAGGGGCCGATGTACCTTGGACTAAACTTCCCTTTCTTTCCAAACCTCATGACCTTTTTCCACAAAGATATGCATAGAAACACCATGTCTACAACTTTAAACTCAAGGTCTCGTCGACGATTATCCGCATAACTCTTCTGTCGAATCTGGGCTGCCTTGATATGATGCTGAATGGTTTTCAACTTCTCCACTATTTCCTCGACCATTTCTGGTCCAAGAAGCTTACGTTCACCGACCTCATCCCAACATGCCGGTGTTCTGCACCTTTTCCCATATAGGGCTTCATATGGTGCCATTTTGATGCTCGAGTGGAAACTGTTATTATAAGAGAACTCAACCAGAGGAATATGTTGATCCCATCCTCCTTTAAAGTCCATTGAGAACGCTCTCAACATATCCTCAAGTTTTTGGATAGTCCGCTCGAATTGGATATTAGTTTTAGGATGATTGGCCGTACTGAAGTTCAGTTCAGTATTCAGAGCATGTTGAAGAGTCTTCAAAAACTTAGAGGTGAATCTTGGATCTCGGTCAGACACAATAGATAGTGGTAGACCATGAAACCATACCACATCCCTGATATATATCCGTGCCAGTTGATCTAATGAGAAATCCTCCTGAATAGCAATGAAGTGTGTAGTATTTATTAGACGATCCACAACAACCGAGATTGAATTATTGCCTTTGGATGTCCTTGGATGTCCGGTGACAAAGTCCATGGTGATGTTCTCCCATTTCCATTCTGGTATGGGAAATGGTAGCATCATCCCCTTATACTTATGCCTCTCTGCCTTCACATGCTGACACACCAGACACTTTGATGTATATTCAACGATCTCCTCCTTCATATTATCCCAACGAAATTTTTCTCAGAGATCTCGATACATCTTTGTGCTCCCTGGGTGAATAGAGAAATTTGAACTATGTGCATCATCTAAAAGTTCCTTCTTTAGCTCCGGACTTGATGGAACACATAGTCTTTTCCCAAACTGCACAATTACTTCTTCATTAACATTAAACTCTGAGGATTTCCCTTTTTCAATAGCTCCCACTTTTTCCTGAATTCCCACATCATCCTTTTGATCATCCTTTAACATTTACAAAAGAGATGGTTGAACAATCATTTTTGAAAAGATTGATGATGTTCCCTTCTTTATAATTCCCACATCCATCTTCATCAAGTCTAAGAAGATTGGATCCTTCTCAATTCTCATCATTGATAGAATTGTTGGGTCCTTTCTACTTAGGGAATCTTCCACCTTGTTCGCTTTCCCAGGGTGGTAATGTATTGAATAGTCATAATCCTTGATAAGTTCAATCCATCTTCTCTGGCGCATAATAATCTCTTTCTGTATGAATATATATTTAAGACTCTTGTGGTCAGTATATATCTCACATTTCTCTCCATAGAGATAATGCCACCAAATTTTCAAGGCAATGATCATAGCCTCCAACTCCAGATAATGCGTTGGATAGTTTCGCTCATGGATTTTCAACTGCCTTGAGGCATATGATATCACCTTATCATTCTGCATCATCACAAAGCCTAATCCCTTCTTTGAAGCATCACTGAATACCACAAAAAGATCCCCACTTGTGGGTAAAGTGAGCACGGGTGCAGTTATAAGCCTCCTTTTCAACTCCTTGAAGATTTCTTCGCATTCATCACTCCAAGAAAACTTTACTCCCTTTCGAGTTAGCTTGGTAAGAGGGTTGGACAATCATGAGAAATTTCTCACAAATCGTTGATAATATCCAGCCAACCCCAAGAAGCTACGGATATCCATTACCGATGTTGGCCTCGACCATCCCTCAATTGCATCTGTTTTGGAGGGGTCCACAGATATCTTATTACTTGTGATGATTTGGCCCAAGAATAAGACCTCCTTCAACTAGAACTCACACTTTCTGTACTTTGCATCGAGCTTCTCCTTTCAAAAAGTCTCTAGTACAGTTTTAAATGGTCCTCATGATCCTCCTTGGTTTTGGAGTATATTAGAATATCATCTATAAAGAGTACCACAAATTTGTCAAGGTAATCTGTAAAGACTCTATTCATCAATTCCAGGAATATTTCTGGAGCATTGGTGCATCTAAAAGGCATTACTATGAATTCATAGTGCCCGTACCTTGTACGAAAAGCAATCTTGGGGGCATCATCCTTCTTCACCCTTACTTGATAATATCCCGACCGCAAATCCACCTTGGAGAAGTATTGTGCTCCACGCAGCTAATCAAACAAGTCATCGATTCTTGGGAGAGGATACTAGTTCTTTATCGTGATTTTTTTATGTTCACGATAATCAATGCAAAGCCGCATTGACCCATCCTTCTTCTTGACGAAGAGGACTGGTGCACCCCATGGTGAAGCACTTGGGCGTATAAACCCTTTATCCAGATTCTCCTGTAGTTTTATTTTCAGCTCTTCAAGCGCTAAAACATCCATTCTATATGGAGTCTTGGATATTGGTAGCATCCCAGGTATAAGTTCAATTGAGAACTCAACATCTCTTCTTGTAGGAAGACCAGGCAGTTCCTCGGGAAACACTTCAGCGAATTCTCTCACAATAAGCATTTATTCAAGGATGGTTTCTTCCTTGGACTCAATCATCTGAGCCAGATATGCATGCTCATAAGGAAGTAATATCCATGCTTGAGATGATGTACCTAAAGGAGATTCATCTTCCTCCTGACACTTTTAAAGAATCGGGGGTCGATTCTCCATACGGAGTGTGATTTGCCTCTCTCGACAATTTATATTGGCTCTATAAAAGGAAATCCAATCCATGCCATGAATTGCATCAAATTCCACCAGAGGGAGTATGATGAGGTTCACCACGAAATTCAATCCACAAATTATAACAGGATAAGACTTATATTCATGGGATGCAATGATTGCCCCATTTTCCATACTCACCGACATCTTTACTTCCATGATTTGTGGTGGTGCTGGGATTGTTCTACTAAACTTTTGAGATATAAAAGAATGCGTAGAACCTGAATCAAAAAGTATGTGCGCTATTCTTGAATGAATAACTAGCGTACCTGTCACCACTTCATTGTCGGGGTTCACTTCGGAAGAAGTGATGGAAAAATCTCTTCCTTACTATCTTGGAGGTTGTTGGTTGCCTCCAATAACCCTTGGATTAGGGCACTGATTTGCAAAATGACCTGGTTCTTTCCATTTTTAGGATTGAACAACGCGTTGAGGTTCGAACGGAGCATTCCTCTCCTCTATCGCAGCCGCGAGTCCTTCATGCCGACAATTAACAGCTAGGTGACATTCTCTTCCACACCTGAAGCATTACTTCGTCCCCTTAAGGAAATTTCCAGGGTGCTTCTTTCCGCACTTTTGGCAAGTGGGGTGTTGGATCTTCTTAGCACTGTTGGATTTATCCATCAGACAACCAGCATTGAATTCCACCTTACGCTTCTTGTCCCCATGATACCCTTGTGATTCCCCAATCTCCATTTCGACCTTGAGGGCACATCAAAAAATTTCTTCATAGCTGTCGAAGTCACGGATCGCTAATGCTTTCCGCAAGCTAGGCTTCAGCCCACCATAGAAGCAGTCGACCTTGCATTCAGTGGTAACGACAAAGCCGTAAGCGTATCGTGCAAGCCTTGTGAAGTTTTCCTTGCACACTCCAACATATTCTTCATATTTTTGTTTGAAGGAAAGGAAGTCCCTTTCCATCTTAAGCCGGAGGGTGCGCGGATAATATTTATCAAAAAACATCTTCCAGAAATCCTTCCATTCCAGTGCCTCAATCTCCTCCTCAGGCTTCGTATTTTTGATCAACGTCCACCATTGATCATCTTCACCCTCCATACGATAAGCCGCCAGGAGAACCTTCTCTTGTTCAGACCATTGGAGGATGGAGAATATCTTTACAATGGAGTTGATCCATTGTTCAGCGATTGTGGGATCGGATGATCCACTAAAAGTAGGAGGCCTTTGTCTCTTGAAGCTCTTGATAGCCACTTTTCTTTCTTAGGGGGGGGGGGGTTGAAAATTCCTCTTGACCCGTGTTTCTATTCAAAACTTGAGTTAGCTGAGAGAGAAGCGTGACAAAGTTCGCGATTCCCGCTCCCATTGGATTTGGCATCTCATTAGTACAGTCATCACACTGATCTTCACAATGGTTTTTAGCCCGAGTCCTCCTATTACAGGCCATTGGCTGGAATAAAAGTAAATTTAGGGGTAACACATAAAGGGTAATCCAAATACAAAAGTTGATGACTCATAAATAAACTTTTATTTCCTTAACTCATGAGTTTATAGGCTCTAATCTAGGATTTTCATGATCTACTTTATAACATATATTATTAGGGGTAATTTTTCATTAATAAGGGTTCATACTAAGATTGTGAATTTATCAAAAAAATTCCCTTGGGAGTGTCATAACCAAGAGTGCATCAAGGCCCGTTGTCGTGCACCAGTTCCCGTTCAAGTCTAGCTCAAAGCGGTGTTTTTGGGTTTTACTCCTAGGATACATCTGTGCAAGAGCCGCCTCAACCTGCTCATATCCAGACAGGGATGTATTTGTTTGTTAAACCACTTACTTAGTATTTACGAAAACTTAGATATGTTTTTATTGTACTTAGTCTTGTATCTAAGTCTTTACTAGGGTTTCTTAATCCAAAAAATAACTAAGCCTATCCTCTGATACGAACTATGACAACCCTTATTTTTATTACAACTTAAACATGATTTATTACATAAAACGTCAATTGATAAAACAAAGAAGATCGAGAGGTTTAGTGTCTTTGGGGATTAGGACCATTACATAAAAACATAAAACATGAAATACAACATCTTTATTGAAAACTTCTTTTACATGGCCACTACATTCCCTTGTACTTAGCATTGCATGGGATAACCTGAGGACATGCATAAGAAAAGGGTGAGCTATAAAGCCCAGTAACAGAGTACACATGGATATAACATGAGGAGTACAATACATGTTAGAAAATAGGCATATCAATATAGCATAAAAGAAACATGAACATAAATTCATGATAAATCATGATAATCATAACATGGAAATGTGTCAACAACACTTAACAAAGAATTAGCATGAGCCAAGGCTCATTGCACATAAAGCATGAGTAAACCATCATTGCACATGAAGCATGATTAAAATCTCGTTGCACAAGAATTTTCAGGAGTCAACACTCATTGCACATGACGTATCATGATACTATACTTTACCCAATGCATTGGAGCGCTATAAGGGCGCACCCTTCTTAAACATTTCATTTCATGCATAAGTGTGCCACATGGATCATAAAACATGGATCCATAAAACATAAAAATTTATTCCATGATAAAGGAATGTGGAATTCATACATGAAACCTTTTAATCAATAAGTAAAGGTGCATAATGGTGGATACCCTTGATGTAGAAATGGGCATGGTATCCACTACACAATGGCATTGGCTTAGAAAATCGGTGCGATTTCGGCAGCTTAACGGTGTGACATAAGAATTCATAAAAACTGGTTGATGAGAGATAAAGGGGTTCCTCATCATATTGACATGTAATGGACTATAAGGAGGTCATATACATACCTTTCCTAACAATTTTAATGGAATTTAGATTCATGATACAAAATTATTGCTTGAATGTAAAAGAAGAGAGAGAAGTTCCTTTCGGAATTTCGGCATAGTAACAAGTGTATATGGGAGGAATTTAATGAGAGAGAAAGGGGTCTCCCATCATTCAAAAAAATAAAAGGGAAGTATGGGGGAGGTGTGAAACCATACCCCAACATTACTAATTGAAATTAAAAGGGAAATACAACTTAAAGAAAATTGACAAAAATGAGAAATGAAGAAAAAACCCTTACCTGGAAGCGTGCTTCCAAGGATAGAGAGAGGCTTGTGAGAGGATTCTTGGGAGCTTGGGGCACATTGGGAGGATTATAGAGAGAGTAGGTCAGAGGTTAGAAGAACTACAAGGGATTTTAGTGCGGAGGAAGTGGGATCTTTGGTGGGTTTATATAGGAAAGGTAAGGGAATTATTTATTATTTATGTTTGGGTCCCCTTACATTAAATTAATCCAAACCACAAACCATCACATGGTTTTTGCCCATGGTTTTTGGAAAAGGGAAGAGGAAAAAATATTTTATAAGGCCCAAGTCCGAACCTCTTAAAATAATAGGGTTGCTTATGTGGAGGTGAGTCACACTCCCATAGAAATTAATTTAAAAAGGAAAAGTGTTGAATAAGTCTTGAGGGGTCCATTAATGCTTTGAAAAATAAGTAAAACAAACCCAAAATCACTTTACTTTAATGGTAAGACATATATATGCCGAATATAAGGATTATAGTATTTTATTACATCACCATTGGGTCATTATGATGTCATAAAACACATTATATATTTAAACGGTATTTAATTTTTACCCAAATAGTTGACTGTCTCAAAAAATTATGAAAAATTCACCATTGGATAATTTCGACGTCCTAATTCCAGAAATAACATTTATTTTATCTAAATAATTTTCAAAATATGTTAATTTTCCGTTTTAAAATAAAAACCGACATTTATCGAAAATTCACGGGTTTTGACAAAAATGGATTTCAAACCTTAATAAAAATCTTAATTGCATTCATAAAATTATAAGATAATTTATATTTAATAAAAAATTATTTTAATAATAATAATATTATTTTATTAAAATATTATTTAATTCAAAAATCCCTTAATTTAATAAAATATATTTCTTAATTAAATAATAACTAAAAACAGCATTTGTACTTTAAAAACTATTTACAATGTATCCAAAATGACTAGAAATTATATTCATTATTATATACAAAAATAATGTACATGAACATAGTACTACTTATTTGTTAGATAACCCCTTAAGACAGCTGTATAAGACCTAAGGGTAAGGTGTGCGATGGTGACAGACTCTTGGGGTGGCTCGGATAACATCGCTCGAGTGGTAATCTCTATCAATATCCAATTTTCCCGTAGACGGTCCCGTTAGAGCTTGACATGGTGAAGCTCATCTTGGGCTTGGTCAAGGGTGATGCCCAAGGATGCCACCTCTTTTCCGAGCTCCGACAAATGGGCTTCGTATGGGGAAATTCTACTGGATGAGGCCATCGCTTCGTTTGTCTGAGTAAATAGGATTTGTTAAGGTCCTATATTTATACTAATCATGTGATCACTGTTCAACGACAATATTAACAACGGTCAAAATTCTTATCATAAAACCAAAGAACATGACATCTTATAAAAACATATTTCATAAAGAGACATTTAACTGGATCAAGAGGGATTTTCCATTAATGAAACATTGGGTCGTTACAATATGTCCTTGAGGGAAATTAGTGTTAGAAACTACCCATGCCAAATGATAAAGTAATAGATTATTTAGTTACTAATACTAAAGATTAATATGAAAATGATGTTTTATAATGTACAATTTCTATTTAATCAATAATTGAAAATAATTTAATTGATCCATGTTATACACATTCCCATTATCTTACAATTTTTCAATAAAAGAATATTTTAATCCATGATACCTTGAAGTATAAATATCTATAAAAACAGCTATTAGAAAAATCATTGAAACCCACGTGTTAGAATCTTCTCTAATAAAAATATGTGAGTAGATTCTTTATGATAATATCTTAATAGATCCCTTGGTTGAATTCAATAATATTATATGTGTTGAATGGATCTCATTATATCGGGAACACATCAACTATCCAAAAAAATAAAATATGATGTCATATTGTGAACCATATCACGATCCTCTAAATATTAAACTATAGCCATGAATATCCTTTGTAAATTACATCAATGGTGTGGGTATTTATACCCAATTAATACGTATACCTTTACCAAAAGACTATTTCTAAAAAGGTATCATCCTTGAGGAAAATATCCTTGTTATGGAATATAATAATGTATTTGTTCAAGAGTTACCCAGAAATCCCCTAGATCGTGAGATGGAGTTATCAATAAAAATTACATCACATGCCACTCTTATCTCTAAATTACCCTATAAATGTGATAAAATTAACATAAAGAGTTAATGAAGCTATTGAAACTAGATTTGGAAAAATTGTTAATACACCATAGTGTATCTCCACGGGGTTACCCAATTATCTTTTTAATGAAAAAGGATATTTCAATGCTTTTGTGTATCAATTAATAGCACATCAATAAGATCCCTATAAGTAACAAGTATCCCTTCCATGGATTTATGAATGGTTCGATCAAATAAGGGGAGATCTATACTTCTCAATGGTGGACCCTTAATCTGGATATGAATAACTAAAGCTAAAGATGAAATATATTCAAAATAGTGTATTCTATAATAACTATTGAAACTATGTTCTTATAGTGATTCCCTTTAGAATTATTAATTCCTGTACAATCTTCATATATTTTATGAATACAGAATTTAGATTAAACCTCGAGAAAATTGTTGTAGTGATTATCCATGAAATTATCATTTACTCTAAGAGAATTGAGGTACATGAAGAGTACCTGGGGATTTTGTGAGAGACATTAATGATTAATAAAATATACAATATGTTCAGAAAATTTGACTTTTAGACGCAATAAGTCATATTCTTGGGGATCATGATGAAATGTGAGGTAATTTTTGTGGACCATTCAAGGAAAAAGGAAATTGAGGAATTTCCTAGACCCACTAGTGTCCCAAAGAAATATGTAGTTTTATTGGATTTTATGGGTACTACTAACATTTTATCATGAATTTATCATGAATTTATAGCTTCATTACTAGCTTAACACGTGATGGGTTAAAGTATAAATAGATATAATTATGTGAGGAAATCCTTAACAAGGTCATGAAGAGGTTAATCCATACTCCTCTACTCACACTACCAATATGTGGAGACGGTTTCGTGATATATAATGATTCTTTAAAGAAATTCATGGGTTTTGTACTCATGAATAATGATAAATTGATAACATATGCCTTATAGAAGTGGAAAATCCATGAGTAGAACTACCCGATTTATGATATCAATTGAGAAACTATGATCTTTTCATTAAATTTAGGTGGTACAACCTCTATGGTGAGACGTGTGATATATAAAGTGATCAAAATAGTCTACATTATACATTAACATAGTATGATATCATTATCTTTCAAATAATATGGTTAGATCTAATCAAGGACAATGATTTCAATATTCACTTCCTTCCATGAATGTGGAACAAGGTAGCTAATGCACTTATATGTAAATAACCAGCTACATTTTCTACGACATGGGTAGAGAAAGACCCTATATTTATGGTCATTAAAAAGTTTTATGTTGAATTCATAATATTAGAGAGTTAATCATACCATTCCCAAATGATTTCTAAATCATCTATCTATGAGAAGATCAAGGAGGCACAATGGGATTATCTAGTGAAACAAAAGAAGGTGAAATAATAAAACTAAGGGAAGCTACATGAGTTCAACAGAGATGATGATGGTGTGATTCAGTTTAGAATAATGATTTGTGTTCCTTAATATTTTCAGATAAAGAATGAGTCATTTTGAAAGTCACGTATCTCACATTTCAATATCTATTCCATAAGTTTCAAGATGTATTTTAATCTTTGATAACACTTCTAGTGGTAAAACATGGTTAAGTGTGATGTGGATAATATCTCCATGTGTTTGGTATGACTAAAAGATAAACTTGATAGAAAAAAGTCTAAATGGATGATCCAACCACTTACAAACCCATGTGAAAATTGAAGAATATTACAATTGGATATTCCACTAGCCTCCCGAAAACATCTAATGGGAAAAATGTGATATGATTTATGGTAGATATAATCTCCATGACTTCCCACTTCATTACCATTCATGAAGATTTCATTCATGTACAACATGCCATGATATATCTGAATGAAGTAGTGTCGATGTATGGGCTTCCACATTTGATAATTTCCTATTAAAATCCAAGGTTCAGCTATATATTCTAGAGATTTCTTCAACATGATTTGAGTACTGAATTGATTT
The DNA here is from genome assembly GCA_963277665.1 of Viscum album. Lineage (NCBI taxonomy): Eukaryota > Viridiplantae > Streptophyta > Magnoliopsida > Santalales > Viscaceae > Viscum > Viscum album. Next base: position 1,180,695,611 of record OY728134.1, on the reverse strand, counting down.
TCATCATGGCCAATCACCCCAAAACTATTATCCAATCTTAAGAGGAATATTTAGATTCTCAAGGACATACTCAATAGAATTACAAGGTGGATAGGATAAACATATTCTAATGGTTGAGTTCTCATATAAAAATAGATTCCAATTGATTATTCAAATTTCTCCTTATGAAGCTATGTATATGGGAAGAGATGTTGGAATACAAGTTATTAGCATGCTGTAGGTGAGTGAAATCTATATGAACGTAAACTTCTTTAAAATATGATAGAGAAGGTTCAATCCATTTAACAACATATAAATTCTACTTAGAGTTGGAGAAATATCCATAATGACAACTGATTAAAGGGCATGGAGTTTGATGATGTAGAGAAATTATTCCTTTGAATATCACTATGGAAGGGATTCATGATTTTTGGAATGAATGGGATGCTTTTCCTATGGTATATTGGCACACTTGAGATCCTTACTAACATAGGAGTAGAGGACTATCATCTTCAACTTCCAATATTTTTAGATCAAGTTCATCACATATTCGACGTGTCACTTCTGGGGATGTACATACAGTACCCCTCACAAGTACTAGATCCTGATGTGTTATAACTAGAGAATGACTTAACATATACAGAGAATCTGGTGATGTTCTTTGACCATGGTCAAATATTTTTTTACAAAAAGACAACACACCTTGTCAAAGTGTTATGAAGGTACAATAAGTATGAAGAGGTGATAAGGGAAATAGATGAAACAATTTAATATTAGTACATTAACATATTCTCAACTGATAATATGAAATGAAATTTCAAAGATGAAATTCATAAAGGGGAAATAATGTAACAACCCATCTTTTCTAAATGACATTTGTATCTTGAAATAAATCTGTGTTATAATATATTATGTGACATTATACAAATAAATAAACCAAAAAATGTATTTAATTAGTAAATACTATTACCTTAATCAAAAAATGATACTAATTAAAATTACAAACATTACAATTCATCAAATATTATAAAATCTAAAATCTAAAATGGGAAAATTTTGATCACCCCAATATGATAGAATCGTCACCCCCACTACCAACACTAAGGAAAATAAAACAATATTAGTAATGAAATAAAATTTTAGAAAATAGAAATATATAGAACATTTATAAGAATTGAGTTGAATATTGAGTGAAAAAAAGATGAATTTATATTAGTTATAGTGACTTTTTGAATGGTAATGTGATAGTTGGAATAGACCATTACGAATAGTAACATGACTGTTGAAATAGGAATTTGACCTCAAATTAATAAAATATAAAATAAATAATATTGGATATGGTAAATATAAATAACTATAAATATTATAATTATGAAAAACATGTACGATGATTGAAAAACTCCAAAACAATATAACCACATTGTTAATAGACATCGTTTTAATGTCTTTCTTAAAAATCATAATATTTATAAAATTAAATATAATATAAATTAATTTTTATAAAATAAAAATAATTATTAAAACGATTTTTTCTAAACAGTCCAACTGTTATTTTTTTGGTAATATTCTAAAATTCTTAAATTTAAGGTGAATAGTTAAAATACAGCTTTTACATAATTGGTGTTTCTTAAATTATATCATTCATTATTTAATAATGAAATAATCAATTATAGAACTTGTTATTCGGCCATGATAGATTTTATTTAATGACATAATCATTAAAATATTTTAAAATTAATTTCCAAATAATAAAAATAACTTACCAAAACCTATTATAAAAATCCCTTCCTCAAAATCACAATCTCTCTTTTTTCAACAATCCATTTGGATAAACTAGTGAATTCAAATTATAAATGTGATATAATGACATAAAAAATTATATTATATTTTTATATGATTTATATTTTCCTAAATTGATGATTATGGGTTTTACCTCAGATATATTATTTTATTAAATATATTATTCTATAAATACACCACTCCCCAATTATAAATAACCCCACTCATTCCCCTTGGAAAATCACTAATCCACAACAAGACAAAGACTAACCACTTCTAATATCCTTGTGATCAATACCCTTAGTAATCATTGGATGTTATAGAGTAATACAACACTAAATATGAGTGGATTTTTAAAGTCGTACAAGAGATGATACACCAAGGATCAATTAACATTCAATTAACTCTTCATTTTTTTCGTCTTATTCTTTCCATTATTTTTAAGAAACACCATTTATAACCAAACCATATAAGATTAGTTAATTAGTAAGATAAAATTATATTAATTAGGTTAACCTATTTTTGGTGTCATATTTACACTATATATATAAATATCCTTCTTTTCTTTTCCTATTCTCCTCGCAATTTACCGTCAATGGTCGGTTAACCACCTACAGATTCATTAACATGTAAACAAATACTTCCATAATCATGGATTAATATTATAGAATTTATATAAAATAAATAATGTAACAATTTGTATTATTGGATTATGGAATTAATTATACTAATTAATAAATTAAATTGATCAAATTATAGAAATTGAAGAAAAATAAAAAATACTTATAAAAAAAACATGACATAATAATGACAAAACAATAAAAAATAAATTTTAGAAATATTTTCAAATGAATATAATTAGTAATTAGTGATAAATATTTCATATATTCACTTCTAGATCAATATTTTAATAAATAAAAAAATTATTATTCTAAAGGTGAGAAACTGATGAAATAAAAGGGGAATAAATTTATAGGGTTCTCGAACTAAAATATTTTTCCTTGGGTTATTCCACTTTTTGACATATTTAAAATGGAAATTACTATATTATTTCTTAAATATAACTTCATTATTTTAAAATTTTCATTTCTAGGATATACATGCTTCAAAATTTACATATAATCCAAATATGATGATTTCAAAGAAGATATATGTTCCAAAACACATCTTTTACATCTCTAGAGTTGTTTTTTATTCATATTGGAATGATGATGATTAATCCAAATATTTTTTCCTAATTAATTTGGGAATTTCATGATTATTCATTAAGTTATTTTTGAATAAATTTTTATGAAACTCATTCTGTTAGATGAGTTATTTAAGGACTATAATTTCCTTATGTTTTATATGGAATGCATAATTATGTAAATATTATGAAGTGATGGGTGGGACCAAAATTATATATCCCAACAATTAATTGGTTAATGTGATGTATCTTTTGTAAAAAATTAGAATATTCATGAAAATGATTCTAACTTTTTTCACAATAATGATTTCATGATTAAGGAAAAATGTTATGAAACAATATGATACTATCTTTTCTCCCATACATATTTTCCCATGACCACTATTAAATGATGTTTATTTTTTATGAATTTCTAAAATCCATTATTTTATCACATGTTTAACTCATTATATTTATGATTATATATGAATATTAAATTCAATTGATTATTATTCTCACCCATGTTATATTTCATCAAATCCATTATACATCCCCTTATTGGGATTTTAGCTCTCCCCTATCTTTGATGTACATCCTTACGTAATTACATGTTCAAAAGAGAATAATATAATTTATTAGGATAAAGAATAAGGGTTTAAATAATTTTTTTTAATGTACATGTTATGTAGGTTCCAAATTTCCCTAGGAAATTAAACCTTTTGATCCTGGGTTGTATCTCTATTATATTGTTTATCGTAAATATAATGAAATTATTATGTAATGAAAATAATGATCTATATACTAAACATAAGTTCTATAACTAGTATAAACTACTTATTCAACATGAATAAGCATAATATGAATAGATACATCAATATTTATATCATTTTTAACCTGAGGTTCCTCAAAAAATTTAAAGGAGTAGGTCCATGTTGTCCTACGACTACTTCATCCACTGAATGCCTTGATTGAGATACTTGAAGACAATTTTTGATATCTATTCTAGAAATTAATGTATCATTTAATACCCTTTTAAATTAATGGAAGATAGTTCAACCATGTCCATGTTCTCTGCCCCTATTTTCACCATCATTAGAGTATTAATAATCTATAACTAACACAAAAAATAACAGGGACGTATCCCCTTCAATATATGAATTAGGGATATTATTTATATGAGTTATTCATATTAGGGTACACAATACTGAATATCTTTTAGAATATACATCACGTTCTTTGGAATAACTCGACCCATCTTATTCCACATATCCACTGATAGACACAATAGTTTCAACACATTCTTCTTATAATTATTTTTCATGAATGGAAGTGGTAGAGGGGAGTTTGGTGGTCCAATAGAAATATCTAAAGGCACAGTCAAGATTTCTTCATTAGCCACCTTGACGTCCTAAGAAAAATAAAAAATTCATCATCTTCTTCTTCTTTACGTTAATTAAGATCCACTGATCTCATAGTGACATCCACATCATCATTAGAATACACAATAATTTTATCTTTTTTAGGACATGGATCAACTAGATCAATTGGTATAACAAGGAATTAATTAGGGTTAAAATTATCATACACCTTATCTGGGTTATCCAATAATTCTATCTTCTAGGGTTTCCAATTGAATCTCAAGTTCCTACAGATCTTATGAGTTATGGACAATCCATTTGAAAATGTTTTTTCCTCTTCCTCATGTACTACACCACTATACACCAATAGGGATGAAATATTTCTTGCATAATGCATGGAATTGAATCTTGAATATTTATTACAAAATTCATTCATGTGGCATGTTACATATCTTTCTATGTTTATATGGATCCCATTTTTAATCATGATAAAAATGACACAACACTAGTGATACAATATATGGAAGTTTTCATTTATAGGATGAATCATATATTGTATGAACACTAATAACAACATAAATCAACACTGATATCCATATTATATGGACATAAGTGTGTCCAATTCACAGTCAACACTAACATGGAACACTAAAATTATATGTAAACATAGTTTAATGGATATAAAAATTTGTATTCCTCATACTCAAATTTATATGGAACACAGAAAAATCACTTAATTTTGAAGAATACAAGAATACCATTCAATTTATATTTTTCTTAAGGGTTTCACCCAACTTTCCAAAAATGAATTTCATATTACCAAGAAGTTAAAAAAATAACTTTGTTTACATTGGACTACCGTTTTCCCCAAAGAAATCTTTTCATCCTTGATTCTGAATATCTTTTTACAATAGTGATTTTCTTAATAGAATACATTGTCCTTTGAAATTGTTTTCATCACCAACAAGAATACACACTAGTTGTGGGTTTCATGGAATCACTATACCTATCATGCTTCCTTTTTTCCATTCTATATTTTTTCATAGGAGGTGATTCAATAGGAGTTATGGAATTTGAGTCATGCTTCATCCTTTGAATGTTATCACCTGATAAAATGTTTTGAGGGTTATTATTAACATGATAGTCTCAAGATAATAGGTTTTTGAGTTAAGGGGTAAGGCTATAAAAGGAAGGAAGATAATTTCAGGGTAACATTCATATCAACTCAGATTCTAATTTTAATTCAAAATGATTTCATATAGGTAATATAATAATATTTTTTAATAGGTATGGGGATGACCCCCATTGAAAATGATATCACAATTAATGATTTATTATATCAATATTAATTTTCCTTGAATTTCAAACAAGAATCATAGAGATATTTGTCTGACATATTATTAAAATATATAGTCAAATGTTGAAATTTATACCTTATACTAGTAATGTCTGCTTCATCTATAGAATATTTTAAAAACTATTATATGTATCTATATAATCTAAATAACCAGTAGATAATGAATTTTTTTAATATTTTAAATACACTGTTAGACTAGATAATTTCCCAAAATGTTACAAGTTCCATAAGTTATACTTCTAATTATCTTACAACCACTAAAATTTTATACAAAATAAATAATTAAACAGAGTTTATATCCTCTAGAATAAAAAAAATCCATAGTTGGTTGTATTATTGATATATTTAAAAATTAGTATAACATCATTTATATGTGATTATTTCAGATTTTATTGTAAACCTGAACACATGCACACAATAAACAAAATTTCAGACTAGTTAGATATAATGTTTATTAAACATCAATTCATATAAATGAACATGGTTTGACCAAACAGTTTCCTAGACTCATAAATATATAGTTTGTAGCAAGTAATCATTAGAGTATCTCTACCCTCATTACTATTCATAAAAAATGATTTATAATATCCTCAATGTAATTTATTTGGTTTAAAATAATTCCATAAATATTTCGAATAATCCAAAAACCAAGGATGAATTTTAAAAACGCCATAAAAATATTTTAAATCCATTTTTCATCACTATTGAAAATAAAAAACAGAAGGATTTTATAGATGAATGAAAAATAATATCATTAACATGAATTTTTACTTCTAAATATTCTTTTGAGATTATTATAATAAATATAGTTGGGCCAACCATTCAATTATATAATCCTTAAGAAATAAAAACTAGGATGATCCTATCATACTAATAACTACGTGATTGTTTTAAATAATATATATATATTTTCATTTAAATATAATATTTTGTAAATGAGGGTTTTTAAATATAATTATTTTTCTACAAAAAAACCTCAATTATATAAATATTTACATTGGAACTCTAATAACCATTTTGTATAATTTTAAATCCAACTGTACCGCATAGGTTGTTGACGTTATTGTAGAATCAAGTCTAGATACTTTATTAATGGTTGCCTCATTTTCAATACCTACTTATTAACTATAATCTTTGGAAATAAATCTTTATGTATTTCTAAGTACAATTCTTGGAATATCTATATTATTTCTAAACACCCACTTAGTGCCAATTGTATGGAAGTCCCTAGGTCTTTAAACAAGTTCCAATACATTTTCCCTCTTAAACTAATTTAATTATTCTATCCTTTCCATTAACCAGAATTGATCATATATTAATTCATTATTGGTCATAGGTTTAATCTGTGACAATAAGGCTTGATGTTCATACTAATACCAAAGAGAATATATAGTCTAAGTTCCTTTAGATTAGTCTCCTACAACAGAATATAATCGATGATTTCTATATGTCTAAATTATTTTAGGGTTAAATATTTTTTTAATTCATTATCTTATATTGGTTTAAGGTCAAATAATGATTTATAATAGGATGTGTTTTATATAGAATACTTTTATTTTGAAATATCACTAGGTTTAACACTGATATTTAACATTTAATTGTAAAACTGAATATTATTTTATAAATTCTTAGGTCCATATGGATCATTTTAACTAATTATTACTTGTAATCATTCTTGAAAAAATTTTAGTCCTTTTATTGGATACCATATTATATTTACTAGATGATGAATATCCAAGGAAAATTGTTTCATCAATTTTGGATAGAAATTTATCGTTGTTTTTTAGGTATTATGTATAATGAAAATACATCAAAAAACTGTATAGTAATGAATTTATTTTCTTCCATTCCATAACTCAATTATTGTTTTATTTATATATTGTCTAAAAATTACTCTTTTTAAAATATTTAAATATATATTCACAACTTCATATAATAAATATACATGAGGTTCTTCATCGTTACGAATGGTCCAAGATATTTCATGAAGAGACACATTTCATTGTTTTACTACAACATTATTTTATAGAGTCATACGAGTATTTATGTTGTTATTATATCTAGGTTATGAACATAGTGATTCAAAATAATGCTTTTAAAACTCATAAACATAATCAATTATTATTTTATTAATGGTATATCCACTAAAGTACTCTAAATATTTTGAATACATGAAAAAATAATAACAATCCTCACTTTTGTGAGTTAGAAATAATACCCAAGTATATTAATAAAATTCATCTATTAGAACATATTATTTAGGATTCTCATTTAAACTAGAAACTCTATAGGTTCTAAAAATATCATTGTTACCTATATCTAGTGTATGAAAATTAAATAATCATTTATTATATTGAAATATATATGGTATAAGTTTTCTTTTTCACATAGGTTACAGACTATTTGGTTGGGAATTATAGTTTAGGAATTTACTTCTCTAATAAATTTATAGTTATATTTTTTTGATCATATATTGGAATGTCCTAGTATACTATTCTAAATTAAATGAATCTTTAAGAAAGGTACTTGATCAAAAAAAGTTTGAGAATATAACAAATTCAAATAAATATCATAAAAATTATCATCAAACAGTGTAGTAAAGAATAAAACAATATTATAATCATTAATCATGAAATAATTATTTTAAAATTTAACAAAAAAACAATCGTCACATAACTATGATATGAAATGAATATTATAAATTAATCCATCTACATTTAACACATTAGAAGTAATAATAGTACATGAGTTACCTAATTTACCAAGGCCAATTATTTTTACTTTGGAATTTTAACAAAAGGTGACAAAAAACCATATAAATTTAAATAATTTTTCAAACATGAGTTGTCTCTAGTATTGTTTCATGATAATGAATTATGCAGAGGCCATATATGTTTATGGGTACTCATCAAGTAAATTTTCTATAGTAAAATTAAAAAATATAGCAATTTTTTACCCATAATTTGATAAGTCAAAAAATGTTATCATTAGGTGGTTTAGTAATCCAAAATATATTAAATAGTTTTTTCACAGAATGTCTTTATAATTATAAATATGAAAAAAGTATTATGTCAACATGAGTATGAAGTTCTTACATACATAGATGAACTCGATATAGAGACAATTGTTTTTCTTATAAGTCATTCTCAGTCCCGGTTGGTAACAAATTCCAGTAAAATCTTTTTTAGTATCACGTTTACCAAGTATCATTGTAACAGTCACTCTACCATTTTTGAATATTTATATATGATTTTATTATTTTACATTCTATATCTTGAGTCCATTTTTTACCAATAATAATTGAAAATTTGTTTCCTTATCCATTGAAAAAAATTCATATTTAAAATGAATTGAAAAAACATTTCCTTCTTTATAATATATTATTTTTCATTATTTTTATTAAATATCACATAAAACGTTTAAATTACTTTAACAAATCATCCCTACACATATTTTCATCATAATTTCCATTCCAAAAAATATTTTAAATATAAATAGGATATGTTGGAATAATCTTTTTTACCATTGATATTTTTTTCAAGAAATACATGTTATACCGAAAATGTATTTCCTCTTTAATCTACTTATACCATTTTACCTACCTTCTATATATCTTCATGTGGTTTTAAAAAAATATTTTTATATTTTACCTTTTTTATCATTATTTTTCTAATATTTCTTCTTTTTAAAAACTCTCTAGCAATGTCCTTTTATTTTTTCACTCATTATTGGTTATGTCAGTAGTGGAGTAATATTTTATCCACTCTTTCATCCAATTACCTCTATTTTCAAATATACCAGTATAATTTTATTTTTTAAATAATTAATTATTCTTGTAGAATATTTTGATTTATCTATCTAGATGTGTCATTTCCTCATCACAATCATCATGTGTTTCAACATCACTCAAATTTTCAAATTTGGTTTCCACATTCATTTTTGGTTTATATGTTTATTGAATTCCACTTATGTTTGTCTACTTCCTCTTTATTAATTTAAAATGTATCCTCATAAATAATATCATTCCTTGAATATATTTTATTTGTAACATAATTATGTAACATGACTCTCTAATATAGACATAGGTTCCTCTATACCTATCATGCATGTATATGATAAGTCTCATCACTTTGTATTTTTCTACAATTTGTTTCCCATGTGCATGAATTTTGTTTACTATATCATTTGACATATGATACATACTAAAAATGGATTCATCATGATAAATATTAAATGTATCATATCAAATGGTATAAGTATTTAAAAAATATATTTAGCATTTTTATTTCCCGCATTTGATATTGAGAGTGTATCCCAAATCTCAAAACTAGTTGAATATAAATACATTCTATTAAATTCATCTTATCCTAATATATAATATAAAAAATCAATTTCATTATAATTATATTAATATTCTTCCATATTTTAATTTCTCCAGCTACCCCTAGATTTTTTTTTATATTTTTCTCAATTAGGTTCTAAATATTAAATGTCACTCTCTCTATAAGGAATTCAAGTTTGATATTAAATTAACAATAGATAGTTCCATTTAAATAAGCAAGATTACTAGTAATATTTTCTTCATGATTAATATTATCCATTAATATATAATTCTATTAAAAAAATTCAATATATTTATATAAAATAATATTATTATCAAAATAAAATTATAAATCTTTGGGTACAAGAAAATAGTTCTGAATAGACAACTCAATAGGGGTGAATTGAGTCACTAATTTTTGATTTATGATTTTAAAAATTAATAAAAATATAACATTCAAAATATATTAAAATTCCCAATTAACTAAAATATATGAGTTATAAAACTATTTATCTTCAATAATATACTTATAAAATCCATCATTGGTCTGTTAAAATAATTTAGAAAATAATTTATACAATAAATCCCGATTACTAGAATCCAAAGAAGTATATAAAAAAATTAAACCCTACTATCAAAATGATGTCTATTTATATTCTTCTAAATAAAGATATTGGTTTGTTTTAAAAAAACAGTTAAAAAATATATCGTGTAAATGAATTAAAAAAGAGGTTAACTCACAATCGAATATATAATCCCATACACAGAGAAATATCTCACTGCCAAGAACATTATTAAAGAATAATCTAATCCATAACTTAGATCTTGTTTTCAAAAATAAATATAATATAAAGTCTAGTCAATATCCATACTCTTCAGTAGTGCTACATGGGATAAAATATGTAAAATAATAAAAGAGAGTGTTTATCTCCCTAATAAAATTTTAGAGGCAATTTTTTCAAATAAAAAAATTTAAAAAATATATCACAAATGTTAAGATAAAAAATAAAGATTAATGAATATATAGAGTGAATATTCAATGAATCTATATAAGATTAGAGTAAATTTATTAGGGTCACATAATTTTTTTTTGGAAAAAAGATCAACCAATATATCATAAATGTTTTAGGAAAACAAAGGGTTATAATGTGTTATGAAAAATCCGTTTATATATCATGAATACAAGTGTATTTTCAACAATTATTCTCCATATTTTTGATATTCATTGTCCTTGTGTGGTTCTAATTTTTAATGATAAATCCTTCTCAAAGAAGCTATTATATAAAATTCATTATAGACATAGGTTAATTCACTATATAAGAAATTATAATAAAAAATTTCATTTGATATTGGACAATATTAAAATGATTATACTATATATGGTATGTTGACTTCACTTAGGAATGATTACTTTTTTTCATAGAAAATAGGAATGTTTGTTAGTAAAATAAACGTGAACCAGTTGGTTGGTATGAATACTACGATAAGTTGATTATAATAATAACTAGAAATAGTGACATCATTGTTTCATATGCTCAATACATTTAACTATGTTGTAGGTATTCTTTTTCTCATGGTAGATAAATATATTCATGTGGTAGGTACTCCAATTTTCATGGAAATTATGTCCCTCTATACAGTAGCTAATATTTTTGTCATGGTAGGTTTATATCATCATGTGGTCACTAAAATAACAGATATAGTTAATAAACTCTTAGAGAAATAATTATATCCTTCTCATAGAAACTAAATTTCTCCATGTGTTAGGTAGTTTCCTTCATGTGGTTGGTAGTTATTCTTCATACAATCACTTGAACATCAACACGTGGTCTGTATAATAATTGGACATAATTTTTATACACTAGGTAGTTTTCTCATATTCTCAAAACCGCATGGTCCCTTGGTCTTCAATAAGGTTAGGTTATCTTAATACAACAGGTAAGCATGGTCACATCACGAATTATCAATTTTTAATAGTTCTGTTACCAATTTTTTTACTAAAATAAAACATAAAATTCATTAGAAACTTTATAAAATTTATTTCGGACCATTAAAAAATAGAGGCTTAAACTAGGAAAAATTAATGAAAGTAATTTAATCATATGTGATAAATCTTATAATGGTCTATGATATGACCAATAATGTTAAATAAATTATTAAAATTACATTTTTTATCAATAAAGTTTATCCTTAGAGTTTAAAATTAGGTTTCATTCATATTTTTTGTTTCACTAATGCTGGATGACGAAAAAATGGGTGAGATAGGGAAGCTGACATTATGATTTGAAAATATTTTCTGGATTTTAGGTTGAATCAATTAGATATAATATCAATTGTTATTGTACCACTAAAATTAAATTGAAAAAAAATATAATTCATATATCTCAATTGAGAAAGATTGTTTTTTACCAACTCATGTGATTAAATACAATTCTATTGAGCTAGATGTAGATTCACCCATTTTGGAGAATCATGACTATATCATCAATTATTGTGTATACACGTTTAATGTAATGTTGATACCTCTTTGTAAGGTTTAGTGATAAAATCAGACACTATAAAATGAAACATAATAGAGGGACATCAAAGTTAAAGCTCAATTTCTAGATATTTCACTTAGGAATCTTGTTGATTTTTCTGTTAAATATAACGATGAACTGTGGTGAGTTGTGCAGACCCTAAACCATTAGGTTACTTTCAATTTTATTTTTTTCTATTATTTCTCATGTATTTAATAATTATAATTTAATCTAGTATTAATGCTAACCATAGGAGAAAAGGATAATGAAAAATAAACCTAATGTTTTGGGATAATACTGGGTACCAAATTAAATGATATTGGTTACCTTGTTGATCAACATATGATCTAGGGATTTTGGGAGCCCTAATAGATCCTAGTGATCCTAGACTAGGTTCTATGTAGAAATATATTTGGTCACTATATTTAGGAGAATTTTATTAAACTAACCCTCAAATAAAACAGAAAAATTTTAATAGAAGTGGATTTGGATCCCATTTTCATCGATGAGACCACCTTATTAGTGCTCTCTCTCTTATCCAACATATAAATAGAAGTGTTACCTTTAAAACACGAGTTCATAGGATCCATTTTGTGTTTATAACTGATTTTTATATTGGTAAGGCCATGATCCACCAATAATCATCTATTTTTTTATTTTTTCTTCACAACAATGTATATAATACAATATTTATTAATGATAGGGATATTGAATCTCAAAAATTCCCTTGATATTATTCCAAAAGAGATGATATATAAGTTCCACCTATGAGAATCAACAGTAATATTTATTTTTGTCACTATAGGTTTACTCTCCTCATATGGAGGTGATTTAAAAACTTATTAGTATTTTGTTATATGTTACTGATTTAATATTGTAGTGGAATGTATTATCCTATTGGGATAGAATAAATCTTGTGAATATATGTAAAATTTAGAACCCATTCTCCTCTCATATATGTAAGGTTTTATCCCTATAGTGATAATGGTTTTAGTTAGTTTTACAAAAAAAGCAATTCTTTTTCTCTAACAATGATAACATTGAATGTAATCATGAATTTTATCATGGATTCATTAATTTAGAATTTACTTTTTTTATCATTCTATGTTTTCATTTTCTTCCTAGAATCTTAGTTATATTACTCCTAAAGCATTCCTTGTAATTAGATTCTAAAATAATATCTAGATTCTGAGAATGATCAATTATTGTAGTTGTTATCCTATATTCTTGGATATCATGCAATAGTTTATATATTTATTGTGTTTCATAATTTAGTCTTTAATGTATAAATAGTGTTCTTTATTTCTAAAAATGGAAATGTTACCATTGAAATGAGTAGATAATTTTTTTAATATGTGTCAAGTAACACCTATTATCATTTGAAAATTTGATTATATGATATTATCACATTATAGAAAAAAATTATACCCCTCCACCTATTCTCAAGGGTATGGACATTATATTTTATCCAAACTGGTAAACATGATTAACTATGCTTTAAAGTTTTTGGGAATGAGATCCTAAATCAGTATCAAAGATCTATATATATAAATAGTATATCTATACTAATGTTATTTTAAAATCATATAGAAGATAGATATGATATATCTTATATGGTTTTGTGTTATGCTTGAAGTAGTTATGTTTCGTATGGATCCACCTTGTAATGGACGTTACTATTATATTATATATAAGATAAATAATTATAATGAAGACTATTGTTTTTATTATGATTAACTTTTACATACTTGTTTTCTTCTTGCATATATTATACCTTATGACATGTGGTAAGGGGTGTAGGATTGACCTCATCGTATTTATTGTAATTCCAAAACTATGGAAGTGTCTAAACACGATGAATTTTGATATTGTTTTACATGATCTGTGAAAGATAAAGGGCCCTGAGTGTGGGAACTAGTCATATATGGATCATAGAGTTTTGGTTGTCATTTTAGGAAGTATTGGTGTATGGTAAGGGTGTATTCACCTTATATGTTCTTAGGAGTCCTTTAGGGTGTTCTCTTTAGATAACTCTTCAATTTGATTATTAAATCCATGTTTATATTGGAAATTAATTTTATATATTTCCTTTGTTTATACATCCACAATTTGATAATTTTATGGATTTTTTATCTTATAAATGGATTAAAATATAATCAATATCATATTATTTAATTTTAAATATTCTATTATTTTATTTTAGATAACCCTTCCATTAAATCATTTGCGACATTTTTGGATTGGTCATTCAGTATGTATAATTCTTATTATAGAAATCCATAATTTTAGGATATTATGGATGTTTTTATCATATAAATGAATAAAATTATGTTTCATGTTATGTTATTCAATCATAATTATTTTTTTCACTCAACTATTTTTAGTGGTTGACTTTCTATACACTTGTTATAAAAAATGATTGAATTGGGTAGTGCCATATATGATCATTAACCAAACACAATTACCTGATAATAATAATTTGGAAAACCATCTTCCATGTGTATTTTATTTAAAATATGACATTTAGTCTGTCATTTTGTGATTAATAGATGTTTTAGGGGTGTTATAATGGCTTGATCCAACCACTATTTGGGTATTCAGGTCATAGTTGTGAATTTTCACATCATAGGATTGGAGGTTCATTTATTGTTGTTGATCATGAAGCATAAAGAGAAATTTTGTTCTCCAAAAAATTAAATGATCAAGAATAAAGAAGAATAAAAATTTAAAATGTTGTACTGTATGAATTCAAGCTAATAATAGGTACATCACATAGTTGTTAAAAAAGTTTATTTTTTAATATCTTTTGGTTATACCTTTATAATAGTACTATTTTAAATTAATATATTAATGTTTTTTGTGTTGGTTGGTAAAAAAAATATTTCTAATGTAGAAGATTATATGATTATGCATCACCCATGGGTAAATTACATCAAACATTGAATAACTATTTTTTAATTATATATTACCTATAATATTCTAGATCATCCCAAAATGTTCTTTTATAATTCAAAAAAGATTTTATTAAATCCAAAAAATGATAAAAATTCCAATGAAAATATTCTATGTCTAACATAGATAATAATATCCTATTGTTTTTTTGTTTGTGATGTTGAATTCCTCATCCATCTGATTCAAATTTCATTATTTTAAG
The DNA here is from genome assembly GCA_963277665.1 of Viscum album. Classification (NCBI taxonomy): domain Eukaryota; kingdom Viridiplantae; phylum Streptophyta; class Magnoliopsida; order Santalales; family Viscaceae; genus Viscum; species Viscum album. The sequence goes on along the minus strand of OY728134.1, from coordinate 1,180,679,979 downwards.
TAAGAAATTGTCTAGGGATCCTCTAACAAAAAATTGAATGCATCTTGATAAATTTTTAAGACATTGGGTAATTAGTTTAGAATTATTTAAACTAAAATTATTTTAGTGATGTTTTTATATCATGATATATATAGTGTTGGATTTATGAGAATCAATGGATGAGTAGATCATACACTCAATGGAGTTTAGTTTTTTTCAACAAAATATTCAAATTCCCAAGGATACACAATTTGGGGGGATAAATTAGTATAACATTTTTTATAAATATCCTTCTCTAAAAAAAATCAATATCATTGGTAATAAATTTATCCTCTCGAATAAACCAAACATATCATATACAAAATGTAATGAATTTAAAGAGGAGAAAAATACAAATTTTTTTAAAAGGGTCATCTAAAATTTGTGAGATTATTATTTTATATAAATTTTTTTATCTATATCTTTAAATTTTCCAATAAGATACTATTATAAAAATATATTTTTGAGGTATTTAGTTTTGGATACCATACTTCCCATCACAAACACCACCCCTACAAGATTTATTACATCAGGAAAAGACTAACGAATTAATAGAAACACTACATGTAAATGATTAATTCATTCATATATTTGTTTAATTTAAAATAGATATGTGAACTGACTATTTGAAATTGAAATATAAAATAAAAATACAAAGCTCCTCTTCTTCAAGAAAAAAACATCAGAATCTACATATTGGTTAAACTATAATGATCTTGAACTGCTCAACTCAGAATTCGTAGACTCATGTATTCATTTGAAACACTTCTTTCCTAATATTCAATAATATTAACTCTTGAAAAAATATCTCTTTACCTAAAATATACCATTTTCATATTGTATCACTTTATGTTGTATTATTTTATATTTATTTTCACTTATTTTTCTCTCTTTCTAATTAGTGTCATTTTTATCTTTTTTAGGGAATATGAATATTTTAGTTTTCTATCAATTCTAATATTCTACATCCATTATTCATCAAAAGTGATTTATTTAAGGGTAGAAAACCTCTCCTATCAAAATAAACATCCTGAAATAGAAAATAATAAATCCTTTTTGTCCTCCAATAAAATGGAGTGATTATTAAAATTTAACATCATAAAACCACATTTTTATGCATTATTTTATTAAAAATGTGGATTACATATTTTGAAACCATAATAAGTTACAAATGTTCCCATAAAAACTTTATATTCAATAAAAATAATATTGGACCTTATGATACTCATTCAATATCCACAAATCAAAGTAAAAATTAATTATCATTTATATACGTATCAGAGTAGTTAACATCACTTAAGATATGATGAGTTTATATAAAAAAACAATTCAGAAAAAAATCATCAAAAACATAATCAAATTTCATTTAAAACAAATCTTGAATAACTAAAATATTTTCTAGCTAATTTTAAAATAAATATAAGAAATTAATAATAACGTTACTATTTTTGAATTATTGTTTAAAGTTAAAAAAATTCAATTTGAATTCAACTATATCTCCCTCATTTGATTGAAGCTATTAAATATATTGTTCTCTATTAAATGAGGACTATATAATCTTCATGATTCCTTGAAATTTTAAATGTTAGGTTTTAATCATGGAATAAAATCAATTGCATCATCTATTATAAATATATTTCAAATATCTAAATCTTGGGAAAGAAATTTTTTTAAAAAGAAATTTATTTTATGGGAAATATTATATAGATATAGATAAATTCCTACGCGTAACAAAATCATATTAATTTGAAAAATATTCTATCAAACGAATTCAAAAAATTTGTATGAGGAAAACATTAATCATGCAGAAAAATTGCCTTATGTGTAGAAAAATTCTATAATGTATTAATCAGTTTACTTACACAATTATCATTCACATAAGAATTAAATAATTAACCTATGAATAGATTAGTGTTCTTAGATAACATAAATATTTCACATAGGACACTAAACGTTTTTATACCAAAATATATTCTTTGAGATGGATAACATATTTTTATAAGAAAAATAATCAACGTATTCAAAAAAATAAAAAGAAAATCCGAGAAGATTTTAAATTCCAATTATTTCATTAAAAAAATATCAAAAACTTTTATCATTACATTAAAAAACATGTTGAAACCTCAATAAATGATCATATAAAATATTGTAAAAAAATGAAGTCAATAATAACTCTAAGGTCACATCAATCTCCCACTTCTGGATTTCTGATAATCATCACTCAGCTCTTATATATAAACTCAAATATTTTCACAACTAACCGAATCAATTTAGAATCATAAAATCACATCCTTTATCATATTAGAAGCATCTTACACCACACTACCAGATTATGTAATGGTTTTAAAACAATTCCACCCATCAGTGATAAAAATTTATGTCCATGTGAAATTAATGAACTCTACCTCAATCCGTAATTCAATAACATAAATCCATTACTCACAATAAAAATAATTCCCACATTAAATATTATACAAATTATTATTTTCAAAAAGTATTGAACCATCTCCCACATATTACAAATGTCATAACTCATGAATGTTGAGTTTTTTCCCTTTCCCCACCCCCCTTTTCACACGATCCAAATCCTTATAGAGTTTTCAACTACTATAAACTTTAATATGATAGGGAAGACTAAACATAGAGCATCAGAAGTACATTCATGATCTCTCTTTTCAAATTTATTTAGTGAAACTATCAACCATTTGTTATGTGGTTCCTATAATACTATTCTTCATGTTGCTTTCTCCCACATTACCATTAATAAATTTATATACAAGATCAATTTTATTAAACCAATAGGTTTGAAACCGATTCATTGAATGATCCCATACACTTTCATTACCATATAAAATTTATATTGGATTCTTAATTTTAAATCTAAACTCATATATTTGAACGTGCATCCATTTTATCTAAGTATATACAAGTGTTACCTCAATATACTCATCTTCATCTATTCTCAATATAACCAAACTTGAAATAATATGATTTCATTCCATATGAATCTCATCATGAATTAACGTACCACATGCTATGGAAATTATTTTAACATAGTCTCTATCCAAGATAACATTAGTATATACCTGCTACATAAAAATAGTTTTTTTGTTATTTCCGGAGAAATATATTTAAGATTTTGATAAATATTATAATTTAATTGGTCAAAAGCTTGAGTGATTTATTTGGATCATTTTTATTTCTATAAAAAAATTTCAGAATTAATAATATTTAATGTCTATATGTTTTTAGTTAAATTATGATTCTAGAATATTCTCGGTTTTCCATTTTTCTTCACAGTAGTCCTCATCTCATAAATTTTCAATATATTTTCAACTATAATATGTGTTGAACTCCCCATGTGTTCATCCATTCAAAATACCTTCAAAAATTCCTTATAGTATTTATCTTGAGATAAAAATATATAATTATATTAATGAATGACTTGTATAATTAAAATATATGACATCTCACCTCCATTGACATATCAAATGACTCTTCATTTCCTTATAAATCTTATCAAAATTATTATGTTTTTCACATATAATAATTATTTCATTTATATATATTTTTAAAATGTGAGTCACTATGGATTGAAATTTCACATATTCATTAAAATAAACATTATATTTCATAAGATGATGATTTTCAAGAATCCAACCAATATAGGATACCAGTATTTGTATGAGGTGACCCATGAAAAACATGTGTACATATTTGGCCATTTGATAAGAAAAATTAATATATTAAATAATAATCCAGATCCTATTACCATAAATAATTATTATATTTTAATTTAGAATGTTATGAAATTTATTTTATTAAAAATATCTAACATATATAATAATTTTATTATCTTAAAGTAATCTTCCTAGAAATATACAATATATATATTTCTTAAAAAACATCAGATGATAGAATCATAAGAAAGGGTCAGATAAAATACCCATTATGGGTAAAAACTGGAGATATTAATCAATGATGATATTAAATCATATTATTGTAATAAGGTTTTAAAGCATTATAATAACCTATGAACCTCTTATACAGTCAGTCAAAGATCATAATTATTTAGTCATAGAATAAATATTTTGAATTTCAAAAACCAAGATTTATTAGAGTGAGGAATCCTCATTAATAAATAATGATCCATCAGATAATATAATAAGAATAAGAATATTTTTTACTAATTTGGTTATAGTCACAATCATATAATATTATTTCATTTGTTAAGGATCACTACCAAGATAGTCATTACATAGTAGAAAATGTCCCATAATATACTAGGTTGACTCCCCATCATTTTTCATTCTTAGATTGGGTTCACTCTCCATCGTCTTTCATATTATTTCATAATTTACCAAAAATCACCAAATACATTTTAGTGATATATAATTCTGATCCCACCTATCATGAAATTAAAACTATTCAATATATATTCTATAATATCATAAAAACATTCATTGTTTCATTATAAGATAATTAACTTATGGGGAAAATGTGTTTCATATAATCATCCATAAAACATCATCATAATAATCCATATAGAGAAACACAGTTCATTGTATCATAAGTTCATATCACTAAATAATGATAATAAATATTAATGGATGTTAAGAGGGGTAAAAATAACATTATAAGTAAATTAACCAATTTCTTCAGAATAGTGGAAAATTAACTTATTCCTCGGATAACATTTTAACTAAGAAAACCAATTATATGGAGAAAAGTGATTAATTTTAAAATAATCATGTATACATATATGGTACTTTTGAAATAAAGGAATTTTCACGAAGATGAAAAAAATCCATTCATATGGTAAAAATAAAAACAAATAATCCATTCTATTTTTTTAAAGACATAATTATCTTCTTTTGAATACATTTTCAATATAACCACTTAATGTTTTTAAAAGAAATTATAATGTGTTTGAATAAGAATTTAAAAAATAATTTTATTCTTGAAAATAACATTACTAGAAACATACTAATGAACATAAATATTAGATAACAATTCCTCTGACCAAAGAGGAAATGAGGAAAAATATAAAAAATACCTTTCTCAATTTTTTTCAAAAAGGTATTGAGGGGAATTGAAGGAAAAGATATAAAAATAGGAAATAATCATAGATTAATAAGATATATGGGATTTAACAGATATACAGAATATGTAAAGACCTTGATTTGAACATGTAAATTTTTTAATTATATGTCATTTTTTATGAGTCTGCAAAAATTGACGGTGTGTCATTCCGAGGCCTGGTGCACCCTGAATGAATTTATGAACTTTTTTTCGGGTACGTTCAGTAATCGTGCGAGTGGTGTTTTGTAACTTTTGAACAGTTGCCCGTAATAGAAATATGAGGACACCGTTGAACTCACAACACTGATATTCACATAAGGAGACCTTCACCTCGACGACAGTAGGTCAAGGGTGGAAATTGGTTTTCGGAATTTTTGTGGGAGAAAATAAAATAAACATTCTATATTTTATTTTTTGAAATTTAAACCTCCCAATTGAAACATGAAGGTGGGGACCACATGAGGGTGGTCGGGCATTTAATGTTGAGCATTCAATTCCCAGTTACATAAAATGTGTAACCACATTGCACCTTAATTAATAGGATTCATAAATTCAGAATTAATGAATCAACATTAAACTCCTGTCTTTCTCCAAATTAAATGTGCCAACTTAATTTAATTAATGTACAAAAATTAATTAAATTATTGCTTATGCTTATTTAATTTGGCACCTCACCTTTAGCGAGAAAAACAGATTGGAAAAGGAGGGGAGAGATTTAGAGAGTGGTAAAGATATTTCTCCAATAAAGGAGATACTCCAATGAAGAATGACTTCCAGAATCGAAGACTAAGGAACTGGCCTTAGAGTGTCTTGAGGGAGTGATGAATGCCGAAATCATTCTTCAATTACATCATCTTCATCCTTATTCCACCTCCATCGGAAAATTAAGGTAGGGTTTTGTTTTTAATATGATTGAATTTATTTATCGATCTTCATATTCTAGTATCACAATGACGAGACCGAACTAACATTGCCATCATCCTGCACACATACCTTGCCTCTTAACTTTTGATTCTTTGTGAGTTATTCGTGCATTATTCAATGCCAAATATTTAATGATGCTGGAAACCCAATATTATATTGAGCACGACATATGGATGTGGTGAACTCAACCCAAGGATCGTGAATATGCGATTGTTTTATTTTTTAGGGTTCAAACGAAGCCACAATTGGTCATGGAATAAGGCAGAGTCTAACACCCGAACGACCATAAGGAAGGAAGGGTTTCACGCGTCCCCACTGCCGGATGATGAGGAATCCGTGGCCCATCTGGTGCGGCGGGGCAGGGGGCGGCCCGCATCCTGCCAGCCACATGGTGGAGTGGTGGCATGTGTCCGTGCCGCTGGAGGAGAAGGAGGCTGCGACTTCTTGGCCGCGACGGAGGCCGAAGAGAGGCAAGCCTTGCAGGCGGTGGTTAAGCAGCGGTGCACAACCACGTCACTGGGAGGACGACCGGATGGAACACCGGGTGACCGTTGTGTTTTGGTGGGACCCGATTTTGTCCCGCGGTGACTTGGGAGTGCCTAAAGGCACTGCCTGTTTCCATTCTGAATGGAAGGGGGATTCTCCCACCTCGGTGCTAGCTCAGGCAGACCACGCCACCGGGCCGTGCCAGCGTTTCGCGCCAACGGGCTGTTCCACTGGGCCATGCCACCACCCCCTATGGGGGCTAGGCCTGACCATAGCCCAGTAGGTCTGGCCAGACAAGGCCCTGGACATCCGGGCCGGAACCCGGTCGGTCTGGGTTGGGCTGGGTCAGTCTGACCGGTTTGGACCGAACCCGACCCCAACCATACCCAATTTCACCTTGTGGCCATATCATGAGAACCGGGAATCCGTTTGACGAACCATCTGTGGAAACAAAATCCTTGGATCGACAAAGTCCATTCAGTATAATCCATTTGCGTTTTAGATAATGTTGGAGTAAATCTAAGTTGGATTGAACCCCGAATCCAACCGGGCCCTCAGAGCAGAAATGCTAATAACATACAGACCCGGCGTCCGATTGACACGCCGTCTATTGCGTTGGATACCTTATGAATTGACGGAACTTTGGGATACTTATTCAAGGGAATTAGGGGTATTTGAGGTATTAATGATGTCTTAGGGAGAAGTTCTCCCAAGTTCACTACATACGAAACCCTACGACTGGAAGAGATTTGACGACTGCTGACCATTTTGACTCAGAGTGACTCGATAGGTCTGGTGGGGAGCGCCTCTGAGTTATGCGGCAGACCCACGATGGGGAGTGCCTCTTTATGATGTGGAATACCCATGGTACTCGACAGGAGGAGTACCTCAACCGACCACGAGGGGGAGCACCTCTGTGTACCACGAGAGATCCTTGGTGGGGAGCACCTCTCTATGGCGTGGAAGACCCACAATACTCAACCAGAGGAGTATCTCAATAGTCCAAGATTAGTGAGAAGCTTTTCTGTGTGACATGGAAACCTAACTGTACATTTTAGAGGAAAATTTATCTGGTAGTAGAGGTGTTCATAATTGTTAATTGGGATGTTACATGTTATTATCATTAGAAAATCATGCAGTTAGCTATCAGCGTTCATAATGATTCTGTGTGGGTCAACATCATAATCATGTTTCTCAGAGTTGTATACATGGTTTGAGCTGAGTCTTATATCTTCATGGAGTACCTGTGTGGTACTTTATCTTCATGGTGATACCTGTGTGGTACTCCTACCTTCATGGTATTATTTGTGTGGTATTCTTCTCTCCTGTGTGTGGTGAGTATATTTTGATAACTTTGTTATATGTATGGGCATATACCTAAGTAGGGTTGAATGTTGTTTCTATGTTTTTTTGTTTATTATTTGTGGATATGAGAGACCATCGGGTGTCCTAGGGTCTTTAATATGTATTTTTATACTCACCCTTGCATGGGATACGCCCGCACCTTGTTGTGTCTGGTGTAGATGACAAACAATGCTGACTTGGGATGATGGTACCTAGACTAGAGACTGCTCATAGTTGGACCTTTGACAAGGTGATCCACAGAGACAATCGTTCGAGAGCTATAACAACTCTTTAGGTAGGATCCTTGGAGGGTGTTCACAGGTGTTGTACTCAGTTTTACTTGTACTTTTCAGTTTTTCTTGTACATTCTAGTTGGGCTTGTATTTTGGCCCCTTCTACTTTTTGTACTCACCCTATTTACTATATAGTTTACATTGTGCTTGTATTTGGCTGTGTTCTTGGTTTGTTTGAGTTATAGTTTATAAAGGAAACTCCTTCTAGTTTAAGGTAATATACCTTTTGGTGCTTATCGCAAGCCCCTAGCCTATGTAAGGAAAGCTTGGGGTAGTCACGACACGGGCCCCAGGGGACGGGTTGTGAAACATTGGTATCAGAGGAGTTCGGTTTTACTGATGAACTAAGACCCTGACCTTTTTTTTGTGGAGCTATTGTGTTATGTTTTTTGAGTGTGGTTTTAGTTCGGGTAGTCTAGGGTTGGTGTGGCAGCTGAAATATCTATACACCAGGACCCTGACTTCTGATTTCCAACTCAGTGCATGAAAACACTGATTGTGTATGTGTTTTTGAAAAGGTTTCTTTGTGATCTTTTCGAGTCATCACACCAGTTATAAACATAATAACCATGGAACACCTATTGATTTTCAGGATGCTTCCACATAGACAACCACCCAGGATTATAGTTAGAGTTAGTGATGAAAATCCACCGAGTGATAAGACTTCGGTGTAGGGCCCCCTTACGGTAGTTGTACCATCAGGTGGTGTACTAGTAGCACCACTACCCATTGGAATACCAATGCCACCAGCCCCAACAGTAGAGGGTGCATGCCGCATGAGCACATTGCATGAGTTCTAGCACTAGAGGCCACTGTGGTTCCTGGGTGAGACAGATTCATAGGCGGCTGAGGATTGGCTGGAGGTCGTGGTTAGAGTTTTTCTACTAGTAGGGACACTGGCTGATGTCATGGTGATCCTTTCCGCCAGTCTTCCTCAGGTAGCAGCAGGTAGATGATGGAGCTTGATGCTCCAGGTTCACGATAAGGTGAATCTCATCTGGGTGGATTTCAAGAGCCTTTTTAGGGAAGAGTTCATCCCATCGACCTTACACTCACTGCGTATATAAGAGCTTCTCTACTAATGACAGGGTAGCCTGGCTGTGGCTCAGTATTCAGCGAGGTTCACCGACCTCTCGTGCTACTCCACTGATATGGTGCGGGACCCTTTCTTCAGGGCTTGGACCTTCGAGCAGGGGATCAAATGAGAGATTAGAGGTCCAATGGTTTCTATTACTATCTCGATGCATGAGGGGGTGTTAGAGATAGTGCTCTTAGTAGAGAGTGTCCTTGCTGAGCAGTCACCGGCAATGAGACCCACCACCGGACGACCCGTAGTAGAGCCATCGGTAGCTGGCAGTAGACATATGATGTAGAGGTCCAAGAGGACCTTACCAATAGGTGGATGACCTTAGAATATATTTTCGGTGGTGTAGGGATCTTGAGGAAGAGCATGACAGGAAAGGATCATGCAATGTTACTCATGCGGCGGGTAGGGTTAAATGGCTTGTGACTACCCGACCCAATATATATTTGACTAGATGATGGTCGAAGAACCGCCTGGGTAGAGGCGAAGATTCGATCGAGGAGGGCCGCCAGCTGGAGGTGGACATGGCAGAGGATAAGGCCGCGCAATAGGCGATGGGTGTCGATTTGATGTTCTATCACCACCACCACCAGGAGGTCCACCCTGACCACAGGGATTAGGTGGACAAAGACGAGCTCAGCTCTATGCAGCTAAGGCCTACGACCATGGCGCTCTGGATACGATATGAGGTATGATCTTTGTCTACTACACCCTAGCTGCAATACTTATAGACACAGGTTTCAGTCACTCTTTTATTACCAAAACTCTCGTTCAGAGCTTGGAGATTCTGGTGGAGCCATTGGCTCGATCCTTACAGCTAGAGACTCTTACGGTAGATGATTCGACGATTATGCATTGGTGCTGGAAGTGTGATCTTACTCTAGGAGGTGAGAGCTTTAGCTGGGATCTTCTAGTAGTGACATTGAGGGCTTATGACATCATCTTGGGTATGGAATGTTTATCCATAATCCATGCTTAGATTGACTATATTATGCACAAAGTGCAGTGTGTCTTGACAGATTGGACTAGGTTTTCCTTCACCAGTGATAAGAGAAACTTTGTAGCATAGGATGGACTTACCTGGAGTAGGGTATAGCCAATCACACATTAGTTGGATTGTATTACCCTCGTAGTGGTTGGTGTTGAGATTCTGAGCTATCCTGTAGTGGTGGACTAGTACGCTGATGTTTTTCCTGATAGTGTTCCGGGTCTTCCTCCTCGTAGATATGTGGACTTTTACATTGACTTTTACCCTAGGACAACATCGATATGTACACTGGCATATTGGATGGCTCCCATAGAGCTTCGAGAGCTGTGAGTACATTTGGAGGACTTGCTGAGCAAGGGGTTGATTAGGCCCAGTGTTTCCCCTTGGGAAGCCTCAATTTTGTTCGCCAAGAAAGCGGATTGGAGTTTGAGACTCTGTGTGGACTATCAATGCCTGAACTAGGTGACCGTGAAGAAAAAGTACCCACTCTCGAGGTTTGATGATCTCTTATATACGAAGAAGGGAGAACATTGGTTTTTGAAGATATACTTTGGATTATGCTATCACCAGCTCAGAGTACAAGACGAGGATGTGCAGAAGATGTCCTTCATATGTTGGTATATGCATTATGAGTTCTTGGTTATGCCTTTGGGTTTGACCAACACCCTGGAAATGTTCATGGGACTCATGAACATGATCTTCCAGCCATACCTTGATCACTCTGTTGTATTCTTCATCAATGGCATCCTGATATACTTAGCGACGGAGGAGGAGCTTGCCTATAATCTGCTGATAGTTATGAACACACTCCAAGAGCACTAGCTTTATGGTAACCTCTAGAAGTTCTAGTTCTGGATATGAGAGGTCCACTTTATAGGACACATCATCTCAGAGGCTAGATTTTCGGTGGATCAAGTGAAGATTGAGGCTATTCTTTCTTGGGAGCCACCGAGGAGCATGACAGAGGTGCGAAGTTTCATGGGTTTGGCTAGTTACTACCGGAGGATTATGTCTGGCTTTTCTAGAGTTGTGGAACCCTTATCAGCATTGATGAAGAAGGGAAACCCTTTCTATGGTTGGAGAGATGGCAGTTGAGTTTCTAGGAGCTGAGACCGAGACTAAAGATTGCCCCCATCTTAAGGCTACCGGAGGAGGGCGTTGGGTACATAGTCTACTGCGACGCATTAGGGACCAAGATTAGATGTGTCCTGATGTAGGAGTGAGTGGTGATCGCAAATGGTTCTCAACATCTGAGACAACATGAGTAGAAATATTCAACCCATGACCTTGAGTTAGAAGCAGTGTTCTTCGCCTTGAAGATGTAGTGACATTACTTGATGGGAGAATGTTTTACATTCTACACTGATCACAAGAGTCTCTAGTATATCTTCTTTCAGAAGGACTTGAACTTGAGATGGTAGCGTTGTCTTGAGTTCCTACAGGACTATGACTTCGAGATAGTCTATACTCCGGGGAAGGGGAACGTAGTAGTAGATGCACTCTTCAAGAGATTTGATATACAGTTGCTGAGTGAGGCGATAGAGAAGCTAACTGATTTTCGAATATCCTATGTGGATCGAGATAGAGCATCTTATCTTCAGTCTTTTATAGTCACTCCCCCACTCCTTTAGCAAGGTAGGTAGGTGTAGCTTGGGGACGTTGACTGCGAGGCTCGATGTGTTCAGATATCCACAGGACAGGCACCTGAAGGATTTTCTAAAGTGGGGAGCACGTCATCCTCTCCATAGGGAATAATATGGAACTGATGGCGCTATAATAGGAAGTGTTGAGGGAGTTCCATACATCCCCTATATCATTACATCCAAGAGAGGCAAAGATGTATCAGGACCTTAGGCATTAGCACTAGTGGCCAAAAAAGAAGAAAGTTGTAGTAGAGTTCGTCTCGCAGTGCCTCACTTATCAACAGTGAAGGCAGAGCATCAGGTTCCAGTAGGCTTAGTTCAGCCACTAGAGGAGCCTGAGTGGAAGGGGGATGGAATTTCCATGGAATTCGTGATAAGACTTCCACACACATCTAGGATTCATGATTCTATCTAGGTTATCATTGACCAAATCACCTAGTTGGCCCACTTCCCACCTATTAGAGAGTAGGGATCAGTAGATATCTTGGGATGCCTTTATGTACAGGAGATTGTATGGATTCATGGAGTTCCATCTATGATTGTCTCCAATCATGATGAACGTTTTACTTCTTGGCTATGGAAGGGGTTGCAGGAGTCATTCGAGACATACATTCGGTTGAGAACCACCTTCCGTCCTCAGACGGATGGTCAGAAAGAGCAGACCTTTCAGACCCTCGAGGACGTGATACGTGCTTGTGTCCTTGATTTTGTCCACAGTTGGTAGAATCACTTGCCTTTAGTGGAGTTCACGTACAACAACAGCATTCAATCCACTATCGGTATGTCACCATTTGAGGCATTGTACGGAAGACCTTACAGATCAACACTATACTAGACTGACTCAGGGGAGTCAACACTCATGGAACCAGAGACGGTACGGGATACCATAGAGAAGGTTCAGATCATCTAGGAGAAGATGAAGACTAAATAGAGAAGGAAGAAGTCCTATGCTGATAGGAGATAAAGACCTCTTGATTTTGAGTATGGGGACCATTTCTTTCTACGGGTCTCACCACGACAAGGTTTGAGGAGGTTTGTCCAGGGTGGAAAGTTATATCTGAGGTTCATCGGACCCTTTCAGGTTCTAAGTAGAGTTGGAAAGGTGGCTTACCTCTTATCTCTTCCACCTCAATTGCACCGGGTGCATGGTGTTTTCCATGTATCCCAACTGAGGAGATATTTACATGATCCTTCACCCATCATTGACTGGGGTGAGCTGGACATCAATGATGGGGAGAAATTTTCGGAGGATCCAGGGGAGATTGAGGATCAATAAGAGCAGGTCCTTAATGGGTGTTTGATACCTCTAGTGTGTGTTTTTTGGCAGCACGGGAACCTCTAGGAGAGCACATGGGAGTCGGAGGCTCGGATTCGTGCTCAGTACCCCCAATTGTTTTCCAAGTTTGTGTTGTGGATTTTGAGGAAGCAAATCCTAGAGGTGGGGAGAATGTAAAGACCTAGATTTTTCCTTGTAATTGTTTTTAATTATATTGAATTTTTGACGAGTCTGTGAAAATTGACGGGGCATGATTCTGAGGCCTGGTGTGCCCAGAATGAATTTCTGAACTTTTTTTCGGGTACGTTCAGTAAACGAACAAGCAGAGTTTTCTAACTTTTAAACCGGTGCTTGAAATTGAAATCCAAGGACACCATTGAACTCACAGTGCCGATATTTGTTTAAGGAGACCTTCACCTCGACTGTTTTAGGTCTATGGTGGAAATTAGTATTCGGAATTTTCGTAGGAGAAAATAAAATAAACATGCTTTATTTTCTTTTTGAAATTTAAAAATTTCATTTGAAACATGAAGGTGGGTACCACACGAGGGTGGTCGGGCATTTAATGATGGGAATTAAATGCCTAGTTACACAAAATGTGTAACAATATTCCACCTTAATTAATAGAATTAATTAATTCATAATTATTGAATCAACTTTAAACTCTTAAATTTCTCAAAATTAAATGTCCCAACTTAATATAGTTAATGTAAAAAATTTAATTAAATTATTGCTGATGCTTATATAATTTGGCACCTCACCTATCATTGGAAAAAGGGATTGGCAAAGGAGGGGAGAGATTTAGATTGTTGGAAAGATATTTCTCCAACAAAGGAGATCCTCTAACGAAGAACGACTTCTAGAATCGAAGAACGTGGAACTGGCCTTGGAACGTCTAGCGGGAGTGACGAACAATGACATCAATCTTAAACGACTTCGACTTCTTCCTCACACCACCTCCATTGGAAAATATATATAGGGGTTTGTTATTAATAGGATTGAATTTATTTATCCGTTCTTCATATTCTGGTTTCATAATGACAATGACCAAACTAACATGCCCATCGTCCCGTGTATATTCCTTACCTCTTAACTTCTGATTCTCCGCGCATTCTTCATGCATTCTTCAACGCCAAATATTTAATGACATTGGAAACACAATATTTTGTTGAGCGCAGAATATGGACGTGGAGCCCTTGACCCAAGGATCGTGAATATGCGATCATTTTATTTTTCGGTATTGGAACGAAGCCGCAATGGATCACCGAAGAAGGTGGTGTCCGAGACCTGACTGGACGTGAGGAAGGAAGGGCGGAGAGCGTCCGCACCACCATATGATTAGGAAGCTGCGGCCCGTCGGCCACAATGTGGTATGGTGGTGGCCGACATCCGGCCGGCCGCGTGGTAGAGTGGCGGCGTGCGTCCACGCCACTGGAGGAGCTGAAGTCCACAACCTCTTGGCTAAGGAGGAGGTCGAAGAGCGGCCGACCATTCCAGTCATGGTGGAGAAGCGGCGTGAGACCGTGCCGAGGGGAGGAGGACATGCCGGAACAATGAACATCAGTTGTGGTTCTGCGGGACCCACTTGGGTCCCACAGTGACCTGGTAGTTCCTAAAGGTGTTTCTCGTTTCAATTCAAAATGGAAGGGGGACACTCCCCCTTTGGCGCCTGCTTGGGCGGACCGAGCCACATGCCAGTGCCAACGAGACACGCCTAGTGGGCCGCCCCTTATGCGGGACGGGCTGGACCACGAACTAGTGGGCTGGGCCTTCCATGGCCTAGGACAACTGGGCCAGACCCGGGTAGGGCCGGGTCGGTCCGACCAGGTCGGACCAGAGCCGAGCCCAACAAGACCCAATTTCACCTTTGTGGCCATATCTTGAGAATCGGGCGTCCGCCTGACAAACCATTTGTGGCACCGAAATCCTTGGATCAAGATAGTCCATTTGATATAATCCACATTATTTTTGGATAAAAATTGTGTATGTCTTGGTTGGATCGAATCCTGAATCCAAGGAGGACCTCGAAGCAAAAACACTAACAAACTTACAGACCGAGCATCCGATTAATGCGCCGTCTATTGCGTTGGGTCTTTTATGACATGACAGACCATTGAGATACTTATTTGTGGGACTTAGGGTTGGTTGAGGTATGACCGATGGATTTGGGAGCGGTTCTCCCAAGAGCACTATGTATGGAACCCTGCGACTGGCTGAGATTTGACCAGTGCTGACCATTTCGACTCGGAGTGACTCAACAGGCTCAGTGGAGAGTGACTCTGTGTGGAACGGTAGACCCACAGTTGGGAGCGCCACTATGTGATGTGGTAGACCAATGATACTCGACAGGAGGAGTAACTCAGTAGGCCACGAGGAGGAGTACCTCTGTGTGATGCGGCAGACCCACGGTGGGGAGCACCTCTGTGTGATGCGACAGTCCCACAATACTCCAATGGAGGAGTACCTAAGCAGTCCAAGATTAGCGGGATGTGACTCTGTGTGACGCGATAGGCCCACTGTACTCATTAGAGGAATATTTCTTTAGCAGCTGAGGTGTTCGACGTTGTGACTTGGGATGTCACTTATTATTATCCCTAGAGAATCCAGTGGATGGCTATCAACTTTCATAGCAATCCTGTATTGGTCAGCATCATAATCCTATTTCTCCGAGTTGTATACCTAGTTTGAGCTGAGTCTTATATCTTTATAGTGTACCTATGTGGTACTTTATCTTCGTGGTGGTACCTGTGTGGTACTCATACCTTCGTGTTATTACCTATGTGGTATTCTTCCCTTCTATGTAATGTGGGTATATTATGATATCTTAGGTATATGTATGGGAATATACCTAAGTAGGGTTTACTATTATTTCTATGTTTTGTGGGTTATCCTTTGTGGATTTTAGAGACATTCAGAGGTATTGGGGTCCCTACTTAGTATTTTTATCCTCACCCCTGCATGGGCTATGCCCGCATCTTGTTGTATCTGGTGCAGATGATAGACATCGTTGACTAGGGATGAGGGTACCTGGACTGGAGACTGATCAGAGGTGGACCATTGAAGAGGTGATCCGCAGAGACGATCATTTGAGAGCTGTAACTACCCTTCAAGTAGGATCCATGGCAGGTGTTCACAGGAGTTGTACTCAGTTTTACTTGTACTTTTCAGTTTTTCTTATACTTTTCAGTTGGGATTGTATTCTGGCCCCTTTACTTTCTGTACACACACCATTTACTATATAGTATACATTGTGCTTTTATCTGACTATGTTCTAGGTTTGTGTGAGTTATAGTTTATAAAGGTAATGACTTTGTATTTTAGGGATTATACCATTCAGTGATTTTCGCCAACCCCTGGCCTATGGACGGCGGGCATGGGGTAGCCACGACACGGGCCCCGGGAGATGGGTCTTGACATAATATAATTCCACGTAATAATATTAAATCTTATACAATCCCAATTAAAAAAAATACTCAATACCAATTAAAAATGAGATTGAAAACTAAAAACATGTGGTCATGAATTTCTTCTTATGCACCATTATATCCATTTATAATAAAATTATATTTAATATAAATATATACCAGGACCATATTAAATATTATACTATATTATAAAACCCTCTTATAATTTCATATTTCCAAATTATAAACAATTCTTCATTAAAATTAATATTATGATGTCAAATATTCTATAACCCCATAATCATGTAATAATTATCACATTTTCCATGATATTCAATTTGAAATCAGTTCAAATACATTGTTAAGTAAAAATGAAATATATCACTTTGTGGATGCGATAGTCCATACATACAGAAATGTAATGTATTCATTTTCCTAATAACGAAATGAAATTACAAGAAAATAATAATATATATTTATATAATAATAATAAATTTAATATATATATATAATATGTATTTATTAACTCCATAATTATATATTATTTCATGGAATAAATTAAAAATTAATTACATTACTTCATGGAGGTGGTAGTCCACATGTTTTCTCGAACGACATTATCATTTTTCATATGTTGGATGAAATGTAGGAAATGGTTGATGAATTAACATAAATAAATTTTTTACAGTAAATATAATAATATAATCTTATAACAATGGTTATAAAATATATGGAGGAGGTTAAGGTAGAATGAAACTACAAATATAACGGTTAAGATAGATACATCTTATTTGGGAATCCTGAATTAGATTACTCCTTAAGCTATAAAAGGTTTGTATTTTGAAAAAACCAAAAACTCCATGATAGGGATAGGTATGATAGGATTATATATTTTTATTTCATGGAAGTTATATAATGATTAGAAGGATATACAGAGTAAGAGAGACAAGACCTCATTTTGTAAGTGAGGGGATTGACACTCTTGTATATTCATGAAACAGTAAAAAATAAAAATGTAATATTCCAGTGGAAGTGGATTCCATGAATCCCAAATTAAAATATTTTATAATGGTGGTCTTATATGAACATAAATAAATATATTTATAATACTTTTAGATATATCTATATCATATCATTAAGAATAACCCCCTAAGAATAATTTTAACACATGCAACAGAGAAAACATATTACCATGGTATATATTCATTTTGTACAAAAATATATTTCTATTAATAAATTTTGAAATGATTATTTTATGTTTGGAAACCATTTTATCAGATCAAATTTTTATATTTGGATGAAATTTATTTTAAAATTATATCACAAAAGGCAACAAAAATAGTTTTTTTTGAGAAAAAATATTATTCATAAAACTGAATTTATTTTACTTTATTTCCTAGTAACATTAAATAATAATTTTGAAATGATTCATTATCTATATTATCTCAAAAATATAAAACTTATAATCTAGTAGTTTTAAATTCTATTTACAATGATAATAACACATTACAAAAAGAGAATATATTTATCAACCAAAAAAAACTTTTTAACATAAAATGTTGGTATTTTCATTTGTATCCACTTGATAACCATTGGATTAATTTTAATCATGTGTAAAAAAATTTATCATAAGTTTAATAATACAAATTAAATTAAAAATAAATATCACTAACAATAAAGATATTTCAAAATAACACATTATGACTAGTATTAATTCTTAAGAGAAATAAAAATTATTTTAAAAAATTACATATCATTTAAATAACATATATTATTCATAATATTAATATTTATGATATTTATTTTTATATGTTTATGGTATTGTTCATCACATTCTATCAAACATATTTATTGATTAAACTGTAATATATTATAAAATATTAGGATGTTAAATTCTACATCATCCCCCAATAAGAATTTCAACCTAAAATTCTTATTAATCTGATTCAAAAAAATTGAGATACCTATACTTCATCACATAATTCAATTCTGATCGTATGTATCTAAATTATTATTCATCCATAGAATGATAATCATGTTCGTACACTTTTTCCACTCTACATTATTTATATATTCTAAGATTTCTATCGATTTCTTAACTTAAGAATCATTATGATCCAATACATTGACCTTGGAGTTCATTAAATGTGTTGGATTCGGTATGTACTTCTTCCAGAGATATACATTATACATATCGTACACATAGGAGAGGATAAAAGTATGTTCAAACCAAAAATATTTTATCATGATAAGATAAAGAATGTCATATTGATATATATTTAAGTAAAATATTTTCAATCCTTTAAAATAACATAACATTATTCCATGCATATATTTGAAGGAATACCTTACTAGTAAATTTTAGTAGTATATATCACTAAAAACAGTTAGGAAAAATATTTTTTTAACTCTCATATTTCATGATACATTTCAATATGGATCTATCAATCTCTATTATTTCATCAATTATCTCAGGAACTACTAGATTTTAGTCCCCATCATCATCCTAGAATTTCTGAGTTTGGGAACTAATTAAATAGAGGGATTCATAATGAGTTTTCTTAATACTTGAGTGGAATTAATTTTTGAAACAAAATTATACCATACAAAGGTGTTGATCCCATCCTCCTCTTAAATATATATATTATATACTCAACAATCTTCAAGGGTTTTACTGGTCCTCTCAAACTGATATGCTTTATAAAGATTGTATAGACTGAAAAATATAATATCTATTTTAAAATCATTATAATGATTACTCAATAACATTGGGGTACACCATGTATCTTGATCAAATACAATTGATTTGGATACTCTATGAAACATTACAATTTCTTTAATGTATAACATAAAGTGCCGATCTAGATTGAAATATTCTCTGATTATAATGAAAATTGTTGATTCCATAACACGATTGACTTCAACCTGAGTATAATTATTCCCTATATATGTATTGGGATTACTATAATTAAATATATAGTTATTTATTCCCATTTCCAAAAAGTCATGGTTAAGTGTCACAATATCTTTTTAGGCATCTGTTTCTCACCCTTAACATATTTACATACAAAACATGGTGATGCACACTCCATGTTATATCTCTCCATGTTCCCCAGAAAAATGATTCCAAAATATCTATATGTGTCATCATAAATCAATGAAGAATTGAGAATGATGAAAATTTATCATCATGAAACATCACCCTCTATGATTCTATCATAGACTGGATAGATACTCTATTATTGATATTTATCATTCGATCAATTTCATAATAAGACCCAGAAACATTTCGTACCTTCTTTGAAACTCTAAATCATCATTCCCCACCTTCTTAATATTCACATGAATATGTGGTTCAATATCCATCTTTCAAAGCTATGATATTTATTCATTTAATATTATCACAAGGTACATCCGACATAAATACATAAGTATTTGATCTCATTGAATCCTCTCCACAGGGAAACACACATGTTTATTCAGACTTGATACATTAGACACCCTGTTCACATTCCAATGTGGGTAATTTATTCAGTGGTCAAAATTATTAATCAGTTAAAGAAAATATATATTAGTTCATGTTTGAAATTTTATATGTCGATATATATATAAATATATATATATATCATTTTATGATATATAGATATATACATATATCACTCATTTCACCATAAATATATTTCCTCTATTTAATCAAATAATAAGTTACCAATTCTAGTTTCAAATAATGTGTTGGGTTTTTTCAAAAACCATCAATTAAAGATATTAATAGGATACCAACATAAAATTTTCAATGAAAACACATCGAAGACACTTATTTGATGCATCACCATAGAAGCCAAACCCTTATCTACTATAGGATATTTTGAGAAAATGTTCATTGACCAACATTCTCTCCAGTTACCTAAAATTATCATTACATTCATATATCCATAGTAACTTATCACCCTATCAAATAAACATCATTTGTGGATTTTAAAGGCATGAGAAATGTTTGGTAGGGTCTTGGTAGTATCCAACCAACCCATAGTGAATTCAGGTTTTAGTCATCATGTTTTTCATGGTCCAATATTCAATAACACATTTCTTTGATAGATTTAACAATATACCCTTTATTTTAATTACACAATAAAAATGATACCTTCAATATCCATAATCCACAACTAATTAATTTGAATAAAAATTACCTTTTTCTAATGGTCTTTAAAATAATCCTTAGATAATTGTAATGATCTTAAATTTACATTGAATATATTAGAATATCTTCTATAAAAACTAAAACAAATTGAGAATTATAGTATCTAAAATATATAATCATTATATCCTTGAATACAGAAATGGAGTTCAAAAGTCCCAATAAGATCACTATAAACACACAGTGTCCATAACTCATATATAAGGCTATCATATATTTGTTTTGATTCCCCAGACCTCTGATCCATGGATTTGTTACTGATGAACACAAACATAACATATAGTGATTGAAATTAACTAAAGTGACTTAATTTAACCATCTATAATTACAATGTCTCCCATATAATTTGAGTCAATTAAATTAAAATGGTCTTTTATATTTAGCGTTATAGAGTGTTTGGAAAATATATTGACTATCATATCCCATTAATTTTTTATTCAATTTACTTTTTATTTACTATATTAGAAACTACATAATCCAAAATAGTTCTTAGACATCTCCCAAACAATTATGCACAAATATCATTTTCTAGAAAAACCATTTGTACTATGTTTCTATATAACTTGGGGAAATTGATATATATAAAGGGAGATATAAAATTCTTCATAGGGGAAACATATATGAAAATATATCAAGGAATAGAATTATCTTTTAAAACATGGAATGAAAAATATGTTAATCAACTAATGTCATATAATTGATCCCATGACCTCAAAAAATCCATATATAACATAATAATATACATAATCATAGAGATAAAAATAACTAAACTTAGATCAATGTAATGAATAATTTTGGACATCAAGATCCTAACTATCAACACATCATCAAAGAAATTATTCTTGTTATAAATTTTAGAATCATGACATCATTCTTGTTTGTAAAGTCATTACTAAGACACAATTCTTTCCATCAGGGTCACAACCAAGACATCAGGTATGAATTTCTCATATACGCAACAATTAAACAAACTTATTATTTTATGGGAAAATATTTTCATACATGGGAAATATAACATTGGGTCCTACCAATCGCATCATTATGACTAATTCATTTATCTTATCATATAAATGAATATCAATATAATGTGTTGTCAAATTTTATTATTAGTCAATATAAACACATATTGCGATGAATCAATGTGAAATGAATTTTTTTCCTAAATAAATTTACATAATCCATCTAGAAAAGAATCTTTTTTAAAGAAAATATAATCAAATTTTCCATGTAGTCGACAAATATATATTTCGAAATAAAATGTATACTGATTATAAATATTTCCAAAATCAATTTATGGAATAATATTCTATGTATGAATAATTACATTAAAAAACATATAGAGTAATGATATAAAATTAAATAAATACTATTAACAATAAAAAATTTATGTAAATCATTGAAAATTCAATTTATGCAATATAATGAAACATATCATATTCATGGAAGAATAAAATTTAATGTGAAATCATAAATATATATTGGATGATGATATAGAATGAAAATAAAATTGGTTTATTTTTGTTCATATAACCCTAAAATGAAAAAATTATGAGAGGATTAAGAATGTATTACTTGTTGAATATATGAACCAAAAAAATAAAACAAGTCATTAATGTGAATCAAATCTCGTTAAAGTAAAATCTAATTTCTAAATCCTATACGGTAATACTGATGTATGAATCAAATGAAATTGATTGGGACACAATTAAATTAAAATATATTGAAATGAAAAACATTTACTATATAATATGGAAATTAGGAAGTGGAAACACCATCTAAAATAATATTTGGTGGGAATATCAAATATGTATTATGGAATTGAAAATGGTGAAACATAATAGTTACGACATTTGAAAAATTTCAACCAAAAACCACTAAAGGATAGAATTTAAAATATAAAATTAAATATAATGAATAATAATGTAATCACGATAATAAAAATATCAATTTTTTAGTTACCAAACTATAATACCTCGAAAATTGTAATATTTTTTAAAAAAATGAAAAAAATGATTAGCCCTGTAGGTTGTGTTACAAACAACAATAAGATTAGATAGATTGTGAAAAACTATTAAAATATTAATATTAATATAGGATTTATTGGTGGGTATTAATAGGAATAAATAAATAAATAAAAATTTATTGTTTATACATTTATAATATGAATTTTTTAGTTTTCAATTAATTAGAAATGAAAATATAAATCATTTGAAAATGAATGTGTTGTTTTTTCTAAAAAAATTGTTTTTTGTGTACAATGTATAATAATACTAAAAAATTAAATTTATCACTATTAGTGATATGTTTTAATGATTTTTATATATTATATTTTCACAAAATGTTTTAACAGTCATCAATTATTTCATATTATTAATAGGATAAGAATAAATCTTGTTTTATGCTTGAAACATATTTTACAAAAGAGTTGTTTTTTTATCACATTTAACAAAATTAAATTAAATTAAAATTTTCCATTTTTATGTATTGAAATAGATAAAATAAATTACATGTTTATAACCAAGAAGTTCAAATTTTGTGAATGTGTACCTTTTATTATTGGTCAACATGAATAGTAATCATCGTAAAATTTATGACCTCATTAAACTCTTAATGGGGTCACTCTAGATTAAACCTAAGTGGTAAGTCCATGGGCTTCTATCATAATTATTATATAATGATCTTATTATTAATTGTATTACAATAGGCTCCTGATTTATTACATTAATGGATTCTTTTCTACAGAATCCATATAATATTTAAATGAGTGAAAGTTAAAAACGTTCACTGTCATTGTTTTTAATATCTTTTATATATCCATATAGGTAAAAAATGAAGTTTTGAATCAATATAATTTATTTTTTTACCTTAATAAAATTATATTCATGATTTAAATTTATTTAGGATTTTTAGTAAATATATAATGACTTTAATTTCTTATGCAACACTAATGAAATATTTCTCCATTTAATAAAAAATATAATAAATGATATTAAATTTAATAAAGTTGATATAATTTGGTTGAGTTACCATGATCCATGAACTTTAATTATATATATATATATATAATATTTAATATTTTTTTAAAAGAGTTACATTTAAATTCACCAATTGTGTTGATGTATTTAAAATAAAATAAAATGAGTAGTGTTAATAATGATATTAACGATATTTTTAGAAAATATAATAAACTATTAAATGATATAAAATTTATAAAAGAATATATTTATCCAAATTAGAGTGGTATGATATTAAAAATCTACTCTGGTCCATTTATGGGTTTATTTTCATTCTATAGTATCATTTTTAATCATATAATTAAAGAAAATAATATTTTTAGAGTAATTGAAAAAAAATTTAATGGGGGTTAAAACTAAAAGATATTGGATAACATTTTATCCAAATATGAAAAAAAATAATTTGGATGAGTGTATAGTGACTCACATGTACCATATTGTTAAATTTTATCAATTTTGATCCACATACATATCAAAATTAATTTATATTAATTTTATATTTTAAGAAATCCATGGAGTGCACCTGCCCTCAATTTAAAAAGGAAATCCTCCATTTAATTATTAACTTCTCATTAATCCATATAACTCAACTAGATTCTACAAATATCACTTCAAAAATTCTATATCAAAATTATAGTTGTTTGGTAACTCCTATAAGACTGGCCCTTGTCCCATTTAGTCAAGATCGTAAGGTATCATTGCAATGAATAAGTAATCCCATTAACCGATCTCAAAATTTTAAAATCATATTTTACCCCCAAATAATATATAATATCTTCCTAAAATAAAAAATTATGTGTCATAAATATAGATAATTTTTTGTGAATATTAAAACACCATTATGAGTTCTATTTTCATCGAATGGTATGGGAGTGTAGCGCTAGTACATTCATACGACTTACCATCTCCACGTACTAATAAAATTAATTTTTCATCACTATATTTTATGAATTTTAATTATGAGTGGTTTAATATTTATATACTATATTTATGAAACAATTTTACTTATTCAATAATAATATAATGTCTTCCTTCTTACAATCAAATCCATTTGAAAACAATTAATTCGTTCGTATGTATGTGTGGACAACCACCTCTATAAAGTGATGTGATTTATTTTTCAATTATATTTTACTTGGATGTTAATTTGAATTGATTTAATGAATATATATGATATAATAATTCGAAATTAATTTTTAATTAACACTTTCCATTTTTACTTCCATCTAATGTAATATGAAAACATCGTACTTGTGTATGTATGGCTTACCGTCTCTATGAACACTGTAATTCATTTTTAAATCCCTAAAATCTATGAATTAACATTATACTATATATAATATCAATAAATATATTAAAATTATATAAATTATGGATCAATGATAAATTTAAAATGAAAAAAAATAACAATCCCAAAATAAAATGGCAAATTAAGCAATTATCACGCATAATATTGTTTTTTAAAGACTTGTTCTTAAACAGGTGATAAAATGTTTAATATGAATTTTATATTGTTATATATATATATGAATATGTTTCTAGAATATTATTTATAATAAACATATATTTATTATATAGGTGTTTCAATCATTTATGAATGAACTCCAATATAAGGTTTGGGTTTTTCTATTACAATCACAATTTTTATTAGAATTGTTTATGATTAAGTTTAAAATGATGAAATATTATGATCTATATCCCCATTAATTCATGAATGTTATTAAAATCTGGTTATTTATTTATAATACATGTTTTCATTTCATTTTACTCAACATATGTACTTAAGAGATCGAAAATATTTTGTTTAGAAAAATCAACATCATTTCTCTCTTCTGTAAAAAACCATTTTCTCCCACATCTATGTTCACGTAGAATGTTTATTATATATTTGTTTACTATTATTAAATTATTTCTAACTTAATTTTTACCTTTTATAAGTTTTTACATAATTTTTTAAAAGTAATATTAACTTACTTGTAGTTGGTCCTTTTATCCCCTAGTCAATGAGCAATAGAACAACACCATTGAAAGTATATTTCAATTATCCTATTTTTAGAACAAGATGATGTTATTCTAGTTGATTTTCATTTTTAGTAGAATAAATATCAATTGGGGACCCTAATAAAGAACTTGATGTAACATGAGGATGTTTACTCCTTGGAGTGGGAAGAGTTTAAGAGATTATTTATCAATATGTATTTTCATTTCATTGTTTATATGAAAATGGGGAAGTAATTTTTTGAGTTGAATAAGAGGGATAATAAATATGTTGGCACATATTAGAAAATTTTCACAAGACTTGTGATTTATGCTTCTATTATTCCCACCACACAAGAATATACAGTTGATTGAATCTTTAGTTTCAATAATTCATGTCTCTGAAAACATTTTCCCTTATAAAACATAAGTAACTAAGAATAAATTTTCGATTTGAAATGATGGTGGAGATTTATATTTGAGATACCGATCAATTTCAGGGTTTTTGATAAGCAATGAATAATGGAATTGAATTTTTTTTATAAAATCCATGGAGATAAGAAGATAATCATTACCTTATGATAAAAATGTGAAAGGAAACATGTGGTAAATTATATTAAGGGAACCAGTAATTATTTCATGTATAGGAAAAAATTTCATTTGGAACTCAAATAACGAATTTATAGTAAGATGTTAACTGATTCTTCAAATATGGATAAATCACCACATAATGTACCACTCATACTCTAGTGTTTTAAATGAATGAAGTATGTGAATTTTGTTAACAGATGCCAAAATCATAAGGTTAATGAATATGATAATCATCAAAAACCTCTTAAGACTAGATGTAATTTTAAATATCATACGATCACTATTGCTAATGAGGTGTACAATATCGATGAGGTTAATGGTACACTTATCATCCACTTTATAACTATTACGATCTTATTTGATTATAGATCTACCCACTATTTTATATCTAAATAATTTTATATGGGTATCACTATACCACAAAAAGATTATATGATAACTTATATATAAAAACAACTAATGGAATGATGCTCTCTTCATAAGTACATGATCCTTCTTTATCTGATGTTTGTGGGAATGTATTTCATGAAAATATTTTTATTCTTCCTCTAGCTAAATTTTACAGTATTTTGGGAATGCATTGGATTTATTTACATAATTCCACATCAATTTTCTAGGTAGGGTTGACATATTATATATTTTGATAAAAAACATGATTGAATATCATTATGATGAAAAAATTAATTTCTAATAGAAATTAAACCCATTATATGGGTCAAAATTCCAATTTAAAAAGAGCGTTTATCTCATTTGGCTGTAAAGAAACTCAACATTGATGATATAGCTATTTTTTCAATGTTCAATGATGTATTTCTAGAATAATTTTCTTATCTTTCACTAAATCAATAAGTTTTTTTCTAAATAACTTATAGCTATCATTAAATGTATTTCCAAAGACTTTATAAAGAATGGACTCAAATAGTTTCTAGAATAGAGGAAGAAAATTCTAGATAATTTTGAGAAGGGAATCAATTGGCCATGTGATTCAACATGGTATGCATATATTATTTTTATTTATAATAAATATGAATCGATGTGACTCGACATTGACTTCCATGGACATATGAAAATCTCTATGAAGAACATGTATCATGTACTCTATATTGATGAATTACCAAAACAACTGTATGGTGCTCAATAATTTTCCAAGATTGATCTTCATTTTGGATACCATCATTTGAGAGTCCAGAAGTATTATATATAGAAGAAATTATTCCATATATGTTATGGACACTATTAATTTATATTGATTCCATCTGGTTTTAATAATTTCCGTACTATCATCATGGATTAAATTAACATATTCAGTAGATAATACGCTCATATGTTGTTGGTAGTATTTATATATGATATTATAATATATTCAAAGATAATGAAATATCATGAAGACATGTTAGGGATTATTCTAATTTCCCAATGTACATAAAATCTTTATGAAATATTTTACCATTTTTGAATATTGCCATTGAAAATTTTTATTCCTGCATAAATTAATATCAGGCGAGGGTATATTACTAAACCCTTAAAAGAATGAAGTTATTAAACATTGGATCAAACCAGCCATTTTGATTGACATCCATACTTTTTTTGTTGGTATTGTTATTATTGGTTCAGTTTGGATGATTTTCGGAGCTAATGAATCCACAAACCATGATATCTCGAAAGGGATCCAAGTTATTTTAGAAGGATTAATGTGAGTAATATTTTAAATAACTAAAGAGAAGAATAGTCAATAAACATAATCTTATACTAACCTATAGTGGATAATGGTTTTTAATATATAGTTATAAACTAATTAATGTTTTCATATGCATCCTTATTTAGAATGGTATGGATATAGGTTATTCCTTAAGGAAATGGAAGGTCCATGATAAAAAATATCCATATCATGTTTTGATGTTAGATGTTGTAATTTTTTCATTAATGATTTGGAGGGATTATCTTTACAGGGAAATTTGATTCATATATATTGATAAAAAATAATTAAAATATATTTTCAGTCTAAAATTTATGAAAATTAAACAAAGAAGATGCTTGGATATGATTAATGATAATAAAAACTTATTATATTACCAACCTAGGAAAGGGAACAAGGTGTAAGATGCTAGGAGTTGTAAGTATAATGTTATGTTATCTATGATGAGGATAAAAATAGAATCTATATTTAAAGAAATTCAAAGGATGGATCATGAAATCATGATGGAAGGGATAATTATTATCCTTCTGAAATGATTGGACAACCATATATCCATGTGATGATTGAAGTGTCATGAACAGAGTATGTAATGATACAAAAAGTTGAGAAATATTCCAAAGCTAAACCTTCATTGTGATGGAATAATATGTTTAATAATACCTGCATTTTTCACTTTAATAAAATTATTTGAATTTCTTGTTGGATAAATCTCAATGTTTCCCACAAGTAAGAAGATGTATATAGATTTGAAAGATTATTTAGGGTTATAAGGAATGAATAGAGATATTGTAGAGTATGTTTCATGGTGATTGGTATGAAATAATGTTATGTTTTATAAATAGAACTCTAAGGTGATGTTATTACCATTAACCATACCAAAATGGATATGGGAAAACATCACTATGTATTTTTGTGCAAGACTCTCTATAACATATAATGGTTATAATGATATATAGGTTGTAGTATATCACCATATGAAGTAAAATCACTTACGTTATATTATAGAATAATTATCTCTTGGAAAACATAATCATTTATACTTTTGGAAGTTGTAATATTTCATTGTTTACCATTATCAACTATATTTGATTAGGATCTGAGGTTTACCATGAAGTTTGGAAAAACTCTTCATTAGTATCTAGATTAAGAGATAAGTTTCATAACTACTTGTTATCCTCAGATAGATATTTAGATATAAATTACCATTCAGACTGTAGAAGATACTTTGATAGCTTTATCCATGAATTTCAAAGGTGGTTGGGATCAAAACCTTTATTTGGTGTAATTTGTATACTATAATATATTTCACTCCATCATTCTTTGGACTCCTTATGAAGACCTTTATGGTAGTAAGTGTATAAATCAAGAGTATTTGAATGAAATTGGAGAAAAAAAAATCTATGAAGACAAAATATAGGTTAGGAATTGATATATAAGGTTATATTTAGTTAAAATTACAAAACATATGAAAAGAGTACAAAAAAGTAATGCTGATAATCATGTAAAAATTATGAAGTTTTAATTTGGTGACTAGTTATTCCTATAAATATAAACCAAGAAGAGATTTACAAAGAATTGAATTCTAATCCCCAGGTACATTGATACTTCTAAAAATATTAATTAATCCTAGTGGTATCTTATCGATCGTTGATCCCAAAAAATAACTCTTATGTACCTGTTGTGTTCCACGTACCTCTATTGATGATGTACATACCTGATCCTTCACATGTACCATACTCATAGGTAATACCTCTAGAGAAAGATATTGTTTAGGGGAGAAAATATATGAAGACTATAGATCATTGAGATATAGTTCTATGAAACCTCACTAGTCACATTTTCACTGTTTTGTGTTGAATCCCCCAATTTGAGGAAGCTATATGGGGAGCTGAGGATATCCTGATGTATCATTATTATTAGTTATTTTATTAGGGTTGTATAATTTGTGGGGATAAATTCTTTTAATAGTGGTATAACATATAACCATGATATGTTTTTTGAAATATTTGTTTAAAAAAATTACTTTCATTGATAGAATTTGTTACTCGCAAGAGTGAGTATAGATGAACCACAATATATTTAAAAAAATATTTTCCCCTTTACATTATATTGGTTGGCATATATAATAAAAACTATATTATCAATATTTATAGTTCACACATGGGTAAAAATAATTCATTAGTAAACTAATAATAATAAATGAAAATAAAAAACATTGGAAAATAATGATGTTGTTTTTCAAAAAAAATAGTTTTTATTTGAAAAATGTATTTTTTTACATTATAAATAATATCTAACACTATAGGTGAAATATTTTAAGGGGCTTTATATACTATATATTAAACAAAAAAATAAAATTCAACAAATTTTTTTGTGTGCATAAGTTTATTATAATTCCATTCTTAGGGTTAAAAATGTATTTTTTTATTTAGATGTTTTTGTCCCATTTTTTGAACATACGTTAAAAATAATTTATACAATTTATAGTTATTGAAGTTGATAATTTTTTTACATATTTATAATCAGTATTTTAAAATTTTCTAAATATTATAGTAAATATTTATCACTATTTTATTAATTAAATGTTTAAAATATCAATTAAATGTATGTTCCTGAATGGCTTGAAGGTATTCATTTTTTATTCGGTTATGATTTTAGCACCATTAAGGGTTGAAGGGGAATCCATAAATAGCCCATAGAATTTGTGACATTACAATAATTGAAGGTATTGATGGAATTTATACCAGAATATGACTACTTGAAACTACCCCTCTCAGCATTTTCATCGTGATCAGATCTCCACCTTGGCATGGCTATGCGGCTGGCAGTCTTGTGTACAGGTGTGCAAGCCTGGTACTAATGGAAAGTGTATTTCCCTATCATTCTTCCAAATATGTTAGCTATGATTTGAAAATGATCCTAGATCTAAAACCCATTCTGGAGATTATTCTTTATAGGATCTGTATAGTTTTCATCTGCACATCAATAGGCCTAAAGCCTTTAAGGTAGACCAAATTTCGTTATAGTGGCCCGAAATACATGCTGACCCAAAGGCCAGGTTGGACCATGAAGTTAACCAGTTGGGATTCAAGAATCACTAAGAGGGGGAGGGGTTAATGAATAATATCACTTTCTTAAGATTAATTTCATATTAAAAAACCTTTGTCTCCTGTTAAGGATCTCCTTCCCTATTGAACACAATCCAATCTCACACCCACAGGAACAGAAGATTTTACAAGGTTCACTACTCAATGAGAGTAGCCAGTCCTTCGTATAGCACATAAATAATACTATACCACAAAATACACTAAAGAGATAATCCTTTAATGTGGAATACAATGAGTAGGATTTTCGCTTTCACTCTTTTAGTACTTGGGAAATAATCTTCAAGTCCGTGTGGACCATATTAGCACAAATATAGTAATGCAATATCTCTGTGTTTCTTGAAAAACATTCACAAATATAATATTTGAAAAAATATATTCTATTTACTGTAAAAAATATGATAATAACTACATGGAATTAATAATACTAGTTAGTACTATTCCCCATTCATATCTTTATCCACTTGAAAAAACGTCTCACTTAATTTGGGAACTCAAATTTCCAGACCACAGAGCTCCTTCATGAAGATCCCAACATAATAGAGAAATCTAGTTTTCAGAACTGTCTTGTTTGAGGACCTCAATTGATCATAGAGAATACTATTTTAAATAGCATAGATTGGTCTTTATAAATTTTACTTCTTTCGCAAAGCTCACTGGTACACTGTGAACCTCATTTCCTTCGTGGAGCTCACTACCTTTTCAGAGCTCAATTTCTCCACGAACCCTCTTCACAATTCAAGAGCTCTAAAATTCTTGTTATTTCTCTAGAATTTTCTCGAAGGGTTCTTGGTCTATATATAGTAGATTCCGCCATCTTCAGAACCTTCCATCCACCTCATCACCAAATCACAGAGCTTCAAAATTTCCTCCAAAATTCACTCTATTTCGCAAATCACTATGACAATTTTCTGGATTCACAAAGATCGTCGCAATCGCAATGTGTTCCGTCAAATCCATTGCACCACCAGGATGATCCTTCTTCCTTTGTTCTACTGAAATTATCTCCACCTTTACTGCCACCATTCTCACCCGTAATGATCCTTTACTAGGCTATTTGGAAAGCTCGTCGTAATCATGAATAACACTATAAACATTCCTCATGTCATCGCAAAATCTACATCATGAATCCCATCATTGCGAATATTATTCCATTTTCATATTTTTATGTGATCTTCAAGGAAATAAAAATTTCACAATGCTAGCACAACTCTAAATTTTGGACCCAAAAAATTTGTCAATCATTGAAAGAATATGACCTCTAAGATACCTGCTTCTGCAAGACAAACCTTGCTGATGGGAAACATCTTTTCTCCCCCTTTCCTTTATAAATAATGCATCACAAGTTCTCCAACCATGTTATGTTATTTTTGAAATCTAGAATAGCAAAGAATCATCAGATTTACCATGGAAAGTATTGTAACATTCCTGCCTTTCCAAACCCACTTATACAAAGTGAAGTGATTTCCTTTTATCTCAAACATCCTTGAAAACAAAATATAGTACTTCATGTATTGAAAAAACTTCATCAGCCTACTTGCTCCAAACAATATCTTCCTTTTGATTTTGTTGTCAATCACGATTTATAAATCAATAAACTTTTATAACTTAAGAAATGGTTCACTTATCAAAAATTTTAAAGCTACGTGAGATAACTAATTGTATTAAATAAGAATTATTAACAACAAGACCATGTTGTTCAAAAGTAGTGACCATAAAACATCATTGAAATTATTCGTTAGCCTTCTAAAAACCATACACATATTTTTTTCTTCTTAACCTTCTTCCTCAGATTCAACCTTACTAATATATAAAGAAAATATGTTACTTACAACCACTCCATCAAACAGTTTGAATAGTTCACATACTTATATGATGAATTCACAGCTTACCCACAACTCCCCCTTTATGCATGCAACCATATGGATATATTTATGAAACAGTTATCCCCCTTGAAAACACTATCCAACGGTAAGATGGGATAATGGACAGAAATACATACCTAAATATTGATGTAAAAAAGGTTGGACACCAATGTTCAACCACAACTTTCAAAATTGTTCCTTCGGTAATGGTTTTGTGAATGTATCAACAACTTGTTCTGATGTAGGAATGAACAAATCCAATAAATAATTCTTCTCCACATCATATTTAATGATGTGGTACTTTATGTCAATATGTTTTGAATGATAATGTTGTAATGAATTCCATGTAATATTGATTTCAATTTCATTGTCGCAACCTAAGAGAAAATGTATCTTTACTTCAACAAGTAAATATTCCCACTATGTCTTCATCCACATTATTTGGGTAGAAGCTTGTGTAGAAAAATCATACATAGATATTTCTGTTCTAATTGTTTCTCAATTCTATTTCTTTGTATGTCAACTAACATAACTTTTACACCGAATGAAAACTCCACTACATTTAGATCATATATCATCAATGTTTCCTGCCCAATCAGTGTCGGAATACCCAAACATATCAATATTCATTTAGCCATAATTCCTGATTCTAATGTTTTTTGTGCCTTATATATATATATGAGAATAATTTTTCCCAAAATCAAATATGATTCTTTAGGAGGGATTTCTATCTTTCACATAAGGTAACATCATGGACTATGTCAAGTATTGATTCAGTCAAATATAACGGACATCCAATAATATTTCAAAACTCTTTGTGGTCAACATTCTTAAAATATTTTTCTTTAGAAAACTTGGTTCCCACAGAAATTGGTGTGTAAAATAGTTTCAAATTTTCCATGAAAAACTTTTTCAGAAGTTCATTATCATACATTTTATGAGATAGAAAAATGTGATTCTTATTCTGTGAAATTTTTAACCCAATAAATTATTTCATTTCTCCCTGCATGGACATATCAAACAACTTCTCCATCTCCTCACCAAACATTCATAGTTTTTCCACCATTCTTCTTTATAATGCATGGACTCATAACATATATTAAGTGTTTGAGACTTAGTGACTTTCCATAGATCATTTTGAATTGATTCATATATAAATTTGGCTTGTAGAAACATAGTAATAAGGGGGACCATGTTCAAGAAACATTGGTCACCCCATGTCCACAAAACACTAATTCTTTCTTTTAGAAACCCAATTTTGTTGAGGTGTATATGGTGAAATGAACTCTTGTCAAATTCCATGATTATCAAGGTACATTTTAAATTATTCATTCTTGTATTCACCCCCAATGTAGGTTTTCATCTTATTCATTGAATACTCACATGCCTTCCTTGATTTCCTTCTAAAACTTTTAAACATTTTCAGATCATTCAACTATTTCCTCATATACATAACACATGTAATGCGATTAAAATCATCAATGAGAGTAATGAAGTAATTATCTCCATTTTTTGATTGTTTTATCATTAGCCCCCAGATATCAGAGTGAATAAGATATAGAGGACATTTGGAACACATATCAACTTTATTGTGCACTATATTTGTGATCTTCCCTTTTTCATAAATACCGCAACACCAATATCTTCTCGTTCATAAAGCTGTAACATCTCCAAAAAAATCTTATGTTGGTAAATTTCATAGGTTTAATTGACACATGTGTCCAAGCCATTTAGGCCCCAACTGATTTTCACCCACCAAACCCATGTAAAAAAAGTTCTAAACTGCACCAACTTGGAAAAATATTTATTTTGTACGTTTGGCTCTTTTAACAACCTTTCGATCATCTTATTTTTTCTCACAAAATCCATATTTTATGAAGATGACTTTGTTGTGAAAAATGAAGATGATGTAAAGGTAGTTACCGGTGGATAAACTTCTTTAACTAAAAATAATGTGTTAAAACTAGTGTATGTTTCTATATTAGAATAAGTCACTGATATATTCAGAAAATATTCACTGAAGTAACTGTTTTCAAAATTGATGTTGAACATGGGTGTCTATACTTATTCTCATCAAAGTTGATGTCCTTTTTAGGTACCCTCTCTCATCTAACCTTTGGATAGTTTTTTCATGGGTTGAATTGTTTCATAAATCTATCCTTATGGCGGCTTGAATAAAGGGGGAGTTATGGGTAAGCTGTGAATTGAACATGTAAGTATGTGAACTATTGTATCTATTTATTGGAGTGGTTGTAGGAAACATATTGTTTTTTTTCTATTAGGATGGTTAAAGATGAGGAAGAAGGTTCAGAAGAAAAAAAGATTATTATGGTATGGAGAAGGCAGACAATGCATGACGAAGATGTTTCATAGTCACTACTTTTGGATAGCATGGTCTTACAGTCAACAATTCCTAATCTGATAACACGAAAGAGAACCCTTATCATGAGGTCAGGGTTGATGAAAACTTTTAGAGATAGTTTCTAGTGGTTGAAACATATTCTCAACTTTCACACCAACCTTCTCATATATCTTCTATATCTTCATTTGATATTTTTTCTTTTGAAAATATTGAATCCCCCTCAATCCTCATCTTTCAAAGATTGTGGAATATTAGTAATTTTTTTTGCTGAAACAACACATATTTTAATTTTTTCTAAATTCAACACAATACCAGCAATATCCTTAGAATGAATATTTCTATCTGAAACATTCATACTGATGGGAGTTGTGAACATGCTTCTCAAAAATCTTCTTACCAAACCTGTATCGTCCCGGTTCTGGAATCCACCTAGAGGCACCCCGTACCCGGTTGGTCACATGGCCTCAAGAAAATTTCCCCAAATGCCAAAGGCTGCCGACTAGAGGCGAGGGACTTGGATGTGATAGTGTGGAAACTATTCCATCATTGGAAGAGTACACAACAGAAGTAAACAACAATGCAATAGCAAAAGTAGTGAATATCAAGCAACAATAAACAGCGGAAGACTGAGATAATAAAAAACTGGAGAAATGCATAATAAATGATGAATGATACATATGTCTAGGAAAAAAATCCAAACAAGTCACAATGCTGAGTAAAAAAACACTGAATCAAGTACAAAAAAAAGATAACAACTCATCAGCATCGCAAGCCTAGGCTTGGTGCCATTCCTTCCTGCTCCAGAGAAAGTATGTATCTCAAGTGGAAGGGCGCTTGCCCTTATCTGTACCTGCAACAATATAATATGTTTGGGCCCAAAAGCATGACCCAAACATGGTGTGAGACTAACTCCTAGTAGGAAACCACCCAAAGATCTGTGCCTAACAGTCAGGGAATATATGGAAGGTAAAAGTACATAAAGTAGTAATCATGAACATGTTAAATTGTAAACAATCCACAGTTCCAACAAGTACCAACAACCCTCTGGGCATTACACTAAGCCTAACCTCTCTGGTTTGGTTATACGAAAATTAAAAGTCTCTCAGAGGAATATCACTTTGTCAATTCCCCATATAGTCTATGGTTGTTAGGGACTCTTTGAGGAAGCTCACTCGGTAAATTCCCCTTATAGCCCCAAGGTCAATGAATCCTTGAGGAAGCTCACTTGGTCAATTCTCTTTATAGCACTGGCCATTCAAAGACTCTCTGAGGAAGCTCACATAGTCAATTCCCCTTATAGTATAAGGTAAGCACGGTAAATAAAAGTAAAACATAGAAACTCTGAGGAAGCTCACACGGTCTATCTCCTTATAGTCTAAGAAGTCATGAAATCTCTAAGGGAGCTTGCTCGGTCAATCCCCTTATATCCCAATGTAATCCTAGGCTCTCTGAGGAAGCTCACACAGTCTAACCCCCTATAGCCTAATGCTCAAAGTCTCCCTCAAGAAGCTCACTCGGTCAATTCCCCTTATAGTCTACTACACCAGGTTCTCACGGACCTGTATAGGATAACAACATAACAGTGAAATATAGACAAATAAACCTATAGAACTACTTGTATAAACAGTCTATATAAAATCAAGAATGCTTGGATTCAAACTCTCCATCCTACAACCAGAGGTATAGAAAACAGGCAATGTGGCCAAACTTTCTAAACATGACCAAACATTCGTAAACAAAACATGCAAGGGTAAAATATAAAAGGCATAGAAAAACAACCCTATTCTTATCCATTAAACCTATATAGAGGAATACAAGCATGGAAGGAAGACAAAAGGGTAAAATGGTGAACACACAATACCTCGTTCAAGGGTATTTGTGGAAATTGCACATAATACTCAAAGAATTTGAATGGAAAGGCACAAACCACCTACATTGGAATTTGGTGATCGATATACTTGAACCTAAAAACTTGAATCTCTTTATAAAATTACATATCTATAAAACCATATAAAACGTTCAACCCCAAATAACATAGAAAAGAGAAGGAATTGGAAAACGATGCTCTGGGAGACAGATTAACACACTGATGCGATTCCAACACAATCACCAGTTTTCAAATCAGAGGACAGATGGAGGCTTGGGGGATCATTGAAGATCCATAGCTTTACAGGTTCTCTTGGATGAAGATGTCCTAGAAGAATTGATTTATGCCCATTAGTCTTAACCCCAGTGTGTTTAATGACAAAATACATGGCGTGTACATTTGGTGTACACAACGTGTACTTGCTGTTTCCATACTCCACATTAGGAGGCCTCCAAGTCACTTCCACACGGACGTGTGTGTGGCCATGAAAAGAAAAACAAAATACCTCCAGTGGCATCATTGTACACGGCCTGTACTCATAAATTACATGACATGCACTTCAAAAATTTCTAGATTTTCCACTTTTTCTCAAAACTGACCAGAAAAGGAAAAACATAATAGAAAAGAAGATTCAGTTTCTTACAAACTTCCCACCTTATAAAACTTCATCCCCGAAGTTCCCTAGCGCGGCATAGAAGAAGAAAACCCAAAAAACTCCAGCCACTATGAACAAACATCGGCCTCCCTCCCCTAAGTCTCGTCCTACACCCACCTGTGATACTATAATACTCATACCAGGGGAACAGACCAGCCACAGAGAACCTTTGTACTGCGATCCACAATCTGGATAAGATGATCTTCAAATGAGGTATCCACTTCAAGTTCAACCTCCCCAGTTTGGAAGACATGATATGGGTCTAAAAAGTAACACCAGAGATGAGAAATGTGAAAAACATCATGCATTGCCCAGTACCTCTGAGGTAACTGCAACTGATAAGAAACTGTCACAACTCTCTCTAACATCTCAAACGGGCCGACATACATTGAAGAATGCTTACCCTATATCCTAATCCTCCTGTGTCCCAACCTCGGTGTGACATGCAGGAAAACCTGATCCCTGACCTCGAACTCTAGAAGTTTTATCCACTAATTAGCATAAGACTTCTATTGAGACTGTGCAGTAGCCATCCTTTTCTGAATCAACCCTATCTGCAATGTGGTCTCTTGAACTAGACAAGGTCCCAACAAAGCTGCATCTCCTACCTCCAGCTAGCATATGGTTGATCGGCATGGCCTACCGTAAAAATCCTCATAAAGTGCCTTCTTAATAGTTTCTTGAAAACTATTGTTGTAGGCATACTCTGAAAGAGGTATATGCTTCTCCCAAGAACCTCCAAAATCTAGAATGCATGTTCGGAGCATATCCTCATGTAGCTAAAACATACACTCAGACTGGACATCTTTATAGGGATGGTAAGATGCACTCAAAATAACCTGTGTACACAAAGACTTCTAAAGCCCCTGCTAGACCCAAGAAGTAAAGCATGCATCCCTATCAAAAACAATGGACTGTAGAACTCCATGCAGATGTACAATCTCTCGGATGTACAACAGTCCCAGCTCATCAACACAGAAGGTCTCCTTGATCAGAAAGAAGTGAGAGACCTTCGTAATCCTATCATTGACAACCCAAACAATGTCATTCCCCCGATGCGACCTTGGAAAACCAGTCATGAAGTACATCATGATGTAATTCCACTTCCACTCGAGAATGGATAACTACTGAAAAATCCCTGCTGGTCGCTGATGCTCCACCTTCACCTGCTGACAAGTGGAACACCTCATGAAAAAACCAACAACATCTTTCTTCATACATGGCCCCTAATACTGGCGGTGTCGATCATAATAAATCTTGGTGATTCTAGGATGAACTTCCCAAAATGAGGAATGAAAATCATGCATCAGCTCCTCGCATATGTCTGCTGGCACCCATACACGCCCCTGGAAATGCAAGATCTCATCCTCACCTATGGTCCATCCAGGAATAGAGTCCACTCCTGACACACTCTCTCTTAGGACCGGGCCTTAATAATATGATAACTGCCGCATTCAAACTCGTGAAAGAAGAGTAGAGGTAACAACTACAGAAGAAAGAAACATCTACCCTTGACTATCTTGCACCGTCAAATGCATCTCATAGAACAGAGCCATAATCTTCCACTCACTGTTGGCCTCCTGAACTGCCTATATCTGAGTCATTCATCTCAACGCATCAGCCACTATGTTGCCTTTCTGAGGCGTATATGGAAGCTCAAAATCAAAGTATTTTAGGTACTCGACCCACCTTCACTGTCTAAAATTTAGATCACATTGAGTGAAAATGTACATGAGACTTTCTTGGTCAAGGAAAACCACAAAATTCTCCCATAGAAGGAAATGTCTTCAACAACGTAAGGCATGAACAACAGCTTCCAACTCCAGATCATGCGTTAGGTAGTTCCTCCTATGTGGCCTTAACTTCCAAGACCCATACACAACGACTCCAACTCCCTGCATAAGCATAGCTCCCAGCCTAATACCTAATGCATCACATTATACAGTATAGCTATTGATCGGCTCTGGAAAGACTAGTATCGGTGCTGACGTCAACCTCCCCTTCAGCTCCTGAAAGGCTAACTCACAGAAATCTGACCATAAGAACTTCGCACCCTTCCTAGTCAGACCCATCAGCTGTGCTGCTAAGCATGATAAGTCTTGTATGAAGCATCTGTAGTATCCAGCCAGCCCTGGAAAACATCATACCTCGAAGACATTCTTCAGATACTCCCAGGAAACTACTGCTCTCACTTTCTCTAGTTCTACTGATACACCTGTCTTTTAGATGACATGACCCAAGAAGTGAATTTGGTCCATCCACTAGTGGCACTTTGAGAGCTTATAATATAACTGATGCTCCCTTATTGTACTCAAAAGAATCTCAAGAGGTGTGGCATGGTCGTGTCGAGTATGAGAGTACACCAAGATATTATTCAGGAAGACAACCACGAAGGAATCCAAGTATGGATGGAACACTTGGTTCATCAGTTCCATGAAAGCTGCAGGTGCGTTCGTGGGACTGAACGACATAACCATATACTCGTATAGACCATACCTGCTTTATAAGGCTGTAAATGGTATATTAGATGGTCTAACATGCAATTGATGATAACCGAATCTCAATTAAATCTTCGAGAACACTCGGGATCCTAGAAGCTGATCAAAGATATCATCAATTAAGGTCAAGGGATATCAATTCTTGACCGTCAACTAGTTAAACTTCTGATAATCCACACAATTCCTAAGGGTGCCATCTGCCTTCTTCGCAAATAGGAGAGGTGAACCCCATGGAGAAGTATTGGGTCAGATTAAATCCTTTGCCTACAACTCCACCAACTTCTTCTTGACCTCCTATAATTCTGGTGTTGCCATCCTATAAGGAGGAATGGACACCAGTGCCGCTCCTGGCACAAGCTAAACAGAAAATTCCACCTCATGCTCTAGAGGAAAACCTGAAAAGTCCTCTGGAAAGACATCCCTAAAACGATCCACCACTGGATGGAAGTATAACTGTGAAGTTCCCTGGTCATACAGATATATACTAGAAATATAGGACGTAACTCCTCCTAACCCATGATGCTCTAGTCCCTCTCTGCTAACCTGGACATCCCACTCGTGCTTATGAAGAAAAGATCCACCCTCTGGTAATACGAAACTCACCCTACGACGATGAAAATTGATGAATTCCTAGAAGGGAACTAGCTAGTCCATTCCAAGAATGTCATCATAGCTCCTCATCTCTAGGACATAGAGGTCCCATAAGAAGTGACATCCACCAACCTCAAGAGGGAACTCCTTGAACTGATGTATGCTATATTTTCTCATCCCCAACGGTGTTTCAAGCATAAAAATATCGGTAGAAGAAAAGATTCATAGCCCAAGGATCTCTACAACTGCAACAAATATAAAGCTATGTGAATCCCCTATATTGAAAAGTGAAGTAGATAAAACTGAGTCTTCAAAGATCGTACCTCAAACTGTAGGGGTTTTGGGATCCTTCTCTTGCTGGGTCTACTGCACTGCAAAAGTCTAGCTAGCTCCATGGCCCTATGACCCTGCCTGACTGCTCTGAGCTGATCCACCCTACTGTCCCTGAAGGACTGGCGACTGACTACCCCGACCACGAACTCCACCTCAACCTGAACGGACGAAAGAAGTCCAGTTCCCAGACTGGTGAGAAACTGGTGGTGATGCTCCCGAACGCGGGGTCATAGAAGAACCCCTGTCTCTAGCTGCTGGAGAGAAAAACTGACTGAAACG
This sequence comes from Viscum album, assembly GCA_963277665.1. NCBI lineage: Eukaryota > Viridiplantae > Streptophyta > Magnoliopsida > Santalales > Viscaceae > Viscum > Viscum album. Next base: position 1,180,638,410 of record OY728134.1, on the reverse strand, counting down.
CTAGAGATGGCCCATATTTCCTTGAGATTGGCACTCCATAGGGTCTCCCGGGAAATGTGGCATCGTATAAACGTTCCTCCCGCACTGGTAGCACACAACGTGGCAACCAGAAGTTGCATCCCACCTACTCTGATCTCCCTATGTAGTCTCTATGTGGCGCTTCCTGCTATCAGTTGGAGGAATACTAACTCTGGATGCTGAACCGCCCTGGCTCATAGCTCTAGAATACCTCATATTTCACTCCGTAATCAGCTCCTGGTTCACGATAGAGGATTTAGAAGTCAACCTAAAGATTTTTCACCTTGGAACGGATCTCTTACCTAAGACCATCCTCAACCTTCCTATCCAAGAACAACTCATCACCTGCTGGGATAGGCATGAAACGCTACAACTCTGTGAAGTGAGAGGAATATTCCATTACAGAAAGGGTACCCTGCTCCAGGCTCATGAACTCCTGAACTCGATTGGCACTCAAGGTCTTCGGGTAGTATTAATCGTAAAAGATATGATGGAAATCCTCCCAAGCCCTATTCTAGTGGCGTCCCGCTTGAGAGATGACATCCCACCACCTCTTGGATGAGTCTCAGAGTATGTGGGTTGTGAGTTTCACCCTCCACTTTGGTGGTACCTCGAGATGCTCGAAGATCGTCAGTGTGGATTCAAGCCATGACTTTTCATCCTATAGTACACCCTCCCCTAAAAAGGTGGGAGGATGATGCTACTAGAAAACCCGTGTCAAATCTGCCATTGACGGGGTAGAAGGCGGCTCTCCCTAGAAGGTCTGCATCATCCTCAGACAAACCTCCCTAAACTGTACAACGGCGTTTTCAACTGGTATAACTACTGGTGCCAAGGCTGAAAAAACAGGAGGATCTATAGAAAGTCCCTGATCGTCCATATCAGGCATATGATCACTGCACTACAATTGGCGGTCAACCGGGGGACGTCTAGGTGGCATGAATCTGCAAGGTCAAGCACACACCTTAGATCAAGGTTATCAAGGACTGAAAACAAGGAGTGTAAGAAGGGAACATGAGAAAGAAATAACTCAAGTTTTACAAAACATGACAACATGACATGTACATTTCTTACACAGTGTGTTTCCTGAAGTCATTTACATGGGCGTGTAATCCTGCCTAACCTAGTCATGTATCACCCTAAACACACGGTGTGTTGTCCAGACACACGACATGAACTTGAATCCTCTTTCCCTTCCCATGCCTTTCTAAACGGTTAAGCCACATGACTCTTCTAAGGAAAGACTACAAGGTGGGTAGAATTCCTACGTGGTGTGTACTAGACAAGATCCACTTGGCCCGTGTTGTTAGTGACACAACCTAACACACGGCTCATACTAAATGACGTGTTTCAGATGGACATGGCGTGTATGAGAAAGGATAACACCGACACATGTTTTTCATGACACGGTCAGGTACCTAGGTTAGACTACATGGCATGTAAAATCATAACATGGAATGTATGTGAAAAGATAACATTGTCCTGTCTTGTTCGTGACATGGGCGCGTACCTGGGATAGACTACACAGTGTGTGAAATAGGTACACAAAGTGTTGCTACAAGGATTTCCCCATATCATGTCTCTACCACATGGCCTATGACACAATTAGATATTACATGGCATGTACATATGGTACACAGCGTGTACCTAGGAAAAAATGTTTCTTCCCGAAGAGAAGAACACATGGCATGTAGTCAAAACTACACGCACGTGTATTCTGGGTTTTTCGGGATAGTAATCCTCAGAAACTACTCTGGAGCCACAAAAAACACTAAAAAGAGCATTAAAAGATCCAAATTCCGATCCCTAAGGGACCATACTCCCCGTAAATCGAAGCTTGGCATCTTACAAATGTTATAATAAGACAAGAAAGTGATGATTCATCAAATTCTGGTCCATGAGGGCCCATAACACCCCAAGAACTGATGTTTGGCGTTCATCCAAAAAAATCCTTAAACAAAAATAACCTTATCAAACAACATGTATTTTATCAAGTCATATATCACAACAACATTCATATTCTACAGAGCATCTATCACAACAACATTCAATTTCTAATGCATCCTAGACGACCAGGAAAGAATGCATGACATGTGATTTCTAGAAAGTTCCTATATGATGCATGGGATGGCATACCCTCATCTCATTGTGTTGAGATCGAAATAGAACCTCAACATAATCAACAATAATAGAAAAAAAACATGTGAGTCACTCAATGGTGAAAATCAAATCAACTGTAAAATTGAAAAATCAGAAAAATTGAAATTAAATGAGGTAGATTGGCTTTTCCTTGAACACGGGTTAGCTACTCTGGGGAAAAAATTTATACAAAGTCCCTATTATGTTCTATCCCTAAATAAAGGCTCCAAACATTAAGTCAATAGAAATGAATCCCTCTGATACCACGTTGTAACGTCCCTCTTTCGGAAGCCACCTAGAGGCGGCCCGTACCCAGTTCGTCACATGCCCTCAAACACATTTCCCAGAATTCCAGAGGCTACCGACTAATAGCGAGGGAGTTGGTTGTGATAGTGGAGAAACTATGCCCTCATCGGCAGAGTACACAGTGAAAGCAAACAACCATGCATTAAAAAAAGTTGTGAATATCTTACAGCAGTAAACAATAGAAGACTGAGATAATAAACAACTTGAGAAATGAGTAATAAATGATGCATGATACATATGTCTTGGAAAACATCTAAACAAGTCACAATGCTGAATACAAAAGTAACGAACCAAGTATAGAAGAAAATGATAACTGATCCTTAGTATCGCAAGCCTAGGCTTGGTCCCATGCTCTCCAGATCCGTAGCAAGTCAAGTACCTGAAGTGGAAGGGGGATTTCCCTTATCTATACCTACAATAATATAATTTTTTGGGCCAAAAAACATGTACTAAAAAGGGTGTGTGACAATATCCCAGTAGAAAACCACCCGAAGATCTGGGCCTAAGAGTCAGTGAATATATGGAAGGTAAAAGTAAAAAAAGCAGTAAACAGGAACACGCTGATCAGTAAACAACCAACCATTCCAATATAAAACAAAAACTAGCAAGCAGCTAAGTACAAACAGGTAACCCTCTGGGAATTACTCACAGTCATCCCCTCTGGTCCTACCTAATAAGTACCAACAACCCTCTGGGCAGTACACTCAGCCTAACCTCGCTGGTTTGGCCATACAAAAATTATAAGACTCTATGAGGAAGCTCACTCGGTCAATTACCCTTATAGTCTAAGGTAGTTAGGGACTCTCTAAGGAAGCTCACTCGGTCAATTACCCTTATAGCATAGGTCATTCAAAGACTCTATGTGGAAGCTCACACAGTCAGTTCCTCTTATAGTCTAAGGTATGCATGATAATTCAATGTAAAACAAAGACTCTACGAGGAAGCACACACAGTCTATCCACTTATAGTCTAAGAAGTCAAGAAATATCTGAGGAATCTCACTCAGTCAATCACCTTAGAGCCCAATGTAATCCTAAGATCTCTGAGGATGTTCACACAGTCTATCCCCTATAGCCTAATGCTCAAAGACTCTCCGAGGAAACTCAGTTGGTGAATTATCCTTATAGTCTACTACACCCAGTTCTCACGGACCTGTATAGGACAACGACATAGCAATGAAATATAGAGAAAGTGGACCTACAAAACTATTTGGCTAAATAGTATACAACATATCAAGCATGTGAGGATTCAAACTCTCCATCCTATAACAACATGTATGGAAAATATTCAAGGTGGCCAAACTGGCTAAACATGACCAAATGGTCGTAAACAGAACATGCATGAGAGAAACATCCAAGGCATAGAAACATAACCCTATTATTATCCATTCAATCTCTACACAGGAATACAATCATGGAAGGAAGACAACATGGGTAAAACGGTAAACACACAATACCCCATTCAAGGGTATTGGTGGGAATGGCACATAATACTCAAAGAAATTCAATAGAAAGGCCCAAACCACCTACCTTGGCATTAGGTGATTGGTATACTTGAACCTCAATGCTTGAATCGCCTTAAAACATCGTAGATCTAATAAAACTTATAAAACATTCAATCCACGATAACATAGAAAAGAGGAGGAATTGGAAAATGATGCTTTGGGAGAAGGAAGAACTCGCCGATGTGATTCCAACGCAATAACCGATGTTCGAATCAGAGGAAGGACGGAGGCTCATGGACTTGTCAAAGATCTATGGCCGTACGAGTTCTCTTGGATGAAGAAAACCTAGACGAAGTGAGTTCGCTCTTTAACCCGATGCTTTTAATGAAAAAAACAAAATACATGGTGTGTACTTTTGGTGTACATGACGTGTACTTGCTGTTTCAGTACTCCAAATTAGGCAGCCTCTAATTCACTCCCACATGGACGTGTGTGTGGCCATGACAAGGCCAGCACACGACCTCTAGCGGCATCACAATACATGACATGTACTCCTAAAGTACATGGCATGTACTTAAAAAATTTCCATATTTTCCACTTTTTCTCAAAAACGACCAGAAAAGGAAAAACATACCAGAAAAGAAGATGTGGGTTCTTACAAAAACAATAATTCCCATCCTCCTTCATTATTTAAATTGTAACTTTCTTATTCAGGTCATATTTCTATTCATACTTACTAGAACCAGAAGTAGTAGAAATATTTCTGGACTCAAGATTTTTAGATGTTTCTGATTTTTTAGTATTTCTATCTTTGACCACATACATTGCCTTTCCAACATTGTTCTTATCAGAAACAATTACTTCTTTATTTTCAACCTCTGAATGTAACTTTTTTTATCCTTCACAGGTTTGTTCTTAGAAGAACATTCACTATCTTCTGTAATAGAGTTTTTGAACCATGTGTTCCTTTCCATTGATTTGGAATGTTTATGTTTGACATGTTCCAACTCATCTTCTTTTTTCCTTCCTCTTTACTTATAGATTATCATTACGATTATTTCTGCTCTCAAGAAAATTTTTCAGATCATCAATATCCTTTTCAAAATATTTTTTCCCAATAAGAAAACCTTCATGGTCATTTAATTATTATTTATTAATTCTCAATTTCTTATTTTAATTCTCAATCCTTCTAATATTTCTTAAAAATTCCATCTATTCATATTTTAAATACTAATCAAGTTGAGTTTCTTCTTCTTTAGAACTATTGTTCTCATAATCATCATTATTAAATATTTCAAAAAAGGAACTCTCTCTAGCTTTATCAATAATAGGGTTTTCAGATTCAGTCTTGTTATCGTCATCTTCTTCATTTTTTGACTAAAAGATTCTAATTTTTGATTTAAAGAAATTTTTATCATTACCACTGCAGTAATATTAATATTTTACACCAAGTTTCTTCCATGACCTTCTTGGTCTTCTGTATATTTCATCATAGTCTTAATCATTCCATTTTTAAGGAAATTATCCACAAAATGGACAACAACTCCACATTCAAATCATTTTAAAGGGAGTTTCCCTTTGTATTTCTATGTTCTTCTTTTCACATTTTTTGAAAACAAGGATATAATTTCCTCAAAATTTTGACATACCATGTCTTTAGATTTAGATTCCCTAGCGTCAGCATCAATAAGATTTTTCTTCAACATCTCTTTTTGTTATGGCCTTGAAATTCATTTCTCTATTACCATTTTCTTTAATATTCATACTCTTCTCACATATAATTTCATAAGTAATAAGATTTCATTGAAAATCATCTAGAGATAATGTTTCAGGGTCTCTATCTTCTGGTGATGAAGCTTTAGCATCAAATGTTTCAGGATGAATTTCCAACAAAATTTAAATAACTATATAATTCCCCAACATTTCACCAAGTCATTCGATTGTTCTGATAATGCCATTTATCCTGGTAAATAAGTCCCCAACAGATTCATTCGCACCCTCTTTATGTCTTTATACACCAACCTATAGATTTTAATTTTTTCCTTCTTCAATTTTGTATTCCATTTATAATTATTATCGAGATTTTCCCAGATTCCTTTGGAAGTAGTGACACATTTCACTCTTAAAAATTCACTTTCAAAAAGAGATGAGAGTAATGCATTCTTAGATCATCCATCATTCTCAGGATTATTCTTATCAGATGGAGTAAGAGGAACCTTGTCATCAATAGTAGGAAATCCTTCTGTTGTAGTATCATGAGATTCATATCGAAGTGACAAAAGATAAGGTATAATTATATCTTTCCAGATATGATATTTATCCCCTTAAAATATCAGAATCCATTACCGTTTACTCAATTCATATTCTCCATTAAAATTTCTCTTCAAAACTAATGGTGAAAATAAACAAATGTAACCTCCCTCTGATAATAATTGAAGTTACGCAGTCAGGATCCAAGTATCACTAAGATGGGGAGGGGGTGAATCAGTGATATCTTTTCTTTTAATTTTTTCCTTTCAAATGAAAAAACCTTCATCTCTAGTTAATGAACTCCTTCCCTATTAAACACAATCCAAACCCATATCTACATGAACACAAGAATTTACAAGACTCACTACTCAATGAGAGTTTATAGTCTTTAGTATGGTACAATGATAATCCATTACCACAGAATAATCTAAATAGATAATACTTTAAGGTAGAATAAAATGAGTATGATAGGACCTTTCACCCATGTAGTACATGAGAGATAATCCTCAAGTGTTTGTGCACCCTCTTAGAACAAATAAAGTAATCTAATATCTCTTTACTTCTTGACAAACTTTCAAAAATATGATCATTGAAAAAAACTTCTCGCTTTCTTATATAGAAGAGAATATGAACAACATGTACATACTAATAATACATATCCTGATACCCTATTCATATCTCCATCCACTTGAAATCACTTTTCACTTAATTTGGCACTCAAATTTTTAGCTCGTAAAGATACTTCATAGACCTCCTTCATGAATCTCCCAGCTTCATAGAGCACTCTATTTTGTAGTGAAATCTAGTTCGAGGAGATCACTAGATCACATATCTCACTATTTACTGTTACACATATTGGTCTTTGTAAAGTTCACTTCGTTCTCAAATATCACCATCTCCCCATGAAGCTCAATTCCTTAGCGGATCTCACTGCCTTCACAAAGCTTGCTTTCTCTAGAAACATTCATCACAATTTGTGAACTCAAAATTTCTCATTAACTATCTCTACTTTTCTCATGGGGGTCAAGGTCTATTTATAGGTGATTCCACCGACTATAGATCCTTCCATCCACCTTAGGTCTATGTCAGCACCAAATCACAGAGTTCTGAAATTTCCACTGAAATCAACACTACTTCACAAATCACCATGAATATTTTATATATTTTCAAATATCGTCATAATCATGAAGCATTACATCAAATACATTGATCTTTCATGATGCTCCTTCTTCCATTTTGTCACCACAATGCTCTTCACCTTCATTACAAAAATGCTCACCCACTATTTTCTTTTACTCGACCATTCACAAAGCTCATCGTAATCATAAAGAACACTGTCAAATTTGCTCATGTCTTTAAAAAATATACTTCATGAATCCCCTCCTTTATAAAAACATTCCCTTGACATATTTTTATGATATCTTCAATGAAATCCACTTTTCGCAATGCTAGACAATACTACAAAACCATGCCATATTAGACACCTGCTTCTGCACGACCATCCATGCTGATGGACAACATCTTTTACCCCCATTTCCTTTATAAATTTTTCATTACATGTTATCCAACCAACTTTATATCATTATTAAATCCTGACCAGAAAAGAATCTTCAAATTAACCATGAAAAGTGTTATAACGTTCTGGTCTTTCCTCAGCCACTTATACAATGTGAAGTGATTTCCTTTCTTCTCAAAATTCCTTGACCACAAAAGACAATACTTTGTTAATACAAAAAAATTATTAACCATCTTGGTCCCAATAGACGAAAATCCTTAAAGAGTCCAATCCCAAACCAGTTTCCTAAAAGGTGAATAGTTCGTGCTACTACTGAACCAAACAATACCTTCTATACTAACTTCTATATTGACTACTATAATACTTCTACAATACCGATGTTATTCCTCTACCCTAATTTGAACCATGGTCTCATGGATGCACATAGAGAGTCCTCACCAACTAGTAAGGCCCTAAAATTTTATCCTAATTATTAATTTATATTGGTAATTTGACCTTAATTTCTATAGGATTGGATTTTATTATTTTAATGGACCCTTATCCTTGAAAATGACCAATTATATATTTAAATCAACAAATTCTACAAAATATCACTCAATTTTTTAAAATTAATTATGTGTCTAGATGGGTAAAAAATGTTTTGAGTTATTATACATGTCAATTTTTGAGAATAATAAAATTATTTTAATAATTGAAATTATTTTCTAAATTTTAGTGATTATATAATGACCTTAATTTATTACAAAATACATATGAAAGATTTCAATATTTAATAAAAAATAATGAAAAATATTTTTAAATTATTAATGGTAATATGATTTGAAGGAGTTCATCTATGCTAAGAATTTATAGTTGAGTATGAATAATTATTGATTTTTTAAATAATTATATTTTAATTCCAACAGTTTACTGAAGTATTTATTGTTACATTAAATGAATAGGGCAAAAAACTGCATTAATTATATTATTGAATATATCATATTTTTCGAGACGATATAATATTATAAAAAATATTTTCTTAATCCATTTAAATGGGATATTATTTTCCACATAATCCGATGAATATTTATAATATTTTCCCTTTAATATAAACTTTTTTAACCCTTAATGTGTATAAAAAATTAATATTCCTGTAACTTTCAAATGGGTTCACTTGTCTTAAAACTAAAAAAATGGTAAAAATGAAATCCAAACTAGTCAAACATTAATTTTATAAAACTATTTCTACTCAAAATAATATTATAATTTAATATTATCAATTTGGATATATTTTTTCCTCATAATGAATTTTTATTAATTTAATATTTTCCATAATTCCAATTTTACCTCTTCTCATAATTATAAAGGAGAACCCTTCCTTTCTTTTATTCACACCACATTTGCTCTTCCAAATTGACCAAACTCTAGTAATTTCTTAAATATTCCATATAAAAGTTATGTAGGATTTAGGATTCCAAATATACCAATCCAAGATCCCTTTAGAAGATATCCAAAGGTATGATTTCAAAGAAGAGGTAATTTTTTTAACAAATCACATTATTTTACATTTTTTACATTCAATAAATTAGTTATATTATTCAGAAAATAATATATTTAGTGTATAAAATATACCAAATTATTATTATTATTATTAAGAAACTATTACTCACAATATTTTCATAAAATTGGATGTGATAATATAACTCATAAGTATGTATGGTTTACCATCTACATGTATTAATCAAATTAATTTTTCATAAAAACATTTATAGATGGTTATTATATTTGTTTTAATAGTTAAAAAATATATTTAAGACATAATAATACTTTAGTAATGAAAATATCGTTTCTAACTTCTTACCATTTAATTTGTTGGAAAATGAAATGTCGCTGGTGCGTACATGTGAACTACCATCTTTGTGAAGTGATGTGATTAATATATCATAAATATTTTACTTAGATTGTAATAAGGATAAATTTGATGAATATATATGATATAATAATGATCCTTTATATGTGAAATAAGTTTTTCCATTCTTTTGTTCCATATATTGAAAAATGAAGACATTCCTCATTAATACATATGACTTACCATCTCCATGACTGGTGTATTTCATTTCTCTACCCCAAGGAATTTTTGATGAATATATATATATATATATATTAATTTATATTTATATGAATATTAATTTTTTGATTATTTCACTATGATTAATATAAATTGTCAAAAACTTCCAAAAAGAAACTCTCATGAAAAATGAAGCAATTATCACAGAGAATAGTGATGTTAGAAAATAATCGTTAATAAATATGTGATAAAATGTTAAAAATAAATCATATATGGTTTTAGATATATTATTATTGTTATATAATAAAAAATATAATAATCCTACTTTTAGTATTCATGTGTTTTGAAAATTTATAATGAAATTCATACCTATGGTATGGTATTTTATGTTACAATCTCATTGATTATTAGGAATATTTATGATTATGTTTCCAATGATAAATATTTTTAATTTATCTATAAATTAATTCATAAATTTATTTATCTTTTGGTTATTTCGTTAAAATATATTTTTAACTTTTATTTTCCGTAAATAATGAATTTAAGATACCAATGATTTTTTTAAGGAAATCATCTTCATTTCTCCCATTTAGAAAAACTATTATTATTTTATAACCATGTTTTATAAAAATGTTTTACCGAATGGTATAACTATTATATTATTATTTTTGAGGTATTAATATCATTTTTATATTTTTAAAAAATTAATTAAAAATAATCTTCATCTCATTTTATGTATATTGTACTATTTGACTTTTTACCAAAAATGTGAAAGGAATGTTTCTTATATGACATAATAAATTTTTTATACTGTCAATAACAATCAATCATTTAAAGATATATCTACAAGTATATATGGTTACTTTCAATGAATATATTTTATATTGTATTTTTAAATATCTATAATTTTCTATTAGGGATTATGGAAAGATTTTTTCATTATGAATTATTTTATGGTATTTTAATTATATATATATTCCTAAAATACAAAAAACCACTGATTTAACTTCTGATTTACTAGAAATATTATTTAGTGATACCATCCTAATTATTTCACTCTATTCTTTATATTTATTGTGAAAATATTTTTATGAAATCTATTTCCTTTCCATATATTATTCATTGATGAAGTGTTTAGAAAACCCATATCATTTACATGGTTTATCTATGATGAAATTTTTATAGAACCATTTTATTTTCATAGGTTCTAATATTATGAATTCTTTATGGCATAATTTCACAGATATGTTTGATTTTCACTATTTCATAGGTGATAAATCTATCTCCCTTCAATTAATTAGATAAAATGATACCTCATAAGGTAAAAATGATAGGAATAGGGAGTGAACCTAGTTCTACAAGAGATTTTTTCCAATAAGATAGTATTGTGAGTGAACCCTAACTACCATGATGGTTTGGGGATTAAATCCATTCAACTCTAATAGTAATTGATATAATCATTGACTACTATGGAAATTATTTTCTGTACATATTTATATGAAAAAATTCCCTTTATTACAACTATATTATGCTCTCATATCTCATGTTCATTGATTACATTATTATTCATGTCATATAAACATATAAGATTTATTCCATGGATCAAGATTATATTATATGATATGAAGGGTATTGTTTTCAAATGTTAATATCTTGTTCTCATACCCTTTTTCTTATGTTATGCTTATATGGTAAATGATATCACGCTTATTTACCCATACTGAGAATCAAATATCACCATATTCATATGATTACATTCACATGTTATATAGAAAAGTGTTATTTATAAAATGTATAATAAGTTGTATGATTATGAATACCAACATTAGATATTATGTAGACTCATTATGATATAGTTTTTATGGTTCCATGTATCCAGAGATAATATACTTATATGATTATAGCAAGAATCATTTTGTTATGTAGTGAATAATTATATATATTTATATAATATCTTTGTATGAAAACCATTATTCTATATTAAAATCATACCATAAATAACATGGTGCATTACTTAAAAATTTCATAAGAAATTGAAATTTCATAAGAAATGAAAATTTCATACATATATCTGCTTGATTTAAATGCAATGTAGGAATCAACATAACATATTGGGGTTACCAAGAAATGAAAATAAAAATATCATTAAAATAATTATATTTTATATAAACGATGAAAATATTTTATTGAATATACTATATATAATAAATTGTGATGATAAATATCAAACAATTCTTGTGGAATTGAAAATAGAGGCATATAAATCATACAACCTTGGTATCATTTGAATTGAAATCTATTCAAATAAATAATGTGATATGTCTCTTAAAACCACATGAATATGATTAAAATTGTAAAATAAATCTATGAGGTAGAAATAACTTCATATCAGTGATATCATGGTGCACAATATGAAAATTGACATAATAAATTTAATTTGAGAAAAAGAACCCCTTACGTTAAATATAACATAAGAATCAGAAAAACAAACGAAGTTAACACGAAATAAACATTCATTTATCACGAAATGTAATATAATTGTTATTATTTAATGTATTAGGATAATGAATACAATATAATTATGAAATTATGGTGTCCAATATAAATCATGGATTAAAGAATTTAAATTTCTAAAAAATAACCCCTCTCCTTAATTCTTGACTTCTATTAAATTTCAAAAATTTATTTTATAAAAAATTCCTATCACATTAACCTATTTTAGAAAAAAAAATTATATCTAAAATATTTTATTAACTTCATTTATACAAATTACTATATCTAAATTACTTTTTTATTATATATTTTCAACGTTAGGAACTAGTAATGATGATTGTTCAGATCTAGTTTTATAATAGCATTTTAGTTCTTCATTATTATCTTAATGATAATTGATACCCTATGATAAATTATATTTGATTTTAGGTTTTATGATTCTTTAAAAGATTATAATTTCATTTTGTTGAATTTCTGTCACTATTATTAAAGATAAAAATATACACAATCATGTTTTAGTGAATTTTAACTAATGAATAGTTGTTGCTGAATTAATGAGTTTAATATTAATATTAATATTATTGAAGGAAAATTAAATGACAGATTGATTTTTCATATCAAATATCATCATTAGCTATGTTCTCATAGTCATGTTGTATATTATTTCATTTCATTTTCAAGTAGGTTGTTATTCTATCCCAAAAAGGAAAACTTCATAATTATTGGATGAGTATGATTATGACAGAGGGGTTTTAATAAAGTAATATTAAATAATTATAATGATATTAGTTTTTAATTTTTATGATTTATAATAACGTTTTATGATATTTCCAAAAATAATTGTAGTATCCCAAATGTTGCAATACTGGATTCGGTGCTAATGAAATACATAATAAAAATTTGGCATAGTTTTTTTTCAAAATTGAGAACACCCAATGGAAATAATGGATCACATACATGCTCCAAGACCTTTTAGGATTTGAGTTTTAGAGGATTATTAAAAACTCTTACACGTATTAGAAAGCTAAACAATATTCCTATAAAATTCAATATTATCTCAAATAATTTCTCCACATCTAGAACCCTTCTTAGACATGAAATACATAAAAACATTCTTCATAACATTTGGAAAGGAAACATAAGAATGTTGGAGCTTAGATTCTATGTCAGGGTATATAAAGGACATTTTTAAGCACAAACCTGATAAAAAAGGTATGATAATGTGACCATAACATCTGAAGATCATACCCTTCATATAAAATATTATAAAAATAAATCATATCATAAATATTCATAGTTCAGAAGACTTGAATCACAATGGAATAAAATAACACAATATATTAGATAATAACATTGATATAGGAAATGAAATTGTTTTATATAGATAATGTTTTAACATTGTAGGAATGTATAAATAGTACGAGGTTCATTCATTAAATTAAGGACATGAAATTAGCCCAATAAATAAAAATATGGGCCTGAAAATCAGCTCCATGTTTAAAATTATAGACATAAAAACCAATACCATTCATATAATTATGATGATGAAATACGGTTCACATATAACATATACAACTCACGAGTTATCCATATTTATCGAATGCATTGGATGGATATATAGATACCACCCATAACATAATTAAAACCATAAATATGTGTGTTACATGAACATAAATCATGAACTATATCAGAACCCATGGAATGAAATGGGTTTCATAAAAATCATTCCAACATAACATCACAAATAAAAAATAATGGCTTCCATAAATAGCATTTAATCAAAAACATAAAAAATATTAGAAAGAATAAGAAATTTTACATTGAATTATATTCCCAATAAAACATACATAAAATCAAATTATTCAATATTATATATAAAATAAATTTGATATATCTCTTGAATTTTTTTTTGAGGAAAATATCATTTTTTCATTGAAAATATTTTTATTTCCTAAAAGGATGCGAAATTTTAAAAGAAATCATTTTAATTGAAAATAAACTAGTAATATAGTAAGGGAAGAATATAGTAAATAAGGTTTTAGGATCGAGGAAAAACTCAACTCATGAAATATAAGACAAAATAAATCATTCTTCTAGTACCTTTTCCAAAAATGTCAGAAATTACCTAATTAGGAAGATGTCAAAAATATTCATTTCATATCGTTTAATAAAAATTCATACATGGGAAAAAATTGATTAATAAATTTATAGAAGAATTGAAAAAATATTCTGGAAATCAATTTTGAGAAACATGTACATAGATTATAAATTTCTAAATAACTACTTATGTATAAAAAATATCAGATAATAATGAGATTGTAAAATTTACCCTTACAATAGTTTAGATTTTCTTCATACATATCAAAAACTTCTCTTCATGGAAGAGCTCTCTTTCGATCTCCATTAATGGACTTTAGAGTAGGTCTTTTGGGATTACCATCACCATTAAAATATGTATGGGGAAGTATAGAAGAGAAATTGGTAGCATTTGGTTGAGCAATAAGGCTCAAGGTGAAGTATGTAAGTGAGTTAGGTGGTTCACTTTTATAATTTAGTGGTGGGGTTATTTATAAATTTCTAAAATTATCAATTTTTTATAGAATAAATCTAAAAATAAATTGTCCAAAAGTAAATGTATTAAAATATAAGATAAGATAGTTTTCTAATAACATTATCAAATAAAATTTAGAATTTTTCTAGGATTATTTGAATCCTAATCTATTTTAGTAACACCTAATTTACATATTTTGATTTTGATTGTTGTAAGAAACTTTTAAAAATATTAATTATATAAATTTTTACTTATATGGTGTCAATTTTTCATAAATGGACAATTAATGAATTTTTAGACCTTCTCATAACCAACAATTATTTTTTATCATATTTAGTATTTTTAAATATTTTAATAATTTATATTTTAATGAAAATTCATTACTTTTAATTTTGACTCTATTTATTACATTGAATTTAAATAAAATAAAAAAATAAAGATAACATCTAAAAAAATTTAATACACTCCAAACCTGTAATAAAAATCTATAAAATTCAAGGAGATCCTTAAGTATCACAAATAATATTTATTTTGGTAGCTTTAAATCATTTATTTAATATTTTCTTTAATAAAGGAATTACTATATCAACATTTTATAATAATTTATTATATATATATTTTCACTAAAAATTAAAAATAAAATACCATGATTAATATAAATCTTCTATATTTTGGAAGACAATATATAGTTTAATATTTTTTTAGCAATATTTAAAATTATATAGAATTCATAAAATTAATGTGAAATCATTAAATTTTCATTAAATAAAATTTTATAAATTTCATAACACTATTGAATAAGGGACCAATACCCAGGGATTTTCCCAAAACTGTGTGTATAGGCACCATTATACCCACAGTTTTCCCAAAACCATGGGTATTGGAACCCCTATACACATAGTTTTGGGAAAACCATGGGTATAGGTATAGCATAGATTTTAAAGACATATACCTAGAGTTTAACAAAAAAAGTGGGTAATGAGTTGTTTTTTGAAGAACTATACCCACTGTTTTTAAAAAATGTGGGTATATATTTCTCGTCTTTTGGAGCGGAAAAAAATTCACAGGGTACAAAATATTTTTCACAAGAACACATATTCCCATGGTTTACTACCAATAGCCACCTATTATATAAATATATATAACTAAAAATATATTTATATAACAATATTAAAAATGGGATAGTTGTTAGGCGTGGGAGGAATAAATGGGAGGTCCAGGGATTTAATCCTGCAGCTGCATTTTTTGTCCAAGCTATTTGCATAGTTTCAAAAATTGTGTGTATAGGTGAATGAAATGGTGAAATGGTGAGTGAAATGATAGAATGGACCTATACCCACCGTTTCCTAAAATTTTGGTTTAACTTAGGAGCTATCCTGATACCTCAATATCCCACAGTTCACGAAACTGTGGGTATAACCTATACACACGGTTTCATGGGCAATATGCACAGTTTTAAATAGTGGGTATATATCAATTTTCCAATAGTGTAATTTCATCCAAGTGGCTAAAATGGTAAAAAAATATACAAAATGAAATTATATTCATTAATTTAATACTTTTCATTGATATTTTTTTCATAACAATCATTTTCCATCATTTTGATGCAAATAAGATATTAGATACAAAGAAAATGTCATTTTGAGTCTTTCTATGATTAAAATATTAAATACTACATTATCATACACATGAGTACAGTATGTTAATTAATTTAGACCATTATGTGTTAAGGGTATAATTGAATTCATTCAATAGTATTTTGGCATTTTCAAGGTAATTTTATAGTCATTATAATTATATTTATATAAAAAATTACCTAATTTACCCTTTACCATGGTATCAATATTTACCTTTGTTACTATTCATATAGGCCCAAAAAAGGGAACAATTAAATAATTTTGGATCTTATGAATCCAAAAAGACATTTTAAAAAAAAAATTTAAATGTACAAGTTTCTGAATTTAATTAAATATAACGCCTACAAATATTAGTGAAAAAAAGTTTTTTCTAGAAAAATTCCATTTAAACATGTAAAATTATTTTTAAATAAAATAATGTATAAAATCCATTTAAAAACCCTAATTGGATAATTTAAATAAAAATTAACTAATTAAAATTTAAAACCATTCGAAAACATAATTCGAAATTGTAAATAATTTAAAATTAAAGTCAGTTTTCAATAAAAATTAGTTTTATCACTATTCATAAAAAGACGAAACATAACTAATAAATTCCAAAAATTCAGCCAAAGTAAATATATAAATAATTATTTAAAATAAGAATATGATTTTTTTTCAAATTAGGTATCTAAAAGTTAAAAAATTTGATTTTGAATTGGTTCTTCATTAAATGGTGGAAAAGCTGCCTTTTTAAAAAATACTTATTTTATGCATATAATTGTATTTGTTTATATATCACATCTAAAAAACATAATATGAATTTTAACAAATATATTGAATATTTATTTCACCGATATAACCCAAAATATTTATTTTTTTATATTTTTGTTTAAAACATTCTTTTTCACAATTAAATATCCTTTCATAAAAAAATTCCATTTTTATTAAAAATTGTGTTTTATTTTCATTTACAATTAATAAGTCACCAAATAATTAATTACAAATATAATTAAAAAAAATCATAATTTATTTAATCATGGTCATACGTCTCATCCTAATTTCAAGGCTTTAATTTTTTTATTTTAAATAATTATAATAATAAAATGTTGTTTCGTAGAAACTAGATGTTGCATGTAATGCAAGCTAAGATCATGTTACATATAATTCAAGAAATAAGATAAATAAATTTATTTAAACCAAATATATTTCATAAAAATCTTAATTTTTTATATTATACCCCCTATAAAATGAATTTCCCCATCGAAATATGTCTCGGTTATCAAAGGATTAACACTACAGTGTTTCTCTTATAGAAACCACCTTTGAAAAAATGAATACTAAAAATTCCTTTAAAATTAGATTTGGGAACATAACATTTACCAAAAGTAACTAATAACTAGGTTTCCACATAAAAGGACATATGTGAAATGTGAAATAATATTCACAGAAGAGAAAAGTGACAATCAATTTTTGATGGAGACGAATTTTTTTTGGTAATTATAATGTTTTAAATCACAAAATAAAACATTTGGGATTAGTTAAAAGACCATTAATTTATAAAAAATGAAAATTAAATTAATAATTTTTTTCAATATTATTTTCAAAGAGAATAAGAATTAATTTACTACTTATATTTTTGAACATATTGAAATATACTTACTTTAAAAGTAAGGTTTTATCATTTAATAAATCTCCACCATAAAATACTCTGTTTCTCCAATGATGTGAATTGGAGTAGAATTGTTCATGTATGAAGCATACGATATCTTCTTTTACGAATCAAAAAATACACAAAAGAATATAATTTTCTACTATCCCTATAATAGGAATTTATGAAAACCAATATAGTTAGTACATGATAATATAATTTTCTACAGAGAATAAACCCTTATATATGTAATACACAAAGCTCAAAAGGTATCATTTAATAAATATTTACTCAGAAAATTCATCAAAATTATTCAAGTGCAAGATTAAAACACAAAAATACAGAAGGATTTAATCCCCTCATCTTCAAATATAAATTATTACCATTTATCTCTAAAAAAATTAATCTTTCTTAATGTCTCTGACCAAAAATTAATTGGCCTCATAATCAACCATTTCCAAAAATAACCTAAATGAACATAAATCCACAAGAAAAACAAATATTCATCTAAAAGACAATTCCCCAAATAATATCCCAGGATATCATACTTTGTTTTCCAAGATATAAATATTATTGTAAAATAATATAAATCAACCTAGAAATCAATATCTAATACTTAAAATAAAACATAAGTTACATAAATTCAAGTTATTCTTCATCCATAAAATTTTTTTAACAAAAAAGCAATATTTATACAAGTCTGGAATTTAAGTAAGATAGTGGAAGGAAATTCGACCTTGTAACCCTTCAGGTGTGTGTTTAATCCCTGTAGTGTTGCAATATGTGACGGGTTCTCACTCATCCTACAGATTTTTCTTTTTCTAAAACTGTGTTACGATAATCCTTATAAAAGACCATAAATGTGAGAAAAAAACAAAAAAAAAATCATTAATATGTTTTATCCTCAATGGGTTTCTCATATATTTCATTTTCATCTAAAAAATAAAATAAACCTTAATTAACAGAAAACAAAATTTCTCCAAATCACGGTTAGCACCATCAAATTTCATAACCTAAATCACAAACACATCTTTTTTATGTTATTGAACATATTTTCAAAATAAAATTATAATAAAATAATGATATGAATAAGAATTAATAATATATACAAATATCCAATGTTGTCCTACCCTTGCTCTAAACCCAAATGCAATAGCCCAAAAGATAAACTTTGAGATTCGGTACAAAAGACATAAACTTTAAAAATGTCACCTGATTTTTTCTATCATATCATAAAACATAAAAAATGAAATAGTGGATAACTTACATACCCAAGTACCTTTTAGGTCTATAGTTTTTTGGAGTAGAGAAAACACATACATGTATTCAAAATAAACAACATCCCCATAAGAAAAATCTATATTACCTCCGTAGATTTCCCCACATCAAGTATCCTTATAAAATAATACTTATATAAAAACCTTCTTTAAAATATGGGGAAGGGAAACAAAATAAATGGTCTTCTCATATACTCTGTATGGGTAAACAAGTGTGATATGTAAGAATAAACCTAAGCATAATGTTTATGAGAATGTTATCATAACAGTGGATGATCATACCCTTATATATAAATTATCACAAACACAAATCATATAATAACTAATTTTAGTTCATATTACATGAATAAAAACCGAATTAAAGAAATCAACGACATCATAACATTGAAACAAGTAATGAAAAAAATAAACACACATAAACTTGTCAATTTTAGAACATATATACATCGTAATAGGTTCACTCATGAAATTAATGAAAATAAATCTGGCCCTTACATAAACATATGAACATAAAAATAAGGTCTACACCTAAAATAGTTCACATGAAAAATGGGCCCATGCATAGAATAGTGAACATTAAATCATGTTCATGCATAACATATACACGTCATGAGTTACCAATATTTACCCAATATATTTTAGAGAGATATAGTTTTGACCAATCACATAATAAAAACAAAAAATATGTGTGCCACAAGAACATAAATCATTCATCATATCAGATCCAATGAAATTAAATGGGTTATATAAACATAATAATCATAATTTCTTTATTTATTAAGAGATAAAATGGGGGGAGGACAAGCACTCCCAGGGAAAAAGAAAAGCTGGCACAAGCCTAAGGGGGTTTGAAATAATTCAACCCAAGGGCATCCCTCGTATGAGATCCACACCCTCCGGTTTCATGAGATCCACATTCGAGATGCATTAGATGTTGGAGTTGGGCTCAGCCAAGGATTCAAGGTGATCCGCCACTTTGTTCCCTTCACACCACGTGTGAAGCACTTTGATGTTGTTATTGAGATGAATAGCCATACACTTTCACAAACATCATTTAATCATAACATAACTCATAAAAAATAAATGGGCTTCATAAACATGATTTCTTTACAAACACAATGCTTTCATTGAATGAATAAAAATCTACAAATTAATCATATCTCCAGGAAAATAGATGTACCATGAAATAATTTTCTCTTATATGGAAAATAATTTTGAGAGATTACTTGGAAAAAATTGTTAAGAAAATATCCTTTCTTCTTGGAAATGTTTTTCATTTTTTAAATTGAATCTCAATTTTAAATGAAACTATTTTCATTGAAAATACTCTTTTACCCATGCAAGGAAAACATTACAAAAATTAGGCGTCATGAAAAGTGAAAAATCAACTCATTCTATATAATTTAAAAGAAAAAATTATTCTCACACACTTGACGGAAAATTTAAAAGGTACCAGATTAGGAAAATGATAAAATTATTCCTTTAATAGTTTTTATTAAAAATTAAATAATGGATAAAAATTACTTAAAAATAATTATAGAAGAATTTTAAATATTAAATGGAAATTAATTTTAGGAAACATTTACATGGATGAAAATTGTAACCTAGTAAATACTTATGTATAAACAATCTCAAATAATAATGAGATTCTAAAATTAACCATACCCTTGGGTTTGGTTTTCTTTATACGTATCTAAAACTAATATTCATTGATGAGACTCCTTTAGATATACCATAAAGGACTATAGTATTGGCCTTTTGGGAATACCATCAAAAATATAATGTTCTTATGGGTGTTTAGAAAGTAAATTTTCAGAGTTTGGCCATGTTATAAGGATTAATGTGGTGTGAGGAAGTGATAGAGGATGTCCCCTTTTAAAATTGAGGTTCGGTGCACTTTTGAAATTTAAAAAAAAAATTAATTTATAAATAATTCAATATCAATCTAAATAACTCAAAATTTCCATATATTTAAATATATGATAATACAGGGTTTTATTATCATTAATAAATAAAATTTAGAAATGTCTTGGGTTTATTTTATACCTTATCTTTTTTGTTAACCCTTAATTATCCTATTTGATTTTAAATGTGGTATAAAATTTTAAATTTTAAAATGTTATAATTTTTTTACATATACAATGTTAATATCCCATAAATGGAACATTTAGGACATAACCACTTTTTAATTTAAAAATATTTTTGTGATTTTTAAAAAATTTAACAAAATATTATTTATATGAAATATCATCAGTGTCAATTTTGTCACAATTCAATATATTGAATTTTAATAAAATAAAAACATCCTGATAACTTAGAAAAAAATTATTTAATACCCTCTTAATATTTCCTAGTCACCTATAAAAATCATTAATAACCTTAATTATATCAAATTATAATTTTTTGGCATTTTAAATATTATGTATTTAATATTTTCATTAATAAAGTAATGTCAAGATCATCGTTGTTTAATAATTTAATATACATAATTGTTCACAAAAAATAAAAAATAAAATACAATGATAAAGATAAATATTATTTATTTCAAAAAAGTTTTTATAGTAAAATATATATTTTTATTAAATCAATATTTTAAGTCATATAGTATTTTAAATATGCTTATGAAATCTTTAAATTTTCAATTAATAAAATATAAAAAATATAATATTTTAATCTAAGTTTCTCAAAATGTAAAAAATAAATAAATAAAATTAAAATATTTTTATTAATTTAAAAATGAACATTGATATTTGTTCATAAAATCCATATTTATCAATGGGGATTCATATGACATATTAATGACAAAGAAAATGATATTTTCCATCTTTCATTGATTTAAATATTATACAAGTCATTTTCATAGACAAATTCCAATTAAATGGCTTAATTTCGATCCTTATGTTTTGAGGATCGAATTTAATTTATCAAATCAATTTTTTTTTATTTTTTAGTTTAGTGGTATAGTCTTTAAAATGGCCTGTTTAACATAAATTACCTAATTTTTAATTGATTTAAAGTAAATTTTTTTTCCGGAAAAATGACCTTTTAAAACATTAAATGTTTTCTATAATAAATTATTTTATACAATACTCATAAAATCCATAATTGGACTATTTTAAATCAAAATGAACTAATTAAAATTTAAAACTAATCAAAAACAAAATTTTACCTTATAATGACTATAAGAAAATATATATTTTAATAAAAAAGGTATTTTTGATATTCATCAGAATATGAAACTTATCTTAAAAAATAAAAATATTCATCCAATTTTTTTTATTTTTATTTAAGATAAGATTTTTATTTTTAAAATATAAAATATAAATGTTCCAAAATAGGATTTAAAATATGTTTTCCAATTAAATGGAGGGAAAACAGTTTTTTTATAAATTTTTATGGGTATAATTGGATTTTATTTATATCATGTCAAGAAAAAAATAAAATTATTATTAAACAATATATGGATTATATTTTTCATTAATATATCCTAAAAATAATTATTTTAATTTTTTTATTCGTACATACTTGTCCACATTTAAAAATTTCATGAAAAGCCATTTTCTTTTTTTTTTAAAATATTTTATTTTAATTTATAATTAATTGGTCACTTAAGAATTAATTATATATACAAGTATAAAAAATATTTTCATAATTTATTTAATTACATTAAATCCTAGTGTCTTAACAGTTAGGTTAAAATTATCATGCTTATTTAAATACAACAATAAAATTATATTCTTTGGATCTTAATATCGTATGTAATGAAAGCTAAGACGGTATTGCATATAATGTAACTCACAAAAGAATCTATTTATTTAAACAAAATATATTTCATTAAAATATATAGGTGTTACAATATTAATCCTACTAGGTGAAAAGAATATATGTTACTACATGGAGGAAGTAGTCTACATAACACAACATTATTGTTTTCATTTCTAGTTTAATGAGATGGAAATAAGATGGTTTCTAATTTGTATCATAATATTAATTATTTAATTATACATGAAACTTTTGTTGAGAAAATTCATCCTTAAAATCAGGGAATAGATGTGGTGGTGAAGAAATATAAGGCATGACTTCATAGAGGTGGTAGTCATAAAAAAATCAAGATCAATGATATTATTTTTGTTGGATAAGAAATAAGAAATAATGGTTATAATAGTAATATAAAAACACTTTTGTATAAAAATTATTTGGAGGTTATTATATTATAATGGATTCGATATTTTTTTGGAGATATTGGATAATTATAAATTTTTAAGGATTATATAATACTGACATTGGCACCTTGAACAATATATGGATGGTCTCATTGGAAATGAATGTCTTAGGATAACTAATTGAGACTAGATTATTATGAAAATGATATAGGTTTCTAGGATGATAAAATTTTCCATGATTCAGGATGCATATTGAATGGAATAATTTTCCTTGAAGGGGTCAAAGTGTTTGCTCAATATTAGTGAATAAAAGGGTAATTTGGGTAAAACACATTATATTTCAATAATGGTATGTCACTTTTCATTGGTAAAATGATTAAAATTGTGAATGAATTATGTGTGGTAAGTGATAATGTTTATAAAAAAACTAATGTTTTCATATGTGTTTTAAAATTGTATCAAACCTTTTACACATAGATTTTTCATTTTTACAATTTTTTACTATGGTAACTATTTTTTACCATTGTAATTAACTTTTAACTCATAAAACGGAAATTAGTCTTATTATAAATTTTAAACTAATGATTTTAAATTTTTGATTATTATTGTTAAATAATATTTCTATTTTTAAGAAATGATATTTTAAACATTATCACATTTCAGGAGTAAAACTAGTTTTTATAAAAAGTAACTTTATAATCATAAAATTTATACGTATGATAAAATATCATTATTTTAGATTTACATAAAATAAATTGGATCATTATGATACAACAAATGGTATGTGACATTAAAATCATCTCAAAAATGATTTTTGTGATAATACCATATAAATAATAAAAAACCCAAAAATAGCTTATTTTAATTTGTAATATTAATTATTCTTATAAAATTCTGAAAAAATGTTTTCAAAATCCATAAAAGTATTTTTAAATGTATATTTCTAAAAATTAAAATCATATTTTATCAATGAAATTGTTTCATAAGTTCCTAACATATACTTACTTTTGGACGTAGACAAAAAATCTATGGTTTTAGTAAAAACTATATTTTCCCCAAGTCATATAAAACTAAATTACTCCAAAAAATATATAAAATCTATATTTATGTAATATTGTTATTATAAAATCCAAAAGAATCTCAAATTGGTAAAATAATTGTCTAAAATTTATGAATTTAACTTATAAGAAAGAATATAAATATATTATTATAACTTTTTTCCATGGAAAATAAATATTTATAATATTGACTATTATTATGATTTTTCTGATAAATTTCTAATAAAATATTATTTTAAAATATTATTAATACTGAAAATGATTCATATTTATAATATATTTTTTTATTTAAATATGTAATTTTAAATCCATCTTTTGAATGAATATTTTTAGAATATAATGATCTTGTCATTTGTGTCAATATAGTACCAAATGAATTGTCTTATTCCTTAAAAGTTAAAAATGTGAAATATGTAAAATTAATTTGGTAACAAAATTATTAAATTAAAAGTAAATATATTATATCATTTCAATTTCTAGTAACATTACCCCTATATATCTTTGTGTAATATCTAAGAATAAGGGAATATCTATTTGAAATTGGGGTTGTGATTCTGCTAGTATAAATCCTATATAAATTTCTATGATCAATATATTATGGTTAATACTATTTCCCCCATAATATAGTTTTGTAGTTAAAAATAGTCTTGGTTTAGATAAAACTATAATAATGTAACCTCTTTTCAATGCTCAGGGAAATATTATTCCTAAGGAAAACTCCAACTTCCTCATTCCATTTATTATTCTTGCATTTGTAATATGGTTCATGTTTTTTATACTAGATTACCCAATTGATATGTCATAACATTCATGTTATATAATTTTTTTGTTGTTTCATTTTTGGTTTGTGTTTCATGTAGAGAAAGAAATCAATTATATTATGTTTCAACGGTAAATATATTTTAAATTCTAAGTGTATTACATTTTCCACTATTATATAAATAGTTTTCTTGCATTTTTAGTTATCACATAATAAAAACTTTATTCAGGGTGTATATGAGATATTATTAATTAAATATTTAATATAAAATTAGGTTTCTACTATATTATTTTAATTCTAATAAAGAAACACATATTTTCTCCCCTTGTTGTTAAAATATTTCTTTATCATTCCATTACACCATATCACTCTATGCCATCATTTTTCATACAAGAATCATCTATTAGTACCTTAATGTAATATTTATTGGTTATTATAACCAAAAATTTTACATTAAATAGATTTAATGATCTTTTCTTCATCATCTTTTACACTTCCACATCCATGAAAATGCATCATTTTTTTCCTTAGTTTTTTTAGAAATTAAACTACATTCACATGATTAAATATAATTTGGGATTGATGGTTTTTCAAAAGAATATGATTTATCACTTCAAATATTATCCAATTTGAATTATTATTTGGACTGATAAATCATTTCCCATAGAACCCATTTTTATCATTTTTTCTTCAAGATTGAACTATTACTAAATACGAAAGAGTTAACATTAGTGATGAAAAGTTTACATCAAAAGTTGATTAATAAAAATTCCACCTCAAAATTTCATTATCTATTTCTACAACATATTAGAATAATGATATTTCAGTTCATGATATATCACTATTGGTTCAAACAATGTCTACCTAGTTTTTTTATATTGATTCAATTAATAAAAACTGAAACATATTCCTAATTTACCATGACCATTATTGTAATATTCAAAAACCAAAATTCAGGGAAATATATTCACTCAAAATTCAGAATACAGTTTATCAACAGAAGAACTTATTATTTAACTAATATCGTTAAATAGTAGAATATAAATTTAGTATAATTTATCCATAATAATTTCATATTATGTTATCTAACCAATTTTTTAATTCCTTTATAATGTTATGATTGTTTTATTAGAATCATCAAAAGAATATACTCAACAAATGTCATACCATGTGTGAAATATTAATTCCAAAAATTATGTAACAAGGAGATATAGATTCAATACTCAAAAAACGTTTTCATGGTGGTTACCACTTGCTTCATTGTTTACATAGTAACATCCACTTCCCAGTATCCATACAAGAATGTAATTTCAATGACAAAACATTCTCTATAATTTAAAAAAAATGGATTTTCCAACCCAAAGAATCATATATAGGTATATATATAATGGTATCCAAACAGGTTTCTTTAATTTTGCTAATCATAATCATCAGAAAGCATAATGTATCCAATAATATGTCATATAATCAAAAAGGGTTATCTGTACCTTTGAAATTATAACCAAATTTATTTTTTCAAACTATGATGACATTTGTTACTATTAATTTTTTTAAAATGCAAGAATCTTAGTATATAAAATTACTAGAACTCTATATTGATGAAAATAATGATTCAACATACCATCACTCCAATATTTGGATAAAATAATCATATGCATCACAATGTAATATGGAAATGAACCGAATCAACCTAATTTCAAACATACATAATTACAAAATCATTAAAAAATATTGATCCCATTAAATTTTATGGACCATTACAGTTTAATGTTTTATATATTCCTCAAAATACGTTAACTATAAAATCCCATGACTTTATCAACAAATAGATATTTATTCCATTATATAAGAATCTAATTTATCAATAATAAGTCATCAAAAGCTTCTTTAAAAATCTCCCCACATGATACACTACAAGAAATATCATGTGTGATATATTTCATCATAACCTGGGGAAAGAGAGACATAAGAAGGGTGATATAAAATATTCCATAAGGGAAACCGTATATTGTATGTAATCAATGAACAAATTCCATTTAATAATATTATAGGAAACAAATGTAATCAAACAATTCCATATAAATGATCAAATAACCTGGAAACAAATTCATGGAAAATATAATAATATAAATAACCAGAAGGATAAAAACAACTCAAATAATTGTGATTGAATGAATAATGTCATAAATCATGATATTTTATATCAATTACTCACCTAATACATTATTTTTTCCATAAAGACCACAACCTAAATTGTTTTTCATTCCATCGTCTTTGAAACAAATATACCATTCTTTCAATTAATTTTTGTAACCAAGACATCGTGCATGAATTGGGTAGGAATACAATAAATATTTTATCCTATTATTTCATGATTCCAACCTCTACATCCAGGGGATATATTATATGATTTCACACTAGTCACTTCTTTAATTTTGACTCATTCTCAATATTAATGATATTAATGTAAGTACTATAAAAGAATAACCTTTCTTAGTAATATGTAAACAAATATATTGGGATTCAATAATATGGAATTCCAATACATTTCTAGTAATTAATTGAACATAAAACAACAGAATAATAAATTTTTTTGGTTAAATAAAATATAATTAGCTTTATTGAGTGGTCAATAATTTTTTTTATCTGAATAACAATATTAACGATTATCAATATTTCCCCAAAAAATAATTGTAATAGTTTTTTATATAAACATACTAAAAAATCCACACAATTAAATGGTCAAAAATTAAATAAATAATTTTATTAGTCAATTTTTGTATTGATATATAGGTGAAAATGCTTCAAAAAATGTAACAAAAAATAAGGTATTTATAATGGAAATGAATAGAAATAAAAATATGCATAAAAAATGATCATTTAGAAATATGATGATAGGGATATATATAAAATAATTACTACCATATTGAAAAATATTAGTATGTTAAGACCAGGTAATCTATAGCCAATATATACACCACAAAATACTATATTTTGTATATGAAACATATTTCTTGAAGAAAAATTGAGATATAATACTATTATAGTAATGGTATCATAATATTCAAATGATCATGATATGGATCCCATAAAATTAAAATTAAATGAAATGATAAATATAAATAAAACGTAAAGATAATAAGAAATTAAATATGCCATATTAATGAAAAATTGTCCTTCATATGTAATATTTATAATGAAATTGATAATAGAAAACAAATACTTATGACTGTAGAAATTTTTAAATCAATAACCCATGAAGCATAGAATTTAAAATAGAATATTAAATGTTGTGAATAATGAAATAAGAATGATATAAAATAAAAATGGTGCATTATGTACACCATGAAATATAAAATATGGTTTATTAAATACATATTTCCTAGATAATTGAAATTGGATAATAATAACCACCTGTGATAAATATAGGATAAGAATAAAAATAATATACGATGAGTATCATGAAATGGAACTTCCAATATCATGAAATTAAATATATTTATTATACATGATGGAAATAGGGCTACAAATGAAGCATAAAAAAGAAAATATAATGTTAAATTTCTAAGAAGAATCATGGAATTGATAGTAGATAAAAATAAACTGTAAATAATTAGTGTCCTTTGAATAAAAAATCATTTAAATAACAGAACTATATGACTCTTAAACCCCCATTAAATACATAAATATATTAAATGATATTAATCAGGTATTAATTGCACCATATCAATGATATAATGGTGAAAAACATGAAATATGTATCGATCAATTAAGTTTCTATAAAAAAACCCTTTACTGTAAAGGTATTGTATGAATCAAAAGAGAAAAAGAGGGTGAAGTTACCATAATATCATGTATGGATGATAAGAGGAGTTGAATCAATGTACATATATTTTATACATTTATTTTTGTAAATTTTACACCTTAATAATTTTAAACTCATAAAATGTTAGGATAAATATATATTCCCTATAAACCATCACATTTATAGAAAATATAGGACATGAATTAAATCAGTTAAAAAAATATTGTAATTTTATAATGCCCCACCCCAGAGGAGGGTAAATATGTCCTTACTATGTTCGAGATGATATAAAAGATATATTAAAGTCTAGAAATTAGTTAAAATAAATATGGGTGTAATCCATTTATTATCATATATACATGATATGTGGGTATTAGCCACTTCCCAAATTATACTGGAATCCTAGAAGTGTTATTTTTTACCGGAATCCAATTTTTGTTCTATTTTATATTCACACTTTTTTTTTTGTAAAATCAAAACCTCAACAATTAGTAAGATCAAGAAAAATTTAATCTACCATAGAAAAACAATAATAATATTCATCTTCAATCCACTAAGAATGTATGATTATACACTTTGCCACTTCTATAAAAATGTATTCAACTCAAACAAGATGTAGTCGGAAATGAATGTATGCCTTTCAAATAAGTATTATATTCTAAATTATTATAATATATCACTCCTAATTTAACTCAGAAAACATTTTAATGATCAAATACAACATCATCATGAAATTTAATGTTTCCTTCCTCAACCATTTATTGAACTATATCACTTCATATAAAAAAATTACTGTAAATAATATTTTCAATGGTATCTATGAATTCAATAATATGGTTAATATTTTCATGAAAATAATATTTCATGAATGGTTCTCTTTCTACACACACTCTTCACATATCAATAAATGTGTGTTAAACTCACTTATTTTTACTCTGTTAAATTTATACAAGAATATTTAATTCATGTTATTCATGTAGATTGTTCTCAGTATACTTAATATGAATATATAAAAATATGCTGCTACAACTCTATGTAACACACTATGTCTGATGAAATTTATCAATATTACTTGTGTGTCAATTGAGTGTGTGGGATTTTGTTCCTTCTTTTCATATTTTAATATGTGATCTGAACATCCCAATGTTTTGAATCTCATGGAATTCAACTATAACATCATGTATTGTTTTAAAAAAAGATTACCATTTTATAAATTTTCAGGTAGTTTTAACTGTGATGACTTAAAAGAACAATAAAATTATTCATGAAGTGGATAATGCATTAGAAATCACAACACATTAATATAAAAAAATTTCCATAAAAAATATTGATATCCCAATAGTCTCTATTTCACCTGTCTTAGATCTCCCCGCTCTATTTTGATTGAGAATAAGTTTATACAACAAATATAGAAGGTTATGGGTAATTATCAAACCACACTAACTCATTATACTACATTAGTTCCCTATGTGCACTACCTTTCTTCAATTTTCATTGAATCACCTCTTCAATCAAAATGAATCACCTAAAAAGTCTTCAAAATATCAAAAAAAATACAAAATCTAATACTTTATCATGTTTCATGAATATATTTCTACTCCCTTTTAATATGAAGTCACAACTCATTTAATCATCTCTATCACTATATTGATATTAGATCAATATCGAGATGTCTTCTTGTGAAGAAGCTAATGAATAGTAACCCTTCAACATATATTAGAGGTAGATAATGATGGTGGAAAAAGTAAAATATGGATCATTCATGAATATAATGTTCCATACATACATCTATCATGTTTGTAACATCAATATGTTAATATAGAAATCAAAAGATCAACTATTTCATTAAACATCATAGCATGAAAATATTTTAGTACCCTACATTTCCTTAGGGTGTCCAAGGTTAATCAAGTACTTGGATGGGATGATTGAATGGATGGTATACAATGGATCTAATTCCCCATGATTTTTAATTAACTTTTAATGTGTTTGAATAGCACATGACATATGTAAAGTCCCACCTTATTTTCCTATTTATTTTTTCACTACATAATAAGTCTCTCCAAATTTTATAGGACTCTATTTGGCATCATCATTGACACCCGGAAATATAATACACACATACATGGGATGGGAGACACCTACCTCCACCTTTTGTGACACCATTATCACACTATGAGTGCAATGCAAAACCACTATTCCATTTACACTAAATATTAGACAACATTCTATATCTTTCCACAATGATAGTCTTATGGGTTGGATCTACCTAGAGGTTTGTAATTCTACTAGAATGATGTTGATAAGCTGTCTCATGTTGCTAAAATAGAATTCCAATTTCTTTATAGGGAATAAAATTTTTATATAAAAATAATTATCAATATGAAAATCAAAGACAGAATCTAAACATGTTATTTAAATAAATTCCATTCCATATAAGAACACACAAAATCTATGAAATATAAAATACTTCTCAAGAACATACAATCTATAAACATGGCCTTTAAATTTTCAATTTTATTTTCACATAAGCACGTTATATTAATTTATGCAATCATCATTTCAAATTATCATCATTCTTCATAACTCTATGTTTCTTCAAACTATTTATTATTGTGAATCATTATAAAATTAACTTCATTGAATGTTGTAAACATTTTGAATTATCCAAATGAAATTTGAAGATGTTTTATATTTATATAATATTTATTTAATAATAAAATATAAAAATATTAAATTTTCAAATAGATTATATTTTGGACAACAAATTCTACCTGGGCACAATTCCAACATCTACGAACTACATGTTTTCCTCAATCTCTTGCTATCAATTTTTTTTCAATATCCATTTCATTTCTAATGTAACTATTTTATTCTACCCATTATTGAACATAAAACCAATGATATAATTATGATAAAGAATTATCATTTATCATCATATTTAAAAACAAAATCATCTCTTTTTTGGATACATACAATCTGATATTCTTTACAGAATGATAGGAGGACAAAAAATGTATGAAACAGATAAAATTAACTAACTCTAAGTCTATATGAACTATCCCTAATGTAGAATACATGATTGATAAAATTTTAAAATCAATGATTTAATTTACTCTTCATCATGTGATCCAAACATGAAAAACTTCTTTCACGGGGATTTCATAAAATATTTCATATTATCTCCAACATTTAGCTCAAAAATTGATTAAAAATATTCATGTACATTAACATAAATCATATTTATTAATAAAATTTTCTTTTTCCAGGAAATAATTAGTTTCTAATGCTCTGATTCATAATTCTTTTTCGTATTGAGATAGGAGAACATTTCCCTTCAATGGAAAGATTCAATTTATGAATTTTTAAATCATTAGATAAAGACCTTACTATAAGTACAAAATATTCATGTGATACATGTTGGGATATTATGATATGGTATCTATACATATTAACAACCAAAATATGATTTAAATATATCCTTCATCCATTCCATGGTTGGTCTTAATCATGCACAAATTATAAACAGAATTTTTAAATCAATGGAATACTTTTTTGGACACATCATGTCACCAATTGAGATAAATTTATCTATGATGGATAAAAAACCATAATATATACAATTATCATATAATTAAATCCTTAATAGCTCACCATGAATATATGTCTTACCAATAATTACCTAAAAGAAGAAACAAATACCAATACACATAGGAATAAGGTGGTTCTTTAATTATTTTTAGTCAAAACAGTAGGTATGTGATTTATTTATCAAACTAGAAACTCAATTCAACCCACTTAACATTTATTACAATTAAAAATTATTTCAACCATAGTCTTAAATACATAAATTTTCTAGGGTGGCATAAACTATTGTACAACTTAATATTTCTTCTTATAGTGTAGAAAATTCTTTATTACATGATGAATTGCATTTTAATCCTTTTGTGTCTTCTCCAACATCCACCCCAGTTCCAACTAATATATCCATATGAATAATAATTATTTTTGTAAACTTTTGGTTTTATTCTTATGCATGGAATCCTTATTCATAGTATAATGTTTTTCACAATAATCCATTGGTGCTTTCACTTTGTTCATCATAGGTTTTTGCCCATGAAACTATGTAATACACTTATCATTATATTCTGAAACCTTATCAACCCACCATGAATATATCTAATAGTATAGGGTTATATTTATTATATAAACAGTCATTAAATTTTAATTTTTATCTTGGATGTAATTCACTAAATAAACCCTTTTACTTTCTTCCAAGATTGATTCCTTTTTCGACATTAACTTTCTTTCACTAAAATTGGTTTTTATGAACTATTTGAAAATGTCCATTATATGTGTTGTTCTTCCACATTATAATCACCAATTCATTGGTTTAGAATCCTTTTAATCATTCATATTTGGTATAGCATATTCCACAATTTTATTGACTGTCTTATTTTTATTTTACCCCATAGAATACCTTTCTTCTTTTGATATTTCTTCTACATTTAATCTTGTCTTTTATTATAATCAACATATCCATAATGCATGGTTGATATAATCCATCACTCATCATAACTCTGACCACATCTCTTAAAATAATCACAAAAGTATATAGTATTCACAAATATATTCATCATAAGAAAATTTCTCTTCATGTATGGATTATTCTTAAGTCTTCTGAATTTCACTTAACATTAGATCTTCCCATATATACTATTTTTATTTTGTGATAAAATTTTTTATAATTGAAATCTCTATATTTTTGGACTATATGATTCTTCATATGATATTTATATGTAGAATAAGATTTCAAAATCTCACTCATATCCAAATTTTGTGATATAGTGGATTTCTCATCAATCTTCTTCAACAATGTTTGAAAATACTTATTTTTGAATCATCTGCCTTCAGATAGAACAACATCTGTACAAATAGACACATATTAAAAATCATTATCTATTTTAATTATAATTCATTATATTTATCTTTTGAAAATCTATTTCTTTTATATCCACATGAATGAGCCTTTTCCATAGAAAAACGTTTATTAGAAATATTATAGAAAATCATTCTTCTTTCTTTAATTTGTCATGATTCATCTGGGGTGTTTTCAATACTTCTAAACATTACCTACCTACAAATAATTATATATTAATGTTTTAGTGTTCTTCTAGTCATCAACTAAATTTAATGTATTATCACTTACACTCTTGGTTGTCTTTAAAATTTTCACCTTCAAATTTTCAATTTCACTACCATATCAAGTCAATTCATGTTGAAATAATTTTTATCATCCTTAAAAAGAATCACTAAATATTAACATTGACTCTTTATATTATAAACCATAACATCATGCATTTTATTTTCCAACATAATCTGATAATTCAAGTATTTAACTCTCATTTACTTAACCTAGATATTATCTTTTTTAACATTCAGAATGAATTTTTACAGAGTCTCAAATTCAAGGATGAGTTTTATAAAGTGTTTTTCAACCACATCTTTCTCACAAATAACCTATCATAATTCATCATCAATGATATTTATTCTTTATTTTTAATGGGATGTAGAGAATCCCTTTTATGGTTTATTTTATTCAGAATCATTCACTTATATGGTAGATTTATGTTATTCTTCAATTTTATGGATCATTTAGTAAGGAATATTTTTAGTTTGTACTTTCTTAAAGGAAAATACATATAACTATTCTTCCACATGAGTGATATTTTCAATGAAATGTAATGAATTTTATTCCATGGATTCAACATGTTCTCATTTAAGTATTCATCCTTCAAACATTTTAGTAAATGATTTCTCTATATTATCATCTTCATTTTTATGTTTTGACATTGAATTATATAATCCCTGGATATTGAAAAATGTAAAGTGACAACCTTGATAGGATATTTCATTTAATAATATCCTACTTCAATAATAAATCAACAACAGATTGAATAATATCATTTTCATTATTGTATGATACATAATTATTTAAAGTTCTATTATCAACTGATTTAATATATACCATTTATAGATTATGGCTCTCAATTCATTCAGTTGTTGGTGTACCATCTTTCTTAATGAAACTATTTCTCAAATCTATAATCACATTCTTCAATCTATTCATTATGGTCTTTAAAGAAACCTTTTTTTTGGTACTAACAAAACTAAGAATTGAATTTTCCATTTGTGGAATCTCTAATATTACATTACATTTGATCATATACTTTATTTTTTTCTAAAGAAAACAAATGGAACAAAGTGGTATGATCAATCAAAGGTGGAACCTTTTCTATTCAACCAATTGATGTTCCCAATAGATTGTCTAGGTTTACCAATAGTGGGGAGAATCATTAATAAATGTTTTATTTATTCAATTTATTTAATTTTTACCCATTTCAAATCAAACCACTGTAGATAGTAAGTTTAATTGATCTTCCTTGTAAATAAACACAATTATACCACATGAAATATAGAATTTAAATAAATAATAGAATAGAGTATTTTTATATGTTTTCCTCCTTTTTTGAGACTAAATCGTTGCTATGTTCAGCGTTATCATATACAACAATTCTCTATTATATATCAATACCCAATTAATGGTTGGTCTATAAGGTTTTATCCGAATCCTTGATGGGTTGGTATTGACCACTACCAATTACGTGGGAACCCCACATGTTTTTTGACACCGACATCCCACCAATGTTTTATATTGGCATACCAATTGTGTTTATAAGAAAAAAACCAACATAATGGGGAAGGTAACACAAACATAAAGTTCCCACTACAACAAAACACTAGTATACCTATTCAAGACACAATGATAAGATTATTTTTCAATGTCTCACTTCTACTGAAATAAATTGAATACCATTGAATGTAATCCAAATCATATATGATATTAAACTCAATTTACTTGTCACGAACTAACCCAGGTCTACCATGAACCAGTCACCCGAGCTGGTCCGCGACATGTCATGAAGGGCGTTCTCGATACCCACGAGATGGAAACTAGTGACGGGCATCAAAATTTAATCATTGGGAATGATCTGTCCCATAAAGATAAATAAATAAAACATAATAAATAGAAAAACATGAAATAAATAACTAACATGAAATGAATGAATGGCGAAAACATGAATAACATGTACAAGACTAAGACTCCACATAACCCCATGGGTTACTCTTCGATACTGAAACAAAACATCTCCCAAGGTGATCTGAACTAAAGCTGTAACCTGCAAGAGAAACTAAAAACAAGAAAACAATATAGTCATGAGTATTAAAACTCAGTTGGTAGGCCCGAATAATCTATTCCCAATGCCCCACCTTAAAAATAAAGAAAAAAATTGATTAATATGTATGAAATAAAAATATAAAAGTAGAGTTTTTCTACTCTGTATTTTACAAACAAACCTGCATGACCCATTACCCTATTAATTTGAAATAAGGATCAAAGGGAGAAGAAAAATAAAACAAAGAAAGGCAGGAAAGACATATTTTTTCTAACACTGAGTAAAGATAATGATGTTAATTCTTTCCAAAATGCTTTTTCTGGAAAACATTTTTTTAACATAAACCCTAGTTCACAATTTACCAAAAAAACATCAAAACCAAGCACGAGGTTATAGTTACTCATGTTGAGGGTAATGGTACTAAGGGTACAAGGGTCAGGCAAACACATGAAGACCCAGGAACTCAGAGGAAAACTAGAACATACTATACATGTGACAAATACCGATGGCATGCCCTACTCAATGACCAAATAATTCCCTAACACTCGACCGTCGCCCTACCTGGCCTGGTTGAGGGGCCCAATCCCAAAGTAATAAAAAAACATCCCCCTACTATGGGGTAGTAGCAGTACCTACCCTAACTAGTGCAACAATAATTCTCTTTAACCTGCTTTACTATGCTAGATTCCCATATATATTTCACAAAGGGGTGTGCCATTCAATTTAAACAACAAGTGAAATTTATATACATATGTCACCACACACACACACACCTCACAGACCGGCATCACCACGACCACCTCTAAGTTAGTTCTCTGCCTTAAAATAATTGTCATATGACGGAAATCCCATACAGAGGACCCTCCCAACTCTTAGTCAAACAACTAGGCAGGAGGCCCAACCAAGGAGGGGTTTTTCCCAATAGTTATTTAATGTGACAAATGGGCCTTTAGTTTCACAACATTTAACCAAGAAATAATTTTCACAGAATTTAACTATGAACAACCATTTTTTAGAACTGAACACACCTTTGATAAAGCCATTTAATAAATTAAAATCACCAAGAGACATCACAATAAGAATATAGCAAGAAAATATATTTGAAAACATCAGTTATCATTTTTGGAATATTTAATACATTTATTCAATTCAAAAAATGATTCTAAAAGTTATAAACCATGTTTAAGAGAAAACTGAGAAACTTAACCTACACTTTGTGTGCAAACCCCAAATAAAACACACAACATGATCAAATCCCATTTTAAAATCATGCACACATTACTTTATCAACCGTAGTCAAAACAAGTCCATTTGGGAACCATTTAAGGAAAACCAACCACCATTTCAATTTTAGAATAAATTCATAAGGTCCAAATGGTATTTTAATAAACACTTGGTATGCATGACTTAAAAAAATCATGACATGTTAAAATTAACATTTGAAACCATGCACATATCAAATCATTTCCAAAACATGATTCGCAGCATTCAAATTATTAAAATAGCCAATTAAAATTTTGTAAAATTTTTTAATGAGTGACCAGATCTTTATGTAAAAAAAAAGTCATTCATAAAATGATTTTTAGATCAAACGCATGCCCACAACCCACTAAAAAGAAATATGCACCAGTTGCCTAGTTAACAGAACTAGTGGAAAAATTTAAGAAAAGTGATTACAACCACAACTTGAATATCCCGAACTAGACCAAAGCAAGTGAATATTATAGAACGAGCGAACAAAACCTCTGCTGAAACTTGAATCTCTCAACTTAGAGCAAAAACCCTCCAACACAAGAGACCAAACACCAAACAAAAATTAACACAAATAGTGAACCCAAGAATAAACAAAATCATAAATTTTTCTATATGCACTTACATCTCCAAAAAAACAGAACCAAACCAAGATTAATCCACACAAGATCCAAACCCACTTTTAAGAAAAACACAAGATCCAGAAAACCATTATCTGATGAAAAAATTATTTGGATTACAATAGAACATGTATGTCATAACTCACCGATAAAACAATAAACTTACAACAACGTCAAATCTTTAACAGTAAAAAAACAATAAATAAATGACTTTTAATGTTCTACTGCCAACATGGAACACAAAACCCAAACTGATGCTTCACACCCTTGATACACCTGACTTTGCATGAGCTTCACCCCAAGACCATTGGCTTGGGATCTTATGGCTAAATCATCTCCTACCTCACAGTCAGACACTAGAATTTATCCGGTCACAATATATTCTTCAGGCGCTGCTTCTTGAGAATTTCTACAAATGATCTAGAAATCAGCAACGATGGAACGTCTTTGGTGGGATGCGACATGACAACTTAACGTACCCGAACCGACCACACTGGTGACACACCACTGAACAGTCCGATGAACTAGTATTCAAAACCACTACAAAGGACTCTTTAGGAACCAGTTCCTCTAGCAAACTATACTCTCTAAATGGGGAACATTTTTTAAGTGACCTGATACTCATGATTTCTAACCATCTACGCTCCAAATAACGTATCAGCTAAGAACGCCTCATCCACCAGCTTCTCGAAACAGTGGTCCATCGAAGGGTGGACCCACTCATTGATCTCTGGAATAAGACCCGCATTGAAGAGGGAAGTCATTATCAATTCCTATGATGGTACTTCTAGAGAAAATGACCCAAGCTCATTAAAATGGTCACCATACATTTTCACCGTCTATTTTCCTTGTTGAATAAACATTAGATCTTCCCCTTTTTCTCATCCTCACCTCTTTAGGTATGAACCATCAGATAAATAAGGATTTAAAGAAATCCCATGTCATCTCATCTTGCATTGATGGTGGGGCGAGCAACTCCCATTCATCCAAAACCCGACCCTCAAATAATATTAGGACTCCTCAAACTCTAACATAATGGAGTTTCCAACATCCTAAAAGCACACTCAACCACTTCAAACCACATAACTACCTTTGACGGACCTCGATCACCATTAAGTATAGACAATGTCTTAGAAGGACCAAAAATAGGGAATGACTTATCAGAAACCTTGGGGAATTTTCTGGGAGGCATTTTCTGATGAACATATAAAACAAAAGGTCAAAACCAATATCAAAACGAATCAACATACCTGAAAGTGCTTTTATCCAAAAAGCAACCGACTAAAAAAACAAGCAAATACAACAATAACTCAAAACCCCCTTTTTAATTTTATTTTTCAAAACTAACTTCTTTCAAGGACACTTTCCAAATAGAAAACTCACTTTTAAAACCAAATTCAATTTAACAAAAATCATTTCCCCTTTTCATTTACAAAAAATATCTTAAATAAATCAACTCCAAACAAAACCCAACTTAAAACAAACAATCGGGATGAGGAACTAGAAGTTAGGCTTAACATGAAGACATGGTAGTGAGACAAGCCCCATGATAGAATAAACAACTAGGAGAAGCTCAATTTTTCAATCAAACTGTATGTGGGTCACTTCTCAATATAAGGTCACAACCTAACGCTGGTCCGCCTCAATTGTCATTCCTTTACCATATAATAAAATCACAGGACTCAAAACCCAGACTACCCCTGCGAACTCGAGGTTCGGAATGAGAAAGGGATCATGGATCCCTTCCCATACCTACCTCTTGATTCCTAACAGTCCTATTTTCCATCTATCGGACACCCCAAAAAACAAGGACCTGCTCTGATACCATTTTTTCATGAACCAATACAGGTTGACCCTGAACCAGTCACCTGAGCTGGTTCGCGGCATGTCCCAAAGGGCGTTACCAATTCCCACAGAGTGGAAACTAGTGTCAGACATCAAAATTTATTCACTGGGAATACTTTGGCCCATAAAGATAAATAAATCAACTAGAATAAACCGAACAACACAAAATAAATAACTCTCATTAAATGAATGAATGACCAAAAAAGGACTAAACTGTCCTAGAATAAGAATCCATGTACCCCCATGGGTTACTCTCCAATACTGAAGCCAAACATCACCCAAGGTGATCCGAACAAAATTTGTATCCTGCATGAGAAACTAAAAACAAGAAAATAATATAGGAGTGAGTATTAAAACTCAGCAGGTAGGTCGGACTAATCTATTCTCAATGCCCCACCTTTAAATAAAGAAAACATTGATTAATATGTTTGAACTAAAAATATTAAATTAGAGTTTTTCATACACTATATTTTACAAACAAACATGCATGAACCATTACCCTCTTAATTTGAAAAATTGATCACAGGGAGAATCAAAAGAAAACAAAGAAAGTAAATACATATCTTTTCTAACATTAAGTAAAGAGAAAAATGTTAATTCTTGCCAAAATTATTTTTCTTGAAAACATTTTTTTACATAAACCCATGTTCACAATTTACCCAAAAGAACATCAAAACCAAGCATGAGGTTATTTTTCCACATGGTATGGGTAATGGAATAAAGGGTACAAGGGCCAGGAGAACATGGGAAGACCTAGGAACTTAGAAGAAAACCAGAACACACTTTACATGTGACTCATCCTGAAGGCATTCTCTACTCAATGATGTCATAACGCCCTAACACCAGACTTTCACTCTACCTAGCCTAGTCAAGGGCCCTAATCCCATAACAATAAAAACAAAACATCCCCCTACCATGGGGCACTAGAATTACATACCCTAACTAGTCCGGCAATCGTTCTCGGTAATCCTCTTGGCTATGCTAGATTCCCATGTATATTTCCCAATGGCGTGTTCCATGAAATTTAAACAAAAACCCACATATATATACATATATACTAACACACACACACACACACCTCACTGACCGACACCACCCCGAACACCTCTAAGATAGTTCCCTGCCTTAAAATAATTATCATATGAGTGAATTCCCATACCAAGGACCCTCCCAACTCATAGTCATCCAACTAGGTAGAAGACCCAACCTAGGAGGGTTTTTCCAAAAATTCATTCAAAGTGACAAACGGGACTTTAGATTCACAACATTTAACCAAATTATCACTTTGATAGAATTTAACCATGAACGACCATTTTTTTAGAATCAAGCACACCTTTGAAACCCCATTTAATAAATGAAAATCACCACTTCAATTCCAAAAACACTTTTTACAAAGGCCAAAGATACATCACAAATAGCACTTAGTAGGAAAACCTATTTGAAAACAACAATCATCATTTTTGGAATCTCAAATACATATATTAAATTCAAAACATGATTCTAAAAGTCATAAACCATGTGTAAAAGAAAACTGAGAAACGTAACCAACACTGGGTGTGAAAACCCCAAATAAAACACACAACACACTCAAATTACATTTTAAAATCATGTGCACACCAATTTATCAACTGTAGTCAAAAGAGGTCCACTTGGGAAACTTTTAAGGAAAACCAACCACCATTTTAATTTCAAAATAAATTCATAATGGAAACATAGTAATTTAATAAACACAAGGTATGCATGAC
Source organism: Viscum album (assembly GCA_963277665.1). NCBI lineage: Eukaryota > Viridiplantae > Streptophyta > Magnoliopsida > Santalales > Viscaceae > Viscum > Viscum album. The sequence continues at coordinate 1,180,596,617 of OY728134.1, read as the reverse complement.
TTAAAAAAAGAATCACATGTTAAAATTTACATTTGAAACCATGATCACATCAAAACATTTCTGAAACATGATTCAAAAAAATAAAATTATTTAAATAAACAATTGAAATTTTATAAACAAGTTTTACTGAGTGACCACAACATTATGTTTACATAATTAATTCAAATAACACATTTTTGATCCAACGCATGCCCACAACCCACTAAAATGAAAAACTTACTACTTTCCAAGTTAAAACAACTAATTGAAAATTTTGTGAGAAGCAATTAAATCCTATAAGATTGGATTCATAAAAAATTTAATTTATACCATGTAAATACACTAAAATATGGGGATCACAACTAAATTAAAAAAAAGACCCATTTTCACCAAATTAACTAATAGAAAATCACATCAAAAGAACCGAGAATTTAAAATAATTGGCCAAATAATGACTGTCTACAAAGACAAATAATATTCTCCCAAAAATATTATTCTAAAAATAAAAGTGAATACAACAGATTAATATTGAAAAGGTGTGAAAAATAAAAGCAATCAATGTATTACTAAATTTAAAGGTCAAGGAAAAGGGATCCTACCTCAAATGAAGCGAGGAATTGACTAAACTTTGATAGAAGGTAAATTAAATCCATACAGACCAAAAACACACCTAAAATAACATGAATGATGTGAAAATTAAATCCCATGGTGTATGAGTTTCCTAAACCAAAGGAAAACCCCTAAATGTTGAGAGGAAAATCCACAAGGAGGAGATGGTCAGATATTGGGTGGGTGGTCAGTGCTACATAGCTCGTGCGGAAGAAGGACAGCATGGCAGGGCGAGACGGCTGTCCGTAGGTCTTGTGGGGGGAGGGGGGGGGGGCTGGTCGTGTCGAGAAGAAAACTAGATGGTGAGGGGTCCTGGGAGATGTGAGGGAAGGGGGTATGAGGTCCTATGCGAGTATAGAGGGGCAAGCAGGGGACCGGGGCGATGGTGCAGAGGGAGTACGACAGTGCAGAAGGAGTTCGGCAGTCCATGGGTGGCCACGTGAGGGGATAAGGCATGGGGGGATTCGAGAGGAGGTAGGGGAAAACATGGTGGTGAGAGGTGGAGTGGCAGGGGCTGGGCACGATGCATATAGAGGGGAATCGGGAGGGGCAGCATTCGCTGGAGCCGGCGAAAGGAGGAGACGCAGGGGCGGCTTGCGCAGGAGAAGGCCGAAACGGGGGGGGGAACGTGTCTTAGGTTTCCATGTTTTTTTACAAAAATAATAATAATAATAATAATAAGACAATAATAATAAGACAATAATAATAATAATAATAATAATAATAATACTAAAATTTAAAATATTTATAATAAAATTAACAATAATAAAGATAAGATAAATAAAATTTATTATCAATAAAAACAATAATAATAAAAATAATAATTACAATGTTGACAAAATAAAAATAATAAAATATAAAATAATAATAACAATTTAACATCCCTAATATGAAAATAAATTATTTATTTTAAACAACGCTCAACTGCACGAATCACGTGCCACCAAGAGTGCAGTTGGTCGAGCCGTACTCGGACCGTGGCACCCATCACTGACCGCATATAGTGTTAAGTTACATGTTTGCTGCACAATTATATAACTCACATGCAAGTCGCGCATCATCTATGAAAGGGTGTGACAATACTCCTCATAATGAGTTGAATAAATCACATCTACTATAACTCATTGATTTATCAAAATTATCAGTTTATAGATATTCAATATCTTTCATTTGGTCTTCTAAAATAAATTACTAAAATATATCACTTCATTTAAAAAACACTACTAAAAGATTTTCTAATTTAATTCATTTAAGAAATAATATATAATGCATGGTTTTATTACTTCACACACTCTCCAACTTTAAAATAAATGTGTAAAACTCACTTATTTTTTTGAATATAATTCATAGAAGAATATTAAATTCATGTGCCTCATGTAAAATGTCATCCATTTACATTAGGTGAATTTATCATGAAATGCTACATCATCATGGTGTACATTAATATATAGAGTAAAAGTAACCTTATTAGTTATTTTAGTAAGAGTATATGGGATCTAGACATCATGAAAATATAATGTTCATGGTAAAAACATGAATCTTCGTGTATGTTTGAATATGAGTACAAAAATCATTGAACTTTTTGAATGGTTTAAACCACCATGATATCACTAAACAATAACATTATTTATGAAGATATGATGTTTTTTAAAAGAGAATCAAAATGATTAACATAATTATCCTTTATGAATATAGTTCCCCTTGAATTCTATATTTTGGATCTATCAGATCTCTCACTATCTCTCTCCATATATCTCTATCTCTCTATACCTTCATCCCCTGCCTCTCCCTTCTAATAAATAGTTAGTTTACAGAACTAATGTAAAAGGGTTGTGTTATTTACCAAACTCAGTCCACCACTTTAACACCCAATGCGAACCATATTTCTTCAATAAGTACCAAGTCACCACATCAATCACACCGTCTCACCTCAAGAAATTTTGTAAAACTACCATATTTTAAAAAAAATGATAATTTCTCAAGGTTTCACGAATTTGTTTCTAATACCTTAAAATACACAACATAAACAAATTTGATTATCTCCATAGTTATTATGATCTTGGATCAATCATTAGATCTTTTCCCATGAATAACCCAATGAAAATTAAACCTCAATCACATATCCATTAGTAAATATGACACTCCAAATTATGAAACATTACACATTCATGAAAAAAACGTTTCATAAATTCATCGACCACATTTATAACTTCAAATATATCAAATTGTAAATTGATGCATGTATAGATCTTATAATTCTTTAACATAATGGGATTATAAACACATATAGAACACTCAAATTGACAAGGTTATAAACAAACATAGATTACTTGATTGAGTTGCTAATATACAACTTATATAAAGGTTCATGATATTTACATATATATTAATGAATTTGAATAGTATGTGGGGTAAAACAATTCCCACATTGTTTCAAAATTTACTATAGTTCTCTTTAATAATACGTGTTTTTTCTACAACATCGATTCATCGCTGATGTCAGAACATGTACACCAAACACACATATGGATGGGGAATTCCACACCTTCATTACCCCTTTCACACCACTATTCACATATCATGGGTGTAATATATACCCATTGTTCCTCATACAGTACCTATGGGTAGATATTCTATATCATGTCAAAAGGTTTATGGTTTTCCCATCTATCTATACAGGTAGATCATGCACCGATAGTGAGGTTGATGAGTTGTCCCTTTTTACTATTATGGATGGATAATTTTATTAATGTGGATTAAAAATAGTCATAGATAAATAATTCTAAATATCAAATGCCCAAACATAATATAAACATGTAATTTAAATAAATTACATGCCATATAAGATAACAAATATACCTTACATAAATTTTTTTTAGAACCATTCACTCCTGAATCATTAACATTAAATAATCAGTTTTTTACAGTCTACCATTTCTTTTAATCTCACAAATAATTAATTAATATTATTGTATTTTTTTCCTATAAAATTTATTCAAACTAATGATGATTGAGAATCATTATCAAATGATATTTTTGTAATTATATAAACAATTTTATTTATCCAAATAAAATTGGAAAAACTATTGGATATTATGAATTGATCAGAAATCATCACATGTAATCAAAATAGTGTTTCAAAAATATAAAATTCATGAAAATAAATTATAGATCTACATAACTAGAATATCTATAAACACCTTGGGTTCTTCAAATGGTTACCCTAGAATAGACATTTAAATATCATGAAATGAATTATATATATTATATTTTGGGTAGTAGGGCTGTGGATTCCCCAAATAGAACAAATTATGGTGTCAAATATGAAACATTTCATAGATATTTGAAAATAGAGATGGAAAATAGTTAAAATATTAGAAATTGATGAATAATAACACCTTGAAGGATATAATATGATACAGAAAATTAAACATCATCAACAATAATATAATAATTTCATAAAACAAATTTGTGGAAAATTAACAAAAAAAATATAATATATTCTGCACTAAATGGTTATCATTACTAGCTCATATAAATTATAATATTTTATGTTTTATGATATTCAATAATGATATAGTCTAATTCTATAGGTTCTTGTAGAAAAAATTGGTTGAAAAGTTGATTGCGTTATTTCTAACAAAAAATAGTGTAATATAAAAAATGATTTTAATATAAATTTTATCCTTATTTAAAAAAATTGTAACCACTATTTACATTTAAATATAATATATTTTTTTGTATCGTGTTCTCATATTCATCCCTGATATTATTTTATAACAGTTTTGAAATAGGTGGTTAGATCGACCCAAATATAAACATAATACACTTAATGGATGAGTATGGTAATGAAAGTGGTTTTATTTTCAAATAATATAATTTAAATAAATATATCATGATGTTATAAGTTATTATTATTTTTAAAAAAATATATTTGAATATTTTATTAAATAAGAAGGATTCTAGCTGAAAAAATGAGGTACGTTACTTCGTTGAGGATATAGGTTGTATAATGCATGAGGAACATTATTATTTCTCAGTAAATAAGATAGAAAGATGTTGGATTATAAAATTTATTTTTAGGATCATTATTATTTGATATATGTCACATTTATTCTTAAATTCCTTCCATATGAACATTATGGATATGTGGTGGTGGGAAAATGGAAGTCTCCACTTTGTTGTTTCTTATAGTTTGGATGATCACACTATCCACATTATTTTTTTTATACATTGATTGGAAGGGATATAAAATGGTTATTAAATTAATATAACAGCAATTATATATAATAATTATACTATGGATATTATATTAATATTTTTAGGATAGGTATGGATGATATGGATTTAAAAAAATTGTGGATTAATTGATTCTGATTTTGGGACCTTGAATTTCTCTTCAATGTCTCCTTTTACATTAATTTATTGATCTAACTAATTAAGACCAGTGTCATTTGATACAATGATAAATATCAATAGTGAAAAAAGATAATGAATTTATGGGGTAAATTTGAAAGAATAATGGTGTGACAATGGGGTAGACGTTTTCCCTTTTTTACATGTGGAGAGAAGGGTAATTATTAGAGTAACCATTACCTTTCAATAATGACATTTTGTTACTCAAGGGTAGAACTCTCAAAAAAAGATAATTAATGGAAATTTTTTAGTGATATAAAATTATTAAATCCTATATCATTTATTTTATACTTAATTTTTATACTTTTTTCAATCCATTTACTCATTGATTTTTCAATTTTACCACTTTTTGTTGTTACTGTGGTAATCAATATTTACATTTGAAATCTATATTCAATATATAGAAATAAAATTGTATTTATTATGTAATTTATAACAAATGATTCAAAATATGATTTAAATTTTATAAATTTCATTCTCTATTTTAAAGAATCGCTAATTTTAACATTAGTGTATTTTAGGATTAAAACCCCATTTTTCGATAATCGAGTATTTTTAATAATAAAATTTGAATATAGGATAAAATTTTAAATCATTTATATTTTCAGAATATAAATTTGTTTTTAATAAAAAATAAAAGTTTTCAGTTTTTAAAATAAATATAAATACAATCATAAAAACATTTAATTAATTAAATGTAAATATGTTTACTTTTATTATAAAATATTATGCATGTTTATGAAATATTAAGAATAGGAGTTCAAAATCCCTAACATTATTTTAACATTATCATTATAACCCATATATAAATATTTTATGATTTAATTTTTTTTAACAATTTAGGTTATAATTAACTAATGATGTACCGTTAAATGCTAAGGATTTAGTAAAACCCATATTTTTTATATTTCAGCAAAAATAAATTATTTCAGATTAAACACTCGAACACCACCACTAAGTCTGATTGGGGCTTCCACATAACCTCCAACACACCCCATATTATGAAAGTGTATTCTAAAATAAATAATGAAACATATTCTATATGTTGGGAGACTATACCATCATTATCCTACCATTTGATCAAAAAATAAAATAATATTAAATAATAAGTATTCATTGTAATCATGTGAAAATAAATTAATTGAACACATTTCATTCATGAAAGAGATAAAATTTAAATAAAAAAACACCCAGTGTGGAAAAACTATTCTAGTGTATATTTAGAAGATGAATAAAAAGATAATTTTGTAATCAGTTTTCCTCTAGATTCCAGCCTGATCCACTATTGGATCTAGGCCCCACTATTAAACCATCTACCATAGGGGTGTTTCCCTTCACTAAATGTATTTTCATGAAGTCTAAAAGTTCACTTATGTGACTGAGAAGGATTAGAGTAAAAGATTCAGTATAACACCACCAATGTTTTCTTAACATAGTGTTCTAATGTATAATTTTTTTTCTAGAATAATAACAAATGTGAAAGAAGAAGAACCATAAAATCCAAATTCAAGTGGTCATGTGCTAACTACGTTACCAATGAACCTCATAAATACCTACATCAAATATATATTTATAAGAAAATAATGGTATTTCATCATATGTTATGTCTATCCACTAATACTAAAATGCCATCTCTTGACGTTCATATGGAATTGAGTCAAATAACGCCCTAGAACCATCATATAACTACACTATCATGGGTCATAAACCCTATGATGTCATAAAAAATTGATGCCTCAAGTCAGCCACAAATACTATCATGGACATTATTTTTTTCTCCCAAACCATCATTACATAATCTCTCAACCTCATGTAAGGCCCTAATTCCATCATAACCCTACCATATTTTTAGGTTTATCATAATCCTCATCCCAAGTAATTTAAATTATCCCTCGGAGGGATATACACCACACTATAGTAAACCTATATCAAGTACCAAAATAAATCTAAGAAAATTATAGTATACAATAAAGGTTCATCATACATGGTTATAAAAGTATACCATCATGAGTAAAAAATGTAGTAACACTTAACAATATGGGATCATTATCAAACATGGAAAAAGATACTCTATAAATACTCATGGAATAAAAATCATAGATCAATTCATGGGCCACACACACAAACATGATATCACAATCAAGAATATTTATCAATTACGCTAACACAATTAATATTATCATTTCAAAATATCAAAATGTGACTCTAATAGGGTAAACAAGGTCCAACCGTATGATTGTCAATGCTATGTTTTTTCAGAGGAAGAATCACCAAAATTATGTTTCCACACCAACTAGACCATGATCACTTTCCATGGACACCTAAAACGGATTAAAAAATGAACATTTTGTTGGTTATAGAGTACATCAGGTATAAAAAAGTATAATATTTGTTCTAATTCATACCCAAGGTCAGCTTCATTGAAAACCCTTATGCTTATGGAAAATATGATGGCACCATAGCCTAAGAAAATATTTGTGGCGAGGATGTGTTCTGGAAAAATAAAAAATGTGTAAGAAAATCCTAAAAAACATAATGGTGTAATGGACGTGACAACCAAATTATAGGGTTAATAAAAAAACAATGAATACCTATCACAAGATTCACATTAACATGGTAGAAGCTATGACCTAGATATGTTACTGGAGGAACCACCATTGTACAAGGGTGACAACTATGGTGTATCAGTGAAATAGAAAACCATAAATTTTACAATGAAGGATGTTATGGAAAGGTGGAATAAGAGAAATGACATCTACGATGTGAGAAGGGATTCAACAGAATGAAAACATGCGGGGGGTGTGCACTTCTGCATCATAAGGGAAGCTCTTTTTCATAAAACCCAACTACAATAAAAACTATTTTGGAATGTTTTAGAACTATGGAGTGGGATTTATTTTTTATTGATTCCATGTTATATAATTATTCTTAAAATGAATTGGGAGAAGAAATTATATTTATCATTTCTATTGATTATTATTTAGTTCGAGAAACCCCCCTCATGATGAATCATTATTTATCCACATTCAAACACAAATGCCTTCCTCGATTAAAAATCATTACATCCATTTAAAATAGAACCTCTAAAGAATTAATAACAACTACATGTCTATAACTGACATAAAGAGGGGGTACCGACATTCTATATGCATGTATGGTGTAGCCTCCTCAATCAAATCCTCTATGGTGATGGATCTGAGGAAAACACCACCACGAAGCCTTTCTATAGTGAAGAAATTTTTCCAGCAACTTGGCATATATTCCATTTTATAACTATGACATTTTCATGTACAAAACAAAAAAAATAAACATCAATGAATTAGTCAAGTGAGATATGATGCATCCACCTATGATTTGGATGAATGGTTTCCAAACTAATGTATAATCTTTCAAACCTAAAAAGTTGCAAACAAACAAGTTTTATCCCCAAAAAAATGTGTTGGATTAGGGAAAATAGAATTTAACTAAGGATATATATTTGAAGAATTTTTTTAATACTACCCCTCTAAATACTTCTCATCATCAAGAAGCATGATTAAGGTTTTGTCCAAAATAGCTCAGGACATTGGTCTCTAATGTCATCTTCTAGGTTAGAAGTATCTTCATGGATCCACCCATGCTTCAACTGAATCTGTATGAATGGTAACATCATAATTAATGAAAACATAAGCTTTATTATATATTCTACACAAGATTCTTCAAGTAATATGAATGACGATCAAACTGAAAATCCTTTTAATTGATAACATGAATAGAATCAACACTTACCTATAAATATCTGACACATGAAATGTATCATGCTTTCTATAGTAATGAGAAGATAGATTCAGGAAGTACACCATTATCCCAACATGTTTGGTGACCTCAAAGTGTCTAATGAAACATGGTTATTCCTTAACATTATTCCTCAAGAAAGGCTATGTGACAATCCAAATATCTACCAAAGTCCATGACACAAAATCATAGCATCTCATTCATTATGTGTATCATCTACTCTGAAAGAATATCTATCTAAGGATGGTATGTTTTTTTAAATGTTTGCTGAGTCTCTTGGGATTTCCATAAGCCCCTCAAAATGAGAAATTTAAAATATGTTCCCTCATCTAATTAAATTCTCAAGGAACTCCATATAGGAATATAATCTCATTGACATAGAAAATTCCCATCTTTTACACAAAGAATTTACCTCTAATCTGTAATTAGTGAGAACTCTTCATTAGAAAATTAAACATCTCCTAAAAAACATAACAAACCATCAGGGTATATGGAATATGCATTATAAATTAAATCAATACATCATACAACTTCAACATGCATACATGAAGTGGTCATATAAAACCACCATGTTATAGATGCTCAAAATTCACCATCTCGTAGCTTAGGCCTCAAGAGATGAAATAAATAATTCTTCTATTAACTATGTGCCACTAGAATTGATATGTTAAGTCATGGTGAATCTTTTTCCCTCTATGATTTAGATACCATCTCAAGGTTTAGTAATCTCCCATTATATCCACTCTACTGGAAGAATTTATTACTACACAACCATTTACCATGCTCACATCATCATCAACCATTGTCTATACAATCATCGAATCTTCACTGGCTAGTTTTTTCCTCACCATATCATACTCTGGGTTTGACTATTGAATATTCTTCTCTTGATCGACAAGGGGAACAATTCACTGATCCTTGACCCATATATACTCCAATCATGTATTCATATTATCACATTTCATAACTCTTATAAAGGATTTACACCTATATCCTTCTCAACATATTTCTTATTGATATGACCATCAACCCCGACATTACCCTTCCCATGTGGATTTACCATCGTATTATCATGCATCATCAGATAATCTACTTAGTTCCACTATCTCATATTCAGTTCAAACTATGTGAATATGTAGTGAATGATCATATAGTATAGGTAAAAACAATCTATCACATAAGATATAGAATTTCCAAAACAACATTTCATTAACCAAGGATTCCTATTATATATCTCTGGAATTGTATTTATGATCATTAGTTGGTAACTATCACGGACCGTATTTTACTATATGATCTCTGCACGTCACTACCAGTCCCATATAAATTCTTTATTTATCACAGTAAACTTTATAAAAAATACAATGTTGATGATGTTTCACTTTTAGATCTACCATCAACCATATATTCGGTACATGGAATGCCTCTTTAGACTAGTTTGACCAATGGAAATTAACACCCTTGTTCATCATTAATCACATGATCTCATATAGTTGGGTGAAAACATGGATAACCCATCAGTTAGATCCTAATAATCCTAGAAATATCATAATCCCAAACACATTTTAGGTGGCTACCAGGGCATGACTCACTGAGATTTCTCAAGTACCATGGCTATACCCATATCAAACACCACATGTACTATGAATTTTATATATCGAGTGTAAATGTATCTCATTGATAACTAGGATGAATGATTATTTTCTCGAATAATATTGAATAAAATATCTTGGTTCCATGAATGAAACTCTAGTGTTAGTTACTAAATAAGGATGTCATCAAAAAATACCATAATAAAAGAGTCTAGTTATGAGTGGAATATATTATTCTTAAGGTTCATGATTCCTTTTGGTATGTTCATTATCCCATATGGAATGAAAAATTAATAATAAATCCTATACTTGGAAAGAAAGATATCTTTTGAATGTCCTCCACTGTCACGAACCAAGTCGGGTCGCCATCTAAACTGACACCCGACCCGGCCCGTGGTATGGCCTGAAGGGCCTTCCTGATCCCCACGGGCTGGCACAAGTGACCAGGTATCAAAATAAATTTTGAGAATGATTTTCCCGAGTAAACAAATATAAAACAGCCAAAAAAAACCAAAAAAAAGTAAAAGTGCAGCCAAACAAGTCTTTAACCAAAACAAGTTTTTGAGTCACGTATATAACCAAAGCCCAAACAATACTAAAAGTAAGATGACAAAAATCCAACCTAAGAACGCTCACCCGACGTGAGGACACCACCATCAAGCCACCACCACAATACCACGTAAAGAGGCCTACTAACAACCTGAACCACTGCCCCCAAATGATGGACCCTTACCTGTATCAGACATAAACAAACCTACTTACACCAAAGGGTGTAAGTAGGGTTTGATAAATCTCCCATTAGGATATCGCCAATAAAATATTCCACGTACAATTATTAAAAGACAATACATTTTCAATGATATATAAAAGAAAGCAAGAAATGCTTACCCATGTTAGTGAAAACTATTTTCATAAAAGCTACTTTAAAGGAAAAACATTTTAAAGCAAAAACATGTTTGGGCAGTATATCAAGTGACATATCAAGTATCATTTATGTGCGCAAAGTAACTTGTAGCACTAGAGGATGGGAGAGGTCATATGGGAACTAGAAACAGGTGGGACCCTAGAACGTCATGTCTCAGTGAAACGTGGCTTAGAAAGCCACGACCCTCAGATAACATGGCTTAGAATGCCACAACCCTCAGAAAAAAAGGATCAGAAGGCCATGACCCTCATTCATCATATGTTTAGTTAGTGTTGAAATCATCTATCCTTCCAGTGAAACCGGGTCGAGTCATCTCTGGAACACTAGCTCCCTTGTCCTAGTCCCCCACCTAATACCCCGACTTCCCTCCTTGTGATCACCTAAATTCAAAGTTCACATCACATGTCACCCACACACCGATATCATTTTTGAAAACCACATACACACCAAAACGTTTTAAAACTCAAACTACAATGCTTAGGTGTTAAATTAAACTAGATACAAAACTCAACGAAATCACTTTGAAAATTTATTAAATAGTTTAAAACATGCCGCAAATGTTTTTTAAGGGAAAAAAGTCACTCAAAACCAAATTTTAAAATAAAACATAAGCTGACACACGCCAAAATATAAACCACATCATCTGCACTTCCTAACTCACACACTGCACAGTTTATAAACAATAATAAACAATCCAAAGTGAGGTTTCACAAAAAAATTCACCATAATCACATAAACATAACTATAACAATATAAATGCACAATAAAACTCCGTCAAAGACAATTCCATAGTATGTAAACTAATAAAAAAGCACTAAATTAATTAGATAATCAAGATAATGATTGTAAATTAATACTCATGTGCGGAACCACCTACAAATGTGTCGCAAGTTTCACACAGTTTGGGTGCAAAATCCACCACACCTAATGCACCTCAAACAAAATCAAATACACCCTAAAACAAGGCATTGCAAGAAAATATAAGGATATAATTAATTGCAATTAAATCATAACTGAAAAATTTCCAAAATAAAAATAAAAATAAAAGTATGTGCAATGAGGGTCTCTGCACCTATGGCGAGGAGTCCAAGAGGTCGGTCGAAGGTTGATATGGGCTGTCTGGAGGGGGAAGGTGGTGTGGCGTGGATGTCCAAAGAAGGGTAGAGAGGGCCACGGTGCCAGCTGGAAAAGCGGGAGGGGTGTGGGGCTGTCCAAAAGAGGAGGAGAGGTAGCAAAGGAGTCTGGCCGAGCAAGAGGATAGCATGGGGAATGAGACCTGGTGCGGCGGAGGAGGAAGGTCTGAGGTGCGGCTTTGGATGGGCAAAATGGGCAGGCCAAGTGGGATCCATCCGAACGGGAGAAGAAGTAGGGTGAAATGGGGTGATCGCAGAGGAGTTGGGAATAAGGACGTGTGAGGCTGGGTGCAAGAAATGTCTGAGGGGGAGAAACGAGCGGCCAGGGGCAAGCAGAAGGCTGGTGCGAGGCAGGCCGGGGCACGGCATGCCGGGAGATGGAGGAGACAGGTCCGACGGGGGATTAAGAATTGGGTAGCGCATACTTTAGCTTGAAGAGGAGGGGCGACAACCATGCGGGACTCCGGCCAAGGACGGGAGCTGCAACTGGTCTGCAAGAGGACAATGGTGAGGTGTCTAGGTTTCGACGCAAGGCACGAGGAAATCCGCGAATGGGAGGAGATGTGATGGTAAAAGGAAATAAGAGAAAGAAAAAAAAAGAAAATTAAAGAGAATGAATGAAAAAAGAAAAGAAAAAGAATAGAAAATAAAATAAAATTAAAATTGAATAGAAACATAACAAAAGGACTAAACCAACCTAAAATATAAAAAAAATTAAAAAAAATGGTAAATAAAATTAATAAGATAAATTAATGAAGGTGGTCAAATAATAATAATAATAATGATGGTGCTATTGAATAAAATAACGTGTTTAAAATGTTAATGATAAATAAATCCATCCGCACACCAGGCAGGCCGCACAGCATCGCCCATGCCCTGCCTGTTCATCCGGCATTGTCAAGGTTGTGTTCATTTATTAGCGAAAAAGTGCACACTAATTTTGTGCTCAGACCACTTTCCAAGGAATCAATTATAAAAATAAAACTAAACTTACGAGATAAAAATAAAAATTAAAAACATACCTCGATGTGAGGTCCAGGTGTTACAATTCTCCCCATAATAAATACTTTCTGCCCTCGAATAGTCAACTCGAAGACTGATCAGAGAATAGAAATGTGTACTCCTGATCAACCCAAGACTTCTTCTCCCAAGTCTCATGCTCGTCATTCCCATGCTTTCATAAAATTTAAACTAAAGGAATGGACTTTCCACGAACCACCCTCTCTTGAGAATCTACAATCTGCACTGGTCGCTCAAACACTGATATGTCTGGATCAATCTCCAACTCTTCCCAATTCAACACATGTGATGGGATGGGATTATACTATTTCAGTTGGGATATGAGAAATACATCATGGATCGACGTCAACTGTGAAGTAAAAGCTAACCTATATGCCACCTTGACAATCCTATTAGTAATCTAGAAACGCCCAACATACTTCGGTGTCAGCTTTCCCTGCTTTCCCATGTGGAGGTGACCCAAGCGAGGGGCCACCCTCAAGAACACTCTACCCCCCAATAAATAATCATGATCCCGACTCCTCTTATCAGCATAAGATTTGTGGAGACTCTGAGCTGTCAACAACAGCTATCTATTCAACATGATCGTCTTAGACGTCTCTTGAACGAGGCTCTATCCCAACAGTGAGGTCTCACATACCTCAACCCAACACAAAGGAGACCAACAAGGATGACCATAGAGCAACTAAAAGGGTGCAATTCTATTAGAGTATTAGTAAATGATATTATAAGCAAACTCGACCAATCCCAAATGGCTATCCCATGAACCTCCAAAATCCAACACACATGCGTGAAGCATGTCCTCCAGAATCTGATTTTCCAGCTCCATCTGGCCATCCGTATGAGGATGGTATGTCGTGCTCATCTTAATCTTTGACACCAAAACCTTCTAGAGGCCTCCCCAAAAATTAGAGGCAAAGCGGGGGTCTCTATCAGAAACAACTGCCGATGGAAAACCATGAAGTCTGACCACCTCCTGAACATACAAGCGGCCCTGCTCATTTACCTTTATTTTATCTCTAATCGGGATAAAGTGATCTGACTTGGTCAAATGATCAATCACTACCCAAATATCATTCCTCCCCTAAGGTGTATGAGGAAAGCCAATAATGAAGTCCATGGCGACCTCGTCCCACTTCCAGGTAGGAATGGGTAATGGCTAAAGTAGGCCAGATGGTCTCTAATGCTATGCTTTCACCTGATGAAAAGTGTAGCATCTCAATACAAAGTAGGCTATGTCACATCTCATACCTGGCCACCAGAACTGACGGGAAACATCGTAATACATCTTGGTGGTACCAGTATGGACGGCCCATTAGGACTGGTGGCTATCCTGCATCACCACCTTCTGCAGAGACAACGGCACCACAACACGGCCCTTGAAGCACAAGATCCTCTCGGGAGACAAGGACCAATCAGAAGGTGTCTCCCCACCATGAAGAAACTACATAGATTGATGACACATCTCATCACCAGGTTGCTTCGGCTGAATCAACTCTAGAAGAGCGGGAGTCAATGGAATGCTCTCCAACCAAGTACCTCCGCAATGGTCCCTGCTATCCAAGTGAATCTGGGCGGAGAGCCCCATAAAAGTCCACTCATCACTGGACTTCCTCAATGCCTGCACTGGTACCTTTCTGCTCAAAGCGTCCACCACCACATTACCCTTTACTGGGGTATAGACAATGTCAAAGTCGAATACCTACAGGTACTCAATCAAGCGGCGCAGACTCAAATTAAGATCCTACTGATAGAAGACTTAGGTTAGGCTCTTATGGTCAGAATAGACCACACATTTCTCCCCAAATAGGTAGTGATTCCATGTCTTCAGGGCATGCATCACTGCTGCCAACTCTAATTTGTTATTCGGATTATTCTTCTCGTGCAGTCGGAGCAGGTGAGAACCATAAGCCACTACATGATTATCCTACATGAGTACAAACCCAAGGCCCGTACTTGACACATCACAATAAACCACATAGCCCTTCATAGACTCAGGTAAGCTCAACACAGGTGTGGTTGTCAGCCTCAGCTTCAACTCCTCAAAAGATGCTTGACACTGTGGGATTCATTTAAGCTTCACCCTTTTCCGGGTGAGTGTGGTCATAGAGGAGGCAAGACGTGAGAAATCCCGAACAAATCACCTGTAATATCTTTCCAGGCCAAGAAAACTCTTGATCTCAAACACATTCCTCAGCTGTTCCCATGACATCACCATACTGATCTTCTTAGGATCCACTGAAACCCCTTGTTCTGAGATGACTTTCCCCAAAAACATCACTTCCCTAATCTAGAAAGAGCACTTTGAGAGTTTGGCATACAGGCGGTGATCCCGCAAAGTGCCCAAAACAATGCGCAGGTGATGCTCATGTTCCTCCTCAGATCCAAAATAAACAAGGATGTCGTCCACAAAAACCACGAAAAAGGAGTCGAGATATTGGTGGAACACCCTATTCATGAGTTCCATAAAAACTGCCAGAGAATTCATCCATCCTAAAGGCATGACTAGATACTCGAAGTGACCATACCTGCTTCAGAAAGCCGTCTTTGGAATGTCTGCATCTTTCACCCTGAGCTGGTGGTATCCCAAACACAAGTCTATTTTGGAGAACCACATTTTCCCCTTCAGTTGGTCAAAAAAATCGTCAATCCGGGCCAAAGGATATTTATTCTTGATGGTTAACTTATTCAATTTCCAGTAATCGATGCATAACTGGAGGGTTCCATCGGCCTTCTTTGCGAATAGAACTGGGGCAGACCCTGGAGAGACACTCAGGCGAATGAATCCTTTGGATTCCAAATCGTCAAGATGTATCTTTAATTACCTAAATTTGGTGGGGGCCATGCGATATGAGGGAAGAGATATAGGCGTGTTATTGGAACTAACTCAATCAAGAACTCCACATCCTGCTCTGGGGGTAAGCCTGAAATGTCATCTGGGAAGACCTCTGGGAACTCAGCCACTACACAAGGTAACCCACACTGAGAAACACCACCATCGTCCTCCAGTCCGAGCGATGACAATTGATAAGATATATTCCCCAACTCAGGGAGTAGAGGTACCGCACGACCCGACCAAGGATCCCATTCTCCAGGAAATATATGCGGACTCCCATATGGTGCCGTCAAGATTACTCGGCACCGATAGAAGTCTATATGGGCTTGGAAGCACACCAGCCAGTCCATGCTGAGGATCACATAAAATAGTTCCATATCAAGGACCATGAAATCCCACTCCATCTTGAATCCTGACACGGAGAGTGCGCACGACGGGCACCAAAGGCCTTGATCCTTTTTCTTACCCAGCAGTGTTACTAAATCCATTGAAACAGATAAAATCTCGGTTGGGAGGCTCAACAAGTTCACAAGATGGGCATATATTAATGAAATTGAAGCACCAGTATCAAATAATACTGCAGCTATAGAAGATGCTATCCGAATGGTACCTTGAGCAGTCAAAGATCCTATATCAGATCCCGTCGGTGCCTGATCCACATCATAAAAATGTCTGGTCCTTTCTTGAGAACGACCACTCGCCTGAGGCTCTTCCCTGATTTGGAACTTCTCTGAAGACGATCTGGTCCTACCACCATGGCCACCAAACCGAGATCCTATCATACTAGTCGGTTCTGACTGAACTGATACCCCTCTGGAATCCACAGATCCAGCCCCATTCGGGTAAGGGCGTGCTGTCCTGCAGAAGCACTGTAGATTTCCCACAACTCCACACCCAAGGCATGGTCTGTGAGGTTATGGAAAAGCACGTCGGATGTGACCTACCCTTCCTCACTGATGTCACACCACAGACCCCACACCCGAAGCCCCAGATGAAGTCTTCCTGGGGGGGATGACCTGAGCTGCCACCACTCTTCTTCCATTACCCATCATGCTTCCTCTTATTCTTGGATGAACTGCCACTGCCAAACCTTGATACTGATCCAGAAAACCCTGACTTTCCTCTTTGGTCAATCTCAACCATGCAAGCATGATCGACCAACTCGACATAAGTTCCCTGCATGAACAAGAATATCTGAGAGTGGATTTCTGGTCGAAGTCCCTTCTGGAACTTCTGAGCTTTCAAATATTCACTTGAAACAATTTTAGGTGCGTACCAAACTAGATCAGCAAATTGGTTTGCATACTCCATCAATTTTCGATCCCCTTGGGAAAGATCCATGAACTCCCAGGATCTAGCGTAGGCCAGGAACTAAGGACAGTACTTCTCATTGAAGATAGCTTTGAAATCCTTCCAACTCATCTACTCATGCTTCCCTGCCTGGATCATTGATTCCCACCACTTTTGACTGGAGCCCTTTAGATGGAAAGAGGCACACTTTACCCTGATTTCCTCTAGAGTGTCAAGGAACTCGAACATACATTCATTCATTTCAATCCATTCCTCTGCCTCTTGAGGTTCTGAACTACCACGGAATGAAGGAGGTTTACTCTTCATAAATTCCTGATCATTATCCTTATTGGAGCCAAACTCATCTCCTCTAGCTGGAATAGGGGCGGGGTTAGGAGTCTCACCCTGTCCTAAATTCTGAACATCTCAGACCACGACGTCTACCAATCTCTGATCAAGCGTTGAGGGAGAACTCTCCCAAGCATCCTCTCGTGGGTGTGTATATGTTTTCCGGGGAGGAATCTTGCTGCAAATAGAAATAGTCATAAAAGAACTTCATCAATACATCATATCCAAATAAAAGTCAAATTTTCAGAAAAATAAGCAATCCTCAGTAAACCAAATATGCAAAAATAACATCATGACCAAACTCTTCTTCCCCGCCTGATGCCCACGAATAGTCTGCAGCCTGCACTTCCCACCTAGAAGGGAAGTCAAACAAGCATCCCGACATCCCATGGGGACTCAGGGTCTATCACGAGGTGTGCTGGACAAGAACCCTACTCGCAACTAGAATTATGAGCACCGACAATCCTAACTCCTATTTAACAAGACTCGTTCCAAATAAAATAACCCAGACAACAAAAGAAGCCTCCTCCGATACCATTTTTTCACGAACCAAGTCGGGTCGCCATCCGAACGGACGCCCGACCCGGCTCGCGGCAAGGCCCGAAGGGTGTTCCCGATCCCCACGGGCTGGAACAAGTTCCCAGGTATCAAAATAAATTTTGGGAACAATTTACTCGAGTAAACAAATATAAAGCTTCCAACAAAAAAACCAAACAAAACTAAAAGTGCAGAAAAACAAGTCTTTAACCAAAAATAGGGTTCTGAGTCACATGTAAAACCAAAACCCAATCAATACTAAAATTAAGGTGACCAAAAACCAACCTAAGAACTGTTGCCTGGCGTGAGAACACCACCCTCAATCCACCACCACAACTCCACGTAAAGAGGCCTACCAACAACCCGAACAACTGCTCCCAAATGATGGACCCTTACCTGTATTAGACGTAAAAAAGCCTACTTACTCCCCAGGGTGTAAGTAGGGTGTGAGAAATTTCCTAGCATGATATCACCAAGAAAATATTCCACGCACAATTATTAAAAGACAATACATTTGCAATGAAACATAAAAGAAAGCAAGAAATTCTTACCCACGATAGTGAAAACAGTTTTCATAAAATCTACTTTAAAGGAAAAACATTTTAAAGCAAACACATGTTTTGGAACTAACTCAAGTGACATATCATGTATCATTTATGTGTGTAAAGTAACCGGTAGCACCAAAGGATCGGAGAGGCCCTAGGGGAACTAGATACAGGTGGGACCCTAGAACGCCGTGTCTCAGTGAAATGTTGCATAGAAGGTCGAGAACCTCAGATAACGTGGATTAGAAGGCCATGACCCTCAGAAAACGTGGCTTAGAAAGCCACAAACCTCAGCCATCATTTGTTTAGTTAGTGTTGCAATCGTCAATCCTGCCAGTGAAACCGGGCTGAGTCCTCTCCAGAACACTAGCTCACTAGTCCTAGTCCCCCAACTAATACCTGGGCTTTCCTCCTTGTGCTCACCTAATTTTAAAGTTCACATAACATGTCACCCGCCCACTAATATCCTTTTTTAAAACCACATGCACAACAAAACTTTTTAAAACTCAAACTACACTGCTTACGTTTTAAATTAAACTAGATACATAACGCAACGAAATCACTTTGAAAATTTATTAAACAGTTTCAAACTTGTCGCAAAAGTTTTTGAAGGGAAAAAAGTCACTCAAAACCCATTTTTAAAATAAAACATATTCTGAAACATTCCAAAATATAAACCGCATCATCTGCACTTCCTAACTCACACACTGCACAGTTTACAAACAATAATAAATAGTCCAATGTGAGGTTTTACAACAAAATTCACTAGAATCACTTAAACATAATTCTAACTATATAAATGCACAATAAAACTCAGTCAAATACAATTCCACAGTATGTAAACCAAGAGAAAAAAGCACTAAATTAATTAGATAAGAAAGAAAATGATTGTAAATTAATACTCATGTGCGGAACCACCTACAAACGTGTCGCAAGCTTTGCACAATTGAGGCGCAAAATCCACCACAACTAATGCACCACAATCAAAATCAAATACACCCTAAAACAAGGAATTGCAAGAAAACATAAGGATATAATCAATTTCAATTAAATCACAACCGCAACACTTCCAAAATAAAAATAAAAATAAAAGTATGAGCAACGAGGGTTTCCGGACTTATGGTGTGGACTCTGAGAGGTCGTTTGGAGGTTGATATGGGCTGTCCAGAGGGGGAAGGTGGTGTGGCGCGGATGTCCAAAGGAGGGTAGAGAGGGACACAGTGTCGGCTGGAAATGCAGGAGGGGTGCGTGGCTGTTTGAAAGAGGAGGAGTGGTAGCATAGGAGTCTGGCCGAGAAAGTGTATTGCAGGGGGAATGCGACTGGGCATGGCGGAGGAAGGACTGAGGTGCGTCTTTGGCAGGGAAAAATGGGAGGGCCGAGCAGGATCCAGCCGAACGGGAGAAGAAGCAGAGGCAACGGGGATATTGCGGAGGATTTGGGAATAGGGACGTGCGAGGCTGGGTGAATGAAAGGTCCGAGGGGGAGAAACGAGCATCCGGGGCGAGCGGAAGGCTGGTGCGAGGTAGGTCGGGGAATAGTAGGCCGGGATATGGAGGAGAGGGGTCCAATGAGGGAGGGTGAATAGGGCAGCGCAGACTTCAGCTCGACGAGGAGGGGGCGACCACCATGCGAGACTCCGATTGAGGATGGGAGTTGCAGCTGGTCCACAAGAGGAGAATGGTGAGGCGGCTAGGTTTCGATGAAAGGCACCAGGAAATCTATGACGGGGAGGAGAGGTGAGGTTAAAAAGAAATGAGAGAAAGAAAAAAAAGAAAATAGAAGAGAAGGAATGAAAAAAAAAGAAAAAAAAGAAAAGAAAAGAAAATAAAATAAAAATGGAATAGGAACCTAACCAAAGGACTAAACCATCCTAAAATAAAATAAATTAATAATAAAATGTTAAATGAAATTAATAAGATAAATTAATAAAGTTGGTTCAATAAGAATAATAATAATAATGTTGTGAATGAAAAAAATTACGCGTTTAAAATGTTAATGATAAAAAGGTCCACCCGCACACCAGGCAGGTCGCACAGCTTCACCCATGCCCTGCCCGCTCATCGGGCATTGTCAAGGCAGCATTCATTTATCATTGCAAAAGTGCACACTAATTTCGTACTCATCCCACTTTCCAACAAAACAGTTATAAAAAGGAAACTAAAATTACTAGATAAAAATAAAAATTAAAAACAGACCTCGATGTGTGGTCGAGGTGTGACATCCAATCTATCAAAAATTTATTTTCTCTATTTGGAGGGAGTCCCATGATACCATCTTAGAAAAGTAAATGATAGATATCCTTGAATGGAATAATATTTTAGGGGTCTATCGTTGATCCTGCTAAAAGTTCCCAGACCATAATCTTTGACCTAATCATTATGAGATGCATTAGATAGGTCTGAATCTTTAGGCTCCCAATTTCCACTTATTCATCAAAACATTAACTTTCATTTGAAAAGTGAATAACATATGTATTTTACAGTCGTTAATGTGATATATGAAACCGGTTATCCAATCCATTTCAAGTATCCCAAAAAGTTTCATAACCTTTAAAATAATGAATTCCAATGGATTCTCTTAGACAATTAAAAATATAGTAAGCATTAGGAATCATTAGAAACAATCCGAATTTATGCCCAATTTTATTCAAAGGGATACTAAATCATAGGATAATGTTATGGTTTGGTCAAATCTAGAAATTTATTTCACAAATATAACAGAATGGGAAGAACCATTACTGAAAAAAAATATGTATAAAAAGTATACATCAGCATGATCACACATCAAAACACAGATGGAACCTCCCTAAAATATAATATAGTCTAACCCAATACATAATTATGACCTTCATCAGCTTTACCGCCCTATCCCTTAGGTACATAACCAATATGAGTCTACATCTGAGAACCCTAGCTAGATACCAAGGTTGAGGACAATTCATGTCCACCACCTCTAAGGAAAATGTTCTCAAATATATTTTGAAAAAAATACTAGAGATGGAACATCCTTCCAAACCTTCATTACATTACCTACGGTGATGGGAATACCAAAAAATAGTACCCAAACATCCCATATTTGATGCACTATGGGACACCTTCAAATGGAACTGAATAGACTATGCTCTTTTTCACTTGATTTATACTACTCTAATTCATGTTTATAGACTTCCTCTAATTTCCTATGGAAAAGAAATCATGGCAGTAGTATGTGTTCCACAAGTATGAGTAGAGAAGGGTTGGAAAAGATGAACCACTTTTTCATCATCTAGAATCCTATTAATGGATAGATCCTTCATTAGAACCATTCAGTATGAATCTATGATTATGCTCCATACATTGTATCTATGGTTGGGTCAAAGATTTACTTTGAAGATCAAGGCCTTTTAGACACATTATTGGCCATATGTGGTGAAAATAGAGAATCTTAACAAATTAATGGAGTATGAATATAATATCCTGGAACCATACTATATCTCTATAAACACTGATTCTTAGTTGAGATTCATTTTCAAGGAATATATATCTAAAAAAAGTCTTTGATGTCTTACATTATGAGTCTCGATGCATAAATATGCCTAAAATATCATAAATATAAAATCAAGAACATTTTCACGACCAAAAGTGAATTTAATCAATCTTAATCATGAAACATAATTTCACATATTATTGAAACACAGAGGTCCACATTAGAGTGCTAGAAAATAATATCATTGTTCTATTACTTGATTCATAACTATCCAATCTCATGTATTCCCTATCCCAAATCAAGGAAAATATATTAATAGAAGTTAGTGAGTCCTAGTCTAATGATACCCCTTTGTAGCACCTGACCACAACCACTAGTTCTGATACAGTGTTCCTAAAGGCCTCGGGCACACCTCCACATATTCTAGAGATTTCTGAAAGGAATAAAAGGTTTATGTCCATTATTTTAGAGATTGTACACATCGTATTATTTCCTAAGATCAATAATAAAAAAAATATAATCATAGTACACAAGTTGATAAAAAATAAATGGCACATGTGTCATTAAATATGAAGAAAAAATAAATAAAAAACATCTACTCGAGTGGTATGAATTTCCAGTATTTATGAATTTGAAAAATAATAAAAATAAATGTGTAATTGATGGTCCCCCAGATTCCATCCATGTTGTAGACTATCTTCTTGCTCCTCTACTCGACCAACCACCATAAGTCCCTTTTTATTCTCTCAATCACTAGTATTGATATGTAAATGCTCACTGATGTGACATAGATAGTTTTGACTATAAGACTCTTTAGGATACGACTAATGTTTTGTTAATCTAGTGTTCTTAGGTACAAAAATTTTATATAATTCTAATAATAAACATGTAATGACCCTAAATATAAAATAAAAAACTAATATTCCACACACTAACTAAGATTAAATAGACCCTTAGTCATTCCTACATCATATCTATAAGGGTACGATAATAATGGAATGTTGTATGGTGAATGAAACTACAATTAATTTCAAAATCCATTTTCAGTATGTTTATAAGTCCTCATTTTAGATTAATCATAGAAACCATCATATCCTGACTTCATCATAGGTTAGTCCCCTATATAGGCATACTGAATTGATATCTTAGGTTAGGACCCTTTTGTCAAGCCCACACACCCCATTCCTTGACATGTTGCTTTAGGTCTGGCCTGTGGGTCGTCATTCCCCTACCCTGTTCGCAGTTCCATCATCATCTTTATCAATTTTTTTGTGCACATTCCTGTTAAGGGATGAACATCATATGATGCTACACATATCTCAAGTATAGAACATGACCTCTTAGATAATGGTAACATTCATCACATGGTAAATATAAATGGTTCTCTGAGTATATCATACTGATTGAATAATTTTAACACACATTAAAACATGTTATCATAATATATCATGTAAAAATAATCTCTAGAAATACATATGGAATCCAATATCATATCAGGTATCAGGGGATACAGACACTAATATGTGATCACAAACATGAACGTTCAATAATAATTACCACATAATTAATAACATCATTGAACTATTATTAAATGGGATCTGAAGATGGTATGTAACTTCCAAACATATTGGATTCAATGAAAATGTCATTTTTATGGAAGGATTCATCACCTAAACCATGTTAAAACACCAAATGGGACATGATCTAATTCTAAGGCTTCTAAGAATATGTTACAAATAAATAATCCATTGGTTCTATATTATGAAGATGTGAAAAAATTCATTGGTTAGGTCGAATTCATACATGATCTTGACCACTTCAAAAATAACATGATCTTGGAAAACTAATAGGATAAATGGTTAAAGAAGGTGTATACTGTGTGGAGTAGCTCTGAAACAATAACTGTGGTGTAGGAAAAACTACTACATTACAATGGTTTAATGAAATAGACCACCATGATGCACATATAGTAGATAAATTGTGGACTCCTTATTAGAGAGACACCATATTATCATGGGAGGCATTACATTGTAGTGGGGTGTTGGTGGGAAAACCATAATACAAGGGATACCAACATAGGGAAACTGTTCTTTAGAAGAACCTCAAATGTGAATAAAACTCCACAATATTTTAGTTGGAACTGGGGAAATGACCTCTACGGTGAATGGAGCAGGACACTAGTGGGGAATCGTATTGGTGCATTCATTGTTGTAGTGTAATGGAAAATAGTGGCATATAAACCCTCTATAATAAAAACTATTGTCGTGTGGCTCAAATACTATATCATGGGGCTCCTTCTATAGTATTTCATAAAATTATAATAACATAAAATGGGGGAGGGGAGGAGATTATATAGGCATAGGGCCTCTAAAAAAACATTCAATGGTGAGAAAAATCATTCATGAATAATTTTAACTCTCCCCATTTTATCCCCAAACACCATCCATGAATTAGGATCATAATGGGAATTTTTATCCAAATCAGGAAGAGAGAATACAAGGTAACCATTTGTAACTATCACTAAAAGATATTAATGTGGCTTGGTCTAAGCTTATAAGGTTTATCCTCCTTTATCGAATCCTCTATGGTGATGGTTACAACACAAACATCACTATGTGGTCATGGTATAATATAGACCTTTCTTCTATGACAGGGATTCTATCCCACTATACCACAATAGGGTGCACATTTACATTATGGTGCAGCTGAATCCTCTATATAATGGTCATGTGTGTGATAGTGAATCCCCCTTGATTGGAAAATTTGGTGTCGAAAGACACCATTAAGCTTTTCAAAGACCACAGGGTCCCACCGAAAGACTCTCCAACTAAAAAATAATAAGGGAAAGGGTGGTAAAAATAATTCTATTAATGAAATAATTTTCCATGGTATTTAATTAAGAAATTACCAAATATATATCTTAATATAATATTTTTATTTTAAAAACAAAGATAATGTCTATTTTACAAACCAAAAATACTTAAAGAATGGACTCTAATTTTTAATTAAAAAAAAGATTATGATGAACTTTCTTTTCTTATGAATATAGAATTTTAAAATATGAACCATTTTTATAAGTATTTCATAATATTTATGAAACCAATTTTGTGTTAACATATTATTATTTCAAAAAACACATCTTATTGGTAATATATATATAGTCTCTTTATATAATCCATATAAAACAGATATTTTAGAAAGAATATTCTTTTTTGGGAATACAATAATTTTATATATTTCATCAATGGACTATTAAATAAAATTCCATTTCATTAAAAGTGAAATTCTGAAATGTATAAAATACAATGGGTAAATAATTTACTTCATTAATAATTAACTGTTTATGTATTCATAATTACTATTCACTTAACCCTTCAAGATCACTATATAAGATTTAAAAATATGGTAAAATCTGTTGAAAGTCATGTGTGGTGATTACGCTACAATGGATCTCATGGAAATTTATATTTCCTTAAAATTATATTTCATATGGTTTATTTCGAACTATAATTGTTAAAGTTTATATTGGGCATGATCTATGTAAATACGTACCTAGGAAATAGCCTTCCCAATCTCAAACAAATGAGCTTCAAAAAAAATATTTCCACTTCCCAATGCCATATGTTCTACACGATTTTGTAATATAGTTCATATATTTATACTAGATTAATCAAAAAATATATTATGATGGAAATATTTTAAAAAAAGTTATCATAATTTTTTATTGGTTTTTCTTGTATAGAATGTTATCAAGAACATTAGGTTTTAAAGGATAACATAATTTAAAATCTCAAGGAATTACATCCTCCACCCTAAATAATATATATCCTTACAATTACAATTATCTTTTAATAATAAAATTAGTTAAGGGTTACTAAAATATTATAATAACACACATATTGTATTAAATAATATATCTACCTCAAAAAAATATGTATTACTAAGAAACACATCTTTTAACTATTTCATGTTTTCAAATTTCATCATTTTTCCTTTGAAACTTGTTTCTCTATACTGTATTTTTCCAAACATGAATCATATTATAGTTCCATTTATACATTCTACATGGCTTTTATTTCAATATTCCTAACATTATGTGAACTTAATGTAATTTCCCTTTCCATATTTGTCTCCTGCAACTCTCTGAAATTCTATCTTTATCTTATTTGGTGTGTTTTGAATTTCAGATATATTAACATTTTTAATAATAATTCAGGACAAATAGTTTGCAATAAACACACTATATCTCACTTCAAATATATTTTCTTTATGTTTCTCATTGGGGAAATATGTATATTTTCACTGAAACCCATCGACATCTTTGTTTCCTAGGGATTCATCCTTTACTAAAACCAAATGAGTAAACATGAGTGATGAACAAATTCCATCATAAAAGGATTATGAAAACATCAAACTCATGATTTCCAACTATTTAAAGCCATAATGATGGATTATAGTTCATTTATTTCAAGATATAACAGTCTTGGATCAAACTACGTTTTTTTAGGATTGGTTCATTTATTCACTTAATATATCGAAATCATACTCCCGAATTAACAAAAAAAATATTATAAGTTTTTATGCCCCGAAATGATTGAAAAATATTCTATTAAAATTCAACACACACATTTTCGATTAAATAAAATTTCAATTAATATATATATTAACATATGAATTTATTTTTTTAGTCCACATTATCTATAATCATAATCTAGTAGGTTCTCTAACCAATATATTTGAATACATATTAATGTTTTGTATGGTTGATGTGAATCATCAAAATCATATACCTAGGGAATATCTATTTTGGGGATCATTAACTGGCTTACTCGTTATAAACTTAGTAAATATTGATTCAATTCTAAATCAATCAAATATTGAGGTTATTTCTTCTAGGTATATCTATTCCATATCTCTATCCTAATGCCACTATTCATACATTGAAGCGATTTACAAAATACTATAGTGTCTTTAGGTTAAAAAAATTGTGATGTTTTCATATGATGAGACTCATCCTAGGGGTTTTCTCGAATGTTTCATCATCATAAATCTCAAACAACAAAAACTATCCATCACATTATCAACAAATCCTATAGGGTTATATATGTTGTTGAAATTAACATCAACACAAATCTATAATAACATTGTGATCATTATTACAAATAATTTTCTTCAACCATAAACATCATAATCTGCAATGTTTTCAAAAAACTACTTTGATATCAGTTGTAATACCATATATCCTTTCTCTGAAGTTCAATTTTATATAAACACCTTCATCACAAAGTTGAATTAAAATTAACTAAAGAGACCCAATTTTAACTATCCATAATTACAGTATCACTAGAAAATATTTATTTTCCTAAATTTAATGGAAATTTTAATTTTAGAGTATAAGAGATATGGAAAATGATATCTAAATATAAAAATTTATTTTATATAAAATGTTAATTTTTCTACTTTATAAGGTAATTTTTAATATTTAATATTTTTTCAACTTCTCTAAAAAAATCTCCACATTTTCATCTCTTCTAGATTTATCAAGTGTAATGAATTATATTATAACATTGTAAAATGGAAACATATTAATAGTTAAAGAGAACTTACAGTAAGGGAAAATATATATGATAAAAAATCAAGGATTAAACTAGGAATAAATAATATGGAACAAGAAAATTATAATAAAAAAATTATATATAACTAATAAAATATTCCTAAAGAAAATACATAGATTACATAAAAATAAAAATAATCCCATGGATAATAATAAATGAAATCACATTGATGGAATGTGAAATTTGAGACATCATAATCATTTCCATGAAGGCCTCATGAATGGAATTATTCTTTCTATCATGGCCATAATGGGGACAACAGTTTTAATATCATGTTCATAAGAAAGATTTATATCCTACCAAAAATTATAATATAATACAACATGTTTTCATATGGTAGGTAGAAACTAATTACAAAAAACCTTAGTCTCATCACATGAACCAAATCACTAGGGTGTATATAATATCATACTCCAATCATAAGTTATTTAATTACAATGCATTCTCTACATGAATGATATGAATATCTGTAACACCCCGAGATTTTATGAAAAATATTCTTTTTAATTTTATTAATGTCTTGTGTTATACGCTACACCAAAAGGAGCTTTCACAACACACATCTTTGACCTAGCTTGAATTACACGCAATCGTGACCTTCCACGATAGCGTGTGTTGTACGCAACACCAAGTTTCACTAAACAATGATATGCTATTAAAATATTATTAAAACTAGCCGTTATGAATAGTTATAACCACTTTTTGAAATTTTGTAAATTTTATTTTTCAAAATGGACTTCATTTTTGGATTCAGAATATCGAAATTAGCTTAGGGTGAAATTTTGGTAATTTTCGGATAACTTTCATATTTTGATGAATAGTGGAAATTACTAAATTTTAATTAAAAAAAAACTTTTTCAATCGAAATAATTAATAGTGATAAATTATTAATTTTAGTGGTTTTAAAGTATATTTAGAATATTTTTTACAATTTAATACAATGTTGGTCATTGGATGTAATTTCAAATTTAAACCAGTTATAAACAAGTGTCAATATTTTGATAGTTATTATCTCTTAAAAACACGCCTTTTGTTTTGACGACGGGATTTAATTTTTAAATTAATTAATGCAACTGATTTGTTTTGAATTTGGTAAAATATAAATCATTTTTGAGTTCATAATATCAAATATATCTTAGGCCTAATTTTTTGTATTTTTCTGAAAACTTTCAATTTTTGATGAATAGTGAAACCACTAAGTGGTAGTTAAAAAAACTGAATTGTTCATAAAACTTAATTTTACCGCTTCTGTGAGTGGAATTTCAAAAATCCGAGAGACACGGTTGTTGTTAGTAAGTAAAATGTGGTTCAATGAGATGAAAATAATTTTTTGGTGAATAGTAACTTTTTACTTTTTTTTACCATGGTTAAAAGTAAATAGGGTAATTAAGGGTAGAAATGATATTATTATTACCCTAACACATGTCCTAATTCTATTGGACAAGTTTTATTCGACCAAAAACAAACTTAGGAATAAAATATGACCATTTAGGCTCACTTGAATTAAATTAGGACATTTATTATTAATTTATTTAAAGAAGGGTTAAAAGAGTTAAAATCAATGTTTATTTACTAAAACATTTTTAATATGGGGATATAAATAAGATAAATTAAACTATAATTATTCATTAGAAATATAAAAAGATTTAATACATATTGGTATTTTATTTTTAATTTTTAGACATTATATAATTTATTTTATTTATGACACAATGATGATGCAGTAATTATCTAATTAATGAAATATTGACATAATTGATGTTATAAAAACCAAAATAAATGAAATTTGAGACGTTTTATGAATCCCACTAATTTTCTAGGTTAATATGACATGTTAGTATTGATTTAAGTAACTTTTTTTGAACTAATAATTCTTTTATGATTTTCACAAAAATCAATTACAAAATAGTGTCAAAATTGACATAAAATAGTTTTTAAAACAAATATTATATTGGTAATTGTTATTGTATTCCTAAAATACTAAGGTTCGGACAAATGACTTAGATAAGGTTATATATATTAATAATAAACAACTTGGGGTTCGTTTGGCTGTTTATAGTAGGTTTATTAACCATATAGTATAAGAACAGAAGAAGACATGGTAAAAGTAAAATTATATAACTTAATGTTAAATCTAAATGATAAGGTTAAAATAGGAACCTAAACTTGTCTAAATTCTATTGGATGAGAGGATTTCTACCCATCCCCACCTTAGCATGGAAATAAATCAATTTGGAGCTATTTAAAACCGAACGCGACTTTATAATAAAATAATATGTTTAGTTATTCCAAAGCTGCCCCTCTCCTCCCTTATAAAAGGGCACCTCCTCCCTCTCTTCCTCACACCACTTTGAGCCTTCAAGCTCGGAAAACCCCTGCCAAATTATCTTCTCCACTTCCTTATAAACATCCTAGAGGTTCTGGTCTTCCTCAAAGACCAATTTTAGTGCCCTAAAAGGAGATCTCAAAGAGGCGCTTCAAAGAAGAGGTAATTTCCGTTACCGATTCTTTCAACTTTATTCCTTCTTCCACTTCTTCTTCTTAGGTTGTTTCATTATGAAGTAATAAAATTAGTATCACTCATATACTGATATTTTATTATAAGTATGAAACAACCCTATTTCATCATCTATCCATCCTACAGAAAACGAAATCACCGCGCGTGCGTACGTACGGAATACCGTCTCCACGCCGTGGTGTAATCTGTTTTTCCACCAACACCTTACATGGATGGGTATTATGGTGTAAAGAATAACTATAAATAGTTATTATAATATCATAATGATTCTGATATATTGTATCATCCACTCCAATTCAATTCAATAATTATCGAAATGATATCATCGCTCGTGCGTACGTACGGACTACCGTCTCCACGACGCGATGAGATTCATTCTCCATGTTAACCATTTAAGAATGATTATAAAGTATATATAAGAAATAATAATGAAATATATGACTTTATAAAGCTACTTGATTTATGTGTGTATATATGTATGTCATCTACTTAATTCCATTCAACTCAATAAGGAAACGAAATCAGCGTTCATGCGTACGTACGGCCTACCGTCTCCATGAACGGTGTATTTCTTTCCATTTATTAATTTATTATATATATGTATATTCTGAATATATATTATATATAAATCATGTTTTATATTCTGTAATTAAGTAATTATGATCTAAGAAATCATATGAATAATTACAAGTCAAAACACGGATGACAAATGAAACAATTTTACCCAAAATTCTCTTTAACATAGAATTTACAAAAAAACGGGTAATATAAAGTCATAAGTGAACCATATATGATATCATAACAATGAGTATGATTCTGGAATAAGTCAATGACATTATTTAAATCATTATACAGGAGGTTCGGACACTTACGAAGCATATCGAACCTAAGGTAAGGGAAATATCACAATCTCATTTTTATCCGAGATTGTTTATACTTTGGTATTTACTAGGGTGTATTTTATCATCCACATCCATGTTTCTTCAATATGTAATATTATTTCCATCCACCTACAATTTTTTTAAATCCATTTTTACCCTTTGGTAAGTTCATAGTAAAAGATATGAAAGGAATCTTTTGTCGTTTTTCGTACGAGGTACTTTTTGAATTTTCCGAAAAAGTACAAGAAGAATGTTTTTTTAACTTATATGGAATGAATGGATTTTTAAAAAATTATTTCCAAGAATATTCCTTTACCAGTTTTCAAGTTTATTTTTAATCAACTTCTTTTAGTTTAAAATGGTATGACATGTTCAGAAAGGAAAAGTGTTTTTGAAGTAGAAAGGATATTTTCCTCAAGAATGAAGTTTAAGTGTTTTATCAAAATTATTTTCCATCTAAGATAAAAAAGGGTTCTGTTTTTATCCCTATTATTACATTGATTTGATTATGTTGTGATGGAATTATTTTTATGAATTCCATTATCTTATATGAATTGTTTTATGATGTCATGATGTTTAAGATTCCCATTTCTATTACATGGGTTATGCAATGATGTATGGTTTATGATTTTGTGGCACACATAAGAATGGTATCATTATGAGATGGGTGGGACCTATATCTCCCTCCAATGCATTGGGTAAAGATTTTATATCTCATGAGATATACATGGCTGGAATGGTAGGTTATACCGGTTTAGTGAAACAGGACTGAAACGAGGGTGACTCGGTTCAGAAAGGGACTTTGTCCACTAAGATAGTCTTGGCAAGGAGTCTTGACTAACAAGAAATTATTCTCTATGATTATTTGTGTTTGCCACAAAGTTTCATGTTTTATGTTATGATTATTGGGATTACATTTCACTACTATGATTTATCCCATGTTATGAAATTATGCTCTCTTTTGTGTTGAGCAATGTATTGTTTTCAAACAATTCAAAATAATGTTTTTTTTAAAGGGGGAGATTATTTTAAATAATAATCTGTCTCTTTATGATGATTTTGATGCTCACAAATACCCTTGATTATTTACTAATTATTTCGTTGAGTATTTTGCAGGAATTTATTTTATTTATTTATTTCATATAACGAGATTTCATACTTCATTTATTCCGAGATCAATTTTAGCGCGTTCTGGAATCACTGTAGCACGAGATCAATTTTTAGCGCGTTCTGGAATCACTGTAGCGCGAGATCAGTTTTAGCGCGTACTGGAATCACTGTTCATACCCTACGTTGATGAACGTAACGTATGGATGAAAAAGTTTACTTTTTATGTTAAAAGAAACGTATGGTTAAGGAACCTTACGTTATTTTGAAACGTATGGTTAATGAACCTTACGTTGTTGAAAAGTATGAAAGAAGAACATTACGTTTGGAAGGAACCTTACGTTTTTGTTATTGGAAAAGTATGGAAGAGAAACCGTACATTAGTTTTCAGTGTTGAGTTTGTTTCTCAAAAGCATGTATCATCAATCTTACTTTTATAATCAACCGTACGTTCTTTGGAGAGTTGAAGCAAGACAAAGTATGGATGATCAACCCTACGTTTGAATGCTGAAGAGAAAGTATGTATGTTCAACCTTACGTTTGTGAACCCTACGTTTGGAGCCACGTCATCAACCCTACGTTTGGTGTCGGGATATTTTTGACAGACGATATTTCCTTTTGCATTGGTCAAACAAGCGGATTTCGAGCCGATTCTTAAGTACGACTTTGACTGAATTAAAGACGAATTTCAACGGTTTAATGATTGATTTAAACGGAGCTTTTTATGCCGATTCTTCAGGGGAGTTACAACGGATCTGTTATTTATATCACGAATCTAAAGGAGATTTTCATGGATCTATTTATGCGGAAGATTTTCTCAGATTTGAATATATGTTCTATCTTGGAAACTTCGGATATATATATACACAGGGAAGTGTATGAAATATATAGATTGATCTTTTAACGAGCAAGAAACAGAGACTGTGTGAAGGCGTTCTTTTCTGGTGATCAAGAAGAAGTGTAAAACCTTTATTACCAAAGGAAGATTTTGATAGCAGATTCACGTGTTCTACATCGACTATCTGTTATGAATCTACTGCTGCTGAAGTTGTGAAGTTTCTTGTAATATCCATTGCAACTGGATCGACTCAGAACTGTTTTGATTACAGATCTTTATTTTCTGAAGACGACGATCTATCTACTGTCAATTGCATTCTGTTGCAATTGTGAAGAACAACTGGAGAAGTGTTTTCTTTATCAAAACCCTTTTTTTTATTCTTGAGTGATCAGCTTCTCGTTCTAAGCTGTGTGGGTTCGTGTTTGAACCAGGAAGGCTGTGTTTGCCTGAAACTTGTAAAGGTGTCAACTGCCTGTACTCAGTTGTGAACAGGTCTGTGGAAACGAGGACAAGATAGTGAAAATCGCCAAGCTCGTAGATTTGAGCGTTGGTGGAGTGGACTAGGGGCCTTCTGTTCCCCGAACCACTATACATCCGTGTGTTCATGATTTTACTTTTTCCGCTGCATATTTAATCGTGCTAAAGCATAGTGGACAGAATTTGTCTAAACTGAAGAGATTGTAATAATTTCGAAAAGTCACAATTCACCCCCCCTCTTGTGTGTAATCCGTAGATTCAGATCCAACAATTGGTATCAGAGGAGGAGCTTCTTTTTTAAAGTCTTGTCAAGCTAGAAGTATTTAAAGATTATACATAGAGTATCATGGCTGATATGAGAGAAGGAATGTCAATGGTCAGAGCACCTTACTTTAATGGAGATAATTATGGCTGCTGGAAATCACGTATGATCATTTATCTGAAAAATATTGGTTACAAAGTCTATTCAAAGATTCTGACTCCCTATGAAATTCCTGAAAATCCCGATACATGGAGTGCTGCTACAGAGGCTGAGTATGACATGAATTCAAAAGCTATGAATGCAATCATCTTTGGTCTAGGACCGGATGAATTAAACAGAGTATCTCAATGCCCAACTGCATATGAAATGTGGCAAACAATAGCTGTTTCTTATGAAGGAACAGATAATGTAAGACAGATGAGATATGCAACTGCTAAATTAAAATTCGATACTTTCAGAATGATTGAAGGAGAAAGCATCACTCAGATGAATGGAAGATTGACAGAAATTGTCAATAATATAACAGCTCTAGGAGAACCAATCAAGCAGGCTGATCAAGCGTTAAAGGTACTGAGAGTACTTCCTTCTCGATGGAATGGAATCTCTGCAGCAATCAGACAATCAACTTCTGTTAAAGATCTAACTATGAGAGAGCTGATTGGTACATTGATGATGTACGAGGCTGAAATGCAAGATGAGGTAAATGAGCATAAAGTCTACATAAAAAGGGAAAATACTTCTTTGAAAGTGACTTCTCAACAAAAGGATAGAAAGATGAAGAACAAAGAAGTAAGTACTAAATCAGAAAGCTCTGATTCTTCAAATTCGGATAAAGAACTGGCTCAGCTAGCCAGAAAATTCAGAAAGTTCTACAGTAAGAAGAAAGACTTCAAGAAATCCTTCAAAAAGGATAGCAAGGAAGTGAGATGTTAAGAATGCAAAAAGATGGGACATATCAGACCAGATTGCCCAAAATTGAAAGATGCAAAGAAGAAGAAATTCTTCAAAATAGATGGTTATGAGCAGAAAGACAAGAATGCTATGAAAGCTACTTGGAGTGTTTCTGAAGACTCAAGTAATTCTTCTGAATCAAGCTCAGAGAAGGAGGAAGCCAATTTAAAAGCAAATATGTGTTTCATGGCTGAAACTGATGAGGTACACTCATACTACTCCTCTGACTCAAACAATGAATCAAACTCTGAAACAAGCTTCTCAAATAAAAAACTTGCAGCTTACTGCAATATGCATGAAGAAAGGTATGACTCATTATTTAAAAAATATAAATCTATAAAGAACTTGCATAAAGCTATTTCAGATGAGAGAAATACTTTGCTAAAACAACATAAGGAATTAATTGACAAATACAACTCTGCTGACTCAAATAAAATTAATTGTGAATCAAAAATAAAAACTCTACAGGATGAAGTAGAATCTTATAAAAAGGCTGCATCAGTTTTTAAAAAAGGAGAAAACGTCTAAAATGAGATACTTGGAAAAACTGTAATTAAAAAGGAAAGGTTTGGAATTGGAAGTAAAGGAGAAAAACCTAAGTTATACAAAAATTATTTTGTTCCTAGCACTAAACAGGTTATTTGTAACTTCTGTGGAACAAAAGGTCATATAGCTAAAAACTGTTTTCTAAGAAAACCTCAAATATGTGGAATTAAGAAAGCTTATATTTCCAATGATCTATATGATTCAATCAATTTTAAGAAAACAAAGCAAATCTGGATACCCAGATCACTGCTTGCTAACACTCCTGGACCCAACAAAATATGGGTACCAAAGCAATTTGTTTGAATGTCTTTACAGGTAGCAGGTCACCAAAGAAAGAAAGAAATATGGTATATGGACAGTGGCTTCTCACGACACATGAGTGGAACTTCAGCTAATTTCTCTTCTCTTACTCGAAAGGAAGGAGGACTTGTCACCTTTGGTGACAATGCCAAAGGAAAGATTATTGGTATTGGAACAGTTGGAGATCCAAAGACAGTCTCAATCAACAAAGTACTTTATGTACAAGGGTTAAAACACAATCTGATAAGTATCTCTCAACTCTGTGATGATGGATACACTGTTGATTTTACTAACAATAGTTGTACTGTTTCTAAAGATAAACTGTTTAAGTTTAGAGCACCCAGAACTGATAATGTTTATACTTTGGATTTGTATTCCTTGTGTAAACAACAAGTAAACTGCTTAACTGCTAATATAAGTATATCCTGGATCTGGCATAGAAGACTTGGTCATTGCAATATATATGCTTTACATAAATTATCTAAGAAACATCTAGTTTCTGATTTGCCTAGTCTGAAATTTGAAAATGACAGATTCTGTGATGCATGTCAGCTTGGAAAGCAACACAAATCATCATTCAAAGCTGTTAATAAAGTTGCTACAACTAAACCTCTAGAACTTATCCATATGGATTTGTTTGGACCTTCAAGAGTAGCAAGTTTAGCTGGTAAATTATATGTTTATGTATTAGTTGATGATTATTCTAGATTTACTTGGATTTTCTTTTTGAAATTTAAAAGTGAAGCTTTTAGTTTATTTGAAGGTTTTTGTAAATCTATTCAAAATGAAAAAGGTTTTAATATAATCTCATTGAGAAGTGATCATGGTGGAGAATTTGAGAACCAGGAATTTAATTCCTTTTGCTCAAACATGGGTATTAAACACACCTTCTCTGCTCCAAGAACACCTCAACAGAATGGGATTGTAGAAAGAAGAAATAGAACTATTCAAGAAATGGCTAGAACTATGTTAAATGAATATAGCCTACCTATATA
This sequence comes from Viscum album, assembly GCA_963277665.1. Lineage (NCBI taxonomy): Eukaryota > Viridiplantae > Streptophyta > Magnoliopsida > Santalales > Viscaceae > Viscum > Viscum album. The sequence continues at coordinate 1,180,559,657 of OY728134.1, read as the reverse complement.
TTTCTGGGCAGAAGCTGTTAATACAGCTTGTTATATAATGAATAGAATTTTAATAAGACCTATTTTGAAAAAGACACCCTATGAAATATGGAATAACAGAAAACCTAAAGTAAATTACTTTAAAGTTTTTGGATGCAAGGTTTACATCTTGAATACCAAAGATAATCTTGGTAAATTTGATCCAAAATCTGATAAAGGTATTTTCTTAGGATATTCTGCAACCTCCAAAGCTTATAGAGTCTATAATAAAAAGTCAAGGATTGTTGAAGAATCAGTTCATGTGAAATTTGATGAATCTGATCCTTTTGAGAAAAGGATAGAACAAATAGATGAACCTGATTCTAATGAAAACATGAGACTTGAGAATTTAAAGAATGATTTTGAAAATGATATAAAAGAAATTCAGTCCAGTTCAGAAGAACATGACACTGAAGAACCTTTGAATGTAATGCCTAGACAGTCTAGAACCTTAAAGAATCATCCTTTAGAATCTGTGATAGGTGACTTAGAAACTGGTATTCAAACTAGAAGAAACCTTGGAAACATAGTTGAATTCTCTTCTTTCCTATCCCAACAAGAACCTAAGACCATAGAAGAAGCCTTAGATGATGAGAGCTGGGTAATAGCAATGCAGGATGAATTGAACCAGTTCAAGAGAAATAAGGTTTGGGAATTAGTTGAAAGACCACATGATTATCCAGTAATAGGAACTAAATGGGTCTTTAGGAATAAACAGGATGATCAAGGGATAATAACTAGAAATAAAGCAAGATTAGTAGCTAAAGGATATAATCAAGAAGAAGGAATAGATTATGATGAGACCTTTGCACCTGTAGCTAGGTTAGAAGCCATTAGAATCCTTTTAGCCTATGCATCTTATATGAATTTTAAATTATTTCAGATGGATGTTAAATCTACCTTTTTAAATGGTTATTTAATGGAGGAAGTTTATGTTGATCAACCTCCTGGTTTTGAAAATTCTCAAAAACCAGATTCTGTTTTCAAACTTACTAAAGCTCTTTATGTCCTTAAACAAGCACCTAGAGCTTGGTATGAAAGACTAAGTTCTTTTCTTTTGAAAAATGATTTTACTGTTGGACTGGCAGATCCAACACTCTTTAAGAAAACTGTGAAAAATAATGTTTTGTTGGTTCAAATTTATGATGATGATGTAATTTTTGGATCAACCAATAAAATTCTTTGTCATGAATTTTCAGAATTAATGCAAAAAGAATTTGAAATGAGTATGATGGGAGAAATAAATTTCTTTTTGGGTCTTCAAATATTTCAAAAATATTTTGGAAATGATTTAAATCAATGAAAATACATTACTGATTTACTTAAGAAATTTGGACTTGAAAACAGCAAGCCATTTACAACTCCTATGTGTACTAATATAAAACTTGATTTGGATGAAACTGGAAAATCAGTGGACAACAAGTTATATAGAGGTATGATTGGTAGTTTGTTATATCTTACTGCTAGTAGACCAGATATAATGTATTCAGTATGTCTTTGTGCTCGATTTCAATCAAATCCCAAAGAATCCCATTTAACTGCTGTTAAAAGAATTTTTAGATATTTAAAAGGTACTATTTATCAATCTCTGCTTTATCCAAAAACCTCTGATTTTAATTTAATTTCATATTCAGATGCTGACTTTGGAAGCTGTAGATTAGATAGGAAGAGTACTTCAGGAACATGTCACTTTTTAGGGAAGTCCTTAGTATCATGGTCTAGTAAGAAACAACACTCAGTTGCCCTGTCAACAGCCGAGGCAGAATATGTGTCTGCAGGTAGTTGCTGTGCACAAGTGTTGTGGATGAAAAACACTCTTATGGACTTTGGATTAAATTTCAATAATACACCTATTTTATGTGATAATACTAGTGCAATTAATATTTCAAAAAATCCTATTAGTCATTCTAGAACTAAGCACATTGATATAAGACATCACTTTTTAAGAGATCATGTGTTTAAAAAGGATATATTTTTAGAATTTGTAAATACAGAAAATCAATTAGCAGATATTTTTACTAAACCACTTCCCACGGCAAGGTTTGAATTTATTAAGGGGGAGTTAGGTTTATTTAATTTTAAATAGTTTTTTTTCTGTTTTCGAATTCTGCTTAATTTCTGTTTTCCGCTATTAGTAATTTTATTTTGTTTTAAATAAAAGTAATGATTAGTGATTACACGGGAATCAAGGCTGTCAGAACCGTTTCACCTTCTAAACTGCTTCACCTTTTTTTTCGGAAACCCTTTCGAAAACCTAAAACCGCACATCTGTCCAAAACCCTTTTCTGAATCTTCAAACCCTAAACTTACGAACCTTCAGAAATCGTTGTTGGAATGGCAAAGACTAAGCGTCCAGATGAAGCCGAGAGCAGTGCTGCAACGAAACCTAAGTTAGTTGGTCGGAAAATACTGCAAGGTAAAGTCATAGATTTAGAGTGGCTGTTTGAAACTAATTTACTGTTGAAGCAAGCATTGTCTTTTCAAAGCCTTGAGCAAGCTTTTAATAGTGAAAATTCTGAGTTTCTATATGAGGCAGAAATGAGACATTTCTTTAGAACTGTTCAGTTTAGCCTTGGAGATACGGAGGATAGTTTATTGGCTCAAATAGAGGATAAGGACTTTTCAATATCATCTGTAGAGATAAGTCAAATTCTTAACTGCCCTCATGAAGGAGTTTTTCATTTTGATTTACGGAATATTGGAGATTCTGTACATAAGTCTGAAGACATTATGTCTTTTCTGTTTGGAACCAGAGTGATAAAGAAAATTCTTATTAAGGATTTGGAGCCCGATCAGAAAATCTTGGTAAAATTTGTTCAGACTGGTTTAGCACCAAGAATGGCTGAGATGGAGAAAATCCTATACCCTGACATGTACATAATGTATCTTCTGATGTGTGATATTAAGTTTAATTTTCCTCGGTTTATGATAAGATATCTGAGTTACTGCTGTCAGAGTGAAGAAAGAATGACCTTTTTCCCTTATGGAAGGTTCATTTCTTTGTTTTTGTTTAAAAGAGGAATGATCAGATTGGTTGATGCTGGGGTGAAATGTCACCACAGTAATGTTTTTAATGCTGGAACTTTGAGGAAAATAGGATACTTCTGGAGCACAATTAAAGGAAAACTCTTACCTGTTGGAGCTGAGGAAAGTTCGGAGAGTGCTCAGGCTCAACCGGCTAAGTCCAAGGAGGGACAAGCAGAATCAAGAGTTAGTACAGTGGCAAGGAGAATTCGTTTTGAGATGGAGGAAGTTGAGGAAGAAAGAAGTCAAGAAGGACTTCAATCTAGAAGGAAGAGGTCAATTGATGAAGAAATTATCTCTCCTGCCTTGAAATCCTCTGAACAGTTAATTTCATATTCATTTGTGAGAGAAGCTGTTGTGGAGCAGACTGCATCAATAGAGGAACCAGCAGCTCAAACAGAAACTCAAAAAGAACCTCAATCTGCTGCTGTGGCTGTGGAAAACGTACTTCAACAAGAACAACTTATGGAGGCAGTGCCTGGTGAAGAAGTGGCCCGACCTCAAGATTTACATGAAAATATTGTTCTTGACCAATCAGTAGAAGTCAGAGAGACTACTGTTCGTGATGAACATATTTCTGAAGCTAATACAGAGGTACTTCAGGAAGATTTTTCAGTGGAAGAGTTTCAGGCTTCAAAAGGTAGTTCAGTGGATCAACCTTGTCAGGACAAGGACAAAGAACAGTCAGATGCAGATTCCATACCACTTGTCCTGCTTCATCAATCTAATTCTGGACATGAGAATCGAGCACAGGATGCCCCTGATTCGAGAAAAGAAGAAGTTGTTGAGTTGTACAAGCGTATCTCTCAATTAGAATCTGAGAATGTTAGTCTCAGAAATTCTCTGAACTTAGAGCAGTTGAAGTTTCAGAAACTGAAAGAATGTACTGTTTCAAGACAGGAAGTAGATTTGTTTAAGACTGATATGCTGCATGCTGTTGATCAGTTAAAATCAGAGATGGTAAAGAAAGATGATTTGTCTGAGTTGAAGAGTTACATGGAGAATAAATTTGCGTCTGTTGCAAACAGTGCTGTGAGTGGATCAGGCTCTTCACCTGATTTGATTCGGAGATTTCAAGCAATTACTGGAGCACTGAGCAATATGAGTGATAGATTACACGATCTTCAGTGTAATAGTGCCGCTTTATTAGTTTTTCTAGATAATCAGTAATTTTTAGTGGATCAGTTGACATCTGGAGAGCAACCGATTAGGATTCTTTTGAATCAGTTATCAGAAAAACTGGCTCTTTTTGTTTAAAAAGAAGAAAGAATGCATGAGTTTTTCAGAGTTAATTTGATTGAAGATATTCATATGACTCAAGAGAAAAGAGATCTTATCATCAAGTTAGGAGATGGGATGATGAAGAGGCTCAGAGAATAGTTTACAGAGATAAAGACCGCGATTCAAAGGAGATAGACACCTTTTTTTTCCCTGTCATATCTATGAACCTTGATTCCTCTGTATATCACAATCGTTTATATATAACAGCTTGTGAATGAAAATTCTTTTCTTACTTTTTTTTTGTTTTGATGTTTATTGATTTATGATTGAGTTAGCCAGTATAACATATTCACTTATTCATACACAGTTAAATATAGCATTTACTTATAGTTCAGTGCAATATTGAATGTGTTCAAATCCGTTTTTTTTCATTCTTTTTTATATCACAAAAGGGGGAGAATTTGGATAAACACAACATTTAAATTCATTTGTTTCCTATGAAGAAATTTGGATATATGGGAGAATTTGGATATATACGACATTTATCTTTTATCCAAATTTTAGTTGAAAATTTATTTTTATGGGGGAGAAATTTTATTATAGTTAAATATTGTTTTAATCCTTTCAAAATTCTAAAATTTTATAAAACTAATTTTTCAATAAAGATTGCAATTAAATTAGTTCTATTATTTTATGGGTTTTGTGATCATCAAAAAGGGGGAGATTGTTGAGCAATGTATTGTTTTCAAACAATTCAAAATAATGTTTTTTTTAAAGGGGGAGATTATTTTAAATAATACTCTGTCTCTTTATGAAGATTTTGATGCTCACAAATACCCTTGATTATTTACTAATTATTTCGTTGAGTATTTTGCAGGAATTTATTTTATTTATTTATTTCATATAACGAGATTTCATACTTCATTTATTCCGAGTTCAATTTTAGCGCGTTCTGGAATCACTGTAGCGCGAGATCAATTTTTAGCGCGTTCTGGAATCACTGTAGCGCGAGATCAGTTTTAGCGCGTACTGGAATCACTGTTCATACCCTACGTTGATGAACGTAACGTATGGATGAAAAAGTTTACTTTTTATGTTAAAAGAAACGTATGGTTAAGGAACCTTACGTTATTTTGAAACGTATGGTTAATGAACCTTACGTTGTTGAAAAGTATGAAAGAAGAACATTACATTTGGAAGGAACCTTACGTTTTTGTTATTGGACAAGTATGGAAGAGAAACCGTACGTTAGTTTTCAGTGTTGAGTTTGTTTCTCAAAAGCATGGATCATCAATCTTACTTTTATAATCAACCGTACGTTCTTTGGAGAGTTGAAGCAAGACAAAGAATGGATGATCAACCCTACGTTTGAATGCTGAAGAGAAAGTATGTATGTTCAACCTTACGTTTGTGAACCCTACGTTTGGAGCCACGTCATCAAACCTACGTTTGGTGTCGGGATATTTTTTACAGACGATATTTCCTTTTGCATTGGTCAAACAAGCGGATTTCGAGCCGATTCTTAAGTACGACTTTGACTGAATTAAAGACGATTTTCAACGGTTTAATGATTGATTTAAACGGAGCTTTTTATGCAGATTCTTCAGGGGAGTTACAACGGCTCTGTTATTTATATCACGAATCTAAAGGAGATTTTCATGGATCTATTTATGAGGAAGATTTTCTCAGATTTGAATATATGTTCCATCTTGGAAACTTCGGATATATATATACACAGGGAAGTGTATAGAATATATAGATTGATCTTTTAACGAGAAAGAAACAGAGACTGTGTGAAGGCATTCTTTTCTGGTGATCAAGAAGAAGTGTAAAACCTTTATTACCAAAGGAAGATCTTGATAGCAGATTCACGTGTTCTACATCGACTATCTGTTATGAATCTACTACTGCTGAAGTTGTGAAGTTTCTTGTAATATCCATTGCAACTGGATCGACTCAGAACTGTTTTGATTACAGATCTTTATTTTCTGAAGACGACGATCTATCTACTGTCAATTGCATTCTGTTGCAATTGTGAAGAACAACTGGAGAAGTGTTTTCTTTATCGAAACCCTTTTTTTTATTCTTGAGTGATCAGCTTCTCGTTCTAAGCTCTGTGGGTTCGTGTTTGAACCAGGAAGGCTGTGTTTGCCTGAAACTTGTAAAGGTGTCATCTGCCTGTACTCAGTTGTGAACAGGTCTGTGGAAACGAGGACCAGATAGTGAAAATCGCCAAGCTCGTAGATTTGAGCGTTGGTGGAGTGGACTAGGGGCCTTCTGTTCCCCGAACCACTATACATCCATGTGTTCATGCTTTTACTTTTTCCGCTGCATATTTAAACGTGCTAAAGCATAGTGGACAGAATTTTTCTAAACTGAAGAGATTGTAATAATTTCGAAAAGTCACAATTCACCCCCCCTCTTGTGTGTAATCCGTAGATTCAGATCCAACATTTTGCAGGTTAAGGTTTCCAGAATGTTATGTTCTTATGAATATGATGTGATTGATATTTTTTTTGTTTAACCTTACTGAGCATTTGAGCTCACCCTTTTATGTTTTTTCCCCAGGATATAAAGAATGGTTTTAGGTAAAAAAAAGGAAGATCTTTATGGGAGATGTTGAATATCTTTCACCACGATTAGAAGATTATATTATGAGTTTCCAAAGACACTAAACTATTACGATCCTTGTGTGTGTGTTTTTGTTATGTACTAAGTATTCCGAAAATGTAATGTAGTTTCCATGTACGTTAGGCTTTGGGTCTCTACAGTTGGTATCAGAGGAAAGGTTTAGTAAACCTTTGGAAACTAGGATGCGAAAACGTTAGTGAGATCCCTAGAGATATTTATAAGGTATGTCAAGGGATGTCCCTAAGGTTAAGTATACGTATAGGTTATAGTACTATAATTACGCTAACAATCATAGAATTAAACCTAAGATGTTAGATATTGAAGGTACTCCCCCTTTATTATGTTGTTTTCCCCTAGCATGATTTTTTCCTCTCACACTATTCTTTTTGGTTTTTAGAAAATGGCTGGAAACAAGATGATTCACGATAATGGAGAATATGATGGACAATGGAATGATATTCTTCATAATGAAATGGGATTTGGAAGTCCAAACATCATTATTATGCCGAATCAGCAATCTCATAATATGATCAATAAATTAAAATTTGGTAAGTTTCCTGACTCGGCTAATAAGAGAAAGATGGAGTTTCATGATGATCATAGAGGAAAGAAAGTTCAATTTCCCCTATGTAAATCATGTGGGAAGAGGCATCAAGGAGAATGTTTCAAAGGAACTGGAAGATGCTTTGGGTGTAGAAAAGAAGGACACAAAGCCAGTAAGTGAAAAGGAAAAGGTTCAGTTAACACCAGGGATGAGGATAATGGTATTGCAAAAACATCAACAACGGTTAAATTTTTTAAATGTGGAATGTATAGGCATTATGAAAACCAATTCCCTAAGGTAAAGTCTCATGAAGAGAATCAGTATGGTCGTATGGGTAGTATTTATGTTGATGATGATGAAGAGACTACAAATGATATTTGAGATGAAAGAATTGTTGAAGCTCGGTCAACGGTTTAAGAATGTAGTGGAATGATTACATGTTTATCATGTGTAATGTTTTATAAGTAATCTCATGGTACTATGGAATAAAGAGACATCTAAGGATTGTTACACTGTTGCCTTTCCTTGAGTTTTTAAAGTGTATGATTAATGGTACTAGTAACCATGAAATGTTATTCAGATATTTTTTGGAAAGTAGATGATATGTGCATAAAGAAGGAATAATAAGATAATGAGGTATTTGATTGTATTCATGAGCTCATGACTGATATAAGGAGAAGGTTATATCATGGTTTGAGTATATAGAATTTTTGGATTTTGGTATGTGGAAAGAGTTAACTTTTATCTGCATTCATGTTTTCACTAAGGTTCAATGGGTATTCAAGAGAATACGTGATTAAGGCCTTTGAATGTTTGGAATGTGACCAACAAGACATATCTTATGATATATGGGGATCAACGATAATATTAAATCTCTGGTAATCGTTTTCACTATATTATGAGAGTGGACTGCAGTATTATGGATAAGCCTAAAGATTAGAATGGATTATGTTGGACATAAGTTATTATTGTTTAAGGATAGAAGATTTTCGATTTTAATGATGGGATGTTATAGTAATGTAATTTTAGAAAAAGGACAACCTGTAGGACAGGCGGAAATCCATCGCGTCAGACAAGGATGTGGGAATCGAACCCACAACCGAAGTGCGACTGGCCTTTATCGCCTACCACTGGCCTACAGGATGTCCCTGTTTAGTAGAAACTAGTTTTATTATATTAAGCAGTATGATATATGAAGTATAAGTTCATTTTAGGAACCATATATCATTAATCTCACTATAGATGGTGTTATGTATTTTTTTGATAACTTTTCTAACCTTTTGAGACAGATGGAATGACCCATCATTCTATCACATGATCTGCAAACACATCACGAATGACAAATTCAACTTCATTTCTTTAAGAGATGAAGTATAAATTGTCCAAAGAACGACAAACAGTGAGACTATACCAAAGTCACGAAAGTATTTCTTCTAATTCCAATTTCATCATCTTTTGGGAAATGATCTTGAAAACCAAAAATGTTGTCCTAGTGCTCTTATATCTGATTAATCAGATGGTACCTTAGATCGTCACAAATTTATGGATTTGTGTTTGCTAGCTTTTCCATAGCCATGTTCTCTACCACTCTCCATCAAAACATGATGGTTAGATTTCTCTTCAATATCCATATTTTCACCTATGTGGAAACCCAGTGATTAGTTTATTTGGGTAACTATTACGTTTCATAATTTTGTTTTTAAAGATTGGTTTTGGTATTCCTTTTTACGATGTGGGTTTCGATTAAAGAAACTTTCGAATAGTAAACCATTTATAACCCCGACGAATTTCGAGGGCGAAATTCATTTTAAGGGGGGTAGAATGTAACACCCTGAGATTTTATGAAAAATATTCTTTTTAATTTCATTAATGTCTTGTGTTATACGCTACACCAAAAAGAGCTTTCACAACACACATCTTTGACCTGGCTTGAATTACACGCAATCGTGACCTTCCACGATAGCGTGTCTTGTACGCAACACCAAGTTTCACTAAACAACGATATGCTATTAAAATATTATTAAAACTAGCCGTTATGAATAGTTATAACCACTGTTTGAAATTTTATAAATTTTATTTTTCAAAATGGACTTCATTTTTGGATTCGGAATAGTGAAATTAGCTTAGGGTGAAATTTTGGTAATTTTCGGATAACTTTCATATTTTGATGAATAGTGGAAATTACTAAATTTTAATTAAAAACAACTTTTTCAATCGAAATAATTAATAGTGATAAATTATTAATTTTAGTGGTTTTAAAGTATATTTAGAATATTTTTTTATAATTTAATACAATGTTGGTCATTGGATGTAATTTCACATTTAAGCTAGTTATGAACAAGTGTCAATATTTTGATAGTTATTATCTCTTAAAAACACGCCTTTTGTTTTGACGACGGGAATTAATTTTTAAATTAATTAATGCAACTGATATGTTTCGAATTTGGTAAAATATAAATCATTTTTGAGTTCATAATATCAAATATATCTTAGGCCTAATTTTTGGTATTTTTCTGAAAACTTTCAATTTTTGATGAATAGTGAAACCCCTAAGTGGTAGTTAAAAAAACTGAATTGTTTATAAAACTTAATTTTACCGCTTCTGTGAGTGGAATTTCAAAAATCCTAGAGACACGGTTGATGTCAGTAAGTAAAATGTGGTTCAATGAGATGAAAAGAATTTTTTGGTGAATAGTAACTTTTTACTTTTTTTTACCACGGTTAAAAGTAAATAGGGTAATTCAGGGTATAAATGATATTATTATTATCCTAACACATGTCCCAATTCTATTGGACAAGTGTAATTCGACCCAAAACAAACTTAGGAATAAAATATGACCATTTAGGCCCACTTGGATTAGATTAGGACATTTATTATTAATTTATTTAAAGAAGGGTTAAAAGAGTTAAAATCAAAGTTTATTTACTAAAACATTTTTAATATGGGGTTATACTTAAGTTAAATTCGACTATAAATATTCATTAGAAAGCTAAAAATATTTAATACATATTTGTATTTTATTTTTTATTTTTAGACATTATATAATTTAATTTATTTATGACACAACGATGATGTAGTAATTATCTAATTAATGAAATATTGACATAATTGATGTTATAAACACCAAAATAAATGAAATTTGAGACTTTTTATGAATACCACTAATTTTATAGGTTAATATGACATGTTAGTATTGATTTAAGTAACTTGGTTCGAACTAATAATTCTTTTATGATTTTCACAAAAATCAATTACAAAATAGTGTCAAAATTGACATAAAATAGTTTTTAAAACAAATATTATATTGGTAATTGTGATTGTATTCCTAAAAATCTACGGTTCGGCCAAATGACTTAGATAAGGTTATATATATTAATAATAAACAACTTGGGGTTATTTTGGCTGCTTATAGTAGGTTTATTAACCTTATAGTATAAGAACACAAGAAGACATGGTAAAAGTAAAATTATTTAACTTAATGTTAAATCTAAATGATAAGGTTAAACTAGGAACCTAAACTTGTCTAAATTCTATTGGATGAGAGGATTTTGACCCATCCGCACCTTAGCATGGAAATAAATTAATTTGGAGCTATTTAAAACCGAACGTGACTTTATAATAAAATAATATTTTTAGTTATTCCAAAGGTGCCCCTCTCCTTCATTATAAAAGGGCACCTCTTCCCTCTCTTCCTCACACCACTTTGAGCCTTCAATCTCAAACAACCCCTACCAAATTATCTTCTCCACTTCCTTAGAAACATCCTAGAGGTTCTGGTATTCCTCAAAGACCAATTTTAGTGCCCTAAAAAGAGATCTCAAAGAGGCGCTTCAAAGAAGAGGTAATTTCCGTTACCGATTCTTTCAACTTTATTTCTTCTTCCACTTCTTCTTCTTAGGTTGTTTCATTATGAAGTAATAAAATCAGTATCACTCATATACTGATATATTATTATAAGTATGAAACAACCCTATTTCATCATCTATCCATCCTACGGAAAACGAAATCACCGCGCGTGCGTACGTACGGAATACTGTCTCCACGCCGTGGTGTAATCTGTTTTTCCACAAACACCTTACATGGATGGGTATTATGGTGTAAAGAATAACTATACATAGTTATTATAATATCATAATGATTCTGATATATTGTATCATCCACTCCAATTCAATTCAATAATTATGGAAATGATATCATCACTCGTGCGTACGTACGGACTACCGTCTCCACGACGCGATGAGATTCATTCTCCATGTTAACCATTTAAGAATGATTATAATGTATATATAAGAAATAATAATGAAATATATTACATTATAAAGCTACTGGATTTATGTGTGTATATATGTATGTCATCTACTTAATTCCATTCAACTCAATAAGGAAACGAAAACAGCGTTCATGCGTACGTACGGCCTACCATCTCCATGAACGGTGTATTTATTTCCATTTATTAATTTATTATATATATGTATATTCTGAATATATATTATATATAAATCATGTTTTATATTCTGGAATTAAGTAATTATGATCTAATAAATCATATGAATAATTACAAGTCAAAACACGGATGACAAATGAAACAATTTTACCCAAAATGCTCTTTAACACAGAATTTACAAAAAAACGGGTAATATAAAGTCATAAGTGAACCATATATGATAGCATAACAATTATTATGATTCTGGAATAAGTCAATGACATTATTTAAATCATTATACAAGAGGTTCGGACACTTACGAAGCATATCGGACCTAAGGTAAGGGAAATATCACAATCTCATTTTTATCTGAGATTGTTTATACTTTGGTATTTACTGGGGTGAATTTTATCATCCACATCCATGTTTCTTCAATATGTAATATTATTTCCATCCACCTACAATTTTTTTAAATCCATTTTTACCCTTTGGTAAGTTTATAGTAAAATATATGAAAGGAATCTTTTGTAATTTTTCGTATGAGGTACTTTTTGACTTTTCCGAAAAAGTACGAGAAGAATGTTATTTTAACTTATATGGCATGAATGGATTTTGAAAATATTATTTCCAAGAAGATTCCTTTACATATTTTCAAGTTTATTTTTAATCAACTTCTTTTAGTTTAAAATGGTATGACATGTTAAGAAAGGAAAAGTGTTTTTGAAGTAGAAAGGATATTTTCCTCAAGAATGAAGTTTAAGTGTTTTATCAAAATTATTTTCCATCTAAGATAATAAAGGGTTCTGTTTTTATCCCTATTATTACATTGATTTGATTATGTTGTGATGGAATTATTTTTATGAATTCCTTTATCTTATATGAATTGTTTTATGATGTCATGATGTTTAAGATTCCCATTTCTATTACATGGGTTATGCAATGATGTATGGTTTATGATTTTGTGGCACACATAAGAATGGTATCATTATGAGATGGGTGGGACCTATATCTCCCTCCAATGCATTGGGTAAAGATTTTATATCTCATGAGATATACATGGCTGGAATGTTAGGTTATACCGGTTCAGTGAAACAGGACTGAAATGAGGGTGACTCGGTTCAGAAAGGGACTTTGTCCACTAAGATAGTCTTGGCAAGGAGTCTTGACTAACAAGAAATGATTCTCTATGATTATGTGTGTATGCCATAAAGTTTCATGTTTTACGTTATGATTATTGGGATTACATTTCACTACTATGATTTATCCCATGTTATGAAATTATGCTCTCTTTTGCAGGTTAAGGTTTCCAGAATGTTATGTTTTTATGAATATGATGTGATTGATATTTTTTTGTTTAACCTTACTGAGCATTTGAGCTCACCCTTTTATGTTTTCTTTTCCCCAGGATATAAAGAAAGGTTTTAGGTAAAAAAAGGAAGATCTTTATGGGAGATGTTGAAGATCTTTCACCACGATTAGAAGATTATATTCTGAGTTTCCAAAGTCACTAAACTATTACGATCCTTGTGTGTGTGTTTTTGTTATGTACTAAGTATTCCGAAAATGTAATGTAATGTCCATGTAAGTCAGGCTTTGGGTCTCTACAGTTGGTATCAGAGGAAAGGTTTAGTCAACCTTTGGAAACTAGGATGCGAAAACGTTAGTGAGATCCCTAGAGATATTTATAAGGTATGTCAAGGGATGTCCCTAATGTTAAGTATACGTATAGGTTATAGTACTAGAATTACGCTAACGATCATAGAATTAAACCTAAGAAGTTAGATATTGAAGGTACTCCCCCTTTATTATGTTGTTTTCCCCTAGAATGATTTTTTCCTCTCACACTATTCTTTTTGGGTTTTATAAAATGGCTGGAAAGAAGATGATTCACGATAATGGAGAATATGATGGACAATGGAATGATATTCTTCATAATGAAATGGGATTTGGAAGTCCAAACATCGTTATTATGCCGAATCAGCAATCTCATAATATGATCAATAAAGTAAAATTTGGTAAGTTTCCTGACTCGGCTAATAAGAGAAAGATGGAGTTTCATGATGATCATAGAGGAAAGAAAGTTCAATTTCCCCTATGTAAATCATGTGGGAAGAGGCATCAAGGAGAATGTTTCAAAGGAACTGGAAGATGCTTTGGGTGTGGAAAGGAAGGACACAAAGCCAGTAAGTGCAAAGGAAAAGGTTCAGTTAACACCAGGGATGAGGATAATGGTATTGCTACAACATCAACAATGGTTAAATGTTTTAAATGTGGAATGTAAGGGCATTATGCAAACCAATTACCTAAGGTAAAGTCTCATGAAGAGAATCAGTATGGTCGTATGGGTAGTATTTATGTTGATGATGATGAAGAGACTACAAATGATATTTGTGATGAAAGAATTGTTGAAGCTCGGTCAACGGTTTAAGAATGTAGTGGAATGATTACACGTTTATCATGTGTAATGTTGTATAAGTAATCTCATGGTACTATGGAATAAAGAGACATCTAAGGATTGTTACATTGTTGCCTTTCCTTGGGTTTTTAATGTGTATGATTAATGGTACTAGTAACCATGAAATGTTATTCAGATATTTTATGGAAAGTAGATGATATGCGCATAATGAAGGAATAATAAGATAATGAGGTATTTGATTGTATTCATGAGCTCATGACTGATATAAGGAGAAGGTTATATCATGGTTTGAGTATATAGAATTTTTGGATTTTGGTATGTGGAGAGAGTTAACTTTTAACTGCATTCATGTTTTCACTAAGGTTCAATGGGTATTCAAGAGAATACGTGATTAAGGCCTTTGAATGTTTGGAATGTGATCAACAAGACATATCTTATGATATATGGGGATCACCGACAGTATTAAATCTCTGGTAATCGTTTTCACTATCTTATGAGAGTGGACAGCAATATTATGGATAAGCCTAAATATTAGAATGGATTATGTTGGACATAAGTTAGTATTGTTTAAGGATAGAAGATTTTTGATTTTATTGATGGGATGTTATAGTAATGTAGTTTTAGAAAAAGGACAACCTGTAGGATGGGCGACAACCCATCGCTTCGGACAAGGATGTGGGAATCGAACCCACAACCGAAGTGCGGCTGGCCTTTATCGCCTACCACTGGCCTACATGAAGTCCCTGTTTAGTAGAAACTAGTTTTATTATGTTAAGCAGTATGATATATGAAGTATAAGTTCATTTTAGGAACCATATATCATTAATATCACTATAGATGGACTTATGTATTTTTTTGATAACTTTTCTAACCTTTTGAGACAGATGGAATGACCCATTATTCTATCACATGATCTGCAAACACATCACGAATGACAAATTCAACTTCATTTCTTTAAGAGATGAAGTAGAAATTGTCCAAAGAACGACAAACAGTGAGACTATACCAAAATCACGAAAGTATTTCTTCTAATTCCAATTTCATCAACTTTAGGGAAATGATCTTGAAAACCAAAAATGTTGTCCTAGTGCTCTTATATCTGATTAATCAGATGGTACCTTAGATCATCACAAATTTATGGATTTTTGATTGCTAGCTTTTCCATAGCCATGTTCTCTACCACTCTCCATCAGAACATGATGGTTAGATTTCTCTTCAATATCCATATTTTCACCTATGTGGAAACCCAGTGATTAGTTTATTTGGGTAACTGTTACGTTTCATACTTTTGTTTTTAAAGATTGGTTTTGGTATTCCTTTTTACGATGTGTGTTTCGATTAAAGAAACTTTCGAATAGTAAACCATTTATAACCCCGATGAATTTCGAGGGCGAAATTCATTTTAAGGGGGGTAGAATGTAACACCCCGAGATTTTATGAAAAATATTCTTTTTAATTTCATTAATGTCTTGTGTTATACGCTACACCAAAAGAAGCTTTCACAACACACATCTTTGACCTGGCTTGAATTACACGCAATCGTGACCTTCCATGATAGCGTGTGTTGTACGCAACACCAAGTTTCTCTAAACAACGATATGCTATTAAAATATTATTAAAACTAGCCGTTATGAATAGTTATAACCACTGTTTGAAATTTTATAAATTTTATTTTTCAAAATGGACTTCATTTTTGGATTCGGAATAATGAAATTAGCTTAGGGTGAAATTTTGGTAATTTTCAGATAACTTTCATATTTTGATGAATAGTGGAAATTACTAAATTTTAATTAAAAACAACTTTTTTCAATCGAAATAATTAATAGTGATAAATTATTAATTTTAGTGGTTTTAAAGTATATTTATAATATTTTTTTAAAATTTAATACAATGTTGGTCATTGGATGTAATTTCACATTTAAACCAGTTATAAACAAGTGTCAATATTTTGATAGTTATTATCTCTTAAAAACACGCCTTTTGTTTTGACGACGGGAATTAATTTTTAAATTAATTATTGCAACTGATAAGTTTTTAATTTGGTAAAATATAAATCATTTTTGTGTTCATGATATCAAATATAGCTTAGGCCTAATTTTTGGTATTTTTCTGAAAACTTTCAATTTTTGATGAATAGTGAAACCACTAAGTGGTAGTTAAAAAACTGAATTTTTCATAAAACATAATTTTACCGCTTCTGTGAGTGGAATTTCAAAAATCCGAGAGACACGGTTGATGTCAGTAAGTAAAATGTGGTTCAATGAGATGAAAATAATTTTTTGGTGAATATTAACTTTTTACTTTTTTTACCACGGTTAAAAGTAAATAGGGTAATTAAGGGTAGAAATGATATTATTATTATACTAACACATGTCCTAATTCTATTGGACAAGTGTAATTCGACCCAAAACAAACTTAGGAATAAAATATGACCATTTAGGCCCACCTGGATTAGATTAGGACATTTATTATTAATTTATTTAAAGAAGGGTTAAAAGAGTTAAAATCAAAGTTTATTTACTAAAACATTTTTAATATGGGGTTATACATAAGATAAATTCGACTATAAATATTTATTAGAAAGATAAAAAGATGTAAGACATATTGGTATTTTATTTTTAATTTTTAGACATTAAATAAGTTAATTTATTTATGACACAACAATGATGCAGTAATTATCTAATTAATGAAATATTGACATAATTGATGTTATAAACACCAAAATAAATGAAATTTGAGGCTTTTTATGAATCCCACTAATTTTCTAGGTTAATATGACATGTTAGAATTGATTTAATTAAATTGGTTCGAACTAATAATTCTTTTATGATTTTCACAAAAATCAATTACTAAATAGTGTCAAAATTGACATAAAATAGTTTTTAAAACAAATATTATATTGGTAATTGTTATTGTATTCCTAAAAATCTAAGGTTCGGCCAAAGGACTTAGATAAGGTTATATATATTAATAATAAACAACTTGGGGTTCTTTTGGCTGCTTATTGTAGGTTTATTAACCTTATAGTATAAGAACTCAAGAAGACATGGTAAAAGTAAAATTATTTAACTTAATGTTAAATCTAAATGATAAGGTTAAAATAGGAACCTAAACTTGTCTAAATTCTATTGGATGAGAGTATTTAGACCCATCCCCACCTTATCATGGAATAAAATCAATTTGGAGCTATTTAAAACCGAACATGACTTTATAATAAAATAATATTTTTAGTTATTCCAAAGGTGCCCCTCTCCTCCCTTATAAAAGGGCACCTCCTCCCTCTCTTCCTCACACCACTTTGAGCCTTCAAGCTCGGCAAACCCCTGCCAAATAATCTTCTCCACTTCCTTAGAAAAATCTTAGAGGTTCTGGTCTTCCTCAAAGACCAATTTTAGTGCCCTAAAAGGAGATCTCAAAGAGGCACTTCAAAGAAGAGGTAATCTCTGTTACCGATTCTTTCAACTTTATTTCTTCTTCCACATATTCTTCTTAGGTTGTTTCATTATGAAGTAATAACATCAGTATCACTCATATACTGACATGTTATGAAAAAACCCTATTTCATCATCTATCCATCCTACGGAAAATGAAATCACCGCGCGTGCGTACGTACGGAATACCGTCTCCACGCCGTGGTGTAATCTGTTTTTCCACCACCACCTTACATGGATGGGTATTATGGTGTAAAGAATAACTATACATAGTTATTATAAAATCATAATGATTCTGATATATTGTATCATCCAGTCTAATTCAATTCAATAATTATGGAAATGATATCATCGCTCGTGCGTACGTACGGACTACCGTCTCCACGACGCGATGAGATTCATTCTCCATGTTAACCATTTAAGAATGATTATAAAGTATATATAAGCAATAATAATGAAATATATGACATTATAAAGCTACTGTATTTATGTGTGTATATATGTATGTCATATACTTAATTCCATTCAACTCAATAAGGAAACGAAAACAGCGTTCATGCGTACGTACGACCTACCGTCTCCATGAACGGTGTATTTTTTCCATTTACTAATTTATTATATATATGTATATTACGAATATATATTATATATAAATCATGTTTTATATTCTGGAATTAAGTAATTATGATCTAATAAATCATATGAATAATTACAAGTCAAAACACGGATGACAAATGAAACAATTTTACCAAAAATGCTCTTTAACATAGAATTTACAAAAAAACGGGTAATATAAAGTCATAAGTGAACCATATATGATATCATAACAATGAGTATGATTCTGGAATAAGTCAATGACATTATTTAAATCATTATACAGGAGGTTCGGACACTTACGAAGCATATCGGACCTAAGGTAAGGGAAATATCACAATCTCATTTTTATCTGAGATTGTTTATACTTTGGTATTTACTGGGATGTATTTTATCATCCACATCCATGTTTCTTCAATATGTAATATTATTTCCATCCACCTACAATTTTTTTAAATCCATTTTTACCCTTTGGTAAGTTTATAGTAAAAGATATGAAAGGAATCTTTTGTCGTTTTTCGTATGAGGTACTTTTTGACTTTTCCGAAAAAGTACGAGAAGAATGTTTTTTTAACTTATATGGCATGAATGGATTTTTAAAACATTATTTCCAAGAATATTCCTTTAGAAGTTTTCAAGTTAATTTTTAATCAACTTCTTTTAGTTTAAAATGGTATGACATGTTAAGAAAGGAAAAGTGTTTTTGAAGTAGAAAGAATATTTTCCCCAAGAATGAAGTTCAAGTGTTTTATCAAAATTATTTTCCATCTAAGATAATAAAGGGTTCTGTTTTTATCCCTATTATTACATTGATTTGATTATGTTGTGATGGAATTATTTTTATGAATTCCTTTATCTTATATGAATTGTTTTATGATGTCATGATGTTTAAGATTCCCATTTTTATTACATGGGTTTTGCAATGATGTATGTTTTATGATTTTGTGGCACACATAAGAATGGTATCATTATGAGATGGGTGGGACCTATATCTCCCTCTAATGCATTGGTTAAAGATTTTATATCTCATGAGATAGACATGGCTGGAATGGTAGGTTATACCAGTTTAGTGAAATAGGACTGAAACGAGGGTGACTCGGTTCAGAAAGGGACTTTGTCCACTAAGATAGTCTTGGCAAGGAGTCTTGACTAACAAGAAATGATTCTCTACTATTTTGTGTGTATGCCACAAAGTTTCATGTTTTAAGTTATGATTATTGGGATTACATTTCACTACTATGATTTATCCCATGTTATGAAATTATGCTCTCTTTTGCAGGTTAAAATTTCCATAATGTTATGTTCTTATGAATATGATGTGATTGATATTTTTTTGTTTAACCTTACTGAGCATTTGAGCACACGATTTTATGTTTTCTTTTCCCCAGGATATAAAGAAAGGTTTTAGGTAAAAAAAGGAAGATCTTTATGGGAGATGTTGAAGATCTTTCACCACGATTAGAAGATTATATTCCGAGTTTCCAAAGACACTAAACTATTACGATCCTTGTGTGTGTGTTTTTGTTATGTACTAAGTATTCCTCAAATGTAATGTAATGTCCATGTACGTCAGGCTTTGGGTCTCTACAATATCAATACAATGCATAGTTAAAATTTTTTAATGATCTATAAACATGTATATTGATCTAAAAAAATACATAATAAGAATAATTTTCATGTTAATAGATGAACATTATCTATTTGCAGAAGGATGTTTGATGGATAAATAATACATAATCAACATCCTCGAGTAGTCAAAAAAAATTTGTAACAGAATCAAATGTAAATAGATTATCAATATTTCCTCTATAAATTATGGAAATAAATTTCTATAATCGAATCCTTATACTAACATCCAATAGATTAATGGTATATTTTTATATAATAATTATCCCATTCAATCCGTGTATGGTTTTCTATGTTAATTCCCGTCAAGAACATGGAATGTGAAATATGTTTTTCACAAATGAAAAGCATTGGAAAAATAAATAAGGCATGCAATAAAAGAGGATTTGGAAAAAAAGTTAGTGATGTATATTTCGGTGGTTAATATCCTAAAAGAATATTTCCAAGAGTGGATTTATAAATTAATTCACTACCATTACTTCCACCATAAAAGGTAATCAAGTGGTGAATATCAATAACATGTCATTGAAGCGAAATCGAAATACAAATTCAATTATAATAATGGTAACATAAGTTTAATAAAATAGGAGATAGAAACAATGGAATTCAAAAATAATGAATTAAAAACTATTATTTATAATTAAATGTATTAGGTTAAATAATTCAAAATATAAAATAAAGTATGTTGCGCAATATCAAACTTATCAGTTGAATGGAAAATCCTAACAACATTTGACATATTGCTTCCTAAAATATCAAATCATGACCCCTTGATGGAAAAAATTCAAAAGATAACATTAAAAATAATGAAAAATAAAATTTTCATGACATCACATTTCAAACAAAGAAGTAATTACCCCATGTAATAATTTTTTTTGCACCACATAAACATGAATATAAGTGCTGGAATTTGAGGAAAAGAACCCCTTATAGTAATGATGATGTAATAATGAACTAAACATAAGTGCATTATCGTGTATGGGACATTAACATTTCATTAAATGAATATAATTTTTTAAATTAAAGTTTATAATCATTTTAATACTATATTGATAATAAATTATGGTGGAAAATATCAAACAGTACTTATAGAATTGAAAATTGAGACTAATAAACCTTAAAACATAGTTTTATATTGAATAGAACCCCATTTTTTTAAAGAATATGATATGGATACTCAAAAACAATAATGTACATAAACATTATAGAATTAAACCATTAGATTATTGTCACACACTATCAATAATATCAAGGTGAAAAATAAAAAATATTCCTTAAGAAATTGTATTTGAGATAATGATAATCTCCGTAAAGACCCCGACCCATGTAGCTTATATTTAGTGGGTACATTATTTACATGTAATTAGATGAAAATAATTATATTCCAAATGACGGAATTGTTTTTTTTCTTCTAAAACAAGATACATACTTGAATAATACATTACAATTGAATGAATAAAATACAACATCGTATTACTTTTGGGAACACCATTATACTCCTAACATATCCCTGCATATCGTTCATAATATACATCATGGAATCCTATGAAAAATAGACATAAGAAAGTGGGTAATATTAGATGATTTGTTAGGGTATGTATATATTGAAGTCTAAATATAGCCTGAATAATATGGAAGGAAATTCATTGAAATCAAATAACTTCATAATGAAATTATATAAAAAAATTAAAATGGATATCATAACAAATAAAATAATCAAATGCAATTCAATAAGTAATTTCATAATGAGGAAAATATATAGTTTCAAACATTATGAACATATTTTTGAGTCCTCATGCTAAGACATATCCTATAAATTGATAGTGCCTTATCCAAAACCCAATCATGGTTGTCTCATGAGAATTACTCATTCAACAACATTATAGAGAGGGACCCTCCAATCACATGTTCAATGAATTTCTCAAATGAAATGGTTGAGACACAATCAACATTAACATTATTATTGAAAAATTCATATTATATTTTAATAACTTCACAAATCAATAATAATATTCATAAACCATTTAATGTCATATAGAGAATGTTATAAAAATAGTACTCTTCAAATAAAAAAATCAGAAACCATAAAATAAAATATAGTAGATAATACCATAATGGAATAACATGAATAAAGGTATATATTAAAAAAAGGATATTTACATAAATTAATGTATATTAAAATGATCACTGGAGAATATTTGATGAAAATAAACATTTATCTTTGAAATCAATTCAATTTAAAAAATAATAATGACATATAAAAGATAAAATTTACTTCAAAATGAAACTTTTAAAATTGTAATGGATGATCTAGAGAATTATGTAATACCGATTTAAGGAAAATAATAACATTCTTTATATGTTAGGTGTAACATTTCTTCTATATTTTTGTTCAGAAAAGTCACAATGTTACTCTTTTGGAAATTGAAAAAAAACCTGTTTCTTATGAGCAGTTATGAAAAAAGTATAACATGGAAAAAATGACCATAAATAGTTATAGTATAATAGTAAAAAATTTAAAATATTTTAAAGAAAAATAAATATGAATTACATATATTCCATATGTGATACTTTAAGATAAAAAATTTGGACTTCCATCAATCATTCCCTATATTTGATATTTTCTCTAAACTTTCATATATGAATGTCGGTTTCCCCAATCTCTCTCTATATTTCTCCCACCATCAATGTTCTATGAATCAACATCACACCTAAACCTGACCTTGGTGGCACACATTAGGCAGTATTTTCCATCATTCAACACATTTTATAGGTTTTTCTTTAGCTCTGGGGGATTATAAGATCGCGCAACCATCAGGTTTATTGACATTGAACATAATATGGTATTCTTTTCATTGATGGATGATCTAATACTTATATGGTTTATAACTCCTCACACATGTAACAGTTACTGAATCTACCAAATTTAATAGTCCTATGAATTCTATAAGAAATGGGATACTCTGACAAAGGCTATTTGGGTACTTTTCCTCAGTCTTACTCTAACTTTTCAAATCCCCTCTATTATTTGAAATTTATTTAGTTGTTTCTTGTATAAGGATATCCAAACCAAATCATCATGTCATCAAGTATCTCCGCATATACACATGTATGTGTACATCTCTAGGCTTTATATTGACTAGATTTGGACTGTGGTTGTGGAGTAGTTTAGTTATAAGAAATATATGAACATTGAATAAAGGCCAGACTACAGCTCTTCCTACAAAAATTTGGCCCATTTTACATATATTTTTCACTATATCCACTTATAGATTTTTTGGGATGTTTTTCACTTTACACTTGGTGATTTTGTTTCACCTACAGGTGTAGCGTATTCTATTGGTGATTTTGTTGTGCTGGAAGTGTGTTTAGATCTCTTATTTATAAAGATAAAGGACTGAAAATTTGGAATGAAGTCTTACTGATGTTCTTTTTCCTATTTGAAGAATGATGTGGGTGCCAAGATGATCTCATTATAGGTTTCTTAAGGGAACCTATTGACACATTTGAATGCTTCCCATTATTTTTATGATACAAGAAGGCTTGAAGGTATTCACATTCGAGAGGACTTTTTCCATGGTGATGGTCCCATAATGAGATATAATATGACTTTTATGTATAGACCACAACTATGGGTGCCTCTAGGAAAAAATGTAACAGTTTTACAAGAATGGGGATTAGATGAAAAACAATATGTACCCTATTTGATACAAAACGAAAACTTCTTTTCAACCGTTATTTGAAATGAGCCAGAAGCGATTGACTCTGAAGGGTGGAAGATATGTATGTCAAGAAGATATGAGAAACATTCTAGGTCACTATCCATTGAAGACACTGATCTGAGTGATGAAGATATGGACTCATAACCAACCACATATTATTTACAGTACCATCATGGGCACACAAATCCTAGAAATGGATAATGGAAGGGGAAGAAAGGGAATATGTTTTCTAGAAATTTACTGGTTCAAAAAGTGGGGAAATCAAGACGCTAGAAATACTATTTGAATTTTTTAAGGCCAATTATAACTAGAACATCAGGTAAAATAATGAAAATTTTTATTGGAATAAAATTAGAGGAATAAAAAAGTGAGTAAGTGGTTAATTACACTAGTAGAAAAATACCCAATACCAATTGTTTGAAACCGTTGGTATAGGCCTCCAAACCGTTGGTATATCCTATAACAACGGTATGTAGAACAGTGGCTAAGTAAGCCATGGGGATAGTTCTATAAAAACGGAATTCCCAGAACTCTTGGTATAGACCTATACCAACAGTTTTCAAAACCATTGGTATATGTAATATGAAGAATCTATACCAACAGTTCCATAAAACTGTTGGTATATGTATTTCAAAAAAGAAGCATTCAGTTGGTTTTGATCCCAGTACTTGCAGTTTATAATTGAACAACCTAACCATTATCCTAACATGACTTTTGTGAACATAATATCATAAATATCTACATGTATTATCATAAATATTTTAAATTTTTATTTATTTAATTTTCTCTGTATGAAGATTATATAAAAGATACATGTAACTATACCAACGGTTCACAAAACCATTGGTATAGACCTATACCAACGGTTTTGAGAACCGTTGGTATAGATTCTTTGATTTAGAACCTATACAAATAGTTTTGGACAAACCGTTGGTATGCGTCCCCCCTATACCAAGTGTTTGACAAAAACCGTTGGTATAGGTCCAAATTAGTGACCTATACCTACGGTTTTCACTAAACCATTGGTATAGGTCCATATAAGTGAACTATACCAATGGTTTTCCCAAAACCGTTGGTATAGATCTTATTTCCTGTAGTGTTAGGAGCATTGAGAGCAAGGGGAGCATCTTACGACTAAGGTCAATGGCGTGTCTTTCTTTGAAATCACTGGACTGGTCGACAAAGTAGTGTCTCTTAAAGATCATAATTAAATATCAATGTATATTGTTGCAGAAAAAAGGAAATTTTTGGAGCCCACTCTATACTATAATGACGAAATACTCGAAGGAGTCTTCCATATCAATATAGTGAAGGAGGAGGAAAACAAAATCTATTAAATAAGTATTCGAGTGGTCAAAGATAATGATCAATGTGTGTGGATAAATAATAAAGGACACATTTTGGATCGAGGATTTAATGAATGGAATATCATCTTAGAGAAATATATTCCGATATGGGAAAAGATGTATATTAACATTAAAGACCATATCAATGATGATCCAGATATCCTGGTAAGTACTCATCACTGAGAGATATATAGGGTTTCTCATACCTAGAATATTAGTCTCATTTTTGACAATTTTTTGATCTCGTTATTAGTGTAACAAACCTTTATTTTGTTTGGTGTGGTTTTTTAATTTTTTCATAAAAGTGTTTTTAAAATAAAAAGGATTAGTTGTGGACTATTTTGTTAAATAATTTCATAGTTCTTTTAATATGTATTGGTTCAATAGTTTTTTATGTATAAATTTATTAGTTTAAATCATCTATATAATTTTAATAATGATATAAAATATCATATATAATTATATAATTGTATTTAATGTAATTAATTAAAGGTAAAGATAGAAAAATATATCACATCATTATGGAATATGGTATGCCATATGTATACATGAACACTATTTAAATTATTTGACAAATGGAATGAGAAAAATATAAAAAATTTACACTTTATAGAATAATTATTATATCATATATATCACATATATACATCAAATTCATCATTATTACCATCCATGAAAAATAGAAAAAAAATGAATCACATCACTTCATGGAGGTGGTAGTCCATATGTCCGGACTAGTGATGTTATAGTTTACTAAAGATATGGAAGATAATAAGATATATATGACATTATAATTTAATTTTTTATAAATATTAAATTTAAAAATTATTCCTAGTATAATTTCAATATATAAATATTGGAAATGAAAAATGAATTGTACCACTATGTGGAGATGATAAGTTGTATGTATGCATGAGTGATACATTAATGACTCGTTTAAAGGAAAATATGGTGGTTAAAAGTTGTTTAGTAGTAATTTTAATATTTAAGTATGATGAGGGTATGTTTGTTATTATTTAATGATATATTTTAGTTATCTAAAAGAGTTAGAAGTAGGAATAAATTTAATGTGATTGGGTATGACACTTACATCTTTATTGGGAGAAATTCTTTAGAACCATTCTTATGGGACTTAAGGATGGACTTTTATGGTGACCAAGACCACCATAACATGGATAAGGATGTTGGAAAATGAAATGGACAAGGTTGGTAAGGAAATATAGAAATATTTTGTTTGAATAATTGTAGGCATTGATTACTTTTCTAAATTGAGGTGGGGGATACTTTTCAAATTTCTAAAAAGATTAAATTATAATAAATTCATTCTCATATAAAATGCCTCCAAATATAAAGGTATTCAAAGATAAATAAGTATATAGTTTATATCCAATAAAATAATAGAACTTATATATATTTTTCACTCATTTTAAACATTATACTTTTGGTAAACCATGTGGTTATCCATTTTTGACATTTACCATGGTAACCACTATTTTAATCATAAAGGGTTAATAATGTTTCTAAAAATTGTAAAATGACTCATAAATTGATCATTCTAGATTTTGTAAAATATATTCCATTCAAATGGATGAAGATTTCATTTAATATTAAATAATTTTAAAAAAATATCCTTTTGAAAAGTTTTCATTAAATAAAATGTTGACACAATTAATTAAATATGACCTCAAATACATCAATAAAAATGGGGAATTAGATTAAAATAAATAAAAACTATTTAATTTTTCATATTGATCTATAAAATTTTTCCCAAATATAATCTCAATTGAAGTATATCAAAATTAATATTTTTAAAATAAATTATTTTATTTTCATGTTAATTAGATAAAAACAATTTTATCATTGTAGTAGAATTTATGAAAATTATATAATTTCTAGAAATTATAATTAAATTTATATAAGGAGAATAATTTCATTATACTAAATAAAGGATTTTTGTTCATTAATATATTGATTTTCTCCATATTTTGACACATAAAAGATATACAAAACAAAGAGAGTACCATTTTCTAAATAACTTTGATTTAAATATTAAATATTTAATTTTCATGTTAATGTGTCCATTAAACAAAAAACATTTTATACTGAAGTAATATGATTCAAATACTCTACATAAAATATGAATTATGATTTAAAAATAATTTCCTCAAAACATTCTTTTTACTTAAAATAAATAAATTTATCCTTTACTAAGGTGATAAATTTAAACAATGTTATAAATAATTTTGAAAAAAATAAAAGGGGCCCAATTATGTTATTTGATCTACATATTTTTAGATATGTAATTAATTTTACTAAATTCAATATCTATAAGTCAATGAAATTAATATTAAAATATGTTCTCAAAATGTGATAAAAATTTCATTTTAGGAACATTTTATTAACAAAATAGGATTTATTATTATCACATGGATATTTAAAATATAATATGAATGTTAAAAAATTCATTAAATATATAAAATAATTTTTTTATTAAAATCATTATCCATTAGTGAATAATTCAATTAATTATTATATAAATATTTTTCATGAATAAATAGTTTTTTCTATAAAATCCCTTCTTTTCTTTTTCCTTTTTTAATTTTTTAATTACTAATTCATTGATAACCAAATAATTTATTCAGCAAATGTATAAACGATATATTTTTCAAAATATAGATTTTCATATTTATTCCATCCAATTTAATGGATTGATTATGACCATAAAATAATAATAGATCATGGTCTATTTGAACCTAGAATTGTGTACAATGAATTTTATTGAAGATATTAAATTTATTTCAGAAAATGACATATCGTAAAATATTAGGGTTTGTGACTAATATTGTAAAGGTAACAAAACTATAAACAACCAATTAGAGGTTTACTAGGAAATGGATGTTCCAATATCATGAAATGAAATATATTTACCCTAATAGAGGGTATTATGGGGGTAAATAAATAATAGTTCACAATATCAACTATCTCCTAAGACAATGGGAATAGAGACAAATAAAATTTATGAATATATAAATATTCAAAAAAATAATTTTAGTAATATAATTAAATAAAATATGCTACATAGTTAATAATACGACAATTGAGGTATAGAACATAAAAATGTTTGTATGTAAAACATAAAATTGATATTGTGGTTTATTATACAAACATTTCCTATTGAATTTATATTTGATAAAAAAGACACTTACATTAAATACCAATTTCAAAAAAATTGATTGAATATCTTATAAAAAACTAAATATATTAATTATATATTTAAGAAACTTATTCAAATATTTAACCTTTTATAATCATTATTTAAATTTTTCTCTACATTTATATTAGTTATTTATTATCGATTTAATTATAAGTTGTCAGAAATATCAAGTGTTTTGAACAGGATTTGTAATAGTAGTGTTGTCATTAATTGTTTTACATATGTAATCATTACAAGATCATAAAATGTAGTGGAATTTATAATTTTTTATATTCTATAAATTTATAATTTCATTATATAATATTTTTAGTTGCGGTTCTCATAGACAAAATCAATGAAAATAATATATTTAGGGTTTTTAAAAATTGATTGTAGGTATCAAAATTAATCTATTTAATAGTATTATTTCTATTATATAACTATAATCATATAATTATTAATATAATTATATTTTTTTACCAATATTAGTAAGATTCTATTAGTTATCCATGATATTATTTTATAGAATTATTTATATAGTTGGCTAGATCGACCCAAACATGATCATATCATAATTAGGGGATGTGTATTACTATAAAAGTTATTAATCATGACAATATATAATTATTATAATGTATTAATTATAGTTTCTTAATTTTTATAGAATCATATTTTACTAAATTATAATAAATAATAATGAAACTATGTGAAAAATGTTGTACGTTTTTTTTGCGGAGGGTGTATTTTTTACAACACACTGTTAAAATTTTAATTACACAATTATTGAGTGGGAAATAATCTGGATTATAATTTCTTTATTGATAAACATAATTATATAACTTTTTTAATGTTTATTTTTCAATTATATTATTTTAAAAAGCAAACAGGGGTGGTTGTGAAATAATTGAAGGCCCTGCTTCATGTGGGTGGTAATCCAAAAACACATGATCGATGTTGTTGTTTTTCATCATGTATTGGAAGGAACAAATAATTATTGGTTTATTAATATAATATAACATCAGTTAAATAATTATATTTATAATATTATTATTTTGTGATAGTTTTGAGGGAGATATATTCAGAATTAATGGTTAAGGATTAAGTAATACTCATGTTGTGACCTTTAATGTTCACTACATTGATATGACCCTAGTTACCTAGAGTCTGTGCATTATTACATAACATTTTCAAGATCAAAAGATATCATGTCTCTAAGGACCGATCTATTTATTAGCCTTGGAAGTACTAGATACATACATAAGTTTTACATTGCATTATGAAATGAAAAAACAACATTGTGTCTCCTTTGGACACACTGATATGCATTAGTCTATCCCTGCAAGTCGATCATAATATACTTCTTCACATGCTCTGAAAAATAAATCTTAAGAAAGGGGTGATCTCAAATGCATAGTAAGGATAACAACATAGCATAAACTATCATAAATAAGCATAAACATATAAGGTGATGTATGAGACTAAAAACAAGCCTTTTAAACGTAACCATCAGAATAATATGGAAAAGTTAAATCAAATAATTTCATTTACTTATTCAAATCGATATTATACTAGTCCAATAATAACATGTAATATCAATAGATAATTTCATAAAGATGGAATGCATAATTCCAGAAAACATAACCACATAATCAAGGCCTCGTCCCAAGACTACTATTAAAAATGTTATCATGTCCTTGGGTCAAGAAACTAGTTTTTTACATGAGACCAACCGATGCATCGAGGGGCTATAGTGGGCCACGCCCATCACTTAATATGTCCAATTCATTCTTCATATGAAAAGGATGAAACATAACATAAACATTCTTATTAAAACTAGCATAAAAAATTTAATACATTACCCATAAACCACAAATGGTATAAAAAAAGAACATCCACAGTAAGACATATCAAAAAAATTCAATACATTATGGAATATTGTATTATAATAAATCCACTTTAAACAAACATAAAATCCAAAAAAGAGATGTTGACATAGATGAAATCAATCAAAAATCAATTTGAGAGAAAAATATCTATCTACTTTGAAATCATTTAATTGTTTCATATTATAAAAGAAAACATTTATTTTAAAAATATTTATATAATCTTTTAAGGGATGCCTCAAAGGTGTTATAACGGCAGGAAATAGTCGTACCCACCATATAAGATAAAAAAAATTTCTTTCTTTAATTTACATAATGGTTATGAAGTTCATTGTTTGGAAAATGAAATAAATATTCCTTTCAGAGCTTTTTATAAAAATTTAAAGAAGGGTATAAATCAATTTAACCCATATTCTATGAAATAGTAATTTTTTTTGAAATATATATTTAGGAAACATGGATGTGGATGATAAAGAAGGCCCAGACGATACATATGTATAAACAACCATAGATAATGATGATATTGTAAAATTAACCCTTAACTTGTAATTTTCCTAAGTCGAGGGTATGTTAACCTACTATATAATGGTTAAATCATTGTTATTAAATTATACAATAACTAAACACATAATATGGTAAAATATATGATCCTCTCATATTTCCTCATTAATAATACTTTAGTAGTGTCATTATTTCAGGTGTTAACTAATTCATTTTTGTTTATATATTTTGTTACGTAAGTTATGTTTGTTATGGATAAGATGTATTTTATTTATATACAGAATTATATGAATTTCTTAAACATTATTTTTAAACATCAAATGAAAATTATTCTTGAATTGTTATGAAGGGAAATTAAATCTTATCGCGTCTTGGATACATTAATCCATATGTATGCACAAGCGACGATATCATTCTATTGATGGTGAAACCATATGTATTTAGATGGTATATTATATATACATAATCATTAACATGTTATATTTGTTATTTACATCAATTACACTCATTATTATACCCATCCAATTAATGAATTTTTATTGAACAAACTACACTGTGACATAGAGATGGTAAGACGTACGTATGCACATATAGTGACTTTTTCATTCATTGGATGGAGATAATAATGAATATGGTTGTACCATATTTATAATAACATCACATAATTTTGAAGGTACTGGAGTTATTATTTTGGTAAGGAAACAGGAAAGAAAGAGGAAGTGTATGATGATAAGAACATTGAAAGACGTGATGAAATAATTACATCTTCATTGGGTTCTTCCATTTGATTTGAACAAAGTTGCTCCTTAGGTTGGAAATATGATTTATTTATGGACTCTAGGATGTAGAGAGGGTAGTTAGGAGGATCTTTTAGTAGGTTTTGGCTATGACAAATGGTTATAGAGGTGTGAATTTGAGATAAGGGGAAGGACACTTTAATAAGAGAGGTGAGGGGAAATTAGGAAAATCTTAAATTATTAATTTATTATAAAATTAATTTCGGTTACCAATTGCTAAAAATGGTTTTATTTTGATTCTAACGTGGTTTGGGACAAAATACTCTAAACCAATAGGTTTTAGGCAAGTATAGGTCACCATATTATCCCATCTTTTAGATTTAATTCTTAGTTAAATAGATTATCATTTACCATGCCTTTGTAATTTTTTGTATTAAATTCTTAATAAACATAAAATAAAATTCCAATATAAAGTAATGTGGTTAATTAATGACATATCTAACCTTATATAAGTCTTTTTTCAGAATCATTGATTCATAGAAGTGTTATATCATTTAAGAAAATAATATTTGTTTAAAAAACTCATTTGGTAAATTTTGACACTGTTTAGTATTTGGATTATGTGGAAGTCATCAAAACAAGATTACTTCAAGAAAAATACATTTTATCAAACCTAGAATGTCATATTAAACTATAAAATTCTTTTATTGAATCAAAAGTTAAAATTTAAATTTATTTTAATATTTATGACATCAATTATTTTAATTGTTCATTAATAAGGTAACTACTGCATCATTATTGTATCATAAATAAATTGAATTATTTAATTTATAAAAAATATAAATCAAAAACCATGATGTAGGAAATATTTTTATATTTCTAATTAATATTTATAGTTGAGTGTATCTTATCTTTTACCCTATAGTAAAAATGATTTCTTTATTAAACATTTAATTTAACACTTTTAACACTTCATTTAATAAAATATAATAAATTTACTAATATAATACAAGTGGATAAAAGGATAATATTTTATTCCTTAGGTTTATTATGGTTGAAATACACTTATCCAAGAGAATTAGGACATGTGTTGGGGTAATTATAATATCATTATTACCTTCAATTACACAATTTACTTTTAACCGTGGTAAATAAAATTAAAAAGTTTGTATTCACAAAAAATTACTTTCATCCTATTGAACCACATATTAATTACTGATGTCAACCGTGTCTCTCGGATTTTTTATTTTATATCACAAAAGCTATAAAATTACGTTTTATATAGATTTGGAAATGTGCCATGAAGGTGGGTAAAAGACGTTAAAAAGTTCAAAAAAATTTATATATATATTATTATTATAAAATGAATCCCACAAATTACATTGGACTAATATAGGTATTTGTATATATTTTTACTTTAAACTAAATTTAAATTAAAATAATAATTATTTAAATAAAAAGTCAATTTTAAACAATAACATAGTTTTTTCCACTATTCATAAAAAATTAATGTTTTTAGAAAAATTCCAGAAATTCACCCTAATCCAATTTTGATATTCCAAATCCAAAAATGAAGTCCATTTTGAAAAATGAAATTTATAAAATTTTAAAAACTAGGAACTACTATTCATAACATCTTTTTAAACGGTTAGTTTGATTGGTCGTGGTGTGATAGAACTCAAAGTTGTGTTGAACACAAGGTATTGTATTATTCAAAGGGAAGCATTCCGTGGATGCTTGGGGTGTTAAATTATTCGCTACCTCAAATAATTTCATCCTAAAATTTTTATAATATTAATACATAAAAAGATATGGGTGGTTCTTCATCATAAGTTTCTCCGGTACCCAAGTTTCGTCTTCCATTTTATGGTATCTCGAATGAACTTTTACCATACGAGTCGTCTAGTTTCTCAACACTTATTCTATGGTGTCAAGAATCATAATAGGATCTTATCCATAAGATAGATTGGATTCTCGTTCTATTTCTTCATATGTGAGTACATGCATTGGGCAAGACATGTATTTTCCCAACAGTGATACGAGGAAAACATCAAGATTTTTGGAGAGACATGGAAGGATTTCCAAAGAGGAAGCTATAAATCCAATTCATTCTAGAATTTAGAAATGTATGATGTACCTGGGACATAATTTTCCCTTCTTAAAAAATCACATAACACCCTTCCATGAAGATACCTTCATGAAAACATGATCTCCCTCTGGAAATTCTAAATCCTTCCTTCAGTTATCGGCATAACTCTTTTTCCTACTTTGATATGCTTTGATGTGGGTTTGGATAATCTTCACCTTTTATATTGTTTTCTCAACATGTTCTAGGCCTATGAGTTTTCTTTCACCAACGTCATCCCAACAAGTTGGCGTGGGACAACTCTTTCTATATAACACTTCATATGGTGCCATTTGAAAACTTGAATAAAAGCTATTGTTATAATAAAATTCTTCTAGATGTAAATACTGATGCCACACACCTTAAATGTCAAGTGAGTAAGATCTAGACATGAATTTTATGGTTTGAATTGTCCGTTTGGATTTTCCACCAGTTTGAGGGTCGTAGGTAGTGCTCAAACGAATTTGAGTATCCAGGTCATTCTGAAGACTTTTCAAGAATCTTAATGTAAAACAGGGATCAAGATTTGAATCAATCGATATAGGTATTCCACGAAGTCATAAAATGTCATTAATATATAGACTTTCTAAACATTCAAGTGAAAAATCTTCTCTTATAGCAAGAAAATGTGCTGACATTGTATGACGATCAACAATGACCCATTTGCATCATTCCTTCTAGGAGTCTTTGGTACCCCCAAGAAATAGCCCATCATAATATCATCCCATTTCCACTCAGGTATGGGAAGTGGTTTCATGAATCCACTATGATTTTCTTTTCCAACCCTCACATGTTGAATAACTATACATATTGACACATAATCCGCAATCTCCCTCTTCATGTTGTCCCACCAAAAATATTCCCTGAAATATCTATGCATCTTAGTGTTACCAGGGTGTATAGACAAACTGGAGCTATGAGAATCATCCAAAAATTCACTTTTTAGATCCATTATATCGGGAACACAAACCATTTTCCCAAATTTCAAATTTCATCTTCATATACGAAGTCAATCAATCTCCCATAATTCACAGCTTTAATTTTCTTTTGAAACTCCTCTTCATGAGTTAGTAAAATTTTTATCATTTCTTGTAAATATTCTTTGACAACTATTTGAAAAAGTATCGATGTTTCCCCTTTGATGATTATTCCAATATCCATCTATACTATATCCATGTATATAGTATCCCTTTAAACTCTAATATTTTTTCAGAACTCTATGATACATTCTGCCTAAGGAATCTTCCACCTTAATTTCCTACCACGGGTCGTAGTTTATTGTGAAATCATAATCCTTGAGTAGTTTGAGCCATCACATTTTCCCCATGTTGATTTATTTCTCTGAGAAAATATAGTTAAAAATCATGTGATTAGTATATATCTCAAATTTTTTACCATAGATATAGTGTCTCAAAATCTATATATAAATGATTATAGCTGCTAACTCAAGATCATGAGTGAGATAGTTCTGTTCATGAATTTTTAGCTTCCATGATGCATAATCAATAACTCCATCATTCTACATAAGGACACAACCAAGTCCTTTCTTTGAAGGATCACTGTAAATAACAAACCCATCATTCCCCAGAGGTAGAGTCATGATAATAGAATTGACTAATCTTCTATTAAATTATTTAAAATATTCTTCCCACAGTTATATCCAAAAAAAATTAACCCCATTACGTTTGAAATTGGATAATGGGTTAGCTAATCAGGCAATATTATAGACAATACACCGATTGTAAACTACTAAACCAAGAAAACTTTAAACCTCAGTTATACTCATCGGTGATGGAAATTCTTGGATTTCCCTTTTCTTTGAAGGATCAACAGAGATTCAATCCATATAGAAAATATGGAGAATAAAAAAATCTCCTTAAGCCAAAATTCACACTTGATAAAATTCCCATATAATTCATTTCTTCTAAGAGTCTCTAGAATAGTATGCAAGTGGTTTTCACGATCTTAAATGATTTTGGAGTATACCATTATTTCATAAATAAGTACCACTACAAATTCATCAAGATATTTATTGAAAATTCTATTCCTTAGATCCATGAAAATAGATGGTTCATTAGTTAGTCCAAAAGGAATTATAGTAAACTCGTAATGCCCACATACGGTTCAAATTATTTTCTTTGGAATGTCATCATTTTTCACACACAACTGATGGTATCCAGATCGATGATCAATATTTTAAATATAATGTGCTCCATGAAGTTTATCAAATAAATCATCAATGCGATTGAGGGGATACTTGATCTTTATTGTTATAGAATTGATCTCCCTATAGCCAATGCAAAACCTCAAAGATCCAATTTTCATCTTAACCAAACGAATAGGGGCTCCCCTTGGTGAAACACTAGGGAGAATACATCCTTTATTACTCAAATATTATAGTTGTTTCTTTAGTTCAACTAATTCCACAGTGGCTTTTCTATAAGGTGTTTTCGATATAGGCCTTGAACTAGGAATTAAGTCAATGGAAAATTCAATTTCTCGTTCCAGAGGATGTCCAAGTAAATCTTCTGAAAACACATCATAATATTCTTTCACCATAGGCACATACTCTATTTGATCATTAATTTCCTCACCCATAGTTATTTCACTACTTTCCTCACTAATAACCGAATTTAGTAGACTTGT
The DNA here is from genome assembly GCA_963277665.1 of Viscum album. NCBI lineage: Eukaryota > Viridiplantae > Streptophyta > Magnoliopsida > Santalales > Viscaceae > Viscum > Viscum album. Next base: position 1,180,523,575 of record OY728134.1, on the reverse strand, counting down.
TGGGGGTGGATCAAGATGAGAATCAGATGGTGAAATCTCTACTCTAAAGATAAGTTATTCTGTATCATCATCAAAAATTATAACCTCATTCTTCTTAAAATAAATTTTTAGATCATGGTATAAAGTCCACTCCATACTAAATATTGTATCAAATTCAATCATGGGAATGAAAATAAGATCATAAAATAAATCACATTCATATGCCATGATGGAAACTGATTGAAAAAACATTGTTGCAATGATACTTCCCTTAAGATTTTTGACAGAAAACTCCCTCATTACGTCAAATTAGAAATATCTAATTTTTATAGAAAACTGTTAATATTTGAATAAATTTGATGACCCAGAATCATATAAATCATTTCCATATTTTGAGGAAATGATTAAAGTACCTTCCACCATATCATTTAGAACTTCAACCTCAATAGTAGTGATCTCATACGCTTGGCCTTTCTCTATTGGAATTTTCTATGGTAAGTTACCTTGGTGTTTAGGACATTCATTTTAATAATTCCCCATTCCTCTAAAATTGTAGAGTTAAACATTGACAACCTCTTTATTTCTCTTGAAATCTTGAGCATGGTGGTCATTTTCTCTACACTTGTAATATACTACCATCCCCCTCAGGGAAGTACCAGGATATTTCATCCAACATTTAATTCAGGTTGGAAAGTCAACATTTCCCTTATTCGTCTAATTTACCTTTTCAGAGTGTTCCATAAATCTATTCTTCCCTTTCTTCGCTTTAAAGTCATAAGACATAGATAATTCATTATTTGTCTTCATATCACATTAGACTATATCATCGTTTGATGAGAAGTATTGAGAGAATAATGCTTGATAGGGAAATGGTTTTAGCCCATCAAATAATTGAACAATCCTACTTCTTGGGTTTAGTATATAATATGTAGAATAACTTTCTAACCATGTAAATCCAGCCTATTACTTTGCGTTATTCTCATCATCCTATTTCCTTAGATTCAAAAATTGCCTTTCCATATTCACTCGATGCTCACAAGGAAATTTTTTTTCTATGAAATGTTATTTAAACTCCATATATTTAATATTTTTATAATTATTTGTCCTTCTTTTTGTTTTTAATGAATGACCACCATTGATCTGCATCTCCTGTAAGGCGATAAAATGGAATGAAAACATTTTCCCTTTCGCTACTCTAAAAAACATGAAATATTTTCAATACAGAACATATCAATTGCTGAGCTAAAAATTGATTTTTAGTCCCATTGAATGTCAGTGGTTGTTTCCTCATGAAGCAGTCTAACTTTGATCATAAGAATTGTTGATTAGGTTGCTCCATACGGGTAAAGTTATTATTCATAACCTCATTGAGTTGCCCCAGTATGGTTATAAGCTGTTCAGTACCAATTGAATCACCAGCCCCACTATAATTATCTTTATTAGTAAGGAAATCCTTTCATGGATTACATTCAATGATATGGTTTCTTTTCATTCTTCTAAGAACCATTTCTAAACAATGGCATACACCAGGTTAGTTTATAAATCACAATACACAATTCCAATCCTGTGAAACACTTAACTTAAATTGAATAGTTTATGCATATAATCCATAATCATAAAAATGTTTTCTTTCTGGATATATTTAATCATAAATACTTTATAATTATTTGTAAAGAAAATTTGAATTATCCTAAGAATATCCTCCAGGAGTGTCAAACTAGGAGCGCAGTAATGCCCGTTGTCGTGTACCAGGAAACCCCGGGTCAAGCTTGAAACTCATTGTCAGAGTTTTCAGTCCTAGGTACATCTATGATAGAACCACATCCACCTGTAGTATCTAGAGAGGGATTTATTTCTTAGAAAACCCTCATAGTATCTATATTACCAAATGTTTTTGATGTTCTTCTACACTGATCCAGAAAGTCTATTATAGGGTAATGTTCTCTAATCATAGTTTTTCTAAATCTAGTTCCCATGCTTTGTATTAAACTTCCTCTGATACCAACTATAATACCCCACTACTAATTTTCCATAGTCGGTGAATTATTACATAACATTTATAACACCCCAATATTCTACAGTACAATTCTCTTTGAATAATACAACAGCTTGTGCAGTACAAAACTTCGAGTTCTAGCGCACCACGACCAATCAAACAAGATTTTATGAATTGTAATATGAACTTTTTGAAGTTTTAAAAATTTTATTTATCAAAATAGACTTTGTTTTTGGATTCAGAATATCAAAATTATCTTAAGGTGAAATTTTTGTATTTTTCTTAAAACTTTCATTTTTTGATGAATAGTGAAAACACTACTTTATTGTTTAAAAATGAATATTTATTTAAATAATAATTTATTTTATTTTAATTTATTTTAATTAAAAATAGATGAATGATACCTATATTACTTCAATATAATACATTGGATTCAGTTTATAATAATAATCGATGTAATAAATTTTATTAACTTTTTAATGTCTTTTACCCACCTTATTGGCACATTTGCAAATTTTCATTAAACGTAATTTTAACACTTCTATGTATTGAATATCAAAAACTTGAGAAACACATTTAATATCAGTAATTAAAATGTGGTTCAATAGAATGAAAATAATTTTTGGTGATTAGTAATTTTTGAATTCTATTTACCACATTTAAAAGTAAATATGGTAATTAAAGGTAGAAATGATATTATAATTAACCTAACACACGTATTAATTCTATTGGATAATTTTTTTTCGACAAAATCAAACCTTATGAATAAAATATTATCCACTTTTATCCACTTGGATAAGATTAGGATATTTATTTTAATTTTATTTAAAGAAGATATAAAAGTGTCAAATTCAATGTTTAATAACTAACCCATTTTTAGTACAGGGTTATACATAATATTAATTCCAATATAAAAATTCATTATTAATATAAAAATATTTTCTATATTATGTAATTTTATTTATAGTGTTTAGAAATTATATAATTAAATTTATTTATGACACAATGATGATGCAATAAATATCTTAATAATGAGATGTTAAAATAATTGATATTATAAATATTAAAATAAATTTAAATTGAGAACTTTATGCATTACACAAATTTTATAGGTTAATATGACAATTTAGGGTTGATTAAATAAATTATGATCGAATTCATAATGTATTTACAACTTTCACAAGAACCAAATACTAAATTGTGTGAATATTGACATAAACGTGTTTTTTAAAAATACTATATTATTAAATGATATAATTTTCTTAAAAATATAAGGATTGTAAAAGGACCAATATAAGGTTAGTTATGTCGATAATGGTCAAATTTTCGTTCAGTTGGATTTTGATAGAATGTTTATTAACCATTTATTATAAAAATAAAAAAATACATGGTAAAAGTTAAACAATTTAACTAAGAGTTAAATATAAAAAACAAGGTTAATATGGTGACCTAAACCTGTAAAAACCATATTGGATGAGAGTTTTTATACTCATCCACCTTATCCTAGAAAAAAACTCATTTTGAGTCATTATAAACCAAATATGATTGTATAATAAATTAATATTTCAATATTTTTCTAAAGTGACCCTGACCTCTCTTATAAAAGGGTACATCCCCTTCTCTCAAAATCCCACCGACAAAGACATTTGGCTCACCCAAAACCTTTTACAATATCCTTCCTACTTTCCTCACTTTATCCTAGAGGCATTATATTGATTAGAAGCCAACCCAAGGATCCCTTTTAATCAAATCAAAAGGAAGCACCCAAAAAAGAGGGATTAACATCATCAACTCTTTCAAAGTTCATTTTCTTCTTCCACATCCACTTTCCTTGTTGTTTCCATACTAAAATAAAAACTCTAGTACCTTCTACATACTTATATTTTATTATAAATATATTATAACCATATTCATTATTCTATCCATCCTATAAATTAAATAGTTACCATACGTGTGTACGTGTGGGTTACTGTCTCCACGTCGTGGTGTAGTTTGTTATTCAACACTTCGTCATTTGGATGGGTATAATAATGAGTATATTTGATTTAAATAATAAATATAATATGTTAATTATTCTTTATATATGACATAACATCTAATTACATATGATTTAACCACTAAAAGAATGATATTGTCGCTCATGCTTACGTATGGATTACCGTCTCCAAGACGCGATGAGATTTAATTTCCCATTGTAACCATTCAAGAATAATTCTAAATTTATGATTAAAAATAATTTTTAAGAATAAAATATCATACTGGATATTAATAAAATACATCCTATACAGAATAAACATGTCTTACCTAATAAAATAGATAATGGAAAACGAATTAGTTAACACATGAAAAGATGATACTACTAAAACATCATTAATACAGAAATATTAGAAGATCATATATTATATCATATTTATGTATTTGGTTCTTTTATAATTTAATAACAATTATTTCACCATTATACATGAGGTTAACCTACACTCGACAAATGAAAAGTACATGGTAAGGGTTAATTTTACAATCTCTTTATTTATCTGAGGATGTTTATACGTAAGTATCTACTTGGACTTCATTATCATCAATGCCTGTGTTTTTTAAAAATGTATTTCAAACAATTTTAACTATTTCATAGAATATGTTTTATTTTCATTTATTCCCTTTTTTACTTTATATAAAATGTTTTTAAAGGGATCTTTCTGTCATTCTCCAACCAAGGTACTTTATGACCTTTTCAACATATTAAGGTGAGAATGGTTTTTTAACTTATACAGAGGGTGTTGCAATTTTCTGCCATTATAACACCTTCTAATCATCCATTAAATTCATATAATAATATATTCAAAATAAATTATTTATTTTATAATTACCTGATTTTTAAATGATGTCAAAATTTTACTCAAATAGTTTTGACTTCATCTTTTCCAACATCCGTTAATGAATTTTATAGTTGTTTAAAGATGATATATTATGATAAAATCCTCCATATTGTATTGATGGATTTTTGATATGTTTGACTATGAATGAGTTATTTTTATACCATTCATGGTTTGTGGTTAAAGTATTAACACTTCGTATGTGATTTTTAATACGAATGCTTATGTTAGGTTTCAATATTTTCATATGAGAAATGCATTGGACTTAGTAAGTGATGGGTTGAGCCTGTTATAGATCCTCGATGCATCTATAGGTCTCAGGAGAAAATCTAGTGTCTTAGAACAAGGCTTTGAAAAAATATTATTTTAGTCTAGGCACGAGGCCTTGACTATGTGGTTATGATGTTCAACATTATGAATATCATCATTATGAAATTTTCTATTGATATTACATGGGATTATTCAACTAGTAGAATATACATGTGAGAATGTAAATATAATTATTTGACTTATATTTTCCACATTATGATGAAGTTTATGTTTTAAAGGCTTCTGTTTTAGTCTTATAAATTTCCTTAAATGTTTATTCTAATTTATGATAGTTTCGCCTATATTGTTATCTTTTCTGATAATCTAAGATCACCCCTTTCTTATCGTTGCTTTTTCCTAGGATTAAAAGAAGTATATTATTATTATCCTATAAGAATAGGCTAAGGGATACGAGAGTGTTCAAATGGTACACAATGTTTTTGTTTTTCCATTTCATAATGTAATGCAAAACTTATGTATGCATCTTGTACTTTAAAGGCTACTGAAAAAATCGGTCATTCGAGACTAGATTTCTTATTATCATGTAAATGTTATGTAACAATGCACTGAATCTGGATAACTAGGGTCAGTGCATTATAGTTGGTATCAGAGAAATTTTAGTACAAACCTTGGTAACTTGATTTAGAAAAACTCTGATCAGGGAACATTACCCTAAGATAGACTTTGAGGATTAGTATAGAAGAAATTTCTAGAATTCTGGTAATGTAGATATTCTATGAAATTTCTAAGAAATACATCACTGTCTGGATATAGGTAGGCAGAGAAATCTCTGGCACATATGTACCTAAGATTGAATACTCCAACATGGAGTTTTGGTCTTGACCTGGGGAATCCTGTTACATGACAATAGGCCTTGTAGTACTCTTGGTAACGAAACTCCCGAGGGATATGCTTAGTATAATTAACATTTTCTTTAAAAACCATTATGAAGGATTTATATGTAAATACCTCTTTAAAGAAAACATTTTTTATGATTATGGATTATATTTATAAACTATTTGATATATGTTAGGTATTTTACTAGTTTGTAATTATTTATTGTGATCCATAAACTAATATAGTGTATTCCATTGTTTATAAATGGAACCTAGTTAAAGGAATGGAAACTGTATCAATTCATGTAATCCATGTAGGGATTAAAATCCTACTCAAGATAATTATAGTAGAGCTGGTGAGGCAACTGATGCTGAAAACTTATAACCATACTGGGAAAACAGACTCAGGTTATGAATTACAACCCTACCTGTATGGAGCACCCCGATCCACAACATGGAATATCAATGTTAAAATCGCTTCATGAGAAAACAGAACCCAATATTAAATAGGAATAAAAATCCATCTGTAGCTGAGTACTGGATAAGTTCCTTAGAAAAAATATTTCATGCTTTGGATAGTAGAAAAAGGGAAAAAAAATTCATAGAAGTTTATCGCCTCACAGGAGAAGTTGATCAATGGTTTTCATTAATTCAAAACAAAATGGTGGATGAAAAGTATTAAATATGGAATGGATAGAGTTTAAAAAAAATTCTTATAAAAATACGTTCATCATGACCATCGAGCGTATATGGAATGAAAATTTCTGAGTCTAACGAAAAAGGAGGAAGAGAATGTCGCAAAGTCTGAGGCTAACTTTACAAGGTTAGAAAATCATGCAGTAGATTATATACATAAATAAAGGAGTAAGAATGATCGATTCCTTGGTGGGTTAAAACCATTTCCCCTTCGAGAAGTAGTCTCATAATCCTTCTCATCATACGAAGATATTTTCTCTTGTAATGTCAAGACAGAAAAGGAATTCTTTATGTCTTACAACGTTAAAGAAAAGTATGAGAAGAAGAGATCTACGGAACACTCTTGAAAAGGAAATAAGGGGAAGAAGGGAAATGTTTAATTTCCATCATGTAGTAAATTTGGGAAGAAACACCCCGGTACTTTCCTAAAGGGAATGGGAGTCTATTAAAAGTGTGGTTAAAAATGCCACCATGTTCGTGATAACAAGGGAAATAAAGAGGATATCAATGTTGAATGCTAGAATTTTAGATATATGGGGAATTATGAAATTGAATGTCTTAAGATCCAATGAAAATTACCTCAGAAATTTTCAAGGGATCAAGGCCAAGATTATGCGATTTCCACTGCTGAGGTTGAAAATCTAAATGATGTGGTGGCAAGTAATTTAATTGTTTTCTCAAATTTAGCCAATGCTTTATTTGATTCTCGATCATCACACTATTTCATATTTTCCCAATTTTATATGAAAATTAGATATTTCCAATTTCATTTAACAGGGTAGTGGTCAGTAAAATCTCATAAGGTAAGTATCATTGCAATAATGTTTTGTGAATCAGATCCCATGAGGGTATATAGATGTGCTTTATCTGCTGATCTCGTCATCATTCCTTTGATTGAATTCGATAAAATCCTCGGAATGTATTGGATTTCAGAACATGATTCTCAAATTTATTGTAAGATGAATAAGGTTACAAATTTTTATGATTAAAAAGAGTACCTTATCTTTAGAGTATAAATATCACCATCTAATTCTTATACAGATCCACCCCTAGTAGCTATACTAAATTAACTTATCGGTGAGGAAGAGAGGGAAATAACTATAGATGAGGAAAGGAATGTGGAAATAGATGACACACCTATTGTGCAAGAATATATTGATGTGTTTCCATAAGATTTACATGGGCATCCTATAGAAAGAGAAATTAAATTTTCTATTGACTTAATTCCTGGTTCAAGGCCTATATCGAAGACCCTTTATAGAATGGACACTGTGGAATTAGTGGAACTAAAAAAACAACTAGAGGAATTTAGTAATAAAGGATTTATTCTTCCTAGTGTTTCTCCATGGGGATCCACAATTATTTTTGTTATGAAGAAAGATAGATCTATGAGGTTGCGCATTGACTACATGGATATAAATTCTATAAAAAAACAAGTATCCCCTACATCACATTGATTATTTATTAGATCAAATTCACGGAGCACAATAATTTTAAAAGATTTAACTTTGATCTGGATATCATTAGTTGTGTGTGAAGAAGGAATACATTCTGAAGACAACATTTCATACCAGGTATGAGCATTACGAGTTTACAATAATGCCTTTTAGACTGACTAATCCACCCTCTGTCTTCATGGATCTAATAAATAGAGTTTTCAAGGAATATCTTGATGAATTTTTAGGGGTATTTAATGATGATATCTTGGTATACTCCAAAATATATGAAGATAATATAAATCACCTGTGCACTATTCTAAAGACTCTTAGAAGAAATTAATTTTATGGGAAGTTTAGAACGTGTGAATTATGGATTTAGGAGATTTCTTTTCTTCTCCATATTGTCTCTACGTATGGAATGTATGTTAATCCTTCTATGAAAAGTGTAATAAAAGAATGGAAGTAAATGATGGGTATAAGTGAGGTAAGAAGATGTATTGGTTTTACATGTTATTATTTTCATTTTATTTAGAATCATTCCCAAGTTGCTAACCCTTTGTCTAAGCTCCCATGTAAAGAGGTTAATGTTTTTTGGAAAGAAGAGTGTAAATAATATTTTGATTAACTAAAGACAAGATTGTTCAATGATACTATCTTGACTCTATCATTGGGAAATGATAGGTTTTTTATTTATAGTGATACTTCCAAGAAAGGACTTGGTTGTTTCCTTATACAGAATGATAAAGTTATTTCCAATGAATCAGGACAACAAAATATTCCCGAACAAATCTATCCATCTCAAGATCCTGAGTTATCATCTTTAATATTTTATTTGAATATATGGATACACTATCTATAGGGTAAAAAATGTGAGATATATATCAATCAAAATAATTTTAAGAATATTTTCTCATAGAAAGAACTCAATATGAGGCAAAGAGGATGGCTTAAACTACTAAATGATTATGATTTCACTATACACTACCACCCTTGGAATGAAAATAAGGTGGAAAATTCTTCACGTAGAAAGGATAATGGATTTTTGAACAAGATTAGAGTTGAAATGGGTCCTATGTTCATGGATATAGTAAATATGGATATGAGAATAATCCTGGATGGTGAAACATCAATAAATTTTCAAATGGTTTCTAATCCATATTTACGAGAAAAGATAAAATTTCTTAAACTGATGATGATAAGATTAAAAATAAAATTAAAGTTGTGAATGATGGGCTATTGATAAACTTCGTATATGGAGATGAAATTTTTAAATTTGGGAAGAGACTTTGTGTTCCTGATATACCTGAACTAAATGGATAATTGTTGGATGATTCTCAAAGATACAATTTCTCTATACACCCTGGTATCACTAAGATGTATAGATATTTGAAGGAACATTTTTGTTGGGACAATATGAAGAGAGATATTTCCAATTATATGTCAAGATATATGGTTTTTCAATAGGTGAAGGCTGGAAGAGAACATCCTAGATGAGTCATGAAACCTCTTCCCATACCTGAGTGGAAACAGGATGATATGATGATGGTCTCTGTCAGTGGGCTACCAAAGACATCTAGAAGGAATAATGTAATATGGTTCATTTTTTATCATCTTACCAAGTCATCACATTTTTATACTATAAGAAATGATTTACCAATTGAATGTTTATCAAGACTATATATTAATGAAGTTTTAAGACTTCATGGAGCACCCCCATAGATTGTTTCTGATCATGATCCCCATTTTACATCATGATTCGGGAAAAGAATACATAAGTCCCTGGATACTGAACATAATTTGAGCACTTCCTACCACCCTCAAACTGACGGAAAATCTGAACAGACTAATCAAATCTTAGAAGACATGTTGATATCTTTCTCACTTGAAATTCAATGTATGTGGGATCCGTATGTACCTTTGGTAGAATTTTTCGATAATAATAGCTACCATTAAAGTATTCAAATGGATCCATATGAAATGTTATATGGAAAGAGATGTTTCACAACAACTTGTTGGGATGATGTAGGTGAAAGAAAACTCAAAGGCCCATAAGTTGTTTAGGAAACAATGGAAAATGTGAAGATTATCCAAACCCACAACACATAAGCTCAACACAGGCAAAAGAGCTATGCAAATAACTGAAGGAAGGATTTGGAATTTGAAGTAGGTGATCATGTTTTCTTGAAGGTATCTCCACTGAAGGGTGTTATATGATTCGGTAGGAAGTGTAAATTAAGTTCCTGGTATATTGGACATTTCAAAATTTTAGAAAGAATAGGATTTGTAGCTTACCATTTGGAAATGCTGCCATGTATCTCCAAAGTTCATGATGTGTTCCACATATCATGAATGTACTCACCTATGAAGAAATAAAACTAGAACTAGATCTGTCTTATTGTGTAGAGTCTATCATAATTCATGAAACTAGGGAACATGTTTTCTGAAACCGGATGACTCGTCTCATAACTGTTCTTGGGAGAAACCATAAAATTGAAGAGGCAATGTGGGAACTAGAGGAAATTATGATTAAGAACCAACCAAATCATTTTATGAAGATATATTATAGAAATTTCAAGGAAAAAATTATTTGAAGGAGGGGAGAATATAACACCCCAATCATCCACGGTATGCATCTCTTGGAATAATACAATAGTCTGTGCTGTATGAAACTTCAAGTTCTAGCACACGACGACTAATCAAACTAGCCATTATGAATATTAATAGCTGATTTTTAAAATTTTATAAATTTTATTTATCAAAATGGATTTCATTTTTGGATTTGGAATATCAAAATTATCATAGGGTCAATTTTAAGTATTTTTCTAAAAATTTTCAATTATAGATGAATAGTGAAAAACACGACAATATTGTTTAAAACCAAATTTTTATTTAAATAATTATTTCTTTTATTTAAATTTATTTTAGGTAAAAATTGATATATAATACTTATATTAGTGCAATATAATTCATTGGATTCATTTTATAATAATATTAGATGTATAAAATTTTATTGAATTTTTTAACGTCTTTTACCCACCTTCTAGGAACATTGGAAAATTTACTTAAAATGTAATTTTACTGCTTCTATGAATTGAACTTACAAATTATGAGATACATGGTTAACATTATTAAGTAAAATTTGGTTCAATAGGACGAACATAATTTTTGTGGAATAGTAACTTTTGAATTTTATTTACCATGGTTAAAAATAAAGAGGGTAATTAAAGGTGAAAATGATTTTATAATTACCCAAAACAAGTACCATTTCTATTTTACAAGTGTGTTACAACCAAAATCATCTGTAGGAATAAAATATGATCCTATTTTATCCACCTGGATTACATTAATACATTTATTATTGTTTTATTTAAAGAAGCATTAAAAGTTTTAAATTCAATGTTTTATAACTAAACCATTTTTAATATAGGTTTATACATAAGCTATACTCCACTATATATATTAATTAGAAATATAAAAATATTTATTACATTATGGTATTGTATTTATAATTTTTAGACATTAAATATTTAATTTTATTTATGAAAAAATGATGATGTAGTTATTACCTTATTAATGAGAAGTTAAAATAATTGATATTTTAAATATTAAAATAAATTTAAAATGAGGCTTTTTATGCATTCCACAGACATTATAGGATAATATGACATGTTAGGGTTGATTAAATAATTTTTTTTCGAAGTGATAATTTTGTTATAACTTTCAAAATAACAAATTACAAAATAGTGTCAAAATTTACATAAATTATTTTTTAAAATAAATACTATATTATTAAATGATATAATATTTTTAAAAATATTAGATTTGAAAAAAGGACCAATATAAGGTTTTATATGTCAATAATGAACCACTTGGGGTTATATTGTCTTTTTATAGTATTTTTAGTAACCATTTATTATAATAATACACAAATATGTGGTAAAAGAAAAACTATTTAACTAAGAGTAAAATCTAAAAGATAATGTTACTATGGTGATGTAAACCTATCTAAAAACTATTGGTTGAGATTTATATGACCCATAAACTCTTTATATTTTAAATAAATCATTTTGGAGGAATTACAAACAAAATATGATTGTATAATAAATTAATATTTAATGCTTTTCCTAAATTTACCCTCACCTATCTTATAAAAGGGTACGTCCCCTTATCTAAAAATCACACCTCCAATGCCAATTGGATCGGCCAACCTCTACTAAAATATCCTTCTAACTACCCTGAATTAAACAAAGAGTCCTTGATTTGATCATAATTCAACCTAAGTAACCCTTTTGGTCAAATAAAAAAGAAGAACCTAACGAAGATGTAATAACTTTATCACCACTTTCAAAGATCTCTTCTTCTTCCACATCCAATTTATCTTTTGTTTCCATACTAAAATAATAACTCTAGTACCATCTACATAATTAGTTGTTATTATAAATACGGTACAACCCATATTCATTATTCTATCTATCCTATGAATGAAAAAGTCACCATATGTGTCTACGTATGGCTTACTATCTCCACGTCATGGTGTAGTTTTTTATTCAATACTTAATTATTGGATGTGTAAAATAATTTGTATATTTAAGGTAAATAATAAATATAATATGTTAATAATTTGGTATATATGATATACCATGAAATTACATACGATTTCACCACTAATAGAATGATATTATCACTCGTTAGTACATATTGTTTAACTTCTCTACGATGCGATGAGATTTCATTTCACATCATAACCATTAAAGATTATTTTTCATTATATGGTTAATAATAATTTATAAGAATGTAATATAACTATGGATATGAACCAATTACAACCTATCCATAACAAACATGTATTATGTAACAAAACATATAAAGGAAAACGAATAAGCTAACACTCAAAATGATGATACTACTGAAATATCATTAACAAAGTAATATTATTAGATCATATATGATATCATATTTATGTATGTAATTCTTGTATAATTTAATAAAAATTATTTCACCAAAATATAGGAGGGTAAACTACCCTCGAATAAGAAAAATTACAAGTTAAGGGTCAATTTTACAATCTCTTTATTTATTTAAGGTAGTTTATACGGAAGTATCTACTTGGAATTATTTATCATTTACATTTGTGTTTCTCAAAAATTTATTTCAATTTTTTTTACTATTTCCTAGAATATGGGTTAAATACATTCATACCCTTTTTATACTTTCAATAAAATGTTTTGAAATGAATCTTTCCATCATTTTTCAAACAAGTTACTTTATATCATTTTCGAAAAATTAAGCTAAGAATGTTTTTTAACTTATACGGAGGGTGTGACTATTTTCCGGCATTATAGGACATTAGTAGCTTCCCTTACAAGCTTATAAAAATATTTTCAAAATAAATTATTTCTTTTATAATTACGTGACTTTTAAATTATTTCAAAATTCGGTCCAATAGTTTTAATTTCATCTATGTCAATATGCTTTGATTTATTTTACACATGTTTGATGTTGATTTATTATGATACAATCTTCCATATGGTATTAAAGGTTTTGTGATATGTTTGACAGTGGATGTGTTTTTTACCATTCATGGTTTATGGTTAAAGTATTAACATTTCATATGCTAGTTTTAATACAAATGTTTATGTTATGTTTCAATCTTTTCATATGAGGAATGCCTTGGACTTAGTATGTGACAGGTGGAGCTCGCTATAGTTCATCGATGTATCAGTTGGTCTCTTAAGACAAACTAGTGTCTTGGCACAAGGCCTTGACAAAATCTTATTTATAGTCTTAGAACAAGGCCATGAAAATGTGGTTATGATGTCTGGAATTATGTATTCCATAATTATGAAATTAGCTATTGATATTACACGTGATTATTCAAATAGTAGAATATCCATGTGAATTTGAAAATGGAATTATTTTACTTTTCTATTCAATATAATTCTAAATTTTATGTTTAAAAGGCTTTTGTTTTAGTCTTATACATTGTATTAAATGTCTATTATCATTTATGTTAGTTTCTACTGTATTTGTATCCTTACTGAGCATCTGATCTTACCCCTTTCCTATGTTTTCTTTTTCCCAGGATGCGAAAAAGTATATTATGATTAACCTACAGGTATAGGCTAAGGGATGTGAGTATGTTCAAAGGGGACACAATGTTTTTGTTTTTCCATTTCATAATTTAATTTTAAACTTATGTATGTATCTATTATTTCCAAGGCTATTAAACTAATCAGTCTTTTGAGATTTCATCTCTTGTTGTCATGCAAATGTTATGTAATAATGCACTAACCTTAGGTATCTAGGGTTGAGTCATTACAACATTAGCATTATCACAAGATATCAAGTCCCATATGTATGATATATTTAGTATCCTTAGAAGTACTAGATACATACATAAGTTTTACATTACGTTATGAGATGAAAACATAGAACATTGTGTCTCATTTGGACACACTCATATCCCTTATCCTATTCCCATAGGTCAATCATAATAATATTTTTTGCATCCTGGGAAAAATAAAACATAAGGGGTGAGCTTGGATGCTTAGAAAGGATAACAACATAACAGAAACAATCCTAAATAAGCATAATCATTAAGGGGATGTATGAGACTAATACACAGGCCTTTTAATCTTAAACTTCAACATAATATGGAAATGATAAATCATATAATTACATTTACATATTCACATGGATATTCTACTAGTCGAATATTCACATGTAATATCAATAGATAATTTCATAATGATGGAATGTATAATACTGGAAATCATAACCCCATAGTCAAGGCCTCTTGCTAAGACTACAAATATAAATGTTTCCAAGGCCTTGTTATGAGACACTAGATTGTCTCATTAGACCTACCTATGCCTCAAGGGGCTCTAATAGGCCCTACCATTACTTTTTTATATCCAATGCATTCTTTATATGAAAAGGTTGAAACATAACATAAATATTCATATTAAAAATAACATACGAAATGTTAATACTTTTACCACAAACCATGAATGATATAAAAATAGCACATCCACAGTCATACATATCACAAAACCATCAATAAAATATTTAATATTGTATCATAATAAATCAATTTCAAACAAACAAAAAATCTAAAAAATGGATGTTGACATAGATGAAATCAATCCAAAAACTAATTGAGAGAAATATCTCCCTCAACATTGAAATCATTTAAAAGTTTCATAATTTTAAATGATTTTTTTTGAAAATATTCATATAATCTTGTAAGGGAAGAATCAAAGGTAACTATAGAAAATAGCCGCACCTGCCCTAGATGTTAAAAAACATTCTTTCCTTAATTTGTCAAAATGGACATAAAGTACCTTGTTTGGAAAAAGACTAAAAGATTCCTTTAAAAACATTTTATAAAAAGTAAAACAAGGTTATAAATGACTTTATCCTATAATCTAGGAAATAGTAAAACTGTTTTAAAATAAATTTCTGAGAAACATGGATGTTGATGCTAAATAAGGGCCAATAGATACTTACGTATAAACAACCTCGGATAATGAAGAGATTTTAAAATTAACCCTTACCTTGTACTTTTCCTTAGTCGAGGGTATATTAACCTCTTGTATAATGGTTAAATAATTTTTATGAAATTACAAAACAACCACATACATATATATGATGTCATATATGATCCTCTTGTATAATGGTTAAATAATTTTTATGGTCGGAATTGGAACTGAACAGTTTTTTGCAATAATGGCGCAGTTGACTCAAGCGATAAATGGCGGTGGTATCCATGCACGAGACTAGCCAGATCAATCGCAGAGGAACATGTTAGTGGTTGAACATTTAATGAGGCAACATCCCCCATCATTCAGAGGATCATCCGACCCTGTGCTAGCTGAAGGGTGTATTAAATCACTGGAGAGGATTTTTGATGTCATGGGGTGTTCACACAATCAAAAGGTTAGTCTTGCTATTTACCGTTTGGAGGGTGAAGCAGATCAGTGGTCGTCGATGGTTAAAAATATCAGGGACGCTGATGAGATTGATGCTCTCGACTGGGATGAATTCCAAGGTATGTTTCTTGAGAAGTATTTTACTAAGGCTATTCGAATTAGGATGGAAAAAAAAATTCTTGGAATTGTGGAAAGAGGAAGACTCAGTGGCTGCCTATGAAGAGAGGTTCACTCGATTGGAAAGGTATGCTCCAAATTTTATCCGAGACCTTGATAGTAAAATCAATCATTTTTACATAGGATTAAATCCAAATTATCGAAGGGATTTAGCTTCTCGTGAGTTTAAATGTTTTGAAAAGCTTGTTAGATGTGCTGAGAAGGTGGGAATGGAGTTTACCGAAGATCAAGTGTTCTATAACAACCAGCAGAAGAAGAGACCGAGGTGGCAGGAGAAAGGGAAGAATTCTTCAAAAAAGTCTGATGGTAAGAAAACTAAGTTTCCAGTTTGTGATAAATGTGGTAAAAGGCATGCTGAGGAATGTCTTCTGAATTCTGGAAAGTGCTACCGATGCGGTAATATGGGACATAAGGCTTGTGATTTCACTGAAAAGGATCAGGTTTATGGTAAGAATAAATTCGATTTACAGTTAGTAAAATGTTATAAGTGCAATGAGATGGGTCACTATGAAAACGAGTGTCTGACAAAGAACTTGAGTGATGGGAAGCAGTTAGACTACAAGCAGAAAGGGGTGGTGAAATCATTTGCAACTACTTCAGCAGATGTCGGGCCATCAAATGAAGTTGTATCAGGTACTTTGTTTTTTCGGATTATGCCAGTGTGTGGTTTGATTCGGGGTCCACACATTATTTCATCTCTGAAAACTTTTCTAGTAAAATGGGAATACCATCTCAAGAAAGGACTCCTGAACTTTTGGTAAAAACACCTGGGGGATATGTTGAGGCAAAAAGAATTTATAAGAATCTTCCTATCCTTATCTGTGGAAAGAAAATACTTGCAAACCTTATTGTTCTACCTCTAGTAGAGTTTGATGTTATCCTGGGTATGGATTGGATCTCTATTTACCATGCTAAGATTGACTGTAGAGCTAAAGAAGTTTCTTTTCAGAAAGACGTTCAGTTTGTGTACATGAATGAACCCTTACTGTTGATAACTTATCAAGAGGCCATGAAACTTGTAAAAGATGGAAATGAATGTTACCTTGCACACATCATTGAAAATAAAGGAAATGTTAAGATTAATGATGTGCCAGTGGTAAATGAGTATCCTGATGTTTTTCCTGATGAATTTCCTGGAATAATACCAGATCAAGAAGTTGAATTTACTGTTGACATAGTTCCTGATGCTAAGCCAATTTCAAAACCGCCTTATCGAATAGCTCAAGTTGAACTTTTAGAGTTAAAGAAACAATTGCATGAGTTATTAGATAAAGGTTTCATTCAACCTAGAACATCACCATGGGGTGCTCTTGTCTTGTTTGTTAAAAAGAAATATGGCTAAATGAGACTTTGCATTGATTATAGAGCCTTGAATAACATCACTGTTAAGAACAAATATCCATTGCCTCATATCGATGATTTGTTTGATCAGCTCCAGGGAGATAAGTATTTTTCAAAGATTGACTTAAGATTGGGGTACCATCAGCTGAAGGCAAAGGAAGCAGATGTTCCGAAGACTACATTTCATACAAGATATGGCCATTATAAATTTGTAGTAATGCCTTTTGGGCTAACCAATGCACCTATTGTATTCATTGACCTAATGAATAGAATTTTTCATGAGTTCTTGGATAAGTTTGTGGTGGTTTTCATTGATGATATTTTGGTGTTTTCTAAAAGTAAAGAGGAGCATGATAGACATTTAAGGGTCATTTTGCAAACCTTGAATGAAAAGAAATTGTATGGGAAATTCAGTAAGTGTGAGTTTTGGTTGCAACAAATTTCTTTCCTTGGTCAAATTGTTTCAAAAGATGGGATAACTGTTGATCCTGCAAAAACAAAGGTTGTTGAAGAATGGCCAAGACCCACAAATGTAACAGAGATTCGTAGTTTCCTTGGTTTAGAAGGCTATTACCGAAGGTTTGTTAGAAATATTTCACGGTTATCTTGTTCAATGACTAAGATAACTCGGAAGGGTGTTAAGTTTATCTGGACAAAAGAATGTAATGATTGTTTTCAAGAATTGAAAATAAGATTGGTGAATGCTCCAGTTTTGGCACTACCTTCCAGGAATGGTGAGTTTGTTATATACAGTGATGCTTCATTGAAAGGACTTGGTTGTGTCCTAATGCAGAATGATCAGGTAATTGCTTATGCTTCACGTCAGTTGAAAACTCATGAGGTAAATTACCCTACACATGATTTGGAATTAGCTGCTGTTGTTTTTTCTTTAAAAATTTGGAGGCATCATTTGTATGGAGTAACGTGTGAAATATATACCGATCAAAAAAGTTTAAAGTATATATTTACTCAGAATGAGTTAAACATGAGACAGAGAAGATGGCTGGAATTAATCAAGGATTATGATTGTACAATTCACTACCATCCGGGAAAAGCAAATAGAGTGGCTGATGCTTTGATTTGAAAAAGTAATGCTTCATTAACCATGCTAGATTAGGAACGAGATCCTTTGGTTTTTGATTTGATGAAATTTGGCATAGAAGTTTTTGGTGCAGGATGTCCTTCTGTTTTGTTTCAGGTATCAGTGAGATCTTCCCTATCAGACAGAATCAAGTAAGCACAGAAGCAAGATAGTGAGTTGCAGAAAAAGGTAGAGCTGGTTCAGAAAGGTAAGTTGCCTAAATTCAACATTGATAGTTATTGTGTTTTGAGGTTTGGGAAGAGATTATGTGTGTCATGTGATTCATAGTTGACGAATGAGTTGTTATGTGAGGCTCATAGTTCCCCGTTTTCAGTTCATCCTGGTAGTACTAAGATGTACAGAGATCTACGGGAGTATTACTGGTGGGATAGAATGAAAAGAGATATTGCTGATATTACTGTGAAGTGTTTGACTTGTCAGGAATTTAAAGCAGAGCGACAATTACCGAAAGGGATTCTTCAGCCTCTACCAGTGCCAGAGTGGAAATGGGAGAATATATCCATGGACTTTGTTGTGGGATTACCAAAGACATCTCGAGGTAATAATGCAATCTGGGTTATTGTTGATCTCTTGAAAAAATCTGCTCATTTCCTTGCTATACGAGATACTTTTTCCCTAGATCAACTATCTTGTTTGTATCTTAAATAGATAGTCAGGTTAAATGGATTTCCTCTCTCCATTGTATCTGATCGTGATCCCAGGTTCACTTATAACTTTTGGAAAGGCCTTCAGAAGTCGTTGGGTACTGAATTAAATTTTAGTACATCTTTTCATCCTCAATCAGATGGGCAGTCAGAATGAACAATTCAAACATTGGAGGATATGCTACGTTCTTGCACTATGGATTATCAGGGAAGTTGGTACCAACATCTTTCTTTGGTTGAATTTTCATATAATAACAGTTTTCATTCCAGTATACAGATGGCACCATTTGAGGAATTATATGGGAAGCGGTGTCGAACTCCAGCATTTTGGGATGAAGTGGGTGAAAGGAAGCTGATGGGACCAGAATTTGTAGAAGAGGTGGCAGAAAAAGTTCAGCTGATTCAGAAGCACATGAGAACAGCTCAGAGCAGGCAGAAGAGTTATGCGGATAACCGGAGGAAGGATCTATCTTTCGAGGTAGGTGATCATGTTTTTCTCAAGGTTTCTCCTTGGAAAAGTGTGGTGAGATTTGGTAAGAAAGGAAAGCTGAGTCCAAGGTTTATTGGACCATATGAAATTCTGGAGAGAGTTAGATCAGTTGCATACCGGGTGGCTTTACCTCTGAGTTTATCTCAGGTACACAATGTTTTTCATGTTTCGATGTTGAGAAAGTATATGCCAGATCCATCTCATGTTTTGAGTCCAGAGGTAGTTCAGCTGGAAGAGAACCTATCATATGAGGAACAACTAGTCCAGATTCTTGACCACAAGGAGCAAGTTTTATGGAATAAGGTGATTAATCAGGTAAAGGTTTTGTGGAAAAACCACATGATGGAAGAGGAAACATGGGAATCTGAAAATGCAATGAGGGATAAGTACCCCCATTTATTTGATAAGTAAATAAATTGCGGGGACACAATTTTAAAAAGGGGGGAAGGATGTAACATCCCAAGTAAGTAATGAATAATATATATTTTTATCTATGTCTATTAATGAATTAGATAGTGTTTTAGAGGCTTAAAATGAAAATAAATCCAATCTTAAGCATGGAATACACTATTTTTTTTAAAAGATTGTTTTACTACCTTTTGATGGAAAACCATTTTTAAATCCATATTTTGACAATTTTATAATCTATCTTTGTCAAAATAAACTTATTCTTTATGATTGGGATATCAAAATTTACTCTGTGTGAAGTTTTGGTATTTTTCAGACAATGTTCATTTTTTAATGAATAGTGAAAAATACTGCATTTTACATCAAAACTGCTTTTTAATCTAATTTATTTATATGATTAGATTATCTTTTGAATTTGTTTTGAAGTGAAATTAGAATATATTTTTACCATTTAATCCAATGGTGGTCATTGGAATCAATTTCACTTTGAAATTAGACTTAAACTGGTGTCAATCTTTTGATACTTATTGTTTCATAAAAACACGCTATTTGTCATGACAGCGGGAATTAATTATTAAATTAATTAATGTGACTTATATGTTTTGAATTTTTTAAAATAGAATTCATTTTTGAATTCATAATATCAAATATATATTAGGGTGAATTTTTGGTATTTTTCTGAAAAACTTCAATTTTTGAGGAATAGTGAAACCACTAAGTGGTACTTATAAAAACTGATTTTTCATTTAAATGAAATTTTCCCACATATGTGTTTTGAATTTAAAAAATCCGACATACATGGTTGTCATTAAGAAGTAAAATTTGGTTCAATGAGATGAAAATAATTTTTTTATAGTAACTTATTAAGTTTTTAATCGCGATTAGAGGTAATTAGTGTAGTTTAAGGTAAGAATAATGTTTTAATAAAATGAAATGACCTAGAAACATGTACTACCCTCATTGGATGTGTCATGGGTGACCAATAAAATCCATGGGTCAACTTGGGGACCCCATGGATCCATTTTGGATGGGAAATGACATAAATAACTTTTTATTTAATGTAAAAGTAAAAATGACACAAACATGAGATGTTTTACTAAAACAATTTTTACATGGGGTTATAAATATCAGATTATTTATTATAAATAGTAATTGGAAATATAAAAAGATTTCCTACATCATGATATATGTTTTATAATTTTTAGACATTAAATAAATTAAATTATTTATGACATCATGATGATGCAGCGATTACCTCATTAATAAAGGATTTAAATAAAATGGAACGATAATGTAAAATCTATGACCTACACATGTCCAAAACATATTGTATGGGTGTATTAAGAACCCTTATCACCTTATACTCGAATTATATCAATGTGGGACCTCTCAAATCTGAATACCATTTTAAAATAAAGTGACTTTTCTTTAGCTTCCAAGAGTGCCCCTCCTCTCCTCTTATAAAAGGCCCCCACATCTACCTCCTTACCCACACTCCCAAAGCCTTTGGCTCGGCCAAAACCTGATCATTTTGACTCTCCACATCCCTCTATAACTCCTTTATGCCTCACTTTGGGAAGAAGGCTTCCCAAGGAAGCCTTTGAGCTCAAATCTAAGAGAGTAACCCGATTTTAAGGTAATGTCTTCTTTTGAGTCCTTTTGTTTGATATTTCTTCTCCAACCCCCTAAACTATTTTTAATCTTTTCTTTTGTAACAACTCCAGTATCCTCAACATAATAGGATGTTGTTATAAGAAGTATATGAGCTAAATTTACACACACCTACATCTAATGGTTAATGGACATATTGTTTCTGTGGATGGTGAATTTATGCCTCCCGAAACGATAATTGTTCAACATTCTTTTATCACCTTCAAAGGTGGCCATTAAGATGTAACTATATTTATATATGATATATAATATTTTTATGTTTTCCTTAATCTGATGTATTTTTCATTTTGGGCATACCTTTATGGTTTCCATTATGGGTAAACGCGATATCTTTATTTAAGGAAGTGCGGACTACCGCCCCCTCAAAGTGATTTGATTCGTTAAATACCATATGTGGGACGTATAAAGGATGGAACTATGATATTATATATGATATTATAATGGAATTATAATATACCTTTATATCATTATTATTCCATTCTATAAAATACGAAATAGAAATGAAATTAGCGTTAATGCGTACGTACGGCTTACCGTCTCCATGAACGGTGCATTTCATTTCTTACCTCTAAATGATTATGTAATTTTATAAATGCATGTATATACTTGATATATATGATATATACATAATTATTATAATTCTGGATATATTTCATACATGAACAACATGTAATTATAAAGGGTTTATTTTTGACTCAAGTACCAATGATCGTTAAAACGACCGTTATTAATTTAAATAATTACATAGTGTTCATGACATGGAAATAAGTGATATAAAAGGAATAATGAACTTGAAAAATGTTCTTAAAAAAGAATTAATTACCTCAAGTTTATTATTTAGGAGATTAAAGAACGACCGAGTCAAGTCGGACCCGAGGTATGGGACATCGTCTCAATCTTCTTTCATTGAGGCATATTTTGTTTTATACACAACCTTCTTTTATACGGTGTATAAACACCTTTGACCTTTACATTTATCCAAAAGGAATATTTTTTATATGAAGCGTTTTACTAAATGACAAAAGGGAATGTTTTTGTCATACGTATGTGGCGACAACGACTTCTCCGCCGCCGTGACCATTATTTGAGTTTCGGCTTCCTCTACAAGCCATCCCTTTTTTTAAAAGAAAAATAAATACCATGTTTTACTTTTCATTTGTTTTGGTATTGAAAATGGTTTTCATAATGTTTTTATATCAACGTGTTGTATTGATATCTTGTGATTTAAAGGTGGAAATGTTATGTTTCCTTTTTGCATGTTTTATGTGATACGATTATGTTGAGGTTCTTGGGAATTATTATGAAGACGGGTGGTTCCGTGATAAAATAAGGGCAGGTGAGCCTGATATAGCTCTCCAATTAATTGGGTAACGCGAAGGAGTGTAACGTTAAGGTTTCTCCGATTTAGGGAATATACTATGATGGGTATTCCAAACGTAACCAAGGGGGTTACTCCCTGCGTAAGAATGTTATGAATGCCTCAAGTTTCCTTTATGTCTTATGATTTCTATGATTTATTCATGATTTGATGAGGTATGTTAAAGTGCTTATGTTTTATGGGTAAATTATGATTTCATTCTTATGTATATATGAACCCATGTTTCCTTTCCATATTTTTATATCCCATACTGAGCTTTTCATGCTCATCCCAAGTTTTTTTGAAATGTTTTTCACAGGTCAAGGGAATGGTACATGATATGATGATAGTGTCAAGGAAGTGTCAAGAAAGAATCCATGTTTTATTTTACATATGTTTCCATTGATGGGAAATAAGAATACTATCTTTATGTAACCACTTTGTTTATATGTGGAATGTAATGCAAGTTTTATGATCTAATTCTCTAAAACTCTAAACCTGAAAAGATCCTCAATGTGTAATCTTGTAATAACTCAAGATTAAGTAAGGTTTAAGGATAGGGCCTTATAGATCTTCTCTAATTAAATTCATCTGATGTGTGGAAATTATGATTTATGAGGCTAAAATGAGCATTTATTACAAGGTTATATTTTCCCAAAAGTTCACTTTAGTCATTAAAAATAAAAAACTTTCAATATTGAATTTTATAACATGTATGAAATAAGAAACATGAAATAAACTTCAAAAAAATTTATCAGTCACTTGTAGCACTATAAAAGTTTACATTTAAACATAAAACCCATTATCTTGTCCCATAATCACCTCCATTTAATTTCACAAACCTTGAATATCTATAGTGCATGTGAAAAATTCTATTTTCTCTTATTAAATTTTTTATCAAAAAACATGTGACTACATTGAAAAATAAATTCAATCACCATTATTATAAATATTAATAAAATATTTTTAAATACTTTTAATTTTGAATTATTACACATGGACGTTCACCTACCTCCATTCGTGGGTCTCAATTAATCATATAATCGTGTTCATTTGAATAGGTGGAACTTGTGTATACACATGGTGTGCGACAATTTATGTCCCTGTCTTAATAGAAGCATGTCTAACCCCCAACCCTAGAGTGGAGTCCATCAATCCATCATGTCTCCTAGGGACATACGGCTAGTCATAAATATGACTACCACCTATGAACACATTATTTGGAATACAATCTCTTTATATATTTATATCTCATAATGAGGGATGGATAATGTTTTCCCATTATTTAGATTCATTATATATTTCAGGACCTTACTAGGCATACTTTACATCTATTATTGTTTCCATTGATTTAATGATGTTAATACCATCCCAGTGAAGCTAAGACGATGAGATATCTCTTACATAACTTTGATTAATCAAATTATATCTTTATTATTCAACCAATTATGATCCAAACACAAGATACCTCCCATGGGGTTCAATGTCATAGTTTTTTCTTGCACCAATGCACATTTTCAAGTGGTATAAATTGATAATGATCACTAATATGGAGAAATGTACACATGTTTAATGATTGGAAAAACTAATGAAAACTGTAACATGTGGTGTTCCTATCACCATGATATTCCACAGGATCTAATCTACACAACCTCATAGAGAATGAAATTAATCCGATGATGTCTCAATTCTTATGATCCCCCAACAAATGTTAATTTGTCATTATCTATGTCTCATCATAATGATTTATATAGACCATTAGAACTAATTATTAATATTACTTTCATTGTATTAGGGTGTTCTCATTATATATTGGAACTACTATAACTTTTTTAAACGGCACAGAATCTAATGAAATTAACTAAACATGTGCATTTTTATCTTTTTATTACTTTTTAATATTACACTATGATTTCTCACATAATAAATACACATTCAAAAATAAATAAACCATGACTATGAGAAAATGAAAAAATAATGGTGTGATACAGCGTTGTTAACTATTTGTTATTCCATTGAGTGTATAATGGATTAACTAACACCCTATGGGTATTTATATTGTCAATAAGTTACCTGAATTGTTGCCCAAAACACTGTTCATTTCTTTTGTTTAGTCTATGATGTCGCTCGACCTAAAAATCTTTATCATGAACTCCCCCATCCTTACAAAGTACATACACATGCATGTGATAAAAACTCAAGATGTGAAATTACATTATATCATAGAAATGTTGTCATTCATAAACTTATACAAATTAATGGTGGAGGGACTATGTGAAAAAAATAAAAATAAAATTGTTAATATATTTTAAAAAAACACAGAAGTTATATGTAAATTAAATAAATAATAAACCAGACATGCACATATTGTTATCAGCTCATGATCATTTAACCAGAGATTATATTTTATAAGGAAAAGATTGTTTTATAAATTAAAACATGAAGATATATTTTATGTGTTAACTTGAATTAAGTTTTTTTATTGATATGTACAATATTACCCAAAATATATTTATTTAATCTAATCCAATAAAATTAAATTTGTTAAATTTTTTAATAATTTTTTATATCCATTTTTTCTTAAATAGGATCCCTAGAAATTCAATTAGGTCTAGTGATAGGTAGAGTTGGTCAGAAAAAGACTCTATTGGTCTATAAAATATTTATTTTGGATGTCCTTTGAAGGTAAATAAATATATATTGAAATAATAATATAAATGGGAAACAATATTCAATAGGATATTTGTCCTTTTTTTTGAAACAAGCGTCCAATAGAAGCATTAAATACCCATCAATGAGAAGATTTTTCTTTTTAATTAAACAATATTCAATGGTTAGTCTTGTAAAATAATCTAAGGGAATCATTTTCATTTTAATTAAAAATATTTCATGAAATGCTTTCCCTTTTTTTGATTTTTGAAAAATAAATCATTCTTTCACAGCTAGCTTATTTTGCTAACCAAATACACCAATGAATTCTGGTATATCTAGATAACATGCAACATACTCACATATTTCTCTACAAAAATTTCTATCACTCTGATAGCAACTAAAATGACAAAAAAATAAAACATTAATTTTTATCACGTCTTTTATCAAGAAATCCTTGATCATTAATCATTCGTATCATAGAGATTAAAAAATAGATTGACGTACTATCAATTGCAATGAGACCTTATCAAAACCAGATTTTCCAATCATTGGAAAATAATTAATTTCAGTTTTTACATAAATATTTTCATGTTCTATAAGATTTCAATTGGTGTATCCCATGGTGTGGAAGAGGAATGAAAAACACCCTATTTAAAATTTTGATTTTAGATTCATGTTAATTGAACTGGATAAAAAAACCTTTCCTAAATTTCATAAATAAATTTTTTTAATTACATTTAAATAGAAAAAAAAATTAAAATCCAAAGTAAGTGCAATTATTGTGTTGTTTATTAGAATTCATCGCAAATGTTCTCTCCACAGTAAATATTTCAATGTAGAGATTCTCTACGATAGGAACCATTTAGATTATCTGAATGTTATTCATATCTTATGTATTATTGATCAACATTTATATGGTGATTTCTTAATATATCTATGGTCGTTATGAAGTATCATCTATCTTATGAAGCACATAGACATATTTGAGAAGGGAAGACTAATCTGACCTTGTTAATCTTTAATAATCTCTCTAAGGACATTAGTTGATAAAAAATAAGTGATTATCAAAAAAAATTCCCAATTGTGTAGTTTCCTATTCATGATGAAACAAATTAGAGTTTACAAAAGGGTTATACTTTCAAAAAATTTACTTATGTCTCTAGAAATTAACAAACTTCATGTTTGACTTTTTTTCTCATGTAAGAATTAATAAACTTGTAATAAATGATTTTTTAATACCTATTAACCTTGTATAGTGATATGTAATGAAATAATAATCATTAAATAGAACATGAATCACAAAAAATTAATTTAATTAACATTTAATATTGTAATTTTCTTTAGAAAATTATAATTTATTATATTCACTTTTCTGAACAAACATCCTATAAAAAAATTAAATATAAAATATAAAATCTTTATTCTAATCATTACAAATAAAATTGAGGTTGTTTACTTATGGTTTATCCGACTTGAGAATTCATCGACCTGTGAAAATGGGGCCCACTTCATCATAAATTCAAATTCATTATAATATGAGTATCTTTTTGATACACTTCTTGTGGGACCATATTTGTCTTTATCTAAATTGCAGTGACTCTAACCAACAATGGGAAGATCCATGAAATCTTTCATTTCCTCTAACTATATAAGGAATTTCATAGTTATTAATGAATTCTATGAACACATTATATATATATAATCAATTTTTTTCATATGATATATCATAAATAATAATTCATACATATGTTATAATCCGATTATTTCTTTATATATTTTGTGATCATTCAGTATAGAATTACATTCTTTTACCATATTTAGGGTTTTAATGAAAGTACTACCATCCTGGCCAACTATATAAGGACCCGACCTTATTGTATCACATAATATTGAATTTTAGTCAGGAACTCACATACATTAATAATGTAGATCTTTTCAAATTTAGAGTTTTAGAGAATTGGGATAGAATATGTAGGTAACATTCCATGTTCATATAGAGAAGATATTATATAAATAGTATCATTTTCTTCCATAATAAAAGAATTTTCAAAGAAATCTTGTTTTCTTTTAAAAATCATTATAAAATTTTACATGCCTTACTTATGTGTCTTACACATCCTTATAACATTTTCAATTCATTTAGAAACCCTGGATGAGCACACAAAAAAATAGTAAGGGATACAAAAATAATGAAATAAAACATTAATCCACGAATACTTGTAACCCATGAAATCATTTTCAAAACTAAAAGATAGGATTCTAAACCATATAAACATACCTTGTGAAACTTGAGAATCCAATGAGATATGATAAAAACATATATAACATGAATTTATTATTAAAATAATCTTGTTATATTTCTTACATAATCTTGTAACCCTCCCAGCTACCTTATAATTTGAAACCCTCATGGAACCATACAATTTGTGTAACCATCGCTGTTACAATTGAAGTAACCATACAGTTGTCCTCCAACATACACATAAAAAATTAATTGGAGGGAGATATATGTCCCACCCTTAATCATAAACAATTACCAATAATTATAACATAATCATCCAATATGAATAATTGCATAAAAATATTGATTTTGAATTTTGTAAAACAGAATTTTAATAGAGGATTTTAAATGAAAATCCCCAAAAGAAATATCATATAATTCAAGTGATACCTAATATGTGGGATTTAATATTTATATAAATTGTAAATACACAAAATTAAGCATAATATAAACAAAACCCTTCACACAATCAATTTTAATACCAAATATATAACGAAGTATAAGGTTAACCCAAAGAAAACAAAACAGGTTAAGAATTCAATTAGCTCAGGTTTTTCTTACATAAAACATGTTTAAACATCCTTAATAATGGTTAAAGGTGTTTTAATAACATCTTATATAATCATAGTTTTGTTTATAATACCTTAAATGATCATTTCATAACATCGTTTCACCCTTTAATTATTATTATTTTGTTCCTTCAATTGTTTTGGGTGCGTTCTTTACCTGATTTCCATGGCAGGTTTGTATTTGAATTTTGTGTTGTATTGAAATGAAATTATAGAAGAAGAAATAAATGGTATTTATATATTTAAATAATACATAATGATATAATAAATCATTTTTATCATATATGATTATGGTTTATTAAAGAAAACATTAATGATGTTTCTTTAGATCAATTTTGGCAGTTCCTCGATAATTATGAATTTGTTTCATTATATTAAATAATGAAATGAATAAAATTTAATACTAGAACATATATGAGGTTAAATAATACAAATTACATTATTTTTCAACCATTAAAATGGTTTTACAAATATTTTGTGAGGATGTAAAGGAAATTTCAAACACAACACCCATGATTTTATTATAACGATAGATCTCAAATGATATTTTTATAAGAGGGGTAGGGGGAAGAGGGATGATGAATATTTTACATGAACATGATAAAATAAATAATATAAATTATTATGGATATTTAATAACTATAGGATAAGTGGACATGAAGAGAGTCTATGAAAATTAAGTAATTGGAACAAAAACACATAAAAAGGAAGTGGATTCTTACATCTTGAACTCTTCTCGTTGAGATCCTCCTTAAGGCCTTTGGTTTTGCCCATTTGGTGAAACCATAAGCCCTAGGGTGTGGGGAAGATCTTTGGGGTGGGTATTTTCCAGAACTTAGACAATGATCAAGTCTTGAGAGGAGTGAGAGGAAGATGGAAATAAGGGTCGTATTTATGCCTGGGAGATAAGGGATTTTAATTTTTTTTAATCCTTATTATAATATTTTTTTCCAAGACAATCAATAGTCTTCATTATTATGATACAAATAGTGAGTAGATCATGTGAGTTCGAAAAAATTGTCCTTACGTTAGTTATGATGTCATAACTATTGTATCTATCTTTTAATTTGAATATACGGTATTTTACCATATTTCACTATTCATAAAAAATTCACCAATTTCATAAAAATACCAAAAATACACCCAAATCATTTTTTAACTTATAGAATTAAAAAATTAAATCCATTTTTTGAAAATTATTTTTTAAATATTATTAATTAAATTTTTAAATAAAATCATAATTTATTCTAAAATAACAAATTTAAGTTAATAACTCAATTTTTAACACCATGACAAAATTAATCAAAATATCATTATCTTATAACCATAAGAAGATAAAATAATTTTAAAATTTACTATTCATTATGATTATATTACTATTCATGTTAAAATTCAAAATTTAATGTTACTATTCACCAAAAAACGAGTTGGTTCTATCAAACTCCAAATAACTTTCTGGTCGCAGCTGTAGATAACCATTTCTTGAAATTAAAATCATAAAATCAAAATAATTATGTTTAAAGGATAGTTATAATTATCTACATAAATAAATGTTTTATGAATTTCAATTTATTTTTTCAAAACCTTGGGGTGCTACATTATCCCAACCATCTGGAAAAAGCACCCTCACAATTTTATTTACTTATTATATAGATGAGGGTATCATTTCATCATATCATATTTATATTCCCATGTTACTTCTTCAACAATGTTATTATTCCACAAAACATTTACCTGGATGATTATATTATTCTTCAATAGTTGTTCCCTTCGATTGAGAATCTCAACTACTTTATCCTCTTAAGAAAGGTTCTCTTCCAGCTGAAGTACTTCTGGGCTCAAAACATGAGATAAATCTAGAACATACTTTCTCAACCTCAAAACATGAAAAACATTATGTTCCTGATATAAACTTGGAGGAAAAGCAACTCAATAGGTGACCGGTCCTACATTCTCTAAAATTTCATTATCCCCATTGAACTGTGGACTTAGCTTTCCTTTCATAGAAAAACACATAACACTTTTTCATGCTGAGATTATAAGAAAAAATTGATCACCTACTAAAAAATTTGTATTTCCTCCGGTTATATACATAACGTTTCTACCTTATCTAAGCTATCCTCATGTATTAGTGGATTATCTTCACTTTATCATCCATTTCCTCTTCTAATTCATGTCCATTCAACTTTAATTCCCCAACATTTTCCCAAAAAGTGGGAGTTCTACACTTCTTCCCATACAATTCCTCAAAATGTGCCATCTATATACTGGAATGAAAACTATAATTTTAAGAAAACTAAACTAATGAAATATTATGATCTAATGTTCCTTGTATATAAATTGAACAAGCTCGAATCATATCCCTTAAAGTCTGAATCAGTTTCTCTGACTTTTGATCTGATTGCGAAAGAAAGGTTGTATTGAAATTTAATTCTATGCCCAGTGAATTTTGAAGGACCTTCCAAAAGACAAAAGTTAACATAAGATACCAGTCATATACAATGGAAAATGAAACTCCATGTAACATGAAAATGTCATCATGGTACTATAGATAAATCTGATCTAATGACATTTTATCTCAACTAGAAAGGAAATGTTCAAATTATTTCAGCCAATAAACAACAACCCTAATCACACTACTACCTTGACAAGTCTTAGGTTGTCCCACTAAAAAATCCATGGATACATTCTCTCATTTCCACTATAGCACTGGAAAAGGATGAATCATCCCCTTGGGTAACTACTACTCATCATTAACAGATTGACATGGCAATCATTTCACTGTAAATTATGAAATATCTCTTTTCATTAAATCCCACCAATAATTCTAATGAAGGTCCGTGTACGTCTTAGTACTTCCAGGATGAACAGAAAATGAAGAACTATGAGCTTCACACAACAAATTATTCTTCAATTGGAAATCACAAGGCAGACACAAACTTTAACAAAATCTTAAAACACGATCTTTATCAAGGTTAAATTCTTGAAACATACCAATTTTAACCAATTCAATCTTTTTCTATAACTCATGGTTTTCCTTCTGTGCTTCTTAACTCCTCTTGATAATGATGAAAAAACTAAAACCTAGAATAAAATAGAGGTATTTTCTATACTAATAACTTCTAATCCAAAATTCATCAAATCATTAATCAAAGGGATCATGTTCTAATAATAACATGGTTAATGATGCATGATGTTTTTGACTCAAGGAATCTACCACTTTGGATGCTTTTCTCGTATGGTAATTGATCATGAAATCACAATCATTTATCAGTTAAAGCCATCATATCTTCCTCATTTTATGTTCCTTCTGAGTGAATATATATACTTCATAATTTTATGGTTAGTTTATATTTGACATTTGGCTCTGTATAAATGATGCTTCCAAATTTTTAAATCAAAAACCACATCTCCCAATTCCTAATCATGTGTGGGATAATTTTGCTCATGAGGTTTTAGTTTTATTGAAGCATAAACAATTACCTAATCATTATACATTAGAACACAACTAGGTCCCTTCATGGAAACATCTCAGTAGATTAAAAACTCAATATTTTAGGAAGGAAATGATTAAACTAGAGCATTCTCCAATATCATTTTCAGTTAAAAGAACAAACATCATATTCGTCTATCCAAATAAATTTAACCCCTTTTTGTTAACATAGTTAAAGGATTGATAACCATGCATTGTTTTTAACAAACCATCATAAATAACCAGAAAATCCAATAAAAATATGAATTTATGTATCTTTTTTATGTCGTGTCCTTTCATAAAAAACTTTTGTTTTGGTAGGATCAATTTTTATTTAATCCTTATTTATAATGTACCCATGAAAATAAATCTATTGCAAGAGAAAATGGAACTTGTTGAATTTTCTATAAAATTTCATTTCCTTTATGATTTGAAAAACAACCCTTATATGTTTTTAATAATCCTCTTTACTCTTAGAAAATAATAGAATGTAATTAATAAACACAACCACAAAAAAATTCAAGAACTCATGAAATATTCCACTCTTAAGATTCAAGAATATAAAAACTTCATTAGTTAACCCAAATGGTTGAATAAAATTACTAATGCCCATTTATAGTATGAAAATATGTTTTTAGGATGTAATCCACTATCACCTTTAGCTGATGGTATCCAAATATCTAGTCAATCTGGGAAAAGTACTGAGTACCCTAGAGCTGATCAAACAAGTAATCACTATGTGGCCAAGGAAACATGTTTTTAACAGTGATGTTATTCAATGATCTATAATAAATTCAAAGTCTCATGCAGCCATATTTCGTTTTGACTAGAAATACAGGAGCACCCAATGTGAAAGTTCTAGTATAATCAAATCCTTTATCAAGAAACTCATGCAACAGATTTTTCAATTCAATATATTCTATTTGAGCCATTCATTATGGTGGTATTTGAATTAGATTATAATCAAGAACTAATTCAATTCTGAATTCGAATTCCCAATCAGGTATGAGACTATGTAACTCACCAGGAAAAACATCAAGTTATTCATTTACTACTGGAATATCATTAATCTGTAAAATCCCCTCATTTTCAGCAATTTGTGAAAGATAAATTTAATATCCATCATTCAAATTTATCTCAAATTTCTGATATGTTATCAATTGTATGAGATTGTTCTAGTATACAAACTGAAACACATTCTAAAAAACACCATCTTTATCTCTACAATGAATCATATAATGATGAATAGAAATCCAATACATTCTCGGAATAACTCCAAATTTTACGAAGAAAAAAACAATAGGGTTTTCAACTAAAGTCTTTCAACAAACCATAATAGAAATAATGGAATGTGTAGACCGTTATAAAAAACATTATCAATATATGAGTAAAAAAACAAGGTACCTAATGAAACTGCATTGGATGGCCTGATATCTACTAACGTAGTCATTAAGAATCTCACTACATCATTCTTCTTATATTATGGATTCTTTGCATCAATCAAATCTTTCTATGGGTAGGAATTTGCATAATGACCCATCTCTCCTGATTTAAAAAACATAACAGTTTTCTTATCAGGATTAGTATTAGGACAATTTTCATAACAATATCGGGCCATATTTCCAATATTATCACATAAAAAAATTCCTAGTTTTGGTAAGGCATTCTTAAAGGGCTTTTTCCACACTTTTTACAAACTGGAAACTGGAATTTCATAACATCAGTTTTATTTGGACGACTCTTACCCATAACTTTCCATCTGGGCCTCCTCTTCTCCTTGATTTCAATGTGCATGTGATCATTAGTAAACTTTATATCTACCCTATAATCACCTAAAAGAAGTTTAAAATAACTTTTTAATTCATGTGAGGCCAATTCCATTCGATACCTTTTCATTAATATTCAGTAAAAGAAGTTGATATTTCTATCTTGATCCAAAACAAGATTTATAGAATACCTCGCCTATCGGGTGAAGCTTCCTTCAAACACAGAAACTAAATCTTCATTATTTTCCTTCAATTCAAGGAACTACTTCTCCATCCTAAGACACAACACATTTGAATAATATTTTTCGAGTAAAAGACATTTAAATTCATCCCACTCAGAGGCATAAATATCCACTCTATCCTTGATATTATTGACCATTGAGAAATACTGATATGCATAACCTTCAAAATTTTAATCATAAGGACATATCTTATGATTATTTGAATAGACTATATCATCAATTTTTTTTCAATGGCCTTAATCCATCCTTCAGCTGCTATGGGGTCAGAAGATCCATTGAAAGAAGGAGGGTGTTGTCTCATAAAATGGTCCACATTCATCAATTTGATTTTTTTAACTCTAGTTATCCCCTTTAATGGATTCCACCACCATTTATTTCCATCATTAGTTGATCCATTACTATAACAAACAGCTCATTTCCAATCACTATCGTTCTATACTACAGATTCAGAAGGATATTGTTATGTCAGGGCCTCTCCTCTTCAACTTCCCTATTTCTTTTGTGAGAAACAATTCTAAATAGAGATATATTAGTCGATGAAACATGGTAATATTTAACTGAAATATATTTTCAAATTAACCATAATTTTAAAATTGTTTATGGTATTCAAGTATCATCATCCTATCCCATAATGTTATCTGAACCATCCTATAATATAAACTATAAGGACCCAACTTTATTACATCACATAATCATGAGTTTTAGTCAATAACTCACTTACTTCCCTATTGAGGATCACATCATGTTTATATTTTTATATAATTGGGATATAATTCGTACATAAAATTCCACATTCATATAGAGATGATTAAAAAAACAATATCCATTTCTTCTAAAATATAAGAATTTTTAAATTAAACAAATTTTCTATGAAAAGTGTTCATAACATATAACTTTCCTTCCTTGTTTTTATTAAACAACCTTAAAACCTATGAAAATTATTTAAAAGCCTTGGATGAGAATAAAATTCTCAGAAAGGGACATAAAAATAAAGAAAGAAAACTTTAGTCCATGAATACATGTAATGTATGAAATCCTATTCAAGAATAGTCATACTTCTAACCAACTAAAAATACCTTTTAAAACATTGTATTTACATGAGATTTACACAAAACCAATAGAACATAATTATAACCATAATGTTATCTTGTATAATTAAATACATAGTCTTGTAACCCTCTCAACGTTCATATAATTTCTAACTCTCACAAATACCTTACAATTTGTGTAACCATCACAGTTACACTTGGAGTAACCATATGGAAGAAATACAACATACACATACCTAATACATTGGAGAGAGATATACATCCCACAATTCATCATAAAAATTTCCCATGAACTATATGAAAATAATAAAATATGAATAATTACCTAAGAATGTTTTTTGATATTTGATAAAAAGAATATTAAAACAGGATTTTAAAATAATATCCCCATAAATACATCGTATAATTCAACTGATACATAATAAGTTTGATGGAATAAGTATATCCATTATAAATACACATAATTATATAAAATATAAATAAAACTGATCACACAAAAAAATTTAATACCACATAAATAAAAAAGTAGAAGTTTTACACAAACCATAGAAATCGGGTTAATAAATCATTTACCTCGTGGTTTTCATACATCACACTTGTTTATAACTCCATTATAATTGTTAAATGAATGTTATTAGTATCTTAAAGAAACATATTATTGTTTATAATACCTTATATTTTTATTTTATAACATCATTTCACACTTCAATTATTATTATTTTCATTCTTCCATTGTGTTGTGTATGTTTGTTACATGATTTCAATGGCGAGTTTGTATTTGATTTTCTTGTCATATGGAAATGAAATTCCTTAACTCGAATTGAAATGTACTAATATGTTTACAAAATAACTAATGATACCATAAATCATTCTTTATAATATATGATGATGTATCATTATACAAAACATTAATGGTGTTTGTTTCGATCATTTTTTGTGGTTCCTCGATAATTATGAAAACGATTCCTTATATAAATTAATTTAATTCATCTAAGTTCATTCCAAAACATAAAAGAAGTTACATAATAAAAATTAATTTCTTTTCTATCCATCAAAACAATCTTAAAAATAAATATGGGTGATGTAAAGGAAATTGTAAACCCATCAACCATGATTTTTGTAAAACGACACATCTCGAATGACATTTTTATAAGAGGGGGGAGAGGAAAAAAATATGATGAATCATTTACATGAACATGATAAAATACAGAATATATAATATTATAGAGATTTCATACCTACTAAATTAGTGGATGGGAAGATATTATAAAAGAATAAAAGAATAGGAAAGAAAACACATGAAAAAGGAAGAGGATCCATACCTCTTGATCTATTCTCTTTGAGATCCTCTTTAAGGCCATTGGTTTTGGCCATTTGGTGAGACATGTAGCTCAAGGTTGTGGGGAAGATACTTGGTAAGGGGATATGGTATAACATGGTTAATTATCTAGGAACGAGAAGTGTGATAGGGAGAGGGGAAAAAGGGAGGTATTTATAGTGGAGGAGAAGAGGGATTTTAATTATTTTAATCATTATTATAATTTTTTTGTCCATGACTATGAACAGTATTCATTCATGAGATAAAAATAGTAAATAGAGCATGCGAGTTCAAAATATTTTTTCTGAAATTAGTCATTATTACATAAATAGTTTATTTAAATGATAATTTGAATATATGGTATTTTACCGTATTTCACTATTCACCAAAAAATCAATAATTTCAGAAAAATCCAAAAAATTTACCCAAACCATTTTTTGACATTTTGTAGTAAAAAATTAAATCAATTTTTAAAGAATTTTTTTAAAAATATTATTAATATAATTTTTAAATAATACTATAAATTATTAAAAAAAAATTTTAAAATCTACAAATAATTTTCTAACACCTGGAAAAATTAGTCAACTTCTCATTATTGTATAACCATATCAAAATAAAATAATAATAAAATTTACTATTCATTATAGTCATATTACTAGTCATAATACAATTCATAAGGGTATGTAACTATTCAAAAAAACAATTTGGTTCTATCAGACTCCAAATAACTTACTGATCACAACCATAGATTACCATTTATTGAAATTCAATTCATAGAAGTAGAAAAATTAAGTTTAAAGGTTACTCATAACTATCAAATTAAACAATATTTTATGAATTTAAATTTATTTTTTTAAAACCTTAGGGTGTTACAAACTAGTTCCCTTAGATAACTCTTCATCAATTTAGAAGCAACAAATTTTAACTTGATTATTCAACCAATTCCATCCAGCCAATGATTCTCCCAACCCAAGTAACCCTACCATACCATTAATGTAATGGTTTTTTCATAGCATCAATGTACATTTTCAAATGGAACAAATTGAAAATGATATCAAGTCAGGAGCCTAATATTCATTTTCATAGATAAGAACAACCAATGA
This sequence comes from Viscum album, assembly GCA_963277665.1. Lineage (NCBI taxonomy): Eukaryota > Viridiplantae > Streptophyta > Magnoliopsida > Santalales > Viscaceae > Viscum > Viscum album. Next base: position 1,180,485,877 of record OY728134.1, on the reverse strand, counting down.
AACATGAAGCATGTGATGTTCTTATTTGTCATCCAGTCCTCATGATCTCATCTAATCTATAACACCAGCTACAAATATCATGAGAATAAGTCTCAATGATTATGATCCCCTAGTACCTAATTATTAGACATCAACTATGTCCTTTCATGATGATGTATCTAGATTATAGGGAATATATATTTATTATTACATTCATAGTTTCTTGAGGTTCTCATTATCACATAAAACTACTATAAACTATTGATAAGACATGTAATTTAATGATATTAACTTGTAAACAGAGGACACTGATGTATCAACACTACACATGTATATATCAAACTATATACATGTAATGGTAATCAATGTAAATAAAATATTTGGGTATAAGAAACCCACTAACAAAAATAAATGTTCTAAAAATAAGCAAAATATTTATCCATAAAATGACATATTAATTAAAATATATCTTCACATAGGAATATCTATGAATTATTATATTTTATCCATGATCATTTCCTAATATAATCTCTAAAAAAATATATTTAAATCGGTTCTAATGGGTTATAAGTTATGCGAGAATCATCTAATGAAAATCCAATTGTAGATTCCATCTAGTTGTGTATTAAATGTCCCAATAATAATTCACTACATGATGATAGAGTCAATTTTCAACCAACATTTTTATTGGTGACTAGACCTTTGCTCATCTTTTCCACATCTTCATCCACCTGTTATTATCACAAAAGGTCCAAATTACTAAGAGCCCAAAAACTCTATATGCTTCCATAATTTAGTATGCTTCTCCATATATGGTCCCACCCATTGAGTTGTCAATAATATTATCCAATTATACTAATTTTAAAAAATAATGTATCATATACTATCTCATCCAATCCTGAAGGGATATCTATACATCTAAAATTATGATCAAATAATTTTTTAACCCTTTATAACCTTAATTAATATTAATTATCTAAAACTGTTAATATCAAAATCTATAAAGTTATATTAACCCTAATTTGATACAATTAATGATATCTTAGACCCATGATACTTGGATCAATTTTGAATAAACACTGTCATCACATCAAATAATTGAAAGGAAATGGGGAAACCCAATATTAACCATCCACTATTATAACAACATAAAATAATATTTAGTAAATCAAATCAAATGGATCATTTAGATATGAAAAATTAAAGTGTTCTTAAATACATTCAAATAAATAATCCCATATCTATCTCATCAGAAACGTATTTTTTGATCTACTTAAAAAATAATAATTTTAAAATTAGTCATCGACATTTTCCCCAAAATTCTCATCACATGATATTTTCTTGACATATAATGTGTAATACTAATCATAATAAATTGGGGAAATGAAAAACAAAAATATTATGCTCAAAAAATCAATAAGGGAAAACATATATAAGAAGATATCATAGAACAAACATGGAATGAATAATATGGATGGACAAAATTATTATCAAATAATTCCATATAATTTATCACATATGATTGAAACAGATCCATGGATGACATAATAATAAAAATAATCACATTTATCTCAACATTTGAATTAATGGTGATGGAATGTAAAATATTAGACATCATCATATTTTCAATCAAGTCTTCATTGAAGAAATTATTATATCCATCATAGTCATATAAAGGACATTATTACTCTCATCAAGGTCACAACCTAGCCATAATTCTATCTATAATGGTTATAAGAAAAAAATAATTCTTTAATTAGGTACGAATACACAAAATACAGCAAAATGTTCCTCATTAGACAAACTAATGTATTTAGGGGCTATATAAAAATGGGCCCCACCTATCACTTATTATTTTCCAATGCATTCTCCATATGAAGGATATGAATATTAACATAATGAATGATCAATGTTCCTTTCCAATTTTTAAAAATACATATTGAGATAAAAATATATTGAATTTAAATAATTTTCATGATAATAAATAAAAATAAGGCATACTTATAAAAAAAAGACTCATTATTAAAAAACACATAATCAAATTATCAGTGTGGTTGATAAGCATCTATATTTTATTAACATGTATAAAAATTTTCAATATTTCAGGAATCAATAAATATAGTATATTTATATGTAAGAATCATTAAAATATCACTATATTTAGTAATTTGATATGATTATGTAAATAAAATTCACAATCAATCAATTTATGTATATCTAGGTGAATTACCTTCAATCATTATAGTGAAATATAATATAACCACACAGTAAAGGAGTTATAAGAAAAAACATTCTAATGAAAAACGATGATTTGAAAAGATATAGGAAGTAATATATTTCTGAAAATATAATCCTCCAAAGAAAAATAGAGTGATGGGATTTTGATAAAAATACATTTCCAATAAATTAACCTCAATAATGAATAATTGGACAACAATGATTTTTCATATTGAGATAAATTGGGATACAAATACCTTAATAGTAATAGTATTATAATAATAAAAAATAGGAATATTATGATATTAAAATAAAATGAAGGGTTTTATACTCATTATACATTATTGATATTGGGAATTGAATACAATATTAAAAGAATATTAATTTTTCATTATCAAATATGTTTTATGGAATGTCAATAAATCCCAATAACAACTACAGATTTAAAAAAATCTGAATAAAAAACTATTGAAAAAAATAATTCTATTTTGAATATTAAATATCATGAATAACAAAATAGTCTTCACATAAAATATCAAACTAGAAATAATAAAATCATATAATAAAAAAATGTTTGTAATATAAACACATCTCGTGGAATTCCAATTTGGGTCAAATAAAAACATACAATAAAGGTAATGTAAGAATCTAACGAACATAAGAGAGTTTCCATGACATGGGAATTCGAATATAATTAATTTAAATATATTGGTTATACATGAAGAAAATATGGCAGTGAATACACCCTGTAGAAAAAATTATGGTATGAACTTTTAAACCAAAATCATATAATGGAAAATATATTCAAATAAACCTTATAAACCTGGTATCCATTGAATCGAAATATTTTTATAGAAAGAACATGATATTTCCTTTATACACCAATGAATTACTTTAATATTGTAAAATAAATCCCTTATGAAATAATAAAACTATATCAATGACTATATGGAGAACCAAATGATATATTCCTCATGAAATTAATCATCACACAAATAACCCATTACAGTGAAGGTAATATATGAATGAAAAGAATATAAGAGGGTTTAATTGAAATAGACATTAAAATATCATGAAATGAAAAATATTTATTAAAATTTATCTATATGGTGTATTAAATAAACCATATGTAATAAATAATTGTGCACAATATCAAACATGTCTTGTGTAATTGAATACAAATTCAATCACCTCTTATGACTATAGAAACATTCTAATAAAGACCATTGTAAGGATAGAATATCTAATAGAAAATTAAATATCATGAATAATAATATTTTAGTGATTAAAAATATCAAATTACAATTATATGAAACATAAAATACAATAAATGGGGTAAAATAAAAACATATCTCAAGGAATGGAAATTTGAGATGAAAACCCCCTAGCTGTAATTTATAACATCCATTGTAGTTTTTGATTCTCTTATAAAAAACTATATTAATCAAATATTTCAAATCATTACAAATATGTTTATAATTTTAATTAACTAACATTTAATTATTTTCTAATGTATAGTTTTTATTTTTATAATATTTTCAATATCATTTGTGATTATTCTTAATTATTGTGAACAATAACTCAATTTTTCTACTTTATTCGTTAATTTTTTATCATTATTGTATCACAAAATTCAGTAGAATTAGTTTTTAAAGATATATTATAATTTAATAATGTATTTACATAATATTTCTTTTCATAGTTGTTGTAGAAATAATTGGTTCATAATATGTATCGATTATATTTAAAAAATGGATGGTAGTATCTTGATTGATGATTTTATCATTGATGTTACCATTTAAGAACAAAAAAATAATTATAATAAACTTATTTATATAACACATCATTATTAAATATACTTTTCTATTAATAAATTATATTATTTTATATAATTGTTTTTGGATATGTATCATATTTTTATAAATTTTAATAAATAATAAATAACCCTAGGAAAAAATGAGATATGTTACTTAATGTTGGTGTTAATATACATAATAAAAGGTAAAATTTTATTTTATAAATGAATGATAGTGAAGAAATTTGGATTTTAATTTGTATTACAACAATATAAATTATATTATATATGTCACATTAATTCTTCAAGTTCATAATTAAAAACATTGAGGGGAGACATTGCTGAAAAAAGAAGATTTCACTTCGTAGTGGTGGCTATCTGCACAAACCCATGATCAGTGTTATTTTTTTATCATGGAGGGGAAGAATTAAATAATGTTTTTTCGATTAAAATAATAACAAATTATAATTCTAATGAATATGATATTATTATTTTACTATAGTTATGATATGTATTGAATTTAATGATTAAGAAGAAATTGTTAAGGAATAAGTAACACTCACATTGGGACATTCTAAATTATCTTAAAGTACCCTTTGTAAGGTTGATATTAGGATAAATAATTGATATCATAGGACTATTAACATGGATAAGTATTATGGGGTGAAAGCATGAAATATATTTTGGATGGAATTAAATGGAATAACGATTAAATATAGGTGTGTAATTGTTACACTTTTATACATGAAGTGAATAAAAATTATGGGAGTACCACTTACATTTCAATAATTGTTTACCAAAATTCAATGCTAAATGGATCTGAAGTTGGAAAAAATTAATTTTTGGGCAACCTATGGTTTATGAATCATCCATCATTCATTTTGACAAGTGTTCTGAACATGCCTCGAACAATTTTATGTTAGATTTTCCACTTATACAAAAAAATTTGTGTTGTCAATGGTGATAAAGTTTTACCTATGAAATTAAATATTAATGAATAAATGTAAAGTTGAAATTATAAAATAATTTGGACAGAATAATTCTAAATATTATTATGAGATCTGGATCTTTTTTGGAGATATCTAAAGATCATTTTAATGATATTGTTTTTATGTTTTTTGATTTTACAGTGTGTGAGTAATGTATTATGTTCCCTTGGGTGAACTTTGGATGTTGGGGGGGGGATATGTATGGTGGTTCTCGGTTTTCCCAAGCTGTGCTCCCTACCCCAACAAACCATGAAACACCTGATAGAGAAGTAATTCATGGTTCGTGCATGTTTTTTTAAAACTGTTCACCTTATTAAGAGTAACCATTCCCCCCATAGGAGGGGCACATATTTTGGGTGTCTGGATTGCGAAAACATGCTCATTGAATTAATTCCCCTGAAAATTTGTTTTAAATTTTTTGAAAGACCTTCCTTTACCCTGATTCTTCCCTACTTCACCCTAAAGGTTTTACCTCATTTTTTGATACTTCCAAACAAATTCCATGGGCTTATTAACATTCTTCCTAATGAATAAATTACAGTATTTAAAAATCTTAACCACATCTGGTAGGAGATTCCCACCATGATGTGTTTCCTCCCACTATCTTGTATTTATTCCATATTTTGATGAAATCTTTTCCTCCGATTACAATGGTTTAAAAATAAGATTTATTAGATGTTGATATTTTCAATATTTTATCTATATTTTGGTAAATGATCCTAGTATTCATTATGTTCTTCATTGTTCCTCTTCAATTGGGGATTCTGCTGGTGAACGCTCATCAATCTCATAGAGGTGGGGGCCTAAATTGAAATTCTCATAGTCAAAATTTAATTATGTGTTTGTAATTATTCCATTTATTTTTTTTTTGAAATTTCATTTTTAAATTATTTTTATTTATCGCAATTTTTAGGTAATAATTGAATGGGTTATATTTTTATAAAATTTTAATTTGGCTGAATTTGAATAATTATTTTATTAGTTAATTAATGGAATTATTTTATCATGGAAATTATGGGAAATAGGAATTTTGGAATATTTTATTTAAATTAGTTTGTATAATAGGTTAATTATTGATATATAGAATTGATTGATAAAAAGAATAAAGGTATATTTTGATTAAACATGAAGGGTTTTTGTGTAATGTGAATAAATGTTAATAAATGGTTTAATTATGAATTTCTCATATTATTACATTTGAATAATGTACTGAGTTATGATTGAACTGAAAATAACAATGTTAAGAAATTTTGATAAGAAGGTTAATTTTGATTAACTTTATTATATGAGGAATGTGTTATATTTTTTGATTGACTGACAAATGAGTTTAGGGACATAGAATAATGCTTTAAATACCCATGGTGTCCTCACCATAGATTTTTAGGATTTAATTCATTCATGTGATAATGATTATGGGACACAGACTATTTCTTTGAAATCCCACTTTTGTAATTGAGTGATAGTGAGTATGGGACATAGATTGATGCTAAAAAATCCCCATTTTGTTATAGATAGATAATTGTGTTCTTGGACACAAACTACTACATAAAATACCCATTGGGTCCTAGAACTAGAGTTCTATGAAAAAAAATGCTGGAATTGGACAATGGTTACAATTAGTCATGATATTAATTGATATTAAATGAATAATAAAAGATCAGGTGATAATGAATATTTATTCTCTATTTGATATGTTATATCCCTTGGTGATAGTATAGGACTAGGTATGGTATAATGAAAATATTTATGAGTTGGGTTTCTTTGTGAATCTAGGAAATAATTCATTTAATTCAAGATTAATGATATCTAATAACTGTTTCATTGATGAATTATAGTTTATTAATTATAAAACTATATACAATGTTATTGGAAAAAATAGTTTTAGACACCATTGGTTCAGAACTAATGAGTTTTAATCATACCATACTCGGTAAACCTGATATGTACCCGAGTAAACTTCATGTTTATAGGAAAGGATAAAGGAAATATACCTATATTAGATGGATGAGTTTGGATGGATCATGGATGATAGAATAGGACAAGGTGCCCAGATCTTATAGGTATATTTAAGTGGCTTCATTTTTTGGGTATTGTTTATTGAAACATGACACGTATATTTCATGACATATATATTGTTTCTATTTAGATATTGTATTCGTATTTTTTTATCTTGTGCTACAAGTTTTATTTCATATACGGTTATTTACATTGGTTGTAATTTTTCTATTTATGCTGTTTTATTACTTTTATAAAGAGTGTAATGACTCCACGTGATTTATATTAGACCCTCTCTTCAAATGGGTAGCCTCTACCATTCGGGGAGGCACTCTTGAGGTCACGATACTATTTGTATTGGGAAACTAGAGTGTGTATGTTACATCCAAAGGTTTTGAAAATAAATATTGAATACATTTTTTAATCTACCCATTAAACACAACATTTCCTCTACTATGTTTTGAATTTCAAAAAACGGTCAAGTAGAATTGTGAGCAGTTAGTCATTTGGAGTCTGATAGAACAAACATGATTTTTGGTGAATAGTAACATACACATATGAATAGTAATATGACCCTTATAAATATGTAATAATGTCTTTATTTTATTTTTTTAATGTAATAAGATAATGAGATCTTAATTGTTTTTCCAATGTGCTATAAACTATTTATTCCATTAAAATTGCAATTTTTTGAATTAACTATTATTTTATTTAAAATTTTAATTAAAAATATTAATTAAAATATTTTTTAAATATGGTGTTCATTTTTGGAATCTACATGTCATGAAATGGTTCAGGTGAATTTTCGGGGTTTTTTTCTAAAATACATGAATTTTTTATGAATAGTAAAAAATAAAGTTTCCAGTTTTTGGTATATTTGATTAAATCATAATGATGTAATAATTAATAAAATATTTTGGTCAACATGTTCATAGTATAATAATATATTAGGTGTACCATGTTCCTAATACAATGGGCAAGCCCATGGTTTTACAAAAAAACCAAAAATGAGGTGTCTTTTAAAATTAATAAAAATTTATCTCTTTTTCTATAAATACCCACTCATAGATTAGTTTTCATTCGTTAAAAATACCTCATAATAGAATATATGGTGGTTTTACCTCCATATGAGTCCTCCCAAGTTTTAATTAATCCCTCAAGGTCTCAACCATCAAGTTATAGGAGTTATTCTAAAATGTAAGGGAACCTTTCGCCCTCCTCTTTTAGTCAACATATATTTTTATGTTATCTCTTTAATTTCCCATTATACTTTTTAGGGGTTTGATATTATGTATTTATATTACTTGTTTTATCTAAATATTTTTATATACCCTTTTATCTCAAAAATGATTTTTATGAAATTTTATGCGACGCTGTTAGTCTACCGAATTTTCATAAAATATCTCCCAACTTTTATTTTATTTTCAAGTTCATGCCTTTTATTTTTCTACCCTTACCTCCTCTATAAAAATTAACATGATAAATATGGTATCATCTAAATACATTAATTATATAATTTTAATTTATTTAAAATCATTAATATTCTTATTCCCCCCCTTTTATTTTTATAAATGAAATCAATGACTATGAGGTTCCAATTTATAACCTTCGTGGATGAAGAAGTTTTGTTTTTTAATTTCTCATTCATTAGTAGTCATGATGCCATTTATATGGTTGGACCAGACTATAATATATGTTTTATAACCTAATTAATATTCAAAAACCCCATATTTTTACATATTATTAATTTATACGACCAAACTAGTTCATAATAATCCAAATACCGCCAAATAATCAAAGTGGTTTTCATCTAATAATTCATACTCAGTCCTTGTATCCAAATGATAGAAATTACCATTAAGAATTACGTATGTTCATAAGTAATATGTAATTTAAATTATTTATAATTATAACCATCACACATGAACTCTATTACTTAAAAACATGTGACCGAATTATGAAAATCAAGAAAACAAACACTCTGGAACGACAGATTTCAATATAATAACTTATCAATAAGAACAAAAATGAACTAAAAATATTTATTATAAACTAAATACATCTCTATTAGGTTGTTAAATAAGTTATTAATTTGTCTAATTTTATATTCTAGGACCTTAAGTTCAGTATTGGAACACATTCAGACTTAAGGTAAGTGTTTTCCACCAGAACATCCATTTTCATTTCGGTTACATTCATTGTCAAATTACCTCAATTAAATTATTATAAATTATTATTAAATCATCATAAATTATATGTCAGTATTAAATATTTTTACTCCAACTATAATCTTTCATTATTTTACAGATATTTACATGTTTTAAAAGAAACATTCAAAACTATTTCCAAAATACATGCCCGATTCAAAGGAATTTCTCAAATTCTTATCTATTTTCAAGGGCACTCTATAATATGTTTTTAGAAACCATTATATTAATAAGATCACGAATTTTGTTATGAAAATAATATATTACTTCATTTCGGGTTTCATACAAATAATTTTCCAAATTAACTATTCTTTTCAAAACAAAAGACTATTTTTCTCATGAATTACTTAATGGTTTTTTAAAAGTATTTTCTTATGTTACAAAACAATTTTTGATTCTTATGTATTATTGGGATTAATAAATTATTATTTCATCTACCATATTTAATATTATGGTTTATTAATAGATTTATCGTTTATTTTATGTCTTGAAACAATTCACCATATTACTTTGAATGGTTAGTGTTTATTTTTAATTATTGGGGAAAGATAGATACATTTCATATGTTAGTTTCAATATGAATGGATATGTTGATTATGTTTATCCACAATCATATGACTAATGCATTAGACTTATTACGTGAGGGATGGGGCTCGATATATCCCCTCGATGCATCGGTAGGTCTCATGAGACAAATAGACGTGCAATTGGGAGGGGCCTTTCCCAATGTGATATATGGGTTTGGACAAAGCCTTAACCATATTCCGATGAATTGGATGAGGCCTTGAAAGAATGTTTTGGAATGTACAACATATGAAATTTCTCTATTATGAAGCTATTAATTAAATTTTCAAGTTTTTAGTCGACTATTACAAAACCTATTATTATGTTTTATTATGAAATTATTTACTCAGCTCATATTCCTTCCATAATGTGTTCACATTTATTATTTGTGAATGCGCGTGTCTTCAATTATTCAACATGACTAATGTTTATGTTTATGATATATTATACTATATTTCTTACCATGACTGAGAATTTGAGCTCACCCCTTTTCTTATGTTTCATTTCCCAGGATATGAAGAAGTTAGTTATGAGTTACTTATAGGAAAAATCTAGGAGGATTGAATGTTTCTAATGGAACAAATCAGTATTTTCTTTCCCATCATGATGTAATTTTAAACTTATATATATGTATATATTTTCTTCAAATGATACTAAACTAATTGGTCTATAGGGATACATATTACTTATTTATAACCCAATGTAATAAAATAAGGCACTAGCTCCGGGAAACTGGGGTCGGGTCCTTAGAGTTGGTAAGAGAGGAACATTAGTAGGAGACCTAGAAAATAGATTTAGAAAACATTGATTAGATAAAAAATCACTAATATAGTCTTTGATGATAAGGATACAAGAACATCCTGATATTTTGGTAAGGAATAGATTATGTGTATCATTCTAGAAAATACATCCCTATCATGATACAAACAATTAGAGGTTGCTATGGAATAGATGTACCAAGGAGTGAATGCTCCGACAAAGAGTTTTGGTCATGACTTGGGGTATCCCGCTACACAACAACAGTCCTTGCTGCCCTCTTGGTATTGACACTCTTGAGGGATATGTTTATAATAATTCACATTTTCTTTACAAGTCATTATGAAAGTTTTAGATGTAAATTTTTCCTCAATGAAACCATTTATGTGGTTATGGGGTTATCCATGTGTAGGATTTCAATTTATGATAAGTATTTTGATCCGTTAAGATTATACATTGTGATTCATAAACTAATCTAATGTTTTCCATTATTTATATATGGTGCATAGTGGAAGGAATGGAAACCGCTCGAATGCATATGACCCATATAGGGATTTACCTCTAATGCAAGATAAGGATGTTAGATCTGGTGCTATGACTGGTGTTGAGAAACTTATAACTATACTAGGAAAAATTAATCTAGTTATGAATAATAAACATACCCGTACGGAGAATCCTGATCCACCACATAGATAATCTATGCTAGATTGCTTTATGTGACAACGACATCCATCGGTCAATGAGAATACTAACCCATTTGAATCTAAACAGTGGATAAGTTCCATAGAGAATATATTTTTCTCTTTAGGATGTAACGATAGAGATAAGGTCATCATATATTTTTATCGTCGATCGGGAGATGTAGATTAGTGGTAGTTATAATTCCAATCCACAAAGGGGGAGGGAGAAATAGAATAGATGGAATGGAGAGACTTGAAGGAAATATTTAAAGAGAAATATTGTCCTCATGAAAAGTGAAGAGATATGGAAAGGAAGTTTCTAAATTTGATGAAAAAGGCAGATGAGAATGTTGTAAAGTTTGAAGCTATCATCACAATGTTATAAAGAAATGTTGTAGAATACATACGAAATCAAAAGAAAAAAATTGATCGATTCATTAATGGACTAAAGCCATTCCTCTGGTGGGCATTGGTCTCCCAAATTATCTCATCATATGAATATATAGGTTCATGTGATATCAAGATAGAAAATTAATTCAATAAGTCATATGACATTAAGGGAATGAAAGAGAAGAATAGGTCTACTTAAAACTCTGGAAAAGGAAATAAGGAAACAGGGAAGAAGGGAAGAGTTGAATTTCCACCCTATGATAACTGTGGAAGGAAACACCCTGGTTCCTACTTAAAGGGAAAATGAGTATGCTACAAATGTGGATATAAGTTCCATCATTATGGTGATTTTAAGGGGAATAAGGAAGCTATTAATGTTCAATGACATAATTGTCGAGATATGGGACACTATGCTAATTATTGTCCAACGATTCAAGGAAACATGCAATAGAAAAGGCCAAGGGAGCAGGGGTACAATTATGCGATCACAACCACTGATATTGATGTTCTTAATGAAGTGGTGGTAGGTACATTAATCATTTCATAAAACATATCCAATGATTTATTTGATTCTGGATCATCGCATTCAATTACATTTTCCTTATCTTCCACGAAAATTATACATGTCCAATTTGATTTAATAAAGGAGTTATCAGGAAAAAATCTTAGTGGATGTAACATTGCAACAAAGGAATGTTGATCAGTCCCCCTCACGTCACATAAACATGCTTTAGTTGGTAACCTTATCATCATACCAAGGATTGACTTTGATATAATTCTTGGTACGAATTCTCTATCAAATTATGATGTGAACATCTATAGAAAGAAGAAGGAAGTTACAATTTTTAAGAATGATGTAGAATCCATTTTCATTAGACCAGAAACATATTCATCTGATTCTCATCTAGATCCACCCCCAGTAGCTCTACTGAATTCAATTATTGTGGTGGAGGGGAATGCAATAACTATGGGTGAGGAAAAAAATGTTCAAATAGAAGATGTAACTGTTGTGCAAGAATATGTTGACGTCTTTCCAGAGGATTTACCTAGACATCCTATAGAGTAGAAAATAGAGTTTTCCATTGACTTAATTCCTGGTTCAAGGCCCATATCAATGACCCCTTATAGAATGGCCTCTGTGGAGTTAGTAGAAAGAAAAAAACTATAGGAATTGAGTGGTAAAGGATTTATTCTCCCAATCATTTCTATCTGGGGAGCCCCTGTTCTTTTTGTTAGGAAGAAAAATGGGTATATAAGGTTGTTCATTGAGTACAGGGAGTTCCATGCAATAATAATAAAGAACAAGTATCCCCTACATCACATTGATGATTTATTTGATCAACTTCATGGAGCCCAATATTTTTCAATGATTGATATTTGATGTGGATATCATCAGTTCCTTATGATGAAGGAATTCATTCCAAAAACATCAATCCAAACTACATATGGGAATTACGAGTTTACAGTGATTCCTTTTGGACTAACTAATGCACCATCTATTTTCATGGATATAATGAACAGAGTTTTCAATGAATATCTTGATAAATTTATGGTGGTGTTTATTGATGATATACTGGTATACTCTAAAATCTATGAAGATCATGAAAATAAATTGAGCACTATTATGAAAACATTTATAAGAAATAAATTATATTGGAAGTTTTTCAAGTCTAATTTTTTTAATCATATTCCTTTCTGGGAAACATTGTCTCTAAGGATGGAATATTGGTAAATATTTTAAAGGCAAAGGCTCTGTAATAATTTCCTACAACAATGAACATAACTAATCCACATTGTCTGTAAGGTCTGGTGTCCTTAGAACTAATTGTTTTGTACTTTAATTTGATGAATGTTCACTTATTATATATTATTCATTGTTCTGCATGACTATAATATAATAATGTCCTGGAATATTTTTTTCATTAATTAGGTCATGCAATATCCCCGTTATGATGGGAAATTTGAAATTCTATAACAATATTCTTAAATAAATTTCTGTGATTGGATGAAATACTATGAGAGGACATATAGTATACAGACCGTCATGTGCGAGTACTCGTAAGAAGATGAGACTCTCTCTCATGGAGTTCACACTTGGTAATCTCCAATATAGGATATTATGATAACAGACCCACCAATAGTAATTCTGCATGTCTTGGTGTCATCGGACATTACTATCTACGAGCATGTCTAATGGTCCTTAGACTGGAAGATTATCATTAATTCATTTCATGACTTGTGCACTTAGATTTACTAATGAAAACCATCATGCAGACAATTGGCGGGACGTAGGGTACATTCGGTGCATCACAAGTGACATGTTGTTAATGGATATGTCGAGGAAGGATTTTTCCCTTTCATTTATGGAAGTTGATATCTCGGCCCTTTGATTGAAATAGAACTGTCGCATGAAATTCCATGGACATGGTGTAAAGGACGAGTTTATTTCAAGTAGTCAAATAATGACGGATCAAGTATATAGGTATAAGACACTTCCATGAAACCTTCTTGATGAGAAATCAAGACCAAGGGATTAAATTACATAGTAAGTGTTTGTATGAGGTGATATGTCAATGTGGTATCAACTAATTTTTCTTGGGTACCTTGACCCATTTCTAGATAGTAATTTTGGACCTTAGGCAAGCCCGCCTAATTCCAATGAGAAAGGGGCCTAGAGGGTCACACACTAAGTGCATTCAAGTATATAAAGTTGTATAAAGATTATTCACGTACGTGGTTTAATAATTATTCAAGGAAACCTAAATATTTTTAATGTTGGAGGAAGAATAAACTAAAAAAATTACTCGTCGTGTATCATTGATTACACGCCATGTAGTTTTATTTTGAAAACAAGTACACACCGTGTATTATTAAATGTACACATCATGTAGTTTTTATTTTGGAAAGGAAATGAATAAATGGAAAAAAGATATACACATCGTGTACATTGAATGTACATGCCGTGTAGTTTTCAATGAAAACAATTACACACCGTGTATTTATCAATACATGCCGTGTAGTTTTTGCAGTCAGGATTTTGGGGAAATATCATTTTATTAAATGATATTTATTATAATTAGTGTGGGTGAAAGTCATGGTATTAATGACTCGACATGGGGTTTTCAAAATGGAGTTAATGAAATAAATAAAACACGTAACGCGTTTATTTATTGTCATAACTCTACAACCTCAAACCCAATTATAAATATACTCACAACCCCAATTCTTTTCCTAACACAAGAGAATCGTTGTGCACAAAAATTCTAGAGAATTATTTCTAGGCCAAAAGAACCAATTCCTTCCGGAACACTCTCAAGACTGAGAGAGATCCTCTTTCATCGGATCGAGATGATCTAAGGTAGAAAATGCAAGAAAAGGATTCTCCACGCTAGCACCCAGAGACTCCTTTGGCGACGCCCCGTGATACGAGGTACACGTGTGGATCACCGCTAGAGGAAGTATACACTTGGCTTCTACGAAGCAATGAAAAATCACATCGGAACGTGATCCAGAACATAAAAAAAGAAAGAAAACCCAAAATGTATTTCTTTTCAATTGATTAAATTAATTATAATCAACTTGTAACGATCCTTGTTTGTGGTTCCAGGACAAACCTTCTTCTTTTTCTATTTCTATGATTCGATCTGTGGAGACTAGCTTTTATCATCGTATTGATCCCGGATTGATCATTATTAATGACAAAAAGCCAAGTTGGCACATCCACCCATGCAATTCCGCTGTGCCCAGAACCTTCAAATGGTATTATTGGGAGGTTACAATGTTGATTATAGTTATTTAATTTTCATTGATAAATTATGCATTTATATTTGATTCAATTCAAAATAAATCGTTCTCTAATCAGAATAAATGAGATCTGTTCTTCCTCCTTTGTTTCTCGATTCATATCACAGAAATGAACTTTTAATTTTAATTTTTGATTAAAATAATAACGAGGAACTCATATGGAGCAGCCACTCTTTCTATCTATATAACATGGGAATACAAGGTGTGTAATTAAAACTACATGCCATGTACTTAGGTTCAACGAACCGATACTGGTCTTCCAAACCATGTCGTGTGAACTGATTACACCTCAACATTTAACACCTTGTGTTGACTAGAAATGAATGGCATGTGGGAACCGGAATACACGACGTGTATGTTGGAGAAACACATTGTGTAGTCCGATCTGGCCCAGGGGAGACCGTGTACAAGGATAAGCTACGTACCGCGTACACGGAGTTGCTAGGCCGGTAATCAAGTAACATGGAAGTATACACCGTGTTTGATTCATCTACAAACCGTGTACCTCAAAATTTCCGAAGTATAGAAAACACGCTAAAGCCCATGTCCTGTACTTTGGATAAAGGGTGAAAAGAAATACATGCCGTGTAAATACAAACTACATGCCGTGTACTTTCCAGAAATGGAATTTCACTGGGTTTCCTCTAAAGTACAAAGACCCATACAAGGAATATGGATGAGAAGAATCTAAAGGAAATTCAGAAAGGAATTTAAGATAAAAAATTGATTAATTATAATATCATAATTAATTGAATGCAAGAGTGACTTATCTTAAATAAAATAAATATTAAAAGAATTTGAATTATAAATAAGTGTAAATGTCGTTTCATGTTATGGATGATCATGAGATAGACCAAAGACCCTTTGTATGTGTGTGTGGTTTCATTTAAATTTGTTTAAATTTACATTTTTTGGCCTGTGAGCCTTCTTCTAATAAAATGTAGCGTCTGCGTGCCCATGGTTTCTATAATGTAAACCCATGTAACGGAGGATCTCCCAAGCTGGAGGAGACGGTTTGAAATTTGAAGCTGAGGTGAAACCAACCCAAGAAGATAAAAAGGTGGATAGCTAGGAGCTACAAACCACAAACCATCAGGTTCAAGGTGTTTTCCCTAGGCCAGGGTTAGCTTATCAAAACCTCTAGATAAGATAAAAAATAGAATCTCATGATCATGCCATATTATTTTATTTCTCTCTGATTTCATGGTTTATTTATTATGTATTTGTCGTCGCGATCACATAATTAATAAAATGAACAAGCATGCAAAGACGGAATAAAATAAAAACCTGACTATGCGTAAACATTATCAGAACATGGTTAATAACTTAAGAAAGAATCAGTTAATATTAACAAGCATGTGATAATGAGAAAATATGCATAATAGATTAAAATCCATAAAATATCATATTAAGTAAGACAAAGCCTTTTATTACTTTATTAAGGGAAAGACTCAATAAAACTATGTGTTTGACCAACCCTTTTTGGGACACTTAATTTTATAAAGTAATCCCTTATGAAAGGTTTCGGTTTGACTTAACCATATTGCATCAAGAGGAGTATCCCTTGCTAGACATGGTGTAATATTGGAGGCAAGAGTTGAGAAAATCCAAGTCAGGATTTCAGGATTGGGGAGTCCACTCAACAGATCAAGAAACTATAAGCTCACAGTTGGAAAAGACCTGCCTAACTAAATACCTTTAAATAGTTTGACCAACCCTTTTTTGGGTTATGCGAAACGGAATAAGGATCCTTGACACTAGAATGTCAAAGAAACTGGACATTCTGAGTACAATGGTGAGGTCCATTGGGACTTGATAAGATATTGGGAGAATTAATAAATTCATTTATTATTTTCCATAAAATGTAATCAAGAAAGTACTGATAAATCTGATCTTTTAATTTGTAGAATCGAAATGACAAACTCGTCAACCAAATTTTATCTACGATCAATTCTGGATAAAGACAATATCTTCCTCGGTAGTAACTTTCAGGAATGGTTTTGGTTCCTTCGAGTTATCCTACGCCATGAACGAATGTTTTACGTGTTGGAGTCCTCACTTCCTGATTCTCCTGCCCCAGGGGCGAGTGATGAAGATTTCCTAGTCTATGATCACCATTTGAGCGATGCACTTGATGTTCGATGTTTGATGCTGTCATATATGTCTAGTGAGCTCATGTAGTCTCATGAAGAAATGGATGCCTACAGCATGCTCGAGAACCTCAATGGTCTATACCAGGAGAGAGAAATACATGAATGTTTTGAGATCTCCAATGCTCTATTTCAGAGCAAGCTTGGAGGGGTTGCCCCAGCTAGGCCTCATGTAGTCAAGCTCATTTTCTACGTTGAGTGCTTGGAGGTTCTAGGGTTTAAACTCCCCAAAGTACTGGGTACCGATCTCATTATTTCATCACTCCCCCAGAGCTTCTCAAACTTTATTGTGAACTTTAACCCGAACAACATCGAGAAGTATTTGTCTGATCTTCTTATCCTTATTCACCTAGTGGAAAATGACATGAAGGGTGAAAAGCCTTCTGTCCTTATGGTGAATAAAATGAAAGGGAAGGGGAATAGCTTTAAGAACAATTCTTCTTCAAGGCCTTCCAAGAAAAGGAAGATCGAAGGGGAGGCAAGGGAACATGATGCTATTTTTTTCGCATGTGGCAAGAAGGGCCACTGGAAGAAAAACTGCACCCATCCAAGAAAGAAAGGGGATGCTTCTGGTGTGTTTGTTATCAAATGAAATCTATATGTTTCCACTAATTGGGTATTAGATACTTCTTTTGGTGCTCACATCTGTATCGAAATACAGGGACCATGTAGATTCAAAAAGATTGACCGAGGTGAGGTGGATCTACGAGCAGCCAACGGTTCCAGACTCGCTGTTGCAGCTGTCAGAGACTACCATCTCACATTTCCTACTGGGATGGTCTTGGTTTTGAAAGGATGTTATTATGTACCCTATGTAACCAGAAACATTGTTTCAGTATCCAGATTAGCTACTGATGAATTCATCTTTAGGTTTGGAAGTGGATGTTGCTACTTTTATAAAGATAGCATTTGTTTGGGGAGGGCACATTTATATAACAGCCTTTATGTGTTAGACTACAGAAACCAAGTAATGGAAATTGATGAAAAGGTTAATTCACATGACTCATACCACACCCAACTTTGGCATCATCGGCTAGGTCATGTCAATGAGAAACGTTTGAAAAAATTACATCAAGATGGGTATTTAGATTCTTTCGAACTAAAACCACTTGGCGTATGTCATGCATGTATACAAGGAAAAATGACCAAAGCCCCATTTATTGGGAAAGGTGAAAGAGCTAAAGAGATTCTAGAATTAGTTCACGCAGATGTGTGTGGGCTATTTCCATTTGAGGAAAGGGGTGGGTTCTCATACTTCATAACTTTTACTGTTGATTTTAGTAGATATGGATATATATACTTAATGAGGTATAAGTCAAATTCTTTTAAATGGTGAAAACAATACAAGAATGAAGTTGAGAACCATCTTGGTAAGAAGATTAGGAAACTCCATTTAGATAGAGTAGGATAATATCCTAATCAGGACATCATTGATATCTTATGGGAGTTTGGGATTCTATCTCAACTCACTCCTCCTTACACGCCACAGTGGAATGGTGTAAGCGAAAGAAGGAACCACACCCAGTTGGACATGGTGAGGTCAATAATGAGTCACGCGAGTCTTCCATTATCCTTTTGGGGATATTCATTACAAACAACATCACACATACTAAACCAAGTACCAACTAAATCGATAAATGGTATTCCATACGAGTTATGGAGTGAAAGCAAATCCATGTTATCGAATTTACATCTGTGGGGTAGCGAAGCATTTGTTAAGACCTCTTCAGATAACAAGCTTGCACCCAGAGGCACAAAGTGTATATTTATAGGATATCCTAAGGAAACAAGGGTATATTACCTATACAACCCCTCATACAAAAAGGTTACAGTGGAATAAAACGCCATATTCCTTGAGAGGGAGCACATCTCCAAAAGTGATAGTGGAATAGAGATAGACTTCGATGAAGTCGAGGCTCAAGATACACAGGAGTTGGTACAAGAACAGATTCCACAAAGCCCCATGGAAGAACAATCAATTCCAGAGACACAAGAACTAAGTAGGAGCCCGAGAGAGGTGAGAGAACCAGAATGATATGGTTTTCTTGTCGCCAAGGATGGTGACTCATTATTGGTTGACAATGATGCCCCTCGTACCTAAAAAGAAACAGTTGAAGGCACATACGTTTCCAAGTGGAAAGAATCCATGAATTCTGAAATGGATTCCAGGTACCAAAACCAAGTCTAGATTTTGGTATATCCTCTAGTTGATGTAAAGAATATTGGTAATAAATGGGTATTCAAGAAGAAACTGGACATGGAGTGGCAAGTCAACACCTATAAAGCATGACTGGTTGCAAAAGGTTTTAGACAGCATCAAGGAATTGACAATGATGAAACCTTTTCACCGGTTATGATGCTGAAATCCATCAGACTCCTGTTGTCCATTTCCACTTACCATGACTATGAAATTTGAAAAATGGATTTCAAAACATCTTTCCTTAATGGGAACCTCTAGGAAGATGTCTTCATGACACAACCTGAAGGGTTTGTGACTCCAAAGGATTCCAACAAGGTATCCAAGTTGCAGAAATCCATTTATGGATTAAAGAAAGCATTAAGGTCATGGAACATTCATTTTGATGAATCCGTAAAAGAATTTGGATTGGTTAATAACTAATGTGAGCATTGTGTATACAAAAGGTTTAGTGGAAGTGAAATCGATTTCCTAATAGTATATGTTGATTACATATTACTAATTTGAAACGAAGTGCCTGCATTATAGTCATTTAAGTCATGGTTGCATAAATGCTTCTCCATGAAAGTCTTGGCGAGGTTTCATATATTCTAGGGATCAAGATCCATCGTGATAGATCCAAGAGAATGTTGGGCCTGAGTCAAAGTACATACATTGACAAGATACTGAAGAGATTTAGTATGGAATAGTACAAGAGGGTATTGTTGCCAGTGTCACATGGCATTCATCTTTCCAAGAAAACGTGTCCTCAGACACATGAGGAAAGAACTAAAATGGAAAAGATCTCTTACGCATCCTCGATTCGGTCATTCATGTATGCTATGCTATGTACGAGGCTAGATGTTTCTTATGCATTAAGTTTGGTAGGCAGATATCAAGCTGATCCAAGAGTCTTCCATTGGATGGTAGTCAAGACTATCCTTATGTATCTAAGGCATACTTGGGATATGTTCCTGGTTTATGGAGGATATGAGGAACCAGTCATTAGAGGAAATGTAGTTGCTAGTTTCCAGACTGATCAAGATGACATGAAGTCACAGACTGGATAAATATTCAGTCTGAATGGAGGTGCAGTGAGCTGGAAGAGCTCAAAACAAAGTGTGGTGGCAGATTCTACAGTGGAGTCCGAGTATATCACAGCTTCCAAGGTAGCTAAAGAAGAAACATGGATGCGAAGCTTCATCCAAGAGCTGGATGTAGTACCGAGTAGTAAAGATCATGTCACACTCTATTGTGATAATACTGCAGCAGTGGCACTTGCAAAAGAGCCAAGGTCACATTAGCGGACAATGAACATACTTCAGAAGTATCATCTCTTGAGGGATTTTTCTCAGAGAGGTGATGTTGCAGTGTGCAGTATTTCCACGGAAGACAATGTTGTGGACCACTTGACTAAATCCTTGACTCAGCAGAAACATGATCATCATGTGAGTTCTAGAAAAATAATAGTGTTAGGAAGTTGGCTCTAGTCCAAGAGGGAGTTTTTAAGGGTTGGTGTCCTGAGAACCAACTGTTTTGTACTTTGATTACATGGATGTTAACTTATTATATATTGGTCATTATTCTACATGACTATAATATAATAATGTCCTAGAATATTTTTTGCATTAATAAGGTCATGGAAGATCCCCACAATGATTGGAACCTTGAAATTCTATAACAATATTCTGAAATAATGTTCTGCAGTTGGATGAAATACTATGATAGGACACATAGTATACAGATTGTCATGGGCGATTACTCATAAGAAGACGAGACTCTCTCTCATGGAGTTCTCACTTGGTAATCTCCATGATGGGAGATTATGAGAAGAGACCCCCCTGTATTAATTCTGCATGTCTTGGTGTCACCATACATTACTATCTGTGAGCATGTGTAATGGTTCTTAGACTGGAAAATTATCAATAACTCATTTCATGACTCACGCACTTAGATTTACTGACGAAAACCATCACACAAACAGTTGGCGGGAACTAGGGTACATTGGGTGCATCATGAGTGACATGTTGTTAATGGATAAGTCGAGGAAGGATTTGTCCCTTCCATTTATGGAAGTTGATATCTCGGCCCTTTGATTGAAATAGAACTATCACATGAAATTCCATGGCCATGGTGTAAACGAAGAGTTTATTTCAGGTAGTCAAAGAACGACAGATCAAGAATATAGGTTTATGACACTTCCATGAAACCTGCATGATGATATATCGAGACAAAGGGATTAAATTACTTAGTAAGTATTTGTATGAGGTGATACGTCAATGCGATGCCAACTTCATTATCTTGGGTGCCTTGGCCCATTGCCAGACATTAATCTTGGACTTTAGGCAAGCCCGCCTAATGCCAACGGGTAAGGGGCCTAGAGGGTCACACACTAAGTGCATTCAAGTATCTCAAGTAGAATAAAGATTATTACCATATGTGGTTTAATAATTATTCAAGTAAGCCTAAATCATTTTAATGTTGAGGGAAGAATAAAATAAAACAAGTACACATCGTGTATCATTGTTTACTCGCCGTGTAGTTTTATTTTGAAAACAAGTACATGCCGTGTATTATTAAATGTACATGTCATGTAGTTTTCATTTTGGAAAGGAAATGATTAAATGAAAACAAGATATAAATGTTGTGTACATTGAATGTACACACCGTGTAGTTTTCATTGAAAAACAAGTACATGTCGTGTATTTATTAATACATGCCACGTAGTTTTTCCAGTCGGGATTTTGAGGAAATATCAATTTATTAAATAATATTTATTATAATCAGTGTGGGCGCATGTCAAGGAATTAATTACTCGAAATGGAGTTTTCAAAAGGGATTTAATGAAATAACTAAAATGCATAATGTGTTTATTTATTTTCATAACACTATAACCTCAAACCCGATTATAAATATCCTCACAACCCCAAATCATTTCCTAACACAAGAGAATCATTGTTCACAACAATTCTGGGGAATTCATTCCACGCCGAAAGAACCTTTTCCTCCAAGAACACTCTCAAGATTGAGAGGGATCCTCTTCCATCAGATCAAGATGATCTAAGGTGGACAACACAAGAAAAGGTTTCTCCACACTAGCACCCGGAGACTCCTTTGGCGACATCTCGAGATACGAGGTACATATGTGGATCACCGCTAGAGGAAGTATACACTAGGATTCTACGAATCAATGAAAAATCACATTGGAATGTGATCAAGAACATCAATGAAGAAAGATCACACAAAAGTTATTTCTTTTCAATTGATTAAATTAATTATAATCAACTTGTAACGATCCTTGTTTGTGGTTCCAGGACAAACCTTATTCTTTGTCTATTTCTGTGATTCGACCTATGGAGACTGGCATTTATTGTCATATTGATCCTAGATTTATCATTATTAATGGCCAAAATCCAAGTGGGCACATCCAACCACGTGCTTCCGCTGCGCCCAGAACCTTCACATTTATTTTAGAACGTCGCCCATTAAGCCAATCCAAATCACCAAGCATATATGAAAAGGGGTTAAGTTCCTATGGACAATGGAATGTGTAGACTGTTTTAAATAATTGACGAGAAAATTAGTGAATGTTCCAATATTAAATCTAAAATCAAGGAATCAAGGATTTTTGATCTATAGTGATGCATCAATGAAAGTACCTGGATGTGTCCTTATGGAAAATGATATTGTCATTGCCTATGCATATAGGAAGCTAAAAATTCAGGAAAAAAAATCTAACCCATAATATTGAGTTAGCAGTGGTAATATTTTCTCTGATGATTTAGAGGGATTACCTCTATAGTGAAAAAATGTGAGATATATAGATCATTAGAGTTTGAAATATTTCTTCCCACAAAAGATCATAACATGAGATGAATGAGATGGATTGATCTACTCAAGGATATTATTTCCTAATACGCTACCACCTGGGGAAGGAAAATAAGGTGGAAAATGATTTCAGTAGAAAGTACCACAGAATTCTGAACAAGATGAGAGATTAAAGGGAACCTTTGTTACTGGATCTGGTAAAGATGGATATTAGAATTTTCGAGGAAGGTAACACAACACTACATTTTTAATGGTATCCAAAATTTATTTAATTTAAATGATAAAAGTTCTCAGGCTAATGATAAGGCGTTTCAAATAAAATTAAAGCTGTTAATGATGGGAAGTTGATTGAATTTGTATATGAATGTGGTATTTTAAAATTTGGAAAGAGGCTTTCTGTTCCCTATATTTATGATCTAAAAAGGGAACTATTGGATGATGATCCATGCTCTAATTTATCTAGACAACTTAGTATCAGAAATATGTATAGAGATCAAAAGGAACATTTTGGGGTGGGGGGGGGGGAATGAAGAGGGAGATTATTGATTATGTGTCAGGATGATTAGTTTGTCAACATGTGAAGGCACGAAGACAACATCATGGAGGAGTCATGCAACCCCTTCCTATTCTTATGTGGAAATGGGATGATATTATAGTGGACATTATCATGGGGATAACAAAGACTCCATGAAAGAATGATGTGATATGGGCCATTGTTTATCATCTTAAAAAATCAACACATTTTCTTTCTATAAGAAAAGATTTACCACATGAACATTTTTCTAGACTATATATTAATGAAGTTGTAAGAATTCATGGTGTACCCTTATCGATTGATTCTAATCGTGATACCCATTTTACATCACAATTCTGCAAAAAAGTCTTCAGAAGGCCCTAGATACTGATATTTGTTTCAGAACTACCGACCAACCAAAAAATTATTGACAATTAGAATGAAATATTAAAACATTGGAAGACATGATGTGGTATTTTTCACTTGGCTTTCAAGGTTTGTGGGGTCATTATTTACCTCACTTAGTATTTTACAATAAAAATAGCTTCCATTAATTTATTTATATAGCACCATATGATGTATTATATGGAAAGAGCTGTCGTATACCATGTTTATGGGATGATGTTGGTGATAGAAATATCGTAGGATAAGAACATGTTTATGAAACATCAGAAAAGATGAAGATTATCCGTACCCATATCCAAACCACTGAATGTAGTCAAAAGAGCTATGATGATAACCAAAAGAAGGAGTTGGAATTTCAAGAAGGAGAACATGTTTTCTTAAAGGTATCTCCATGGAAGGGTATTATAGGGTTAAGTAGGAAGGTAAATTTAAGACCCAGGTACATCGGGCCTTTTGAAATTCTTGACCAAATTGGAGTCATATATTATCGTTTGGCAATGCCTCATTGTCTCTCCAATATTCCCATTGTGTTCCACGTGTCGATGTTATGGAAAACAAACCATACCCAAGACATGTACTCACCTATGATGAAATAGAACTTGAGCCTGATCTTTGTTATTGTGAAGAGACTATCTAGATTATTGATACCAGAGAAAACGTATTGAGAAATCGCATGACTCGTCTTGTAATGGTTCTTTGGATGAACCATAAGATGGAGGAAGCAACAAAGGAGGTTCAAGATCTTTTGTTAGAGACATACTCGAATCTTTTCAGGTAACATTTTGTGAATTTCAAGGATTTTCTTAAGGGTGGGAAAACGTAACAACCGAATGTTTTGAAAATAAATATTGATCAAATTTTATTATATAGCCATTAAACACAAATTCTCCTCTACAATGATTTTAATTTCAAAAAACTATCATCTAGAGTTCTGATAAGTAAGCAATTTGGAGTCTGATAGAACAGAATTTATTTTTGGTGAATAGTAACGTACCCTTATGAATAGTAATATGCCCTTTATGAACAGCAAATAAAGATATTTTTTTATTTACTTAATTTAATAAGATAATGAGATATTAACTGATTTTTTTAAATGTGATATAAAACTATTTATACAATTACAATTTTTATATTTCAAATTAACTATGATTTTATATAAAAATTAAGTTAATAATATTTGGAAAATTATTTTTGAAATATGGTGTTCATTTTTGGAATCTACGCATTGAGAAATGGGTATGGAGAATTTTTGGTATTTTTCTAATATACATGAATTTTTTGTGAATAGTAAAAATATAGTTTTGAGTTTTTGGTATATTTGATGACACCATAATGATGTAATAATTAATAAAATATTATAGTCTAATTGTGTACATTAAAAAAATATATTAGGTGTCATAAGTGGCTAATACCATGGGTAAGCCCATGTATTTATAAAAAACACTACTGAGGTGTCTTTTTAATTTAATAAACATTTCTATCTATTTTACTATAAATAACCACTCATCCATTCGTTTTATTTTGTTCCAAATCCCTCATACTGTAGGATATTGTGGTTATAACTACTTTGGAGTCCTCCCAAGGTGTCTTAAATGCCCCATGGTCCCAACGTTCTAGTTCTATGAGTTACTCTACAAGGTAAGTGAACCCTTCACCCTCCACTTTTAGTAAACACTTCTTTTTTATGATATCTGTTTATATCTCAATTATCATATGTTGGGGTATGATATTTTATATTCCTATAACTATTATTTTTATGTTCATATGATTATATACCCTTTTACTCTCATAATTTAATTTTATTAAAATTTAAATGACACCATTAGGCTACCAAATTTTCATAAGGGATATCTTAACTTTTCTTTTATTTTCATGTTCATATCTTTTATTTTTATTCTTCACCTCCTATATCTAAATTACCATGATAAATCTCATATCATATATATGCAAGAATTATATCACGTTAATGGAAGGACCATCATCAATATTCTTACTTCCTCCTTTTTATTTTTATAAATAAAATCAGCGTTCATGAGGTTCCAATTTATAACCTTCGTAGACGATGAAGTTTCATCCTTCAATTTATCCTTCATTAATTGTCATGAAACAATTTAGATGGTTTAACCAGACTATAATATATTTATTATAACATAATTAATATTCAGGAACCAGTATATGTACATATTTTTAATTTATATGACAAAACTAGTTCATAATAATCCAAATACTGCCAAAAAATCAAAGTAGTTGTAATCTAATGATTCGTCCTCATTCCATATAACCAAATTCTATAAATGGCCATTAAAAATAATATATGTTCATAACTAATAATTTATTTCAATTATTTATATTTACATTCATTCCAAAATAAGTACATTAATTAAAAACAAGTGAATCGATTATGAAAATCAAGAAAACAAACACTCTGGAACGATATACTTCAATATAATAACTTATCAATAAGAACATTACTGAACTAAATAGAATTATGATAAACTAAATACGTTTATATTAGGATCTTAAATAAGTTATTAATATTTTTATTTTCTTATTCTTGGAACTTAAGTTCGTGAATGGTACACATTCAGACTTGAAGTAAGGGGTTTCCACCTGAACTTCCATTTTCATTCGGGTTACATTCATTGTGTAATTACATCAATGAAATAATTATGTTTTATTATATACTCCACATAAATTATGTGTGATTATTATATATATGTACACCAACCATAATCATTCCTTATTTTATGGATAGTTTCATTTTTTAAAAGATTCTTTCAAAACTGTTTCCAAAATAAAATCCTGATTCAAGGGTATTTCTCAAATTCTTATCTATTTTTAAGGGCACTAAATAATATTTTTTTTCGATACCATTATCTTTATAAAATTACTAATTTTATTATGAAAATACTATCTTACTTCATTTCATGTTTCATACAATGGATCTTCCAAAATAAATCTTTTTTTGAAAATAAAAGTGTATTTTTCTCAAGAATTCCTTAATGGTTTTATAAGAGTATTTTCGTCTGTTTCAAAACTCTAGTTGATTATTAGGTATTATTGGGATCAATCATTTATTATTTCATCTACCATATTTAATTTTATGGTTTATGACTAGTTTTATTGATTATTTTATGTCTTGAAACCATGCACAATATTACTTTGAATGGTTAGTGCTTATGTTTAATGATTGGGGAAATTTATAAACAATTCATATGTTAGTTTCAATATGAATATATATGATGATTATATTTATCCCCACTCATATGAGGAGTGAATTGAAGTTATTATGTAATTGGTGTGGCCCACTATATCAGCACAATGCATCATTAGGTGTCATGAGACAAATAGACCCGGAATTGGATGAGGCCTTAATCATTTTTAGACGTTTTGGATAACGCCTTGACAAATAGTTTCAGAATTTATGGCATTAGCACTTAACTTATTATGAATCTAGTAATTAATAGTTCATGTGGTTATTTGACTAGTATAATACCCATTATTATTTTTTATTATGGAATTATTTACTCATCTCATATTCTTTCCATAATTTGTTCGCGTTTATTATTTTTGAAGCCGTGTGTTTTCAATTGTTAAATATGCCTAATGATTATATTTATGATATCTTACACTATAGTTCTTATTCATACTGATAATTTTATCTAACATCTTATCTTATGTTTCATTCATCGAGGATATGAATAAGTTTTTTATGAGTGATTGAAGGCACAATCTTGGAGGCATTGATGTTTCTAATGGAACAAATTGGTGTTGTACATCCCTTCATGATGTATTGTTAAAATTATATACTTATCTTGTTTCCAAAAGCTACTAATAAACATGGTCCTTAAGGAAACATTTTCCTTTTTTATTTTCCAATGTAATTAAATAAGGCATCCCCTCTAGGAAACTATGGTCGGGTCCTCAAAGTAGAACCGAGGTTGGGATGTTACAATGTTGTGTCAAAGGGGTGTTATTTTATTATATTTTTGTTACTAGTTGGGAACAGTTTATAGAAGATTTCGATGAGTTAGGTCTTGGTCATGGGCTCATTCATGGGGGTATATAACCCATTTATTGGGGAAAATCCAATTACCCGAGATGGTGTTGATGTTATCCATATTTTCAGTTAAGGTAGGATGATATTTAACCTTGGGTGATTCACTTGACATGTGTTCGTATTATTGTTTCTAAGATTTTTTGAGATCAAACTCAGGTCCTAGTATGGCATGACACTTGATTATTCAAGAGACAATATATGTACTCAATAAATTTTGTGGCTCCCATCATTTATATTAATGAACGGAAAAATAAGGGTTTTTTAACTTCTAAAATGAAATTGCATTTTCTTAATGTATAATTAAATGAAATGATTCCTAACATGGAATTGACTGTTTTTAAATGATAAAAAATGTTTAAAATGGGTTCGTAATAATAAAAATCAGTTATAAAGATGTGTTTACTCATTTTTAACAATGAACTAGTTTTTGGATAGTTAATAGTAGTGATTGTTCATCGATGTTAACTGTGTGGATGATTTTGGGTGGTGAATCTTTATGGATTTATGGGAATCACCATAATTTTATGTTAATATTTTGAAATGTGTCCTAAGATGTGTGTTTTTCTATTATAGAGCTATGACTCCTTGATGATGTTTTTTTGATAGGATTATACGATAACATGGATAGAGATGAGCATCCTGTAGTAGAGCTAGAGGATCCAATATATATAGGAGACGGAGAAGAAGAAAAGTTCAATGAGATCAACACTCACTTTAAGATGTGTATGGAAAAAGATCCTGGGATGGTTGTGAGGAGTATTCTCAACATAACAAGGGTGTTTTAGTTGAATCACATTCTAACTTTCTATGTACAGGTGGACATAAGGTAGTAGACTTCTAGATTGTATATATCTCGACAATTCATGACCACTTAGAGACTCTGGCTGAGAAGTTAGTAAAATTGGACTCTTATAGGTTATGTGACTAGGAAAGTCAAATGTTTGACATCATGAAAATGTATTAATAGCTGTATAATATGTATTGGAATGAAATTTAGTATATTTTATCGTTTATAATTTATCCTGAGATGCTCGGGCGGGAGAGGACAGTTGATATAATGAGGGTGACCTAGAGAATTACGTATGTCATGGTGTATGTAAGACATAAAGATTTATATTAAATTTCTCTTGAAATGGTAGGGTATTAGGATACAGAAAAAAAAACTATTCCCATATGGAATTAAATGTTATATTAAGTCCATGGTTAATATTATTATGCTAAATTCATTTTTTAAATCAGTGAATCATGCTCTAGTTTCTATGGGGAACCTTAGTAAAGCTTCAATTAGAGGAAATTTTAGTTTAAAGGGATATTTATGAGGTACACATTGGATGTTAGGAATTGTATTATGGATAATTTCATCCATGGTGATTCTATGAAGAGTGACCATAGTAGAGGGTCAATCACATATGACCATACCCAAGTTACCCTTCAACAGTGCAATAGTCTTGTCCTATTTTTTAGATATTTTCCTCAATAACTAGTAGATTTCCAAGATTGTATCAGTATGGAACATCTATATATGTTCTGTAAGAAATCATGATATATTGGTAATGATTGAGGAGCTAGGAAGAATCAGATTTCTAGAAGGGGGACTTTAACACTGTATCAACATGAAATATATAATAATACTGGTCATGGAGGTAGAGGTAATGAAAATTGGGATTATTGGAAAGATATACCATACTAAAATAGTGGTGTAGCTCAAGGGACTCACATTACATCCTAGGAAAGATAGAAAAAGAAGTTACATGAAGTGCATATTATACTTGGGGATAACAAGGTGAGATTGTTGATGGTGAGAGATACTTTTCTTATAGATTCTACACATTCCATATCCTTATTTAAAATTAGTTCCTCTCCTTCATTTATATTTATGAAACATTTTAATGGTTTGGACTTGGTAATATTGTTTTGGAGTGGGATTATGATGATGGATACGCCATTGTTAGTACGGTAGAGATACATCTTCTTATAAAGAGGATGTTA
This sequence comes from Viscum album, assembly GCA_963277665.1. Lineage (NCBI taxonomy): Eukaryota > Viridiplantae > Streptophyta > Magnoliopsida > Santalales > Viscaceae > Viscum > Viscum album. The sequence continues at coordinate 1,180,455,379 of OY728134.1, read as the reverse complement.
TTTCTATATAGGGTATTATCATTTCATTTAGGATCATTAAATTCGTTATATGTTTGTATTTTACCTATTTATGTGTATGGAATAGTTTGGTTTACTGATGAAACATAAATTGATAAAACAAGAGAGTGACTTTTACAGCTTGTGAAGCTAACAATTATATTATTAATGGAGTGTTGTATATCCAAGAGGGTCATCCAGAGCCAGTTCATCAGGAACTGGGGGAGCTCACCACCTGGGATTCTAGTCTATTAATAAATTTTGGGCTGTAAAGAATGATTTAATTTCACCCATATTGTAATGGTTCCATGAATTTTTTCTATGGACTTCTCGAGGATTTAACCTAAGAGATATTTTGAATTCATGAATGACCTCATGTTGTGGGAAGAGACAAATTTTATTCCACCATATAGAATGGAATTGATGGAGCTTCAAGGTCATAAGAATCAAATGGAAGAGTAGATGTGTAATGGGTTTATCCATCTGAGATCATCACCTAGGGGTTCTTCTATATAGTTTCCAATGAATTCTGAGGGAACCATTGTTCTTAGGTATTGATTACTAAAAGTTGAACTCAATTACTATGAAGAACTAGTATCTTCATCTGTGTATTGATGATCTACATGGATAGTTAAGGGAACATTATTTATTCTTCAATACCTACATGAGATTAGTGAATCATCCTTTTAGTGTATGAAATTCTAATATACCTCACAATACCTTTAAATGAAGGTATATAATTTATGAGTTTTTCATGATTCCATTCGAGATGAAGAATTCACTAACAATGTTTATTCCTAGATTAACCAAATCATTCATCCATACCTACACTAGTTTTTGGTAGTATTTATGGAAGAAATCTTGGTGTACTTTAAGACTCACGATGATCTTTCCCAATATGATGACATAATATTGAGTACATAGAGGGAGAATTAACTATACACCAATCTATTTATGTTCCAATTATTGATCAATCATGTACAATTTTAGGTCACCTAATATTCAAGGAAGGTGAGTATGTGGGCCCTAAAAAGGTGTAATAATTTGTTTCATAAGACTATACTATTATTGATTTTGATATCAATATCACTCCAGGATTAGTGGGATACTATCATAGGTTCATACAAAACATTTCCCACATAGTGGAACCTATTTTGGTCTAAAAAGAGGATTTTTGTTTTAATGTTATGGAGCGTGTATGAATTTTTTATAAGAGTTTAAGAGTTTTTTTACTACCACATTGATCATGATCCTACCCTTCCCTAGGTTGGAGTATACAGTGTTCCGTTAAACATATGGGATAGGACTTGGAGAAATGTTTTTGTAGGAGGATGAGTTATGGATTGTGGGTCAAGGATTTTTAGGATATATGAATGGAACTATCCTATGAAAAACCACGTTTTAGATGTATATTTACAACTTTAATTTATAGAGGAATTATATTTTGGGACTTGGGGTCATATAATTTGTTTCTTTTCTACTAGGCCATTATCCCATTCACTAAATAAATTTTTCATAATGGATTGGATATCCCATGGGGCTGGTGTGTGTGGTGTGTGTGTGTGTGTTTAATGTAACTGTACTTTGAAGAACATAATGTATAAACATATTTGTGGAAATATTTTAATATATGTTAGTAGTTATGGGTTGATTATATGCCATCATTTAATTTTTATACAATATCTATTCCTCGTAATGAAACTAGTGTTATTGATGCTTTAAGCATAAAAAATAAGACTCTGGTAGTTCTAATGTCTAGATATACATAGAAGTTGATAAATTTTCTAGATTAGATACATATTTTGTTTCATGAGGTCCAAGATAAAATTAAAAATGTATATGTTTTAGGGGATTCCACACTTTTGATCAACATCAAAGAGAGGTAGTTTTAGGAATATGATTTTTTTTTCGATTAGGAAAATTTTTAATGGTATGGATTCACATTTTGGTTGGACTATAGATGCGGGTGAGATCATTTTTGTCCTAGGTCGTTTTAGTTGTCTTACATGTATACTAGAAGGGTTGATGCATGAATTTCCTGACTTAAATGTAAAGTGAATCCATGTGTGATAAAAATGTAACATGAACTACATCTATAGTACTGGTGTCATAACATAAAAAATGATATTGCAAGGTTCATAATACGATGCTACACCAATCAATAAGAGAATGTTAGGACTAAATGACCTAGTTCTTTACTATAGCCAATAAAGACTATGAGAAGGATGTGGGATGAACATACTAAGAATGTTTTGCTGGGTCACTAGAGGATGCCTAAGAAGAATGATTCTATTAGGGTGATTGTTGACTGACTGGTGAATGTAACCCATTTCATTGCTATACAGGAGCCATTATGAGTGGACCGTTGGGAAATTTTAATTTTTTATAGATAGAATTTATTTATAGGGTTTTATGGTGAATAGTTTTATATCATGGCTTTTTATTTTAATTTGTGAATATTTTTTGGGTTTGTAGACAGTGTTTCATATATTTTTTTACTGAGTACAACATCTAACGAAAGACAGATGGGTACATTGACCATACATTCAGGTAACCTAGGATATCCTATGTGAGGAAATTTATTTTAGTTTATGAAGATCACTTCTATTTTGTATGGGGGTGGGTGAGTTAAAGCAATTGGAACCAAGTATCATGTATAATACTTTAATGATGGTTTAGTTGATTCAAAATTGTTTTTCAACATCTCATATTAGAAATAATTTATATTCCAATGGTTTTTAATTACCCCTAGAGTTTATAGTGGGTGAACATGTCTTCCTTTAGTTGTTTCTCAGATTGGGTAACCAATGGATTTGGAGATAGGTAGAGTTGGAGCCTAGGGTTCTTAGACCTTTTGAGGTTGTAGAGAGAATTGGGATGGTGGTGTACCAATTTTTTCTTCCACAGAGGTATAGTTCTATGCATGATGTTTTTCATATGTCACAAATTTAACGGTATCACCCTAAAACTTCCCATGGTATCTATGTGAATGATGTTGGGATTACATCCAGAATACCCATTTAGGAGAAATCTAAATCTGTTGTGGGTTATATTGAGGATGTTCATTGTGGAATGAACTTTCCGATAGTCTGTTTAATTGTGAAAATATGGACGTGTTCAGTAGGAAACAAGGGAGGTATAAGACAATATGCAGGTTTAGTGGCATGATCTTTTCACCTCATGATCATAGAGATTCATTAGAGTATAGATCCATGATTTGATGTTATATAATGGGATATTGTAAGTTCCTAACATTTTATATTGATCTTTCTTCCTCATCTTCATGTATTAATTTGTATTGATTTGGATATAATTTGGTTGAGGCATATCTTGGGTCCATTTGGGTGAAATTGGGATGTTTTTTTGGGATTTGGGTAGTGCATGGTTGACAAACAATATTCTTAAATAGTGCGCCCTACCCCAGAAAACCAAGCAACCCTAGACAAAGACAGATTTAATTTTTATATCATGTTTTTAGCGTGTTTTTCTCTTATTATTAAATATTCACCCCAAAAAAGTGGTGCATGGTTAGGGTGCATGGTTTGGAAAACTGTAATACCCTACATAAGAAATCATACATGTAGAATTATTTCCCACAAAAAGCAGTTTTAAATTTCTTAAACCCCACATCAATCATATATATTCAATCCAACATGACCTTAATGTATTTAAATCAATTTTGGTGGCTTCTTAGCATATTCCATGGCCATCAAAAATTACATTCTTAGTGAATCAATGTCTGTATTGCTGAATCTAAACCACTCATGATAAGAGGTTCTCATCTTAATTAATTTCCTCCCTCTATCCAACATTTTTCTCAGCTTTTTATGTGTTGTTTTCCTCTTCTTGATATGGTTCAATCATAGGATATCATCGATATTGATCCAATTGATCTTGTTTCTAGAATTTAGTTCTATATCTCATTATATATCATGTTCTTAATCATTCTTCTTCAATTGAGGATTCAATCAGAGAATGCTCATCAACCATTTTGAGGAAGGTCACTTAAATTTTCATTCCCATAGTCCTGATTTAATTATGTGTATGTAATTATTAAATTGAAATTTACTTTTTGGGTAAATTAAATTTCCAATTTTATTTTATTAAATTGATTTTCCATATAATTATTGAATTGGCTGAATTTTGGTAAAATTGCAATTTGAATGAAATTGAATAATCAATTGTTTAATTAATTAAATAGATAATTTGATTAAGAAAATGATGGAATATTGGAATTTTGGAATTGGTCATTTAAATGGGATTGTGTAATTAGTAAATTGGTGAAATATGGAATTGTATTATAATGTGAATAACTGATGTGCTTGACTATGAAGGGTTATTGGGTTATGTGAATAAATATTAATAAATGGTTTAATAATTAATTTATCAAATTATTCTTTTGGATTAAATAAATAGTTTTGATTTAATTAAAAATTTAAATTGTATAAAATGATAGGAAATGTTTATAAAAGGTTATAGTTGATTAGCCTTGTTAAATGTGGAATGTTTGATAATTTTTGATTGATTGATAAATGGATTGTAGGACACGAACTAATTTTATAAATACCAACATTGTATTAGCCATGGAATTCTAGGACCAAATGAATGTATGTGATAATGAGTGTTAGACACAGACTGATGCATTTAAATACCACTTGTGTGATTGATTGATAATGAGTTTGGGAAAATAACTAGTGCTTCAAAATCACACTTATTGATTCTTTGATAAATGGGTTGTGGGTCATCGACTAATGATTCAAATACCCATGGTATGCTAGCCATGATGTTTTAAGCTCAAAAAGTTGTCATTGGACTACAGTTAAAATTATACATGAAATGAATCAAAATTAATTGGAAAATGAAATATATTGTTATAAGGAATTTTCAATCTCTATGTGATATATGATATCCAATTGGGATTTTTCAAACTGTGGTATTGAATGAAGTGGGTATAGTTGATTTTTCAATTAACGAATCCATGATATAATGTGTTCAATTAAAGAATAATGAAATGTGAAAAATTGTTAAATTATGAATTTCACCTTAATATTTGTACAATTACATACAATTTAATTTATTGGATATTTTTTTAGAGACTGTTGGTGGGGGACTACTGAGTTGTTCTCACACCTTACTTAGGCTACCTGTTCGGTACTAGAATAGAATTCATGATTTAGGATAGGATCAAGAAATCAAAAAATGATATATGGTTGAGATGAGATATAGAATGGATGGGGCAAGACTAAATGGTGTCAGGTCCCTCTTGGGAGTTTTCAACAACATTATGTTTTTTTGGTTTTTCCATATGGAAACTTGACATATATATAACATGAAATATCTACTATTTTATTTTGGATATTTTATTCATGTTTTGGTCATCATGTGAAACTGGTATTATTCTATATACGATTATTATCAATGATTATTATTGTTTTATATTCATTGTTATATTAATCTAGTAAAAAATATATAGTCTTCCTAGGTTTTATATTTGACCCTCGCAGTTAACCATCATCATCTGGTGTACGGGGGGGGGGGGGGGTCCCTTGAATTTATGTAACCAACTAGATCAGGGGAATTAGTGTGTGGTACCTGGGATGAGATGACACAATTAGATATATTTTACTATATATAATTTCAATTTATGAATAATTATTTTTATCATTAGATAATTTCAAGCATAAATAATATTTTTAGAAAAAATTTATTTTTAATCATAAATTTATTTATAGAATAGAATTATTAACTTTTTAAATGTCGAGAGTGTAAATATTTTTATTAAAAAATATATATATGTTATGATAATTTCACAAAAATAAAAAAATTACATTTTACCATAATGATGTTTATCTAAAATAAATAACCACAATAGTTCCATTTGTTGGGAAATATTATTTTATTTTATAAATAGAAAACATAAGTTTTATAAATCCAAAATAGTATTTTGAAATTAATATTCTTAATCATTACATATAAATTTAATTAGTGAATGTTTATCATGTATTTTTATACTAACAAATTGATATATTCTTAAACTCTATAACTTCCCTAAAAACAATATGTTAACTATTCAGTTAATTTTTTTTTCAAAAGAAAAATACACAAAATAATCTTATTATAACATTATTCTTAGAAATAAAAAATATTGGGTTGATTTATTAAAATTATAATTCTAAAATCAAATAATATTACCTGTAAATGATAATATATATATATCTTTAAATCTATTTTCATGGGAAAATACATTTTTCCAATAATAATAATTCTTATTCATGTTTCCTTTCAATTTCTAAAAACTGTGTTAACAAATTATTATTTTCAAAAATATTTTTTATCTATAATTTTTTTTATTATTTAAATTAATAATATAAAATTATAATTTTAGAAATAAAATAATTTTGTAAGAGAAAAGTTACTTGTAAATTTTATCAATGTGTTATTAAATAAATCTTCATTTACATTATAGATAAAAATATAAAATATAGAAAATAAAAAAGATCAATAAAAGATTAAATTAATAATTAAATATTTATATAATACTAATTTCAATCTATATAATACCTCTATAGAAATACCTATGATTTTAGATTAAGGTATTCTTCTTTTCAAGTCAAGGGTAGTGATTCTGTTATCATCGATCTCAAGGAAATTTATATATTCTTCAACTTTTTTTGTTGTATGATTTCTCTCTTACTATAATTTTTTGAGTTTGGATTGGATTATATATAGGGAAAACCCAATTGTATATATCCCCATTGAGAGACCATAAAAATGAGATTCATAGGGAAGATTCCCACTTCTTGGTTCCATTTTTTCTACATGATTTTTTAATATAGTTCGTAAATTTTTACTGGATTACTCAAGGTTTATATTATATTAGTAATTTTAGAAACAAATTCACCACAGTTATGATTTAGTTCAATTTTTTCATATGGAGAAAGATATAAAACACATTATGTTTTAAAGGTAAACAAATGTCAAAATCTTAGGATGTTATATATGTGTCCCTATTTAACCCCATCTTTTGATATCCACATAATAGGAAAACATTTGAAAAGTTTTCCACTAGTAAAAATTGATCAAAAAAGTCATCATTATGAGGTAGGGGCATTATATTTTGATTGAAATCATATAATTTTCTAAATAATAAAGGAAAAGTATCATTGGCCCATCACACTTATAAACCTAATAAATTGTAAAACCCATTGGGAAACACATGGATAGAGGAATATATTATTACTATTTCCATATATTTTATTCATTAAATCTTGTAACTCAATTCAGGGCATTCAATAAAGTGTATTTGAAATATCTAGATCATTATCTTTGAGTTCTAGTTAGACATAAACATCATGACACTAGGGAAGACTAGGAAACTATTTAGAAAAAAAATCTCATATTCCCATATAATAGTAATATAATCAATGTTTAGTTTCCCCCCCCCCCCAACCATTTGAGATAAATTTCTCTCATGAATGGGTAATATGACACATATAATGGAATCAGTTTCCATTAGATGATTATATTCATCCTCACACAGATATATGATCATTGTTTCATTAAGAATATGAAATGTTCCATTCCTTTCTCAAATATATATATTATCTAAAAATTAACTCCAATAAATTCCCAAAATAATTTTATATTAAACAACATCAAGAATCAGAAGATTTATAATTAGAATATTACCATAAACCTCTACCATAGAGGAGTTGTATAACTGATATTATGTCAGTATAACATTATCAGTTATCAATTGTAATTCAATATGTAATCATCCAGTGGTGATTTTATTCCCATAAAAAACTATTCACATATAAAATAGTGGGTAAAAAATTTTTAAAATAATTTATTTTTAGTTAGATATTGAATTATAAGAGATTATTTATCTATTGTGTTCTTATTAACTACTTTTATTGTTTTTATTGATTGATATTACCAATTATTTATTATATTAAGAGTTTGTTGGGGTTGATTATCATTAATAATCCTTATATACATGCATGGGTTAGCATAATGACCACTCTACTTGAAATTGTGGCATTATAGTATTGCTGGTGCATTCAATTGAACTCTATCTACATTCAGTTGTTTCAGACATACTCAATAAATATTTTAAGAAGTCAATTATATGATATATTTTATATCCACACTTGAAATATTCTCTATCCTCCTTATGAGAATTTACTATATTCAAATTTGTTTATTTTTTTAATAAATAAAAATTAATTTTCCTTACTTTGTGGGTTTATTCATAGTCCTTGTGAAATTTTCCTCATTAGTAACAATAGATTCATCATATATCATCTTATGATCAAATAATTACCTATTAATTTTCACATTAAAAGATCATGGATATTAGATACTGAAGAATACCTTATTATTCTCATCACATTTCATAGAGACACTTTATTCCTCATTATATATATTCGTAAAAATATTCCATAATTTATTTCATTCCCAGCTAAATGTTACACCTCAAGGATAACATTTTCATTCTCTATGCACTAGAGACTGTCAAATAATTTTTTCGTTATATAGATCCTTTACTTATCCAAAAGTGGATTAGAGGACACACTAAAATATGGTGAGTTTTTCTTCTCAAAAGACTCCTTGTAGAATGTATCCCTCATTTTATTATTCATATGTACACCATCATTAATGTCCTGAGAGAGTTATATGAGTATAAAGAATATATTATTCATTTCCTCACCCATTTAATTTCAATCTTTTTAGAAGACAATTATTCATTATGAAAAAAACTTATTCTTAAAATGACTCATTATTCATTAAATACATAACTAAAAACTAAATTTAAACTTTAAGGATCAAGATATAATAATTAGTGTAAGAAATCATATAACCATGAATATCATTGTATGTATTTCTTAAATTATTACACCTTATTACCAAAAAATGGATATTTCAAGTTCACCGTATATCATATTTTTTATCACAAGTTTTCTTAGATTATAACATAATATTATTCATAAAAAATCACTTCATGTAACTAAAACCTTTTTTAATAACAACAAAGTTTACTTGAGAAAAATATACACCCAAATTTTATCATTTTAGATGAATATTGAATTTATTAAACAATAATTCACACAATAGAACCGTAAATATATAGTTTAATTAGATGATAAATAAAAAAGTAGTATTTTTCATGAGATATATTTAGAAACTAAAAATAATAAGCTTTCAATATAACAATATTAGAAATTCCATACTTGAAAACATTCTTCATAACCTTGGTAAATTAGTTGCATAAAATAGGTGAGAATAGATTCTTATTAATGTTAAACATGGGAGATATAATAGATGATAATATTAAATGATAATTTAAAAATAAGGGTTTGAGAGGATGATCTTATCATAGGACGTTCATACCCTATCATTCATTCATCATAAATCTAGATTTATGGAATAATTATTTATTATTTCAAAATAGGGGAGTCATAATAACGAGGAATAAGAATTAATAAATCATGATCCATGATATAATATCATTAGAATAATAATATATGTAATTATATTAAGAAAAATAATAAGAATAAAAAAAACCATTAGTCAATTATCACTTCCAATACCTTCATCACAAGGTGGTAAAATTCATATAATATATTGGGTTCACTCCCTAACATATATTATTTATTATAATGGGTTAATGACCAATCCTATTTCATATAATTTAATGGGATATAAATCATGGAATATTAATTAAATAGATATATAATTATAAACCCACCCATATCATAATGATATCCATACATATGGTTTCCATGAGATAGTAATAACATTTTTTATTTAATCATAGTGTCATTAAACCATCATAATGATACTTATTTCATAGAATTTCCCATAAAAAATCATCATCATTGGCCAGTGAGGGAACAATATTGGATCATATAATTAGAACATATATCTGATTAAGAAAAATGAACTTCAATGTATGTTAACATAGATGAAAAATACCTTTAGTATATAAATTTATCCTTTTCATGAAAACATGAGAAACAATTATTTTCTTTTGATAACATTTTAAATAAATGATCTTTTAAATAAATACCTTTGAAAATAACCATGGACACGTTTACATTAACCATTAATGAAAATAGTGGTCAAGATCTTGGTAGAAACTATTCATGTAGTAAATATTTAAACAATGCTACATTTCAGTTTTTAATAAAATAATATTAAACAAATTTAGTTGAAAACTTTTTAAATTTTCAATTAAGAATTTTATTTTATAGTAAAATAGTATCAAATATGAATTTATTTAATTTTTGGATCTATGAAAATATCATTGGGGAATATAATTATAATAAAAATGAATGTTGATGAAAAATTTCATCGACATAATTTTAAATAAGTCCTACATATCAAAAAAAACATTTTCTCAATTTTTCTATATAGTAAATAGATTATAATAAAAGGAAAATGTTATAACCAAAAATAATAATATTTAAATAAAATATGTATTATTTTATAGGTAAATTTAATATAATTATCCTTATTGAGATTTAATAAAAAATAGTCCATATTAAAATTTTGATTTGAACATTCACCCTCGCCTTTTGTCATAACATTCGCAATAATCACTCTTATGTTCCAATATAATAAATATATATTTATTCATAGGATCTATAGGGAACATATTATTAATTTTTTGAGAATATAATTTTACCTTATAATTTCTGATAACCTATTTGTTAGTAATTATTTATTAAAATCAATATTTGGGTGTCAAATGTTCGATTTCACATGCATGTAATCATTCGAAGAGTACAGTCCCTATATATTGTTCATGGTTTCATCATATATGTAGTCGTAAGTAGGTTATAATTATATAATTTAATCAATTAATATATTTATATGAAAATTTATATATCATGGGGTTAAAAGATAAATAAAATCACTTCATGGAGAAAGTAGTCTATACACATGTAGGAATAAGGTTTTCATTTTTGAATTAATGGAATAAAAAATGGTTAATAATAATATATATTTGAGAAATAATAATATCTTTAATATAATCTTTATTAATGCAATTCATTCATATTAAAATCTATGTATGGATAACTTGAAAAATGAATCAAATCGCTTCGTAGAGCTGGTTTTCCACACGCATGTCTGAACCACATTATCATTTACATAGAATGTAAAGGAATAATGAAATTCAACCACAATTAATATGAAAATATTTTATTATTGAAAAAATATAGATTTCATACTGTTATTATATTTATATAATATTTTTTGGGTGTTATGGAATAAGGAAACTCAAAAATGATGGGTAAATTCAATTACCTCTTATCGGGGAATCCTCAATTAGATTATACCATAATACTTCAATGGGTGGTCTTTTGGGAATACCATAAGACATAATATAATTAGTGGTAAGTTAATAATTTATTTTTGTTTGTCTTGGTTGAAATATATGGATCAAAAGGATTGATGTTGTGATGTGTACATTGATTTCATTTAGAAGAGAGGAAGGTGGACCCATTTTAAATAATTAAAAAATTAAAATAAAATTTTCATATTCAACTAAATGGGGAAACAAGGACACCAAAAAACAAATATAAAATAACTGGCAGTAAAAAATATAATTAGATGATCACATTTACCCTTGTTTAAATGAGTTTTTCTTCCTTGCCTCAATGTTTAACACACTTATTACGTTATTTCATTTAACAATTACCATAGTGATAATGTTTTACCATGGAGAATAATCATTTGGACTGAAAAAGATGAACATAAAACTAAATATAAACAAGAAAATTATAAATATGGAACAAATTTAATAACATTATCATTTTATAAGAAGTAGAAATTCATTTAAGTATTTTCGAATCTAATATAATGAATAATACTTTCAGAAAAGTGAATATTTCAACATAAAACATCATTAATAATGATTTCATTCCTAGTAACAAAGATTAAAAAAATGTTTAATTTTAGTATTTAAAATATTAAATTAATGTTTAGTTAAATTATTTTTCCAATCGATAACAATTTAATTTAATAATATAAGAATACAATTTTTGAATAAAATAAATTTTGTATAAAAAAGTTATTTTTTATATTGAAATGGTTTTATTTCCATGTGCATCCAATTGATAATAAATTAATTCATATTCCACTTTTCTAAAAAATAAATTTTCATACCTTTAATACTAAAAATTAATTTTTAGATAAAATATATATGACATAAACTATTCACCTAAAAACAAAATTTCGAAATAGTTGTTTGGGATAAATAATACTTCTAATGTGTATTTGAGATTGATTTTGAATATTAAATTATATTTAAATATCATATATTTTGAATTATTTTATAATTTTTTAAAAAAATTCATGTATGTTCTGAGTTTCATTATTCAAAAGGTGTCAAAGGCATTTATTTATCAAGGATCTATATATTATATTCTTCGGTTGTTACACTATGGGTCTTATTTAATCGATATAATGTCATGTATACCATAATCCAATAATTATTTAGAATAAAACCATCAATATGGTCAATGAAAACCTATTATTTAGGATAACTATTTAAGAAGTTAGATATCACATCCATTTGAATAACAATTAGTGTCTCTGATCATCTATTATAAAGAACCTCTTAATGGTCTCAATATTTTCCAATGGTGAAAAGGTATTTCAAATAAATCTTATTCCATATAAGAATACACCTTTGAAATATTTTTTTAATACAAATGTATCATTCTATTTATATTTGGAAAACTAATTGGTTTTTATCATCTTTATCTGGTAAAGCATATATTGTAGATATTATGTTGATTTATAATAAATTTCATAATGTTTCTACTTCAATGCAATAACAAACTCTTTATCCTAAATATCATAAAAAATATTTTGATGTTAAACATAAGAGATAATTGGAGTTTGTTTTCTAATACATAACATCAATCTTGATTTAATAGGTTTATCTCATTAAAAAATAATATTCCAATAATAAATTTCTTTTTTTAGATTGGGATGCCTTTGTCTCTATTACATATTTTTTAGTCATAACTAATCCCATCTGAGTCAACTACAACTACAAACTAATAAATTATAGCTTGTTGAATATTATTTGATTTTTTTTATAATTTTCAGGTTTCAATATTTATATGTTTCAAATTAAATGATAATAAACAGTTTTTAATAAATTATTTATTATTTTGAAATCAAAACATTATAACAACTTTTTTTGGGTTTTCCCAAATGATTATTCTATCATCGCTTTGAATGGTAACCTAGAAAATATTTTTCATTGTAGCTTTTTTAAAATTTTCCATGATATATATTCATTATCTTCATGTAATATGGGATTAAAAATAAATTAATGTATCAGGTATTTTAATTTTTGTGATATAATATTTAACAATGTTTAATGTTTTTTCCAGGACTCCAAAGAATCCATTTCTATTTTTAAATGAATATCTCGTATATTTTCTCTAAAATAATTATAAAATTATTTTTCTATATAAAGTTGTTTTCCTATGCCAATAATGATTTTTCGCTCTCATGCACACTATTTTTTGGGGATTTTATATTGTACTATATTGATTAATTATTCCCTAATTTCCTTTATATCATTCTATATAATTTGATGTTTACTTTTTGAAATTATCATAGCTCATCCTCTTGACCAACACACCTAGTTTTTTCTCATCTTGACATTATAAAATCATACAAATTTGAGGGACTATTATTTATCTATAATTAGAAGGAAATTGGTCATAAAAATATAATCATCAATGAAGGTTATGAAAAAAAAATCAACCTTGTTTTATTTTCTGATCATGGATCCAATAACATCTGAATATATGAGTTTTAATGTTCTAGTAAACTGAATATAAAATTTAATGTATATCACATGCATCATATTCCCTTTTAATCATCTATCAAAAATAAATTATATATCTCCTTTCAGTAGGGGATGTTCTCATACTGAATCATGTTTTGAAATATTTATCATGTTTTTATATCCAAGATGGACAATTAACATGTACCTTAAATAATGATAATATTTGGATGTCATGTAGCATAAAGTAGATGGGCCTCCAATTAGAAACAAGAACCCACTTTTTCGTTCACCTCTTATGATAACACTTTCATCTTTGAAACTATTAATAATACATGATTTATTAACAAAAAACAACTTCCATCATAAAAAAATTTCCAAACACTAATATATTTGTGTTTTATTCCTTCTACTAAAAAACATTTTTCATTTGAGTATTTTCCCTTAATTTCAATAGTTCCATCACATTTTATGATCATGTATAAATGATTCCAAATTTATATTTCTCCAACATTTATTATTGTCCGTACATTAATGATTTTGGTGTCTCCATTAATATGTTATGAATATTCTCAGTAAACGATCCATAGAATTTATGTTGTTGTTTCATTCGGCGTAATTTCCACTATATGACATATTGTTTTGATTCTTATTCTAAAATTATTTACCATTTTAATAGGGTATCTTTTTAGGGATATTTTTCTATCACCTAAAACATAAAATTCCTATTATATAACATATGCTACAAACATCCTTCATTTTCATTCAATCATATTCTTTGAATGAAAAGATTGAATTATTTTTACAACCTTATTCTTTACAGAATTATTCATCTTCACTTTAGTGATCGTCCACCTAAACTAGTGAACACCTACATTTAATGAAATGTTATACTAGAATGGTAAATAATTTGAGGTTAAAATACTACAACATCAACAACAACCCAAAAATATAAATCTTTTGTAAATTACAAAATATTTTAAAAAACATTAATTTCCATAATTTTGGCCCTTCCCCAAGATAATGCCTAGTTTTTTCATTATTAAAATTTTCTTACTTTTTCTGAATAATTTATTCTTCAGTAGATATTTATTAATGTCTCGAATCATCATTTATACAACATTATTGTATATAATCATGCACCAATATTTAAAATTGATTCAACTATTTGTGTAAATTTGGTTAAAATTTTATCCTAAATTTATATATTATCACCCTCTGATATTTTAGATCAATGATAATTAATGTAAATATATTTTTTGATGTGTTATGTAACCCATTTTAACTCATATTCATTAGTAATAAATTATTATTCTACAATCCAAATTTTCTATATTTAAGCATCACTTTCATATCTAGTTATTTATTGATATTTTCGTGCCCATAATACCTATACATGAATAATTTTTTCTCTTCAATGAAATAAATCTTTCCTTTTATATATTATTTCAATGCTTCGATATTTTATTATATGTTTTATTCAAGGATTAAAATTACATGATCGTCTTGGTGTTTTTCTCATTACAGGCCCATGACTCAGGTCTAATCAAACATCCCACAAATAAATCTTCACCACCTTAAAAAAACTTCATGAAGAGGTTTCTTGGTCTTCTATATGATCCATAAGATTTTTAAACTTTTCAAGTTATTCTCCATAACATGATTTTATATAGGAAATTTATTCCTCCTCCTCTTTACTCAGAAAAATTATTCTCTATAATTTGGATAATTTTTTTCTCCAAGCATGTCAATAATTTTAGAGCATCAAATCAAATTATTTAATTATGATTATCCATATTTATCTTAAGTATTAAACTCATATATTTTATTACATATATAGTTGACCCCGAAATCTAAAATACCACCACATTTCAATAATTTCAATCGCATTTTCCCCTTGTAGTTTCCCTTTACCATTTTAGAATTTTTATAGATATGAGATATGATTCCATTATTATTATAATACATATAATAATCATCATCATAACAACATATGTTTTTATCTTCTTATTATTTTATATTCATCTATACCATGGAATCAAAATCCTTCACAATCATTCATTTTTTTCTAAAAGAAAACATTATTTATTATTTCATAGAAAACAGTGATATAATGTTTATTATAAAATATAATACCTTCCTTATATTCAAGATTGGAATCTATTCAATCAAATTTCTTATGAAAATATCTCTTGTGTTTATCCATATTAATGTTATTATCTAGCTATTCACTAAGT
The DNA here is from genome assembly GCA_963277665.1 of Viscum album. Taxonomy (NCBI): domain Eukaryota; kingdom Viridiplantae; phylum Streptophyta; class Magnoliopsida; order Santalales; family Viscaceae; genus Viscum; species Viscum album. The sequence continues at coordinate 1,180,439,329 of OY728134.1, read as the reverse complement.
CATATAATGTTTCATACACTCTTTATCATTATAGTTAAGTAAATATATATGTATTTATCTAAGCTATCATTATATTTTAAACAAAAATCTCTAAATTTGTATGTTTTCATATTTTGATTTTATATTTCCTTTATAAATTATCTTGTGTTTATCCAAAATTGATTTAGCTATTTTTAATCCCAATAATTTGATATTAACTATCTAAATCATTATAATGAAAAAGGAATTTCTATAATTTCCGTCCCCATCAATGTTCATATTATTAGTAAAAGAAATTTTATGACCTCTTTGAATGCGTAGAAAATACAAATGGTTGCGTTGAGGACATCAATTCACTATAAAAACCAAAATGACATCATTCTATTTTAAAACAATAGAAATTATTTCCATTAAACATAGTCGCAAAACTATTATTAACTAGGATAGTTTTTTATATGCTATAGGGAGATATTCTATTAGAGGGAACGATCAGCTCTATTAAAAATTGATATATCCATGGCTACACTAAGAGTTGGTGAATCTATTTAGGGTATATTTTAAATTTCATTTTTGGAATTAAATTTAGATATTTCATTAGAATTTGACCCTATTTATTATACTAATCATGGGCTCACTAAAAGGAAATGTGGGAAAATAATTGAAAATAAAAATTACATTTTTTATATTGTTCTTCTAAAATGTATAAACATACTCTTTACTATAATATGTTTTTATCTATGAAAAAAATATTTTAATATAATAACATATTTTCAGTACATGTTGTTATGTTTAGTTGTTATCCTGATCCCACAATTCCAAGTTCATATATTACTCAAATAGGATACAATATCTCTCAACATTTCAAATAAAAGATAGCCTACACTAAATATAAGATTATTCTTATTTTTTCCGACGGTTTCCTCAAAAATTTTTGTAAACCTTCAATTTAAGATAACAAGATAAAATAAAAAAACACACATAACATTCATCAAGAATTCCCACTTTAAAATCATTTTAGAGATGAAATTAGGAATATAATTTACTACACAACTCACAGCGCACAAAATATTTTATTTTTCATTAAATATTCTTATCTTAATTATAGCACTATGAACATGAGAAAAATAAAAGATCATCATTTGAATGATTCCATAGTTATAGGCTGTAACATTTTATATTCTACTCAACTTTTCCTTTACTATTCATATTTACTATCATCACTGAGTTTCAAAATATCTTTTTTATACAATAAGGGGGATATTTTATTTACACTCACAATAAATATACAATATCCTTGATTTATCCAAAATTTCATGATTTAAGAGTATTATATTTCCTCAATAAAAATATCTATACTCAAATGTAAAATTATTAATCTTTTTTTCCCTAATATCTTGAAGAGTGGATTATTAAAAGATTACATTGAATAACCTCAATTTTCTATGCATACTTATTAAAATATTTCCAATGTACATACATTCACCACATTGTATTATTGATGTAACCTTTTAAACTTCATCTTCTCAAGAAAGCATCTTGAATTTTCATCGAAGCATTCAAAATATATAAAACATAATAGAAAATATTTATAATTTCTATGTGTATAAAAATATCATTAAAAAAATGAGATAAATAATATCTCATGAAAAATATATTCTTACAAACTCATCCTCAAAAAAATTACATTTCATAAAAAAATTTCTTGAACAACTGAAATATCAGCGACTGATTTTGGAATTGTAAGACCATCAATTTATTATCCAATTTGTACCTAAACATTATTCCTTTATACCAGAATATATGCAATTCATCTTCATTTTCATCTCCCAAGTTTAGATGAACTAGTTAACTATATATTTCTCCAGGATGTCGGGATCACCAATTATTTATGTTACATGAAGAATATTTTAAAGGTGTTGTTTTTATATTCAATGAATATCACTTACACAACCATTTGAAAAATTATTTAGAACCCGAAAATTATAAAAAAAATAATTTTTATGAAAGAAAATAATGAATGAGAAAACATCATATGTATAACAAAAATGTTATAGGCATAACTCAATCTTTTTATGTTGATTAATATTCTTATGTGTGGATCCAGAATTTTCATAGATAGAAAAATCCATATGCATGGTAAAACATTCTTCCAGGTAGATCAATTATCCAAGAATAATGTCAATTTCATTATATTAATAACAAATTTATAACACACAATATAATTGTTCTATACATTGGTCAATCATCATATGGAGCACAAATAATTTTTGGTAAGAAAAAATTCTTACGTGTTGAATAAAATATATTATGTGATTATTAGAATATATTTTAATTGGTAACTATTGAATTCCCTGAATAAAAATAAAATTTTAGAAAATAACATGAAAAGAATTCTACATTTTAGATAATTTGGTCCCAAAATATTTAAAACAAAATTCATCAATGCTTGAAATAAATCTTCAGAAACAACATAAGATTATCAATTATGATCAATAAAAATTTTAAAATACTACCAGAGTAATTAAAATAAATTAGATTTTGAGATGATTTAATGTTGTTAGTAACATGGTAGAATTATATTATGGACGATGCAAGTGTTTGAATTCAATGGTATGGAGTCAGTTGAGAACATAAAAATAATGTTATACATATAAAAGATGGAATATAATAAAGATGATATAATATTTAAAATGAATATTTAATAATCAATGTTGATATATGGATGAAATGCTATAGAGTATATTTTTGTAGTTTCTGAAATTTTAATATTCCTTGGATCACAATCAATAAAACATACTATGGTTAATGTTTAAGAAGACAATAGAGAACAAAATTTAATCTTATATGATATATAGGATCATGAAATCAATAAATATTTTTTTCCACAACACATATACAGCTGGATTACATTTATGTAGGTGATAAGAAGAAAAGGATCAAATTCTGATGAAACATAGCCCTTATAATAATTACATGTACGCTGAAGTAGCAGATAAAATAACATATATGAGTCTAAGTATAAAATGAATTCATAAATTCTGTTGTTTTTTAGAATGTACTTAAGTTGTTCTTATGGTCACTCAAAGGAATCATTTGATTACTATTTGATAGATTTTATGTTGTATTTTAAGATACTATGAGGGGTAAACTTTTATTCTAGATAGAGATTATATATAGCATAAATTATGATTATTCATTCACATAACTCTTTATAGATGATTTATAGGTATGTTTTGGTCATTTTTTATTTATATGATGTTACATTGTTCATTTTTATCTTATATTGGGACTCTAGGTTTCGAAATATAGTAACAATTTCCTTAGACATAAAATTCATCTCATATAAGTTCATACAAATCATAAAAAGCTTATGGATCATCTTTTTTCAATAAACATCCACCAATATCACAAACATATATTCATTCATCCATATTACTCAAATAATAAAGAACAAAAGAATGGGTTTTTATCAATTTTGTATTCCCCATGAATTTGATTCATGGGGTTTTTAGAGTAATAGGTCACAAAATACCCTAGTATCATATTCAAAAAATTTAAATTCTTTAGAAGAACTATTTATTCTGTTGATTCATTAAAAATGTTTTTTATAATTAGTATATATAAATAAATTTTTACAATATAAATATCTCCAATCCAATAATATTCTCATGTCTCTTATTCCAACATATCATAAATTGGTAAAATGTATTTTTAAAAACAACAAGGGTTAACTAACATGTTTATTTTAGTATTTTTAATCTATAATGATGTTACCTTGTCCAATATAGACATAAGTCGAGATTTAATACTCTTTGATGAGAAAATTTGTGAATTCTGAATTGGATTTAAGAACTGTACATTCATGCATTCCCCAAATGTCATGAGGGTCAATTTTACTCATGTCATCATTCACAAAAGCACATAAGACAAATTTTGGTCATATTTTTCACATGATCCAGAATTATAAATTGAATTAGTTTCTTCATAATATCATACACTATGCCAAAATTTGTAATTCGTTGTGAATCTTTTTCGTTTAATAGCGGTTTAAACCACTAGTAAATCATTCTAAGGCGGTTTTGGAAAACCGCCGTAAAATATTATGTTGGGAAAAAATTAACAGGAGTTACTTAAAACCACATGGAACGATTTAGCAGTGGTTTAAATCGTAGCTAAATAATTTATAATTTTTTAAGTTTTTGAATTTTTCTTATATTTTATTTAATTATTTATCTAAATATTTATATAATTAATTAATTATTTATTTATTTATTTATCCATTTATTTTTTTTATTAAATTATATATTTATTAATTTAAATATTTATACAATTAATTAAAAATTAATTAATTTATTTTTTTTTTATATTTTCAGAATTTATGTATTTATTTATTTATGTATTTATTATTTTTATTTATCTTCTTAATTTATTTATTTATTTATTTTATTTATTTATTATTTTTATATATTTTCATTTTTTATTTAGTTATTTATTTCTTATTACCACGCTCATGCATATCTCCATGCATAAGTCCATGTCCATGCTCAAGCCCATGCAATATATAAAAATTCTGTGCTGGTTGAGATTTGAACCCCTTACCTCAGGCTTATTCTGCAAAGACTTTACCACATCGGTAGGCTCTTCATGTTGTGAATAAATCGAAAATAATATACTTATACACATATATATTAATTGTAAAAATAAGTAATACATAACAAATAGATACACAATAAATAATTATTAATCAATATTGATTAATCAATAATCAATAATTAATAATTAATAATTAGTAATATATAATATATAATATATAACATATAACATATAATATATATGTAATAATATATAATACATAATATAAAATACATAATACAAAATATATAATATATTATATATAATATATAATATATAATATATAATATATAATATATAATATATAATATATAATATATAATACATAATATATAATACAAAATAGATAAAATATAACATATAACATATAATATATAATATATAATATATAATATAAAATGTATAATGTATAATGTATGTTGTATAATATAAAATATATATTCGGTGATATATAACATATAACATATAATATATAATATATAATATATAATATATAACAAATAATATATAAGGAGTTTCTAATATATTTGGGGGATGCCTTCGTCATTGTTCTCGTCGTCTCACTGATGCACTAGATCCATGCCGTAGGGTCCTGCTCCCCCCTCCAGATCGAAGGGGGGAGTCTCACGTCCGTCAGCTTCTGGGAAGGATGACTCATCTTCTGATCGTTCTCTACCCTTACCTAGGATATCTATTTCTCCAAAATTCTCAAATCTCTTCCAGGAGGAACCACATTTATCTCTGCTTCCGATAGATCTTAATAGCGCTGAGGATCTGTGAAAATATACCTTGGTGGCTCGATTTCATCCTCATCGACCCTCGGTAGAATTTTTTACCATTTTTGTCTCTGATTCATGGAAGCTTAATGAGTGAGTGGTCGTCGGGTTTCTTGACCGAAGACACATAATTTTTCATTTCGGCTTATAGGATGATTTGATTTTCTCTTTGTCCAGGGCCCCTCGGATGTGCGGTGAATATTCCTTCTATTTATTCTGGTGGAGCCTTGATTTTCATATCCTACAGGATCCATCGTTGGTTGCAACTTGGGTAAGTCTCCCTGGTCTTCTGCTTTCATTTCAAAATCCTTCTATTCTTTGTGCCATTGGTAACATGATTGGGTGGTATTTATGCTCGGGTCAACGGACTAAGTTTGTGGCCCACCCAATTTTCCTGCGTATCTGTGTTGATGTCGATGTTTCCAACCCGCCTTTGTGTCGTGTCTAGATTACCGAGGGGAAGGAGTTCCGCTAGATGCAGGAGGTAGTCTTTGAATCATGGATGACGTTCTATGTAGGATGTCTACAGTTTTGGCACATGGAGGTTGTTTTCCGCAGTGGTAAGGTGGGGGTTATCTCGCAGGTGGTGGAGACACAGTGTAGTGGTGGCCGTGATCTTGGTATTGATGAGAGGCTACCTCCGGCAGTTGTGAAGGGTGGAATTGGGTTAGATCTGGTAGTGTCGGGGAATGTGAATGGGGATCTGAGTTCTCATATGGAAACTATTGTGTGCTCCAATGCTGGAGATTCTTCTGGGAAGGGTGCTCGGTTGGAGGTGTCCTGCACTGCTACGGCTCTAGTTAAGGATAATTCTAATGGGAAGTTGGAGAGGGAGATGAGGAAGAGTCTTATTGCTACTGTGTCGAGTCCAACTTATAGTATGAAGGAAATGCAGTTGTCTATGAACCCAACTGTGTTGCAAATTTTTGACAGGATGAAAGGTGACCTTGGTGTTGAGTCTCGATCTGTAGTGGATGGCGCATGCCATATGCAGTTGGTTCCTATATCTCATGAGTCTTTGGCCAAATTGGCTTTGGGTTCTAAGAATATGGGGACCCCTGGCTCCAATGGAGTTATGACCTACAATCTGTTTGGAGTCTGGAGTCTGAGGAGCTGCTGCTGATGATGGAAGGTCCTCAGGTGACTGAAGGTGGTGTCTTGTAGGATATAGTCACTAACAAAGGAGGAGAAGTGGAAGTGACAGTGGATAGGGAGTATTTTGATGATCCTAGTATTTCTCATTGTGGGGAAAACATGAAATATCTAAAATGATTGATACTAATAGTCTTTTTGAGAAAGGGTGATGAGCAAATGATGGTTACCAGGAGGTGCACGTCTCTGGAAAATGGGGGGATCTATATGATAGAGAAAAGGAGAATACTAGTAGCAGGACCTGACTCTCTTATAGTGAGATTGGGCTAGGAAGGATGAAGAATGTGTTGGGGAATGAGAAAGCTAGGACTGATCTGCCAAGAAGGATGTAGTGGAATGATTACTCTTCTATGCCGAAGCTGATGACGACTAGGTCCTCTGTCAGCAAAGGAAAAGGAATGTAGTCCTCTGAGGAGTTCCTATATTTGGAAAAGATAAATCTTAGAATGAACTATGTCAAGACTCTGGCACAATATGAAAGCTTGGAGTGGGAGTCGACTACTGCGGATAAAGCAATGGATCATGGTTATGGGGATGAGCATGATTTCTATGATATGTATCTATTTTTCTCACTTGTGTTGATTTCTTTGTGTACTTTTCTTTTATTTTAATAAATGGTCAAGGACATTGTCTCTGGCTGAGCCTTCCTGGTATAATATATAAGCAATGTATAAATAATAAATTAATTAATAAGTAATTGAATATATGATAAATAAATAACAAATAAATAAATAATAGAAAAATAAAGAAGTAATAAATAAATGGTAAATGATAAATCATAAATCATTAATCATTAATCATTAATCATAAATCATAAATTATACATTATAAATAATTAATAGTAAATAATAAATAGTAAATAGTAAATAACAAATAACAAATAACAAATAATAAATAATAAATAGTAAATAATTTTAATTAATAAATAATAATTAATAATAACTAAAAAATTAATAATTGATCATTGAGAATTAATATGTAAGCATTAATATTTAATATTTAAAAATTTATAAATAATTAATAAATAATTAATAAATTTTTAATAATTAATTAATAATTAATTAATTAAAAATTAATATATATCGAATATTTAATAAATAAATATATATTAAGTAAATAATAATTGATAAAAAAATAATAAATTAATAATTAGTAAATTAAAAATAAATAACTAATCATTACTAATAAATAGTAAATAAAAAGGACTAAATAAAAAATAAATAAATAGATAGATAAATGAATAAATAATAAATAATAAATAAATAATAAATAAATAAATATAAATAATTACTAATATTAAATAATAAATATTTAATATTTAATAAGGAGTTAATATTTAATTAAAAATAATTAACAAATAATAAATAAATAATAAATAAATAATAAATGAATAATAAACTACTAATAAATTAATATTTAATAAATTAAAAAATAAAAAATAAAAAATAATAATGTATAGAGAATAAAAATTATGAATAATGAATAAATCATAAATCATAAATCATAAATAATAAATCATAAATAAATAAATACATAAATATATAAATAGATAAATAAAAATAATTATTTAATAATTAACAATAACTAATAAATAATGATTATTAATTTATTATTATTAATTAATAATTAATAATTAATAATTAATAATTAATATCTATTTTTTACCAATCAATATTTAATATTTAATAATAAGTTAATAAATAAATGATAATTAATTCATTAATAATAAATAATTAATGAATAATCAATAAATACATAAATAATAAATGAATAATTAATTATAAATAATAATTAATAAATTAATAAATTAAAAATAAATCAATAATTATTGTGGACATAATAACTAAATAATCAATAAATAATTAAATAAATATTAAATATTAAATTAACAAAATAATAATACATAATACATAATACATAAATAATAATAATAATTAATTAATAATTAATAAATAAGTAATAAATAAATAAATATTAAATAAGTAAATAAATTAATAAATTAATAAATTAAAATCATAAAAAGTTAAGAACTTTTGAGATCCCTAAAAACACTAAAATGACCATTAAATATAATGTGAGACTCCCTTTTTAGTGCCACAACAAGTCAAATCAAAGATCATGAAATGAGCTTTGGTATTAAATATGCTACTGGTCGAACAGACTCATGTATTAAGAGTAATAATGGTTGGAATTTTAAGAAATCGGTGTTTGCAACTAAAACCTCTATTTTGGAGGCATTCTAGGCCTTTATGGTTGAATAAAAAGGAGTACAATACTCACAGAGATGGTACCATACCTATGCTACGTAGATCTCATTGTAGGCTTCAATTTGATATGTGGGAGAGCCCAAATGGACACTCGGATTAAGTGTTACCATCATTTGATGTTCGGGTTTGATTTTTGACTTTTGAATTTTTGAAAATATTTTTTCCATTGATTATCACATGATTTAAATCACACCTGGTTTTTGCTCATTTGATAAACATGAATTTGACTGGTTGGGATGTTGAAATGGACTATAGGATCAGAAGTTATGGTCATTTGATGCTAAAGTCTCTTCTTCTACTTATTGAATATTTGTTTCCAGTTTAAAAAATATTACTAACTAATAGTTATAGATATTAAATAATTTACACCTTAAAAATATTTAAAAATATAAATAGTAAGCTATATTTGATTTTAAATAATAAATAATAAATAAATAATTTTTAAAATTTTTTAAATAGTTGCGGCGGTTTCGAAAATACCACCACTATTTCATGGTAGTTTTTTTAAAAACATGTCGCTAAAAATATGAAATTTTTTTATTTAGTAGATATTTTAAAAAAAATTACAACAATTGCGGCGGTTTTTTAACAGTGGTTTCAAACACTGCCACTAAATATTTGGTCAAAAAATATTTAGTGGCGGTATTAAAAACCACAGCAAAAAAACCACCACAAAAACAATATTTTATTGTAGAGAAATATCTAAATACATTTTATATCAGTGTATTCATGGATGAATCACTCTCCTATTCATTGAACATATGGTTTCTCGACTCCTAGACATGTGTAGTTAAATGGCGAAATTTTTATATGCTACCATGTTTTAAGCAGCAAGAATTTCTCATTACATACATAACCATAGTACATTATTGATTAAAAAAATTGGATGAATAGTAAACAACATTAAGGAAAATGAAAACGATTTAAAATAACTATTTATGCCGAAGCATTAATTATGCATGCAATAGTTTATTATAGTCAACGAATGCATTGTCGGCTAAACTAACCGACTCCTCGTTATCACTTCCCTATATGGTCCACTATATAATATTTTCTATATTTTTATCTATTATAAAATTGAATTATTAAATGTAATTTATAGATTCACATTTTAAAATTTTAATTAGAATGGGTTTTTATGATGTTACCATGAAATGTAATTTATATTACCAAAATCTACAATAACATTGACATCATGAATCTCCTAGATAAATGACGAAATCAAAGGGGAATAAATTATTATATTGATAGAAATAATGTATACAAACTATATAAATCATATAAAATAAATTGTTATTATTGGATACATCCCACAATTATAAAAAATAACTTATATTCTTATCATTAAAAAGATTTTATGGGGGAAACAATGTATGGGTCTTGAAGGAAACAATGTATTTAATGATAAAATTTCAAACATATTTTAATATAAGCGTAACTCAAAAAATCCCATTTTTTATTATTATAATGGTATTCATTTCATATAATATTCTTTGTTATTATATATGAATTTAATGAGAAATAATGGGGAAATGGATTCCAAGACAACCTAAATAATCCCATATTGTATATTATGGTTTGTATGGAATCCATTTCTATATTATGATTGTTGGAATTAAAATATGATGGTGATGAATATTTATAAAAGGGTTAAAAAAGAACACAAGGAGTTTAAGAGTTCTAGAATATCCATTGAATTAAAAGATAACCAATATGTTTTCTCAAGAAGCCTTATTTTCCCTCTAAACCAGAATATCATTTCCTCCAAAATTATTTTTTTATTATTAAAATACATTTTATTTTTAAAAAAATTTGTAGTCTTCAAAGATAATGATTTCTAGGACATTCATTTTTTTAGTGAACAATTATCACTTCATTGTTAAATGATTTCATACAAGATATATTATATAATTTACCTAGGAGAATAATGCACATGAACCATAGTACCTGATTCCTTCCATCAAAATGATAATCATGTCTTTAATGGAACATATGAACATATAATCCTGGAACTAGATGGTTTTTGTGCACATTACTACATTTACATTTCATAGAGTTACAACATATGGTCAAAATGAACAATGTAATATCATATGATAACAAGAAAACTAACTATTCAATAAAATTATCCCTACAATGTTCTATAAATATGAATAAGTAATTTATAAAATGTGTAAATGAGCTTTTTGTGAATATTACTATAAATAATTTAATTATCCTATAAAAGATATTCACCCAAAATCCGTTTATGTGATAAACCTCAATTTGGACAACTAAAAGTCATCAAATGTCCTCATTAGGCATTTTAATGTTGGTTGTTTGGTAATTTCTAAATATTGGAGAAAATGATATACAAATCTGTATCATGGGGAATATAAAATTAGAAATGAACAAATTTAATAATCCTTTTAAATCACGTTTGAAAGATAACCAAAATTAATTCTATGAGGTCTGGTGTATAATGACTTGAATAAATAGGATCCTTGAAAAATTGTTGACACATACAATCTTTAGTCTCATGAATCCAATTCATATGGAACAAGATAAATAATTATGTACCATATAGACAAAATTTATTTTCAAAATGAATAAAGTATATCATAAGATAAAAATCCAACTAGGGGGTCAGTGTGAAACATAAATCATTAGTTTCACAATGATTTTTGGTTAATTTCTATGTTTTTTGAATCAATTGAATGTGAAATAATCTTTTATTTTGTAGACTATACATTAAAATGAAATTACACTAAAATACTTTTATGAAAAAATAAATCAGGTTTAACAACATGAAGTGTTCAAATGTGCTTATAATGCATTCAAATTTTGGGTGTAGGATCCCCATTCAATCTATTACTATTTCTAAAAAATTCTTGCGAATCAAATACCCTATGTGATTGATATCATAAATAAATAAAATTCCACTCATCATTTTGACTTGTATATGATAGATTGAAAAAATTGGTTTTATGACCCTTATTGGATGTAGAATTGCATTAAAATTAAATTTTAGTCCTTTTATGTAATTACAGATTTTTTTTAAAAAAAATATTATAATTTTAGATATATGTAACATATGTTATAAATAGATTTTATTGTGGGTTATTCATTAAAAAATATATAAAAGCCTCTCATAATGTTTTTTCCTCGATTTTATATAATCAATATAATAAAATTATTCAATAATTGAAAATTGAATTACTTTATAAATTATTTGATATTTCTTGAGAATTTACATGGCCATTCTATCGTATTTAGTGGATCTAGAGAGTCTTATATATTAAGAGGTTCATTGAAATGATTTCGATATTTTTTAAAAGTATATTTCAATTTTTATAATGTAATTATGATGTTAAAAAATTTATTTTATTAAATATATAATTAATCTAGTTGATTTAAAACAAAATCAATTTTTTTAATATAAAATCTATTACTTTTGTTAATAATAATAAATACAATAACTTATAATTTATTATTGTTTTCAAATGAAATTAAATTTAATATAATATAATTTTACCACTATTAAGCACCCCTCCACAAGTGTATGTATCATTATTTACCTTTAAATAATTACTTTCTATCATGACTAATTAATGATATATTTGATTTAAAAAAATGTTAAATTCCCTAATTCATTATCTAAATAAGTGTATCATTGATTTTATTTACAGGTAATCCCAAAATGGTATTTCCTATATAAAGGAAACTCCATTATGTTTTGTAAGGGTGGTTTATCATTTAGGCTTGCATACAGTTAAGATTAGTAACTCATTCCCTACAAAATCATAACTCAATTCATCATGTTATGTTAGAAACCATCTTCAATAAATTGAGTCTTTCTCAAAAAAGGTTTGAATTTTTTTAATTATTGAGTAATTAAAACATGTTGTCTCAAGTTGGTGTAGTTTTTATAATGGTCATTCAAACTTATTTGTGTCTTGGTAGTCTCCAACTCTTTAATGTTTTTGATGGTTTCCATTTTCTGATGTAGTGGTATATCTAAAGCTAGTTTAGGGTGATTTCATTCTCCTATTAAGGCGAACAATGATCCAATGTAAAGAACATTACATCAACTAATATTTTATCAAATGAAATAATATTATATATAATAAATTCCTGAAAATAAAAAATTTCCTTTAGATTCTTCTTCCCTTATAAGTTAATGGAATAATCTAAAATATTCATAAAAAATAGTTGATCAAAATATTGAATGGAATTGAATGAAATTTTTTTAGTTACATACATAATATTGGGATAATAAAAGTAGTCATGCCATTAAATAAAACTAAAATTACATTTTATTTGGATTAAATAGAAAGTTTAATTGAGCTTTTTAAAAAACATGAGACACTAAATCATATTTGTCTTTATAAAATCCTAGAATCATTCACCTTCAATTATCATTTTCAATAAATTATTGTTGATTAGAAAATTTCTATTTAAGTCTAGAGAATCTTTTTTAAATCATTTGACACTTTCATATGAGTTTTCATACATGTTATTCTTGTTCTATAGTTAGAGGGAACATACTTAATGAAATAAAATTCACCAGAACAAATTTTAATGTTACTCCCTTGTATTTAATATATGTTTTATGTTGATGCATGAGTTTTATGGATATTTTTTCATATGGTTTTGAGATTTATTTCACATTCATAATGTTATCTTAATAGATATAAATTTTCTTAAAAAATTTTCTGAATCTATCTGAGATGATTAAAATAAATGAAATGAATTAATAGTAAAGAATAGATGTGACCCGCATGAAATATATTAATATTAGTAATTATTTTAAAAAACATGTCACTATTTCTACAATCTAGTGTAAATATACATGAAATAATGAGAATTAACATTTCAAAAAATTAATTATAATAGACATTTGAATAATGTAGAACCTATATTCAAATACAACTATGGTATTCAAATACTACTATAAAATAAAAAAACATTTCTCTTGAATATTATTTAGTTTGAAAGATATTTTTTGTGTTGTGTAACTAATTTCCCTTACTACAATTTCTTTTATGTTTGAGTGTTGAAAAAACCATTCATAACTAAATTATCATTAAATTTTAATGTTAAATTTGTTGTTTAAATATTCATTCCAGGAATTATTTTGAGGTTTGATCATGTATTATATGAAAAAAATATGATTGTGTATTTTTCCCATTTGTTATTCACTGGATATTGTAGTGGATGTAGTGTGGTAAGTATGTGTGATTTGTGGAATGTGACATTAATGGTAAATTATTTCACATGGTTCTGAGGTGATTGTTACACAATTTTTTCATTGTGTGGAAATTGATGGATGTATTTGGGATTCCATAAATAATTATTGGTGGTGTGGAATAAAATGAATGAATTTGGAACCACGTTCTATATTAGAATTAAATAACTTGTTGTTGTTAATTAAATAGATGATGATAAATTGAAATATAGGGGATGTAAGTAATGTGTGATGGTTGTAAGTGGGTTTTTATTATATATATTATTAAATGGATTAATGAACCATTTACTGGTTGGAGAAAGAAAATATGGAATTTAATAGATGAATAACTAATAGTTGAACTATTATATATTGTTATGGTTGTTATCATGTAGTATATAGTTAGTAGCATTGTAGATACTATTATGGTTACTGATTGGGTTTGGTGATGAAATTTTATATTAGATGAGTTTATATAGTTCTGTTTTTGTGCTCCCTAGGTTATGATTTTAATGTGACAATATCAATAATTATATTTTCTCATGTTTTACTTATGCGATCCAACTTAATTAGATAAAAACATTGATTCCAACATGTTTCTTATATTCAGTGTTTTCCATAATATTTAGGTTCATGATGGAAGATGGTTGGACACCCCCACTTCCATGATCTACCATTAGTATCACTCTCTCACATAGTTTTTATTAATGAATATTATTGGGGTTTGTGCATTATAGGATGTATAAAACATGTGGGTTTCCTTCATATTCACGACAACTACTATAACGATACTACCTTAAAAAATTTCACAATAACAATTTTTTGTCCGTAAAATTACATCTATCACATTGAGGATCTTTCAAGGGTAGTGGTTTTATAGAATTATTCCATAACTAATAAATAACAACAAAAATATTACAATATAGACACTTATTATCACTATCGTTTTTCACAGAATAAAACAATTTAAAATTAAACTATATTTAATTTTCTTGATAAAAATTTCCATAACATTAATCATTACGTACAGCATTCTTCTACCCATCTTTATAACAGGTAAATTTTTTAAAACATGATATTAGAAGAAAAAAAAGCACATTAAGGGATATAAATTGAAAAATTGTTAGTGAAGTAATCTCATAAAACCCAATAAAAAACATTTCAAAAAAACTTATTTACAAGAATATAAACATCAGTCATTTTCATTGGGGCATATTTAACATATCACTATTATATTCACTATTACATATGGAAAAACCATTCAGTCCACATCCATCTCTAGAGCTCCCAATTCATTGGAGAGCTATAATGGGGATCAACCATCATATCTTGAGCTATAATGGGCTCAACCCAATATATCTTAATCTATAATGGGTATCAAACCATAATATAATGATCTATAATGGGCTCAAGAAAATATAATAAATATACGAGGAACATATCACGAATAAAACACTTGATACCTCCTTTAAACCCTTGAGAAAAATACATTCATATTTCAAAAATACCCTTTTTCTGTATTAGAAATTGCTCTTAAAATATACAAAATGTGAAAATAATAATGGATTTATATTCTTGAAAAATAAAAATGAAAACATATTTTGGATTCATTAATTAAATTATGCTTCATGAAATTAGGTGAAACCGCTCATTCCATAAAAACAATCATTTTAACTCCCACAAAAGAGTAATTTTAAAGGATTTTTAAAAAAAAAGTCGGTTACATAACAAATAAAAAAAGATCCCTTTTCGAAACACATGAGAGAAATTAATAAAGTAATACCAAAATAAAAAAATTCTAAAAAACTACTTTGACAAAATGTAAATGAAATAGAAATATTTATCAGAATAATTATTTAAAAAATTTAAAACAACATTTTATTTAATGAGTTTCTTGCCTTGGGGTTGAATCCATTAAACTATTTTAAAAAATATTGTATAATTGTTTGAATAATTTTAATTGTTATTACATAACTGAAATCATTTTTATAATACATTACATTATCTTTTTATAACATTTTTCATGCATTTATTAAAAAAAATATAATTTTGTTGTTTCCAGTTCATTATTTTCTTAGTTTCTAAGGTCTATTTATTTATGGTCTTCCTTTTGGAAATAAAATAATAAACCCGAAGTTTTAAAAAACATATATTTAGTTAATTTTTAAAATTACATGTGAATTTATCCGTTTTATAATTTCAGTTATAAGGAAATTAAAAAACATTGGCCACGACAGAAGCGAATTACCATGTCACGAATAATGATTTCATTATAAATGAATAAATATTGAAGTTGAAATATATTATGATTAATATAACATAAAAAATACAATACAATAGTATATTTGTGATACTGTAGTTTTCATGAAACATTTGATATGATATGAAGATAAAGTATAAGTGAAAATTAATTTAAATTTGAAAAAAAATAATCATTCTTTTTGAAAATCCTTCCTTTAGAACCTCCTCAAGTCTCTTGGAAGTGGTCTTTTCTGAGACCAGTAGCTGAAGAATGTTTATATTGAGGATGATTAGTGAATTTGTAAGTGGTTATCAGAGAATTAGGTCTAATGGTGCTGCAAATATGTGAATGATAAAGCCTCCTTTTATAATTGAGGTGAGGGGTAACATATGAATTATTCAAATTATAAAAATATAATAAATTTATTAGTGTTTATGACTTAAAAAGGCCTAAAAATTATATGATATCCCATTTTAGAAGGAATTATATCATTTTCCCCTAATCGTGATGTTTTTTATTTATAAATTCATTAATTAAATTTTTTATTCAAGAAAATAATTAAATTTGTCAAATTAATAACTATTCACAATCATGACTTTAAGCACCTTAAAAAAGTTTCTAATTATAATTAAATTCTTTATTATATATTATACATGTTATAAGTACCTATATAAATAATTAATTGTCCTAGAAATATTAAAATATATTAATTTTAAATTTTTTTAAATTGTTAGTTTGATTTATTCATGAATTAAATATTTATTGAATCATTATTTATGATGCCATTAATTTAAATATTTCTAACATAAAAGTTAAGTAAAAATAACCTAAAAATTATAATTTTCTCATATTTATAAATAATATAATTTTTTGAAAAAACTTTTCTAAAACTTTTTTTTAAATATTACACTAATTGAAAGTTATAGTGCGAACCAGTTGTATTGTTTTTATTAAAATATTATAAAGGGTCTAATGTGATCCATGTGGGTCCAAAATGTCCCCAATTAGAAGGAAAAATATATATTAGATGAAACAAACACATGAAATTTAACTTATATAGTTTATGGAATAATTATGTATGGTTATAAATTTAATTAAAATAATTTATTTATTTACTTCATCTTCTTGAATACGCATTGCATCATCACTACATCAGCATTACATAATCATTAATGTTAATTATTTAATATATAAATTTAAAAAAGAATTTTCTATTATAAAAATATGTTAATTAGGTTCCAAATAAATTTATAGATTCATTCATTATTCATATTCACTCATATACATGTCAATACAACATATTAAATTTATTATTTTATTATTTATTTCAATATGTAAGCATTGCACAAGAATTTGGACGAGATTAAATTTATATTATTATAAAATTAGAAATTAACATCTATATAAAAAATAATACATAATAATTAATAAAAGTGTCTTGATGATAATTTTTTGGACCTCAGTTATTATTTATAAAAAACCAAAATTGACATTTCCAATGTTGTACAGGCACTACAACAACACTTATAATTTTGGTTATACATATCATGAAAAAATTATAACATACATGTTTTGAATTATTTCTATAAAATATGAGAATAATGAAACCAAAATTTTATTATTCAATAAATATTTTAAAATTTATTTTGTAATTATTTATTCATGATGTCATAAATAATACAATATTTTATTTGAAACCATATTCTATACTATTTACAAAAATATCAACATTTTCATAAAATTATAAAAAATTCATTATAAGATAATTTAATTATTATTAATTAAAAAACTAAATTATTTTTTTTTCAAATTAAAATTTTATAATATTAAAAGATAATGTTTTAAATAAGTAACCATATAATAAATTATTCATTCTGAGAATAAAAAATAAAAATAAAAATTTCTATAAATACCTAGGTTATTACATTCTACCCCCCCCCCTCCCCTTGAAATTTCATCCTCGAAATTTTATTCACGTCTTACAAAATTGAGGATAGATTTTCGTCTTAGGATTTTTCGGAAATCCATGTTATTTCGTTTACATTATAGTTTCTCCACAAAACCCTAACATGGTAAATTAACTTGTTCCGCAAATCTTTCTCTTTATGAACAAGAATTGAAAAAGGATTATCTTTATAAGTAAGGTTCCCTTCCAGCTAAACTACTTCTATGATCAAAACATGAGACGACACTAGCACATACATTCATAACTTGAAAACATGAAAAACATATTCTTCTTTATATAAAGTCGGAGGTAAATCTACTCGGTAGTAAATCGGTCCACCTTTCTTTACGATTTCAAATGGCCAAATGGACCATGGACATATATTTCCATTCTAAAGAGAACACATAGAACTTTAGAAGAAAATATTTTGAGGAAAAAAAGATCACCTAACTCTAATGAAAGGTATTTCCTTATATTATCTGCATATTGTTTCTACCTACTATGAGCAATACTCACATGTCACTAAATCATATTATATTTTTCTTCCATTTAATCTACTAAATTGGGTCCCACCAACTTCCTTTCCCCGACTTCATCCCTAAATGCTATTGTTTAACACTGCATTCTCAATAATGATTCAAAAGTTTCCATATATATGCAAGAATGAATAATATTACTATAATATAACACAAATAATTAATGTTGATGATCCCAATATCTCTGGTAATCCATTTTATAGGCCAGTAGCATGTTCTCTAGTATCTGAATTGTTTTTCCCCACTTCCCATTTAATTAAGGAAGAAAATCTATTTTAAAATTTCATTTTGTCCCCAACGACTTCTAAAGGCTTTGAAAATTGTTAATATTGAACCAGGGATCATGATTTTATATAATATAAATAATAATCCAAAGAAACATGAAAACTAAATTGAGATATATATGGGAATGCTGATCTAGAGAAAGTGTATCTGGAATATGAATTTAATAGGAAAATTTATTCAAATGATCAATAGTAACCCGTATTTCATTCTTCCATCGAGATGTCGTCGGTATCCCCACCACAAATTGCATGAATATATTTTCCCATTTCAACTATGGAACTAGAAAAGGTTGAAGCATCCACTTTGGTAGATGCATCTCATCTTTAGCTTGTTTAAATGTCAAAAATTTCATGGTAAAATCAGAAATATAACATTTCAATCCATCCTACCAGTGGTACTCTCGAAGGTCTCTTTACATCTTTGTTCGGCAAAGATGAACTAAAAAAAGAGAACTATGATCTTCACATAACAATTCATTATTCATCTAGGAATCACAAGGTACATATAATATCTTCTAAATCCACAAAAAACATTCTTTATCATTGTTAATATTAGGAAACATAACTTTATTAATCAATTCAACCTTTTTTTGCAACTCAATGTCTTCCTTCTACACATCCTTAATTATGTCTGAGAGAGACAACTACACTAATAATAGAAACAAAATAGTGTAATTTCCTACACCAACAACATCCAAGCCGAAATTCATCAAATCATAAACCAAACAGTCACATTCTAAATGTATCATGGTTAATGTAGCATTATGTCCAACACAAAGCATAATCCACTCTATTTTCTATTCAAATATGGTAATAAATAATGAAATATTAATCCTTCATTATGTTTTCCATATTCTATGTCTCATGTTCAATTCCTCATGAATAAAGATATACTTCAAACATTTATGGTCAGTTTATATTTCACAGTTTACTCCATAAAATGGTTCCTCCATACATTTAACAGAAAAACAACAAAAACTAATTACAAATCATGGGTAGGGTAATTTAAATCACGAGATATCAACTAACGTAAAGAATAAACAATTTCCTGGTCATTATACATTAGAACACAACCATGTCCCTTAAATTAAGAATCATTATAGATGAGAAATTCTCCACTAATAGAAGGTAGGGTTAAAACTATAGCATTCTCCAATATTCATTTCAATTCCTAAAAAATCATCATATTATTTTTTATAAATAAATTTAAATCCATTTCGAGTTTACATATTTAGTGGTCTACATAATCATGGAATATTTCAAACAAGCCATCTATAACAGTCTACTAAACCAATGAAACTATGAATATCAGTTATATTTTTGGGTCATGGCCATTATTAAAAAAATATTAGTATGATCAATAGTTGTCCGTCTTTGGAAATAATGTGAACAAGAAATGAATATTTTTTGCAACAAAAATTCTAACTTGCTGAATCATTCATGATATTTATTTTCATTTATGATATTAAAAACAACCCTTATATGTCTTTTATACTCCCATTTACTTTTAGAATATTCCAAAATTTCATCAATAAACACAACAAAAAATATACCCAAGAACTAATGAAATATTCTATTCATAAGATCCATCAATACATCAAGTGAATTACCTAACCCAAAGGACATAACAACCAATTCATAATTCATATATCTAATATGAAATGTAGTCTTCGGTGAATATGATTCATTCAACTTCAACTGATGACACTCCAACCTTAGGAAAACCTTCACAACATAATATACTCCCTGGAGAATATCAAAGAAATCATCGTTATGAAGAAAATGATACATTCTTTAACAGTGATGTTATTCAATGCTCTATAATCAAATAAATGTCTCGTTGAACCATCATTCATTATAACAAGAAAGATATAATCACCA
The DNA here is from genome assembly GCA_963277665.1 of Viscum album. Classification (NCBI taxonomy): domain Eukaryota; kingdom Viridiplantae; phylum Streptophyta; class Magnoliopsida; order Santalales; family Viscaceae; genus Viscum; species Viscum album. Next base: position 1,180,418,429 of record OY728134.1, on the reverse strand, counting down.
CATGGTGAAGTCCCAGTTTGGATGAAGCCTTTATATAGAAATTCCTAGAGATTCATTTTAACACTTAAAGTTACTTTTGAACCATTATATATGGGGCTTTAGAAATTTTCTTAGCATCAGAAACTAAATCAGTAGTAAAGTCAACCTATAAATCAGAAATAACATTAGTAAAACCATCATGAAATACATCAAGATAATCACTTAACACTGGAACTTAATCAATCTAAACAGTTCACTTTTTTCAACAATGTGTGCAAGATAACGTTAATTTCCATCATTTAATAGTTTCTCAACATCTTGATATGTTATCATTAGTATAGGTTCATTCATCTAGAAAAACTAAAACCCTTTCTAAAAAACTCATTTTCTCTACAATATATCTTATCCTGATAAAACTAATGCCAATCCATGCCAAGAATAACATAAAAATCCACTAAAGGCAATATAATAGGTTCTTTTAGGTAAACTAATTCCACACAAAAAGATAGGTAGATTCATATAAATTCTTTTTACCTCAATATTTCTTCCAGGTATGTTTACCATGAGTTCTAGATTCATTTTATGAGGTGGATTTTCAAATTTATCTAAAAATATCTCAGAAATAAAAGAATGGGTTGACCCTGAATCTGACAACACATTTGAAAAATCAATAGAAAAATGAAATGTACCAGATACCACCTTATTTTATGGATAGAAATTGATTTAAGTGGTTCTAAAGGATTTTACCAGGGCCTTGTACTTCTAATATAGGTTATTTTTTCTTAGGTGACTATCTTTAGACATACATTATAATAATGACCAAATTTTTTATAATTAAACAATATCTCTATCGAAATCTCATTAATATTTAGAGAATTTTTTTTGGAAATCATGAGAAATTTTCCCAATCATTGTAAATTAGTAGAATTTCCCATAATTTGGAATATATTCTCCAAGATTTTTTACCAGACTTTTCTAATGAAGTAAAATTGATTTTCTTACCTCTGGATTTCATGGATGAATTCTTTCTCAATGCATGAAAATGAGACATTTCCTTATTCTTTTCATCACAAGGAACATACATGTCATAAAACTCCATATCATCTTTTTAATCATAATGAAAATCATTCATATAGATTTTAAACTTTCATGAAGTCAAAAATAATTGTAAAAATGGTTTCATACTAGGGTAAAATATACTAATTTTACTATCAAATCCCAGATTAAAATCTTGTACAAACCTGGCCAGTCTTCTAAAATTGGATTTATATGATTATATAGAATCGTAATCTTTGTGGTTTAGTTCTATTAATTATTTATCCATTTTATGTCAAATAGTTTTAGTCAAATAATTTTATATAAAAAGACTCTTAATATCATCCCATTCTATATTGTCAAGACATTACAAATCTATCTTTTTCTTAACCAAAGGCCACCATTGCTAACCTTCAACTTTAATCGAATAAATGGATAATATTACATTTTAGAATTATAAATATCCCATGACATAAAATATCTTTTCTAAAGAATGGATCGATCCTTTAGTTTTTATTAGATCAGTCATTCTACAAAATACTGATTGATGTTGCCTCATAAAATGATCCAGAACACACTTGTTTCTTCATGGTATATTAGGTTCCTCCATATAATGCATAAAACCACCATTTAGTTTCTGGGTTAACTGATCCATTACTATCACAAACTACACGGTTATGATTCCCTCCATTCCATTCTGCAGAATCAGAATGATATCATTCTATCAGTGACTTTGTATATGAAATCCCTTGTTTGTTCATTGGAAAACCATTAATAATTAAAATATCTTAGTTGAATTAGCATGGTAATAATTAAATTCAAAATCATTTAACTGAAAACACAATTAGAAGTCATTTAGGGTATTTTATTAACATCATATTAACCTCTAAAGTTATATAATAAATCCATTGATACTAAATAAATATAACGACCCAACATTAAAAAAATTTGTTACACGTAATTTTAGTACAGAATAAATATTCTTTCAAAATCTGAATCTTTATTAATTTTATATATTTAAATAATCAAGCCATAACTTTTAAATAACAACTCAAATATTAGAAAGTAGACACTTCTACTCACTATCAATTTTTTCAAAAAATAAAACGCTTTAAAATAAAATGTGAATTTATTTTCTTGATAAAAATATCCATAATTGTAATGTATTGTATTTTATAGTATTATTCTTTGATATTTAATGGAATTATTTCAATACCATGTGCTGAGGCAGCATGCGATTTAAATGTTTTGATGTTCTTAAAACAAATGATTAAAAAAATTATACTTTTTAATTGTATGTGCACATGGTTTTCCGTAAAAAGTAGAATAACTCATAAATGGGTGCTCAGATCAAAAATGTGAGGGAATCTTTGAGATCAAAACGGAATCTTTACCCTAGGAGTGAGCTCACTTTGGTCGGTGTGGTTCATCTGTACAAAAAAGTCTCCTTGGACATAGGTGTAAAAAAATTATTTTATTTTTGAAATCCTAATAAATCACGAATAGTTACTCGAATTTGAAATATAATACCACCATTGAGTTTATAATGTTGTGTTTTCCCTAGGTGTGACTTGACCATAGTGGGCATGGGTCATCTATGGAAAAAATCGAAATTGACATAATTTCCATTAAAAAAATTAAATAAAAAATATTTCATTTGAAACTCTGACTTTTCCCTAAATTAATCTTTAAAAAAAATCTCAGGGTTATCCATATAACCCTGGGAACACTACAGAATTTCTAGGGAGATCTTTGGAAGAACTCTCTCGAATAAATAATGACAGATCATGGATCTGTGATCAATATGCAGTCGATTCGATGGAACCTCTCCAACGATGATTAAAAATGACCATCCTTCATTAATGACTGATCCAAATCATTGTAGGGATGTTTTTTCTTTGTGATTTTATTATTTTAGATTTCAATGATGAATATTGGTCAATCCATGAACATATGTATCAGTGGTTCAATCGGTGTTGTGGGATAGATAATTATCTATAAGATTATTGGGAGAAATATTTTTAATTCCATTTATTTTATCATTCTAATGAAAATAGTTTGAGGCCAACTTGAACTAATGAAGAGGATCATCACTCTTGTTGTTATTTTGATTTTATATCCCTATTTTATTGCATTCTTCCCCATTAGATCATCATGGACATGGTTATTCTTACCGATAGGCTATGAATGCAATCATACTCTCGAATTAGTGGAAAATAAATAGAATAGACTTGATTAGTGTATATGGGGAGTTGAGAAACCTGGATATATTACCATTTCGGGATTTGGCCAACTAAGGATGGTAGGTAGCTCCTAGAATTAGAAGCGGTGGAGACGAGAACCAGCAGTGGTGTCAATGCTAGTGTGCGGTGGCACCACATGGCACATGGTGGGTGCCACCACATAGATTGGAGGTAGATACCATATGACATCATATGAGAGGATGTGGTAATGAAGGCAATGTGTGGTAACTTATGTGGCCTACACGCAAGAGGGTCGAGCCAGGGATGATGGCCTGGACTAGAAGTCCTGTGCACTAATAGGTCGGGCTAAGCATCAAACTAGGCCCATCAAGTCAGCTTAGGTCTATATGGATAGGTTTTACTTGTGTCAGATCTGGGTTGGATCGGGGGCAATAGGAGTAGGAGTTTCCTCGAATGATCCTACAGTCACAAGACTACGATATATGGGTCCATGGGTGGCCTCAAGGTAGCTCGTGCTTCCACGGAACAGTCGACCATGGGGTAGTTAGAACACGTGGTTGACCACCATGGTCAATGGACCAATCGTGTGGTTATTCCATGGTCCCTTTTCCCCTCCATTGAAATATCAAATGCCATATAATTTTAATGATACATAAATTTGATGAGTCGGATGCAACATTGGGTCCCTGATGAGAAGATTTTCCTTCTAAGATAATGTGGTGAGATATTATCTAGGAAATATAGAGTTTTAGAGAGCACCCATTTTCCTTTACTTGAGGGTTTTGTATTTTATTATGTCTACATAACTAGATTTTAATCCTCTCTAGTGGTTGAGTCCCATATAGAGTCATCCATCCCTCCCCATTACTTGCGTTTTCCCCTCTATCACCCCTATTGGCATATATGTAAGCATATAACCTACATGATATGGGCACTAATCCTCCACATAGTGGGCTTCAAAATTATGTTCTGTGATGTCACCCAATGTGACTAGGTATGAGGCCTATATTACGCATTTATCTAGATTGGCTCATTGGTATCCCATAGTGTGACTGAGGGTGATTCCATCTCAATGGTATCATAATATTCGATGACCAATATATTCTCATTTGGGTAAGTCCCAAATGATCTAAACCACTTTGTGAGTGTCTATAATGATACAATGGATTTATGAGTGAGTTATCCCAGAACAAACATTCATTGAGAAGAATCATGTTGTTTGAAATTGGGTGTGGATTACCTATATACCTTGCTTCTTTTACAAAGTATATTTGGATACTCTGGTTATATGCTCTATTGAAATCTACCTCTGTGGAGTTGATTAGTATTTCCTTCTTGGTATTTTCTTCATGGTATTTTCGTTCTGGTATTTTATTTCTGGTTTTCGGGTGTACTACATGGCACTTTAATACTTACCCCTTCATTGGATTTACCCACACATGTTGTGTCTATTGAAGATTATTGACCATTTGATGGAGTCCAAGGTGGAATAGGACCAGGCCATTCTTAATAGGGATAGACATATGAGGCTTGTTCCTGTAGTTCATATATATGTCCAAGTACATTTTTTCTTTCAAGTCAGACTTGTGGTTAAAAATTCTTTTAGGTGGGATTGTTTTGGCACTATTTACATTCTAGTACATTAAATTTTATACTCTATTTGTGGGATATATTTGTTGGCATATATTGATTACTTAGTTTTTTTTTCATTTTATCATATTTGGATTGGAGATATGTGTGTGCATAATGGAACTTTATGATAATGAATCCCATTTATAGAACATGCATACTCAGTGCTAGTCACAAGACCTTGTCCTATTGAAGGAGGTCTTGGGGTGGTCCTGACATGGTCCCCTCTAGGATGGGTTGTGACTGAGAACTATTAGAGGTTGTTTGGTTCTACATTAGGACCAATATTATATGATGATGGTTTCAGGAAAAAAGTGTTTAGTGATACAGGTTCAGATTTCAGGCCAGTGACTCTTGTGTTGGTATGGTAGCAAACGCATCCAAACACTAGGACTCTGATTACCTAAATTTTGACTTGATACATGAAGACATTATTGGTGGAAAAACTTTTATGTGAATCATATTGGAATGGAAGTTTATTCCAGTGTCCTTCTTCAGTTAGCTCTCTAGATATACTCTGTTGACTGTTGTACATCTTGTTTTCTTTTAGGATGCCTCCATGAAGAAAGTCATCCCATATCTTACTATGAGATCATGAGGATGATCCCCCTAGTGAAGAATAGTCGGTACAGAGGTATAAACCAGAGATATCACCTTTGGTAGGTTTTCCATATGTAACACCACCCTGCAAGTAGCTGCTACTACCAACACTAGCAGCTGAGGATTCATGAAGGCAGAGTGCATTACACCAGTTTCAAAGGTTTCACCCTCAGGTTTTGGGTGACCTAGACCCCCATTTGGTTGAGTATTGGCTAGAGGTAGTCACATATGTTTTCCACATTGTGAGGATATCTTCCGCCCATATGAAAATCTTCATCATGGGCCCTATTTAGAGCTCTGTGTGGTGATGGTGGATCTTGGTTACATAATCTAGACAGGTCTCTCCAAGAAATAATTCAAGCATCTCTTCAGGGGGGGTTTTTATCCATAAAAATTATGATAGGTATGCATACTAGAACCTCTAAATCTACAGTATGGTAGTATTACTATGGAAGAGTACTTATCGAAATTTAATGGTCTTTAATGCTACTCCATCGGTATGGTATGAGACCAGTTATAATGGTCTTAGAACATTAATAGTGGATTACATTGAAAAAATATCCCATCAGTGCTATCCTTGATAATTTATTCTTTTGATGGGTTAATTGAGTGGGCCCTAATAGTGGATATATTTCTTGTTTAGAAGACATTAGTTGTGGGAGCTAACAGTGGGCACCGGGTAGCTGATTCCACGACAATAGGAAACCGATGGTAGTCGTTGGGATCCATGTGGGCCATGAGCTTTAGGGAATGATACCAAGACTTAGAGTCAATGGTTTGGGGATCCCATGGTGGTTCAAATCACCCCATGGATTGATGGTGCAACAAATGTGGTGGTCAGGGGAATCTAGCTTGAGATTGCTCGACCCGTCGTATAGTTGGCCGAGATATGGTCATGGGACTATTGAGGAAGAGGATAACAAAGTAAGCACATGGTATTTGGGGTAGTGAAAATTATAAAAGATAATTCATGCTAGTGGTATGTGGTCAGATGATTGACCTATTAGAAGCACCACCACTAGGTGGTCCAAGCCATGCTTAGGAAACTGGTGGATAGGGACGCACCAACTGTAGTTGATTGAGGCATATAACCCTAGTTCTCCAGCGATGATACCAAGTATGGTATGTGTCTTTTCCACCATAGCCTCATGTTTTATAGAATTATGTTTTAGAAATCCATTTATTTCCATAGACCTTGTTCAGGGATATGAGATTCCGATTGAACAATTGACTCAAACCTTACTCTTATAGACTCTTGAAGGAGGATATTCGATGAACACGCTGGTGCTAATAGTTTGACCTAACTCTTTGAGGCATGAATTTTAGTTGGGAACTCTTGGTAGCTATTTTAATTTAATATGAAATCATTCATTGTATGAAGTAGCTATCCAGAGTTCATGATCAAATTGACTGCTCTAGGAAATGAGTGTGATGTGCCCATAGTAATAGAACAAGGTTTTAATTTTTTTTGAAAAGGAAAGGTATACAGAATATGATTGACTCACAGATAGGAGGGTTCATTTTATTACACATCATATGTCTAGTCTCACCCCCGGTTTAGTGGATTATATGAGTCCCGGGATTCCCATAGTGGTGGTGGAGTGTGAGGAAGTCTTTCTTGAATATGTTCTAGGTTTACCTCCCCATAGGGAGATGGACTTCTAAATTTATCTACATCATGGGAAAACTCTGATATCTACACTTTCATATCAGATTTATCATGTAGGTCTTCAAAAGAAGAGGGTTCAATTGGAGGACTTACAGAGGAATAGATTCATAAGACCTAGTGTTTTACCTTGGGCAGCCCCGGTTTTGTTAGCAAAGAAGGTAGACTAGAGCATGATGTCCTGTGTGGATTATAGATTTTTGAATCATGTGACTATGAAGAAAATGTATCTTCTACCATGGATAGATGACCTTTTTGATCAATTCAACGTGTTAATGAGTTTCTTGATAGTTGAACTACTATCAGGCTATCACTAGTTGTGGGTACGAGGTGATGATATACCAAATATGATATTCAGTTGTTTTTATGGCCACTTTGACTACATGGTGATTTCATTTGGAATGATGAATTCAATAGAAGTGTTTATATGAATCATGAAATAGATCATTAATCATTATGTGGAATGATTCATGGTGTTATTCATTCACGACATCCTAGTGTACTCAACATCAGAGGTGGATCATGCGAGGTAGCTGAGGATGGTCATGAACACTCTCTGAGAGCACAATCTATACAAGATGCTCTAAAAGTGTTAGTTGTGGACTCAAGAGGTCCATTTAATAGGATATGTCACCTTAGAGGCGAGTTTTGTAGTGTATCTGGCAATGGTTGAGGGAATGCATTCTTAGGAGCCACCCAAGGGTGTTTCTGAGGTATGAATTTTTCCAGGATTGGAAGGGTACTATAAGAGGTTTGTGTGAGAATTATCCAGAGTAGTAGTACCTTTGACATCCTTGAAATACAAGAGGAAGTCTTTTGTGTGGATAGAGATGTTTTAGCAGTGCGTTTATGAGAAGAGTGAGAGGTTGACGAGTGCTCCCAGCTTGAAGTTACTAGAGGAAGGTGTCGAGTACATAGTGTTCTAGGATTCATCAGGGACGCTGATTGGGTGTTTCCTGATTCATGGGAATTTGTGTATTTCCTATGGTTCATGGAATTTTAGAATGGATGAGAAGAACTATAAGGCCAATGATCTAGACCTAGCAGTGGTTGTCTTCACATTGATTATGTTGAAACAACACTAGATGAGTGATCGGTTTACCATATACTCTAATCACAATAGTTTAAAGTATATATTCTCTCAAAAGGATATAAACATGAGATAGATTTGATGGATAGTGTTCTTCTAGGACTATGACTATGAGATTTTATATAATCCTGGAAAGGGTAACATGGTAGAAGATTCTCTTAGTAGGATATCTATCATGTAGTTACTGATCGAGGCATCATAGAAATTAGCCTTGTCGTGGATATCTTTTGATCATGGAGATGGAGCATGTTACATCAATTTGAAGGATTTAACTCCTCCAATTTTATAGTGAGATTTATAGAAATAATTCTAGGGCACCTACTTTAGGACCATATGTGTTCATATGTCCATAGGACATACTCTTGATAGATATTCGAAGGGTGGAGAGCTTGTTTTTCTTTTCAGAGGGTGCAGATTTTTACTAGATGTGTGGGAGGAGGAGGTTTTGAGGGAGTTCCATACATCCCCATTAGTTGTAAATCAGGTTATGGTGAATATGTATCTAGACCTCTGATATTATTTTTGGTGGCTAGGGAGGAAAAAGGGAGTTAAATATTTCATTTATCAATGCCTTACTTGTCAATAAGTTAATGTTAAGATCCAGGATTTAGTGGTCTTGACACAACCTGTTGAGGTTCCAGGAAGGAAGTAGTTTGGGATATCGATGGACATCATGACTGGATTTCCACATATGTATAGGGGGCATGATTCTATCCGGGTGATCATTGACAGAATCACCTGGTCGACCTACTTCCTTGCAATCTAAGATAATATTTCTATAGAGATCATGGGATGCCTCTACATGAAGAATATGTTTCGGACCATGATGCTTGATTTTGATCCCAACATTTTAAGAAATTAAAGGAGATGTTTGGGAGTCGGTTACTATAGCATCCCGCCTTTTTATAACATAAACTTTCATTACATTACACAAAACTGAGGATCTTTAAGGTTTAGTGTCTTGGAAACCAGAAACATAATACATGAAAACAACATAAAACATTCTTCTTAAACACTTGAAAGTCATCTCCTTATGTTCATCCTAGGTTCATTACTGCATCTCATAACATGGGGACATACCTAAAAAGAAAGGGTGATCAGAAGGCCCAGTAATGGAAACAAGTGAAACATTTTACATAAGAACTTGAAATACATCAATAAATCATGAAAAGAACTTTAAGGCATGAAAATGAAATCATGAGGCATATCATAATAAAAATAACATTTTTCATAACTTGAATATGTGGCTGAAACATTTAATATTGACAATCATTTCATTTCACCGAGGTCCATCCCCAAACTGTCATTAAAAATTACCAAGGTTATTCACCAAGGTGTCAGTCTAAAAAGTCATCTCTAGAGATTAAGTATTTACCCAATGCATTGGAGCGCTATCTGGGAGAACCATTAACATGTCTTTATTATAATGTGAGACACATATATCACAATCAATCATTTCATAAACAACCCATATAGCATAAAACAAATGGGTTTCATTTCATAATCATAACGTTTTAAAAACTGCTTTAAAGACAAGATCTTTATGTCACTTTAACCCCATGGAAAAGGGAAAGCGGGTTTCATGTATGTAAATCCCAGAATTTAAAATAGAACATTTTGATATATATGTGAATACCCCTGTAGAAATAAGATCTTTGATTATTCACTTAATAACATAAAATAATTTTGAGATAAAGAGGGAGGAATTTTGAGAGGAAAACTATGCAGCATAACGTCTATGATACATGGTTTTAGAAAAAGTTGGATAGAGAGGGGACAAGGGTCACCCACTCAAAAATGATACATAAAACAGTAGGGGAACAAAATATAAAGTATTTAATAACATGGTAATGAAATTTGAATGATATACCATTTGAAAAGAAGAACATGAAAGGAAGACAAAAAATAAGATTTCTCTTATGAGAATTCGGCAGCCTAATGGCGTCACTTAAAACATCCAAAAATGGATTAACGAGATCAAATATGGTCTCTCATAATATGAACATAAATGATCAGATTGATAGATATAGAGATCATACCCCAACATAATAAAAAGGAACTTGAAAGACTTGACATGAAAATAGATCTTGAAATTGAGAAGGGTGAAAGAACCCCTTAGAAATTCGGCAGCCTAACGGCGTCACTTAAACTTCATCAAAACTGAATTGATGAGATAAAATAGGGTCTCTCATCATATGAACATAAATGATCAGTATGATAGATTCATAGATCATACCCCAACATAATAAAAAGGAACTTGAAATACTTGACATGAAAATCGATCTTGAAAATGAGAAGGGTGAAAGAACCTCTTAGAAATTCGACAGCCTAACGGCATCACTTAAACATAAAAAAATGAATTGATGAGATCAAATAGGGTATCTCATCATATGAACATAAATGATCAGTATTATAGATTTAGAGATAATACCCCAACATAATAAAAAAGAAACTTGAAAGACTTGACATGAAAATAGATCTTGAAAATGAGAAGGGTGAAAGAACCCCTTAGAAATTCGACAGCCTAACAGCGTCACTTAAACTTCAACAAAAATGAATCGATGAGATCAAATAGGGTCTCTCATCATATGAACATAAATGATCAGTATGATAGATTCAGAGATCATACCCCAACATAATAAAAAGGAACTCGAAATACTTGACATGAAAATAGATCTTGAAAATGAGAAGGGTGAAAGAACCCCTTAGAAATTTGACAGCCTAACAGCGTCACTTAAACTTCAACAAAAATGAATCGATGAGATCAAATAGGGTCTCTATTAATATGAAAATAAATGATCAGTATGATAGATTTAGATATCATACCCCAACATAATAAAAAGGAACTTGAAAGACTTGACAAGGAATTAGAACTTTGAAAAAGGAGAAAGGTGAAAGAACCACTTAAAAATTCGGCAGCCTAACGGCACCACTTAAAACATCAAAATACTGTATTGAATAGATCAAATGGGGTCTCTCATCATATGATCATAAAAGATAATTATGATAAATTTATAGATAGTACCCCAACATAATAAAAAGGAACTTGAAATACTTTACATGAAAATATATCTTGAAAAATGAGAAGGGAGAAAGAATCTGTTACAAAAATTTCGGCAGCCCAGCGGCGCCACTTAAAACTTCATAAAACGAAATAATGAGAGTAAGAGGGGGTATCTAATTATATGAACATAAAAAGGGCAGTAATAGGAGTATAAAAGAACATCCTCCAACATAAGAACATGGAGCATAAAAGGAATGACATAAAAGAGATTGCTTGAAAAGAAAGAGAGAGGTCGAATCCCTTACCTTAAAACATAAATCTTAAAACTCAATGGTTGGGACCTTGAGGGCTTAGGGGCACCTTGGGAGGACTCCTTGGAGTTAGGGATACCATAACTTCGTTGAGGATGGTTTTCTAGTCAAATGTATGAGAGGAGGGCTTGGTATTTATAGGGAAAGTGAGGGGACAAGGCATTAATGGCCAAGGGACACCTCAAAAGTGGTTTTCTCAAAACCATGTGCTCTCCCAAGATATTTCCCATGAAGTTAGGCCACATGGGGCTCCCAATACAATAATTCATCACCTTTGTTCGACCATCCCTTAAAACATCTCATGACAACATCATGACACAGTTATGATGTCATTAAACATAATGAAACCCTAAAACTGTATTTTTACTGTTCACTGAAAATTCAACTTTCTCAGAAAAATCCCAAAATTTCACATTATCCAAATATCAATGTTCTGATTTCAAAAATTAACTCCATTTTATAAAAATAATTTTTGAAATATTTTTAATTTTATTTTTAAATAAATACACTATTCACCGAAAATTCATTTTTTTCAGAAAAATCCCCAAAAATTTCCTTAACATAATATCAATGCTCTGAGTTCAAAAATGAAATCCATTTTATAAAAATATTTTTCGAAATATTTTTAATTTAATTTTTAAATAGAAAACACTATTCACTTGAAAAAACTAATACTTGAATAATAATTTATAAAACCATTATTTAACCATTTTATTTAATCACATTACTTAATCAAGGTACCTAGATTATTTTAATACTTTCTTTAAGTGAGATTAATAATCCATTTGGTCACATTACTAATCCTAAGCATAAAATCACTATTCATAATTTACTATTCATCAAAAATCAAGTTAATCTTATTAGACTCTAAATTTCGTACTGAACATAATTGTAGAAGACTATTTTTCGAAAATCATTACAGATTTTTAATTATTTAAGGTTTACATAAACATTTTTAAAATATCCATTTTATAAAATTCATCAAAAATATGCATACTATATTTATCCGGACATTTGAAAAGTCATAAACATTATCATAAGAAGAAATCCCAATTTTTATTTAAAACAAAGGATTACACAAGGCAGTTACGGTCTCCTTAAATAGCCCCTTTTCACACCATCATAGGACCTAAGTGTAAGGTGTGCTAAGATGAGAGAATTTGAGGGAGGCTCGGCCAACATCGCACGAGTAGTAATTTCTATCATGTTGAACTTCTCATGAAGGCGATTCTGTTCTAGTTTCACACGATGAAGTTCAGCTTGGGTTTGGTCCAGAGAAAATCCCAGTGGTGCTACCTCCTTCCCAAGTTTTGTTAGATGGGCTTCGATCGGTCCAAGACTACTGGGCGAGGCCATCGAATCTTCTTTCTATAATAATTAACCAATATTAGTTTTATTTAGAGACAAAAATCAAAACGTTTAGTTTCTAATGGTCATATTGACCAATGGTCATATAATAGTCAAAACCCAACGGTCTCATTTTATTTATAATCATGTTATCAAATGAAAAAATTTTGTTGAGTACAAAAATAAAATAAAATAACACATAAAATTAGGAAAAAAAATTATTCAAAATTTCGGGTCGTTCAATTTTCCCCCCTTAAGAAATTGAGTCCTCGCAATTTTTAAAATTGGGTTTTCAAATTTCAATTAAATTCCCACCTCGTAAAAAGAGTCAGTAAAAATATTACTTTAAAATAAAGAAAGGGAAGTACAAAGGTCACCCGAGTTAACCCATAATAGGATTCCATGGAGGAAAACATGGATATGGAAGAAAAAACAAAGGGTCAAGTTCTGGGAAAGGGCGATAGAAAACATGATTAGAAGAAAGTTAACCATAAGAAAATCCCAAACTTATGATGTGTGTAAACGGTATTTGATTACCTAGTAGGAAACGTAAACCAACAACGTTTTTGTTTTACGTTCCTTTTCATAATTTTAAGGAATTAATTTACTACATAGAACAAAAACATAAGAAAATATACCCACCTTCATGTAGAGTTTCATCCTTTAATAAGTTTCTACCAAAACTAATCTTTTCTCCAAATGATGAGCATTCAAAACTACATGGTCTCATCAAGACACAAGAATCATCTTCTAGAGAATCACATAATCCACAAAATATTGACCATCTATTTCTTCTATCTTTAAACATTATCCCAAAAACAGAAATGGTAAGGTAAAACAACTCTTCAAAAAAAAGAATCCCATAGTAAGGGAAACTACTTTTAAATCTTCAAAGTTCCATGGAACTACCCAAAGTTCATCATAGACCATTCCATAAATAACAGTCCATAAAATTCTTCAAAATAAACCAAACTAAGATTGAAACCCAAATACAAGAAGGATTTGATAACATAGTCTTCCAAAATAAACTTCATTGTTCATCTCCAAAACACATCAACCACTCCTAACATCTTATAAAAAAAGTAGCTAACCTAAACATATTTTACCCAAGATAGGTTAATCGTTCCCATAAGAAACCTAAATTATTATAAGTCCACCTTAAATTCATCGATTCTTCAAAATATAAGTCAACTTTACTCCTCAATGAAAATACCGTAGTAATCTATTTACCTCAATCATATAGGGTCCCAAAAATAGTGAACATCTTCCAAAATAATAATCATTTTTTAATCCCCTAATCATCTCTATCATATTAATATGACAATCATCGCATTTCCTATCACATTGGTTTTTGGGACATGTTCTTCCATTTCCCGCCATTAACTTAGAAAAGAAACTATAATTAGGGGCTTAAATACTTAGCTAATAATCATGAAAAGGAAACATTAAGAATAAAAGGATAAACATGTAGAATAAAAGTATATCCTAACTTGTGATCCCCTAGGTTCCAATCCAGGTTATCCATGATCATATATTCTTATGTGAATCTTTATTTTGTTTTATCCTTGTTTCTTTCATAAGGGTTCATACTAAGCTTATGAATTTACCGAAGCATATCCCCCGGGAGTGTCGTAACCAAGAGTGCAGCAAGGCCCGTTGTCGTGTACCAGTTCCCATTCGAGTCTAGCTCAAAGTGGTGTTTTCAAGTATTACCCCTATGTACATCGGTGCCAGAGCCACCTCTACCTGCTCGTATCCAGACAGAGATGTATTTGCTTGGAAACCCCTTACTCAATACTCACCAAAATACCAGGAAGATTTACTATATTTAAACATTTCTATAGGGTTCATCGTAGAGTTTTCATATCCTAATTTCCACAAATAACTAAACCATCCTTTGATACCAACTATAGAATCCCACCTTTTTATAACATAAACTTTCATTACATTACACAAAACTGAGGATCTTTAAGGTTTGGTGTCTTGGAAACCAGGACCATAATACATGAAAACAACATAAAACATTCTTCTTAAACACTTGAAAGTCTTCTCCTTAAGTTCATCCTAGGTTCATTATTGCATCTCATAACCTAGGGACATACATCAAAAGAAAGGGTGAGCAGAAGGCCCAGTAAGGGAAACAAGTGAAACATTTTACATAAGAACTTGAGATATATCAATAAATTCATGGAAAGAACTTTAAGGCATGAAAATGAAATCATGAGTCATATCATAATAATAATAACATTTTTCATAACTTGAAGATGTGGATGAAACATTTAATATTGACAATCATTTCGTTTCACTAAGGTCCATCCCCATGGTGTCATTAAAATTTACCAAGGTTATTCACCAAGGTATCAGTCTAAAAATTCATCTCTAGAGATTAAGTCTTTACCCAATGCATTGGAGCGCTATCTGGGCTCACCCTTGACATGTATTTATTATCATGTGAGCCACATATATCATCATCAATATTTTCATAAAAAACCCATATAGCATAAAACAAATGGGTCTCATTTCATAATCATAACGTTTTAAAAACTGCTTTAAAGACATGATCTTTATGTCACTTTAACCCCACGGAAAAGGGAAAGCGGGTTTCATGTATGTAAATACCAGAATTTAAAATAGAAAATTTTGATATATATGTGAATTCCCCTATAGAAATAAGATCTTTGATTATTCACTTAATAACATAAAATAATTTTGAGATAAAGAGGGAGGCATTTTGAGACGAAAACTATGCAGCATAACGTCTATGATACATGGTTTTAGAAAAAGTTGGAAAGAGAGGGGACATGGGAAACCCACTCAAAAATGATACATAAAACAGAAGGGGAACAAAATATAAAGTATTTAAGAACATGGTAATGAAATTTGAATGATATACCATTTGAAACAAAGAACTTTAAAGGAAGACAAAAAATAAGATTTCTCTTATGAGAATTCGGCAGCCTAACAGCGTCACTTAAATCATCCAAAAATGGATTGACGAGATCAAATAGGGTCTCTAATAATATAAAAATAAATGATCAGTATGATAGATATATAGATCATACCCCAACATAATAAAAAGGAACTTGAAAGACTTGACATGACAATAGATCTTGAAAATGAGAAGGGTGAAAGAACCCCTTAGAAATTCGGAAGCCTAACGGTGTCACTCAAACTTCGACAAAAATGAATTGATGAGATAAAATATGGTATCTAATCATATGAACATAAATGTTTAGTATGATAGATTTAGAGATAATACCCCAACATAATAAAAAGGAACTTGAAATACTTGACATGAAAATAGATCTTGAAAATGAGAAGGGTGAAAGAACCTCTTAGAAATTCGACAGCCTAACGGCGTCACTTAAACTTCAACAAAAATGAATTGATGAGATAAAATAGGGTCTCTCATCATATGAACATAAATTATCAGTATTATAGATTTATAGATCATACCCTAACATAATAAAAAGGAACTTGAAATACATTACATGAAAATAGATCTTGAACATGAGAAGGGTGAAAGAACGCTCAGAAATTCGACAGCCTAACGGTGTCACTTAAACTTCAACAAAAATGAATTGATGAGATCAAATAGGGTCTGTCATCATATGAACATAAATGATCAGTATGATAGATTCATAGATCATACCCCAACATAATAAAAATGAACTTGAAATACTTGACATGAAAATAGATCTTGAAAATGAGAAGGGTGAAAGAACCCCTTAGAAATTCGACAACCTAATGGTGTCACTTAAAGTTCAACAAAAATGAATTGATGAGAGCAAATAGGGTCTCTAGTCATATGAACATAAATGATCAGTATCATAGATTTAGAGATCATATCCCAACATAATAAAAAGGAACTTGAAATACTAGACATGGAATTAGAACTTTGAAAAAGGAGAAAGGTGAAAGAACCACTTAAAAATTCGGCAGCCTAACGGCGCCACATAAAACTTCAAAATACTGAATTGAAGAGATCAAATTGGGTCTCTAATTATATGATCATAAAAGATAATTATGATAAATTTAGAGATCATACCCCAATATAATAAAAAGGAACTTGAAATACTTTACATGAAAATATATCTTGAAAAATGAGAAGGGAGAAAGAATCTGTTACAAAACTTTCGGCAGCCTAACGGCGCCACATAAAACTTTATAAAACGAAATAATGAGAGTAAGAGGGGATCTCTCATTATATGAACATGAAAAGGTCAGTAAGAGGAGTATAAAATAACATCCTCCAACATAAGAACATGGAGCATAAAAGGAATGACATGAAAGAGATTACTTGAAAAGAAAGAGAGAGGTCGAATCCCTTACCTTAAAACGTAACTCTTAAAACTCAAAGGTTGGGACCTTGAGGGCTTAGGGGAACCTTTGGAGGACTCCTTGGGAGTTAGGGATACCATAACGTCGTTTAGGATGGTTTTCGAGTCGAATGGATGAGAGGAGGGCTTGGTATTTATAGGGAAAGTGAGGGGACAATGCATTAATGGCCAAGGGACACCTCAAAAGTGGTTTTCTCAAAACCATGTTCTCTCCCAAGATATTTCCCATTCGGTTAGGCCACATGGGGCCCCCAATACAATAATTCATCACCTTTGGTCTACCATCCCTTAAAATATCTCATGACATCATCATTACACAGTTATGATGTCATTAAACATACCGAAACCCTAAAACTGTATTTTTACTATTCACTGAAAATTCAACTTTCTCAGAAAAATCCCAAAATTTAACATTAACCAAATATCAATGCTCTGATTTCATAAATGAACTCCATTTTATAAAAATAATTTTCTAAATATTTTTAATTTTACTTTTAAATAAATACACTATTCACCGAAAATTCATTTTTTCAGAAAAATCCCAAAAAATTTCCTTAACATAATATCGATTCTCTGAGTTCAAAAATGAAATTCATTTTATAAAAATATTTTTCTAAATATTTTTAATTTAATTATTAATTAAAAAACACTATTCACTTGAAAAAACTAATACTTGAATAATAATTTATGAAACCGTTATTTAACCATTTTATTGAATCACATTACTTAATAAGGGTGCCTAGATTATTTTAGTACTTTCTTTAAGTGAGATTACTAATCCATTTGGTCACATTACTAATCCTAATCATAAAATCACTATTCATAATTTAATATTCATCAAAAATCATGTTGATCTTATTAGACTCTAAATATCGTACTGAACATAATTGTAGAAGACCATTTTTTGAAAATCATTACACATTTTTAATTATTTAAGGTTTACATAAACATTTTTAAAATATCCATTTTCAAAAATTCATCAAAAATATGCATACTATATTTATCCAGACATTTCAAAAGTCATAAACATCATCATAAGAAGAAATCCCAATTTTTATTTAAAACAAAGGATTACACAAGGCAGTTACGATCTCCTTAAATAGCCCCTTATCACACCACCATAGGACCTAAGTGTAAGGTGTGCTAAGGTGAGAGAATCCGAGGGAGGCTCGGCCAACATCGCACGAGTAGTAATTTCTATCAGGTTGAACTTCTCGCGAAGGCGATTCTGTTCTAGTTTCACACGATGAAGTTCAGCTTGGATTTGGTCCAGAGAAAAGCCCGGTGGTGCTACCTCCTTCCCAAGTTTTGTTAGATGGGCTTCGATCGGTCCAAGACTACTGGGCGAGGCCATCGAATCTTCTTTCTATAATAATTAACCAATATTAATTGTATTTAGAGACAAAAATCAAAACGTTTAGTTTCTAATGGTCATATTGACCAATGGTCATATAATAGTCAAAACCCAATGGTCTCATTTTAATTATAATCATGTTATCAAATGAAAAAATTTTGTTGAGTATAAAAATAAAATAAAATAACACATAAAATTAGGAAATAAGATTTATTCAAAATTTCGGGTCGTTACAATCTTCCCCCCTTAAGAAATTGTGTCCTCGCAATTTTTAAAATTGGGTTATCAAATATCATTTAAAGTCCCACATCGAAAAAGGAGTTAGTAAAACTATTACTTTAAAAGAATGAAAGGGAAGTACAAAGGTCACCCGAGTTAACCCATAATAGGATTCCATGGAGGAAAACATGGATATGGAAGAAAAAAACAAAGGGTCAAGTTCTGGGAAAGAGTGATAGAAAACATGATTAGAAGAAAGTTAACCATAAGAAAATCCCAAAATTATGATGTGTGTAAACGGTCTTTGATTACCTAGTAGGAAACGTAAACCAAAAATGTTTTTGTTTTAAGTTCCTTTTCATAATTTTAAGGAATTCATATACTACATAGAACAAAAACATAAGAAAATATACCCACCTTCATGTAGAGTTTCATCCTTTAATAAGTTTCTACCAAAACTAATCTTTTCTCCAAATGATGAGCATTCAAAACTACATGGTCTCATCAAGACACAAGAATCATCTTCTAGAGAGTCACATAATCCACAAAAGATTAACTATCTATTTCTTCTATCTTTAAACATTATTCCAAAAATAGTAATGGTAAGGTAAAACAACCTTTCAAAAAAAAGAATCCCATAGTAAGGGAAACTACTTTTAAATCTTCAAAGTTCCATGGAACTACGCAAAGTTCATCATAAACCATTCCATAAATAACAGTCCTTAAAATTATTCAAAATAAACCAAAATAAGATTGAAACCCAAATACAAGAAGGATTTGATAACATAGTCTTCCTAAATAAACTTCATTGTTCATCTCCAAAACACATCAACCACTCCTAATATATTATAACAAAAGTTTCTAACCTAAACATATTTTACTCAAGATAGGTTAGTCATTCCCATAAGTAACCTAAATTATTATAAGTCCACCTTAAATTCATCGATTATTCAAAATATAAGTCAACCTTACTCCTCAATGAAAATACTGTAGTAATCTATTTACCTCGATCATATAGGGTCCCCAAAATAGTGGAAATCTTCCAAAATAATAATCATTTTTTAATCCCCTAATCATCTCTGTCATATTAATACGACAATCATCGCATTTCGTATCACATTGGTTTTTGGGACATGTTCTTACATTTCCCTCCATTAACTAAGAAAATAAACTATAATTAGGGGCTTAAATACTTAGATAATAATCATGAAAAGCAAACATTAAGCATAAAAGGATAAACATGTAGAATAAAAGTATATCCTAACTTGTGATCTCCTAGGTTCCAATCCAGGTTATCCATGATCATATATTCTTAGGTGAATCTTTATTTTGTTTTATCCTTGGTCCTTTAATAATGGTTCATACTAAGGTTATGAATTTACCGAAGCATATCCCCTGGGAGTGTCGTAACCAAGAGTGCAGCAAGGCCCGTTTTCGTGTACCAGTTCCCATTCGAGTCTAGCTCAAAGAGGTGTTTTCAGGTTTTACCCCTATGTACATCTGTGCCAGAGCCACCTCTACCTACTCGTATCTAGAAAGGGATGTATTTGCTTGGAAACCCCTTACTCAATACTCACCAAAATACCAAGAAGATTTCCTATATTTAAACTTTTATATAGGGTTCTTCCTAGATTTTTCATATTCTAATTTCCACAAATAACTAAACCATCCTTTGATACCAACTATAGCAACCCGCCTTTTTTATAACATAAACTTTCATTACATTACACAAAACTAAGGATCTTTAAGGTTTAGTGTCTTGGAAACCAGGAACATAATACATGAAAACAACATAAAACATTCTTCTTAAACACTTGAAATTATTCTCCGTAAGTTCATCCTAGGTTCATTACTGCATCTCATAACCTGGGGACATACATCAAAAGAAAGGGAGAGCAGAAGGCCCAGTAAGGGAAACAAGTGAAACATTTTACATAAGAACTTGAGATACATCAATAAAGTCATGAAAAGAACTTTAAGGCATGAAAATGAAATCATGAGGCATATCATAATAAAAATAACATTTTTCATAACTTGAAGATGTGGCTGAAACATTTAATATTGACAATCATTTAGTTTCACCATGGTCCATCCCCAAGGTGTCATTAAAAATTACCAAGGTTATTTACCAAGGTATTAGTCTAAAAAGTCATCTCTAGAGATTAAGTCATTACCCAATGCATTGGAGCGCTATCTGGGAGCACCCTTGACATGTATTTATTATCATGTGAGCCACATATATCTTCATCAATCTTTTCATAAACAACCCATATAGCATAAAACAAATGGGTTTCATTTCATAATCATAACATTTTAAAAACTGCTTTAAAGACATGATCTTTATGTCACTTTAACCCCACAGAAAAGGGAAAGCGGGTTTCATGTATGCAAATCCCAGAATTTAAAATAGAACATTTTGATATATATGTGAATACCCATGTTGAAATATGAGCTTTGATTATTCACTTAATAACATAAAATAATTTTGAGATAAAGAGGGAGGCATTTTGAGACGAAAACTATGCAGCATAATGTCTATGATACATGGTTTTAGAAAAAGTTGGAAAGAGAGGGGACATGGGTCACCCACTCAAAAAAGATATATAAAACAGTAGGGGAACAAAATATAAAGTATTTAAGAACATGGTAATGAAATTTGAATGATATACCATTTGAAACGAAGAACTTGAAAGGAAGACAAAAAATAAGATTTCTCTTATGAGAATTCGGCAGCCTAATGGCATCACTTAAAACATCAAAAAATGGATTGACGAGATCAAATAGGGTCTCTCATAATATGAACATAAATGATCAGTATGATAGATATAGAGATCATACACCAACATAATAAAAAAGAACTTTATAGACTTGACATTGAAATAGATCTTGAAAATGAGAAGGGTGAAAGAACCCCTTAGAAATTCGGCAGCCTAGCGACGTCACTTAAACTTCAACAAAAATGAATTGATGAGATAAAATAGGGTCTCCCATAATATGAAAATAAATGATCAGTATGATATATTCAGAGATCATACCCCAACATAATAAAAAGTAACTTGAAATACTTGACATGAAAATAGATCTTGATAATGAGAAGGGTGAAAGAACCTCTTAGAAATTTGGCAGCCAAACGACATCACTTAAACATCAACAAAAATGAATTGATAGGATCAAATAGGGTCACTCATAATATTAACATAAATGATAAGTATGGTAGATTTAGAGATCATACCCCAAAATAATAAAAAGGATCTTGAAAGACTTGACATGAAAATAGATCTTGAAAATGAGAAGGGTGAAAGAACCCCTTAGAAATTCGACAGCCTAACGGCGTCACTTAAACTTCAACAAAAATGAATTGATGAGATCAAATAGGGTCTCTCATCATATGAACATAAATGATCAGTATGATAGATTCACAGATCATACCCCTACATAATAAAATGGAACTTGAAATACTTGACATGAAAATAGATCTTGAAAATGAGAAGGGTGAAAGAACCCCTTAGAAATTCGACAGCCTAACGGCGTTACTTAAACTTCAACAAAAATGAATTGATTAGATCAAATAGGGTCTCTAGTCATATGAACATAAATGATCAGTATGATATATTTAGAGATAATACCCCAACATAATAAAAAGTAACTTGAAAGACTTGACCTGGAATTAGAACTTTGAAAAAGGAGAAAGGTGAAAGAACCGCTTAAAAATTCGGCAGCCTAACAGCAGCACTTAAAACTTCAAAATACTGAATTGAAGAGATAAAATGGGTTCTCTCATCATATTATCATAAAATATCATTATTATAAATTTAGATTTCATACCCCAACATAATAAAAAGGAACTTTAAATACTTTACATGAAAATATATCTTGAAAAATGAGAAGGGAGAAAGAATCGGTTACAAAAATTTCGGCAGCCTAACGGCGCCACTTAAAACTTCATAAAACGAAATAATGAGAGTAAGAGGGGATATCTCATTATATGAACATTAAAAGGGCAGTAAGAGGAGTATAAAATAACATCCTCCAGCATAAGAACATGGAGCATAAAAGGAATGACATAAAAGAGATTACTTGAAAAGAAAGAGAGAGGTCGGATCCCTTACCTTAAAACGTAACTCTTAAAACTCAAAGGTTGGGACCTTGAGGGCTTATGGGAACCTTGGGGGGACTCCTTGGGAGTTAGGGATACCATAACGTCGTTGAGGATGGTTTTGGAGTCGAATGGATGAGAGGAGGGCTTGGTATTTATAGGGAAAGTGAGGGGACATGGCATTAATGGCCAAGGGACACCTCAAAAGTGGTTTTCTCAAAACCATGTGCTCTCCCAAGATATTTACCATGAAGTTAGGCCACATGGGGCCCCCAATACAATAATTCATCACCTTTGGTCGACCATCCCTGAAAATATCTCATGACATCATCATGACACAGTTATGATGTCATTAATCATACTGAAATCCTAAAACTGTATTTTTACTATTCACTGAAAATTCAACTTTCTCATAAAAATCCCAAAATTTCACATTAACCAAATATCAATGCTCTGATTTCAAAAATGAACTCCTTTTTATAAAAATAATTTTCTAAATATTTTTAATTTTATTTTTAAATAAATACACTATTCACAGAAAATTCATTTTTGTCAGAAAAATCCCCAAAAAATTCCTTAACAAAATATCAATGCTCTGAGTTCAAAAATGAAATCCATTTTATTCAAATATTTTTCTAAATATTTTTAATTTATTTTTTATATAAAAAACATTATTCACTTGAAAAAACTAATACTTGAATAATAATTTATGAAACCGTTATTTAACCATTTTATTGAATCACATTACTTAATCAAGGTGCCTAGATTATTTTAATACTTTCTTTAAGTGAGATTACTAATCCATTTGGTCACATTACTAATCCTAAGCATAAAATCACTATTCATAATTTACTATTCATCAAAAATCAAGTTGATCTTATTAGACTCTAAATTTCGTACTGAACATAATTGTAGAAGAATATTTTTCGAAAATCATTACACATTTTTAATTATTTATGGTTTACATAAACATTTTTAAAATATCAATTTTCTAAAATTCATCAAAAATATGCATACTATATTTATCCGGACTTTTGAAAAGTCATAAAAATCATCATAAGAAGAAGTCCCAATTTTTATTTAAAACAAAGGATTACACAAGTCAGTTACGGTCTCCTTAAATAGCCCCTTATCACACCAGCATAGGACCTAAGTGTAAGGTGTGCTAAGGTGAGAGAATCCGAGGGAGGCTCGACCAACATCGCACGAGTAGTAATTTCTATCAGGTTGAACTTCTCGTGAAGGCGATTCTGTTCTAGTTTCACACGATGAAGTTAAGCTTGGGTTTGGTCCAGAGCAAAGCCCAGTGGTGCTACCTCCTTCCCAAGTTTTTTTAGATGGGCTTCGATCGGTCCAAGACTACTGGGAGAGGCCATCGAATCTTCTTTCTATAATAATTAACCAATATTACTTGTATTTAGAGAAAAAAATCAAAACGTTTAGTTTCCAATGGTCATATAATAGTAAAAACCCAACGGTCTCATTTTAATTATAATCATGTTGTCCAATGAAAAAAATTTGTTGAGTATAAAAATAAAATAAAATAACACATAAAATTAGGAAATAAGATTTATTCAAAATTTCAGGTTGTTACAGTTACACTTGAGGATAGTGTTTTGCCAACAAATGGATGACCAGAATGAGCAAACCATTCATGTTTCGAAGGACATGATGTGGGCATGCATGTTGGACTTTGGCCATAGTTAGGAGGATCACCGACCTTTGGTGGAGTTCACTTACAACAATAACTATTATTACACCATTAGAATAGAACCATTCGAGGTGTTGTACATGTGACCCTTAAGGTCACCACTTTTTTGGACGAACCCAGTAGAGTCAGCAGTCATGGGCTCGGAGTTGGTGAAAGCTACTACAAAAATGATACATATCATCCATGTTCTAATGAATACTGCAGAAAAACGTTAGAAGTCTTATGTAGAGTGTAAGTAGAGGCCTTTGGAGTTCGATGAAGGAGAACATGTGTTCCATTGGTTCTCACCTTGATGTGGATTATAGAGATTTAGGGAAGGGTATCAAGCTATCTATGAGTTTTATCAGAACATTCATGATAATAAGTAGATTTGCAAGGTGGAAATCCCCTTGGATCTACCGTCTCAACTAGAGAAGGTAAAAATTTTCTTCCATGTGTCATAGTTGAGTAGATATGTGCAAGACCCATCACACTCCATTGACTGGGGAGAGCTGGACATCTACGAAGGGGTCAATGTTTTGGAGTACCCAGTGGAGATTGTGGATCGTCATGAGAGGATCTTTTTTGTGCATTTGATTCAATTGATGTGTGTTCGGTGATAGTATAAGAATATATTGGAGAGAACATGGGAGATTAAGGCTTAGTTTAATGCTTAGCACTCTCATCTGTCTGAGTAGGCTTTGTTTTAGCATTCGGGTTTGTACATCCCCAAGTTAGGGAGAATGTCACATCATGGATTCTCCTTGTATTATTTTTAGATATTATATGGATTATTTTTGATACGAGGTGATGAGAAAGAGAGCAATTCGGAGGCCCTTTGTGCACAAAACAATTGTTATAAAAACCTTAACACATACACTTGATTTTCATGAATAAGAGGATTAAATATTTAATGGTTGCCTAGATAAAAAATCTAAGGGCATCGTTGGGCTCAGAATAGCGGTTTTACCCTAGGTGTGACCTAACATTGGTTGGTGTAGGTCATTTGTAGAAAAAGTAACCAAGGATATAAACATAAAAAAAACTAATAAAAAAATTCAAAATCCTATAAACTCAAGGAAGGTGACTCATATTTGAAATCTAATACAACCGTTGATTTTGTAATGTGTTTGTTCCCTTGGTGAAACTTACCCTTAGTCGGTGTAGGTTTTCTATGAAAAAAATCATAAATGATGTAATCACCATTAAATAATTTAATGAAAACATATTTATGTAGGTACAATGATTTTCACCAAATATGTATCGTTATTGATAAATCATAGGGTTGGGAACATAAGAATAGGAACACTAGGAAATCAATAGGGAGAGATTTGGAATAAGTATCTCAAAAAAATGGTGACCGTTCATGTATTGACGATCCACACACAATTGATTCGAAGGAAACATGACAAAGAATATCACACAATGATCTTCCTTCTTCAGAAACTAATCTAAATAAAGGAAGAGTGGTTGTTTCTTTGTGATTTTCCAATTTCATGATTTCTACGATGAATATGGGTCAAAACAAAAACATACTGAAACATGGTTTGATAATTGTTGTGGGTGGGTTATTATGTGTTGCTTAATCGATAGTTATATTTTTTAATTTCTCTTAACATATCATTCTAATGGATATAGATTGAGGAAAAAATGAAAAATTTCATCGATTCATCCCTCATATTGTTCTTGTTCTTTTCTCTCCCCCATTCATGGTGTTTTTCCCTATTGGATCCTCATGGTAGAAGCTAGACAATACAGGAGGTTATGAATGTGGTTGAACCCCCATATTAGAGGAAAATTAACAGAAGAGGAGAGATCAGTGTAGATTGGGACCTGAGGAACCTAGATCAAAGGACATTTTGAGATTCGGCTATAGGAGGATGATATGTGGCTTGTGGAAGCAGAGGGGGTAGAGATCGGCATCGACGGAAAGACATGGAAGCATGGTGTGGGACACAGTTATACGTCCACTTGTAGTTATGACGATCTTCATGGGTAAAATTATGAAAAGAAGCTTCCAGACAGGCTATGTATGTTATCCTAGGCGGCATGCGTTCTAGGGGGATGGGCCTGGGGAGACCGTCCAGGCTAGCCATCCCATGTTTCAAAAGATAGGCTGGGCAACGGACTGGGCCCATTAGTTGGGTTCAGGCCGAGAGGGTTATATAATACATGTTTTAGACATTAGGAGACCAAAGAAAGACCATACCATGATTTACCATGGTGATCAATTGTGATCCATGATCTCTCCCGCTATCATGCGGCTTCGAAAGATCATGATCATATGTGGTGATAATAACTCGAGCTATCATGACATGGGAAACTAAAATAGTCAGTGGACCGATCATGCAGATGATCCAAAGGCCTAGTGACCCTCGTTGATACATCAAATAGAGATACATCTTTAATGGGGTGTTCATTTGAGGAGTATTTTATGGTTCTAGGTCCTGACAAGGAGACTATCCTTTTGAGATAATGTGGGAGATTTTAGTATGGACGAGTAGTGGTTGATAGCGATCCCTGGGTCTTTCCTAGAGGGTTTAGTACAATATTATGTCCACATAACTAGATTTTAATCCCCTATAGTGATTGTGGCACTAATAGAGCCAGGAATCCTTCCTTTAGACTAGAGTGTGATCCTTTACCAACCCACATTTTGTCTGTGGAATCCTGTAAAATCAGAAAACAAGGATATAATACTCCACCTACCAGGAAACATTGGTAGGGTATGTGGTATCCCCCAATAGGACAGGGTGTGATCCCCTATGTAACAAATTGATCTATATTGGGTCAATATTATCACCCATTTTTACTGGGAGTGATCCCTTATCTAAGGTATCATAATATTAATTGACCAATATGTTTTCATTTGGGTATGGCCCAAATGATCTATACCTATTTGTGAGTTTCTCTGATGATTTAATGCCTCGTTGAGTGAGTTCTCCTAGAACAAGTGTGCTTAGAGAAGAATCTAATGGCTATAAATTGTTTGTGGTTAACCTCTAGACCATGTGTCTTGGACTAAGTATACATGGATATTATTTTTGTATGTTCTATTGGAATATACCTATGTTGAAATAAATAGTATTACCTTTGTGTTATTTCATTCATGGTATTTATTTTTGTGGTATTTATGATGTGGTTTTGGGGTTTCATATTGAGTGTTTTTATAATCACCCCTACAAGGGATCTGCCCACACATGTCATGTATTGTGATGATGATCAAACATCTGATGGAGTCTAAGGTGGACCAAGAGAAGGTATTGATTAGAAAGTCCGGATAGATGAGTAATTTTACTATAGTTCATACAACTATCCCAATACCTATTTAATTATAGGTTTGAATTTTGGTTATATAATCCTTTTGGTGTGCTTGTTTTGGCCCTATTTACATTCCAGTACATTTAGTGTTGTTCACTAGTTTTGGGATATACTATTTGGTGTGCATGTTTTACTTGGTGTTTTTACATTTCAACATTTTTGGATTGGAAGTGTGTGTGTGTGTGTGTGTGTGTGCATAGAAACTTTAGGGTAATTCCTCCCATTTGAGTGATATTTTTACATGGTTCTAGTCACCAACCCCTGACCTATTATAGGTGGGATTGGGGTAGTCATGGAACATGACCCTCTAGGATGGTTTTTGAAAATAACAACCATATTAACTTCATATTTTCTCTTACCCATCATTATAACCTATGAAAAACATTGTAAATACATAGTATGAGAAAAAAACCTCATTAATGTATATAAAGAAAGAAAAAAAATTTCAGGTTATAACATAAAAACAAATAAAAACCTTTTCATAAAAACTTATTAATATGAATAAAAACACAATGAATTTTCCATGGGAAATATTTACCATATAAGCGATACATTTTCCCTTTTATAAGGAAAAACAATTTTGTTAACTTCCATCTTCATAGAACCAAATGAATTGGAGAGCTATAATGGAGAACACCCATCATATATTGAGATATAATGGGATCAACCCAACATATGTTGAGCTATGATGGGGATCAAACCACTATATCTTATGCTATGATGGGTTCAACTATACATAAATTTTTTCTAAGGAACATATCATGAATATAATACTTGATAACACATTTAAACCCTTGAGAAAAACACATTCATATTTTCAAAATTCTATTTTTTTGAAAAAACAAACAACTTTTAAAATATAAATATCATGTACATTATAATGAAATGATATTATCCAAAAAATAAATATTAAAACATATAATGGAATCATAATAGAAATAAATAATCATTAAATTTAGAGAATATACCAATACCATAAAAAATAGTATTTTTGAATTTTATAAAGGAGATATTTTATAGGATTTTAAAAGGGAAGTCTCTTACATATGAAATGAAAATGATTCGATTTTGAAGCACAAGAGAGAAATTAAAATTGTAATACCCATGAAAAAACATTAATAAAAACATTATTTAAAACATGGACATAAAATATAATAATTTAGAAGAATAAATCATTAAAATATTTAAAAAATTATTTTATTTAAGCAATCCCTCACCTCTGGTTCGACTTCACTAAATTTTGTTACAACCTCATGTATAATGGTGTTAATAGTGTTATTAATATATTATATAACTAAAATAATGTTTATAACCCCTTAAATCTACTTTTTATAATATTTGTCCCCATTTATTAATAATATTTTGTTATATTTGTTGTTTCAAGTGTGTTGTTTTCATGGTTTCCAAGGTCATTTTTTATGGTTGTACTGGTAAAAATTAAATAATAACCCAGAATTGGTTATTTATATATTTTTATAAAATTTTTATAAATTACATGTTAATTTAACGTTGATATTATTTAGGTAAAATGGAAGAAAAAAATAATCAACCATTTAGGCTAGGAATTAACACACCAGAGACACCAATTTCATTATTAAAAAATAAACGGAGAAGAGGAATGATTTTATGATAAATATACCATTAATAAATATAACCAAAATAAATATATGATACTGGAGTATTAATGAAACATTGAGTAAAATTTGGGGATAATGTATTAGTGAAAAATTTTAGAAGAGAAGAAACGAGAATCTTACATATTTAAAATGTTTTCAGGAGAACCTCCTCAAAGATCTTAAAAGTAGACTTTTTTTGAGACCAGGATATCAATAATGTAGAAATGGATGAGGAGGAGGGAACTTGGAAGATATAATATAAGAAAGAAGGATTATGGTTATGAAAATAGGTAAATGAGGGAGCCTCCTTTTATAATTAATGTGAGCGGCAACATATGAGTTACTCAAATTATTAACACATAATAAATTTATTATAGGGCTTTAAAAATGATAAAATTACACTGAATCATATGTTATAACATTTTAGAAGGAATATTATCATATTTTCTAATGATTTTTTCTTATTTTTAAATAGTATAATCAAAAAGTTATTAATGAAAAAAAAAATGTTTCCAAATTAATAAGAATTGACAATCACGACTTGAAGCTCATCAAAAAAACCATCAAATTATAATTTATTTTTTTATATATTATAAATCTTATAGTACCTATGGAAGAATATTATTTCATTGAAATAAAAAAATATATTAATTTTACTATTTTTAAAATAATAAATTTTATTTTTCCTTAATTAAAGATTTACAGCATCAATATTGGTCATGCCAATAATTTAATTAATTATTACCTAAAATTTAAAAATAAAATTCTATGAAAAAAATTAGTATATTTTTCCTCTAAAGAAAATTATTTTTCAAAAAAATCTTCTCAAAAATCTCTTATATAAATAGTATACTTATCGAAAGTCATAGTGTAAACAAGTTGACATTTTTTAATAAAATAATATAAATGTACTAATGTTATCCATGTTGGCCCAAAATGTCCCCAATTCAAATAAAAATATATTTTAGATTAAAATTACACATCCAAGTTAATTTATATAGTTCATGAGTCAATTAAGTAATCATATAAAGTTAAATAACTTATTTATTTATTTATTTATTCTGCATGAAAAAGAACTACAACATAATTGCATAAGAGTTAATGTTAATTATATAATATATGAAAATTAAGAATAAATTACTATCCTAAAAATAAGTTAATTATTTTCAAATGAAATTATTTATAATTCATATTTTATTTTCAAACTGATACATATCAATAGAGTATTTTAATTTTCCTCCTTTTTTATACCCTGTGCAAGCATTGTACACGCATTTAGAAAAGATAAATGTTAAATAAATAAAACATTAAAATAAACTAAAAACCATAATTAAAACATAATAATTAAAAAATAGTCTTGAAGATAATTTTTTACACTCACTTATTATTTATAAAGAACAAAATTGGACATTTCTAATGATGTGCAGGGAATGCGTCGACCCTAACAAATTTTTTTAATAATATAATGAAAAAATTTTAAATTACATGTTCTGAAATTTATTTATACAAAATCACCCTCATGAAATCATAATTTTTTTATTAAATAAAATTAATAGATTTTATATCACAATTATGTCTTCATGATGTCAAAAAAATACCATATTTTATACAAAACCCAATCTTTACTATTCACCAAAAATTTAAATTTTCCAAGAAATTATGAAAAAATCATACAAATATAATTTAAACATTATGAATTCAAAATTTAAATAATTTTTTCCAATTAAAAATTTATAATTTTAAAAATTAATTTTTAAAATAAATAACCATATAATAAATTATTTACATTATGAATGAAAATAAAAAACATATTATTATATTGATAAATATGTTGTTACACATGGATTATATAGATTTATTATGTGTTGGATACATTAAATGTAGTTGAAAATTTTAATTTTTTTCCTATTGTTAGGCCCAGGATGGATATAGAAGGAAGTAAGAAGAGTTTTCTTTTGAGAATCATTGACTATTGTTCTCAAATAGGATAAATCAATTCACATATTATAATCCTTTGATAATATGATGATGGTTTTCTGATTTTTACTTAAAAATTATCATAAGTCATTTGAAGAACATGTGATGAAATACATGCAAAAGAATCAGGGGGAAAGATAATGCGAATCCTATTCTATTTTGATTGGAAAGAATGATGTTTGTAGAAGATAGGGAAGTCACATTACATTTCATTGAAAATATGATGATGCAAAAGGTTGTTTTTCATAGATTAAATATCATTATAGATAAGATTTGTGATTAATGAAACCTATAGTTGAATAAGAAAGATGAATGTGAAGTAACATTGGTGTTCTTGCCAATCATATTTTAAAGGTGGTGAGATTTCCATATGATTGCTAAATTTTTTATTATCAAAGTCTAGAAAATGGATATGGTTTCTTAGAAAAGGCTTTTTGTAAAATATTGATGATGATGATAAATGTTGTATACAAGTGGAGTTCTAGGTTGAAACTATAAAAATATTGAAAAGGAAAGAATTTAGTGTAATATTGATGTTGGTTTTCAGTGTTGCATGCAAGGAATGTTTCGAGATTAGAATATCAAAATACAGTAGAGGAAATAAGTGTCTAAAAGATATAAAATGTTCGCGAAAGGATAGGCTTTGAGAAAGATAATGGTGTTCCCAATGTTCCATCAATTGGGGTTTTACATGCATGAAGATGATTTTGTGTGTGCCTTGGGTTTTCCATGTAGGGTTCGGTGATGCCTAAAAATAAATAGTGACCCCTCACCTTTGAGAAGCTCAACACACAGAGAAATATAGATCTATGAATCACAAAATAATTTTATTTTAAGGTAGTTATGTGAAATCATTTGATTTTCAAAAGACCTTACTATGTTTCATAAAGGAAGTTAGTATCAAATAAGAATGAAGTTTCTCCCAATAGTTCATTCACAATTTAAATGAAAATTGTAAGAAATACACTGATGTTTCACACAAGACACTAAAAGGTTTTGTGAAACGGAAAATTAGATTTATGTATAGGACTAAGTATCTTTATGAATTTCAATAAGTTCCTATAAGCTTTTGGTTATGAAAGATAATAATAATTTTTAAATATCAAACAATTAAAGCTGACAATAAAGCACTTAAACAATGTTTTACCCTTTTAATGCTAAGAGTGATCACATACACAAATAGATTGTTTAAATAATTCTACCCATGTTTAAGGGAATATCATACTTGTAGTATTTCATCGAAAAGTTTTTTTTCTAGTGGATTGTGTGTTATTGGATTGTGTCCAAACCATACCAAGGACATAACTTCTCTTTCTGAGTAGTGAACCCTATAAATTATTTTGTTCAAATGGATATCTGTTTGATTTTTGTTTTATAGGGAATGAAATTTTTAATAGGATTTGAATCTTGTTTCATATGTTGGGAAACATAAAAGAAAAATATATAACTAATTCACTAACTCGCCCTCTTAGTGATATTTGAATCCTGATTGGACAAATTCACTTTTGATGTCGGGGGATTTGTTGACCACTATATAATTGGATTACAATGATAAGGGGGGATTGAAATTAAATGATATAGTTGGATACCCATGGTGTGTAAGGTTTGTATGGGGTTGTTTATGGGAATGTAAGTGATGGAATCATAAGGCATTTAGCATCTGGTTCAAGGATAGGAAAAACATGGGGTAAGTTATTAAGAACTTCCTTGGATATATTACTTGGTTAAAATTTATTATAAGTGTTTTTCATACATAGTGAGTGACACCTTGAGAGGCTTGGAATGGGTATTTGTTCTAATATATTCATGTTAGTTATACTCTTTAATAATTTGATCATTTTTATTAATTTCATATACTTGTATGAGTGGTTTTGGGAAGGATTTTGTTGTGCATTCAAGTTATGTTAACAAAAATATATTTCCGTTAATAAAAAGGATTTTGAGGATCATGTTTCCTAATGATTACTTCAAGTTGGGGTTGATGTTGGAGGTACTACATAGTATTTTTTTGGCCTTTTATTTTAATTTTTAATCAAATATCAAGCATCATACATTTATATATTATATGGTCTAAGATATTGGTATATTTAAATAATCTGTTGAGTGATGGTTTCAATTTAATCTCATTTTCAACAATTTATATTATGAGGTTAATACATATAAATTTTTATATTATTCCCATAGTGAAACTTTCCAACATAGGTTCAATTGGAGGGGGTGTCAGAGGTTACTCATCTTTAATTATGGCCTATGAGGGGCATTGGTGGACTATTGTCATAATAGATTTGAATCAGAGATAATGGTTAAAGAAAATTTGTAGTTAGAAATTAGTTATTAAAAGGATAACATGGGACAAAAGGATATAATATTATATGATCTTGGTATTTGATAGAATCCCAAAGGTCTAGCTTGGACACTTGATTTTAAGCCCCTCATGATTCTATATAAAGACACTAAATCCACCAAATAAACTATTAAAATCATACTTATTTTATGTTTGAGATCTGTGAAAGGTAAATTCATCATTCATGTTTGTCTTTGTGTTCATATTAGTGTATATTGGTAAATAAATGAAAATAATTAAAGGCATTTTAATGAATCCATAGCTACTGAGCTTACAGGTTTTTCATGTGTTGATAATTTATGTGATATGTCCAGACATATGAAGTTGTGGAAACTTCTCCCATTAAGACATGTTATTTTAAGGAATCATTACAATTTCATGTGTTAAATTTAGGGTCACCCAAAATAGAAAATATGACAACGAATTTAATGGGTTCCCATAATTTTAATTCTAGCGATATCTCTATTTATACTGATGCTTGTTCATTTATTATTTTAGAAATTTACTGTGGTGTAGACATAAAATAGTGAGTGGTATTTACATTAAACCCAATTAAATTTTAAATGGAAATTCTAATATTTTTTCAATGTTTACACAGGTGTGTTCTCAGTAATAGCTTGTTTGTTAAGAAAACTAATGTTTCTTTGAACTTGATAATATATATTTTCCAACCTTATGTTATTATAGCTTGAAATACATTGGTTTTTATTATTTAGTTCTGAAGTTATACACATTGATATTAATTGTTAAAATAGAATTATTTTAAATTTTTATTTACTAACTTGGGAACTAATTATCGCTTGAATTTCATAATAATTTAATTTCGATAAAAAATTTATTAGTAAATTTAATTCTTGATATATATCATTAAATTATTTTTTTCTCTATAACTCAATGGTTCCATTAAAATAATGATTATAATTATTTTATGAGATATGATAAAAATGTTTTAAATGTTGATTTAATAGATTCTTATCGAAATAATTTTGATTGATTTACGATGTTCATTATGTATATGTTTCGAGAAATAGTTTTCATATTTTATATATAATGTTTCATTTTGAGGTCTTTGAAGCATGTTTTAAGTGATTAAAATTCAATAGGGTGTCTAATTTATTTTTATTGTTGAAATTATAATTTTTTTGTGAATATTTCAATAGAGTTTACTCATTCTAAATTGTGTTGATATGAGTTGGAATATATAATTATAATTAATTTATTTAAAATAGATTCACACAAGTTAAAACATTCCTCATTAAAAGTTTTGAACTTATGAGGTTTTAATTTTTCTTTAATAATATGAAAGGTATGTTTTAGAGTATGAAATTTAAATCATGGTAATTAACATACATGTTATATCTTGTAAGAAATTGTAAATATCATTCAATAAAAATAAAATTAACATAATAGTGTTTTTACATTAATGAAAATTCATGTCTAAATGATCATTGTTTCTAAAAAACATTACTTATAAAATTCCATTAATTTAATATTAATTGATATAAAAAACGTTATTTTGAAAAAAATGTTCAATCCACAATATTTAAAATTTTAGTTCCTAATTTAGAAATTTTATTCCATGTGCTGAGATATAATGATTATATTTGACTAAAATATTTAAGTATAATACAATTAATTAAATGTAATGGTAATAATTTTTAATTAATATTAATAATAATACACGAATTAATGTAGATATTGTAATATATACCTAAGGAATTTTATAGTTAAAATGAATTAATTAGTACAAGATTTAAATTGAGAAATAATTTATTCAATGATATAATGAATACTATAAATAAATTTTTTATAAATCATTATATCTTATCTGAAATATTGTTCATTCCATTTTTATCATTATAATGATATAATTCTTATTAATTAATTTTTTTTCATGATTTGGGTTTCTATGATTCAATTAATCATAATGCATGAAAGAAGAACATTTTGAAATTATGTAATGATAATTAAAATGATTATAATAAAGTATCGAACAATTTGATATAATGAAAATATTATAATATGATTATTATATGATTGTGATAGTCCTTCAAACAGTAGACATGATAAATTTGTAGAGAACCTCTCTTGAGATGATGTTATAATGTTAGCATCAGTTATTGGTACTTTGTTTTACATAAAAATTTTCTAGTAATATTGAATTCTAATTTTTTATTTAAATTCAATAACTATTGAATTACTTCAATTAATTTAATTTATTCATATAGTCTCCATGTTGTGTGATTTAGAAATTCATCATAAATTTAATTGTTAATTTATTCCTTGCTTTTAGAATAAAATGAATTATTGTCAATCCATTATTAGATGTGTCATTATTCTGGAAATATTTTTTATAAATTGTGTTATCCTATACTCAGAATGTAGAATATTCATATGTGGAGTATTTACATTGTTGAAATTATTTTTTGTAATTTGAAATAGAATATAAGGGTCTATAGTTTTGACCCATTAATAATTTGATGACATTCACATAAAGGTATCCACCATTTATTTTCATACATGGATAACATTTTATGTTACTGTAGTAATTAGGTGATATTTTTTAAGGACTCTGGTATATTTTTTTTCAAGAACGGTTTAGGTCGGGAATTTCATACCAAAATATGGATGTAAGAGAATGTTCACTAAAATAGAATATGGTATCATGGTTATTTTGTAATATAATTTTTAAAAATATTAGATTTTATTTTTTAAATCATGATACATGAGGATAAATAATTTGTATATTTTTAGTTGTGAGCTTGGATAAGCTAAAATATTGAAGTAAAATATAAGATTATTTTTTAATTAATTTCAATAAATTGTGAATGGGTCATGATGTACTATTTGGTTAATGATTACCTTGATGTGATGAAATGATTTTAATAAAATTAGTTTTCTTGATAATAAATATTCATTCTAATGGTTAGATACCACAAATTTTATACCTATTATAATTATTTTTTGGATAATTTATGTCATCTATTTAAAATCAATGTGGAGTGATTATTTGAGAAAAGTGTTCTATGATTGAGTGTTTATATTTCATCCATAAATATATTAATTCAATGACCATAGATAATGGTCTGAAAATTTTAATCATGAATTAAAGATATTTATTTATCTCATATTTGGTGATGATATTAATGTTGGAAACACTTTATTTTTGTGAAAAGAACAATGAAATGTTGGTCGATAAATATTTTTGGTTGGATATTTATAGATGTATGTCTGGATTTATAGTGGATGTATAAAATATTTGAATTTTTGAACATATTTTATTACTTTTTCCTTGATATTATATTATTCATTTTTGGAAGGTGTATCACATGGGATGTTTCAGTTTGGGTTGTTAGTCATATTTATTTTAGTATTAATTTTTATTCTCAATGATGAGAATCAATATAAAGATAAATTATCTAATGGAATAGAGATTTCATAAGACATAACTTTCAAATTCAAGTTCATTTTGTAGATTGGGTAATTCCCCAAATATTACATTTTGATTTAAAATTGTTTTTTCAATCTCTAAAATTAACGTTTAATGCTTTAAATGTAATTTGGAATTTTAAAAATGGATTTTATAAAATATGGAATTAATATAGAAGAATTGTATTTAATTAAATTATTTTATATATAAATAAAATTTATTTAGAAAAATTTTGAAATCATTTTTTTTATTTATAACTATAT
Organism: Viscum album; assembly: GCA_963277665.1. Taxonomy (NCBI): domain Eukaryota; kingdom Viridiplantae; phylum Streptophyta; class Magnoliopsida; order Santalales; family Viscaceae; genus Viscum; species Viscum album. The sequence goes on along the minus strand of OY728134.1, from coordinate 1,180,380,914 downwards.
TTAATTAAATTTATATTAATTTTCAAATAATTTTTAACTTTACGTAGTACACCCTTCCTGTGAGTATATAGTTAGTTTACACTTATGTGGAAAAATTACCTCATCACTTTATGAAGGTAGATTTTTGTCTCAAGTATGGTATAACACGTTTTTCATTATCCATTATAATGTATCCTTGATCTTATCTATTGAAAATCATGAAATTTACTTCACCACATAATGGTATCTCATGTCAGTCGTAGGTAACTCACCCTTTTTTTGTAAAGGTAAGATTAGTAATTCATTCATCATATAATGGTATCCCTAACCCTCATGTAAAGGTATAGAATTTATTTTGTAATGTTTTATGAGCCCATTTATGTGTAAACATAATATTTAATTTTTATATAAAGGTAACCCATTGTGTCATAAAATGGTAGTTTTTATAATGACCATTGAATAAACCTTTTGTCACGGAAATCTCCTTCTACCTAAATGAAGTTCATGTTTCTTATAATTTGTATATTTTTAGATACCAATATCTATTTTGTTGATTTGTTTTTCACATAAAATATGAAATGAATACATGTATAACGATACGTATTTAATGGTCTTTTTTGTGTAAAGGTAATTATGTTATATAAATAAAATGATAAAAACATAATAATTTCTTCCATATTAGTTGTTCAAGATAATCAAATCAAATAAATATATTTATTTACCTAAAATTACATATTCAAAAATATTTATAGATAAAATGAATTCTATATTTTAATTTGATTATTTTAACAAATTAAACTGAACAACGTGGGGATAAAAAATTAAAAGTAAATATAATTTAATTTAAATAGATAATTTAAATGAGTTTTTGAAATATATGAGAGATTGAATAAAGATTAATATTCTAAATCAGATAGTAATGAACAATATATAATCTTTTTGTTCACAATTATGGGAAATATAAAAATCCATTTCAAGTACAAATACTTTTATAGATCATTCAACCCCTTCTAATATGTTTCCAGACCAATTCATCATTTTCTCTCTCATCCTTTTTAGTGTTTAACGCCATTAGGCTTCTACAAGGTAGGGGATTCTGTATCATATAACATTTATTTTATGAAAATCACAGAGATAGAAAACTCTGTATATTTTTAGTTAATTATATGGAACTGATTTAAACATGAAAAATAAACTAAAAAAGTAACATTATTGTTCATCACATGACTTTAAGATATGTATTATATTACAATACGAATTTCAGGGATAATATTCAAATGTATTAATATTTATTTCATTTTCATAATTTAGACTAATTTTTTAGTTTTTAACTATATAAAATTATTATACGAATATAATAATTCAAATGTAAATAAAGGAATGGAATTATAATAATTATAAGTTATTTACATGTAATTCATTTTATTTTTCATCATTTTCAATATTTATTACTATGACACTATAAATAAGAGAACTTATTTTAACTAGTGGAAATAAATATAAAAGTTAGTGGAATATAATAAATTTTCAGATTAAGTGAACCTATATTAAAATACTACCATGGTATTCGAATCCTTCAGACATATAAATAAACATTATTTTGTGTGTCACTTTTTTCATGTGAAAATTTGTTTTTTGTAACTATTTTTCCAAGATACCCATGTTTATTCTTGTTTTTTGAGTTATGATAATTTCTCCCAACTAAATTATAATTAAATATCTCAAAGAATGGTTTTTTAACAATCAGGAAATGATTAATGTTTATATTGACCTAGAAATTATGTACCAAAAAATATGTGTGTGGATTATTGTAATGGGGGTTTTTCAAGATATTATGGTGGTGGTAATATGGTTGGTATATGTAGGATATATAATGTGATATTATTAGTAAATAATGTGCTATTGGTGTGTGGTGATTATTAAATATTGATGTTTTTTGTGTGGTGATAGATGGATGGTGTGGGTTTTGGAATGAAATTGTTGGTGGATTGGAGTGTAACTAATTAATATGGAACAAAGTTGTGGGGTGGAATCATGAATGTTATAATTTTTAAGTATACTTATGATAATAACTTGGAAAATGGAGGTTTGAAGGTGTTGGAATCTTATTGTTTTAATGCTCAAAAATCATGTAAATTGTGTAAATCATGACTAAATCTTATAAAAAATGTTTACTCATTTTTTATTAGGAATTATTGAGATTTTTTTAACCTTAATCTCTTATTTGAGTAATAATTCCTACGACATATGGTGGATATTTTGCTAAGTACGAGACACTATTTCTATTATCAAACTCTCTCACTAGTTAGTAAAAAAATCGACAAAGTATGACACACCATTTCTCTTCTCAAACGGTCTCAACGTTTAATTTGAAAATTAGCAAGGTCCAAGACACCAATTCCATAACACCGTAACTATGATACATGTTCCAGAATTCACAATGGGCTGGACACCATAACCATTCTACTAGTTCCCGAACTCACAAAGGAATAAACACCAAAACCATGATATCAGTTCTAGAAGTCACAATGAGCCAGACACCATAATTGTGATACATATTCCAATATTCAAAATGGATAAGACACTGTAACTGTGATACCAGTTCCATAATTTTAAATAGACTAAACAACATTTATGTAACACTATTTCTATGATAATGTGACAAGACACTATAGCAAGACATTGTTCCAAGTCACTGCTTCTGACTCACCTTGATTGTTAAAATGTTCCTTACTCGCTATAACTGGGACACTGTTACTTAATTTTTTTTCATTCTCAATTAAATATAAAATTTTAATCTTACAGTCATATTTGATTCAGTTAATGACTCTAATATAATTAATGTGTTTTTTTAGACATTACACCTACTAGAATTGAGGTACAAGGTGTGGAGATTGTTCTTCTTCTCATATATAATAAAAACACTCAAGATAAAAATACAAGGTGGTATACAAGAAAGCAAAGACAACATAAAGAGACGTTATAGTAATCATACATTCATTTATGAACACACAGGAGAACACACAAAGAACTATCATTTTTCTTTTAGCTTTTTTATTGTGTATCAAAATATATAACATCCTTGAAGCACTAACTCAAAGAAGATGAAGTGCTACTAAGAGTTACATAATAACTGATTATAAACCATAACATAGAACTCATGATAATTTTTTCTGAGTATACTTTCAGAAGAGTACCTGAACATCATATCTACTACATCCTAGATGTCCATTTAAGTATAGAACAACACTTATTGAATTTCTAATACCTTCTTATTATATTATACGTTGTTGTGTACTTCTTTATTAATCATTCTATCAGTGTGTATATGTGTGTCTGTACTAAAAACAGACATTATATCCTACAATGAACTAGAGGATACATGATATCCTATCACAAAAATATTTTTACACCTTGTTTCACCAACATATAACTATTTACGAGGTCTTGTGTGACCAGGATGTAAATATTTTCCACATAGAACAATGGTTGAGGTCATATATCCTCGATAGTCTTGTGTGTTAGTGTGAAAACTCTGATCCAATGTGTGGATCAAAGCTTTTTATATATATTTTTTTGGGTTAGGTGATCACAAAGTGTAGGGTATTAGGATTTGTCTTGATACTAAACCACTTCTTTTAATTTGCTTTGGTGTCCAAATTTAGTTTACTCTTTTTTTAACTTATATTTCAAAAAACAATGTTTCACTATGATTACTAGTCCTAGATAGTATTTATAAATGACTAGATTTAGTAAATTAGATTCAAAGTTTATATCAATATCCCTTATTGTTATAACTTCTAAATAATTAATCTCTTATGAAATTAATTGGACAGTCAAACTATAATAAAAATTATACTTTCATTAACTGGAATGTATTGTTTTTTAAATTGGATGATCTTAAGATATAATTTTTAACAGAAATTTTAATAGGAACTCAATTAACTTCCCACTTGAGTGTCATACTTTGACCAAAATTTGTTATCACTAGTTATTTATAAATTGATATTTTCAAGTATTTCAATGTTTTTTCAAATACTTTCATCTATGATATAGTTGTGTTTTAATGATCTCTAAATTTATGTTAGTTATAAATTTCAATATCTATAAAATAAATCCTTCATTATTTTAATTGACATTAAATTGGAAGGTTATACTACCAAAAAACCTTTATACATTACATAAAGAAATCATTCTCAGTAGAAAATTAAAAAGAATATGAACTTTGGAATGATTGTGCATTGATATTTGGAATGTAATAGATGATAAATATGAAATACCAGAATCTAAAAGACCTAACAGAAGTGAATCTAAAAAAAAAGTTAACATTAATTATTATAAATCTATGAATTCCTTATTTTTTGGTTTAGGGTATGGAGAGTTCAATAAATTATCTACATGTAAATATTCCTATGAAATTTGTGATACCATATCTATCTCACATGAAGAAAATACTAATGTTATAAAAATGAGACTCAATACATATACTGTTATGTATGGTAACATTATGATGAATCCTCATGAATCGATTTCTGATATGTACCTCAGGTTTAATGAAATGTTCAGTACAATGAGCTCTTTTTGAATGCCAGTAGTGGCCAAAGAAAAAATCATGTATCTACCTACTTATATGTATACCCAAAATATGGAGAGGAACCTCAATATCAATTAGATAATCATGTGAAATCATCAAGTTTCCTATCAAGGATATGAATGGTAAATTGATGATGTATGAAGAAGAGTTAAAGTTAAACAACGTGGAAGAGGATTAATCAAATAGAAATTCAGTGTCTTTCAAAACCACTAATTCCAATCATAATGAAAAAAACGATACAAATGCATTCTAAAAGTACATGTTGAAAATATTCACTATCTGACAGTGATGAGGAAATGGATTAATTGGATATAATGTTTAGGAATTTTTGTAGGAGGAATCAATTCATTAGGAATCTCAACTACAATGGAAAATATGGAAAAAAATGTAATTGGAAAAAGGAAAGGAAAAGGAATGGGAACTCAAATGAAATAGGCTTCAATAAATGTAAGAGATTTGGATAAGTAAAATAATAATGTCATAAGATAAATTATAAAAATTATTATGATGATAAATAATGAAAGTAAAAAACAAAAATTAACACAACATGAAGTGATTTTGAGGATAGCTCAAGTGGCTCAGACTATTAACATGATGAAAAGGATGACAAAGCCAAAATGTGTTTCAAGAAAAACACATACGAGGTTACCCATGAGACTCCTATAAATTTTTTTTATTATAATGAAGATGAATGTGATTATGAAAATATGAATAGTGATGATATTTTTTAATACTACCAAATGATAGAAGATGCATGCAATGAATTAAAAGATAATATAAAGCTCTAAAAAACAACATGCTCTTACTTCCACTGTTAAATCTGAGCTTACTATTGAAAAGTAAAAGAATGATTTACTACATAAAAAATTGATCATAAATTATCTAATGATAAATTGAAAGGGGAAACTGAAAAATTTACCAATGGAAAGAATACTCTAACAAATATTCTTGTTAAATAGGTAGCTTCTCAATATACTCCAAGAATATGATACCATCCTGAATGGAGATACATAGTTAAAACACATTTTATAACAAAATTTGGAAAATCTATCTTCATACCCCATACTACAAAAATTTCTAGTTATTTCTTTGGGATTTCATTTACTACATCTGGTTTTTCAAGACCAAATAATGATTACTTTTCCATTATGTTACACACTATGTATACGAAGAACATGAAGCACGTATGGTTTCCCAAAGTTCGTATTACTAATTTTTCTAGACCCAAATAGATCAAGGAACCAAAATCGTCTCTTTCATAATAATTTTGTAGGAAATATGTTTGAAGTTATTCTGTAAAATTTTATGGTACTTGGATAGTGATTGTTAAAGACACATGATAGGATATTATTCATGCCTCAATAATCTGATCTATATTTATGGTGGACATGTCATATTTGGTGACAATGCAAAAGGAAAAATAATTGGGCTTGGCCAGATTGGTAACTCTAACTCAGTTTTAATTTCAAAAGTACCTTTTAAGGGGTTAACATATAATACTCTTAGTATTTCAAAATTATGTAATGATTTTTTCATTGTTATATTTGAATTTTATTCACGGAATGTTTTCAATTCTAAAAATGTGTTAGTATAATCTTCTTTTATAAATGAAATTGTATATTCTGTTAACATAGATTCTTTAGTTTCTAAAAATGTTTCATGATGAAGTTTCTTTCACAAGTAGTCTATGATTTGGAATTGAAGACTAATAAATTGTAACATAAACTCTCTTAGAAATCTTAATATAAAAAACATAGTCAAATATCTACCCATGCTTGAGTTTATAAATGACAATGTTTGTAATCCTTGTCAAATGTGTAATCAACACAAAATATCTTTCAATCAAAAGAATTAAGTTTCAACTTCTCAACCTCTCATTTTGGTTCACATGGACTTGTTTGGACTATCTAGATTTTCACTTATTAATGGGAAGTATTAGGTCTTTCTTCTGGTGGATTACTATTCTAGATATACTTGGATATTTTTCTTAGCGCACAAAATTTATCATTCTTCTAAATTCACATTGTATTCTAGAATAATAGAGAACCATCATTTTCTTAAAATTAAAATCTAATAAAGTGACCATTGTCGTGAGTTATAAATCCAAGAGTTAGAATATTTATGTTTACAAAATGGGTATAGTCATAACTTCTCTACCCCTGTGACACCTCAAAAAATGGATTTGTAGAAAAATGAAAAAGAACCTTACAAGAAATAGTAGGAACCATGCTTAAAGAATATATCCTACCTGTCTACATTTGGGGTGAAGATATCAATACACCTTTCTATATTATTAGTAGTGTATGAATAAGAAAATTCTTAAGAAAAATCCTTATGAGTTTTTAAAAAATAGATAACCCAAAGTTAATTACATAAATTTTTTTGTTGAAAAGTATATATTCACAATTATAATGACAATCTTGACAAATTTGAATCCAAAAGTGATAATGGAATATTCCTAGGTTACTCAATATCTATTAAATCTTATAAAGTATTTAATAAAAAACAGAAAGTGTGGAAGAATATGTAATTTTTAAATTTGAGGAAACAGGTCTACTTAAACCTAATTCCTCCCTAGAAAACCTTGAGGTTGATGTGTCAATTCTGGATAAAAATACAAAACATTTGGACCCTGATATAAAAATATATGTTAAATCATCCTGTTATAGAAATTCTATAGATTCTAGTCATGATGAACCCAGACCTATTAAAGAACCTGAAATCTCTTGACCTTAATTTTCTAGATCTGTTAGAACCCCTAATAACCATATGTTAGATTCTATAGTTTCAGATTTAGATAAGGGAACTCAGTCTATAGATTTTCCATAAAATAAGGATGAACATGAGGCCTTTTGACATAACATGAAACTAATAACATCAATGAGGAAATAAATGATGAATTTTGGGTGATGGCTATGCATGAAGAGTTAAATCAACTTTAGTGAAATAAATTTTGGAAACGAGTGGATAGACCTAAAGATATATTGACTATAGGCACTAAATGGGTGTTTATAAACAATGTATAATAAGCTGGTAATATTGTATTAAATAATGCTTTAATAGTTTCCCAATGTTATATTCAAGAATAAGGAATCTACTATTGGGAATCGTTTCACCGGTTTCTATACTTGAAGCCTTTAGAATCTTGCTTTCATATGCATCACATCAAAATTTCAAGCTATATAAAGTGGATGTTAAGAGTAAATTCCTAAAAGGGTATATATTTAAAGATGTTTTTGTTGCAGGATACCCTTATTTTAGAAACCATAATTTTCATAATCATGTTTTTAAATTTTCGAAATCATTATATGGTTTAAAAAAAGATCCTAGAGCATGTTATGATAGAAATAGTAGTTTTTGTTTTTATAAAGGCCTTACAAAAGGTATATTTCTTTCTACTATCTTTATAATAATAATATCTAATGAAGTTTTATTGGTTCAAATCTATGTTGATTATATTATTTTTTTATATTCTGAAAATTACTTATTTGATGATTTTTCAATGATTAGGAAAAATGAATTTGAAATGAGGTTTATGGGTGAACTCAAATTCATTCATGGAATTCAAATATTTCAAAATAAATATGTTATCATTTTAAATCAATGTAAATATTCTAAAGATATTTAAAAAATGTTTAGCTTTGATAGTACTAAAATAGTGATAATCCTATGAGTAAAACCTATAAATTGGATCATGATGAAAATTGAAAATATGTTGATCAAACCCCTTATAGAATAATGATTGTGAGTTTACTCCAATTTACTATTAGCAGGATCATATTATGTTTATTGTGTGTATGGGTTCTCATTTTCAAGGAAATATTAAAGAGCCGCATCTTCTTTCTATTAAAGTAATTGTATAATAACTCAAACATAAAACCAACATAGAACTATTCTATACAAGAGGAAAATCGATTGATCTAGTTAGCTATTTAGATGCTGATTTTGGCAGTTGTATCTTAGATATAAAAAATCCAGAACATGTCACTTTTTAGGAAAGTCAATTGTTTCATTGTGTAGTAAAAATGAAAAATTATATTGATTTTTCTACTATCAAAGATGAATACATAGCTACTGTTTATTTTATGCTATGATGTTGTGGATGAAACACAATTTCCTAGATTGTGGATATAAATTCTGGAATGTCCTTATATATTGTGATAATAATAGTGCTTTTTAAAATCTATAGGAATCATGTTTCTCATTAATAAAAAAATTGATGATGTACGACATCACTTTTTCTGAGATCATTATGGAAATGGTGATACTACATTATAATTCGTTAACATTGAACATCAACTTGCTGATATTTTCACCAAGACATTAAATTCTGAAAGGATGAGATACATCATACACGAATTAGGAATGATCATCCTTGAGAGACTATTTTACTCTGTAACAGTTACTCTCTCATAGTAACTATCTCATAATTACTTTTTCTTAGTTACGATCTCTGACGTTGCTATCTCATGCTTGCTATATCATGTTTGTAGTGTCAGTAGTTACAGTCACACCATTTTGAGTCACACTACAATGTTGAAGTTGTGGCTTTTTGTCCTAATACCACCATTATAACCAAGAATTTTATTTTTAAAAATATTTTCCCGTATTTTTGTTTTTTTATTTTATTTCTTTTATACTGATATTTTTTATTGTTCAAAGTTTGAACACCCTAAATTATAAAAACCCATCTATTCACTTCTATCTTCACGCATACTCTATACACTCAAATACAATCTATTTTTCCTAGAACTCCCCATATCCCTTGATCCCTCATTGAATTCCTAAGATGAAGCATCCATCACTATCATCTCCTAGAAATCACTAATCATCAATGAAACAGAATAAGGCTCTGATTACCATGCCTAAGAAACCGCTAAACCCAGGTCTTGAGGATCATACTATTGTGCCAGATAAAATAATATGTGTGAAGTGGATCCTTTCAAGTAGGAAACTTTTTATGAAATACTTGTTAGAACATGGATGGTCAAAGTTTTTTACAAAATAGAAATGTCCTATCTATTTGAGGATGATTTTTGAATGTCATTAGTATATTCCATCCCCTTTCAACTCTAAAGATGATTTTGTGGTTAGAAACTCAGTGAATTGACCGAGATGTACTTTTTCATAGATGTTTTGGACTTCCTACTTAAAAATACCACTTGATTTATTTTTTGAGGACTGTCAATGAGGTTCTCCTCCACCAATTGATTTGTTTATCCTAGAAGAGGCTCTGTGTATTTTTACTGGATTCAAAAAGAAAATATGGAAAATTTCTTCTGAATTGGATGGATAGACTAGTTTTTTCTTTATGTTTATTCAACACCTAATATTTAAAAGAAATTTAGACTTCTCTACTCCAAAGAATAAAGATTTGTTTTTAATACATATTCTGAAGAATGGTAAGAATATCAATTTATACAAGTGTGTTATCCTTGATATATATGAAATTATCAAGAGAACATCAAATTCAACCTCATTATATTAATGGTTTATCTCTATAATTTTACCATCCGAATGTTTCATTTGAAAGAATAAAGAAGTGGATGATGATTAAAATTTTTGTATATCTATAGATACCTGTAGATGAAAGAAGATCAGTTGGAATATGTGGATGAAATCGTGGGTAGAAGATAATGACATACTATAGGAGGCTTTTAATAATGTTGAGAACCCTTCAATAGATAAGGTTGTACCTAATCCTAGTTTAGAATCACACACGATTATAAAATACCCAAATTAACAAACAGATGTTGATAGAACTAAAGGAGAAAATTATGATGATGAAAGTGATGAAATTATGAAAGAATCTCACAAATCTCTTCAAATAGTTCCCTCAAATGAATCTCCTCTCTCTTAAGGTGACGAAGATTCCATTTAAAATGGTTAATCTATTAATAAAAGTAATTTTTCAGAAGAATAAGAAGAAGAAGAAAATTATAATATATAAGGGAATGATGCAACTGAGAAATAGACATTGAATGAATCTGATGAAACAGAATTCATTTTTCCTACAGATGTATGAATATGGAAAGACATCCAATTAGCTAGATATGTGGTTGAATTTGAAACAGTAGAGGGTGTGTAAACAGGTCAAGATAATGAGTCTCTTATTCCTACAAGATATACATCTTTTTAGGGGAGAAAAATAACAACTTGGAAAGGATTTTAGTTCCAAATCCTTTAGATTCATGTTCTATGGATACCTGGTACACGTTTTTGTAAATAATTTGATGTTTTGGAGTCTAAAGAAGCCTCAATGAAGGGAATATATCTTTCAACTAGGTTTCAGATAAAAATAGTCTCTGAAGATGTGCCTATTATGGAAGTAGAATATTTTAAGGAGCTAAATTTTTTTCAGTTCCTTCTCCCGAACCTATTCATATAGATCCTAGTAATGTACGTTGTGATGATTTAAATGATTTTAGAGACAATATGATGTCTGGCTTTTAGAATATCATGAATTATCAACCAACCCATGTAACTAGTCTTAGTGAATGGGATACTACATTTCTTTTGGAGAAAATAATATGGTATATCTAACTTCAAATTCTACATAAAATTTAGGAAGTACAGATTGAAAACATAAAATTGAGTGATGTGGTGAAATAATTATGATCTATAGTTGTGGAAATGAAGAATATCTTGCAAAATTATAAAGATCATGTTTCTCATCTCACTGAGGATGATACTTATAATACCCCAAAGAAAGTTGTACCTATGATTCAACCCAACTTCATTACTATGTATGAAAAGGTGTTTGATAATAACACCAAAATAGGAAATGAGATGTGTGAATTTATCGATGGAATCAATAATCTGTCCACTGATTATCAAGGATGTTTACATAATGTTCTAAATAAACTTATCATTATATTTTTTCTCCATATACTTATGCTCATCCATATGATCCTTTGAATAGTGAAATAATCAGATATGAAATTTTAGAAATGTTTCAGTCTTTTATTGAATGTTTTTATAAGAAATTATAGATAATATTATTTAGAAAATTTACATGGTTCCTGAACAGGTAAATGTTCAATAAAAAATTTCCACTGATAATCAAGTAGAAATTTCTAATAATTTTGATTACTACATCAATAGGATCTATTATAAGCATGAGTTGACCAACCATTCCTAGTATCTTTTGGAAAATTCAATGTTGTCTCTTATAACTCATGCTTTCAAAGTTCAAGTTTTTCACCAAAAAGACTTCACACATACTATGGAAAAATACATTAAAATTATAGTTGACATTGAATAATATATGGAGTATGGTGGTCAGGTCATTTAGTTTTTCATAAACATGTTAAAATTATATCTTCATGTTCAGACCACATCCATCATGAATCATGTAGGGGATCAAATTTGGAATTCTCTACCTCCTTCCACCTGTCCTTATTCCTCTAATATATTTTCCCCTTCTACAATGTCTATTGCTCAGGCTCTGATCCTGATCAGTCATGTTATTGTTGAATATATTTTCCCTCAATTTTCCACCAGAAGAACCATTTCCCCTTTTACCATTGAAGGAGTTCCATTACCTACCCTTACTACTGTTTCTAACTCCTCCAATTTTGCACCTCTTTCTTCTACTCATGTTGTCTCTGACAAGGATTAACTTGATGGTTGTGGAATCTAAAGATATGTATAAGATAATTTTTATTAGGATTTTATGTATTCTCATTTTATGACTGTATATATAATCTATCATTTTATTTAATAAAATGTGTTCTTATTACTTCTATTCACTTTATATTTTCATTTATGTCTGTTTTATTACATGATTTTTTATAATCCAAAAAGGTCGAGAAATAAGAACTTGATTTTAGTTATTTATGGTAAAAGAGCCTTTATGGGAGAAGAGATGTCATTTAGATTCATTGTTACAAATATGCTCTAATACCTTGATATCAAAAGCATAATGTTTATTCATTTATAATATTTATGGCTAGTAAATTCCATGATTATTGATCATCAAAAAGAGGTTGATTGTTGGACTCCTCTTGTTCAAATGCTCAAAAATCATTTCAATAATGTAAATCATGTAAATCGTGTTTAAATATTATAAATCATGTTTAATCATGTTCTATAATGTTTTATTATTAATTTTTTAACCTTAATAGATTCTATGAGTATTACTTCTTAAGAAAGAGGGAATATATTTGACTATATATGAGTCACTATTTCCATGATCAAAATGTCTCATCGTTTAGTCTAAAAATAGACATTTTACGATACATTGTTTCTCTGCCCAAATGTTCTCACTGTTTAGTCTATAAATGGGAAAATTCCATTACACTGTTTCCCTAACTCCATAACTATGATACTGGTTCTATAATTCGTAATGAACCAGACACTGTAACCATGCAGCTAGTTCTAGATTTCTCAATGGACCAAACATCGTGATCATACTATAGGTCCCATAATTCGTAAAGGAAGAGACTCTTTAACCATGATATAGGTTCTAGAAATTATAATGGACTAGAAAAAGTGATTATGGTATATGTTCCATAATTCACAAAGGAATAGATATCATTTCAGTAATAGTATTTCTATGAATCTTTAATAAGATATTGTAACAAGATATAGTCCCAAGACACATGTTCTAACTCATCATGACCGTCGCACACTTCCTAACTCAATACAACTATGACATCATTCCATAACAAATTTTGAATATTTTTTAATTAAATTTTAATGTTGATTCTAATGATCATATTAGATTCATTTAATGAAACTGACATAATTAATGATTTTTTTAGACATGAAACAAGACCGTATGAGGTATGAGGTGTGAAGATATATATTTTTGTTGGTCATAACACAATAACCCATGATAAAAATACAAGGTGGTGCATGAGCGAGATGAGACGACTGAAAGATACATTCGATTGAATATAAAGGCCTACAAGAACACACAAAATAAAACCCAAAGAACACTCATTTTTCTTCTAGATATATTTTTGTAGATCCAAACATTGAACATCCTTATAGTACCAAATAAGTGAAGAGGAAGTGCTATGAAGTGTTACACAATAACTCACTAGAAACCAGAATACAGAACTCATGACACTCATTTCTGAGTCTAATTTACAAGTGGGCCCGGATATCTAATCAACTACATCCTAGATGTCCAGAGCTGTATCGAACAACACTCAGAGCATATTCAATTTCTTATTATAATATTCTTCTCTATTGTATACAATTTTATAAATCTTTTGAGCAGTGTGTGTCTTTCGAAAAACCACGCACTGTCTCTTGCATTGAACAAGAGGATACAAAATATCCTCACTCAAAAACAATTTTACACATTGATTCACCCACATATAACTATGTAAGAGGAATTGTGTGACCTGGAAGTAACATTTCCCTTATAGAACTATAGTTGAGGTCATGTGACTTAGACAGTCTTGTGTACTATTGTGTAAACCCCAATCCATGGTGTGGATCAATGATCTATATATATGTTTCTCGGTGGTAGGTGATCACCATATGTAGGGTATTTGATATAAGTTTGATACTAAGACACATTTTTTAATCCTCTATGTTATTCAAATTTTCTTACTCTATTTTAACTCATATTTTAGAAAACTAGGTTTCACATGGATTGTTATTATAGAATATTATTTATAAATTCTTTAATTCAGTAAATTATTTTCAAATGGTATAAAATTATCTCATATTATAGTAAAAAATAAATAATCAATCTCATGAGGAATTAATTGAACAATTAAACTATTTTAAATTTACTAATTTGATTAATTTTCCTGTATTGTTTTTTCAATTAGGGGATCTTAAAATAATGTTTTAATAGAAAGTTTTTTATGAACTCAATTTACTCCATATTGAGTGTCCTAATCTAACATATAGAAGGGATTCAAGTAATGATTATTAGTGGGTACTAATTAATTATGGAATTTAATAGAATAGTTAACCAAATATTGGTTTGTGAATTGAAGTTTTAAATTTACTAAGTGAATGAATAAAATTGGACATGTTGATGTATTTTTTTATAATGGGGTATACTCCTTGTTTTATAGTAATTGTGGTGATGGTTGTTGATGGTATGTGATAATGTAATGGTGGAGTGGATGAGTTGTTACTGGTTTGTTTGTACATGCCCCTATGACTAGATTTTTTTGTAGTGTATTACATAATTTAATTTTTAGTTTTTTATTTATATACCCTAACAAATAAGGATAAACTGATCGAATCTCATTGGTTTCAGGTTTTGGGTGCTATCCAAAATATCTAGGGTGGTGAGGGAAGATGGATAGATACCCACTCTTCCCCTATCTTCATTCATCATAATTATATGTCAATGTTAGTCACTATGATAATTTGTTGGAATCATGGATGGTAACCGAAGGGAATGATGTTTTTTCATTCATGTTAATGAAAACATACTTTTATGGACCTATGATTTCATCGATATCAAACATATGGTTTGCAATTATTCATTTTTTGACCATTATGTGGTGAAATTAGTTGGTGATGATAATGTAAGATGTCTATGATGTTGTGGATATGATCAAGATGATATAGATATATGTACATGATGTGGGGGGGAACATGGTTGGGGTTGTTGGCAGACAAGTAAGGGATGAAATCACAAAAAATAAGGGTTTGTGTGTGTGATCGGACACCCAATGGGGAAGTGTTTTCGATGAATACATTATCATATTCATTGATACTATTTTATTATACTTATGTTTCATGCATGATGCGTGATCCTTATTGAGATTAAGAATTGGTATTTTACTTAATGGGTTTGTATTGTCTATACTCTTGAATACATATATCATAAGTTTTATTTTCTCACATTTCCTAGAGAGATCCTAAGGAGTACATTACTGAGTATACATGTTATACATACCACTATATATTTCAGGTGATATAGATGTTTTTAGTGACTATGCTAGTCTTTCTTAGCTTGGGGCATGTGTTTTTATTTTGGCTTCTTCTTGTGAGGTGTATTTTCAATTTATTTTTTGGGATTCACCCTACGTATAGAATAAAATATTGTTGTATTTTAATTTATAGGATCCTTTTTTATTTATATAATTTCTATTTTTAATCATTTTCATCTTATCTCTTGTCCTTAAATTCATACATTTAATGTATTCCTTCTATTTTGTGTTGTATACACTCGGTGATAGTTGAAATGATAGGTACTATTTGATGGGAGCTTAGATAGTTGGTCCCTCTCTCCATTTAAAATATAGAAGGAGAATCAATTCATGGGGTTCATGCTAATCCTATAATGAAAAATTATTTTTAATATATGGTTATATGAAAATCCAATGTCAAAACCTAATAAAAAATTGAAATATTTGGCCATATATAGCTTTATTCAATCATGAGATCTCATACAATGCCCACACGCTTTTCCCTGAACTAAATCCTCTTTATCATATAACCTCACCACTTTTTTTTCTCGTTCATCTTCTATCACTCAACACTATTGGATGTTCTGAACTACTTTTAAGCATCCTATTTTATCTTCTTCCTTCATTAAACAGTTTTTATCCTTTATCCCCATTGTCGAAGTCCATCGATTAATTCTCTTTTTCTGAATCAAGTTGAATCCATAAAACTAATAAGTGATTAATGTTCATGATAAATTTCTTTTTCCACATATTGAATGGGTTGAATTTTTTAAATATTTATTTTTTTTCTATACATCATTAATGTTTAAATTAATAATTGTATAAATTTTGATCATATAGAATATTGATTAAGTAATTCCATTTTTTTAAAAAAAATTATTTGGAATCATCACTATAATTTCCGTAATTTGTTTCATATTTAGTTATAAAGTTAGTGTTCATACAAATTTTTCCTATATTATTTTATTAATAGTAAATAATTATTATTATTTTATTTTCATAATTCAGTTAATGTTTAGTGATTATCCGGGGATAAATTTTAAAAACCATGTTTTCATAAATATATCATTACTTTTTTATAATTGATATATATTTATGATGAAAATTACTTTGAAATAATTTCTCTATATATATATTAAATTATATATTTCAGTTTAAAAAAAACATATATTTATTATGTTTTTAAATTTCAAGAGGTGACTGGTGTTTTCTGTGTGTCATTTGTTTTCTATGGATTGGGAACTATGTATTTCATTTTATAAATTTTTAAATTTGTTTCTTATTGAATGTTTCATTAAACAATAATAATTTTAATATAACAATTTTTTCTTTTTAATAAATTTCCTTTTTAATGAACAAAAAACATGTGCTCTAATATATTTTTTTGTTTTAATAAAAAATATAATGTTCATTTAACGTTATTTATTCATTTTAGAAAATAATTTTGTTCTTATTTTATATAATTGAGAAATTTTTACTACATTTTATAAAAAATTTAGAATACCTATTTAATAATTTGAGGCTACTTTCATGTATTATAATTAAACCCTAGTAAAACTAAATAATATTAATGTTATAAATAATATATCCAATAAATAATTATAAAAAATATAAAATGGTATTTAATTTTTAAAGGAAATAATTATAATATATATTTTCACATTGGAAAAATAACATATTCTTAAAATGGGTTATGATAAAAATATTTTTATAATTTACTTTTATAAAATATTATTATATATATATATATATTATATTAGTTTTTATAATTGATTATATTAGTATTATAATTCATTTTTGAAAAAATATAATTTTTTTATTTATTTATGTAAATTTAAATTTATTATTTTTAAATACATTATGTTTGATTCAATACAAAAATTTTATTTATAGATGATAATTATTTATAGTTGTATTACATAACAATGAACATGTAATTAATATAATAATGTATTGATGCTCTTTGCTATTTTTTCAAATGAATTGTTCTAGCCAGTGACCTATTTTTATCAACGAATGATGTTTTTAAATATTTTAAAACTATTAAGTGTAGTAATCAATGATCATATAATTTTGATTATTTTTAATATGATTTAAAGTACCTAGAAAAGAAATGGTGAAATTTACCTGAATTTAAGATCTAATAAAAATAATGATTTTGAAGATCATAATTCAGATCTAATTTAAAAAATTATCTATGATACTCGTATATATGAAATTGAGAAAACTAATAATTATAAGTTCCTTAATGGTGATACAGAAAAAAAAATTATCCAGGTTGTAAGAAATTTATAGGTTTATCAATAGGTTTATTCCTGGTGAACATGAAATCTAAGAATGTATGGATTTAAAAAAGTGTTATATAATGTTTAGAGATATGAAAAGGAATAGTTCATGAATATCATGATCTTCCATATAAAAATTATATTTCAAAATAAATATTGCTCCTTATGGGAATATGGGATATTATGATATATTCTCACCCTAGTGATATTTTTTTATATAAAATGTAATACAATGCCTTTCAGAGTGTCATAAATATGAGACAACATGGTATAATTTATTATTGTGTTTATAGGTTAGTTAATATATTAAAATATGTTCCTAGAAACATATTAAAGAACATTTGAATTTATATTAAATTTATCAATTGGAATTTTTATTTATAAATTTAAAATATTAAAAATTTCTATGATGGAATATAGATGATAGAGAATATGATGGAATTTTTTATCCAGCTGATATTCTATAATGAACAAAAAATGATAAATAATTTCATAATTTTAAAAATATAGTTAGAAATATCATAAATGGAATGTGCATGGATAAAATGAATTCATATTAGAGGATTTGTAGAAAACATAGTTTAAGACCTATTTTATTATTAATTTACAAATTATCACCAAAATTTAATATGTATTAGAAATATATAATTTGATTTTAACTATTTATTGGCTAAAATTTTGTGGACATGATATTAATGATTAATTATCACAATTTATTGACGAATTTTAACTCTTACCAATGGATGTTATTATAGTTTAAGATTCATAATTATAAATATTTTGAATTTTCTATAATGATTTGGTTCACTTTAAATTACAAACTATAATATGAATTTTTTCTGATATAGTGTTATTGTGAATAAATATTAACGAATTTCCAAATTATTGAATTTATGTTATTTTCAAAAGCATGGGAGAAACATAGTGTATATTGGTAATCAATGGTTTATATTAATGGATTAACGTTGTAGACATTTCTAAAGGGAATTTAATGGATCCTATGAATTTGATATTATTCTAAATCCCTTTTTCAATCAAATAGTATTCATAGAATGTGAAAAAATGATGTCAAATTTGGAATGAAATAAATATATTTTAATGATATAAATATATTGATGAACATTTTCATACAATTTCAAAGATGTAGAATATTTTTATTTTTACTTTTTATACATAGTATAATAGGACCTCTGGTGTATTAATTATTTGTAAAAAATTTATCTCTTAATATATTTCAATTTAATATAAATGAAATATCATTTATACCATTGTATGGGGAAAAATAAAACATTTTTTATTATATGGAAAACTATAACCCCTTATAACATATATTTTCATAAAGGTGTGTTATTTTTCATATTACATTTATAAAAACGTAATGTATATAAATTAAATGATTAATTTATAGAATAATGTTACCGATATATTTTTCAAATTTAAATATACATTACTCCATATTTTATATACCATGTATATTTCATGGTTCATTTAGTGTGATAAATAAAACTATTTGACCAAACTATATACGTTTTATTTACTATTTTGAATGTTATATGATGGTATTGGAGGGTTATGTTAATAATATACATCTAAAAGAATACTCCATTATTGAGAAGTTAATTTTCTGTGCTGGAATAGTCTCGAATGGACCACTTTCCACTAGTGGAACATGTTAGTTGGTATACATCTAATTATGAAAAAGTTAGTTTTAGGGGAATATGGATATGTTACTTGACTATAATTTCATTCACACATGAACAAATAATGAAATCATATTTATATATCATGAATGGAATTGTTGATTCCTCGAAATATATAATATCACCTAAAATTTTTTCAAGACTACATTAATTGATGTATAACGATCTATGGGTATAAAATGAGAAACAGAAAACTGTTTTCCATGATTTAAAGAGATAGTTCATCATAAATCTGTTATGTATACAATATTTATATGTTTATAAGGTGGATCATCTTTAGATATTATAAAATATTCCATGTACGATATTAATTTATATACATTTTATACCAATGATTAAAAAAATAAAAGGGTGAATTAAAATAGTTGTTTATTAGCATCCACTGAAGTAGTACATTTATCAAGTGCAAGATTCAAACAACAAATCACTACATCGATGGATAATATTTAATTTATAATAGATATATAAGCGATTAGTTATGTTAAATTTAAAATTATTGTGTTCAACTATAAAAGAATTTTTTTAAATTGTAATGTTATACATGATTAATTAAGAATGATACTAGTATATATGAATAGATTAAGATACATATATTTCCTTTTTTATCAAGGAAAATATTATTGGAAAATTATTTATGTTCTTCATCACTAAATTATTCCATGTTCTATTATTTTATAAAGGATTTCCATTATTTATGTGATCAAATCATTGATGATAATGATGACTTATGTGTGGTCCTTATTCTTGTTGATGGATTATTGATGATATAGATGACCAAGATATAGACATGGTTTATTCCATGTAGAATTATTATGGAAGATGAATATAGGGAAATAGTACATTTATAATCTCCAAATATTTTATGTATTATATATTTACGTCCAATTTGTCTTTTTAAAATTTCCAAGATGTGAGATATATTATTTCAAGTATTATTGTTTTTTTACAACTTATGAATTGATAAATATGATAATTTCTAATTTAGAACTAAAAATTCAATTCATAGTAATATTAAATTTATTTTGAAATTTTCTTAATTTTAAATAATACTTATGTTTTGTTTTCACTTTTCTATATCATTTGAATTTTCATAAATTGTTTCATAATATTTCTTATTTTATATAATTATTTTAATGGTCATTATAAAAAATAGGTATATTTTTTCTTTTTACTACCATTATCTAAATTTTATTAAATTTTATATATTAACAATAATATTTATATCATATTTTTTTAATGGTTTATTGATTTAAATTGTATAAATGTGCCCAATAAAATAGTTTAGTCAAATAAATATTCTAGAAAGGACCCTCTATATAATTCTATTAAAAATATTTCTAATTCTTCTACATAAGATCATCTTACCTCTAAAGTATATGCATATTACTTCATGGTTAAAAAAATTTGTAGAACGTGATTACCTATATTATCACATACTCATATGAGTTAGTGGTGAAAACCTATTTATTGTTTTGGTAATAGTATTCCTACATTTAAAAATTAAAAAAAAATTGAGGCTTGTGGCTATGAAATCATGAATAAAAATAAGCATTTTGATTCCTATTATAGATTTGTTATACACATAAAACTATCCCAACTATAAGAGATCATTTTGGTAATATTTTTTATTATAATATAATTTGTACTTATTCTTTGTTAATATAGATTAATTTTTTTACTTCTCACATTAAATTGACATATGATATACTAGAAACTGAAGAAGTTAAATGATATTCTTATATTTCAATTTAAATAGGTTATCGTATTTTTAATAATCACTGACATCATATTTCATTTATGTTGAAAGGAAATATGAAAATAGATTTCAACTATATGTTTTTATAGAAATATACAAGGATAATGTTTGATGAATATAATGATAAGGAATCATTTTTTGTAATTTAAAATTTTTCCTTTTAGGATTTTTTTTATTTTATATCTAAAAATATTCATATAAATTACTTCCCACCATAAATAATAGTCCCTATGGAGATCACATCAAGATATCTTGAAAAAGAATACATGAAGTTATAATTTATCTTATAGGGGTATCCATTACCTGATGAAAAAAATGATGTTTGAAAAGTTTGAAAATAAATAGATCTATGTTTCTTGCTTTACAAAAATTTCTCATGAATCATTTTAGCTTGAACATAAAAATTTAAAGGGTACCAGATGAAAAAAGAAGAATATTTCTATAGTAGATTTTAAATTTACAGTTGATAATATTTTATTAATAAATTTTAGGTATTTCTAAATTCTTTTAATTTTCCATCGCTATATTTTTCAAATAATCATTATTGAAAAATCAGGATGATAATTGAACACAATATACCTTTATACCCAAGGGTAAAAAATGTATTTTGGATATTGTGTTAGGAGATGATGACATAGTGGTGTCATATGAGGATACAATAATGCTATATATATTTAAAGATTTTTTTATTCCCTTGAAATTATTTTTGGAATTATGTATATGAGGATAAAATATATTATTTAGAAGAATCATTTAATGAGGTGAGTAAGATAATTAGTGATAGGATTAGATTGTCGGTGCACTAGATATTTTCAAACATTGAGATCCAGTTTCATCCTTCACATCTAAATGCACCACCACATACTCCATAATTAACCATTCATTATAAGTTATATGTTTGTTATCCTAATGGTTTTCTAAGAGAACTAATAATACTTAATAAACATTGGGAAAATTATTAAGAATCCAACTCCAAGATAAAATATACATGAATAAATGAATGTGCACCGCACATAAAAGTTAATGCCTATTATTCCATATTCATGTAGTATTGATGGATATAACCAAAGAGATGATAATAGACACCCATATCCATGTTAGATCCATGGATTGTGTATATATCACCCATCATGTTAGCGATATCATCATTCTTTTATAGTTTTCTATTATTTAACTAGGTAAAAATAAAGCATGAAGATTGATTTGGAATGATATTGTATTAGTCGAGATCATGTGGTAATATTTATTCCCTAACACATTCACAACAAATGGTAACTCTATTCCAATATATAAATCCCCAAATGATTCTCTGCGAGTAATTGATCATTTACTCATTCACTGGAATTCATGGAAAATTTCATCCATAAACTCATGTATTAATGCATTAAACTTCCATGAAATACATCATGTGTAATGAATATTTAATGTTAAAAAATAGAAGACTTATTTTAATGATAATAGTAATTATCCAATAATCTGATCCATCAATGAATATGATGTTGTATCAAATAAATATACATAAAATATAAAAAATCATAGAGAATACTTTTCATGGTTATTGACATAAAAATACTACAATGTGATATACAAAATTTATTTTTATAATTAGATAGGATATGCCTTATTTTCATAGATTAACATATACATTCATATTTAAATTTTATTTGGAAAATTGTATCACATTAAATTGGGTTTTAGGGCATACATACTTCAAACTCCCATTTTCATTAATTAGTATATATTTTTTCAATTTCACATTATATTTTTTCATATACAATAAATTTTTAAAACCTTATCAAGAAATCCTTTTGGATATCTTCTAATTTTTTTTAAACATATAATAAAATTCAAAATATAAAACATTATTTGAAATACTAAGTGAACGACTTTCCAATTATCTTTTCTTTTCACTCAAAACTAAATTTATAGCATCTCGTTGATTTAAATTAAATCCCCATTTCTTCAAACAAAATTTTTGATGTCCTGTTCCTTTCTAGAATTAGAGAAAATATAAATCTCTACATCCCTATATTTATGAAAATGAAGTCCTTTGGATAAAAATAAATTATAATCAATATATAAAGTGATCATTATTGATCTCTATCAAACACATGTATCCCCATACCTATGTTTTCTATTCACTTCACATTCTATTGTTCATTATCATACAATCTCTTTAAATAATAAGTCGATTGAATATGGGAAAAAGTGTATGTTAATATCATATAACCAACTTATTTATTTATTACATTATAGCATTAGAAATAACAATTTGATGATTACATCACTTTTTATTCGCCTTTATAGATGAGATCAATGCATAATCCTACATAAATTCATATGTGTGGAATATATACAATATAGATGTGGTTTTACACTCCATATTTTGTCCCAATCTAGGGATTGATTTGATAATCATTATATGAGTGTAAAAATCACATGTAAATTGAACACATTCCCCATTAATGATCGATAACATAACCATCCAACCTTGATTTTCTAACCCTTAAAGCATACTTAATAATGTTATAAAAGTATTACAGTTACCATGCTAGGTATCTCTCCAAACATAGTTAATAGGGACTCAAAATATGATATATGAACCCCTAGTATACCAAAGACACAGTGTATTACACTTCATGAGGTATACTCCATAGGTTATCCAATACAAAATATTACATTTTACAACTCGTGATTATATTGTATATCATTAAATATGAAATCTACTCAGGTTTAAATTTCATAAAAAAAATTATACACCATGATTATTATCTGTTAGGGGCTACATAATTTCATAAATTTTTATGTAAATTTGAATTAAATATCCGGAAATGTATATAAATATATTTATTTATGCATGCATTGTGATATAATAATGATCTTTAGATATCGTTTTAGGATAGATTTTATACAAATAAATATATTGTATATGTACATAAAAAAGAAAATATAAGAGCATTTATATAATGGAATATAATATAGACTATTATAAAACCCACATATATTCTTTACATTATCATGTATAGTTAACTAGTTAGATCTATATTTAATTCTTTATAAATCACTATATAGAAATCTAATAGAACCCTCTCACTAAAAATATTAGTGAGTGAAATATATAAAGAAATAATAATTGTATAATGTTGAGATTTTTTTTAACCATATTCATAATGATCAAATCCTTAATCAAATTTAACTCCATTTCATTGTAAAATATACTCATATCATGATAATAACTATTATTTTCTAATTATAAAAATTCAATGTTTAATAAAACTAATCGTAAAAAATATTTCCATCCAACTTCTCCATGAAACTTTTATGATAATTAATATAACTAATTACATTATTAATTACCAATAAATATTAAATTCCATTACTATAAACTAAATTGTAATTTTTACAGTAACTAAATTTCACTTTTCACATTTTTTACAACTATACTGTTGAACTATTTGATGATATTTAGTAAAATACTCTCAGTAGTACAATTTGTATAAATAGTTATGGAATAATGATATAAATTTCTCCATGTTAATTAATTGAAATTCATTATATATTTTTTTACAAAAAAAATATTATCAATTAATTCGGATATTAAGTGAAAAGATAACATTTATTTTTTTAGGAATACAACTTCTTAATCATTGAGCTTCATTAATTTTAAATAGAATCCTACTAGCCTTTTATACATTATATTATATTTAAAGTATAATTCAAATATAAATAAACTAAATAGTTTCTAGGTTATAACATTTAGTTCTATTTCATAAGTAATAAATAAATAACTATTATTTTAATTTCATTTTTGTATTTCATTTTATTAGAGAATTTTTCTCAGAAAAAAAAGTCGTTACTCATTAAAATAAATAATTAATTGGTGGATGGATCACCTAACCTATCATCTTAAAAAATATTTTTATTACAGACATTTATCCATGACCAATATACATTTTTTTATGAAATGATGAATTAGAGACCATGTGTATAAAATTAATAATCACATATTTTTTTAAAACCACACCATATTAATGAAGAGTGCATCTAATCCTATATGTTAAATAAGATGAAGAGAAACATCATTGTCATAGATGCATATGTGCTTGATAAATTCATTTATAATTTAATCATTGATGTAATAAATCATCACTTAATCAAATAAATGAGAACTAAAATATATTTTAATTATTAACATGATTTAAAACTACTCTATATTTTATACACTTGTTGTGTGTACATTTGGTATCACATTCCCATATAAATTAGATAATTACCACAACACCAACTATTGGCATAGATATTCCAGGGAATTTCAAAAAACCATTTTTTATATTAAATAAAATTACATATTTTTGAATCATTACTCATTATTCATTATTTAACATTGGTGTTTCAATAAACTTGACTACAAAATTTAATAAATATATTTTGGAATTGAAATCAAAATTATCATATTATGGTTTTAAATTATACCAACTTGTATTGAAAATACTAGCATGGAACATATATATAATATTCCATTTTTATATAATATCAATACTTGAAAATATCAAGTAAAACATAAATTTTATCATTCATACTAATAGAACATTTTAATAGATGACAATGAAATGATTTCTTTAACAAGACTAAGACATAAGAAAAATTATAATACCACCAAATAATTAACATACCTAATAATATTAAATATATTATAGTGAAAAAATTTCTTAATTTATTTTTCTTTTAATTTCTTAAAATCTTTATGGGAATAATTCCATTCTTCTCACATAAATCAAGAACCAAATTTTGAACAACATCAATATTTAGTTACTTAGGATGAGGACTATCAATCACCAATGATTTTATTTTATTTGAGAAATTTATTTATGTTAGAAATATTAAGAGTATATTAAAATAAGAATATATTCATAGGGATTAATTAAAATGTATTTTATAATAAAAAAGTAATATATCTAAAATAGATTCTTTTTAAATTTGAGTATCATGTTTTACTATCATTTAGAAGGTGTTTTTTTTAATATGAAATCAATAAAAATATGAAATAAATTTAACTCATCATATTTTTATATGGGAGTAGATATATATTTCACTAGAAAATGAGTAGTCCTCATTGTTCCTTTCATCACATATTTATTTATGTAGGGAACCATCCCAATAACATCATATATGTCTATTGGATAGTTGAGTAGGTAACTCTTTACTGGATACCTCATATGGAATAACCAAAACTTAATCATATGGTATCCTAACTCTTAGGGTTTCCCTAATAACTATAAACCAATGAATTTTTTTGGTTACTAACCTCTGAACATAATCTATTTCCACCATCACATACATAATATAATACACATGATCCTTAAAATAAAAGAACATACCTCATTAATTGATCGAGGTATTGACATGTGCCCCATGTGAAGGAATATTCCACAAAATATTTTAAAGGGATTCAGTATCTGTATCATATTTCATGTTATTCCTTTTACATGTAAACATACTTCTTGTTATTTAGTTTAAAATCGTATTCAGCCAAAACATTATTTTTTCTAAACTGTATTGAAGTGTAACTCATTACGGAACCCAAAATTTATACTACATAAAAAAATAGAACCCAAATGTATTTACAAATATCTAATCAAATCTCATGATTACTTCATATGAACGTTTCTGGTAAGATCTTGAGTTTTAAAATGGTATTATTTTTTTTGAGAGCGTAAAATATATGCAACACTGAGCTTAAATGAAAAACAATATATTCTTAATTTGTGATTGATAATCTAGTTGATAAATTTGATATAATTAATACTATTAACCTAATTATGAAATATAATATTTTTATACACATTAATAATGTATTAATTAATTCTTATAATATATTTAACTTAATTTTATTAAAGTCATATTATTCATCAAATTCACTTTCTTCTAAAATGATTTTTATTTATATTATGAAAGAACCGTATATTTCATTTATAAAACTACAAAAAAATGTATTTATTTAATTAAATACCATTTTCAAATCAGAATATTAAAATTATCTTATAGTAAAATGTTGATAATATTATAAAAATATGATTCATTAATGACTGTGAAAAAATACTGATTTCTATATTAATATTTTATTGCCTTTTCAAGTATTTACAAATTCAAATTATATTTCTTATTTTTTATAAAATTTAAATTTTTTACTTTTTGTTTAAAAGTTTAAAATTATTGTTTTTGAAATTTATTATATACATGAATTTAGTATAAGTATATTTTACATTTAAAAATTGCATTTTTGGTGGAAAAACATTTTTTATTGTGTTTTATATATTTAATTATATATTAAATGCATAAAATATGTGTTATTAATTTTAAAAATTGATTCCATATTTTTAATTTGAAAATAAATTTTTTATGGGTTCCTCTTTTTTGGACAATAAAAATATTATCCTTGGTAAATTATAATATCACGGTAAAGTGTAAAACTGTTAATTAATGGAAAAAATTAGAAGATAAGGACTATTAAATGACCCCAACAAATTCTATAATTTAATTGGATGAGTAATTTTTGACCATAATAATCCATGGTTCTAATTTGCGTCCTTTTGAGGCCATATTTTTAGGAATACAACCTCTATAATATTTTATTTAATGAAAATTAAATCTTATCACACTTTGTTTAATCAGTATGAAATTTATAATATTTGGTTATAAAAAATATATATTCAAAAATAAATCATATTTTGAAATAAAAATATTATTCTACATCTAGATAATTTATGTTTAAATTTTAAGGAAGAAATCATTACTATAAAAGCATTCACAATGTTAACATAGTAATTATTTAATTAATGGAAAAATAAAATAAATGAAATTAAAATATTAAAATAAATATAATATAAGATATTTAATGTTATCCACAAAATATCTAGTTGTACATGAAATGTTTAAGATAAAATAAAATATTTTCTTCATAATTTACCTTTTGTCTCGGTTTTTTAATGCCAACATAATGAATAGTATCAAATTAGATAATAATGACATTTTATGGGCTTAATATTTTTTTATTTATTTTTAAATAAAAAGTATATTAAATAATAAAAATGTGGATATTAAATGATCTATAATTTATTCTCCTATTCATTTATAAGACATTTTTTAGTCCTTGTATCTAGAATAGACATATATATATATATATTAATATTATTGAGTAAATACAAGAGTGTACCTCCCATATCTAATTAAAGAGAACCCCTTATTCCTATAATTTCATAAATAAAAACCTTTTTGATAAATTCATTATCAACCCAAATATCATTTTATAACCCTTACCCAAATTATAGAGGACTTATTTTTGGAATAATAACAACTTTAGAAGGCTTAAAGTGTTAACTAATGGTAGTTTCTCAATAAAAAGGTATCATTTTTATTCAAGTGTTTCAGTTATATTTCTCCATCCACCACCTCTAAATATTAATAAACCATGATATAACAATAAATATTGTTCCCACCATATTCATGTATTTTATTATGTTAGTTTCATGATCTATTTCAATCTCTATGTCCATCAAATGGGAAATGAATTCATCATTCGTTTGTATGGAAGACTATCACCTCGTGAATAGATGTATTTATTTTTCCATCACCATATCTCAATATGGGATATAATTATGGAAATCATTTTTTATATGATATTAATGAATTATTTTTCATTATGGAAATATTATATTTCATATAACAGTTTACCCTTTCGGGTATTGAAAAATGTTTTTCATTCGTGTGTACGTGTTGACTACCACCTCCATGAAGTGAATTGATTTGTTTTTCATTATCTCATCGCGTGGATGATTTATATAAATATTTTTAATTAATTTTAGTGATATAAATTTTATTATTGAAATTATTTAATGCTAAAATAATACTTATTTTCTTTCCAAAATGATCATTGAAAAATTAAAATGTTACTCATGCATATGTACGTCTTACCATCATTATGATAATAATGTAGTGCATTTATTATAACCATATTTAATGGATTGATTTAAAAGAGTATTTGAAATATGTAAATGTTAATTATTTCATGATTATTATTTTTGAGATAGTGGAATAATGACCTTATTTACCATTGTCTGCATAAATATTTAAATTTGTACATATGTACTGAATATCTAAAAAACATATGATGTGAACATAAATAATTAATAATTTGTTATAACATGGTTAAATAGATATAAAATTATTAATAAAGATAAAATGGTTCTTTATAAAGTAAAAAAATTAACATTTGTTTAAAATTCAGTAAGATAGAAGACATTCTTGAAAAATTAGACTTGTGGTACGAAATTAATTAACTCAATTCTAATTTTTTGGGTAAAACTATTACATAATTGATTATGTCTTGATAAGATTATGTTTGAAATGAATTTTTATTATCTTATTTTGTATTAAAACTTTTTTTTGAGTATTTACATTTGATAAAAATAATATATACATTTCATTAATACTCATTTCAATGGTATGCTTTTTGTAAGGTACATTCCATCAAAAATCCTCTTTTTAATATCATTTTTTATATCCTTTTATTGAAGTTTAAAGGAATGATTTTTAAATATATACAGATTGAGAAAAGTTTCACCCTTTATTAATTTTTTAATTATATTATTTTCCCTTATATTTTTTATGTTCACTTTTCAAATAATTTTTTTTTCATTAAGATGTGCGCTGTTTTGTGATTTGAAATGTCATTTTTAATAGAAATTTGTATTTTGAGAACAAAAATTTATTTTCATACAAAATTTAGTGTTTTTAAAATGATTATTGATGAAAAAGGTGAAGAATGTTTTTTTATTCATGTTCTGGTATTTGGTCACTATGAATGATAAATGGGTGTGCATAGATAGCATCAAGTGAGTCCGTTATAGAATATACAACGGGGGACAGATAGTGACGTGTGAGCCCATTATAGATTATATAATGGGGTGTCCTAGATAGAATCATGGAGCCCAATATAAAATACATGATGGGGTTACCCATATTGTAAAGGGTGAGCCGATTATAGCATATACGATGGGTGCACCTAATTTGTAGTCTAATTCATTGGTTAAGGTTCCTATTCTTTTGAAGGAATAAATGAAGGAGTAAACATGATGTTTCTATAATTGTTCTTACTGGGCTATAATTATTTCTATCACATGATTAAAATAATTTATTAATATCATGATCTATTTTTATGAAATGAGCGTAAATGTTCTTGAAATGGGTTTTATTGATTTTAATTTAGATAAAAGTGTGTGTATTTTTAGGAGATACTGTTTTTTTCAATATATCTACGAAAATTGATTAAGGTAAATATAACATTTATTTTCCGGATTTTTAATGAACAAATTGTTTTCATTCATTAGGACCTATAATAATATTCATTTTCTTATCTATCATTTTAAATGTTTTTATTCGGGTTTTACTTTAGTGTAGAGTTGAGGATGATGTCAATGTTGAATTTATGAAGATATGTTGTGAAATGAAAACATGTTTTATTTAAAAGTTGGTATTTAATAGAAAAAATTGACATTGAGTGTAAGTTTTCACTTGTAATGTATGAGATTAACAAAAAATAGTTTTTCATGATTATCTGAATTTTTAATAATATTATATAATTGGGATAAGAAATATTTTTCTAGTTTTAGAATTAAAATAATATGTACATTTCTTCCAAGGACCTTATAGTAGGATAAGATCATGGTTACATATCTCTATAGATTATGATGTTGTCAAGTGAGTTAATATTAGGAGTTTTGGATTAAATATCAAGTTATAATTTTATTCATAATAATAAGGTAAATTTATTATAAATCTCTTTTGTGGATTTAATTTATTAACTTTCAAGGATACTAATGTTATTTTTAGAGACATTAATTTTATATGTGTGGAAATTATGGATTATTACATTTTGCGATGATAAGTTAAATGTTTCCGTTAACATTCAAGTTTAAAATATTTATGAAATTGAAAATATTTTAGGGTTGTTTTCTAGATGTTTCATAAATTTCTCGTAATTTTATAAGAATTATCATATTACCAAAAATGGAAACCCTCTGGTAGTGCGAGGAACAGTCATGTCTATCAAGTTTGTAGGGCTTCAAGTGAAAACCAAATGGTGAAAAGGGTATAGTTCCTACCAGTAAACTATATGATGCCCTGGTTATAATGAAATTGTTTTCATCTATTGAATCTACCTCAAAGATATGGGATAAGATAATTTAGGGGAAAACATTATCGAATTGTTAACCAGGGGACTAGAAATTGATTTGGTGTAAAGTGATTCACTATTTTGGTAACTTCATATGATTATGTAAACATAATACTATTAAAATTTATTTGAGTAATAATGGTTGAACTATATTTTAGAAAAATATATGATTTTTTAGAAGTACTGTGATTCATAAATGATTAGAATATTTTAGACATTACTTGATTTGGATCTATATTTTTTAGTCTGATACATTTATAGTGAATGATGATATTTTTGGCAAACAACTGTCAAAATTTTCATTGATGACTATATGGCCATTTCGTTCTGATTTTTTGGTTTCAACTATAGTTTTAATTTTCATTAGTACTTTTATGTATAGTTATCAAATGTTTTATGATTGGATTTGTGTATTACTTTAGAATTATAACTATTAATGTTGTTTTTTATTTGTTTGAAGGTTTACTTATTTTTTGTAATTATCATATATTTTTTCTAACCTTTATGGATTAGGTTAATTTCATTAGATAAGAGTAACAGATTACTATATATTTTGGATTTTGTTATCTTTTGGTTTGATTCTAGTTCATTAGAAATAGAAATGTAATACTAATCATTCAAGTAAAGTGTAGAGTTTTCGGTTGAAATTAATTATGTATTAAATTTTACATTTCAAATACATATATTTTCCTCTGTTCATAGCGTATATGAAAATTAAATTCCTCAACTCTAGGAAAAGTATATCTAAACAAAATCCTTATACATTTATGTTTCTGACAAGGAAATCCATGACCTTTTAAACCATTATAGATTTACACTTTTGTGATGGATAACATTATAATTACCATATTGTATATCACTCTAAATCATTACTTGGGTATTATATTTTCTCTTCCATATCCATGTTTTTCTACATGGAAACAAAGTAATATGTTATTCTAAAATAACTTCATACTTTCCATTCTCTATTTTAATGTCTTAATTTTATAATATTTTTTCCCTAATGTGGGATAACATAAATTGTAGTTTCAAAAATTAAACCCTTTTTTTTAGATCAAATTCGAAATTTTATGAAATTGTTTTATAAAAATAGGGAATAATGTAACATCGCATGTTTTTATATGTAAATACTATTTTTGATAGCTTAAAAATATGAATCATTGAGCTTTAATGATCAACTAAATAGTGTTATTATGTGATTATTATAATCATTTTGATAAATTGGAAAGAATTAATAGTATAAATATAATTATATAATAAAAATTATACAAACTCATTATTAATTTATAAATTAATTCTTAGAAAATTACTCACATAATTGTAGAAAATTCATCTTATTCTTCACTATACATTCTTAAAAAATTATTTTTATTGGATTTCTATGAAAATGACATATGTAAATATTCATACAAATATATTTTTTTAATCAAGTAAAATACATTTACTAAATCATCATTTCAAAATAGTAATTTGGTCAAATTTTCTATTATTTTGTTAAATGGTTTTTCAATGAATAGTGAATATATCGATTTTTATTTGAAATTGTATATTATTTTCATGTATTTAAAAATTCATATTATATTTTAGATTAGTTTTCAAATTTAATTTTTCTATTATTATTTAAATTATTCCAATTATTTTTGTTGATATGTATTTTATTCTTGAATTTAATAAAAAAATATTTTATGTATAAAAGCATCATTTTTTTAAAAAAAATTGTTTTTATTTATTTTTGATGATATAATTATAAATTAAAAGATCTAAATTTTATTTTTTAAAATATAAAATTAATGATCACATGTTTGAAAAAATGCTTCCTAATTTTTTAAATACATCACATTTATTTCTGGACAATATTAATAGTATCTTCGGTAAATGTTTTTACATTGGTAAAGGGTTTATTGGGTACTTAGGTTAAAAATGATATTACAAGGACTATAAAATGATTCATAACACCTGATTTTTGTTGGATAAATATTTTTAGACCATAACCATAAATTAATCTATGTTTTGAACTTTTTGAGCCACATGGATAATATTATAACTATTAAAATATTTTATTTAATTAAAATTCAAACATGTGACACACTTTTTTTAATAAGTTAAAAAAAATTTATTTATTTTTATCCTGGGGATATTTCTAACCATAAATTTAAATTTTAAACCTATAATATTTATATTCATAATTTTAATTTATTTTTAATCTATGGAGAATAAATATTTAACTTAAAATATTTCATATCCCTGATAAAATAATTAATTAAACAAGTGAAAAATTAAATAACTTATATTAAAATATTAAAATAAATCCAATTTTTGATATTCTATGTGATAAAACTTTTATATATTTTCTTTGAATGTTTAATATAATATTGAATGTTTTTTTTGATGTTTTTAATGTCAATGTAATGAATACTATCAAATTTTTGAACAATGATATTGAATAGGTTTATTATATTCTTAAATTATTTGAAAAATATAAATATATTAAATAAAAAATGGGGGTATGATATACTTCAAAATTGAATCATATAATCAATTATATTCAACTATTATGTCTTTTTATTTATATTACCCTTATTCTATTTTAATATTTTGATAATCTCCATAAGTTCCCCTCCCCTTTCCTATAAAAGGTAAACCCTTCTGCCCTTCTCTCCACAATTCAATTTTTTTGTTTAAACAATATCCACCCAAATATAATCTGATAATACCTCATTTAATTATTTCGGTCCTACTTTAGGTAGAAAACCAACATTTAGAGGCTTAAGGTGTTAATCAAAATGGTTTCCCAGAGAAGAGGAATCATTTTTAATTAACATCTCTATTTTTTTCTACATAAAACTCCTCGAAATACTTTTAAACCATTATAAAATAAAAAAGTCACTATAATAAATGTTCTAAAATGTTATTATTATATTTTCTAGACACATATATGTCTTCACATCCATCATATGAGAGTTAATATAACAATAATGAGTACGACAGGCTACCACCACATGAACCAGTGTAATTCAGTTTCCATCAATGTCTCTCACTAATGGTTATAATGATGGAATTAATTTTTATATATGATATTAATGACATATTTGGGATTATTAAAGACAATATATCATATAATTTCTTACCTTATCCAGAATATAAAAATTATAATGTCGTTCGTGCGTACAGGTTGACTACAACCACCATGATACTGTGCCATTTTTTCATCATCACATCACATGGATGATATATTTAATTATATTTAAAAAATTAATATGAAAATTTTTATATTATGGTAAATATATAAATATAATAAAATATATAATTATTTTTCTAAATAATCATTGAAAAATTAAAGCAATACACATGTGCACGTAAATCATAACGTCTACAAGGTTTCTATGTTGTCCATTTTTATAACCATATTTAATAGATGGAATTAAAAGAGTAAATAATGTATAAAATTTTAAATCCATACATAATTTTTATCCAAGATATGGTGGAATAAGAACCATTTTGACTATATTCCCCAAACCAATGTCAATTTGTACATATGAACTGAATATCCTAAAAACGTCCGATGTGAACATAAATAAACAGATAATTGGTATAAAATGGGTATAATTGACAAAACAATAATAATAAACATGGAATGTTTTCTTTACAAAGTAAAAAATTAACCTAATTTTATTATCTAATATTATAACAGACATACTTGACAAATTTGACTAGAGATAAGGGATTTATTAACTCAATTTACATTCATTAAGTTAATCTTTTCCTTCATTGATTATGTAATTCTATGATTATGTGTGAAATGAATTTCTATTATATAATTTTATATTTCCAATTATTTATTTTGATTTACATATAATAAATATAATAAATTATTTTGATTAATCCTCATTGCAATGATAAGATACTTGCAAGTTATGTTCTTTTTAGAAGCTTCTTTTAATGATCATTTTCTACTATTTTTAAAAAATAATAAAGGATGATGTTTACAATAGAACATTTGGGAGTAAGTTTTTGATATTTTGAACATTTTATGATTTGATGCTTCCATTATATGTTTCCATGGTTGTTTTAAATGAAATTGGTGTCTTTATGATGTCTGCATTTTTTCGATTTTAAAAGTTTCTTTTAACAGAAAATGGTATTTAGATATCAATAAATTATTTTCTTAAGAAAGTAAAACAATTTTGAACTGTTTTATGATTAAATAGTAAAAGAATAAATAAAATTACTAATTATATGGTACTTGAGAATTATACATGAGAAATGGGGTTTCTTAGATAATATTTCGTGAACCTTTTACATTTTATATGTCATGGAAACCCAACTAGCACCCCATGAACTGTGCTATAAAATATATGATGGGTTGGCCCAAGTAAAGCTAGGTGAACCCATTAATACTAATATTATGTGGAAGATTAGATAGTTCTATGTGAGGGAATTATAGATTACATAATGGGTGTGCCCATATTGTGCTCCAATGCATTGGGTATTGTAACTATTTTTTAGAATACAAGATGGAAGGAGTTACTAAAGTGTTTCTCCTTTGGATTTAAGTAGCATCCAATTATTTCTAAGATGGGTTTAAAACCTGTTACGAATGTCATGATCTATATTTCCAATAAAACTTTTCTGTTTTGTTTGAGGGGTTTTAATTATTATCATTAAGAAAAAAGTTAATTTATTTTTTCATGTTAAAATTATTTATTTCAAAAGATTGAATAATATTAGGATAATGGTAAATATTATATGGGGTTTCATGTTTTTCACAGGACTAACAGTTTTCTTACTTTATGTTCCTTACTGTCATTTTTTGTGCATAAAAATTTATTAAAATAATATTTACTAGGTTTTAAGAAAGAGTGGGGATAATGATGAGGTCAACCCAAAATTAATGGGGGTATTTCCTGAAAATAAAACAATTTTTTATTCCAAGAGGTTTTCCATTTGTGTTAAAAATTGATACTTATTACATGTGTCAACATGAAATGTATGGGTTTACTATTTAAGAGTTATTCCTAATTCTTGAAAACATTAATCCTAATAGATCATTGGGAACATAAAGTGAGATATATTTTTAAAATATAAATAATGTGTATCATTTCTATCATTGTCCATAGATATCATGTAATTTTTTATAATTATTTGAGATAAAAAATCTCAATATGAGTAATCCTTGATCAACAGAATGCGATATCCAAACATTATATAACAATTCAAAAGACTAATGGATAAAAGAATATATAAACCAAATTCCATAAACCAATGTATATATAATCATGATATAAATATATCATTCATAAAAAAATATGTAATTTTTAAAAACCATATACAATTAATAAATTCCATATATTAAATTTAATGAAAAACTAAAATAAATCAAATGGAAATTTAAACCATTAGGATACTGAGAATTTCAGTCCTCAAATACTTGTATCATAATTTATAGAACATGTATAATAGTTTTTAACAAAAACAAAAAACATATTCAAAATAAAAACTATTTATATTCATGAATACTTTAAATGTGACCAAATTTTAAATAAATGAACATTTCAAAAATTTAGACATGAGATAAAAATTTATGAAAAATTGATAAACAAAAATAAATCATAATCACATTTAATTTTTTCTATTAATTTTCAAAATTCCATAATACTGATGATGAAATTGTTCTAAAAATTTAAAAATATAAACTACTTCTTATTATTCATTATAAGATATTTCACATTAAATATGAGTTTTTTCATGAAATATAAACATTTTCTATTTCAAAATATATTATCTAAATATTTTTCATTATATATATGTCACATTAGTAACATTATATACTCCTTGATCAAATCAATAATAAAACGTTATTTTGGTGTTCTTTAAATAATAATCCAATGAGGCATTTATATTTGAACAATTAAAATTGTTCTATTAAATAATTAAAAATAATTACTCTTATATTATAACCTTATTTGTTTAATTTAGAAACAATTTAAAATATAACCTTATGCATTCTAAATAATAACATCATTTCCAAGTTATAACATGTGCCATATAATTTGGTAAAATTTATATTTAATAGTATCATTTAATTTTAAGTAATATTTATAAATAAATGTATTTACAAAAAATTAAAAATATAAATTAAAATATTTAAATTAAATAAATCAATAATTTTTTTATAAAGTAATAAATATTCAAAAAATTATTAATATGGATAAAAAATATATAATTATATAATTAAATTCCTATATAAAAATATGAAATCCTAATTATTATAAGTTTAATAATATTTAATGATTTGATATATATCATAAGATAAAATATATTAGAAAATAAGGATGAACACTTTCTATACTGTAATTCGTATTTTATTACTAAAAGGGGAATCATTTGGAACACATGATCAATGAATCACTGAGAGGGGTGTGAATCAGGGATTTATCAATTTAATCGTTTCTATTTCTAAATAAAAATTCACCCCTGGTAAAAGTGAATATTTATTTTAAGTAACATAAAACCACACATATAGAGAGAATGTTAAATTCACATGGTTAACTACTTAGTTTGAGTTTTGATTCTATTGAATGATTTGGAAAAATATATGCACATAGGATCCACTAATAATTATTTGGAATACACTAGAAGTAGGGTAAATAATTATAACTATTTTATAAGTATCGTAACTAATTATATATGACACACATATTGTGTACCCCTCATGAGTTCAAAATTCATTAGATATGTTCCAATAGATAAGTCAATTCTTGTAGACTATAATCAAGTTGTCTTGTGTGCAAATATTTTCTCCGTCGTCTTATACTCTTATGCGATAAATAATTCGCATTTATTTTCATAATAAACACTTCATGTAAAAACTACATATTCATATAGATATCTATTATGATTGTCAAACACCCATTTAAAATAACAAAATTTTCTTTGGAAGCATCAAATATATATGTATATGATAATAACTGATAATAACTTTTCCCTCAGTATGTCATATAAAGTATATATTTTTTATATTCATATTTATTGAAATATTTATGATACCACATAAATATATTTTTTTTCAAATCACCGATAATGATTATATATATCCATATTAGAAACATCAATAGGAAATAGTTACCATAACTATTTGTAACTATATGGGTTGATGTAGAAACTTTGTATTCTTTCAAATTTAAACATGTGTTTCATGAACATTAAAACCATGTTTATTGATTGATGCCAATAGGATGTAGATACGTTCCCATTCTAGATTAAATATTGTCATTATTCCTTATATATATAAACCACATTAAATATTGAAAACATCAAAATTTAGGAGTAGTAGAAAATACTTACATGATAAATCGTCTACAGGAATCAATCCCTAACATTTCTAAAAATGTGAATATAAAGAAATCCAATCTGTCATTTGGATCTATAAGAAATTGGCTATGTGGTTCACCTATATGACGGATTAGCTACATTGTTCTCTAGATTTTCTAAACATCACCTTCCTCACTTATATTAGTTATCTATTCCTTCAGAATTAATTCATGAAACACTGTTTCAGAACCAAGGTAACATTTATCATGATATTTAATCACATTAAGAGTGCATTATATTGTATCAACTAAATAGTAAACAACATTTTTCTTCTATATTCTATGGAATTACACTATCAATTCACATACTATGGGTGTTAAAACTCTTTTATGTATCTATTTGTTCATTACCACTTGGCCAATAATTCGTCACGATAATATATAATGTGGTCACATATTCATGGAACTAGAAAAATCATGTCTGTTCAGATGTAGTGACTTTATTATAGTAATTAGACTTATCATGCATTAAAAAACCACTTCATATGGTCACATATTCATTTTCCATGGGCCTACCTTGAATTTTTACATGTGGTCACATCCTCATGATGACATGACCTACAATGTGTGTCAAAACATATTCATATGATCACTTTTTCATTGTCAGTTATCCTACCATGCTTCTACTCATGTAGGAACTTCATTATGGTCACTTCACCCTTCAAAATCTACTCATCAAAACATAAATAAATATTAACACAATAATTTCTTTATTACCATCTCATTCACCTCAACCACCAATATTAGGCCACTTTCTAACAGCATTCACTACTCTTGGATTTTTTTACCATGATAAATATATCACTAATATTATAAGATTCTGGAAAGAGGTAACTACCAAAAAAAATTTAAGTTTCTGTTAATAAACTCAGTGTAGGAAATAAGTATTATTTGATAATAAGGTGATTTTATCCATAATATAGTGATATATAGACACACATTCATTAAAAATCATTAAAATATAAACTTACATTAATGTATAAACAATAGTTCATGTATCCCCAATTTTTTTTAAAATAGTTCATACATACTAAAATCACATCTTAACCCTTTTTAAAAATCACCATAAATTTTTATATAAAATATTAATTGATAGATTATGTTACCAATTTTTCCCCATATAACAAAAAACCAAATAAAAGGATATATGTGGGACATAAAAGATATACCTTATCCTTGTATAGGTTCATGTTGAACCCACATATTCGTCCTTAAAATATTAATAACATCTTTAGAAAGTGGCTTGGTTAATATAACTACAATATTATTTGTAAGAAATTTTTTAAACCAAAATTAATTCTTGTATATAAGATACTATAAGATGTAATATTTAAAAACATTGTGATTTATTCTAGAATATTTAATTTGATTTATAGAAAATTGAGAGCACCTTGATTATAACTTCCATGTATAAGTGGTATCGTGGCACCCACATTTAGATAATCCAACTGAGATTTTTTCCATACCAATTGAGGGGCTTCATGAGTATCATTAATATATTCAACTTCAATAGTTCTTATTTTTACGTAACATTTCTATTTTTTTAGTAAGAACACACACAGATTACCAATAAATAAAAATTCACCATATGTGGATTTTATATTTTCACTACAATATGCCCATTATACATCAGAATAACTAAATAGATACAAATTTTTTATTGTTTCATATTTGAAACCAAGAGTTTAAATACCCATTAAATACATAATATTCCATTTTCTTAGAATAAAATGGGATTTTTTTGGTTTGTGTATATATATTTGTATTAATAGAGTTAAAAAATATAGAATATTTATTTTAAAAAATATAAGGAATAAAAAGTTACCAATGATGTTGAAGAACTCCCTCTGAATATATTATTTTCAATGATAAAATTTGGAAAAAATATTTCTCACTGAAAGTGGTGTGAAAATAGTTATTGAATAATATATATGTAATTAATTCAAGAGTTCCTTTTCATATTTATCTTGAGAGAGAAAAATTTGATCTTTATCTTCATATTTTTTCTCACCAATAAAGTAACTCATTTTTATAAACCCAGAAAATTAAAATAAACCCATTATTTATTTACTGAAATTCTCCCACACATAATTATTATTTATTAAAAATATGATTTTATCTATAAAATAAGCAACATTGTGAAAAAACTATTTTTCATCTATGATATAGAAATTGATATCCATTTATCCCTTTTTTAAATCCAGCCTCTCTATATAGGTGTCAGTCTTATAATACCAGTCTCTTAGGGATAGTTTCAACATATATAAACTATAAGGCCCCGACCTTATAACATTACTTAATATTGAATTACATTGAATAATTCACATTGAGGATCTTTTCAGGTTTAGAGTTTTAGAGAATTAGGACATAACTATTACATATCAAAGATTACAAAGTAGACACATCTACACAGCTTCCATCTTTTTCACAAAATAAAAACTCTTGAACAAATGAGTCCAGTCTAGTTCCTTGTTTAGACAGCCTGACATTTCCTTGATCCCATCCTTGACCCTATTCAACTTTATGTCCTGTGAAAACGTTTCAAAAACTTGGGATGAGCATAAAAATCTCAGTAAGGGTTATAAAAAGTATGGAAAGGAACCATGAGTACATATATACATAAGAATGAAATCATACTTTACCCATAAATCATAAGCACTTTAACATACCTCATAAAATCATGAATAAATCATAGAAATCATAAGACATAAAGGTAACTTGAGACATTCATAACATTCTTACATAGGGAGTAACC
Source organism: Viscum album (assembly GCA_963277665.1). NCBI lineage: Eukaryota > Viridiplantae > Streptophyta > Magnoliopsida > Santalales > Viscaceae > Viscum > Viscum album. Next base: position 1,180,339,352 of record OY728134.1, on the reverse strand, counting down.
CTCTTGGTTATGTTTGGAATACCCATCACAGTATATTCCCTAAATCTCTTCGGAGAAACCTTAACGTTTAACTCCTTCACGTTACCCAATGCATTGGAGAGCTATATTGGGCTCACCCGCCCTTAGTTTATCACGGAACAACCCATCTTCATAAAAATTCCCAAGAACCATAACATAATCATAGAAAATAACTTAAGCATAAAGGAAAGATAACATTCCCACATTGAAATAACAATATAACATTTTAATATATTGAAATAATTAATCCATTCTAAAAACCATTTTCAAAACCATTTAGAACATTTAATAAAGATATTTTTAAATCAAAGTGTCCCATACCACATTGAAGCATTTAACATTTTAAACCATTAATATCCATATAAATAAATCGTTAAAACCATTTTGAAAACATGGATATTAATGAGAAATATTTATAAGAATAAATCATTAAAACATTTAAAAAGATATTTTAGTTAAAGGGTTTTTAACAAAAGGAGAGTCACTTGAATACAATAATTGAGGGATAACATTTAATAAAAACTTTATAATATCATGAGAATAAAGGGATTCATGATATAATATTCCAAAGGATAGTATATACACCATATAAGAGTGAACTGGTGTATAACAACAATGAATTCTCAATAGAAATGTAAAATGAGATGAAATCCATTATAAAGAAGGTATCCTTAAATTGAGGATAAATAAATCTCATAATTATGTGTGAAAAATATAAATACACCCACTATACGTGGATATTAAATGTAAAATAATCAAAGGTATTTAAAACATATTCAAAGGATGACATACTCAAGAACTACATTTTGAACCTAGAGAAATCGAAATTGGGTTAAGAAGTTCCCTTGACAGCCTAACGGTGTCACATAAAATTTTAGAAAAAGAGTTGATGAGAGAGATAAAGGGTATCTCATCACTTTGAAATAAAATTTACAGCAATAAGGATATATAAGAACATATCTTAACATAATAAGATGAAAATTAAAAGACATAACAAAATAAGACTTTCAAAAAGAGGAGGGTGAAAGGTCCCCTTACCGATTTGGGTAACTTTCGAAACGTACACCCCATTAAAGAAGGACTATACAACATTGATGTAAATACTCATAAAAGAAATTATTTTACACAAATAGTAGAATAATGGACAGTACATACACCATTCAAAAGGAAATATTGGCAAATGTAGCATGAATCTCACGAAAACACAAAGTGAGATAAAAAGCCCCTTATGAAATTTTGGCAGCCTAACGGTGCCAATTAAAACTTCCAAAAATGGATTTATGAGATCAAATAGGGTCTCTCATAATATGAATATAAAAATTATAGAATTAGGAATATAAAATAACATCCCCAAACATAAGAAATATGAGTTTAAAAGAAACGACATAAAAGAGAGTACATAAAAAGGAAGAGAGAGGTAGGATCCCTTACCTCAGGTCCGACTTGACTGGATCGTTCTTTAACCTCCTGAATAATAAACTTGAGTTAATTTCTACTTTATTAAGAACTTTTTTTCAAGTTAATTATTCCTTTTATATCACTTATTACTATGCTATGTACACTATGTAATTATTTAAGTTAATAATGGTCGTTTTGTAGATCATTGCTACTTGAGTCAAAAATAAACTCTTTATAATCACAAGTTGTTCATGTGGTAAAATATATATTATATCCAGAATTATATTCATTATTTAGATATCATATATATAATTTATATCCATTATATACATGCATTTATAATATTACATAACATTTAGAGGTAAGAAATGAAATGCACCGTTCATGGAGACGGTAAGCCGTACGTATGCCTGAACGCTACTTCCATTTCTATTTCTTATTTAATGGAATTAAAACATAATGATATATAATAGTATTATAATTCCAGTTTTTTATCATATATAATATCATTAAATATATCTTTTATACGTACCACATATGGTATTAACGAATCAAATCACTTCGAGGGGGCGGTAGTCCGCACATCCTAAAATGAAGATATCGCGTTTAACCATAATGGAAAACATAAAGGTATAAAATAAATGAAAATTACATAAGCTTAAGTAAAAAAATAAACATATTATATATCATATATAAATATAGTGACATCTTAATGGCCAAATTTGAAGGTGTTAAAAGAATAATGAACAATCATCATTTCGTGAGGCAGAAATTCACCATCCACAGAAACGGTATGTTCTTTAACCATTAGATGTAGGTGTGTGTAAGTGTATCTCGAATCCTTCTTATAAAAACATCTGAGTATATTGAAGATACTAGAGTTGTTATAAAATAAATTAATAAAAAGATTTTAGGGGGTTGGAGAATCAAAATAAAACAAAAGAACACAAGTGAAGACATTGCCTTAAAATCAGGTAACACTCTTTGACTTGAGCTCAAAGCCTTCCTTGGGAAGACTTCTGCCAAAAGTGAGGCTTCTAAGAGTAAGATATGGATGTGGAGAGACAATATGAGTAAGGTTTGGCCGAGCCAAAGGCTTGAGAGGTGTGGGTAAGGTGGTAGAGTTGGGGGTCTTTTATAAGAGGAGAGGAGGGGCACTCTTGGAAAGTCAAAACAAGTTAAATTATTTTCAAATGATTTTCGGATTCTAAAGGCCCCACATTGATATATTTCAAGGATAAGGTTATAAGGGTTCTAAATACACCCATCCAATAGGTTTTTGACATGTTTAGTTCTTAGAATTTACATTATCTTTTCATTTTATTTAAATCGTAAAATAATGAGGTAATCGTTGCATCATCATAATGTCATAAATAATTTAATTTATATAATGTCTAAAAATTATAAAACAATTACTATGATGTAGGAAATATTTTTATCTTTCCAATGACTATATATAGTCAAATATCTGACTTGTATAACCTTATGTAAAAATTGTTTTAGAAAAACAACTCATGTTTGTGACATTTTTATTTTAACTTTAAATAAAAAGTTATTTATGTCATTTTCCTACCAAAGTAGCTCCATGGGGTCCCCAAGTTGACCCATGGATTTTCTTGGTCGGACATGACACATCCAAAGAGGGTAGGACGTGTTTCTAGGTCATTTCATATTATTAAAACATTATTTTTACCTTAAATTACACTAATTACCTCTAATCGCGATTAAAAACATAAAAGTTACTATTCACCAAAAAATTATTTTAATCCCATTGAAACAAATTTTAATTCCTAATGACAACCATGTATGTCGGATTTTTGAAATTCAAAATAAAGAGGTGGTAAAATTTCATTTAAACGAAAAATCAGTTTTTTAAGTACCACTTAGTGGTTTCACTATTCATTAAAAATTGAAGTTTTTCAGAAAAATACCAAAACTTCACCCTAAGATATATTTGATATTCTGAATTCAAAAATGATGTCTATTTTATAAAATTAAAAACATATAAGTTACAATAATTAATTTAATAATTAATTCCCGTTGTCCGAACAAATAGCGTGTTTTTATGAAACAATATATATCAAAAGATTGACACTAGTTTAAATCCAATTTCAAAGTGAAATTAATTCCAACGACCACCATTGGATTAAATGGTAAAAATATATTCTAATTTCACTTTAAAACCAATTCAAAAGATAACCTAATAATATAACTCAATTAGATTAAAAAGAGGTTTTGAATTAAAATACAACATTTTTCCCTATTCATTAAAAAATGAACTTTATCGGAAAAATACCTAAAAATTTACACAAAATAAATTTGGATGTCCCGATTTTATAGAAGAATTCTATTTTGTCAAATATAATACATAAAATTTTCAAAAAATGGATTTAAAATAGGTTCGCCATCGAAAGGCGTTTAATCGACCTTTTAGAGAATATTAAAGTGTTTACACTTAAAATTGGATTCATTTTCATTTTACACCTCTAACATTTATTGGATGAAAGTAAAAATATTTGAAAAACATATATAATAATTTTGTAGTCAGTTCCGTTCTTTCCCGCCATTACAATGGCTAGGCATTAACTACCATTGAAAATAATATTATTTTATTGTTACAGTACAACGTAAGATTTCAATGGAACTCGTTGTCGCGTATTGGGTACGCCATCGAGAATAGCGTTCCCTTTTAAAGTAATATTAATATTTTATTCAAAAATATGGATAAATATAAAAATATCATATTCTTTATTTACCTGGGGTGTTACATCCTTCCCCCCTTTTGGGAATTGCGTCCTTGAAATTTCAAAATTGGGCTTGGAAACTCCATTGAAAGTCCTACATTGGAAAAGGAGTAAATTAAACTATCACTTTAAAAGAAATAAAGGGAAGTACAAGGGTCACCCGAGTTAACCCATACTAGGATTCCATGTATGAAAATATGGATATGGAGGAAAAACAAAGGGTCATGTTCTGATGGAGATTGATAGTAAACATGTCTAGGAGAAAATTAACCATAAGAAAATCAAAAACTTGTGAAGGGTTAAATGGTATTGGATTCCCCAGTAGGAAAAGTTAACGGACAACATTTTTTAAGTTACTTTTCATTAAGGAATTTATTATTTTTTGTATCTTAACTAAAAAATAAGGAAACATACTTACTTGTCATGTTGACTTTCAACTTTTACTTGATTTTTTACACAAACTCATATTTTCTCCAAAAGATGAGTATTTGGGATGACTTGTTTACATTAAGAGAGCTATAATCAACTTCTAGAGAATCACTTAATCCAAAAAAGAGAAATATATACTTCCCATGTCTTTAGACCTTAACCAAAACTAAAACCAAAAAGGTTTGTATGAGATCAAATAATACCCAAAAATGATAATCCTTTATATAAAAAAAATATATTCTTAATCTCCAAAAATTTTCAAACAATACCCAAAGTTCAACAAAGGCCATTCAATAAACAATTTGTCCATAAAATTATTGAAACCCAAATATTTGAAGGATTTAACCACATAGTCTTCCAAGGTAAAATTTAACATTTATCTCCAAATAACATTAGTTTATCTTAAAGTCCCATATTGAAAAGTAATTAACCTAATCACATATCCTCCGTAATAGGTTAATCATTTTTATTGATAACCCAAAATAAACTTACTATTTATTTCTAAAATCATATAACTAAGAAGAATTAGTCAAACTAACCAGGGACTTCACGTAGTCCAGTGGTAGGCGATAAATACCAGTTGCACTTTGGTTGTGGGTTCGATTCCCACAGCTTCGTCCGACGCGACGGGTTGTCACACGGTGTGCGTGTTGTCCTTTTTCCAAAACTATATAATTCATAAAACATCCCCCCAAAAAGAGATAAAATCTTCAAAATAACCACAACATATTTTAACCATAAAGGTTATATAATAACTTCCATTTTGAAACCCAAAATGTATTAACCAGTAATTGCCTCAAAATCAAGGATCACATAAACCCAAATGGTTATTTATAAATATATCCACAAAAGAAAGGATAATTATTCCTTCAATAAAATTTTCGTATATCAAACTTCAGGGTTACAATAAAAAGTCTTCTAATGTAACCCCATCATCAAAAGAGACTTAATACATCTAAGAATTTCACTATCCTAAAATCTACCATAACTCTTGAATCCCTTATATGATGACTTCTTACTCACTCAACATTCTTCATGATCCATTAGCCATTCCTTTTCAACTTATTCTGAAATACATCTTTCCTACAAACAAAATCATGAATCATATCCTAAGATTCCAATAATAGGAAAACATATGTTAAGAAATAATCCATACCCATCATTCTTCATTGTCAGTTTCTTCATCCTCAATTAGAATGGCATTAGGTATTGGTAAATGAATATTTATACGATCTTGGTGACCCCATTCCCGAAACTTCTTCGTAGGACATGTGTTTGCATAATGACCATGCACACCACATTTAAAACATTCAATTGATCCTTTAGAAAGAACTTCTTTCGCTTTCCTAGAGTCAACTAGATGCTTCCTTTTTCCATGGCAGGTTCTTGCTTTATAACCCTCATTTCCACATCTATAGAATCTTTTTGTCCCTTTAAAACTTTTTCCTATGTTTTTCTTTCCACATATTTGACACATAGGTTTTTGAACATACATACCTTTATGATTTTTACCTGAAATTCTGTAGATATTTGTTTCTCACATATACTATGCCTTATAAAAATCACTAAGGTTCAGGTGGTCAATCATGACTCCAAATAGTTGGTTGAGGATAACCACAAGAGTTCTCATTTCATCTCCCATATCATTTAGTTGTTCTTTCATAAAACCGTCACAGTTTTCTTCAAATCCACTGCTACTTTGGTGCCTTCTAGATCCAGCTATTTACTGAAACCAAAAAGGTCAGTGTGAGTATATCAGTAAAATCATCAAATAATAAACAGGAAGATAAATGCCAAGATATACTTATCCAAGTTATCTCAAAATCATTCTAACTATAAAAAAACAAAGACTCCATCTAATATACTAACCATTGTGGTTATACACAACTTGTCACTTTTTCTTAAACAACACTCTAACCTCGAAAGTTATCTAAAGCGACCTCTGATACCAACTATAAGGCCCCGGCCTTATAACATTACTTAATATTGAATTACATTGAATAATTCACATTGAGGATCTTTTCAGGATTAGAGTTTTAGATAATTAGGACATAACTATTACATATCAAAGATTATAATGTAGACACATCTACACAGCTTCCATAATTTTCACAAAATAAAAACTCTTGAACAAAAGAGTCATATCTAGTTCCTTGTTTAGACAGCCTGACATTTCCTTAGTCCCCTCCTTGACCCTATTCAACTTTATGTCCTGTGAAAACGTTTCAAAAACATGGGATGAGCATAAAAAGCTCAGTAAGGGTTATAAAAAGTATGGAAAGGAACCATGAGTACATATATACATAAGAATGAAATCATACTTTACCCATAAATAATAAGCAATTTAACATACCTTATAAAATCATGAAAAAATCATAGAAATCATAATACATAAAGGTAACCTGAGGCATTCATAACATTCTTACGTAAGGAGTAACCCTCTTGGTTACATTTGGAATACCCATCGTTGTATATTCCCTAAATCTCTTCAGAGAAACCTTAGCGTTTAACTCCTTCGCATTACCCAATGCATTGGAGAGCTATATCGGGCTCACCCGCCCTTAGTTTATCACGGAACCACCCTTCATCATATCAATGCCCAAGAACCATAACATAATCATAGCACATAACTTAAGCATAAAGGAATGATAACATTCCCAAATTTCAATAATAATATAACATTTTAAGATATTGAAATAATGAATCCATTCTAAAAACCATTTTCAAAACCATTTAAAACATTTAATAAAGAGATTTTTAAATCAAAGTGTCCCATACCACATTGAAACTTTTAACATTTTAAACCATTAATATCTATATAAATAAATCCTTAAAACCATTTTGAAAACATGGATATTAATGAGAAATATTTATTAGAATAAATCTTTAAAACATTTAAAACGATATTTTAGTTAAAGGGTTTTTAACAAAATGAGAGACACTTGAATAAAATAATTGAGGGATAACATTTAATAAAAACTTTATAATATCATGAGAATAAAGGGATTCATGATATAATATTCCAAAGGAATGAATATAAACCATATAATAATGAACTGGTGCATAACAACAATGAAGTCTCAATAGAAATGTAAAATGAGATGAAATCCATTATAAAGAAGGTATCCTTAAATTAAGGATAAATCAATATCATAATTATGTGTGAAAAATATAAATACACCCAGTATACATGGATATTACGTGTAAAATAATCAATGGTCATTCACACATATTCAAAGGATGACATATTCAACAACTACATGTTGAACCCAATGAAATCGAAATTGGGTTAAGAAGTTCCCTTGACAGCCTAACAGCGTCACATAAAATTTTAGAAAAAGAGTTGATGAGAGGGATAAAGGGTATCTCATCACTTGGACATAAAATTTATGGCAATAATTATATATAAGAACATATCCTCACATAATAAGATGAAAATTAAAAGACATAACAAAAGAAGTCTTTTAAAAAGAGGAGGGTGAAAGGTCCCCTTACCTATTTGGGTAACTTTCGAAATGTACACCCCATGAAAGAAGGACTATAAAAAATTGATGTAAATACTCATAAACGAAAGTATGTTACACAAAGAGTAGAATAATGGACAGTAAATACACCACTCAAAATTAAATATTGGAAAATGTATCATGAATCTCACGAAAACACAAAGTGAGATAAGAAGCCCCTTACGAAATTTCGGTAGCATAACGGTGCCCATTAAAACATCCAAAAATGGATTTAAGAGATCAAATAGGGTCTCCCATAATATGAACATAAAAATTAAATAATGAGGAATATAAAATAACATCCCCAAACATTAGAAAGATGAGCTTAAAATAATTGACATAAAGGAGAGTACTTAAAAAGGAAGAGAGAGGTAGGATCCCTTACCTCGGGTCCGACTTGACTCGATTGTTATTTAACCTCATGAATAATAAACTTGAGTTAATTTATACTTGCTTAAGAACCTTTTTCAAGTTCATTATTCCTTTTATATCACTTATTACCATGCTACAAACACTATGTAATTATTTAAGTTAATAATGGTCATTTTGTAGATCATTGCTACTTGAGTCAAAAATAAACTCTTTATAATTACAAGTTTTTCATGTGGTAAAATATATATTATAGCCAGAATTATATTCATTATTTAGATATCATATATATCATATATATCCATTGCATACATGCATTTATAATATTACATAACATTTAGAGGTAAGAAATGAAATTCACCATTCATGGAGATGGTAAGTCGTACGTACGCATGAACGCTACTTCCATTTCTATTTCTTAATTAATGGAAATAAAACATAATGATACATAATAGTATTATAATTCTAGTTTGGTATCATATATAATATCATTAAATATATCCTTTATACGTACCACATATTTTATTAACGAATCAAATCACTTTAAGGGGGCGGTAGTCCGCACTTCCTAAAATGAAGATATCGCGTTTAACAATAATGGAAACCATAAAGGTATGACATAAATGAAAATTACATAATCTTTAGTAAAAAATAATCATATTATATATAATATATAAATATAGTGACATCTTAATGGCCACCTTTGAAGGTGTTAAAAGAATATTGAGCAATCATCGTTTCATGAGGCAGAAATTCACCATCCAGAGAAACGGTATGTTATTTAACCATTAGATGTAGGTGTGTGTAAGTTTAGCTCGAATACATCTTATAAAAACATACTAGTATATTTAAGATACTTTAGTTTTTACAAAATAAATTAATAAAAATATTTTAGGGTGTTGGAGAAGCAAAATAAAACAAAAGAACACAGGTGAAGACATTACCTTAAAATTGGGTAACTCTATTTGACTTGAGCTCAAAGGCTTCCTTGAGAAGACTTCTGCCAAAAGTGAGGCTTCTAGGAGTAATATATGGAAGTGGAGAGACAATATGAGTAGGGGTTGGCCGATCCAAAGGCTTGAGAGGTGTGGGTAAGGTGGTAGAGGTGGGGGCCTTTTATAAGAGGAGAGGAGGGGCACTCTTGGAAAGTTAAAAAAAAGTTACATTTTTTTCAATTGAGTTTCGGATTCTAAAGGTCCCACATTGATTTATTTAGAGGCTAAGGTGATAAGGTTTCTAAATACACCCATCCAATATGTTTTTTACATGTTTAGGTCTTATAGTTTACATTATCTTTTCATTTTATTTAAATCATTAAATAATGATGTAATCGCTCCATCATCATGATGTCATAAATAATTTAATTTATTTAATGTCTAAAAATTATAAAAAAATTACTATGATGTAGGAAATATTTTTATCTTTCCAATTACTACTTATAGTCAAACATCTGACTTGTATAACCCCATGTACAAATTGTTTTAGTAAAACAACTCATGTTTGTGACATTTTTATTTTAACTTTAAATAAAAAGTTATTTATGTCATTTTCCTACCAAAGTGGCTCCATGAGGTCCCCAAGTTCACCCATTGATTTTCTTGGTCGGCCATGACACATCCAATGAGGGTAGGACATGTTTCTAGGTCATTTCATATTATTAAAACATTATTTTTACCTTAAATTACACTAATTACCTCTAATCGCGATTAAAAACTTAAAAGTTACTATTCACCGAAAAAAAATATTTTAATCCCATTGAAACACATTTTACTTCCTAATGACAACCATGTATGTTGGATTTTTGAAATTCAAAACATAGAGGTGGTAAAATTTCATTTAAACAAAAAATCAGTTTTTTAAGTACCACTTAGCGGTTTCACTATTCATTAAAAATTGATGTTTTTCAGAAAAATACCAAAACATCACCCTAAGATATATTTGATATTCCGATTTCAAAAATGATGTCTATTTTACAAAATTCAGAACATATAAGTTACAATAATTAATTTAATAATTAATTCCTGCTGTCAGAAAAAATAGCGTGTTTTTATGAAACAATATATATCAAAAGATTGACACTAGTTTAAATCCAATTTCAAAGTGAAATTAATTCCAACGACCACCATTGGATTTAATGGTAAAAATATATTATAATTTCACTTTAAAACCAATTCAAAAGATAATATAATCATATAAATAAATTATATTAAAAATAGTTTTTGAAATAAAATACAACATTTTTCTCTATTCATTAAAAAATGAACTTTATCAGAAAAATACCAAAATTTTCAACAAAGTAAATTTAGATGTCTCGATTCTAAATAAGAATTCTATTTTGTCAAATATAACACATAAAATTGTCAAAAATTGGATTTAAAAGAGGTTCGCCATCAAAAGGCGGTTAATCGTCCTTTTAAAGAATATTATAGTGTTTACGCTTAAAATTAGATTCATTTTCATTTTACGCCTCTAACATTTATAGGATGAAAGTAAAAATATTTTACTATCATATATAATCATTATTTAGTTAGTTTCATTCTTTCCTGCCATTAAAATGGCTAGGTGTTAACTACCATTTAAAATAATAATATTTTATTATTACTGTGCAACGTAAGATTTCAAAGGAACTCGTTGTCGCATATTGGGTACGCCATCGAGCATAGCGTTCCCTTTTAAAGTAATATTAATATTTTATTCACAAATAAGGATAAATATAAAAAATTCATATTCTTTATTTTCTTGGGGTGTTACAAAAACCTTTTTTATCATGTAAAGATTTATTTTTTCAATGTAAAAACCAACATGGTTTTTCAATTTGAACCTCTGACTCTAATTATCCATTGATAAATATAAATATGAAATCCATTTGGTCGATCTTGTATTTGTTTTTTATAGTAATAAAAATGGATCATTATAATGGTTTTAATCCATGAAAATTTTTCAAAGCCCCCATAAAAGTTAATCCCTTCAATATTTGAATAAAATTTACACACCAATCATTTCTTATTTCTCACCCCATTAATAATCTATATAATTTATTTCATAAAACCAACATTAAAATGATGATATTATTATATTTATGATTAGTATATCATTAACCTATATAATCCTTTTAAATTCTATTTAATTCTTTATTTATCGCTCTAACACATCTTGAAACTATAGGCCTTTTTGAACACTTTTAGTTTCAAAATTATGAGAACAATGATGTATGAGATATTTTTATTATAGTTATTTTATCATTCACCTGTTGTTCACGATTTTTTTTGAATTTGATCCTTTCTTCTAAACATAGAATGAGTTGAATGTCATTTTTCCTCATCACATCATATAGCGGAATCTTCTCCTTTAGTCTATACATCATAAATATTTCCGTCTTGTTCAATTATTTCATCATTTTGTTAAAACTAATAAATATTAAATTAATTTATTAAACCAGGTACTCTATAATTATTTTCCTTCTTTTAAAATTATAGGATCTTCACATTAGTAGGAAAAAATATACTAGAATCCATATTGATGTAATGAAATCCTCTTACATATGGAGGATAACAATGAAATATTACCGCAACACCTCTTAGCTCAAATGTACCATGATCTTCACCATTAATCATGATGATATTGGAACTTCCAAACATAGTAAGATGCTTCAATATTGTATTATTATAGTATAACATATCATATAGTATCATATGCAACTTTTTTTATATTAGCATTGTTTATTAACATGTACTACAACCCCAACATCATTCCCTAAAGAACATAGAAATATGATTTTAAATAAATATTTAATTGATCTATATCTACAATGTTTATATTCATTTGTTAATGTAAACTATATTTTAGCTTGTATGGTGTACTGATTTCAAGACAAATTCCATGTTTTATGGAATAATATTTAAAAATGTTATGGGTTTTTTCAAAAATATTATCAAAAAAAATTTCATTAGTGAGTAACCACACATTTTTTAATCACTTCCCCTACAAATTTTTATCAATGTGATATATCAAAATTTCAGTTTTATAGACATAATACTTTCAATGAAAATATATTCATCAAAAAAGGTAATAAAATACACATATCCATCAGTTCACTACTTTCACATGGTCCAGTATATAAATGAATGGATTAGTTTCACTGGTTGTGATGTCTGAATCATAACCTGTCTCTCTAACATATTTACCTTCTATCTTGTAGTGATAAAAATTAAATACCACACATTATCTTAGAAAATTCACGAACCATTTCCTTTTTTGAAATCCTTCTTATATATATAATTATCCATTATAATGATTCATTATTTGATATAGTTCATTTTCATGATTCATGCATAAATACAGTTAATTTTGGGAATATCCAATTTGAAATAAATTTTCTTTTATTCATGTAACTTCGGTAACAACCTTTACATATTAAAAAAAATTTAAATGAAAAACATATTTTATAAATACTGTTTTATTACATTCATTATTGATTTTTGAAGCACGTAATAATTTTTTTTCAACCCATCAAAATAATGATTATTCTTAGACTTCAAGTTTCTATTTCCAATAAAACTATAACCATCCCCTTTAATATTGAGTGACCTATAATTTCCTATGTTTAGAGATACATATATTCATTTAATATAATTTTCTACAACTTAATGTTATTTATACTATGTAAAGAGAAACCACTATCAAATATTCATGGATATTTCTTATTTGAAGCATTAAATTAAGCTTCAATAAAAAGATGACTTTAAATACCCCTTTCATAAGGATAATTTTCCTATTTAGATGGAAGTATGGTGGGATATTTATTTTTAAGATTCTATAGAAGGCCACATATTTCCCACAATTATTATAAAAATTGAAATCCATTATGAATTATTAAAATATATTTCTAGGTTGTTTTTGAATATTTTTTCTTAGAGTGGGATGACTCCCCCTCAAATATTTTCTTCCAAATCTTCAAGAATCATAATGATTATGGTAATTAATCTAAAACATCATTGATTTATTTATGGATCCCCCACATTACAAACTAACCCCATGAAAGGTATATATACCAATAAACAAAAAGTTGTATCTATAACCATTACTCTTAATTTCTCTCCTATTTTGATAATAAGTTACAGATTCATTATGTAAAAAATTGTTTTAGTAAAACCCTTAGATCTGTCTCATCAAAATATAATTTTTTCCATATATTTAGAGTCACTAGAAGTACCAGTTTTTTAATCAATATCAAAACCCCTAAATTTATATATTTTATACACTTAACAAATCAAACATATTTAACAGAAAACATGTTTCATTGAATATAATATTATTTAAAAATTATTCATATTCTAGAATGTAATAATTAGATATATTTTTTAGTGTTTCAATTATTCTTCCACCTTGAATTGTTATATATGAATAAAATCAAATTAATTTTCCAATTATTCAATATCTTCTTTCATATTTATCCATGATATCTTCTCAGTATGAATAATTTTTTTAAATTATCAATCTCTTCTAATAGTATTAATTTTTCTTCTTAAGTAGTTTTCCATACTATTTACCTACTGGTCATAGTTCATCATGTTGTTTCCCATTTTTATTTTTTCAAATCATAGAGTAGAGATATACTAATTCTATATATATCATAAATTCCATTTCAATTTATTTTTATTCAAGCATTGAGTTACTATGTTCATAACATGTTATGTTTTCATTATTAACATTAGAAAAAATAAAATTTTTCCGAATATAAATTTTAATATAAGCCTCTCCACATACCTTACTACTATTTTCAATTTCCTCATACATAGATAATATGTTTCTCCATTATTCATGGAGAAAATTTTCTCCTTTGTACTATAAAAGAATTTTGGTTTAGCTAAAATCTTTATAAAGGATATATTTAATATTTCATATTATTATTCACTAAATTCATCTTCTTTAGTTTCGGAATATATGATTAAAAATTTAGAGAAAATAAATAATTTAATAATTTAATTTTAAGAATCACTATAATTATTCATTTTCCCCTTATATCATTTCTTGAGATAAGGGAAATAAATTTATATATTTTTACATCTATACCAGAATATAATTTTATTGATCCATATTTATCATCATCATAAATAATATTATTATTTTTAATTGATTTATAGGATTTCAATGAAATTTATTTTCTTGTTTTTACATTATTATTTAAAACACAATTTTCCCCATTTAATATAAAATTTGAATAATATTTTTATATTAAAGAGTAATATCACTTTTATATTTTTTTTTCAAAACCTTTCCTTTAGTATAAAATTTATCTATTATTATTTTAGAAATATTTTCAATAATAAAAATATATCCCAATTACTCACCATGGACTATTAAGGTATGTATGAGGTTATTGAATCTTGTAGAGAAATTATTCACTATCTCATCATAATTAATTATATTATTTTCATACATAGCATAGAACCCGAATAAATTTAGTCTATTCTTCATCAATATTTAAGAGATTATCATAGATATATTTTGGTGTTTTGATCTCATTAACATTAAGAAATTCCTCATAATAAATTGATGATAAAATATAATTCATATCATGACCATCATTCTCCAAATTTCACTTATATACCAAATTAATGGTAGACTTTTAAGAATAGAGAAAAATCCATCTTTGTTTACCATAAAAACCTCATAACTGATTTAGAGTAGATAATTTAACATTTAGTCCTTCCAAATATGAAATCCATTCCGCCAGCCTGTGGAATTATCTATCAATTCAAAAAATATAAATTATCAATTAAGGATATCCCAAATAATATGATTTCTTCAAATATTCAATAGTAAAACATCAATGAAGGGAAAAATCATCTAATACCAATTATGGGAATACAAGATCAAGGAATCACATTTAGGTTTGATGTAGTGGTTATAAAAATTAATATTTTCTCCTTTTAAAACATCATTCTCAACTTGTTCAATTAAAATTTGATGTTAAGGAAAAAAATCACACAGATAGATATAATATGAAATTGAAAAGGTTTATTACCCAATTTGAGTCACTATCACTTGAAATGATCCAATAAAAAATCTGATTATATCATCCACTAATAACTATTTTTGAACCATCATGAGGAACTAAAATTATTAGAATTTAGTTATAAGCCTCATAGATACTTTTCAATCCCACACATCATATTCATATCACACTAATATAAAATTGAAATGATAATAGAAAATATATACTCCATCCTCCAACAGACTAGAATGAATTTTCCATTTCATGGAGATCTTCTCCTCTTTCCAATTTCCATGTCAAAGAATAAATTAATTTCAATTTATAATCATATAAATTTCTGTAAAAATTTCCTCTCCTCTTATGCCTCTCTAATTAATTTGAAACTAAAATATAAATCAATATACTTTTCTAAAAATAATTTAAATATATATATGTATAAGAACATTTTTTATAATAAATGCATAATTTTTTTCACTTCCACATGATCTAATATTTTTTATTTCTTTTTAATTCAAATTTTCTTGATACTTTGTAAATATATAGGATTTCAAAACATATTGAAAATATTAGATTCAGTCAAAAAAAATTACTTCCATAAGAAAGGTCTTCTATAAATGTTAATTACTGCATTATGTTACTGACTAAAAATTCAATTTTCATTGATTTTCAAAAGTGGATTTTTGGTTGAGCCGTAACCAACATACCACGCGGGAACCGAATGGAGGGTGCCAAAATTCAAAATTTAAACTCAAAAAACCAAAGCAGCACAGGACACAAGAAGATCAAGTTCCAATATCTCGTCATCCAAATAATTGTCTCTAGCCATCAACCACATCATCACTGACATCGTCGACACCAATGTCATCAAGCCGTCGTCGCCACTGGCCACCCAGAATGTCATCATCACCACTGGAAACCCAAGCGCCCAAAACACAACCAGAATGTCATCGTCATCCATACCATCATTGTCATCATCGCAGTTCAAAACAACATCAAAATCAGTCGGAGCCACTGTAAAACAAAAACACCCTTTCATCATCATACCCTAGAAAACCAGAATCAACCACACCGACAAAACAGGGCAATCACACCACATCAAACCGAAATAATCAGCGGCACAGCACCACCGTGAACAAACCGAACGCCACCACCAATAGAAAACATGAACCAAAATAAACCAGAAATGCAAAATACAAAATGAAACAATCACCAAACAACCTTCGTAGAAGAACCAAACATGCATTAACTGAAAACAGGGGGAAGAAATCCGAAAGAAAACAGGGAACAAAAAAACAACAGCAAATGACCTAGTAGTGACTTAGGATCCATCGGTCGCCGAACCGTACAACCCAAGACCTCCTTGAAATACCGCTCCATATTCGACCTAGAGAGGAGCAGAGGAACATGAGGTCAGAGCCGTGGTAAGGGCAACTGAAGGCATCCGTAACAGAAAACCAGCGTCGCATCCCGAGAACCTCCTTGCTGAAGATGTCGTTGTCATGAATGAAAATTCACCCAAGAATCTTCAACAGAGCAAATAATCAGGACTGAAAGAAAGATCGAGGCATGGATAATCCGAGAAAGCAACACAGGTGAATTAAAACATGGAGAGACGCATCATTTTGAGGGAGAACCATCGCAGAAGGTGGAGAAACCCTAGAAGAGGGTGAGGGAGACGCGAGAGTGTCGAAGACCCAAGAAGAGTGAGGGAGAACCATCGCCGAAGTATGAGAAACCCTAGAAGAGGGAGAGGGAGGTGTGAGAGCACCAAAGACCAGGGGAAAGAGAGGGATAACCGGTGCTGAAGGAGGAGAAACCCTAGGAGAGGGTGAGGAAGATGCGAGAGCGCCGGGAGAGAACGGAGCCATCGCTTCCTCTACTATGGTTTCACTATTACTGCATTATTTTACTCAAAAATAACATCATATTTATTATTTAAACCATTTTTCATCATTTAAAAAACAAGATTATAACCTTTCATAATTTATATAGAGACATAACAAGTCGATTTTTAGTCTTTCACTCTTCATCTTAAAGTCAATACATCTTTAATCTCAGCAATGTCACACATTAAGGGTAGTATAAATCCCTTTTGTTTAGAAATAAACTATATTAAACAATTTTCTACATCACTAAAAATGGTAACATGATGAAATCAACTATTTATTTTTTCCCCATGGGACAACCGGCCGTGTAGTTCACCTATGTGGACAATTATCTACATTATTTGATGAACTTAATAAATGACAAATTCCTTGTTAATATTTCTTCTCTAATATTATAAACATCATTAAACACATTGTGATCATAATTATAGGTACTATAATGAAATCAAGTCACATAAACAATGATTCACATTGCATCGATTGATTTATATAAAACCATCTTCTTTCGTCTATTGAGGGATTCCATGGCCATTGAATCTACCATGAGTGGAAACACATTATATGGTCACTTTTTCTTATTCACTTGACCAACCATGAAAGAAAAATAGATTTCATTTGATCACATATTGATGGTCATTTAACCTACCATGTATATTCACATGTTTCCCCTTATACATAGTCACATTACCTACCATGTGTGACAACACTGAATCATGTTGTTACTTATTGAGGATCAAATTACATATTGTGTGTGTTGATATGTGGTTAATTCTTCAAGGAAATATGACATATCATGGATTTAAACACCTCTTTATATTGTCTGATTCGCATGGCCACATAATGTACTATGTCTTTTCACAAGTTGTCACTTAATTAATGTAAAATAAATCTTTATCAGAAGTTGAGAAGAATATCTCAATTTCATAACAAAAATAATTTCCTTCTTTCCAGCTTATTCAACTCAACCAACAATACATGACCATTTATTCTAAATAGAATTACCAAATATTATATACAAGGGGACTTTTAGCAGTTTTATTCTATAACTGATATTCCAATCATTTCATTAAATATAGATTACTATATTTAACAATACATGATGATTTTATAATAGTGATATGGTTTTTTTGATGAAAAATATTATGCAAGAAATCAAAGAATATAATTTTCTGGCATCATATTATATGATATGTAACAATCGATGGATTTTTACTGAATCATATGATATGATATCTCTATATCATAGGAACGGAATTAATCATAAATTGAAATAAAACATTTTAAACTTCATGAAATTAATATGGTATGGTATATGATTTTAAATTCATCGTTTCCCAAATTTAATTTAATGATTATTAATGCATTGTAGGATTTGGAAACACTATTATGTCTTTAAGTGTTCTTATTAAACATATTATAGAATTTGTAGGTTATTAAGAATCCATATCCTAGATGATCCATGACAGTATAAATGAAATCTCATATACAATAATTCAAAATCCAAATTTAAATCTTACAAATAGTTTGGGGCCTACATTTCCATCTTAGTATGGGAATGATGGAGATCACTAATGATCATCGAATAGAATCCCTCTATTTGTGATGTAACCAAATGTCTGAAATTCAAATATCATCATATGAGAATGATCATCCTTGATCAATGGTTCTTTAGTACCACATAGGGTAAAACATGATGGATGAAGGGAGATTTCATATTATAAAGTATTTTCTAAGACATGGGGATAAATTAATTAATATGGTCACCTGAACATAAAAAATAACATTATTTTAAATAATTATTTCTTTTATCAAATTATAAAAGACTCCCTAGTAACGATATGTTTATCTTCACTAGCAATTTGACACATAACCAAAATATTTTGACAAAAATGCATCGTATGTGGTAAATAATCACCACATATGATTTCTATTTAGACAAAACATACATAATAATATATTTTTTATCATCAGGTATTGAATCATAAGTAAGGGTGAGTTCATATACACATTAAGGGTAATCCTATTGAATCAAATATCATAACTAATAAAAATAATATCTTGTTGGTAGGTGAACGTATTTATAGTAGATGGAAAAAACATATTATAATCATAAGAAATAAAACAAAGATCATAAATCATGAGTCGTGGAAGACAAAAAATGGATGTGGAATAATCATAAGAATTGAAAATAGTCCCTAATATCAAAGATTGTTTCCCATACCATCACTACATAATGGATAAAGTCCCTTAATGGAATAGTTTTATAACACAAGATCTTACATGTTACCTCATCATATATAATTATTTACACAATTCAATAATGCTTTATAATGGACCAACCTATCCTTTAGTTAATAGAGTCCTATAGTGGTTTTGGTTAAACTTCAATAGAAAATCATGTTATAGGATATACACTTTTCCTAATGCAAAATCTCATCCTGAACAACGAGATCCAATCCAGAGTTCCAAAGATGTCTTTTGTGCTTCCCCATATGAAAGAGGATGCCAAATACCTATGACTATATAATCTATTAGTGTTTAGACTATACTCTTTCTAATGGGACAAAGGATTATCACTACTATAAAAAACGTTTTTAGTATGTTTGTTGTATATACACATTGGGTTCATCAAAGAGATTTCAATATAAGTGTTTTTATAATGAAGATGAAATCAATGTTGGGGATGGAATTGTTTCCTAGTAATTTCCAAATATTTGGGTCCAAAATTTAGAGGAGGAATTAGTTTTTTAAAATGAAGGTATTCAATGTAATGGTATGAAGTTACATTAAGTGGAAAAGGAGTTTCATAATTTTGTGCCAAAATGAGGTTTTTTCAACATCACATCAAAAAATTAAAATGGAAATTTTTTTATTCAATATTATAAATGTAATGGAATAAGTCCATGCTCGACACAAGACTGTTTCACCCACAGTGGAAGGCACACAATGATATTTTGCACTAAAGGCGACGTAAAACAGGGTGTTCATCATAAGAGGAAACATGCACGCATAGTTTAAGGGTTTCATATAAATTTTGATCAGTGTTGGTAATGTCTATAAATATATACCTACCCCATTCATTGGAATTAAATTTTCAAATGATGATTGGGTTCATCTACTGCGTGCAGTACTTTAATACTGTAGAGATCTACGAATGAGAATTGTATACAGAACACATGTTTTTTCTGTAAAGACCAAGTGATATTCGTGAAATGTTCAATGTGAAAGATAGAAATTCATGAAAAAACAAAAACAATTGCATGCAATAATGATTGTTTCCCACATGTTCAATGACATTCATAACTATAATTTTTTGAATATCCAGATTGATTGATTATTTTATGAAATTTCATTAATTCATGACTATAGTGAATACATAATGCCATGTTAATAAAGGAAGAATTGTTTAATGAATAATCTACTAAATCCACCTTCAAGTCGTTAAAATGGGTAATATATCACCCAATGCATTAAGGTAGGAAAAGTAGATGGAGGTGTTCTGATGAAGTGTAAGTGGTTTCACTAAATTTCATGTAATGGTAGAGTTCTTGGAATTGAATTACCAATTCTGATCATCTATATTCCATAATAAATATTGAATTTTAGTGGTTTTATAGATGACTAACACATTTTTGGCGTATGAACCTTTTATTACCCTTTAGTGGTGAACTGTTTAATCCTATTTTGTTATCTCTTTTCATGTAATATTTTATTTAAATAAAGATTATATCAAATAGGTTTAACATGTTCTTACCAATGAATGGAACATGATTATTCACTCTAAAATAATCATTTGACACCATGATTCACCCCTCCAAAATCAAACTGTTATTGGGTCCTACAATTTTTATTAGAGAGTATAAGTTATTGGATTTAAATATTTCATCCATTATTTTTAAAGATAATTATGTGAATATTATGGGAGAAACATATAGATTTGGATGAACATGATTTTATGTCTTCTTTGATTCCCTAGGATTAATTTTCATGTTTAAATTCTCAATGAAATTAGGCCACTAATGTGATAGGTCATTCAATGACTAAAAAAGACATGAAAATTATTATTGTTGATGTTGTATCAAAAAATTAATTTAATGCAACACTTTATGATAAAATATTTTGGAAATTTTTATTTTAAATAGATCCATGTCAATGTGAGGGAAACCAGAAAAAATATACATTAAGGTTATGAAAAATTAAAGTAGGTCAAAATTCATGTCTTGCACAATTAGTATGATGATCTAAAATTGTATCCGGGTGAAGAAGGAGATTCAATCTTTAATCTCATAATTGAATTTGTTAGAGATATTAGAGTAGTTGATACAAAATTAAGGATATGGAAAATTTTATGAAAATCATGAGATGGATACCATATCTAAAAAATCTATATGATTTAGATTATGAGGAATGAGTTTTTTCTACACTCTATCTTGATGAACTGTTAAACAGTTTTGTGTCTTATATAATGAGAGTCAAACTAGATGATGCATCCACTCAAGTATGAAAGGAAATTGAATTCAAATTGAATGAGAAAAAATAACTTCTATATAGTAATTGATAATGATGAAGAAGAACACATTTCTATATTTATCAACAAATTAAATATTAGGAAATTGAAAATGGAGGGAAAGCATATATATGTGAGTTTTCATTTTTTTTCAATTATGGGAAATATCCACTCAATGAACAATAAAATTTTATAATTTATAATATAAAGTATAAATTATGCATAAGCCTTTGAAGAGGTTCTAAAAAATGATAATTCTAATAAAGAATAAAATTTTCGTGAATTATATTTTTCATTAAAAAATTAGAAGCTGATAATTATTTTTTGGGGATATAGAATCGAGTTTAAATTTGTACATGGAGATTCAATTATGGCTACAATTATGAATGTAGTACGTACAAAATACAAATATAATCAGGTACGTGGGGTTTTTGACATCATATTTGAACTTGAGGATACTCCTGTTGAGGTTAAAAATAAATTAATGAGAAATAGAAAGTTGAGAGTTATTTTAAAATAGTGATTTCATTATGTTGATAATATTGAAGTATAAATTGTTCGACTAGAGGAAGGTGAATAAAAACACATAAGGTAGAGGTTATGAAATTTGAACTCGTGATTTAAGAATAGGTAAAATCCATATATGGAATTACATCAATACTGGAAGAAAAGGATATGATAGTTGAGGGATACGAAGAAGAAGTTTTTACCTGTAGGAGTAAAATGGAAACTGAATCAAACAAAAAGGAAAAAAAGTAGAAATTAAAATTTAGAAAATTATTAGATGAAAAACTTTTAGAAAGATATAAACATTGTTCTTATAGATTACAAAAGGCATTGAATGATCAGAGACAAACATTTATTGGAAAAATTTGAATTGGCTATGAAGGAGAATCATCAAAGTATATAAAAGGGGTGATCTAAAATGATAGGAATCATAATGTTTCACATATTATAAAGGCACCAATTATCTCAATAAATAAATATTCAAAAAAATAGAATATTGTGATTAAAATAATCACTAAGTATAAGTAGAGGATCTCCAGTCAAAAACCTCTATAAATATTGTAAATTTAGATGAATGCATATGAAAGGACGTTTCTACTAATGAAATGTCAATTTTGTTGGTTTTTGGGCCATACCATCTCTTAATCTGATGAAGTAAAGAGATATCTGAATAGGGAAGCATCTGGAGATCAAAAAAATTTAACAAAGATGATATCCTTCATTATATAGAATAAATTGTTTCTATAGATAGTTATTTCACTATTCTAACTATAACTATAAAGATATTTATTTTAGGTAGAGGAAAGACAAGAATTGTGCCTAAAAACATGAAGAGAAGTATATACCCACCAAGACTCATAGTAACCCTAGAAAAAATGTATTCTACTATGAAATAATAATATGAGATTGATGAACCCAATCATATTGAAAATATTTTGGAAACTCCATCTTTATACCCTACCCAATAAAGTATCATATTAAACAAAAAGAAGAAAATTGAGAAATCTAACATTTTAGAAATAGAACTCAAAGCAAAAAAAATGATGAAACTCAATTATATACAGTCGATTCTAATCCTAGATGAGAGAAAATAAATACTTTTTGAAGAATGTTAAGAAAATGGTTGATTTAATAATGATATTCATCCAAAATGGACTTTAATGATCAAAGATAGAGGATAACTAAAAATAGAAAATTATTAGATGAGGAATAGATATGTATTCCATGTAGACACTTTGCATCACAATCTATGGAGTGTGATTCAATTATATTAATCTAGAATAATATTGAATTTAATAAGAAGGGTTTCAAAATAGAAATAATTATAGGTAATTATTCCATGAATGAATGAAAAACATTTAGAAATTTATACAAGGTTGAATATAAAGTGAAAACGTGTTAAATAATTTTTGAAGAAGAAAAAAGCATTCATCATTGATGGTTGGTTCAAATTATCGAATAGGACATGGAACATATATATAATATTAATATTTTTGTCTACATTCATAATTATATGTGTGAATGAGAAAATACAAGTGACACATTAATGCAAGAAAAATATGGTTTGCAATTTATATTGGCCAAATAACAAAATTGAATCATATCTTCTAGGTCTCATCCACAAAACATTATGGGATCTGGTGAATTAGGAGAGAGGTACATTATTCTCTTTATTTATGACTATAGAATATTTTCTTTTATGATGTTTCTATATATGAAATAAAAATTCATGATTTCATGAAGAATAATCATCAAGGAAAATAGAATGAAATGATCCATACAATCAATATTCTATAATTTGATAATGAAGAAGGATTCACATCATTTGAATTTGAATATTACGTGGAAATAATTGGAAAAATAATGATGTGTCTTAATTGAGAATCGCTAAAAAAGGGGCTCATAGATTGCACAATCATAATGGCAGACAATATGGATTCAACTATGTTGATTGAGTGTAATTATTCTCATTATTATTATTATGAGAATATTCACGTATCGATGTAAACTAAATATCATATATAGATTTTATAGAATATTCTAGGATATTATATGTGATTTTGAATGAATATAGTCTCTCTTAAAGTATTTTTCATGTTTTTGGATGTAAATGTTTCATCTAGAATATATTTTTAATTCATGTAAAGTATGTTGATGTTGTAAATAATGGAAAATTGTATAGATATTCAATGAAGTGTAATGCCTTGAAATGTTACAATAATAATCATATAATAATTTTGGAAACCAATTATATCAATATCATTCAGGATAAAACCATAAATACCAGGAGGGGATCATATGTTTACATGATTTAAGATTATGAATAAAGTGTAAAAGGGAAAGATTCCAATGAATAAACAGTAAAAATATCGAAAATTAGTCTTGGTTTACTAAATGATGATGATTAAGAAGAGGATTCATAAGAGGAAACAATTAAATAAGAAAATTCTTCATCACAACATAGGATTAATTTATCTGATGAAATTTACCCATCCATAAACATTGGGAATTGGACTACACCTACATAGACTGATAGAAAAATGAATAATGAAAACTAAGCCTTCTTATAAATTTTGGAAAACCCTTTTTTGAAGAATTAGTTAAGGATGAATCATAGGTTTTTTCCATGTATGAATAAATGGATAAAATTCACAAGAACATGACATGGTATATTATTTATAGACTTAAAAATCACAATGTCATTACAACATGGTGGGTCTTTAAAAAATATAGAGATCATTGAAATGTGATTGGAAACAAGGAATTATTGGTGTGTAATGGTAATGAATAGATTTAAGGTGTGGATATTGAAGAAACATTTACTCTAGTGGCCATAATGGAGTCAAATAGGAACATTTATTTCATTTAAATTCAGAGCGGATACAATGTTTATCATATGGATGTCAAAATAGAATTCGTAAATTTTGTTATGGAAGAAGAAGTCGACATTCAACATTCCATGGTATTTTCACTTAAAAATTATGAGGTAAATGATTGTAGATTAGAAAAGGATCTCTGTGTTTTGAAGTAGTAACAAAAAACATTGTATTTTCAACATGATGATAATGTGAAGAGGCTATAATATAAAATAAAATTCATCGACCATAACCTATATAGGAAAAATTCTCATAAATATCAATTTATGGTTCTTGTGTATGTTAATGATATTAATTTTTTGGAAGCAGACAGGCATTGGTAGAAGAATTTTATAATCATATGAAATTTTATTTTTAAATGTCTATTATTTATGAACACACATACCTATTGGGGATATAGGTGGTTCAATGGAAGGATGATACCATCATTTCTCATGACAATTTTCAAGAGAGATTCTAATTAAATTAAACATTTAAGAATAAAAACAAATATTCACTCCAATTGTGGATAGGGAAATACATGGAAAGCGTGAGGATGTGACATCTACATATTCCATATTGTACTAGTCAATCATTGACATATATTTATTATTTATAGGAACACGACCATATATCGTGTTTTCAACATTCATAGCATAACAATTTCAAATTATTAAAAAATGATAATTTAGATAAAATCATAAGAATAAAGAGGTATATTAATAGTACTATCAATTTCATATAATACTTTTCATAAGGATGAAATGATAAATTATTGGGATTTCTTGATGTGGATTGGATTGGAGATGTGGTGGATGGAATGTCCACAAGTGGTAGAGCATTATTTATTGGAAACCCATTTCGGGGATGGTTGATTAAGAAGAAATAAATTGCTTCTAGTAGAATGGATGAGGCCAGGTATATGTACATGACAAATTCATGAACTGAACTATTGAATATTAATCATCAAATGGGTAATATTTGTGATTATGGGAAACATCCAATGGTTATTCACTATGACAATAAGATCATGATCGATATTATGAGGAATCTCATTCAGTACTCTCATACCAAAAATATTGATATCATATGTCACTTCATCAATGAAATGGTTTAAGAAGGACTGAGTAAAATGGATAACGTAGTAACTAATAACTAATTGGGTAGAATCATAACTATGGCCATAGAGGTTTCAATTTTTGTAAAACATCAGTTTAACCTCTCAGTTCGTCCACCTCTCATTGAATTTAGTGGTTACAAATCATCCCCTCCACCCTTTTGTGATATATAATTTAATCTATTTAATGATTTCATGCAGGTCTATAGTGGGGATATGATATAGGGGGTTTAGAAAAAAATGTATAAATATATTTTCATTGGGATTATTGTTAAATGTGGACATAATTAGGATTCAATGATCTATAGTATTTGGTTGTTATGATAGTCTATCGAATAATGAGATTCTCCTTTATCTTAGTTTCTTTCTACATCAAACATTTCTCTTGTATACTTAGAGTAATGGGTATGATTTATCAAGCCAATAAGGTATTTGATAAATTACGGTGTGCTCATCATTTTTTTCTACATATTTACATCAAACCCAATGTGGTAGATAATTGAAATCATGGATTTTCAAAACATGAAATGGAATATGGGTGGTGTTTTTTTTCAATCCACATTGGTTTGATAAATGAGTTTTTATGATAAGTGTTTTTTTTGTGTCAATTACATCAGTGTTGATGATTGCGTTGTTTTAAAGTGTACAAAATTTATGTGGTCCAAAATTGGGAGGATGGAGAAATTTGATTTCTAAAAGGGATGTATTTCTCGGTAAAGGATAGAAATTGAATGAAAGGTTAAAGGTGTTCATAAATATTGAATAAATTTGATGTTTTAGTAACATCACCTGAAATCAGAGAAAAAGAAAATTATGTTGGAATGATTTATAACTGTGTTAATGATTTTTTTTCCTGACGTAGGAATGTTGTGTACACCATGGAGGGTTCATAACCCACTTCCGTGCTAATGGAGATGTGAAAACGAGTAGTTCATCATAACAAGAATCATGAATGTGCAATTGATGACATTCATGAAAAATGATCATATAGTTAGCCGGGTCTAGAAATAGTTGAAAACCCCATTCATGTGAAGA
The DNA here is from genome assembly GCA_963277665.1 of Viscum album. Taxonomy (NCBI): domain Eukaryota; kingdom Viridiplantae; phylum Streptophyta; class Magnoliopsida; order Santalales; family Viscaceae; genus Viscum; species Viscum album. The sequence continues at coordinate 1,180,311,987 of OY728134.1, read as the reverse complement.
ATATTTTCCAATTAAGATCTGGTGTCTCTACAACTTGTTAGACTTTTTTGATGTAGGGTTCCCTGAAGGAGACTTCTGTGATGAATGAGCCTTCTATATATTAAAGACCATGTGATATTTAAGATTAATTTTTCATGAATGATACACATACATGGAATAATTAAAATGTGTCATTAAATAACAAGAGTTTTGTAAATGTTTACAACTTTTGCGACTTCCATGTTTTGAATTTATGGTTTTATTGGTCATTGAATAAAAGTTAACCTATTCAGAACTATGGGGATAGTAGTGTACAATGCTAATCGGGGACAAAGACATAAATGAACAATCTACCATAGATACTTTCATGTCATTAATCTAAGTAATACATCACCCAAGGAAGTTATCTACAAGGTGTTTGTGAATGTGTTTTAAGGAAGGAATTGTGTTATCTCTAAAATTCATGTAAAAAAAGTGTTCCTAGAGAAAAGTGATAATTTAGGATCTTATATATTCAACCATAACCGCTGAAACATAGTGGAGTTAGGTATGACCGAAACACAATGGGTGCATTATACATGTAAATTCCATTAGTGGTGATTAATGTAAAAATTATGTGTTTTCTCTTTTCATGTTGAAGATTAATTACTACAGTATTCAATCAGATAGTTTTAACAAGTTCCTAGAAACACTGTAAAAATATCAATAACATTAAATAAAAAATTTTACCCCAATATTCACCCCTCCCAAATTAGGGTGTTCTAGGGTCCTCTGCAAAGTTTTATTTCCATGAGAATATAATAATAATGAATATTAAAGTTAATAATCAATGTAATTTTTTTAGAAAAAATAGATGACACATATTACAAAATAAATAAGCAGGCTACCGATGTAGAAATCCAAATTAATTAAATAAAGGTCTAGATAATGAAATAAATAAATAGTGGGTTTCTCTAGTATCCCTCACAGTTCACTTCTATCTTCAAACATCTCTTCTCAACCTTCCACCATTGGGCCTTTTCCTTTTTCCAAATCACTAGTTGTGAAATCATTAGGAAAACAAAAATTTCGAGGTATTGTGTGAGTAAAAAACTCAGTATAACAACTCCAATAAATCATTTATATAAGTTCACATAATATATTACAGTTCATTCTATGAAAAATTAAATTCTATTAATAAACATATGTGTCATAAATGTATATACTCATCATGTGAATACCATGTCTCTGTGATTCCCAATTCCACCTTCTTCCTCTTTCTACATGTAAGGATAGGAGACAAGTCAAACCATGTGACATAATTATGTTAACACTATAAACTCCAGCCAAATGGTGGTCTTCATTAGTAACATTTTACAACAACTAGAAACTGGCTAGTTTTTCATCATTTCATTTCACTATAATGGGATAACCACTTCCACAATAAAGGAAATTTGGACTACGTTATCTAGTAGAAATCCAACCTATCACATATTCACATCCATCATCATGGATTGTTATTCCCATATTTATGGAAATCTAGACTATGTTGGGTTGGTTAATGGGCTATCTATTCACATCCCTCTATAGGGATAGTCACACCCACCATTAGGGATGTTTGAACACAACGTAACCAAACTTAATGGGAAAACTAATCATCTTGAAAATAGAAATATAGTTAAAATGATATAATCACAACAAGAAAAACATGACATAGAACGGAATTTTAAGGAATATCATGAAAAAACATTATAACAAACACATAAACACTTGGTCATAATCAAGAAAACCTCATCGACACTCGCACACCAACATGAAACATTTAAAATGTTTGGGTTATTTAATAATAAATGATATATTAGGTCAATTTCATATGTATATATATGGATCAAAAATGGTTATATAACTTCTTTTATTGTATTGTTGGAAGTAAACAGCACAGATAAACATCCATGAATGGGTTGAAGGTTGGAATGTATACATGATCATAAATTAACACCACCTTGATGCTAAAAAAACCCTATACCTATGGTCATAAAATATTAGAATAGGCTATTCCAATAGTTCTGTGTACCATGGGAAATTTAGTCATCAATATAGGGATATACCAATGGTTTTAATTAAAACTCTTTTTATAGATCATGTATAATATAGAATACACACTATTTGACACAAACTGTGGGTATACATCTATACTGGATGTTCAAGAAATGGTGGGTGAATAATTATTTCCAATAATGATATATACATATGGTTCATAAAATTTTGGGTATAACATACTCTCCCATGTTTAAAATAGCAACATCTAAAACCTCTTAAAATACCTATAAATAAATTACCTTCCACAGAGCACATTTAATTATGTTCAAATATTATATTTTTTCTATTTTACTGTATGGTTACCAATAGATTTTAAACTATTTACAATACAATTGTATACAAATAAAATCCACAAAATAATTATGTTCTAATCATTAAACATCATCCAAACATATGTCCATTTAATATAAACTAAAAAATGGAGAGGATCAATATCTCTATAAGCACCAAAAGTTTCAGAATAATCATTAACACCATCCTTATTTTATTATTTCCTATAGAACTAGCATTGATATCCTTGGAATCACCACCACCATCATCATCCACATGATTATGATAACACCAACTGATAATAGGATCCCCTTTGATATCTCTTCATGCATAAAATAATGAGTTTAGTATTTCTATACATGAATGAAAACATTTCCATCATATAGTGAAAGTGATAGACATATTAATTCCATATCTCTCTGGCACTATTTAGTGATTGGTTTACCTATTTAATGCTCTACTATAGCTATTTTTTTCTTATCCCTTTCTGAATGACAGTTTTATAGCTTAGTGATGTGGGATCATTGAGACACACTCAATGAGGAAGAATATCACCTAGGTAAAATTCTTTTCTCTGGATGGAATCAGTCCATCTGATGGTTCTCATCACCTAATACCTTTCTCAAATGGTCATTTTTCGTGATAATGTCATCTTATTTCTCATCAATGGCCTACTAGGTACACTGTTGAAAATAAATAAAGAAAATATTGATTATAAATAATGTATAATAATTTTAAAATATTATGAAAATAACTTAATTTTTTTTGGTCTATAAATTTACATTACATCCATTTTATTTCTTCCTACTCGATAGTAATAAATATTTTCATGGTACATGGACTTCAATGCCTATTGTCCCTAACTAAAATAAATTTTTACTACTATAAGAGTATATTATTTCATAATATAAAATTTATAAATAAGTTAAAAATATTTTTGACTATGAGGGAATGTAAGATTATCCATTGACTCACATCAAGTTAAAAAAATAGATTATTAGATTTAATTATATTGGTTAGTCTCTATATTCTATTAACATCAATTTTAACATTAGATTAAGCTACATGGGAATGAAATTACATTGGATTATGTTAATGTAAATCTCAAATGCGGAGCATGAATATAGATTAATCTTTGATAGATAAATAATGTAGTGAGACACAAAATTTTATGTATAAACTTTAAGCAACATAGGAGTTCAATATAAACTATAATTAATTATTAAATATTCTTTTTAAGAACCCCATAAAATGAATGATAATGTACAGGTATATATGATGATTAATAGATGTGATGTAAAAAAGATCTAGAGGAGGTTGGTCTAGTCTATATACAATTAACCACAACTTCCAATGTTATTATTTGAGTGCGATGCAGCTGAGAACGAGATAGTTCATTTATTAATGAATTATTTTTTTGTGGAGATAATAGAAGAGTGAGTGAGGATAAAAGGGATTAATTTATTAAGAAACTATGGAAAAGGGAGAGAGATATATTTATAGGATGCAAGAAATACTATTAGAGTATTAACTAAAGGTTATTATTAGGTTTTTATAGCCTAGACATATATATGAAATACATGAACCATTTAAATTATTTTTTTCCGAATTGTTATCCAAATAATGAGGATTAAATATTATGTATGGTTAAATAATATTAAACCAACAAATAACAAAATGATATGGGTTTTCTTGATTAAAATTGATCATGGTAGAATCAATGTATGGAAAAATGAGAGAACATTAAATATTCATTAAATAATGATCATCCAAATTCAATACTAATCTACAAAATCATTCATAAATACATAGAATAAAAATTAAAGTCAAAATTTTAATTTTATTAAATGTAATGATGCTTTATGAGAGAACAAATAACCACTTATCAATAAATTTTTCCTAATTTGAGTTTTATTACAATGATTACATAAATTATGTACACTAATAAAAATAGAATCATGATATGTGATATACATTAAATCCAATTTTGAGAAATCACCACCAAGAAATCATAGAATGAAATATCCAGTTAGATAGTTTTGATAACTAGTATATTCTCTATTTATTTTTTCTGTAGTATGTTTTTTCTATATGGAGTATCCAATAAATCACACGAACTCAATAAATGAATTTTATTTCATTAGAGAATTGTCAATATTCATAGTTGATAACATTCTTTTTTTAATACAGTGTTTGTAGAAAATGTAAATGGTGTAGTATATTTAGGTGTGGTTGGAAAATTCAATTGTCCCACCTGAGTAAACTATAATTCATCAACCCCAGTGTCCTAAAGCCAATGCATTAAATTATTACATTGTAAGAAGTTATAATAAATCACATACAAATAGACATAATAGTATATTATTACTAATAAACTAAATACATAATATAAATTCAATTAAATTTCAATCATACAATACAAAAAGTGTTTTATTTTAGAAGACCATTATTATCCACTCTAAATTCAACATATCATTTATAATATGATTTTTGGAAGCTGATTAAAAATAAATCATAAGAAACAGGTGATCTAAAAAGCTTAGTAAGGATAAATCATAATGTAAGCTAGCATAAATAAAATTAAAAAATAATGAATGGTTAATGATAAAAATACATTCCATTAAAACAATATCTTGAGAAAAAATATGTCTTGAAAAACTATGATAAAATAACTCCATCTAAATATCAATTGATAATGATACATAAAAATGGATATTCCACTAATTCAATAACCATAAGGATTATATATAACTAATATCATAAAGTCGTTATGCATAATGTGTGACATCATAAACATATTGTCAAGGATTTTTTAAGACACCTTATATACTCTGGTAAGACATCAGCAAAAACCCAAACTATATTGTCTAAGGAGACATACTGAGGCATCTAGAAACATTAATGGGCCTCTCATGACACTTACTAAGTCAAATGAATTCCTATTTTGAAATGGGTGAAACGTAATCAACATAAATAGTCTAATTAAAATCTATGATGTGAAAATTAAATACTTTTACTATAAACTATGAATGGTATCAAAATAGAACATTCATAGAAAAACTAAATCCTAAACCATTGAATAAAATATGTTAAATTACATCAAATGATATCAACTGAAATTATGAATATGATTCAAAATATGATTATAACAAAAATGAAAATACTCTTCTCAAATTATTTATTTATTTTAGATAGAAACTTTACTTACATTGAAATAATTTATTTTATATTCAACATAATGAAAATATTTCATTCAAAAATAACCTAGAAAACCTTCAATGGAATCATAAAAACATTGAGGTGTCATCATAGTGGGAAAATCCTCTCATTCTGTAAATGTTTAGAAAATAATTTCATCCATATTTGTTTCGGAAAAATCATAATGAACCTCATTTGGAAAATGAAAAAATGAATCCTTTCAAACCATTTTATAAAAAGTAATAAAAAAAGGTAAAATAAATACATTTAAAATTCATATGATAAGAGTAAAAACCATTTTAAAATTGTTTTAGAAAACATTGACATGTAAGAGAAATATTCCCCAATGGAATGTTAAACAAAAGAAACCTTGATTAATGTTGAGACTCTGAATTTTACCCAAACCATCGGTCTGATTTCCTTCATATGTTTCTGAAAATACATTATAGTGGTTTCAAACATATGTTAAATATATTAAGGAATAATAATAATATATATAGAATCATATTCGATCCCATTATCACAATTTTCAAATCTTTTATTAATAATATATTATTCATTTTACTATTTCATGTGTTATATTCCATGATTTCTCATGATTGTTTGGTCTTGAAAATATACAATTCTCTTTTGGAGAATATATATAAAACAAATCACCAGAAGAATAAAAAATATATTTTTATTAATTATATATAAATATTCTAATCATTCTTAAATGTTTAATAGGAAAACTAAATTTCATCGCATCGTGGATATAGTAAGCCTTACACACACACGAGCGATGGTATCATTCCCATATTGGTGAAAGTGTATGGAATTTAAGTCCATATTAAACATCATATATTAATAATATATATATATATGTATATTTATATAAATATATTTTTTCAATCATTATTCTCGTCCATGTTAAGTGGTAACGACAAACAGATTTCACCCCGATGTGGAGATGGTAAGTTGTAGGTACACAGACGTGGTGATTTCTTTTTTTATAGGATGGGTAAAATGTGTAAGATGGTTATACCACATCCATAATCTCATATAATTATATATATGATACTTTATTTATTACTCTATCATTGAACAAACAAATTAATAGGAAGTAGAGGAAAATTTGAACTTGAATTAATTAGTGAAAATGATTACCTCTTATTTAGTAGACTTCCTTTAGACCAAATCACAAATAATCACAAGTTTTCCTTTCCAGAAGACCAGGACCATTGAAGATATAGATAATGATGTTTGTATGAGAAATTGGAACCAATTAATCTATATATAAGGTTCAATGTGATGAAAATGTGGGTGGGATTAGGTGCCCTTAAATAATTGAGGTGAGGTCACCTTTGGATACTCAAAACATATTAAATTATTATAAATTAATAATAATTTAATAATGGGTAAAATGAGGTTCATTTATAATAAAACATTATTATGGGTTTAAATACTCAAAACTGGTAAATTATAGAAGTATTTATGTCACATTATTACCCTTATCTTTTGTTATTAACCGTTGTTAAAACCCATTAACTTTTACCTTCACAACATAGATGTTTACTTTTTCAGGGTAAATATAGTTACAATAAAATGCCCAAAGGCAAAAAAATTTGTTATATATGCCTTTTTATAATTTATTCATATATATTGGATGAATTTATGAATTTTATGAATTTTAAATCATTAAATAAATATATTTTTTAAAAAATATAATTAATGTCCATTTTTACATGATTCATTACATTGACTGTTAAATAATATGAATAAAGAAGATAACATTAATAAAACATTTTAATTCTCCCCTAATATATCAATTTAATCTGTAAAAGTATTTTATGAAACTAATTATCCCCAATTAGATTTATTTTAATATTTTATGTTTCATTTTTGTGTTATTTCTATTAATTAAATTGTTATTGCGTCATCATCATATAAGACATTATGGTAATTATTATTTTCTTAAAAATGAAAAACAAATTATAATTATTAAGATAATCATTTTTAATTTGAAATTAATATTCATTTTATAGGATATCTTCTACATGAAAACAAATTAAAAAGGTAATACTTATTAATAACATTAGAATAGAATATTCATTTTCCATAGAATAATGTACAATAAAAGAAATAATGTCATCCAAGTTGCTCTAAGAGGACATTAAATTTTCTCATGGATATTTATAGTTGATAAGAACTCCTAAAATTAAATTAAGAATAATTTTAGGGAATTTTATTAATATTTATGATATTAGTTTTATATCTAATTACTCGATTTATACATAACCATGGTAATAAAAATTACCAATGTTAGTATTCATATTTTACAAATATATAATGGGCCATTTAATAAATTTGGAACTTATTATTGGAAATTTTTAATACTTTTGTAAAATATAAATTCCCTTAATTTTCAGAAAATAATTTAAAATTAATCCCACAAAAGGGGAGAGAGAACAAAATTTAATGAAAAAATGTTCAAAAGTTTGAAATGTATTTATATCCAATTTCATTTGAAAATTTACTAAAATAACGACAATTGGATTAAATAATATAATATTTCTCTATTTATACTTAAATTTTATTTAGTAATACAATTCAATAGTATAAATTATTTATTCGAAAGAACTGTTTCAAATTAAAATCTAGTTTTCTCACTATTCATGAATATTAGAAACTACTCAAAAAAGTACAAAATAAAAACAATTGTATATTTTTATATACCACTTTAAAATAATAGATTTATTTTTAAAAATATATTTTATAAAATTTCTAAAATTTAGTTTTAAAATAGCTGTTCTATTTAATGGTGGAAAAATGTCTAAGGAAAAATATTGATTTTTTCTGAAAATTATTTTTATTCACAACAGATGTATATAAAACTTATTTCATGAATTTAATAAAAAAAATTAAAATATATAACATATATATTTATTATTAACATTATTTAATTGTGAATAATTTTATTTATTATTATAAAATGCAATTATGTCCATAAAAATAAATCTTTATAAGAACATATCTTTATATTCAGTAGGTTTTTATTTTCATTTCCAATTAGTTTTTATAAACCATTCCAATAATATGACTTATCCTAAATACATCTGTCTAAATATAAATCCCAGTAATATCACAATATTTGAAAATTCATTCGTGACATTATATTCCCCAAACAAAGTAATTTTGATCATATTGTCACATAGAAAATAATTGATCACCTTAAAAACCATAATGAAAAAGTTCATGATTTAAAATCCTTAATGAATAATTACTACAGTAAAATCCTTATATATATCATGATTATTATAATATGGTAACCCTTAATGAAATAATTATTGAATCTAAATACTTAATAACATTAATCATTCAAAATCATTCATACACAGTTAATAATGATTCATCATTTTATTCCCTAATCACTCATTTCTTTAATTTTTATTTTATAGTAACATCATTATCAAATTAATAACCACTGACTGTATAACCTTGCTTATTATTACCATTGACCAAAACCCAACACATAAAGTTAGAAACACTAATCATATTGTTATAGTCATAATGATTAGTTAATAGGATATCAAAATCATGAAATCATTTTCTAAATCCTTGATTCTATAAGTTTATCCTAGGTTATTCATTGTATTACTATATATATAAGACGATATAATATACAAAAATGTACCCACAAATGTTAGTCATATGGATTTTTTTCTAATAAATGATATTTTATATATATATATACCACTATTTCTAGTAAACATGCTATGATAAAAATTGTAATTCTCCAACCCCAGTATCCCTGAGGCTATTCATTACATTATTTCATTGGTATAAGATACATGAAATCAAAGCCCAATAGTCTTAATCTTTTAATATTCTTTATAATATAAATATAACTTTTAAATTCAAATTCCATTTTAAATATAAAATACATGAAGTATTTTCTTTAAAAACACTAGTATCCCCTGAGATTAACCCGACATATCTGTCATAATAAACTTTTTGAAAACTCGTGGAAAATATAACATTATAAAGTGATGAGATCAAATTAATAATAAGGGTAATTTATAGGTGATGTTCAAAAAAAATAAACTCAAAAAATAAGGCATTATAAATAACTAACAACCAATTTCATTAAATTAAAATATCTAGCATAATATGGAAATAATAAAAGATGAAATAATAAATAAATTCAAAAAAATGAGAAAGATACATAACATTTTACATTCTAGTAGTCGAATAATAACATGTATTATAAATAACTAATCTCTTATAATGGGAATTCATAATGAAGGAAAACATAATCATACTGTCAAGTAATTGGCCAAGAAACCATACATAATTGGGTAAGACATTTTCCAATACCCATTCTAGTTTTTCTTATGACACCTAAAGATGCTTCGAGTAAAAATAGTGGGACCACATTCTGCTTACTAAGACCAAATCCTTCCCCTTATGAAAGGGGTGAAATATAATGAACATAAACAATTGTATTAAAAACTAAAATATGATGTATGAATACTTATCCATAAACTATGAATAGTATCAAAATAGCACATCCATAGAAAAAATTGAATAGTAAATGTGATAATAAAATATACTAAAAGCTATAATAATAGATCAACCGCAATTTTAAATTTGATTAAATAGGGATTTTTCACATATAGGAAAACACTCAATTAAAATCATTGCTTTCTCTTTTGATAGAAATACGATTTCACATGGAAATAATTATTTTAAAATTTTTGAATGAAAAAAATCTATTGGAAAAGAACCATGTAATATTATAAGGTAATATTAAAAACATTAAGTCATTATAATCATGTAAAAATCTTCTCATTAAGTATAATTTAAAAACATTCCTTTATTACTTTTGTCTCTAAAGTCATAAAGCACCTCGTTTGGAAAATGGGAAAAGGTTTCCCTTCAAAATATTTTATAAATATTATAAATGGTTAAATAAAGACCTTAATCATTCATATGAGAATAGTAAAAAAATAATTTTTTTAGAAAAAATTAACATGGAATATAAATATTCCCCTACAAATACTTAAAACAATGTAATGTCGTTTAATGATAAGATTGTAAAATAAAACCTTACCTATGGAATGATTTCCTCCAAAAATGTTTATAAAACCTATATATTATTTTTTAAAATATTAATTATTTATTCTAAAATCCTAATAATATAAATGGTGTCATATTTTATCCTAATATAAAATTTTACAACTCATTTATTAATAATATTTTATTATTTTTTATCTTTCAGGTGTGAATTTTCTAGGTTTTTTCATGGTTGTTTTTTATGAAATTCCATGTTCTCTTTATTTTGATATATCTATCATTCATCTACAAAAAAATATTTTTTTCATATTTACTCACTATATACATTTTTAGAGTCATTTTTTAATTTTTAATATGAAAATTGATTCACATCACATCATAAAAATGGTATTTTGTACGTAGGAACGAGCGAAAATATCATTCCCTTAATAGTGAAAGGGTAAGGAAGTATGTGGTATATTTATCAATATCATGTAATAATATCATATGTATATATATATATATATTATTTCCATAAATATACCAATCAAATTAATTAGGTGACAAAAACATATTTTACCATGGATTTGAGACGATATGTTGAATATACGCACACATGGGGATTTCATTTTTTAAACGATGGATAAAATGGAGAAGATGGTTGTCCTGTTGTCATAATAACATCTCATAAAATATATTATACTTTAGTTTTTAATTTACAATGGAAAAAAACTATATTTATTAATTAAAAGATAAAATGACCTTGAATGAGTTATAGAAAATTATTACCTCTTCTTCGGTGGACATCCTTTATACCTCTTCCGAAGAGAGCTAGAGATGGTATTTGTGGAATACCCAGCCTCCAAGAATTGGTTAAGGATGTTATGAAGAGAAATTTTGTAGGGGTTGGTAGATTTAGAAGGTTTAATGTTGTATGATAAAGTGGGGGAGGATGTTCCCTGTTATATTTTAGGTGAGGGAACTTTTGAAAAATCTAAAAAAATATCAAATTATTATAAATTAATATTCATTTAAAAATAGCTCAAAATTAGTTTATTTTGAATATATGATGACATTGGGTCTAAATCCTCTCATCCAATTATTTAAGATATGTTTGGGTCCCATTATTACACTTATCTTTGGGATTTAGCCATTATTTAAAATATTTATCTCTTATCATGAAAACAAAGGATTTTTTACTATGACTTTTAAAATATTAATAAAAAGAATTTCAACCCTATTAATAACATTGAATTTTTAAAAATATAAATAAAAATAAATCCCAAAAACCAATGAATAAATTCTCAAAATATCTATGTCATATATTAAATTCTATAATGACATAATTTATCCAAATTTATTTTATCTGAATATTTTTAATGTCATTTATTAGATACTTTCCTTAAATAAACAATTCAAGTATCATAATTATGTTTTGATTTGAGGTAATTATTTATTTCATAATACAGAAAAATAAATTATTATTATAAAGATAAATATTTTGGATTTAATGCGTCTTTTTATAGTTTAATATATCTTTTGAATAACAGCATATTAAAATTATTACACATATTAAAAAACTGGAGTATGACAAATTTTATTTTTCTTGGAATAAAATACTATAGGATATTTAAAATCATCCAAGTTGATGAAGGAATCCATAAAATCTTAAAATGGATAAATGTTTTTGAAACTAACTCATCTAAAAAAATTATGATAAGTTTTATGGTAATTTTATAATATTTATGATAATATTTTTTCAAATAATTAACCGATTTACCCTTGACCATGGCCATAAAAATTAGAAAATTCAATATTCATATTATCCATAACAAAAATTATACTATTGAATAAATTTGGATTATCTTATTATAAAAAAAGAATCCATTTTTCAAAATTAAATTTATAGAATTTATAGAAATTAATTTTAAATTTATATAGTAGATGAGACGAAACATTGGGATTTGAAGTAAAATGTTCAAAAGTTTGAAATATTTTTACATCAAATTTCAATGTGAAATTTATTCCAATCATTATAATTTTATTAACTGATATAAATTTGATTTAATTATATTTTAAAACCAATCAAATTTTTTATTAAACACTATAAATTTTTTATATGAAAAAATTATTCTAACATAAAATTTAGTAACTTTCACTTTTTATCAAAATAATAAAATTCAATGAAAAATACAAAGAAATTAAACCAAAGATAATTTTTAAACTCGTATTCCAAATAAAAATTAAAATTTTTCAAATATAATTTATTAAATTTTATAAATTTAGTTTTAAAACAAGTGTGCCATTAAAAATTGTAAAACTTTCCCATAAAAAAATATAGTCTTTTATATTTAATAGTGGTGTAATTCTTATCATAAGGCTATAAAAATTGTTATATGAATTCAGAAAATTTTATTGAATATATTACATATATATTTCATTAATATCATTCTATAATAGTGAATAATTTAATTTATTATGATAAAATGAAATTGTGGGTATAAAAATAGTTTTGTAATAAAAACACTTCTTTTTTATTAATTTTTTTATTTTCATTTCCAATTAATCCGTAATAAATGAATTAATTTTGTAAAAAATTTTAAACTATATTTCTATAATTTAGTTTCTTCTATCCAAAACCTCCTACTAAACTTCATCTATTGAAATAATTATAATTAATAGATTATCGCAGATTTTTTAAGCTCGATTTTGTGTGAAATGTATACTATTGATGAAATGGAACTTATTTAAGAAGTTTCATATCACGGCCCATCCTCGGGGCCCGTGTCGTGACTACCCCAAGACTGCATTCCATAGGTTAGGGGCAGGCAACTAGCACTAAATGCATAAATCCGGATAACTGGGAAGGCATTGCCTTTATAAAACATAAACACATCCAACCAGAGTACAAGTGGTAGTAATACACTAAGTAAAAAAGAAAGTTCAGAAAAGTAGATGGGCCAGAATACAAACCCAACTGAAAAGTAAAGCTACAACTGAACGAAAGTACAACAGAAAAGACAAACAGCTAGAAGGCAGAAGTAGCTCCTGGGTCGCCCACCTCAGATACTACCTGAAGGGTCGGTACAAATAGCCTCCTCAACACTCTCACCCGCCATCCTCCTCTGAGTGTCGTCTCGTCGTGAAGTCCACCTCCGGGTACAGACTCACCGTGAGGTATACCTCTGGGTACTAACTCGTCGTGAGATCCACCTATGGGTACCATCCAGTTCTCGTATATTCGGTCTCTCTCAGCGCTGTCAGTCGTCTTCATCCAACACAACAATGTGCGGGAATAGCCCTTGTAGGGGTGAGTATAAGAATACTCAGTAGGGACCCCGAGACCCTCAAGGTATCACTAAATCCAACAAGGTTAACCACAAAGAAGTATCCCAACAGATAACCCTTACTTAGGAATAAGCTCATACTTATACCTGAGTTATCATTTAACCCATCTCAATCATGAGGAAACACAAAGGTTATGAAATCAACGGATAACCACTACTTAGGTATATGCCCATACATACACTTAAGTTATCAAGTGACCCATCTCAATCATGAGGAAAACACAAAGGTCATTGACTCAGCTCAAACGAGGATTTTTATTCACGATGACGAAAACACTGCTGCTGAAGAACTCCTCATCTGTTGAGCGCATTAGTCCTACCACGAATCTGAGATGCCACTCACTAACCTTAGACTTCTGAGGTACTCCTCTTATTGAGTACTGCATTTCTACCACCTCACAATGTAGTGCTCCCCACCATGGGTCTGCCACCTCACAGAGTAGTGCTCCCCTTCATAGCCTACAGAGGTACTCCTCTTGTCGAGTACCGAAGTTCTTAAACCTCACAAAGTAGTGCTACTCCGCCATGGGTCAGCCAACTCATAAAGTATTGCTCCCCACTGGGCTATACAAGTCACTCCGAATCGAATCGGACAAGCAGTCATCAGGTCTCAGCCAGCTACAAGGTCACCGTACTCCGTATGCTCGTCTCCGGGAGGATCCGCTCCATTATCCAATGGTTGACACACCAAGTGTCTCTAAGTCCCACATATAATTATCTCAAAGGACCACCTCGTCGTAGGGGTCTCAACGCAACAGACGGCCCATCAATCGGACGCCCGGTCTGTGAGTTATTAGCATTTCTGTTCTAGGGGCCCGGTTGGATTTCGGGTACAATGAAACCTGGTCATACTCCAACTGCGTCCAAACCTCAGTTGAAGTATTTCAAAAGAACTGTCTCATCAAAAGGAATCCAAAAAAGTCGACGACATGTCAATTGGATGTCCGGAGCTCAAGTTATAATCGTTTCCGCTCCGAGGGCCGAGTTGGTTTCAGGTTCGAACCAACCCTTCCTTACAAAAACTTCCACGAAACCTTGAGTGTAATATACCAAAATGAACATATCGGTCCAAGGAATCCTATGCAACTGACAGTGCGTCGATCAGAGGTATGTATCTCAGGATATGTTCGTTTAATCGAAAACGGTCCGAAAATAGGGGTCTGGGCCTAGTCCGACCCGACCCAACACCCCCTAGGTCGGCCCAAACCAGGTCGACCCGACCCTGGTTTGGGTCCGGCCTGTTTGGGCAAGGCCCGGCCCGGCTGGCATGGCCCAGCCCTGCACTGGAGGCCTGGCCCGGCGATGGCGGCTCGACCCGGCACTAGCGGCCCGGCCCGGCTCTGGCGGCCCGGCCCGGCGCTGGCGGCTCGGCGCGGCACTGGCGATCCGGTCCGCTTGGCCCGCCCCGGCCTAGACGGGGGGCGTTGGCGGCTAGAAGGCATGGCATTAAGTCGCGTCTCTCCCTTTCCGGAATGGCCCGGCCGTTTCGATTTTCCCCCGTCGCAGCGGCTCAGCCGCAATGGATTTGTTCTGGCGGCGTGTCGCGGCCGCCAGACGCCGACACCGCCGTGCCAATATGGCGCGCTGACAGTGCTTTCCACAGACCACTAGACACGCTCTGGTGGTCCGATTCACCCACCATCGTCACCCGCGTCTCTCCTGGGACCTACTCTTCACTATAATGGCTTCAAATCACTGTTGTGACCCGTTTCATCGTCACCCATCAATCCGCGCACAAAAGAACAACCAACGGAGGGTCGTCAGGCCGTGTTTGTTTGGCCCGCACCCTCCGCGTTAGGCGTTTTCAATTGGAAATAATAAAACACATGCTTTCAACATTTACAAGGATATAATTTATTCAAGAATAAATTATACTAACATCATATAAATAAACACTCATGCTCGTGAGATAAAACCACTCAAATGAGAAATAAACAAAATTCCCCTACTTCAACAATTGATGTCGAACAACGAGCGTCACGGTAGATGGCATTGGATAACGGCATCGTGGAGATCGGTCGATGGTTATGTGGACATCGGGGTGCATCTGAGGGTGAAACAGCATTGGCGACAATGCATTCTTCAAATCATAAAGCGTTCCTCATTGAGAAGGAAAGTCCTTCGTCGGAGGCATTCTTCGTCGAAGATGGTGGTGTTCTTTCTTTGAGAGAAGAACACCCTTCTCTATTCCTCTAGAGCTCTCACCAAAAACTCAACCCAACAAATTCCCAAAATAAAATAATATCTAATCTATTATTTTAATCTCACAAATATTTCAAAATTCAAAAAACATAATTTAATTAAGTGAAGAGTTATAATTCATTTATTAACTTGTGTTGGAAAACATTTAAGAGGGGGAGAGGAAGAGGAAGAGTCCTCATTAAAATGGGAGTTGAGGAGTTGACAAGTTAATTAAAAAGGGGTTTAAGGAAGATATTTGTGCCGTTTAAAGTGGGGGATTAAAAGGAGTTTAAGGAATGTGAAATGTTGGGGCCCGTGTGGGACCCACCTCAACATATATCCTCACATGGGTAGTTAGGTGCTTGTGGTTCCCACCCCAACTCCCCCATGGAAGGTATAACCACCTTAGATATAAAATAAAATTGTTCCACAATTTTATTCTCTTGTTATTTAATCCACAAATTTAAACTTCTCCTCCCGCACAAACACAACTGTGGTAAAGGTCCCCTTAAGCAATTACCGGCGTTGCGAGTTCATCGGTGCCCTCAGATTTTAATTCCGGGCACCGGTTTAAAAGATAGAAAAACCCGCCCGTTCGATCACTGAACGTACCTGAGCTAAACTTCGGAAATTGATTCAGGGCACACCGGTCCTCGGAATATGGTGTCGTCAAAAACCACAGATTCATAAAATTCCAAAAAAAAATTAAAAATAAATTTCCTTGAAACTTCAGGGTCTTTACATTACTCCCACCTCCGGGTTTTACGTCCACGTAAAGCTACATCACACACTTGGGAAAAAAAGAAGGTATTGAGCCCGCATTTAAGACTTTCACTCCTATGTGCTCTTCTAGAGGTTCTCGTGCTGCCAGCGAATGTGAAACAGAGGAATCGGCCGTCCTTGTTGGACCTTCTCCTGTCGATTCGCAATCTCCACCGAAACCTCCATGAATGTCGCCCTGTCATCGACGTCCAACTCCATGTGATCGATGATGCTTGATGGGTCGTGCACGTATCTCCTTAGCTGAGATATGTGGAAGACGTCATGCACCCAGTGCAACTGTGGTGGAACAGTCAAGCGGTAAACCACCTCGCCTACCTAGCTGAGGTACTGGTATGGTCCGAAGAATCGTGGATATAACTTGCCACCCTGTCCAAATATCCTTAAACCCTGTCGAGGTGAGACCCATAAGAATACATGGTCGCCATCCTCGAACACAAGTGGTATTTGTATCCTATCAATATGGGAATTCTGTCTGCTCTATGCAGTCTTCACTGCCGTGAACCATCTCTGCCTCAGCTCCAAAAAGCTCTGCTGGCATCTAACTGACCACATGAAGGGTTTCCCTTTCTTTTTCATTGCTAAAAGTGGTGCTTCAACTATGGAGTGTTCTAGCACAAAGGTAAGTCTGGCCTACTCCTGAGTGATCGAATGCACCCTCTTATACATGATTCCATCCTGTGTCGCCTGGGTTTTCCTTTTCCCCATCCAAGTAAAACCCAATCCCAACGTTATAGATAAACTACAACCTTTTTCCTAATACCATCAATTTGTGTATGAACTGCGGTTGCCTAGTCCATACTCAAACAAATGTCGTGAGGCCTCGACACTGCCACCAAGAGGTTACAACCGAAACTCTCGCCTCAAGGGTCATATCACACTGTCAGCGTAAGTGTGATTATCGAGTCTCCTCCCAAAGGTATCTCTAGATGTGAGGGTCAAGTCAACGGCTTAACCGGAAACACTTGGTCTGGGACAAGATTCTTGGAAGGAAGGGATGATTCGTTTCAATGTCTATTGTCACTACAGCTAGTAGTAGACATAGACCATACTTAGAATCATTCCTAGAGCCCTTGGGTCACACTCCTTGACTGCATGAAGCTACTCTCTTCCCCTTCCCTCCTGCTCCCTAAGCCTGGTGGGGACTACAAAGGCGGGTGGTTGTAACATGTTGAAATGTACACCACCTCATGCTGCTCTCTTAGCTCTGCTTCCACGTCTGCTACTCTGCATATTCATCTATCCTTAACACATCCTCTTCTCAAAACGTTTTGCATGCCCAAGTCTCTGAGACTAGCGCTGGTTTCTTGCTTTCCCACTACTAACATTCATTGGTTGTATCCGCTCATCCAAAGATCATTCAACCACAAAGGTTCTCTCTTGAATCCTAACATAAGTAAAAATGCATAGAGGAAGAAGAGCTGGCTCGAAGTCCATTAAACACACCTCGCTCATAAGTCCGAGCTCTAAAGCACTGATCTTTTCGTAGTCATCAAGTACGAGGAACGATCGGTACACGTCGATGAATACTCAGCTACCAACAAGTTGTCCTTCCGAAGCTGTATAAGCTCTAGGAAGAACTCAGCAACATCCTTATGCCAGTCCTCTGCCGCCTGTGAGTCAGGCTCGCCTCGGAACCTGAGTGGTATCTGATGCTGAAACATGTGTAAGGCAATAAGTCTAAATGTGTCATCTACCGGTACCACAGGTTGAAACTGATGATCAACGGGTAGTGATATAGATGGTACACTACTCGAAGGTACTATCTCAGGCATCGATCCACGTACTGAAGCCTCATCTCTAAGAGGACCAACCTCATGGTCACTCCTTGGGAAACACTAGTAGCTAAGATCACCATCTACTCTACTAGTGTCTAAACTAGGTTTAGAACTCTAGAAATTGCCTCCATCCTGTCCTCTACTACCTGGGAATCTGTCTTGCTTCTTAACCTCGGAGGCCTCTTCTGGTGGAATTCCTATAACGCGCTCTATCAACATGCACCATCCACTAGTACGGTTGGTGGAATCTGCTGCCCAACAGGTGGTGGTGTTGTTGGTACACCACCCGAAGGTGAAAACTTAGAAAGAGGGCCATGTACTTGAGTCTCATCGCTTGGTGGTCCATCATCGAGTACTCTCTTATAACTCCAACTTACTGTCTACGTGGAGACATCATGAAAAGATGTGAGATAGTCAAATGATTAAAACATGGTGAGATGACCTGGTTGAGCTGACTTTAAGAAAAAATTGAAACCACACACAAAATCAGTGTTTTCGTGCACTGAGTCGGAAATCAGAAGTCAGGGACCTGATGTATGGATACGTCGGCTGCCGCACCAACATTGGACTCACTGAACTGAAAACCTCACTTGGTACCCTTAACACTATTTCTTCACCGAAAATTAATATAAGAGATATAAGTTCTGCGGTAGAATAGACTCTTCTAATACCAATTTGTCACGACCCATCCTCGGGACCCGTGCCATGACTACCCCAAGCCAGCCTTCAATAGGTCAGGGGCTGGCGACTAGCACCAAAGGCATAAATCCTGATAACTTGGAAGGCATTGAATTTATAAAACATAAACACATCCAACCAGAGTAAAAGAGGAAGTAATACACTATGTACAAAACAAAGTGCTGAAAAGTAGATGGGCCAGAATAAAAACCCAACTAAAAAGTACTACTACAACTGAATGAAAGTACAACATAAATGACAAACAGCTGGAAGATAGAACCATCTCCTAGGTCGTCCACCTCGGATCCTACCTGAAGGGTAGGTACAAATAGCCTCCTCAACGCTCTCGCCTGCCAACCTCCTCTGAGTACCGTCTCCTCTTGAAGTCCACCTCTGGGTACTGACTCTTTGTGAGGTCCACATCCGGGTACTGACTTGTCGTGACGTCCACCTCTAGGTATAGTCAGGTCCTCATACATGAGGTCTCTGTCATCATTGTCCGTCGTTTTCACCTAACACAATGATGTGTGGGAATAGCCCATGAAGGTGTGAGTATAATGATACTCAGTAAGGACCCTGAGACCCTCAAGGTCTCACAAAATCCAACAAGGATAACCACAAAGAAGGATCGCAACAGATAACCCTTACATAGGTATAATCCCATACATATACCCGAGTTATCAAGTAAACCATCTCAATCATGGGGAAACACAAAGGTTATGAAATCAACGGATAACCACTACTTAGGTATATGCCCATACATACACCTAAGTTATCAAATTACCCTTCTCAATCATGTGGAAAACACAAAGGTCGTTGACTCAGCTCAAACCAGGATTTTTATTCACGATAATTAAAACACAGCTACTGGAGAACTCCTCCTCTGTCGAGCGCAGTAGTCCTTCCACGACTCTGAGGTGCCACTCACTATCCTTAGACTACTGAGGTACTCCTCCTGCCGAGTACCACGGGTCTGCCACCTCAGAAAGTAGTGCTCCCCGCCATGGGTCTGCCACCTCACACAGTAGTGCTCCCCCTCATAGCCTACAGAGGTACTCCTCCTCTTGAGTACCGCAGGTCTGCCACCTCACAAAGTAGTGCTACTCTGCCATGGGTTTTCCACCTCACAAAGTAGTGCTCCCCACTGGGCTATACAAGTCACTCCGAATCGAATCAGACAAGTAGTCATCAGGTCTCAGCCAGCTACAAGGTCATCGTACTCCATATGCTCGTCTCTGAGAGGATCCACTCCACTTGTCGACATTCCAAGTGTCTCGAATCTCCACGTAGAAGTATCTCAAAGGACCGCCTTGTCATAGGGGTCCCAACGCAACAGACGGCGCGTCAATCGGACGCCCGACCTGTGAGTTATTAGCATTTTTTTTCCAGGGGCCCGATTAAATTTCGGGTAAAATCCAACCCAGGAATACTCCAAATACGTCCAAACCTCAAGTGAATTATTCCAAAAGAACCGTCTCATAAATAGGAATCAAAAAAAGTCGACGGAACATCAATCGGATGTCCGGAGCTCATGTTATAAGCGTTTCTGCTCCAAGGGCCCAGTTGGTTTCTGGTTCGAACAAACCCCGCCATGCTCAAACATTACCGAAACCTTCAGTGTTATATACCGAAATGACTATCTCAATCCAAGGAATCCTATGCAAATTATTGTGCGTCGATCGGAGGTATTAAGTTAAAGATATGTTCGTTTAACCGAAAACGGTCCGAAAATAGGGGTCTGGGCCCGGTCTGACCCGGCCCAACACCCCCTGGGTCAGCCCAAACCGGGTCGACCCGACCCGGGTCCGGGTCCAGCCAAGTTGGGTGCGGCCCGGCCCAGCTGGCACGGCCTAGCCCCGCCGGCGCGGCCTGGCACGATGCGGGCGGCCCGGCTCAGCGTTGGTGGCATGTCCCGGCACTGGCGGCCCGGCCCGGCGCTGGTGACCCGGCCAAGAGCAGGCAGCCCGGCCCAGCGCTGGTTGCCCAGCCCGGCGCTGGCGGTCCGGTCCGCGTGGCCCGCCCCGGCCCGGCCGGGGCGGGGGGTTGGCTGCTAGCTGGCGCAGCATTAAGCCGCACCTCTCCCTTTTCGGAACGGTCAGGTTGTTCCGGTTTTCCCCCACTACCGCGGCTCAGCCGCAGCGGATTCGTTCTGGCGGCGCGCCGGAAGTGCTTTCCATGGGCCACCGAACGCGCTCCAGTGGTCCGATTCGCCCATTGTATGTTCCCGCATCTCTCCCGGGTCATGCTCTTCACTACGACGGCTTCAAATCGCCATTGTAGCCCATTTTATCGTCTCCCATCAATCCACGCACAAAAGAACAACCAGCGGAGGGTCGTCGGGCCATGTTTTGTCGGCTCGCGCCCTCCGCGTTAGGAGTTATCAATTGACAATAATAAAACGCATGCTTTCAACATTGACAAGGGTATAATTTATTCAAGAATAAATTATACTAACATTATATAAATAAACACTCATGCTCGTGAGATAAAACCGCTGAAATGAGAAATAAACAAAATTCCCCTACCTCATCAATTGATGTCGAACATCGGGCGTTGTGGTAGATGGCATTGGAGAATGGTGTCGCGGATATCGGTCGATGATTCTGTTGACGTCGGGGTGTGTCCGAGGAGGAAATAGCGTTCGCGACAACACATTCTTCAAATCATAAAGCGTTCCTCATCGAGGGATAAAGTCCTTCGTCGGAGGCGTTCTGTGTCGAAGAGGGTGGTGTTCTTTCGTTGAGAGAAGAACACCCTTCTCTATTCCTCTAGAGCTCTCACCAAAAATTCAACCCAACAAATGCCCAAAATAAAATAATAGCTAAGATGTTATTTTATTCTCACAAGTATTCCAAAATTCAAACAACTTAATTTAATTAAGTGAAGAGTTATAAATCATTTATTAACTTGTGTTGGAAACCATTTAATATAGGGGGAGGAAGAGGAAGAGTCATCATTAAAAGAGGAGTTGAGGAGTTAACAAGTTAATTAGAAAGTGGTTTAAGGAAGATATTTGGGGAGTTTAAAGTTGGGGTTTAAAAGGAGTTTAGGGAATGTGAAATTTTGGGGCTCGTGTGTTCCGCACCTCACATATATCCTCACATGGGTAGTTAGGTGCTTGTGGGTCCCACCCAAACTCCCCCATGTTGGATATAACCACCTTAGATATTAAATAAAATTGTTCCACAGTTTTATTCACTTCTAATGTAATCCAAAAATTTTAACTTCTCCTCCCGCACAAACGTAACTGCGGTAACAGTCCCCTTAATCAATTATCGGCATTGCGAGTTCATCAATGCCCTCAGATTTCAATTATGAGCACCGTTTCAAAAGATAGAAAATCCCTCTCATTCGTTCACTGAACTTACCCGAGCTAAACTTCGGAAATTCATTCCGGAAACACCGGGCCTCAGAATCAGGTGTCTTCAGAAACCACAGACTAATAAAATTCAAAAGAAATTTAGGAAAAAAAATTCCTTGAAATTTCTAGGTCTTTACATTTCATACTATAAAATTTTTAGGTGCCACATAAAATATTTCACCATTAATAGGTTTTCAAAATTTCTATATAAAAAACACTATTTTGGATTTATCTGGTATCTAAATCATCTAATGATAAAAGATGATTCGTTATTGAGTATCGATATTAAAAGTGTTTTTTATATGACTCTTAGAGAGGATCCAATGTTGAAAATTATTCTGTGTTATATTGAAAATATAAAACTACCACTAATCTAGATTTATATTACACAATATCGAAATATAAATTGAAAAAATATCATATGTACATTATGAAAATATTTACCATCGTGTTTTAAAAAATATATTCATCTAGGGGTGTAGTAAATATATCATCATTTTGATCCTCGGTTAAACCATATTTTTACATAATATAAGAATTGTTGACATGATTATTACTGAATTGAAAATACAGATGATTTTATTTGTGTTAAATTTATGATGTTGGTTATTATAAATTTATATAGAAGAATAAAAATATTTTTTTTTGTATTTCATAATATTGAATGCCATAATAAGATATAGTAAGGACCCAACCTTAAAAATAAAAAATTCAATTAATTAAAACAATAAATAACTTTTAATTACTAAATATATTTTAGGTTTATAGTTTTACATATATATGAGAAAAAATTAAAAAATTATCCCATATAATATAGGTGGACACATATACATAGTAACCATTTTTTACACCAAGGGAAACCCTTTTAAATTAATAACCTGTTTTGTCTTTATGAAAAATCTTCACTAACATCCCCTTGATATCATCCATGTATCTATTCCCTATTAAATAATGTGAAAAATATTTTCAAGGATATTTCAAGAAATAAAGCTTTGTAACCGTAATAAAGTATTGCAATACATTAGTTCAGTGAAAACCAATGATACCTTTTTTAAACACAAACCTTTTACCCTAAAAAATAATACAAATTTAAAAAATATTATTATCTTAATTTTTAAAAAATAATAATTTTTTTCTTGAAAAATCATTATCATGAATAAAAAATTTGAATTTTTAACATGTTAAATAATTTTCTGTATAAACTTAACAAACATTGTTTCTCCCTTGGTTGTATAGGGAGTAACCATCAAAGTTACGTTTGAAATAATCACTACTGCACTATTCTTATAATCTCTTAGAAGAAACCAAACCAGTCAAATTCATCCCATTACCCACTATATTGATGATGTATAATGGGATCATGTACCCTAGGATTATCACATAAACACAAGTCCTTACAAAAAATGTCATAAGAACCATCACATAAGAGTAAAAAATTATTGTGGCATAAAAGAAACATTCTTGGGGAAGGTTACTTCTCTATTTTTAATTGAAATTTTACTTCTACAATTTTGTGAAATAATAAATGTAAAAACATTATTTTAAAAATATTAAATAAATAATTTAATATTTAATAAAAATAAGTCACATGAATTTGGGATATTATGTTAATTCTGTATATGCTAAATAACTTTCATTCCGTTTTTTTTTGGAAAGACCCAAGGAAAAACATTTATAAAATGGAAAAGTCAATACATAAAAAACATTTTTGAAAAATACCGAATTTATTATAAATGAATTTATTCCATCATTAGAGAATTTTAATAATTTTTTTAGATGTAATTTTAGAGAACATGGACATTGAAAAAAAAAGATTTTTTAAAAAATAACATTTAATTTTTATTTTTTAAAATAAATTTCCTTATAAATATCATAATGTTGAAGGGGGAATTAATAAAATGAATACAATATGTTTATAAAAGATAAATCCCAAAAAATGTGGAAATACATCATAATATATTAAAAACTTTTGTCACACAAAATCTTAACATGACATAAACAAAAAGATTATGTTTAACAACATATATGAGAATTGGTTGATGAAATACCTTACAAATATTATATATTTGAATTGATCATAAACAAAATAGATTATTTATATTCATTATGAAGACACATTATCAAATTTTGAAAAAAAACACAAGAAAATAAAAATTCAATTCACACATAATCATAGAAATATATTATCAAAGTATATGAATTTTAACGCGATTAATGGAAATTGTGTTTTGAATTCCCTTACAAATATTGAATCTATAAAGCTAGCATAGAAAAATAGATTATGCATATTTTCTATAAATGAATATAAAAAATTTAAAATAAAATATATGAAAAAAATAATTATACACATAATATTAGAAATACATTATCGAAGAAGTTGACATTTAACCCAATAAATGGAAATTGGGGTTATAATTTCCTTAAATATAGTTTAACTTACTTTAAATATGGTAAAACATCATGTGTAATGGTTTCAAGAATGTTATTAACTCATTAAGGATATATAATCATATTTATAATACCTATAGTGATGATTTTATAACAACATATGACCAATTCATTAATAATTTTTCATTACATTCATAGTATCTGTTGTTTTAATTTCTAGTATCATGGTCGATTTTACATTATTAAAATTATGGATGTACATTTTAAATTTAATTCAAAATTATTAAATTATATTAAGTCGTATTAATGATCTTACAAAAGTATTAAGGGTCCCATATAACATTTTTATCTTACGTAAGGATGATTTGTTAGATTAAATGATATTGACAGATGTTTAGTTTATTTTACTGGTTTTTTATAACAACATGGGATATTATCATTTTATTTAGTATTATGTGTGCATATTAGTTCCATAAAATTAAATGGGTTATAATATCTCCATTTCAATACAGTATAACCATAAATAATCTTTTAGGACCATGTATGAAGGTAGTAATGGAAAATAAAAATCCATTATTCACTGAGTTAGTAAACCGACATATTTTGAGCAATAGATTAATTCTTATAAATAAGATCTGATTAGAAATGAAATGGATAAAAGGAATTATATAATAATCATAAAACTACATTGTTAAAATGATTATTTAGTTATCATTACTTTAGGAATGAAGGATATCCAAAGAATGTTGAAGAAGAAAAAAAAATCAGAGTGGTGTTTTGAGAACATTTCCTCTTGAATATCAAATCATTTAGAGACAATTGAGGTCCTTTAATTTGAAATTATGGTGATTCAATCATAAATATAAATTTGGGATAGTGGGGAAGAGATGTGTTTTTAGATATTGGTGGTGTTTTGAGGCTTTATAGTTAAAATGTTGAGTTGAGGATTGATATTTATACTTGAGGTGGGTTGGGTTTATATGATTAAAATAATGAATATTGTATATTTAAGTACATCCAAACTGAGTTGGAATTAATTTCAATGAATTTGGATTGAAATTAATATTTTATAGGGTATTTTATGTCTATAAATTTTTCACCCAATAAATAAATTTTTTAGTTTTTTAGGTACATTAATTTATTACCATTTTAACTTTTACATTCTTCATTTTCAACCTATACACGGTAACTAATTTTGTTACCAATGTATATTTTATGCCTAAAAATAAAATTTATCTTAAAAAATAATGTTTCACTTATTTTTGAAAGTATTTAATTCATTTTACTTAGTTCAATACACAAAACTGAAAAAAATTATTTAAATTTTATATTTCAAAATTTATATTTCAAACATGTGCGTCATTAAATGGTTGCAAATATTTATTTAAATAAATATATCTTTTATGAATAAAAATGGATTTATTTCATATCATGACTCTATAATCTTATTGGATGAATTAAAAAACATAATATTGGATATAATAAATATATATTTCATAATTATATTTCAGTAATAGTGATTAATTAAATTTATTAAGATAAAATTACATTGCAATCATAGAGAATGTTTTTTAAATAATGTCACTCCCATTGTATTCAATTGGATTTAATTCTCATTTATAATTCATTTTTAACAACTTAATACGTATTATAATTATTTTAAATCTATATAATTTATGTACACTCATTCATTTGAACAAATATAATGGCTATGTGATAACTATTACATTTCAATAATAATATCCAATCATTTGTTTATACTCGATGTTCCATATCTTCTATGTTATTGAAAATAGTGTATCCTTATTAAAATCATTTTATTTTATTACCCCCTTTAATAAATTACTTCCTAGAAATTTTATATCAAGATAAATATACTAGGGGTTTGAAAAATTAAAATACATTTGTTGAAATCTAACATTAGGACAAGGTTAGAGAAAACTTCAATTTTAAAAGGGAGAAAATAAAGTATGAATGTCACCAGAGAAAAAAAAAATAAAAGGGTTCCTTGTAAGAAAACATGCACATGGAAGATAATACTAAATATAATGCTCTGATGGATAGTGAGACATAACATTCTCGTGATAAATTTAACCCCCACAAGCCAATAAAGTAATGAGGGATTGAAAGGACACTAATTTCTTGTTAAGAAACATTAATAAATTATGTTTTTGTTTTAAAATAATTTTCCTAAAATTGAGGAACTATTTTAATACCTAGAAAAAGAAAAAAATGATAAATACAGACATGAAAATTTTTATTTCATCATTTAATCAGATTTCACAATAATCTCATTATCTCTCCAAATGATTAGTATTCAAGATGATTTTTTCATACATGAAACGTTAGAATTAACATCTACAAAATCATGAAAATTATACCAATATATCCATCCTTCCATCAGAAATTAACCGAAAGAAAAATGGTTAGTATAATATAGTGTAATTATTAAAAAATAATAAACGTTTTTATGATAAAAAACTACATTAATCGATACAATTTAATAGTAGACCACAATGATCAATAATGATTATTCAAACAATTACAATATTTAAAATCCATAAAAATATTCATTACTAAAATTAAATCCCACAAAATGAAAGTATTTTATCATATAGTATTACAAGATAAAATTAATATTTATATTTATAAAATATAAATCACTCTTAATATCTCATATTTTTTTTCCTAATCATATAATCATTGAGATAAAACAGTAATTTCCATTAATAACCTGAATCACAATAAAACATATAGATTTCTAGAAGTTAACTGATCCATTATTTCTAAAATAAAACCCCATATTATATTTTTTACCTTAATCACATAATTTCCCCAAAAAAGAGAAAATAATAAAGAATAACATTATTCATATAATCACCATATAGTTTTATAATCTCATGTTTATAAATTTGATAAAACATTTATTCTCAAAATGATCACAGTATATTTCTATAATATAGTTTCAATAATAAAATAAATTTCTTTCTTACCTACACATCACATAGTCTAGTGGTATGTGATTCACACTTGTCTCCCTTCAGTTATGCCATTGATACCCAAGGCCTTTCTGGACGTAACATGTTTACACCCATCCTACATCTTGTAATTTTTCTAAATCTATATCAATATAATCCTTATAAAGTTTTATAAATTTCAAAGCA
Source organism: Viscum album (assembly GCA_963277665.1). Lineage (NCBI taxonomy): Eukaryota > Viridiplantae > Streptophyta > Magnoliopsida > Santalales > Viscaceae > Viscum > Viscum album. The sequence goes on along the minus strand of OY728134.1, from coordinate 1,180,283,750 downwards.
TCCTAAATATAGATGTAAAATATCGTAACCTCTATGTTTATCTCGTACCTTTAATTTTTATCCCAAAGAGATTTATCACACAATTAACTCTAATTCTGAGACCATAGAATTCAAAAATACTACCAATGACATTAAACTAACTTCCACCAAAATTAGAGGAATAATATTTCAAATATTATTTTTCATATCATAAAATTATGGGTTATATATACCACAAAAATTGTCACCTTTTTTGAACATTTCAAACATATAGATTCTATCTAACATATGATTCTAAATTTCTGAAAACAAAACCTATAGAGGAGAAATACATTGTTGTTCTATGATTTCTATAATATTTTCAAAATATCACTTTATCATAAATTTGAAAAATAAATAAATATATCCTTCCTTCAAGACCCTTCTTAAACCATTGACCATGATTCACCATCTTATTATTAAGTACATCATTACTATGATAATAGATATGAATTATGTCTGTGTGACTCATAAATATCATTCCAATCATGTTTCATACATTATGGATAAGAAAATGAATCATTCCTGAAATCAATATTTATTGGATTTATTGATATTACCTTTATCTTTTGACATGTTGTCCTACCTTCAAATAGTAAACATTCATGCCACTTACGGAAATTCACTTTCTGGGAAAGTTGTAAGAGTTGAGATCTTAAAATAATATAAATAAAATACAATGACCCATATTAATTTTCTAGAAATGAACAGGTGTTAGATAATAAAAATTTATTAATTGTGAATTTAATACTCAAGAAGTATCCAAAATCTTTTGAATCTGAGTTTAAAATAATAGTTATGATGAAATGATCAGTGAGGGATTATAGGGGTTTGAATGACCACTTTCCTTCAATCTTGATAAACGAATAGTAATTTATTGAAAATATCAACATTAAAAAAAATAAAAATGAAACTGTTTCTTTTAAATATAATACCCTTATAAAATATGCATTACTTAAACTTTCATATCCATTATACCTAAATTGATTACATTCTAATGTCAAATCAACGAAAATATCATTATTCTCCTATAAAACAATTACCATAAACCACTAAACGGGTGTATAATAAAATGAATATATAACAATTCTTTAACTTTTAAAACCTATGATGATATATATATATATATATCACATAACATGAAATAATAATCTCTAATGTTATACAAACCCTACTCTAATGGAAACTACAATGACATGACCATAAAAGGTATATCTTAGAGTTATCTTAAAACTGAAAATCACATTCAATTCCCAAATATATAATAGGTTTATTGTATTATAGATTTAGAAAAAACTGCTAAAAGGTAAACCCATACAACACATGGGGAAACATATACACAATATCCATTTTTTCACCAAATGAAACACTTTTAAAAAAACATGTTTTCTCTTCATGGAAAATCATCACTATTACCCCCATGATCTCATACATGTATTTATTACTTCTTAAATCAAATGAATAATATTTTAAAAACATTCATGTGCATAAAATATTAGTAAGTAACATAATATAATGATAATATTTAGTCCAGTGAAAACCTATAAATCATTTTCTTAAAACATACCTTTTACACTGAAAACAATCATTATTTCAAAAAGATTGATATTTTTCCTTCTAAAAATAAATGATTTTATGGGAAAAAATTATGATGAATCTATATTATAATTATGTAACATGGGACATCATTTTACATATCACTCTTATAATTATTACATATCACTTTCCTATATAGTCATTAACCATCACAATTACATTTTGAATAATCACTACACAACTATTAATATAATATCTTAGGAGAAACCTAATAGGTTAGATATGTCTCATTAAACAATGAATTATAGTTATTAAATGGGATCACATTCCCCCAATTTATCATAAAACAACAAGCCCTTGTATACAATTCCCATAAACAATAACCTAATAATAACATGAAAATCTATCAAAAAGGAAACATTTTAGAGGAAAATGACATTTTTATTTTGGATTCACTATTAATTTTTACTAATACATGCATATTTAACTATAAACACATTATTTGAGAATAAAATTTTAAACATTTAATGGAGGCTTCAACAAATTTAATTGGCATTAATTTAGGAAATTTAGTTCATGTCGCATAAGTTAAAAATAATTTCTTTTATAGTGTTTATTGAAAAGTCACAAACAAAAACAATTAAAAATTTACATAAATAATACTTCCAAAAAATTTTTTTATAAGAATTCATGATTAAATATAAATATAAAAATCATAGTAGAATAGAAAAAAATGGAAATAATTTTATAAAATATGGAAATGGAAGTAAAAAAGAGTTTTAAGGGTAACATTTTAAATATAATATTTCATACAATGTCCATTATAAATATCATATCATTGAATTCAGAATTAATAAAATGAATCAAAATTGTGTGTCAACTATAAATAAACATAAAAAAATAGTAATAAATCATAATATATTAAAATTTTATTCCACAAAAAACGTAATCATGACATAATCATGAAGTATATGTTTAACACAATGAATAGACATTGGGTTAAGAAATCCCAGCAAATATTGTATCATTGAAGTGAGAATAAATCAAAAGAATAGATTATGTATGTTCTATGTAAATACAAATAAGACATGAGAAATTATAGCATAGGAATATAAAAATTCATTACATACATAATAATATAATGATCTTATCATATAAGTAGAGTTTTCAACCAATGAATGGAAATTGGGTTTAGAATTACCTTACAAATATCGTATGTTTGAAGTGAGAATAAACTAAAAGTATAGATTCTATATATTTTCTATAAAGAAAATAAAAAATAATAAATTGAAAATCATAAAATAAAAAAAATTCACACATAATGATATAAGGAAAATTTCAATAAAGTTGATGTTTAACCAATTGAATGGAAATTGGGTTTTGAATTCCCTATCATCAAGATACAATTCCGTCAAAAATGATACAAACTCATATATAATGGTTTAAATAATTTTATTAATAGTTTCCAAAACAATATTACTATTTTTTATACCTTATATGATGATTTTATAAAATCATATGGCCCATTCATAAACGATATTTTATTATTATTGTGGTTTTAAGAGTTTTTAATTCATTGTTTCATGGTCGGTTTTACTTGTTTAAAATTATGGATGTTTTTATAATATGTAATTATCACACAAGAAGTAAAATGAGATAGTATTAATGAACATAAAAAATAAGTAATAGTCCGATATATCATTTTTATTTCTTATATGAGTAGGATTCATTAGACTAAATATTAATGATAAATGTATGGTTTATTTTAGCAGTTTTTGAAACATCCTGAACTAGGTTCATATTATATATGATATGCATTTATATATGTTCATGAACATAATATCAGTTGAAATATTCCTATTTTAATCTTTTTAACCTAGTTTATTCTTTTATTACCACAAAGAATGCAGTAATGGAAAATGAATAATCAATATTCACAAAGAGGATAAACCAAGATACTTTGGACAATAGTTCTATTTCGTTGAATAAGAGGAGATGAAAAATGAATTGCATATGAGATATCTCATTATAAATAAAAAAATCAATATATATATATATGATTATTGAGTTATCATGACTTTACGGATTATGATGGTGATAATCTTGTTGAAGAAGAATAGAAAACAAGATAGGTGTTTTGATAAAATTATATCTTCAATATATCCTACTTGATAGAGCCTTGAGGACATGAGATTTTTTATTATAGTGCTACCAAATTAATAAGGAATTTGGTAGAGTTGGGAGGATAGTTTTTGAAATATATTTTATAAGCAAAAAGTCTTTTGAGTTGAAAAGGGATGGTGAGTATTTTATTTATACTTGAGGATGGGGGATTTAACTGATTAAAATAATTATTATTCTATAGTTACACCAACTACATTGAGGTGTATTAATTTCATTGAATTTTTATGATAGTTAATATTTTATTTGATTTTAGGGTGAATTCATTAAAAACATTTAATATTGTCGATTTTATGTATATTCAAACATTTTCCATTTAATATAAACCATTTTTACCTATAATACATTAAATAATTATTTTACCAAGGTCATATGTTTATTACTAATAATGAAATTGAATATAAAAAATAATTTATAACATATGATTCCAAATATGTAATACTTTTTTAATGATTAAATTTATATAATTTAAAAAATTAGATTTATTATTAATCTCATAGACACAATGAAAAAGCATGTTTTTAATGTGAAATATTCAAACTTTTTTAATGTTTTAAACCAAATTTCAAATTTAAATTGATTAAAATTTCCAGAAATGGTCATATTGTCTTAAATTTTAACAAATTAAAAATTAAAACCAATTTAAAATATAATTTATCTGTTTAAATTATTTATATGAAAATACATTTTTCAATTAAAATCTTATATTTTTTATTATTCTTCCCAGGATGAAACTTTTTTGAAAAATAAAAAAATCCTTTGATATTTTTGGTATTAATATTTAAAAAATAAAGATTCATTTATGAAATAATATTTATATGAGTGAAAATTTTCTTAATTAAATTATATACACCATTAAAATGTGTAAAATACTCCTTGGAAAAATAGATTTTGTTCTTAAAATTTGACTTATTTTTTATCGTAATCCTATTAAACATATTGGATGAATTAAAAATAATTTTAATTGATATATAGAAAATAAATTTTATTAATACTTTTCATTAATAGTTATAAATTAAATTTATTTGGATAAAATTCCATTAAAGGAATATAAGTTGTTTTTTAATAGAAACACATTTTTATATTTAATTAGTTTTTACTATCAATTTATTTTCATTAGTAACCAATTTATTAATCTTATAAACATGTGATAAATATTTATTTTAGTTAATCTCATTAATTTCCACCATTCTAATGACTAGGTCATAACTATAACATGTAATTAATTATATTTAATAATTTTTTTATGTTTGATGTAGAATATCATATATGATATTCAATATAGTTTTTTCCTCTTAAGATCATTGGATGTTATAGATATGGGTTGACTAATCAATAAGTTTTTTCAAAACAATTAAAATCAATCACACACTCTTATTTTGATGTAAATAATTTTATTTATTAATCCATATTTTAATTCCATGAAATGTGTCTGATTCAATGAAAATGACATATAACAATAATAATTATTTTTGACTATATTTAATAAAAAAATAAATCCAAATAACTCTCAACTCAAATGAATTTTTATTAGATTATAATATCATGAGATAAATTATGTTATTCATATACATAATAATAATTTAAATATATACAACAAGAATTAATTAAGACCTATCTTAAAATATATCACACATGAAATCATTTTACAAAAAAATATTATTTAATATTATAGTTGTTTTATCGATAATTTCATATGTATTTTTCTTAATAAATATGGATTTTTAAGAGTTTTTCTAGGAGAATTCAATCGGATATTTTATATTGGTTTAATTGAAAATATCATGTACCTCTAAAAATAAAAGAATCTCCATATTTAAAATATCTTAAAAAATATAAATGTATCAGGGTAAATTAAATTGAATTAAATGGAATAAATAATAGTGTATTATGGTTTTTTAAAATTAAATGAATCGTATTTTTTGTACTCTTATGAGAATGGTCGAATAATAAAAAATTTAAAAAATTATGAGTAATAAGAAGATGACCTATATCAAATAATATCATGTTAGGGATCATCACCTATAATGTGGTCGTTAATTTTACCTAGTAAAAATCAATTTATAAAAAATATATTTGGTGCCTCTAATAATGCTATATTGTAGTGCACCCTAATGAAATAAATACTTTATACAATTTTTTCCTATATTTCGATGCATCCTACAAACAAAAAAATCAATAAAATAAATAGGAATTAAATTTTTTATTACAACTTATTAACGATTATGTGTACCATATAATCCTAACACATCCAATATATAATAATTTAATTGAACAGTGTTCTTGGAATGTAACAGGATACTGGTAAAACCTTAATCTCATATCAGAATCTACTCTTCTAACCAACATATAATTCATTCTTATATGACCTCAAGAACTCTTCATGTTCCATCCACCATGTGTCCATAATAGCCTAACCATTGACAAAGATAAATTAACAATTCAATGTACATTTTCATTTATATAAATAGAAAAATAATCTATTATGATAGAGAATAAAAATATACACAAGAGGGGGGTGAATTGTGTCTTTTCAAAATATTTCATAATTCTGCCTTTGCATGTCAACAGTAGATTATGCGGACCAGTATTGTTTATCATCTGTATGAATGTCTTAGTAGTGGATAAAATATAAATACAAAAACATGATATTTATTATGGCTTGGGGGATAATGATCCCCTAGTCCACTCCACCAATTACTCTCTATGTGAGTTTGGTGAATTGGAATAGTCAAGTCCTCATATCATAGACCAATCCACAATTATGTGCTGGCAGCTGACACCTTTACAAATAATTCTAAAAACAAATCCTTATGGTCATTTCAAAGAGAAACAAATAACCACATATTTGATCAAGAAGTTGATACTCCACCACAACTGATAATGTTCAGTTGATACTCTTCAATAAAATGATATTCATTAAAATGTTTCCGGTTTAACTTCATAGTTGTAATAGCCACTGACAATAGATAGATATTTTTCCTCAGTAAAAAGATTATTAATGAAAGCATAGTTCCAAAGTGATCGAGTTTCAATGAATCCTTAAATAAATGATGAAACAATTAGTAGCAGTAGATTAATAAAAAACACAAGATTCAGAACCTATATATCTTTAAATTGTATACTCTTTTTTAGAAAACAGAATATGATAAATTATTGTAGTTGACTTGTAAAATATCTTCACAAGAATATAGTTTAAATCACAAATATAGTGTTTTAATTTGTAGATCAATATATTTTAGCTTTTTTTAATCATACACAAATCGTTATTCTTACAAATGTTTTGATAGAATAAATAAATAGATATCATACATTTCGGTTCCAGATCGAAGAAAATCTCTAGATAAATCATGAGATTTCAAATTCAAAAGACAAATCAGAGTAGTCCTATCTTCCCTTACGAAAATGAGAAAATTTCCCTATATAATATGATTCATTGAATCAATCATAACAATATTTTAATCAGTTGAGAAATGGCATCAAATAGGTCTGATAGTCCATAATTATTGTTGCACGAAACATGGATAAAATCATAAATTCCAATCCCCAGTGTTGAAAATTCAAATGAAAAGTTCCTTCAAAAAAAGAAAATATTAAAAATATAGGGTAAAAATATGTACGGTTCATTCTTCAAGAATAGGGTTTGTAATGTACAGTTGATCACAAAATTAAGGTTGCTGATCCATACGTGTTCTACTCAAATGTAGGGTTCCATACTTATTTAGGGTTATTTAACCATAAGTTTAGCTTTGTTAAACATAAGGTTCTATACAAAAGTAACATTCTTTATACATACGTTTTGGTCAACATAGTTTTGATTTACCGAACACACTAACATTTCAACATAATGTTTAACACAAATGTTTGGTTTTTTCATTATATTGCATTCTTCAACATAGGTTATGAATAGTGTTTCCAGAATACTGTAAAGAGAATTCCGAACAATTTGAGGAATATTCCACAAGATGAATAGGCTTTAATATAATTCCAAAATAAGGACTATAAAGAATACTAATTTTATGAAATATACATAAAATTATAAAATTATTAAATCAACAAGGGTATTTGTGAGCATCAAAATCAATATGATTTATTAAGTATTTTTAATAAAATTACATGACCAATAATCTCCCCCATTTTAATGATCCCAAAACCCATAAAATTAATAACATAATTTCGGATTTGGAAAAAAATTAAAATAAAATAATTCTAAATTATATTTGACATAATTATTTTGATAAAAAGAAAATATTGTGTTTATCCAAATTTATCCCCCTTTTTGAGATCAAGAATAAAGATTAAAAAATGAATAAAACATGTTAAATTTTTCACTTATCACTAAGATAATGATATAATAATTGGTATAAATTAATAAAACTAGATATTTGGAAGGAGACATAAACAAAACGAATGTGAAATAAAGCACCCAAAAATAAAAATAATAAAATTTTATTGATCAAAAAATGTATAAATACAATAGTCAGTGTGACTTAGAAAATTTATAGTCAACTAGAATTTTAGGGTATAAAAGATTGGGCAGGATTTGGCTCGATTATCATTCTGTAGGATTCTGTGGGGATTCTAACTTGACTTCCTGCTTTTCCAGATATAACCACAACATCCTCATAAGACTATCACACAACTACATAATCAAAACTCTGCAATCATGATTTATATGTAAATTCTTAAAAATATTTACTTTTAAAAAGTTATTAAAACTCTATTATTTCTGTATAAATAGGTCCAATTTTTTTTGGGAATTTGTTATGTAAAAATATGATACTTCGTTTATTCTGAGTCGGTTGGTTATCATGAAATTTCTAAGTGTCTATCCAAACTGACAGAGGAGCACTATTTCTATAAAGACTTTGAATGAAATCATTTATGTCATCCATAATAGTGCTTATTTCCTAACATCTATGAATAAAAAATAAATAGTTAGTAGGAGAAGAGGTAGATGTATTGGTTTCACTGAAACTCCTCTTGATTGACGAAAACTAACTACCAAAATACCAAATGATTTTAGAAATGTGTGACTTAGAAACAACTTCAGACTTAATCATTCCAAATTAATTCAATATCTCTCTCTTGAAACATTCGAATTCATTTTTTGAAATGAAATTTTCTTTAACATCATGTATCTATTTTCTTTCAATTTTGAACTCCTACCAATGATTTATATTTTCATCTTGGGATTTATTGAATTTTATCACATGCACATCACCCGGATTAGTGATGGAATTAGATGTCCCTTCATCTGGATGTTGTGAATGACCACCTGCCACAATTGATATGGATCTTGAAAGAGATGTTTCCCTAGACTTCTCCACTAGTTTTTCAATTGATTTTTTATTTGAATTATAGATATTTTGTTATGAAAAAACTATTCTTTTTCAAAAATTGATTGATTTATTTAATCAAAATGACAAAAATAGGGTAAACAAGACTCTCAAAAAATTTAGTAGAAACATTTTCTGATCTGTGCATTTATTTTTCTTCATGAATAACTAGATCTTCTTCATATTTAACTGGTAAATAAATATTCTACAGATCTTGAATCTGGAATTAAACCAAATGATCTTCCTAAAGAAAAGGTTCTTTTAACAGAACTAACCTATTATCCTCACTAGAAACAAACACTTGTTCTTAAGTAGGTGTATCTAATATTTTCCATGAATTTACAACCAATTATTTTCAACAAATTCTTCTTCCACTTATTTTTCAAAAAATACCAATTTTATTTGGGTTGTTTTTGAATGTCCTTCACATAAGAATTCACCAATTCCATAAATTCCAAAAACACTTTTCACCCCCTAAGTTATTAATCCTGGTCTTCTTTGTCATCTTCACAAACATGCATGAGTTTTCCATTTACTATACTCAAGTAGTAACCATACATCCTTAATGTTCCCACGTTGAGTACATTTTTATGATGAAATTTGACTTGATAATCAATAAATCGAATTATACTCTTCTTAAAAAAATCAAGAGATTAGAATTCTATAATGATAAAAGGTCATCTTTGCATCTGGATGACAACAATATTCAAGATATATGAACATATACTTTAAAATTATGATTTATTTCACTCAATAATTGAAACTTTATACACTTGTCTTGATATATACTTTTTTCCATTTCATATATTATTGGAGCAATTCTGGTTTGAATAAACATAACCCAGATTTTCTGATTGGCCTCAAGATATTTGAAAAACAATTTTTGAATGTTTTTTGAGAAAAAAAAAAGAAATGATATAATGTCTTAAGACTTATTATCCTCATCTCTGATAGACGATAGATCAAAATGAATTACTCCCTCATGTATATAGTAAATTTTTTGGAAGTTTTAGAGAAAGAAACAACAAATCCTTATCTTTTTAATCTTTTGAAAATAATATCTTCCAAATAACTTAAACTAAATTGTATGCTGTTATAGAAATATTTCTGTTATAACTCATAATTAATCTCTGAGTTCAATTCATTGAACATAGATTCCAAAATATGATAAGCTATCACATGTTTAGGAATCATATTCGTCTTGTAGAGCCACTCAAAATCTCTCAATTTTCTTTGAAGTATCTTTCTACTAGAAACACTATGTCGCTTTGGATCACTAGTTTCACAGTGTTCGGGTAACTTGATTTTCTTCATTTCTATGAAATGAAATCTATGAGTTTCTCATGTTCTAGGTTTTTGAAATAAAATAGAGGTAAAAAATGTATATGAAGGGTTCGTTATTTAAAAAGTCTTTGAGAAATGAAGAGGTTTTTTATTCCAAAGGTTTCTAATAGTATATTGTTTATCGTATCATTATGTTAGATAATTATTATTTTTTTTAAAATATATTTTCACAAATAAATTTAAGGTACAATTAACTAATAATATTATAGAAAAAAACTAAAACATATAATATTTAATGTAATATGAAAATAAATTTAACATAAATAAATTGGAATAAATAAATAAATAAATAGATTTAAAATAAACTAAAATATTAAAATATTAAAAATATTATTACTTATTTAAATATTAAAAGAACTAAACTCCCCTTTAATAAAATCAAAACATACAGTGGAAAGTGGTTTAGTTAAAATATCACCTTATTGATATTCAGTATTTTCAAATTCTAAACATATATCCTTTTAAAAACATGATCTCTTAGAAAATTGTGTCCTATATCCATATGATTAGTTCTACAATGAGTTATAGGATTTTTTGAAATATCTATAGAACATGTGTTATCACATAAAATAGGCGTACTATTAAAATTAAATCCAATGTCCATTAGTGTGTTTTTAATCCATAATACATGTGCAAAACAACAACCTACAAATACATATTTTGTCTTGACTTTTTATAGGGAAATTGAGTGTTGTTTCTTACTTAACCATGATACTAATTATTTTCCAAAAAAGTGAAAGATACCTAAAGTAATATTTCTATCTAATCTACAACCTCCAAAATTAGCATCTCAATATGATATTAAATTAAAATAATTAGTTTTTTTATAAATAAGAGATTGAAGCATAGTTCCCATTAAATATCTAAAAATATTTTTCTCAAAAATAAGATGTTATTCTTTAGCATTTTTTTGAAATCTAGCATATAAACATAGATATTACATTCTATCAGTTCTCCTAGAAGTAAGATATAATAATATTCCAATAATACATCTATATAACTTTTTCTCCACTAGTTTTCCATTATCATTCATATCATGTTTTTTATTAGTACACATGCGAGTTGTATATGTATGCTATTCTCGAGACCAATATATTTCAATAAATTAGTAATATATTTACATTGTTTTAAAATATTTCTATAATATATTTGAAATTTTTGAAGTCCTAAAAATGTTTAATTCTCCTATCATTCCCATTTCACATTCTATTCGTATAAGTTCTAAAAAATCCATACAATTTTTTCATTATTTCAACCAAAAAATGACGTCATCAACATTGATTTCATTTAATAATGTATTAGAAAAAATTTATTTCTTACAAATATTTCAATATTCCAATCCACCAGTAAATTCATTTTTCAAAAGAAAATAAAAAATCTTTCATACTGAGCTCTAAGTGATTGTTTAAGGAAATAAAGTGATTTTGTATGTTTAAAAATATAATATATTTTTTGAGAATATTCAAAACCAGGATGTTGTTCAATATAACATCCTATATTAAATAGCCATTTAAAATGAAAGATTTAACATCCATATGATATAATTTAATGTTTATATGAGATGCATATGCTAAAAGAATTCTAATTTCTTCTAATCTAGCTACAAGGTAAAAGGTTTCATCTTAATATATACCTTATTCTAGATTATATCCTTTATCTACTAATCTAGAATTGTTTCTAGTTATAATCCATTGATCATCTTATTTATTTATAAAGACCCACTTAGTAACAATAAATGGATAATTTTATAGACATTTAACCAATTCCCAATATTAATTCATTTTGAATTGGTTTGTATCTTATTGAATTTCTAACATAAAACTCTAATATCCTAAGGCTTATTCAAAAGATTTTGGTTCTACTTTAGATATAAAGACAAAGCATTCAACTAGGTTTCCTATATTTATTATGGTTTTTATTCCTATGTACATGTCTTTTATAGTAGTTTCAAAAGATAGATTATTTATAGTTCATGACTGTCTAGGTAAAATACTTTTATTATTAACAATATCATGTTCTTATAAATGAGGCTAAATTCTGTTTACATTATTTTCAAAATTAATTTTCAGGGTTTGAAGTCTCATTTTTGCAAAAGAGTCAATAATTTCATCAGTTTGAATTTTCACTTTAATAAAAGGGTGAGTTTTACCATACATCACATGAACTAATTCCTCATCAATCCTTTGCTTCTTAGTAAACACTTTATAGTTTTTATAGGTAAAAAAATATAAGAAAACTATTCTTTCATCAGCATTTGTATCAAACTTACCATGATTATCCTTTTGTTTAGGATATACACCATACATCCAAAAAAATTAAAGTACTATACTTTAGGTTTTATGTTATTACATTTAACATATGTTGTCTTTTTGAAAATAGGACGAATTAAAAGTCTATTCATGATATAGTAGGTTGTCCTTAACAATTTTCCCCATAAGTAGGTTGGTAGACTATATTTATTCAGTATTTTCATAGCCATTTCTTGAATTGTTCTATTTCTTCTTACAACCATTCAATTTTTGTGAGGTGTTCTTGGTGCATATAAGGTGTGTCTAATACCACTATTTGAAAAAACAGAAATGAATTCAGGATACTGAAATTCTCCCCCTTGATCACTTCTCAATAAAATTATTGAAAATCCTCTTTTATTTTGACCAATATTCTGAAAACATTAAAAAAAATAAAAGCTTCACTTCTGAGTTTTAGAAAATAAATCCAAGTAAATCTATAATAATCATCAACTAAAACAAATAAATATAGTTTTCTAGGAAATCATGCTACTCTTTATGGTCCAAACATATCCATGTCGGTATGTTCTATAGGATTTTAATGTAAATATTTTTTAATAGATTTGACGGAAGATTTTTATTGGTTTCCAATTAGGTTTGCATCAAAAAATCTATCACCATAATATTTATAAATAGGTAAATTAGAAACATACTATTTATTAGATAATTTATATAGAGCATATATATTACTATGTCCAATTCTCAAATTCCAGATGAAAGACTTATTTATCAAAGCTATTAAAAAGTTAACTTTCTCTTTACACAAGGAATTTAAATCGAAGGTATAAACATTATCAGTTCTAGGTTCACTAAACTTATGAAATTTATCATTAAACATAGAGTAAATTTTGTTATAAAAATCAACATAATATCAACCATCACAGAGTTAATAGAAACATACCAGGTTGGGAATGACCCCTAGTACATATAGAAAATTCTTGATTGAGGCAATTTTAAGATCTATAATAATTCCAAGTCTAATTATCTTTCCATTTGAATAATATCCAAAAGCGACTAGTCCTCCATATATTTGAGTTAGTGTGTTTAATTTTGAGGATTTTACACTCATATGCCCATAGAATCCACTATACATATACTATATATCTTTTCTTTTTCTATTAAATGTTTCCTACAAAGGAAATTTATAAAAAAGATTGTTTTGGTACCCATATCCTCTTGGGTATAATAGTGTTAGCTAGCTGAGATTTGGGAATACAGATCTGGTATGTTTTTCCCTAACTAATATCATCTGTTGTGGATAAACTTGTAGAAGTAAAATCTCTTTTAATTCCACTTGTTAGAGTATTTCTCAAATAAGGGTCTTTTATATGTCCTTATGTTCCACAAAAATGACAAATAATAGTTTTTAAGTTGGGGAAAAATAATTCATATATAGTATAGTTTTTTAACCCATACATCCTATAAAAAATTGTTCCTTTCTAATAAACATTTTACCATGAATTTAATTGAGAATAATTTATCCTTATATAAAGAATAAAGCATCACTTTTATATATTTTTACTTCATCTTGTAATTATTTAATATTATTTTTAGGATTAGTACACATTTTTGTAGATGATTTAATTTTTTCAATTAACTATTAATGTTGTTTATGTAAGTTATATCTTTCTCCAAATACAATATTGTGAATATTATATAATGATTTGTGCTTCTTTAATAATGAGTTATATTTTTTCTTATAGAATTTTTTAGTAGGCTTTCAATTTGTTATTTGAATTATTTGAATCAAAATCATAATTTGATATATATATATATATATATAATAGGTTTTTATCTTATATTATTCTTCTATGAAGAACATTTTCACTTTTAGATTTGATTCTGCCTTTTATTAATTGGATTTTTATGAGCTACTGGAGTCTTCAAAAAACACTCAAAGTATCCTTCATTTCTATTTTTGCTTTTTGTTTATAATATGCATTTTCCTCATATTTCATTTCTATATGTCGCTTTTCACCATTTAGATGAGGACACTCGGATATTATGTGACCTAATTCCTTCCATTCATATAATCTTACTTCCCTGGAGAAATTCTCATTACTTTTAAAGGTTTTTTTAATCATATTTTCTTCTTATAAAACATACTACACATTCTGGTGAATCGAGCTAGTTTCATTTCAGAATCAGATGTATTTGAATTGTTTTCTTCTATGACTTCTTTATTTATTATTTTTATTTTCTTCTGGGCTCTTACTTTTAGATAATAACTATCCTTTATCACAAATAATTTATGATTGTTAAATTCATCTATCATTTCAGATTCATTCATCATCAATGTCCCAATTAATTCTCTCATTATCATATTTTTTACTAGTGATTATTGTCGGATTATAGCTAATATACAATTCCATTAAGTGGGTAGTACTCTCAGTACATTCAAATCATGATATTCATATTTGATAGGATCACAAAAGGATGTAATGTAATATATATTATTTATAATCCTTCCGTTCATCTATATGATACTCTATCCATCAAAGATTATAAAGTACAAAATTTATGCTTTGTTGTTGCATACCTCATTTTTATTACATTATTTGTTACTTTATAGGAAAATAAAATGGTTTTCCACATTTAGTATGTAGTAGGAAATTGTGAGAGACGATTGAATTCTTCTGGTCTAAGACCAAAGATAATAGCATTCATATCTATAGAATTCATTTCGTACTCAGCCTCTATAGAAAAAATACAATTATGAGGCTTTTCAAGAATTATATAAGGAGTAATTATCTTTGGGTAGACATTAAATCCAAGATTCTTCAAATATATTATCATTCTCAATTTCTAGCATCCATAATTTTCTCCATTGAAATAAGTATAATGATCCATTGACATTTTTTCTCTCTGATCAGTCATTTCCAACTTTGTATAGACCTTATACTTTTAATTTTAGTATAGATATTTTCAAAATCACTCCTCTGATTCAAATTGTTTGGTTAGAATGTACAAATATACACAATAGGGGTGAATTGTATCTTTTTAAATTCTTACACAATTATGTATTTTGATATCAAATGTAGATTATGTAGATAAATATTGTTTATTTTTGTATAAAAGTACGTGGATAAAAATAAAACATAAATACAGAACATAGATATTTATAGTGGTTATCAACATTAAGATCCCATAGTTCACTCTACTAATTACTCTCTATATGAGTTTGGTGAATTTCACTTGTTAGGTCCTCATATTATAGGATTAATCCACAACATAGTGTTGGAAGTTGACATCATTATGAATAATGATATAAATAGATCCTTATTGTTATTTAATAGAGAACTGAATAACCACATCTTAGATCGAGAATCTGACAATCCACCAAAAAAGAGTACGATCACTTGAAACTATTCAACAAAAAGATATTGATTAGAAAGTTTCAGGTTGAACCTCTCAGTTGTAATAACAACTTAGAGTAGATATATATTATTCTTAAAAACAATTCTTTATGAAAATATAGATATAAAGATATCTGATTTCAAGTTTTCATAAAATAAAACGAGAAACGATTATTATCAATAGACAAACATCAAATATGTGATTTAGAACATGTATATCTCCAATGTGTATCCTCTTCTGTAGAATATAGAGTCTGGTCGATTTTTACAGCAGATCTGTAAAATATCTTCACAATAATACAATTTCAATCACAAATATAGTTTTTCAATATGTGGATCTATATATGGAATATTTTTTTAACCATACACACTTCTATATTCTACCAAATACAATGACATAATAAATAAATAAGAGAGCCTTCTTTTCAATTCCATATCCATGAGTATTACCTAATAAATCATGAGAATTTAAATTCACAAGAAATGTCAGAGTATTCATAAATTCCCATAATAATAGTAGAATTTTTTTACTTAATACGATTATATGAATCAATCATAATGAGCTAGGATCGTTGAAAAACAAGCTTTATATCAACATGATATTCTGCAATGACCATTGCATGAATCTCCGATAAAATTTTAAATTCGAATATCTAATATAGACATGTCAAACATAAGGATACTTCATAAAATGATAAAATACCAAATGTTGTGTTCACCAAAATATTGATAATTCTCCAAACATTGGCATGAAAATGTAAGGTAAATCACAAAAGTAAGGTTGATAATCCATATGTTTTCAACTCAAACATTGGAATCCATACTTACATAGGGTTCTTTGACAACTCCTTTTCACTTTTTCAAACATAAGGTTTCATCGAAACATATGGTTCATTATCCATGTATTTAGGTCAACCTAGGGTTTATTAACCAAAAATGCTGATCTTTTAACACAAGGTTTAATAAAAAAGTTGGTTCTCTTAAATACATTACGTTATTCAATGTATGGTATGAATATTGTTTTTATAATATTCTTAAGAGAATTCTAAACACATTAATGAATTTTCCAAATGAATAAATGTCTTGAATATAATTCCAAAATAATAATTATAAAGAATATTAATTTCTTAAAATATAATTAAAATAATATCATTAATAAAACAACAAGGGTATATTTGAACATAAAATTAAATAAGATTTATATAGTATTGTTGAGGAAATACATCCCCAAATTAATATAGATATAAAATTGAAAAAATTTCATACCCATATCTCCACGCATTCATTATCCATGGTTTAATTTAAGGTATTTTTTTAGGAGACTTATTAAATCGGAATGATATCAATGTACATTTCTATTGTTTCGAAAAAAATATCTACAATGTTTTGCATTTTTACTTGTAATTCGGTTGTAATCATTGTAATATACCAATATTTGTGGTTGATGATTCTAGTCTTTACACATAATAGTTTTACCACACCACATATTATAATACCCCACTTTATATGATAAAAAATTTATAATTAATTCATAATACCACAGGAAAAAATGTTTTGATATATTTTGAAAATATTATAAAAACTGATCTAGGATAATCATTACTATATGATGAAAGAATTTTTTATTCTCGATCGACATCTTCTCAAAGTTGTTCATTTTATAATGCTTGCTAGAGTACAAATAATTTAAATGGGGATGAATTTGAAGAAGAATTGTCACAAAATCATGAAATGATAGTTGGATAGTTAGGCAGCATAGACATGGAAGGATAAGGATATAATGGTTAGGGATACATCATAAGATATTGATACTATATAATTGGGAACATATATGGAGGAAACATAGACATGTTATTAGAATTAAAAATTAAATAATATGATAATAAAGGCATGGATGGGAATATCCTTGGATTCTCAAGTGGTGGAGAAAAATATGTGGTTGATGGGTTGTTCGCTGACGGGTTGGGGTGTGAACAGGTATGAAGGGTGCTCTATATAGCTATAGGACCACCCATCATGAACCCATACTAGTAAGCTAAGGGGAGGTCAACTTTTATTTAGATGAATGACACTAAATTATTTTATAAATAAAAATATAATTACATTAAATGTATTTTAGAACAGAAATATTATAATTATTATATTTACTAAGGGAAAAAAAGAGGTATCCCAAGATTATGGTGTTGTTGATCATTTTCAAATTGACGCTTCCTTTAATTTCTTCAATATCATTCATAATCTACATAAGGGTGAAATGTACATTTTTTAGAAATTTTTTTTAAAATTCTTCATACAACATAGAAGTCCAACATGACATAAAAAATATCATAACATGTTTTAGAAAATATAATTTAATACCTAGTTGTATATGATTTAAATAACATTTTAAAAATTATTTCATAGATTAAATTAAATAAAATTAAAATAAATGAAATTAAATTTAAATAAAACTGAATATATTATTCCAAATTGAAATCAAATTAAAATAATTATAGTATTACATACATAAAAAATGAATTTCAAGATAAACTGAATTAACAGTGAACATATATAGTTTCCTTTATATATTATCCACCATCACATTAGGATCAAAATAATTTCTCAAAATTTGATTATTTGAGTAATCAAATACAATATTTTTTTGTGGAAATTGGGTCAGTAATTGTTTTAATTTCATCATCACCGTGCCAAAATTTTTGTTTTGTATTTGTTGGTCGGAGTGGTCGGAGTGGATACTCAAGAGGGGGGGTGAATTGAGTACCAATTAAAATTTCTGTTGAAAATAGTTATCTTAAAATCCCGCAATTTAAAAACAAGTTAAACTGTAGTGAATTTATACAGACTGTAAATGTTTGATTTTTTCCTCAAAGATTGATTAGGTCTCAGTTAATTTAATCGGGGAATTAAATTAACATTTGAAACTATCTTACTCGTTCAGTATAATGGTAAATACTTTCTAGCTTAACAATCAAAGTAAATTTAAAATAGTTTTGTATTTCAAAGTTACAGCAGCGGAATATAAATTAGATATTGTATACTTTAAACATAAACTAAAATGCTCAGCAGATATAACCACGAGGTTCAATATCAATCCGAGACTTAGTCCTCTCAAAAAAGTTATATAAATTAGATCCACACCCTATATCTGGGTTTACAACAGTTCAGAAAGTGTCCAGGTACTAAGACCTCTACCACTATTCTTTGTGTGAAAACAAATACAACAGCACACATGTTGTCCAGGTCCTACTCGACCTCTACCACTATCCTCAGTGGGACACAAGAAGGTGTATAAAGTTTGGAATGAGGATTTAGTAACCTCCGGTTCAGCACAAGAGACATTGTGTTTGTAAATTATACAGATTACACACACTGCTCGAAAAAAGTAAATAATGAATCACTTAGAGAGAGAACATGAGTGATTAGAACGCTCTAGTGATAAGCAGTGCAGCTCTCGACTCCTTCGATTCAACAGATATTATTCTGAGTCTTTCTCTGATTCTTCTATTGAAAAACAGAGTGTCGTTTGCTTCCTTGGTTTTTAGGTTCAACTTCTTTAACTTGAGTGTATATGCAGCTTCTTGTAGTTCTTCACTCCTTGACTAAGGTGCAGCATGGGTTCTCCTTTTGAAAAAGGCTTCGTGTATGTCTTGTGTTCTTTGAGAGTATGGATGTTCTATTTATATATATAATGCTTTATATATTTCAGTTTTGTGTATGTCCAGTGTTCATTGTGCACGTCTTGATACCTTCTTTTGGCCTTTTCCCTTCCTTTTATAGCTTTCAGCTCCGGTCGATGTGAATGATTACCTTTACATGGGTACTTGGTATTATTCCCTAACAAGCCAACAAATATCATTAAATAACATTAACTACATTAAAAACATCAAATATAACCATTGATTAATAAATAAATAATATTGAGTAGTAGAGTTTGACTGGTCAGTCTTTCATTAGAAGCCTTCTGTTGGTAGATGTGTACGGTGGACTTTGTGTACCAGTGACCTTCTATTGGTATCTCCTTGAACATGTACCGGTAGCTCCTGGTATCAGTAGCTCTTTCTCTGTATCAGTAACTCTATATACCAGTGACTTTATTCTACCAATAGCTCTTGTTCTATCGGTAGCTCTTGGTCTGAGTAGCTCGTTGTATCGGTGACTGTATGAATCGGTAGCTCTCTTTGTATCGGTAGCTTGATGTATCAGAAGACTTACTCTATTGGTAACTCGGTAGACTTGATGTATCAGTAGCTTAGACTCTATCGGTTACTCGGTAGACTTGATGGATTAGTAGCTTAACTTATATCGATAACTCGGTAGACTTGATGTATCGGTAGCTTAGCTTCTGTCGGTAGTTGTCCGTATCGGTGGACTTGATCTATCAGAGACTTGTGCTAACCAGTGGACTTGTTCTATCGGTAGCTCTACGTATCGGTGACATTATCTTATTGGTGACCATGTATATCAGTTTACTAAGTAATAGTAGATATGTATTAGTAGATTATAAGCATATCAGTTATTTAATACTTATCTGTTTTATGAAAAACATATCCTATTGAGTTAGAATTACTTCAAAACTCATATAAGCATAGTTAAACATTGATTAACAAATTTAAAAGAGTATTTTAACATTATTGTTTAATATAATGTCATAGATTGAAGGAATTAGAATATAGATAAGCATTAATTTGTATTATCAATGCATGTGAATTGGGATTATCAAAATATGTGAAAGCATAATTTGGATTATCAAAATAGGTGAGGTCAACAATATCCCCTTTTTTGATAATCACAACATATGATATTATAGGCTCAAAATAATGAGTAATTATATCAGATGATATATCATTAAATCCAATTGTACTAGAGAAAACAACACACTAGAGGTAAAAATGTAAGATGTGAAATGTGAAATATATCAGAGGTAGAATTTAAATGCAATGGTATCAAAGGTACAAGTTGAAAATCATAGAAAAATATTTCTCCCCCTTAGATAATATTTGTCCCCCTTTGTGATAATAAAAAAGTGGGAAACAATAAAGAGAAAAGGAACAAAATGGGAAAGAAATGAAATCCATTTGTATTTCATATTCCAAAAAGAAGGTACAGGTAGAGAAATAAATACAAAGGATTACTATAAAATATCTTAGCCACCTATTCAATCAACGTACTCAATGTGAGATTTTCCATTGGGATCAGAAGAAGATTCAGGCAGTGTGGTTGTAGGTGTAGGCTTTGGAACACCAGAAATGATCATAGCGGGATAAGCGACTGAAACTGTTCCTGGACATTACTGAGTGGTTCTTTGAGTGATCATAGGGGTAAGGCTTCAGATGGCTTGGGCTGGAGTCATATGAACAGGAGAAGAAACAGAGGCAGAGGCAGGTAAAGATAGAGGTATAATCACTGGCCTATTATCGACATTCAAGAAAGGAAACAAAAGATTTCTGAAATCCATAAATATTCCTCCTCCTCTCTCCATAGCAGATATGAAATCATCCTTTTTCTCCATAAATTTGTCCAAGGCGGGAGTCAATTCCCTTAGCTTGTAGACTTTCTCTCTGAAGGCTTGATTGATAGGAGGTAACTTCAGGTTTTCTAACAGAAGTTTGAAGTGGTTGTTGAGTTGATGTTTGGTATAAATTCTTTGGAAATAGTAGTCTACTTTTTCTTTAACTTAATTTTGAGAGGCAGAATCTTCTCTCATATATTCTTGGACAATTTTCATTATATCCTCAGTGGTATATCTAGTAGAGGTTACTACTTTGGTCAGATCAGATGAGTCCACAGAGCCACTGGTTGATGCTGAACCAAGCTTCTCCTTCACCATAGCTCGAATCTGATTTAGTTCTATTGAAGGTCTGGAGGCAAGAGAACCAACGGAGAAAGATATGATTTCCATGAAGTTTTTGGTCAACCCACTAATAAGATTTTTCACTTGGGAATCTTGTGTGCTGACATGATCTTTCATAGAAGTTTTAAATCCTTCAAACACTGATACCATATGGCTGACAACACTTTTGACATAAGCTAAATATTTATCTTCTTGGGATTTAGAACTCATATAAGATTCTAAAGAGATAACAGATTTCTTTAGAGCTTCAACATCCTCTTCCAGTCTAGATACTTGAGTCTAGAAAGATGTAACTTCATCTACTATTTCTGCCAAAAATTTTGCATATTACAACCAAGAGAGAGTTCAAAAGTCTTTTCCAAATTGCTAATTTATTCAACAAAACAGTGCTTCAACTTAGCAACAGAAGCACTAAAGGACTCTTTCAACTCATCCTTTAAGGATTCAAGGTCATCCCTGGTGATTATATCAGTAGGTTCAAACACAAAAGGTGATCTTTCAGATACTATGTTGGCCACTTAGTCATTCATAATTGATTGAATTGAATCCACTAGTGAAGCTTCCATTTTCTTTATTTCTTCCAAAAACTGATTTTTTGATCAGACTTGAGCTTATCCAGAATATGCATTCTGACCACATCTTCAGGTAACAACTCAGTCTCAATATCATAATTGATCTTTGGTCTATTGAGGGATGACTCATTATCAGAATCGGGATAGTCTAATCCACAAACCACAAAACCTGGGTCTTCTTCCCAATCGTAAATTTTAACAGCCACTGAAACATTGCCAATTCTGGTTTGATGCTCCCCCTTAATGGGTGCATTCTCTTGTACAGCAACAACATTCTCAGCAGATCTTTCTTCCTCATAATAATCTTCAACAATAAACTCCACCTCTGCAATAGTAAGAGGCTCCTCTGGTTTAGGCACAGGTCCTTCCGTCTCTCCCAAGAAATCCTTAATAGGTACAACTGAGCTTCCAATCAATGGACTCAGACTTAATCAAACAGAATCAGATGCTTCAGATTCATTATATCTTTATTCTTCATGCTCCGGGGCTGGCTGATCTTCCTCATCAGCAAGTGTCTCTTCTTCTAATAGAGTTTCCTTTCTAGATGATACAATTTATGCAACAGGACTTGGGGGGCATGTCTGGATCTCTTCCATTCGCCATAGAAGTCTCTGCTTCATCAGTCTCATCATTGTACTCAGGTTCTTCTTCCTCAGATCCTAGACCTAGATCCATCACATCCTTAGGCCTTAAAGGATGATCCACATTGTTGAATTTATCATATACCTTCTCGTCTTTATTAACCCACTCTCCTCTCCATGGGTTCCAGTTTATCTTCATATATTTTCAAACTGTGCTTTTGATACAGAAGTTGTTTCTTACTACCAGAGTCTCATCTTGAGACTCAGCTACCCATTTCACTTTGATCATCATTAAGATCAACATGGAAAAGAATTGGGCCTTGGTCTTTGATTTTGGCCTTGTCATTTCCTCCATTTGAATTATCAGCAATCTGCATAGATTCACTTTCACACAATGTCTCCAAATATGTAGGAGATAGATATCTTGATATCTTAAATTCGCAAAGTCCCCTCTCCTTGTAATTAAGACATGCAGAACAAACTTGAACAATAATATGTTCTCTCCATCCATTTCAGCAGCCACCACTTTTATTTGATTGCCATTACCGGTGAGCTCCTCCAAGGCAGTATCATAATCAAATATATCAATTGTAGGTGGTATTTCATTCAATACATATCTAGAAACACCTTCGTGTGGAACCTTCAGGCATTCATCCCACTCAATAGATGAAAAGGATATCTCCTTTCCATTCACAAGAGAAATCACTCGGTTATAATCTTTGGACTTTTCAAAGCTCACAAACTAATAGAATTGTTTCACTATCTTTGAATAGTAGCAACCATTGTTGTTCAAAAAGAAATCTACCCACTTATGATCTTACAGTACCTCGAGAACTAAAGACTTGCTAGCCAACAAACATTCCACGCATAGATCTTTTTCGATCACAATAACTCTATTTTGCAAATGAGGGTCCACTGGTCGCCTCCCCGACCTTTTTCTACCAACACTACCACTTGATTCCGCATAGACTTCTGTTTCATTGCATTTGTCTCATCAATTTCATCTCTAATGGTAGGGAGTTTGGTTTTTTAAATCTCTGATTCGAGAAACATAGGGTTTTCGAGAAGTTCAGGAGCTAAGGATTGAGAGTAAAGGGTTTGAGGTCGGTGGATTGAGAAGTATCTAGGAAATTGTTTTATCATTTAGAAATCATAAAATAAATAATTAAAATAAAAAGTAAATTATAAATGATAAAAATTCTAGGGGTAGACAGAAGTTTAAAACAGCGCGTATCGGTAGGGTTTATCGGTGAGAATTCCTATCAGTGAATTCCATCAGTGATGTTTCATTGGTGAGGTATCACATCGGTGAGATATTCACATTGGTGAGGTTTTTAAATCACTGAGGTTTTTACATTGGTGAGGTTTTTACATCAGTGAGGTTTTTAGATCGGTGAGGTTTTTACATTGGTAAGGTTTTTACATCAGTGAGGTTTTTAAATCGGTGAGGTTTTTACATCGGTGAGGTTTTTACATCGGTGAGGTTTTTACATCGGTGAGGTTTTTACATCGGTGAGGTTTTTACCAATTATGGTTGATCATTCCTAACTCATGTCTAATGTTACTTAACATATCCGAACTTAAAGGTTTGGTGAAAATTTCATCTAATTGATTTTCTATACCTATAAATTCAAGAGTAATATCACATTTTTGGTAATGATATATCAAAAAGTGGTGCCTTACATCAATGTGTTTGGTTCTAGAGTGAGATACCAGGTTATTTGAAATATTAATTGAACTAGTGTTATAACAGTTAATTGAAACTTGCATAAAATCATATCCATAGTTCAAAAGAGTGTTTTTCTTCCAAAGAATTTGTGCACAGAAACTACCAGCAGCTATATACTCTACTTCAGCAGTGGACAAGGCTACAGAATTCTACTTCTTACTACACCAGGATACTAAAGACTTACCCAGAAAATGACATGTTCCAGATGTTCTTTTTCTTTCCAACTTGAAACCAGCAATGTCTGCATCTGAATAACTCCTTAATTCAAAAGATTGTCCTTTTGGGTAAAACAAACCTAAGTTTACTAGCATGTAAATAAGATTATTTTGAATTAGCTTGAAATCTCGCACACATACACACACTAAACATAATATCTGTTCGACTAGCAGTAAGGTAAAGTAAGCTTCTAATCATACCTCTGTAATTGGTTTGATCCACTAGTTTCCCAGTTTCATCCGCATCCAATTTACAGACAGTACTCATAGGAGTATCATTGTCTTTAATACTATCCAATCTAAAACATTTTAAAAAATCCTTTGTATATTTACTTTGATTTAGAATAATACCATTTTCATTTTGGAAAACTTGAAATCCAAGAAAATATTTGAGTTCTCCCATTAAACTCATTTCAAATTCATTTTGCATAATCTTTGAAAAATTAGTACATAAGGAATTTTTACAAGATCCAAAAATAATATCATTAACATAGATTTGTACTATCAAAACATCTTTAGAAAAATTTATAATAAAAAGAGTTCGATCAGCAATTCCTTTAGTAAAACTTTTTGAAATAACAAAATTACTAAGTCTATCATACCAAGCTCTTGGAGATTGTTTTAAACCATATAAATCCTTAGATAGTTTGAAAAAATTATTTTGAAAAATAGGATTAGTAAATCCAGGTGGGTGTTCAACAAAAACATCTTCAATTATAAAACCATTTATAAAAGCACTTTTGACATCCATTTAATATAACTTGAAATTCAGATGAGTAGCATAATGCAAGTAGGATCCTTATGGCTTCTAATCTAGCTACATGTGAAAAGGTTTCCTCATAGTCTATACCTTCCTCTTGACTATTTCCTTGTGCAACTAGCCTTTCTTTGTTTCTAACTATATTTCCAGACATGTCAACATTGTTTCTAAAAACCCATTTAGTGCCTATTGTTAATGTGTCCTTGGGTCTTTCAACTAATTCCCAGACTTTTTTTCTTTCAAATTGATTTTACTCTTCTTACATAGCCATTACCCAAAATTCATCATTGATTTCATCATTGACATTTTTAGGTTCTAGTTGTGAAAGAAAGGCTTGATTTTCAACCTGGTTTCTTAGAGAAGCTCTAGTCTGTCTCCCTCTATCAAGATTATGAACAACAGCATCCAAATGATGATTCTTTAGAATCCTAGTTGATCTAATAAAGTTATGACTATAACTTCACGTTCCTCTATAGGTTTGGGTTCAACAGAAGCATATTTTAGAATATGTCCAAAACTGGATGGTTTTACAACAAATTCTTTAGTTTTATCATTAAGGTCCATAACAGTCAAATATTCATCAAGATTTTCAAGAGAAGGCTTAGGTTCATGTGATTCAGTTTCATCAAACTTGATGTGAACATATTCTTCCACACATTTGGTTATTTTGTTAAAGACTCTATAGGATTTTCAAGTTAAATAATAACCAAGAAAAATTCCTTTATCACTTTTAGAAGCAAACTTGTCAATATTATCCTTGGTATTGAGAATAAAAACTTTGCAGTCAAGGACTCTAAAGTAACTAACTTTAGGCTTTCTATTATTCCACAATGCATAGTGGTTCTTCTTAAGAACAGGTCTTCTCAAGATTCTATTAATGATATAACAAGCTATATTTACAGCTTCAGCCCAAAAATAAATAGGCAAGTCATACTTATTAAGCATGGTTCTTGCAATCTCTTGAAGGGTTCTATTTCTTCTTTCTACTACACCATTCTATTGATGTGGCCTAGGGGCAAAGAAATTGTGAGTATAGCCATTTTGTGAGACAAAGGAGTCAAAATCATGATTTTCCAACTCATGACCATGATCACTTCTTAGGGTTTTAATCTTATGTCCGCTAAGGTTCTCTACAGACTTGGAGTATTTGACAAAATAAGAACAAGCTTCACTTTTTTGAGCTAAGATGTATACCAAAGTATATCTAGAAAATTCATCTACTAAGACATAGACATAGTGCTTCCCACTTAAACTAGAAACTCTCAATGATCTAAACAAGCCCATGTGAACCAACTCGAGAGGTTGAGAAGTTGAAACTTCTTTCTTTGATTTAAAAGAAACTTTATGTTGCTTTCCCTTTTGATAGGGATTACAAACTTTGTCCGATGGGAATTCAATTTTGGGTAGGTCTCTAACTAAGTTCTTCCTAGTCAGGTTTCTAAGTAAATGAATGTTGCAGTTTGCTAATCTACTGTGCCAAATCCAGGATTCTTTATGAAATTCATTTAAACAAGTAACATTTGACTTGGATAAATAATTCAAATCAAAAGCATTAACATTTTCAGTTCTTAAAGGAGAAAATAATAAAACATTTTTAGAGTTAAAAACATTAAAAGATTCATTTTCAAACTTAACATTAAAACCATCCTCACATAACTGAGAAATACTTAACAGATTGTATTTAAGTCCATTAACAAATAAAACATTAGAGATTAAAACTGAGTTAGTGTTACCAATCTGGCCTAGGCCGATGATATTTCCTTTAGAATTATCAACAAAGGTAATATGGCCCCCATCAACCTTTATTAAGCTTTTAAAGCATGATTAATCTCCAGAAATGTGCCTTGAACATCCACTGTCCAAGTAGCATACCTTTTTGTGAGAACTCTTCAAGAAATTCTCCTAAAGAACAGGTTTAGATATAAATTGATTTTGGTACCGAGATTTTCTTGGGTCCAGACAAGTTAGAAAGTAAAGCTTTAGGTACCCAAATTTGTCTTATAGGTCACATATAATTAATAGAATCAATTTATTTTGAAATATAAACTCTGTTTGATCTATAAAAATGTGAATAACTAGTTGAGGAATATGAATTTCTTGAATTGGAAGTAGAATAATTTTTTCCAGATTTAGGAATAAATCTATTTCTTGTAAACTGTCTCTCTCTAGGTAGGTAACCCAAACCATTAGTATACTTTGGTGCAACTTGTCAACCTAGAATTTGAGTTATCTTTTCTTTTCCATTCATCAATTTTTCTAAGTCTTTTCTTAGTTTCTCATTCAACATTTTCAGTTCAGTATTTTCTTTTAATATTTGAGCATTCTTTTCCTTTCCAATCTCAATGGAATATTTAACAGTACTGGATAAAGCATTCTATTTCTTTAAGGATTTGTACTTGTCCTTAAGTTCATTACAGGTCTCTTCTAGCATGTTACAATATTCAAATAGTTCTTAACTAGACATATTTTCCGATTCAGAATCAGAATCAGAATCAACTCCAGAATAGTATGAATTTAAAGTAGGAGGGTCTAGTGTTACCGCAGATTTGTTTGTCATAAAACACAGGTTAGCTCGATTCTTCTCAGAGTCAGAATTATCAGATTCACTTCTGTTGTCTTCTGAAGCACTCCAGGTTTCTTTCATAGCTTTCTGGTACTTATTTTCCTTATAGTCATGTTTCTTCTTGAACTTCAATTTTGGGCAGTCAGCTTTAATGTGACCTTTTCTTTTACATTCATAGCAGATAACTTCATCACTCTTATCATCTTTCTTACAGTCCTTTTTTCAATGACCATTATTTTCATATTTACCATTCTAGTTTGATTTTCGAAATAATTTTTTCATCCTAAATAATTTCTTAAATATTCTAGCCATTTGAGCCATCTCAGCATCACTGTCAGATTCTGAACTTTCACTTGATGAGCTTTCAGTAGGTATGTGAACTTTCTCCTTATCATTGATCCTAGAGTAAGTAGACTTAAAAGCCACTGAATTCCTTTTTGGTTTATCATATTCTTCCTTATTCACAATAAGTTCTTCCTAAAACATCATAAGCTTACCTATTAATTCTTTAACAGGGAGTTTTCTGATGTCGCATGATTCCCTAATAGAAAAAGATGTTCCTCTCAATCCCCTTGGCAGACATCTTAATATCCTCACGATCTGTTCTTTTTCTTGAACGTCTTTACCGAGAGAGCTCATAGTGTTGAAAATCTCATTGAACCTGAGATATATATCAGAAATAGGTTCATCAAACTTCATTTTAAAATTATCATATTTAATAATATAGATATTCAGCCTCATTTCTTTAACATTGTTGGTTCCCTCATGAGAAATAGCCAAAGTGTCCAAGATTTCATAAGCAGTTTTGCAAGCATATATTCTATTAAACTCTTCATCTCCTAGAGCTCAATACAGGGCATTCATAGATTTATAATTATTATTGTAAGTTGTTTTAGTATGTTCATCCCAAGTAGTTCTTTCGCATTCTAGAATCATATATTGAGTTTCTATAGCAGTACAGATATCAAATCCCATACTTTCTATGTAAATTTTCATTTTAAGCTTCCAATGAGCATAATTTGTACCATTAAAGAAAGGTGGCATGTTGGTAGCAGCACCCTCAAATCTATTATCCATGACTATATTTTAGAAAATATATTTAAAGAGAAAAAATTTAGAACCAATAGAAATTTGAGATATTTAAGATACAACTAAAATCACAGTTGAAAAAAGAGTGTTTTGAAAAATTTGATAAACAAAAACAACCTCTGATACCAAATGTTGGTCGGAGTGGATACTCAAGAGGGGGGTGAATTGAGTACCAATAAAATTTTCAGTTGAAAATATTTCTCTTAAAATACCCCAATTTAAAAACAAGTTAAACTGTAGTGAATTTATACAGACTGTAAATGTTCGATTTGTTTCTCACAGATTGAATAGGTCTCAGTTAATTTAATCAGGAATTAAATTAACTTTTGAAACTAACATACTGGTTCACAAGAAGTGTAAACACTTTCTATCATAACTATCAAAGTATCTTTAAAATATTTGTGTATTTCAAAGTAACAGCAGCGGAATATAAATTAGATATTGTATACTTTAAACTTAAACTAAATTGGTCAAAAGATATAAACTAGAGGATCATTCTCAAGCTGACACATAGTCTTCTTAAACAATTTATATAAATTTGATCCACACCCTGGATCAGGGTTAACAATAGTTCAGAAAATGTCTAGGTCCTAAGACCTCTACCATTGTTCTTTGTGGGAAAACAAAGGCAACATCACACAGGCTGTCCAGGTCCTACTCGACCTCTACCACTATCCTTAGTGGGACACAAGAAGGTTTATAAAGTTTCGAATGAGGATTTAGTATCCTCTAGTTCAGCATAGGAGACAGTGTGTGTGTAAATTATACATAGTACACACATTGCTCGAAAAAGTAAATAATGAATCAATTAGAGAGAGAATATGAGAGATTAGAATTCTCTAGTGATAAGTAGTGCAGCTCTCGACTCCTTCTATTAAACAAAAATGCTTCTGATTCCTTCTCTGATTTTTCTGTTGAAAAACAGAGTGTCGTTTGTTTCCTTGGTTTTTAGGTTCAACTTTTTCAGTTTGAGTGTATATTCAGCTCCTTGAAGTTCTTCACTCATTGAATAAGGTGCAGCATGTGTTCTCCTTTTGAAAAAGGCTTTGTGTATGTCCAGTGTTCTTTGAGAGTATGGATGTTATCTTTCTGTATGTACTGCTTTATAGTTTTCAGCTTCGTGTATGTCCAGTGTTCTTTGTGCACATCTTGATACCTTCTTCTGGCATTTTCCCTTCCTTTTATAGCTTTCATCTCCGGTCAATGGGAATGATTACATTTACATGGGTACTAGGTATGGTTCCCTGACATGCCAACAAATATCATTAAATAACATTTACTGCATTAAAAACATCAAATATAACTGTTTCTTAATAAATAAATAATATTGAGTTGAAGAGTTTGACTGGTCAGTCTTTCATTAGTAGCCTTCTATTGGTAGATGTGTACGGTGGACTTTGTGTACCAGTGACCTTCTATCGGTAACACTTTGAACTTGTACCGGTAGCTCCTGTTATCGGTAGCTCTTACTCTGTATCAGTAACTCTATATACCAGTGACTTTATTCTACTAGTATCTCTTGGTCTATCAGTAGCTCTTGGTCTCGGTAGCTCATTGTATCGGTGACTGTCTGTATTGGTGGCTCTCTTTGTATCAGAAGCTTGATGTATCAGTAGACTTACTATATCAGTAACTCGGTAGACTTGATGTTTCGGTAGTATAGCTTCTGTCGGTAACTCGATAGACTTGATCTATTGATAGCTTATCTTCTGTTGGTAACTTGTTAGACTAGAAGTATCGGTATCTTAGCTTCTGTCGATAGTTGTTCGTATCGGTGGACTTGATCTATCAGAGACATGTGTTAACCGGTGGACTTGTTCTATCAGAAGCTCTGCGTATCGGTGAACTTAGCTTATCAGTGACTATGTCTATCAGTAGACTAAGTACCGGTAGATCTTTATCAGTATCTTATAAGCATATCAATGATTTAATACTTATATGTTTTATGCAAAACATATCCGGTTGAGTTAGAATTACTTCAAAACTCATATAATCATAGTTAAACATTGATTAACAAATTTCAAAGATTATTTTAACATTATTGTTGAATATAATGTCATAGATTGAAGGAATTAGAATATAGATAAACATTAATTGGGATTATCAAAGTATGTGAAAGAATAATTGGGATTATCAAAATATGTGAAAGCATAATTGGGATTATCAAAATAGGCGAGTCAATAGTATTTACATCGATAATGAATCTATAATCCGTTCTCAGATGATCTTTCACATAAAATAATTTTATTACATTGATTACAATATATATATTTTATCCTTATCTAGTAAGATATTAATATAAATAAATCTAAATATAAATCCATTAATTATTGTACAATGTTGCGTCATTGACTAAAACCCTTTTCATTTCATCATAGTAACTCGACCACTAGAGTAGTAATCTATTAACAATATTTTCTCAACAACACCAAAATAATATTAAATTATATATCAAGGAAAATAATAAGATTATATATCCTAATGTTCCATTGTTATATTTAACATAACATCATCATGTTCTGTTTTCATATTCAATGTTCAATTAGTTGTAACAAATAAATACCCATTGATTATTAAATATTTTAATTTGAGAACCAAATAATTGGGATAAAAATCAATTTCCCCTAATTCTAGATTGAATGATTCAAAAAGGGAAAATAAATTCCTAAAATATATATGAATAATTTAATTTAATTAAAACTTATATTTTATGTTATTTGATGCAATGGTCATACATTTAATTTTAACCAATCATGAAAATATTTACTTTTCAAATTCACTTACATTCTAATGGAAAAGATTAATGATCACTACATATAATTTATTTATGTTACCCCCACAAAAGGGTAATATAAGTATATGTTACAGGTGAAATGAAATAATATTATATATCATATAAATATTAAAATTACTTACATGATTATGTCATTGAACAAGCCAAAGCTAAACAGGACTATGCAATGCGCCATATCCCACTCTTGAAGGCTCATTATAACTAATGTATACGTCCCTGGAATTAATCCTATTTGTGGAAAATATATAAATTAGGAATCAATTTACCTATAAAACCATTCTTCATTTCACATTGTCCAATTAAATCTTATTCGTACATTAATCAAATATAATGATAAAATATATATAAATTCTTGCGCCTGATAACCTCTCATAATGAGACATTAAATATGATTATAATTTCAGACATAATGTTTGATTTTAAACATATTTCATTCAGTACAATACATCCATCAAAATGAAATGTTTCCCTTAATAAGTGCTTCAGTTTCATGATGATCAATTAAATACAACATGAAAGTGAAATATGATTGAGAAAAATATTTTTCCAAATCCAAAAAAATTGTGAACATTTAACCATTTTAATAATCAAATAGTCAGATAATATATTAGAAAAAATGACTCTATGAAAATTCCACAACAGAATCAACATCAGCCATTCATTATTGGATAGTAAATTTGGGATTTCAATAAGAATCATTTCATGAAGAATGATGTGATCATCTTGAGTTTATTTGGATTTTAGTTTGAACACCTTTTTTTATTCATTTAGATATTTTATTGGAATATTTATCAAGAACATTGATATTATCCAATAATTCTATGAATTTATTTTTCTTTATATTTTTCCTCATATAATAAGAACATGTATCGGTGCATTATTTTCACCAATTTAAACTTGATGTAGTTATGGTCGAATAAACCAATAAAACATGTCCCTCTAAAATCATGAGTTATATTTTATAGACCAATTAATATTAATATGAATTTAAATAATATCTTCTTAAATTCTTTTCTCAAATTACATTATATCTAAAATTTTATTTAACAAATTGGTTGTAAGATAAGGAGTATCAAAAAATATATTTTCCTTCTTCCAATTGTAAGTGGATTTAGTGTCAAAACTCACCCTATTTATAGATTTAAATTAGACCACCCCAAATTAAAATTTAACATACTATAATTCATTATATACATCATGTATTGTCATATGTTGGGGTGGGTATTTAGTGTCAACAGTATTATCGAACCTCTAGTGATTCTTCATATGTTGGTGATTTGTTAGAAAGAATTGTAGATGACCAATAAAACAGAATAGTTTTGATGTTTATGTTTCCTAGATTTTGTATTAGTCATAATGATAGGACATGATAGTTTCAAATTCATGATCTAACCATATATCTATAAATAATAAGGGAAATCAATTATAGTCCATAGTAGGGTTTCACACACATGAAATATATTTTTTATGAATCATTAAATATGCACACAACCATATCATAAATATACAAAAACACTTTTATTAATGGTTCAAACTAGATGTATATATCATTTCCTAGATCAGAACGTATATATATTAGTATACTAAATAAATGGAAAGGTTATTAATAATCATCCACAAAGAATTTTTATAAAGGTGAATAAAGACGTTCCACGTGCTATGAAGTAAGCATATGACTAATTTGATGTAAACCACTATAGGGTATCCCCAACATAACATTACAAACATCAGCAGAAAAATAATGATGTTTTTCATCAAATGACATTCATTATAATTCATCTTTATGATGAACCAACTAATCATTTCCATTAATTATGTCATTATCATTCCATCACATATTTTTATATATTTCTATATTCATGAATATATTTTTAATATTTCAAATCAATGGAATGTGTCACCTTAAATTTAGTGGAACCGAAGAGGGTTTTACATAATTAATCTACTTAAATTGAGAATTACAACATTATTTACAGTTATTATGTATTGATGTATCATCTTAAAATAAACTAAAATATTTCGTTCAAGAATGAATCTTTTTTTGTATAAAATCCAAGAAGGTTAATTTTCTTCAATTATATATAATGATTCAAGAGATTATCTATCTCATTAGGAAGAATGTAAATAAAAAATAAGAATATAATAAAGGGATGTATTATGAATACCATACTTGGTTTTTCCATTATATAACCACATTAAAATTTTCAAAATTATCATTTTAGTATAGTATAGTGATACAGGTGTTTCAGAATCAACCATTAATGTTTTAACTCTATCAGCATCATCATCTTCATTATTTTCATTATATGTATTATTATCTTTGTATTTCTTAATTGGTGTACTATCATTGTTAGGATGATAAAATAATTAAAAATGATCAAATATCATATTCTTCATACAACATCCTTATTTCCATTCATAAACAAAAAAAGATTTCCACAACCCTACATTGTGATACCAAATATAATAGTTTTTTAAACCAACTTTTTTACATTGTATATAATCTATTTCTAATATAACCAAGGTATTCCAAAAAAAATAATAACATGGAAATTTTATAAAACATCAATATGAATAATTTTTTATTGAAATATAAAAAACCAAAATTATATTGATAATCAGTTGAAATATGTTTACTATAATATATCTAGCTTCTATCTATAATATTAGAGGATTAATAGGGTATATTGAAATGAACAATGTGAGCCATAATTATAAAATTCAGAAGAAAAAAATTGAATTTGAAATTAATCAATTTCTACTAGTATCTATCAAACCATATAATAATAGAAATAATATATTCAATAAGAAAGGTCTCAAATTATAGAAGAAACAAATAATAAGAAAATTAATTGAAAAAACTATTACCTAATCTAATTAAATACATACATATTTATGAATTTTTTTAAAAATTCTATGTTTTTAATATGAAATTAATCAAGTAAAATACATTTATCCATATGAGGAAAAATAGTTTTTCAATCATAATAATAATGAGTCACCAAACATCAATGGCATAAAACATGGTATAATATTATAATGGAAATTATAATATAATTGATATTAAAATTACCTTGTAGCCAATGAAAATAGTAGTAAAAATGGAAAATAATTTTTATAATTGTTTCATATAAATACATAATGAATATAAAAGGTAGAGATATTAATAATCATAATTATCATTGTAATGGAATATGAAAGAAAAAATAAAAATGGACAATTATTTAGGTGAGAATCATTAAATGATAGACATACATATAAAATGGAATATCTCATAATAATGTATCACAATAAATAACACACATAAGTACCCAAAAAGAAAATGTTGGTAAAAATTAGATATCTTTTAGATCACCATTACCATTTGCTATATTTCATTAGGATAACCTTGTCCATATATATAATTTTATATGGTATTTTTAAATCATTGGTGTGTATTTTAATTGGGGAACCAGGTCTACATGCTTGGATTTCAATTGAAAAAATGCATCCCCAAATTATTTACTCCATAAGGGTTACATGTCCTTAAATGACTCCACATAATAATTTAATTCATATCATGTAGAATTTCACATAGATGACCAACTAAGTATTTTAAATATGTTCCTAGAAAAGTATTCAATTAATATCCCACAAATTATTCTATATAATCTCTAGAACTCAAATAACCCAATAATTCATTAATAAAAAAATTACTAAATTTATTAGTTTTATAAATGGATAATAAATATTAAAAAAACTTATATAGGATTTAGGTAAAATTAATGGATAACTAAATTAAAAAACACACATATATATATAATAAAATCAGACTTATTATGAAATTCTTTAACAAAAATAATATAAATGGTAAATTTTTAAATGAATTAAGATGAATGGTGACCCAAAAGTATCTTGGTTAGGTTTTGATACACAAATTAATATTAAAACAACTCTTCATATAAGAAAAGAGTGATTTCAAAACTCACTAATACAATTTTTAAGAAGATTAAAATAAAAAATCCTTCAATATGGGGAGAATGTTGATGGAGAAGAGAAAATATAAGATCTCTCTCTCAAGTGAGGGAACAAAATGGACCATGTGTGAGGAGTATAAGAGGGTAGTTTGAGGTTTATGGGAAGGTTATGCAGTAATGTTTTTTATGAAACGGTTTGTGTATGGTGGACTAGAACAACAGATTGAAAAACCTTTTGGTATTGCATGGTACATAACAATGATTTATATATATGGTTTTTATTGATTAAATCTAGGAACACTATATTAATGATTATTATAATATAATGATATAGAATTGTGGGAATACTCCAATTCCCTATTAGTCTATACTTGGGATTATTTTTATTCACATATAAAAATTTAGTTACCATTATTTCTGTAATCAATATTATCATTTTATTTCAAAATACAATAAAATTAACATGTGATGATATCATTTTATCTCCTAGATAATACATAATATTCATGATATCTATAAATTATTATTCATCACATTTCCATATTATTCCTTACATAATAATTGTGATTTCTCATTTGAGACCAACAATCCCTCTCCAGAACAATAATAGAAAAAATTATTACAGTTGTTCTTTAACATTGCTGATAATTCATTCTATAATTATCATCGAATAAATTATAATAATTACTCTTAAAATTATTTAAATATTCCAGATTTTTATCATTAATTAATTATTCATCATTCATTTACATAGTCTTGGGAAGAACATGATTTATAAACAAGGAATATAAAATATAATCTACTTTTATCCTATGGAATCCTTGAACATAGAAAATAGGTGAGAGGATTTATTCTTTCCTTGAAAGTAATATGGAAGATGAACTTTGTTTTTTAAGTTTAGGAATTAAATTATATTAATATAATATTTTCTAGTTCTCAGACTCAAAGTCTCGATTAAAATAATTGGTAGAAATGATCATTTATTTAAGAAAAAAATACTTTGTTTTGGTGAAATATATCAAATATCAATATTAAATATTTGTTTTAAGATATTCATAATATGGGATTGTTTAATTTCATCCATTAAAATGGGTTACATAGAAAAATTAGTGAAAGAATTTAATTTCCTGATTTAGTGTTTTAAAATTCATTGAAAATGCATACAGGTTTAAGATATTATAGAAGAAAAGAGAAAACTGTATAAAAAATGGTAAATTTCATTACCCGTTTGAATGGTGAACATGTTTTGTATGGAAAATTTATTTTCCATACATATAGATTTACCATTATTTTGTATTTGGAATGGATGGGTTACCCTTATGCAGAAACCCATACACAATAGGTTACTATTACATGGGAGTTGGAAAAGTTAGGGTATCATAACACTATAACCCTTACACTGTGGGATACCTTTACGTGTTCCTAGTTTTAAACACATGAATGAATTGTAAATGCACTAGTACACATATTAAAATGGAATTACCATTCCATAACTTAGGATCAACCTTTATTCATCCCTACATACTAGTGTGTAGCATTGGAACAAACAGATCTACCCTTATGCAGTAGTAGTTACTCTTACAAAACCCTTTTAAAATTAACTCTAAAATAACATAAATGATCATATCACTTACTCACCACATGGGAATAGGATTAAACCCTTAAAATTTCTAGGTATATGTGATTTTATATTTAGGCAGCCTTTTGAAATTCTCGTTTCCCTTATAAAAATTCATAAATCACATCTATACCCTTACAAAACATATAAAAACAAAATTAAGTGTCCTTTTATTAGATGAAAACAATTTCTCCCAAAAATATTGATATAAAATAAGTGTAAATTATGGTTTTCTATACCATTTAAAATTTATTATATTACAATTATTCCCCTCTAATGAATTCTCTTCCCTTGTAAGTGTCTCTATTATTCCTACTAAAATAACTTACGATATTGAGTTAGAACATCAGACTCATTATCCTTCATGTATTCATGGATTCATACATGATTCAATAGAATAATGGAAAGTTCTACAATCTTAAATTTAAGTAATTTCACAATCTACTATATAATGTTCATTGAATTCTCCCCATTATATTCATTTAGAAACAAATAAATGTTTTCATAGTCAATAACATGCATAAGATCGGGGCATGTACCTAGAAATATAAAAAACATGGAACATATCATGAATTACACGCTAATGTAATGGAATTATTAAATTGTGTGTCATTGTTCCATCCATTTCGGTTCTCATAAAAATTCCAAAAACATTTGTCTGATTTTTCCTTTATTTCATTGAAATTGGTGTCCTAACAGAGGAGTTACTATAAAAAACATAATTTCCCATAATAATATTTAATGAATTCTTCTTTATTTATAATATGATATATCATATCTTTCAGTATTAATAAACCAATTCATAATCATTTTCACTACTTGAGAGGTCTCTTGAACCAAACTAGACCCCACAACTACTAACTCACCTTCCACATGTGAACAACATGGTGAATAAAATGGCCACTTGTATAGATTCTCAAAATATAGAATCTGAATAAAATCTTGGAAATGATTGTTTTACATGAACTCAAATAAATAAATACAATAATTCCATGTTCCATCAAATTTATGATAGAAAATTAGAACCAAATCATTCAATGTATGTATCGTCCTCTCAAAATTTCAATATATTGAGGATGGTATGATGTTCTTAACCTCAAATTATTTCCTAGGGCCTTCTACGGGCCTTCAAAATAACCATGGCATAAAACAAGCATCACAATCAGATACAATTTTAAATTGTACTCCCTGTAAGATTATAATTTCATAGAAAAAATCATTCCATGATCATCCACAGAGTTACTCTCTTATATCAATAAAATGTGGGATTCTTTTTTGTGGATCTACAATCACCCAGAGAGTTTCATAACTCCTCAAGGTCGTCGGTTACCCTTTGGTTTCTTGGAATTGATTCACTCAATTGTAACCTATCACGGGTGGCCACATGGCCACCAGTGAACTTCCCCAAATTCCATAGGATGCTTAATAGTAGTGAATTTCTATGGTGGAATAGTGGGGACCCTATACCATCATGATGAGAGTGTTTCATATCTGTATAATCATTTCAAAAAATCTGGTTGGGATAATAAAAACTGATAAATATACTAGTAAACATACATCATATATATAACCATGTAATCTCATCTAATAGTATCATTTACAACTTTTGATCTTGGAATACTATACAAATGATTCTAATATAATCTAAAAAGAATCACATACAATACATGAATCAAGTGTAAAAATTACTAATAATAAACTATCCCATATAGCATCGCGAGCTATAGCCTGATCATGTGCTCCCCTGATAATATGAAATGATAAATCAAGAATCACTTAGAAGGGTTCTTACCCCTATAACTACCTACATCAATGAAGTCTTTCTAGGTAACTAGGGATGGCTTGATTAGGGCATGAGATAACACTCAATATGATAGCACCAGTGTTGTTTATAAAAAATATTTTTTCTATGGAAGATGAAGTATTCTATATATATAACAAGTCTAAATTTAATAATAGTAGAATTGAATCTATTGACTCTATCAAATCTCACTATGATCAAGAAAATAAATCACCTGAGATATATATAAAGCCTAAAAAGCATCACCTATAATGGATTTTTTCAATTAATCATGTGTGTGTACTACATGGGTGAGTGTCCATTAAGGAGTAAAGTCTATGGAAAACAATATACTATTTAAAGAAGGCAAACTAGATCCTTGGATTATAAATTTCAAAGGCATACTATAATTATAAGTACATCATATAAACTTGATCCAACTATTAACAATTTACAATGCATCCTACTGATTTGGATCGAAGTAATTGAAATTTCAATAGATTCATAACACTTTATGTAAAATAACTAAACTATATCCTTAGAGTAGGAATTTCATAGGATTATACATAAGCCTGATAAAAAGGATCCATGGAGTAAAAATGTTAATGGTATCCTAATATGAGCATTGGTTCCAATGAGTATAAATGTATGAGTAATCCTAACATGTCATATAAATTGGATCTATGGAGAAGAAATGTAAAATGCATCCAAACTTGTCATGTTAATAGGATTCGAGAGTAGAATGTTCGAGGAATCACATTAACAATGTTACCTAGAGTATAAATGTCTCTAGAAACCAAATATGTCCAATTTATCCAAGGAGTAATAACATACAAGCAATCCTAATCAAGTCATTTTATTATTCATTAAAAATTCATTAAAACATTTAATTAATCCCTTAATGCACACAATCAATGAAATAGATTATCCATTTCATACCATTCAACTAAAATTGAAATATTTATAGAAGGTGCTTAAAACCATTATCAGTTTAATTTAAAACCTTATTCATCACTCAATTATACCAAGTGATGTCATCACACTGATAGGGTGGTAAAAAAATAAAATTGGTAGAACTCACCCCATGCCTGGTTAAGGATGAGGTTAGAAGGCTCAAACCTTGATGAAAGGTGTCAATGTCTTGTCTCAACATGTTTATATCAAATATCTCTTTATTAAATTAATTTTAAAAACATCAACTTGAAATTATAATGTGTAGAATAATGGATAAAATCCTAAAACAATGTGACAATGATAGAAAATGTATACATACCTACCTCTTCTTGGAAGAGGAATACTCTTCGAGTATCAACTTATGATTCAACCATGATAAAAATTATATGAAATAATAGATAAATCCTATAAAAATAGGGAAGAAGATCCTTCACCAAAATAGCACCACCGACATTAAGTGAAAGAACATAACATCAAAATGGTAATAGAGAAACCACTAGTGCAGATCCATTGAGCCTAATTGATATTGAGTCATAGTCTGGATGAAAGAAAAGATTCCAAGCCATCCTTGAAGGCATAAATAATATCTCAAAACAATAAGAATGTATCCTATGGATTGAGGAACAAAATAAAAAATATGTTAGAAAAATGTTTATCAGAAAATAAGTTATTTTACCCAAAAAACTGGGTCTCATGGTTTGGCTACATAGTTGTCCAAACCTTTCACTAACCATGCACAACCCTTTACCAGAAGACCACCCTCTATTGGTTCATGTGCACAGTTTGGGAAACCTATTGTAAAAAATATATTATCCTCTATCAAAAAATGAAAAACCCCCCTATATAGGAGTACACCCCCTACTACATGGTTTCAAAAAAATGTTTATCCCCTGATAGTGGATTGATCCACCCCACATGGTTTACTCAAATCATGTGTTCTGGGTGTCATTGTTTTTAGAAACCATGTGTCCCTATTTCCTTTTCCAAAAACACTTGATTTGGGATATTAACATGCCTCATACACCCCTATTCCCTATATATCTCAACCATGCATCTACATTCTCTCAAAACTAAGGAAATAAATAGGAAATAGAATTGTTCATTACCTCATTAACAAATTGGGATCTTACATTCTTGAACCACTAAAGTATATATTCAACGAATTATTCTCTTGTGGGTGGAAAATAATCAACGAAGAATAACTCTGGTCATTCTGTACAAAAATCAGCCTCCCACTATTATGTCCTTTCTTGTACATGGTCATGCTTCTATAATAGACCTACCAGAGGAACAAACCGGCCATGTTAAATCTTCATAACATGATTAGAAATATGGATATTATTTCTCTAAAATGATGCATATACAACTAACTCAAATTCTTCTGGATGAATAATATATAGTGGATAAAAGAATATTGGTGGAGCTTAGATACATAGAAGATGTCATGGATGGCATGGTACCTCTGAGGAAACTACAACTGGTAGGCTAAAATCCCAACTCTCTACAGAATATCGAAGATATCAATACAATTAGGTGAAAACATTCCTGGTTTTTGAATTTTTTTTATCACCCACTCTAAGAGAAAATTATAAGAAAACTTGACTCCCCTCATCATACTCTAGTGGCAAATGGTGAATATTGATTTACGAAATCAATCTAGACAAAGGTATGTAATCCAAATAATGAAAACATGAATTTACATTAAAGCCTCTAGAATGAGATGATGACCCATTTACAAAACACCTCATTTTTCTAACCAACACAGGAGTTAAAAAAGAGGCCTACCATAATGTTAATTATAAGGATAAATCTGTAATGTCTCATGAAATATGTTTTTATAAAATAAATCATTGATAGGTAAGTGGTTATCCAAAGAACATACAATATAAAGTATGTGTGCTTAGAGCATGACCTCCAAACCAGGTATTATACTCTTAAACTGACCAACAATCAGTGGGTGATAGATTGTACTCAGCAATACCAGTGAACCATACATTCTCTACAACCCCATATAAAACTTTGACGTGAATTGAGTATCTCAATATAATTTGATAGAACGTGGAACCGTATTGAAGAATATTATTGGATGAATGTAGAGCCTCTTGATTTCATCCACGGATAGAGTATCTCAAATATTACAAAAGTGGAAAAATTTTATTAACCTTTCCATGTTTAGCAATATAGTGTCACAACATGGGGGGATCTGGGATGTCCCTTCTTGTAATCCATGGTGACTTAGTCCTATCTATGCATAGTAATAAGTCAATAATATAAAATCAAAATTGGTTTTTGGTGTTCCGTTTTAACATGTTGATAGGTGGAACACCAAAAACTGAAACCAATAATATCTTCTTTCATTCATGGATATCGGTATTAATGTTGTAAGTCACAATACATATTATTAATATTAGGATTCATAGACCATATAGAAGAATGAAATATCACATTAACTCCTCCCAAATGTTAAGAGGAATCTAAACATGCCTATGGATGAGTAAGATCTCATACTCAACAATGGTCTAACCACCCGGAGGGTCCTCAACTTAAACACTCTCTTATAAGACCAAGAACATAGAATATGATATCTTACTCATCATTGATCTATCAATAAGAGTGGAATTCACATATATAATGGGAGTATAGATTATCCATTATGGTCATGTGCATCCATGTGATTATTAGAAGACAAGCCCATAAGCTGCCACTCACTACCATCCTCATGAACGACCTTATTCTGAATCCTCGAGCTCTATGAATCATTAATTGAATTTCTATTTCCATGTGAATAGACACACTTTAAGTAAAAAAACTACATTTATTTAACCAATCTTCATTTCCAAATACATAATTAACATTTTTTAAATATGTAATCGAGGCTTTTGTGTTCCATGTACACCACAAAATGCTCCCCCAGTAAATAATGCCTCATACAGTGTAAGACATGAACATCAACAGATATATTGTGATTATGAAGTAGGTAGTTCCCCTCAGGAGGAATAACCTAATGAGACAAATACACCATTACTTTATTCTCTTTCATTTTAAACACTCTATGACCGATACAAGATGCATCAAATTACAATATATACATCCTTCCAGGGTCTAGAAGAATAATGACTAAAAATAAAGATAATATCTATTTCAACTCTTGAAAGGCTATCACATAGGTATCTGAATATACAAACATCACCCCCTTCATAGTCAATCACAAAATAGGTTATTTATAGAATGGTAAGTCATGAATGAATATCCATTAAGAAATGGATTCACTACGAAACTCCATATATCAAAGTCATTTATGGAATGTTCCTTGAAACTACATCTCTCAAATTATCTAGATCAAATATTACTCTAATCATTGAGAAAAATGACTTCGGATGTGAATCATAACCATCCAAAAGTCATACTTTTTTATCATAGAATATAATTGATTCCTCTATATGTATCCAATGGAATCTAAATATGTTTGGTGTGGTCTTGTAGAGTGTGAGAATGCACTATGATATCATCCATTAATAACACCAAAAATTAATTCATATATATATATATATGGAAAACACAGTTCATTAGTTCCATGAAATATGTTGTCACAATCATAATATTGAACCGAATAACTGGATAAAAATATGGAATATAACTTCAATGTGAAGCTACATGAGGTATCTCTACTAGTCATACATTCACGAGATGATAACCTAATCTCATACCAATATTCGAGAACACCAAAACACATCGACTCCATTCAAATTCATCATCTATATGAGGAATAGGGTACAGGTTATTAAACACCAACAAGTTCAAATTT
This sequence comes from Viscum album, assembly GCA_963277665.1. Classification (NCBI taxonomy): domain Eukaryota; kingdom Viridiplantae; phylum Streptophyta; class Magnoliopsida; order Santalales; family Viscaceae; genus Viscum; species Viscum album. The sequence goes on along the minus strand of OY728134.1, from coordinate 1,180,239,421 downwards.
TCAAAATCTATAAATAAGGGAAGGGTTCCATCAACCTTCATGTAAAAAAGATGAGTGAACAACACTATGAATTACAAGTTTGTATAAACTTTTTTACTTCCATGTCCTATATCTACCTAGTGAGATCTTGAATCATTATAGTAGCTACTATATACTGATGAATAGATTCATGTTCAGTGCTATGAATTAGAGTAATGGAAAACTCAGTCTATCTCATGGTAGCAACTCCTGAACTTTTTTCTCGGAAATTGTCCCTAAAATGAGTTACCATTGGAGGGAAATATTCTGGACAAGATAAATATTCATCCCAATAAAAAACTAGCAATATAGTTAATCATCGCACCTAGACCATGATGCTAGGGATTGGCTTAGCTCTTCTTAACATTAGATTCACCCTTCTGAACAAAAACACTACCCTCTAGTGATGGAAGGTCACCCTATAGTGATATAAATCCAAAAAATCATGATAACAAACCAACCATTCCAACCTGATAATGATGTAAAATCATGTTATCTAGAGGGAAAAGATGTCTTGTATGATGTTACACCCACCAACTACAAGGGGAACTCCCTGCACTAGAATACACTCTCTGATCATGCCCCTAATGGATTATGATGTTTAAATATACCACTAACAAACATCACATCGAGCCGAAGGATCTCTAAAAAAGGTACATATATGAAGTAATGTGAATAAAGTGTATCAAAAAGGTAATATATTAAAGGAGATTCCACTATAATAGTACATCTTGTGGTAGAAGGGTTGTCACTTCTCTCCATATGTAACTGTTTCATTATACATATTTATCCTGAAATGCATCCCTGAGATTAATCCTCACCACTCTGATAATACATGATATTATATCACTATGAATTGGTTTTTTTGGATACCACAAAATTGATCACTATCTCAACCAGATAGTCTACTAGCAATCTAACTTCTTTCCTAATGAGAATCCATTAAACATTCTCCTGAACATGGATACATTGAATACACTATCTCATTTTTTTTATTTATGAATGGTCTTTAAAAGAAGATGTAGATGTCCCATCTTACTACAGCCTCAGGACTAATATGCCTCTCTGACACACTAGCTCTTTATATGTCCATGTATCCCCCACTAATGAAAGGGAAAAGAAATACCATCACTATTGCTCTGACCGGTATTCCTATCATGAGATACCTCTAACAATCTCTTCTAGCAACCTTGCATAGAACAACTCGGATTATAGATGGTCTACCTTGGTTTCCACCCCAATATTCTATCAGGATACCTTTAGTAATCAATGCATGATTTTGAATGTACTATATGGTATAAATTCAAAATACATTCACATGTGATAAAATTACATTCTTGATAACATCTTCATACCTTCTATAGTTCAACAACTCATCACCTAAGAGAATATAAGGTAACCATTGGGTCTCTTTGAAAGGGGAAAAATAGTACATTACTGACAAGGCACTATATATAAAATGCATAAACACTTCTTATATTATCCCTCATTGTCTTGGGAAAAAATTCAGAAACAGATATCAAGAAATACCTCCAATTGATATCTTGAGGAAAATCCATTTGATTACTCATTCCCCATCACTGGCTGGTAGAATCAAAGATAATATATGAAGTTTTCTTACTCTCCTATCATTAGGTATCTCTAGATTCTATAAAATCAATAGCATTAAATATAGCCATGACTCTACAGCCTATGGTCCATTATCCCCTATAAACATGGACCGATGTAGAGAGTGAATTTCCATTTATAAGGGAAACACCATTTTTATTGAAATTGACATCCTTATTTAATGGAAAAATTTTAGTTCTGAATTCAATTTCATTTAAATTCATTGCAATTTATATTTCACATTTCATTAAATTTTTGGACAATACGGATCTCCACTATTAATTTATAATAGCATATACACATTATAAATTGAATTGTGGAATACGTTAAATCCCATGGAGTCATTTATCAAGTACCTTCATGAAATGTCAGGGTAGTTTCATGTATATAACAATAAGGCCCCAAAATATGTTACAAGAAATAAAAAAAGGTAATATAAACATAGAATAACATAGTGAATGTCTTATAAATCCTATGTACCTATATTGATGCATAATAAAATATCTCCATTCCATATCAGGCCATGGAAGATATCCATAATCATATCTAACATCAAATATCAATTATGTCACAGAATGGTGAAGTCAAATCAACTAAAATAGAAAGAATCGATAATAACACATCTCATTACAGTCAGTGTGACTTTTCCCTAAATTTGGGATATCTACTCCGAGTAACAAATCATTACCAAATTCTCACAAATTAATAATATCTTATCTAATATTTGAAAAAAAAAATAAAAATGAAAACAAAGACCCTAGTACATCTTTGTGGCCTCTCAAACCCAGTTCACTCAATAGTAACTGATCCTAATTATCTACATGGACCCAAGAGTCCCTCCCTGTATATCATAGGTAGGGTACTAGCTGGGAGAGTTTATGGTAAAATAGTGTGGATATTATATAATCATGATTAGAGTGTGATAAAGTGGCATAGTCATATCAAACAACAATAGATTCATAATAAATTTTTGAGAAAATGAGAGTAAACATACATCATATAAATAACTGAGTATTATCATCATATATTGTCCAATAGAAATTATGATCATGTAAAGATATGAATAAGATAGAAATAAATGATTAAATGGATCAAATACAATATATGTGTCAAAAGTACAAAAATCCTAAAAATAAACTATATTAGATAACATTGTGATCCATATCTCGGTTACGTGCTCCATTCCTACTATGTGATTAACAATCAAGAATAAATAAGTATTAAATTTCCTCTACCCCTACTTGAATCTATGAATTTCCTTATGGTACCTAATGTTGGACTGAATAGGGTGTGAGATTACACATAGTAGGCCACCACCAATAGTGTCTAAAAAATCATGTCTATCTATATAAACTAAATAACTTTGTATGTATAACAGGTGTGCAATTATTAATAGTATAAGTGAATTTATCTATTCTATAAAGTATCATAGTGGTCAATAATATAATCATAAGAGCTATCTTTAATGAATAACAACTATCAACCACAATGGCCTACACCATTTTATTGTGTTTCCGTACTACATGGTCAAGGATCAATAAAGTAGTGAGGTCCAAGGAAACCAATAATATCTATAAATTAGGTAAAAAATATCCAAGGAATATTAATTTCCACGGTATAATAAAATTATATGTAAATCAAGTAAATAATATCCATGCAGCAGAATTTTCTAAGGCCTCTGACTCTGTCATAACCCGGGAGATGAAATGTTCATGTTATTTTAGAATGTTATTTAAATTTTTTAAACATTATAATTGGTTTAGAAATGTATAATTCATTCATTTAAGAATGATAAATAGTATCATAATAGTAGAAATGTACAAGGCATCCTAATGTTGGATCCATAGAGTATAATTTTATGTGGAATCTTGATAAGTCATGTAAATCGGATCGAAGCAGAAGAAATGTTCAAGGCTTCTAATCATTTCACGTCAATAAGATCCAAAGAGTATAAATTTATAAGGCATTCAAATAAATATGATCCATTTTATTAGAAATTTCAAGGGAATCCAAATATGATCTTTGCATCCAATGAGTATTAATTTCTACGGAATTCGAACCAAGTCATTTACTAATTCATTGACCATTCATTTAATCGTTTCACTAATCCCTTCATGATGATAAATATATCTGGGGATTTTCAATTTCAAAAAATTCAATTATAATTAAAATGGTGATAAATGATTCATAAAACCTTTAAAAATCTATTTTAATACCTTATTAGACTTTCAATAATACATGGTGAGTTCATCATAGTATAAGGGATGCACGAACCTGATAAAAAGGGTTTAACCCACCCTATGGGTGGTTCAGGTTGAATTCGAAAACCTACATGTTTCATGAAATGATTAAAACCCATGTATTAATTTTTTAATATCATATAACCCTTGATTTTGTTAATTTAGAAAACATCTCTTGGAATGTCTACTATGCATCATAGAGGCAACAATTTTTAAAAAACAGGACACTAAGGAAAAAGGTATAGCACACATACCTCATCCTAGTAGAAGAATAGTCATCTAGTCTAAACTTATTATTCAATCCATATTAGAATAAAATGGAAGAAAAGATGAACAATTTTAAAATATCTAATAAGATCCTACACCAAAATAGTGTCACTAATAGAAAGGGAAAAATGTAAGGTGAGTGAGGAATATAGAACACACCAGCATATATCCAATTAGATGAGTGGTGTTGGAATCTGTGTCTAAATTATGAAATAGTAATGAACAAAACCTTGAATTATTAATGAATATATCCAAATTTGAAGGATCTATCTTCTGGAATGTTGAGTAAAATATAAAGTGGTTATAAAAATTTTGAAGGTAAAAAATGTAATTTTATCGAGAAATATTAGGTCGCACAGTTTGTCCACATGGTTGGCCAAACCAATGTAAAAAATATATAATCCCTCTGCCTAATTACCTCTCTCACTTGGATTATGTTCTTGGTTTGGGATAACATGAAAAAATTATGATATTTACCTTTATTAAAAACTATACCAACCCCTCATAGGTTTTCACCACTTGTCGCATAGTTTCATCATACCATGTAGCGCCTAATAGTGGGATGAACAATGATACATGGTTTTTTCAAACCATATGGCATGGGTGGAAGAATTTCTATAAATAATTCATAACAAATTCAATTTCAAAAAACATTTGCTCCCGGCTCCAAAAAATCCTCGAACACATTTATTTCTTACATTTCTATACTAGAAATCCTCATTAGATCAAAATTGTGGAAATAAAAAATAAAATGATTCCATGCCACGTAGAAATTCTAGGATCATACAAACCCCATAAAAACATACATCATGATACCATCCCACTTCAACAAGGGCATTGTATGTTGTTAGAGTAGACATCCATAATGATTATGGACATCCAATACTTTATGGAATGTGTGGAGTTGGGAAACAGACCCTATGATGTCCGTCTTCATCCATAGACACCAGTACATCCACCTGAACTCATGGTACATATTCAAAATTCAAGTATGTAAATTCCATGTTGATATATGGGATTTTTTCATCAAATCCTCTCTAATATAAGAAATTACTACAACTCCATCATGTACAAGGATCACATTATAATAGCACATTGACCACTCGGGGGGTCGAGTCACCTATAGAGAAATGATTACTTCTCAAAATGCACTTTGGGTATGAATAATTGACTACATTCACATGGTTTACCAAATAAGATGTGACCAATACTATAGAAAAAGTAATCATCCCCAAATCCATATATTCATCCACCCACCAGTAAGAGATAAGGAAATCATCTCTCATTTCTCTTCTAAAGGATTCTCATTAGGATACTTCGAAACCAACATATTATTGATACGAGGTACCATAATCATATTTCGCTTCACTGGTGCTTATTACATCTATAACTAAAATAGATGAAGATACTCTACATAGTTCCAATGCATCAGTTTGAGGTCCTACAACATGAATATATACCTAACGGTCCTGTTCTTAGTGAAGAAAAAAACCTCTCACCAACGTGATAATTTCAGCAACACTTAAGATCCTAACCCATGTATTTCATGTCCACGTCTTGTGTAGGTATTTACACTCCTAGTGTCACAACTTACATGAGACAAAATCTACCATGTTCACTATCTACATTAGAAACACTCCTAAAATAATTATAGATATACCATTATATAAAACATATTTAATTCCATGACCTAGAAGTATCAATATAATTGTGATAGTCAATCTCTAATATATCTTAAAAACACTACTTCATGTTAATCTAAATAATAAAATCCCCATAAACATTAACATAGTCATGGGTGTTTATAATCAATATATTTATTGGTTATAGAATTAGTAATATATTATTAGGTCCCAACATCTTCTGATCTCGAAAATGTTTTGATGAGTTTTCTATGAAGTCACTCCCTCCACATTCTATGGTCATATGTATATACCTATCTAAAAACCAAAAATCCCCAATAATTTAATCTCTCGAATCTAGAAGTCAAACATGGATATATTGGAATAAATGTGAAATTCCTGATGTATAATCAAAACAATATCAAGGTGTATAACATGATAGACATGTGCTAGTGAGTATATGGGGATGTCTACAAAAAAACACAATAAAGGAGTCTATGAAAGGTTTGAATATGATTTCACGATATCCATGAACATTGCTTGTGTGTTCATTATTATGAATGGTATCATCAAGTAATCATACTACACAAGCCATCTCTGAAACATCATCTTTGGAACTTCCCCCTCTCTAACTCTTAGACGGTGATTTACTGATCAAAGATAAATCATATAGAACTGTCAGGCTCCTTACAATTGATAAAAATGTTTTTCACCCATAGGAAAATAATACCAGTTCAGCACCATCACCTGGTACAGTTTATAGTACTCATTGACAATTTAGGGAATAACATCCTCCTTCATGTAAGACAACCCTAGATGCACCACATGATGAAGCACTCAGCATGATAAATACCTTCTTCTCCTTCAAATATAGTTTTGAAATTATATCATTATTCTTGTTTGGAACCATATGATATGGGGGTTTCTAAATAGGATTATTAACGAGCGTGAAATCAATCCCAAATTCAAATCCCCTATGAGGAGGAAGTCTTATGTTTTGATAATGAAATATATCCTAATAGAGATACATGAGTAGAGTTAAATTCAATTAGGCTTCTACTAACCCATAAATTCCATGATCATCTCAAGATGACTACAATTTCTTCCAATTCTTCTTACTCATAGTTCCCCCTTTTCATTAATCATGAACTTGTCTCCCTTAAGTAAACTGACTGACACACATCATTGATAGAAATCATTGTGAGATCAAAGATGGTCAGAAAATAGATTTTATGAAACACATTGACATTCATTATCTCTTCTATATTTACTTCCAATTTATTTCTATAGTGGGTGATGACTATAGTAATTAATGGGTATCACTAGAGATGGTTCAATCTCATGCCCAAAAGTGTAAAATTGGTAGTCTAACTTAGAGGATAACTTGATAGGTAATTCAATTTCATCAACTAAATGTATATATATTATATAATGGAAATAATTATTATCCAACATAGCTGTAGATATGGTAAGGTTGACCATAACTATACCTCAAATAGTTGATGGGCCCCCACCATCATCTTCTATAATTTGGTCTACTATATAAACACATCATATCACTGTTAAATATCATTATCCCTACATATAAAACATCTTGGTAGTATACCCCATATAATAATTTCCTCCACTTCTATCTTTCCCAAGTCACCCACTACTATATGATAATTTTTTTCCAAAGTATTAAAGATGACTGAACATTCCATAATGGTGACAGTCAATATATAGCTTCCTATAATCACCACTATAAGCACACATTTTCTGACAAGTTTTTAACATGGTGGAATAGTCTCCATATAGGATCCTAATGAATACATTCTCTAACCTAGATATCTTCTTCCCTATTTCACCAGGTCCACCGTCCTCTTCCTACTATTGGAAAAAATCATGTAGCACTGATAGAATGATTATTTACTGACCTGAAATTATATATAATCAACCATTCTTCCATATCCTCCACAAGAAACATCTCAGTGTTTAGGTCCTAAGAAGAACCTATGTATAAATTATCAGGTCCAATCCCATAACCTGATTTTCCAGTTCCAGTCAGAGGCCTATCTAAAACACCATATCCCTTTATTCCTTGTTCATAGACAGTAAAGGAGATAATGAAGGTAAATATTTAAACCAATTAGATTATCATATATAGGAATATTACCCTATTATATCATCATAAAATCATATGAACCATCAATATTAATCATTTCATGAAATTATTACTCAAAACTCTACTCCTTGAAGGACTCCCATGTAATTATTTCTTGTATCCAAGTCTAACTCACGGTAGTCCTCCTTCTCATACTGGGTCCTAGGAACATGAATGTCACTAGAATCACTAGCGACTCCCTTATAGTCTAGACAAGCTCCAAACCTATCTCAATAATGTATATTTAATCCTATGTATTATAAAAAACACTAGATCCATAGAATGTTGGGGTATGATGGACCTAGAAATCTCAAGCAGGATAATCAAGGCCCTTTAAACAGTCACCCTTGTAAGAACAAAATCTAATGGAGTCCCTATAGAACATGTTATATATCATGAGTTACTTATGTTAATATAGAATGGTCTTTGGGTATATCCTCTTACAACATGGGTGGTGGAACAGGAGGATCCTGGGATAACACATCTAGAGGTCCCATCAAACAACTATGAGGAATCATATGTCTAATGTGAATAAACATTAGAAACTTGAGTAAATTATATCATGGATATGGGATCATATATTGTTCTCCATGTATAATGCTCATATACATTGGTATTACCATTGTAGTATTTACCTTGGCTTTTGTCCCTGATCATTAGTCATATTCATTATATATATTATAACACAACTATATTCTCCCTTAAACTAATTATTTCCAAATATATATATATTAGAACATCATGATAAAATATATATATCACTCAATTGGTGAAACTATACCAAATAGGTAGAAAAAATAAATAATTAAATTAAAAAACTATTATACAACACATAAATAGGTATAGGTATTTCATGTGAACTGACATTACAAATAATGATACATCATGTCAGACCAATTCCCATAAAAAAGTATAGGAAACCCCATCTAGGGTATCTTGTAGGTCTATTACACATGTGTTGGAAATGGAAGTGTAAATTCACTTATAATAGTCCAAAAAAGTAATATCCATTTTACCATATCCCATGTTTACCTAATTGTTTTAAAATATCATCTATTACTGCTTTGTAACATCCCAACCTGAACAACCTATTCTATTCTAGAGTGTCTTGTGAAATCAAGAACACCTCCACACACATAAGAGATTGTCGAATATAATTGAAGTTATAATCAAGCCTTGGAGAGACTATACCCTCAGTGTCATGAAATCAATAAGATAATAATAAAGTAAAATATAATAGGAATTAATTTAACTATATAGAAAAAATATATAACATAAATTTCATACAATGAAATAAATAGTTCCCAAAGTGAAAATCCAAATCTTATAAAGGAAAAAAGGAGACAAATAAATAAATAAATGGTGGTACCCTCAGGGTTATGTCCTTGTATTCTTCTAGCTATGTACTCCTCTTCTTATATGAAAACTATAGCTCCCTTTCCCTTTACTGAAACACTATCTGGAAATCTAGAAGGGAACTAAAATTACTTTGTAGGACATGAGAAAATATCTAAAGAAATAACACCAATGTGCCCTTATCATATGTTCAAATAATATATGAAATTATTTAACCTGGAAATTTTATGTATAATAACAAAACAATTGTCATAAAATTGTCAAGATTTCATAGGAAAAAAGTCTTCCATGATTCCCAATCCCTCGCATTCAGATAGTATTTGGTAAGGATGTCAGAAAATTTTAAACAATTACCACCTTCAAGGTAACACTACACACCCAACCCTAATGGTGTTGTTGATCAGTAACAACAGTCATAAATTAAAAATCATAGAGGTATTCAATTATGAACATCTATATATAAGGTAATACATGGACACATTTTGTGGATGTCTTGACCACATCATCTATTTCATTTCAGCTAACAACATATACATATTCCTCTACAAGGATATCCACAACCTTTATTAAGAATGTTTGGACTGCATCAGGTTAGTTAACTATCCATATATGCACATGCCACTGTAGGGATATCCATTACCCACATAATAGAATTTTATACCATGATGGACCAGCAACATTACTCTAACTAAAAAATAGAATACCTTAACCATGGTTCAATATGCTTTGAAAACAAATACGAATTAGATTTCAAAGTAATGAATAATGAGGAGTATCAATAACAAAAGATCATAGAAATATAAAAACAGGTGTTCATAATCAATAAATCATCATGGCCACTCATACACATGTAAGAAACATGTAAAAAGAATTGGATAATGAAACATAAATAAAATATCATGTTAAGGTCATATCTATATAGCCTGAAAATGGAAACAAACTTCCACTATGGGGGTTTCCAACATTAATATAATGGATTATCCCCCTTGATTTTAAACCTAAATAGAACACCCTACAACAATTATAAACTCCTCATTGGAATTATAATTATAAATAGGTCAGTGTGCAATTATAATTAGTTCCTATAAAAATGAATTCATTTTATATGAATAGAAATAAAATCCTATATGTGATATTATTATTTTCTCTCTAGGATAATATAGAATAACTAAGATATTATAAATTATTTAATAGAGAATAATTATGATTTCATAAGTAAGTAAAACATTCATTCTTTTTAATAATCATTAATTAAAATTATTATATTTATTATTTATCATTCATGATAATTATTCTAGAATAATTTCATAATAAATTAAAATTATAATTCTTGAAAACATAATAAATATTATAACTTTTCTATTAGTCTTGTGTGATTTATATAGGCAATAGAAGAAATATTTTTACAAAAAGGTGTATAAAATAATATGAATTTTATCATTTGTAAAATAAAATCCCATAAAACATGAGCGAGAATGCGGTTTTCATATGCTATGAATCTAGGTGAAAAACTTTTTGTGGTCGAACGGAGTCTTACTAATCATAAACAAATCATATTTGAGCTTTTCAATATCAAAATATCAATAAAAAATATGAAATCAAGAATATTATATTTTATAATGAAAACCGATATATAGGTTCACTATAATATAATTGAAAATAGAAATATCATAATTTGTTTTTTTTACATGATTCATAACAGTTGATTGTTTAATTTCATCCAAAAATATGTTATATATATGTATGTGATTTCAAAAATTTAATTCAATTTTTTTTACAATTTAGAATCATTTCAAATGTTTTGCGGTTTGATATAGGGAAGAAGAGGATGTAATACAAAAAACATGGGTAAAATACATTACCCATATGTGTGGAGAATGTTCAATATAGAGGAAATTTTTTTTACCCTTTCGTAAAAAATTACCCTTATGTAGCATTTATAAAATTGGGTGTACCCTTACATAGTTACCATTACACAATGATTTACCTTTATTAGATCCTCAAACAAATCGTGGGTTGTAACTCCACCTGAAATTAAAATATATATATTTCCAAATCAATTTAGTTGCATCGATATCTTGTGATGCATGCAAAACCTGGTTTAAATAAAAAACATTTTCATAATGATTTCACAATTATTTTAAATTTAAATTTTTAAAAATTAATAAAAATTATTTGAAAAATTATTCTTCTTTTTTTAATCATAATTCCAAAATTATCTTGGAGTAATTTGTTGGGATTTTTCTATGAATATTTATTTTTAGATTAATACTGAGAAAAATATGTTTTAATTGAAAAGTGCCTTTTGGTTTACAAATTTATAATGTTAAACTTTGTTGTAAATTTTTTTTAAAGTAAAATTAGTTCAATTAAAAATAAATTAATATACATTAGGTTATTTTATTCATTTTATTGTTGAATTTAGATATATAAAAACTATAACATTTTGAACGAAATTAATTTTCAAACTCGCTTTCTTATCACGTCTATCAGATTAATTTTAAATTATATATTTCCACATCAATGAATTGAATTTAGAAAATATATTATATATTTTGAATCAAATTAATTTAAAATTTCTCATAATTTCAAATAACTTTTGACCAAAATTAATTGTAAATGCAGTAACAACTAATTTTCATGGTTAACAGAAAAAATTAATTTATTTGGGGATTAAACTAAAAAGATAAGTATGAAAATAACCTAAAATATCATCATATTTTTATTGACTAAGACTATTTAACCATAGAAATAATATTACCTAAAATATTTCATGTCCTTTCCATTTTTATTTGAATATGACCTATAAAATAAGTTATGTAAGGAAAGTGAAAAAAAGATAGATTTCAAGATTTTCATATTTATAAAGATTGGATGTACGAAAAAACAACATATATTTGGTTATAATTATTATTTTGAAAAATAAATGATTTTCATTAAATTATAATTAATATTAATATTTTGAGATGTAATAATTACTCAAAATTCATATGAAATGCTAGAATTTTATTATTTAAATAATAAATTTAAATAATAAATGACATTAAAAATATTACTCTAAATTCATATTGATCATTCAATAGGTTGGTTTTTGGTTATGGGGGTTTATTGGATTAGAAAACAGTATTTATTCTTGAGAATAGGCACATAATGATGTAATACACATCAAAGAATGATTTTATTCAAGCCTAGTTTAAATCCCCTCATGTATGCAATAAATTTCACTTATTTTTGTTTAGGTGGTCATATGGTTTCCACATGAAGCATGGCTCCCTAACCATGATTATTTGGGTTATACTTCTTGAACACCAACTCCATTTTTAGAATAAATCAATTATCAATAGGTTAGTAAATGTTTAGGTCAATTTCACTATTATAATAGTATATATTGGGATATTTGTTTTTCATATTTCACATTGAATTTGGGTGGGTGTCGATGTCTCAAGAGGGCTAGTCATGTCTATATGGGTTTTAGTTGGTGAAGAATTTTGATACAAGAAACATGTTTTCTTTGATTCATGGGTATATTTGAGTTCATTGTGAAAGTGTATGGGTCACCAGATCATCGTGTGTTGACAAAGTCTAATAAAAATCCTATAAAAGATGGATACAGATAGTTCAAGTCATGTGGAAATGGTTTGGAACATGTGAATGATGTTAGTCTGAAGGAAAAATTGAGATTTTATAGGAATGATGTTTCCATACAGAAAGAGTCATGTTCATAAATCATTATCTTAAGGTAGTGTATTCTTATATTCCAAAGAAACGATATTTTGTAGTGCATAATTCGGTTGTTCTTGTCATGGATGGATCATAAAGGTCTGAGGGAGTGTTCACAAGAAGGTATATGGAGCCATTAAATGGAACATCTATGGTTGTAATCCATTAAGAGGATGTCCTAATTAGAAATGGAGATATGCATAAGTATGAGATATAGATAGTTGACACATTCCATATAGTCCTTAGTGAAAAGGGGTCGTCTTCAATTCATGATGCAGTCTCAAAGGATTGGGTTCAATCTGATACATTTTTTTCATGACCATGGGGTAAAAGGGGGTGTGTAGTGGGTTCTTCAAACCAAAATTCAAATATCCCAAATCCCCCATATTATGCGGAGGTATTTTCTATTGGAGTTTATTCTGAATTATATGCGATGTTGAAGGGAGAGAGTCATTCCACCAACATCCCTCATGAAAACGTAGTATATAACTACCCTACTAAAAATGATATCCATTTCAATTATCCATGTAGTAAATGTCCCAAAAGTAAATCTAAAACTCTATTTTTGGGAAATATTTTTATTTTTCATGATGTCCAGAATTGGTTCATGATCAATAGGGGATAATACAAATTTTCAAGGTCTCTATGAGGCAAAATATATTGATGAAATATTGAATAAACTCTAAGTGGATAGTGTTGAGGGGATGTATGGAAAATGACATCAAAACCCATGGTGGAAGAAGTGGAATAAGGGAAACCAATAATTTGGTAGATTAACATTGACTAAGAGAATGAAATATAAAGAGCATAAAGAAAATTGGTACCTGACTAAACTAATGGAAAATGGATCATCTAAACAGTGTGTGGATAACAACGTTCTAGGATTAAAAGGCACACTGGGTAACATTAAACATCACAATGATTATCTAATGGTGGAAGATGGTGTTCCTAAGTTCCATGAGTAGTTTTTTGACAAGATAGATATTCCACCTTCAGAATAAGGGCCTATTTGGAATAGAATAACCTGAAAGTTCAATGATGAATAATAAATTTATTGAATCTCATTATGAACTCTAAGGAAGAATTGTTAGAAAGAGTTTTCCAAATCAAATCTTCAAAGGTGGAGTGGAACAGAATTTATGAAAGAATGATTACATTTGACCTAAACGAGGATAAAAGAGTGTAGATTAACAAAGAGTGTTAATTTAGTCTTGATTCATCAACCAAGGGAATATAAACCTAGATATATATATATATACACATATGGGATAAGATATCTAAACACTTTGAAAATCTTATTATGAATGATTTGGGAATAAAGGTAATTACACATCAATGAGGGTTATAAATTATATGAACTCATATTATTCATTTCATTCATTTTTTTATTTTTATTTTCTATTTTGAATGACTTAATGTTTCTAACTATTGTGGTTTCCCAAATTTTCCTTGAATATTGTTATCTGAAATATAATTTATATTTTCATTCATTAAAGAGAATCCAAAATGGATAAAATAAGGAAACATTGAAGTTAATAAAACAAATTTTTAATACTTGTGGTTTAATATTCTATAGAGGTGTGTGTCGACTGTATCATACATCCACCAAGTCAATTATCATCATTTTAGGATATTGAGCTATTATTTTTATCCCAATGGTTAATATATTTTTTTATTTAAAAAAATGGAACTCCTCCATAACTATATAATGGAACTCACACACATCACTTATAAACACTTATCAATCCATTTTTCCTATTCAAAATCTCAACAAATAACATCATGACATCCATCCTCACATACTATGAGAATTATTTTCTGAATAAATCAATCCTATGAAGTGTTTTATGAAAACCTATAAATTACCTGATAATTATGTAATGTTCTTCAACAAGCATCCTTATTTTACATCTTCCTCTCCATCCTTTATTTTAAAAAACATTATTTTAATAATAATTGTATCTAAAACATATTGGGAATTTTTTAATGTAATTTCATAACCTAATACCATCTTCACATCTAGAAAATGGGTTATTAAATAAATTTTTGTTTGTACGGCAGACTACCTCCTACAAAAAAAATATTTTTCATTTTTCATTTTCCACATCTCACGTTTGGGTATAGTGATGGATATTGATTATATATAAGATATATATATCATATGTTTACATATGTAGTATATATACTATATATATCATTTTACTTATAAGTCCATAGGTGATACAATAATGTATCTCGTGTGTATGACATACTACCACCTTACTATGTGATACGACTCACCTTTCACTAAGGCTTCACATTGATGGTTATAATGATTAGATTAATAAATTTTTTTATATAAATTAAATAATAGTTATTCTAATTAAATAATTATCATTTTATAATATATATATATATATTATTTTCTTTCATTCCTTTTCACTCATGAAAATATGATAACATCCTTCATGTACTTGGGGAATTCATCATTCACAAAGTGATGTTACTCTATTTTCATCACCACGTCATATGCATTATATTTAAAAATATATATATGTAAATATTATGGTATAAATGATATTATTATCATTATTTAATGTTAAAATATAACATTCCTCATTTTCATAATGATCATTTATAAATAGAAACGTTACTCATGAGTGCATACGACCAACTGTCACCATGATCGTAACATACATGATTTTTCATAAAAATCATTAAAGACCAAAAATTAATGTATAATTGATGAATATAAATGATAATTATTGTATTATTATCATTATTTTTATGATGAAACAATATAATATTTTCAAGAACCAGATCATTTATAATGAAACATGCCTGACAAAACAACAAAATTAACACGAGAAACAATGAATATTGTAAATGATTATAAACTAATTCTCGTTAATATTTTATGAAAAGATAATATATGATATTATAATTATTGATACATTTCTATAATAAGTTAATGAAAATTTTAAAACAATTATATAATAGGTTAACTCATGTTAAACAAAAAGGAAACATTGGGTAAGAGATTTTTGTCTGGATTTTATCTTATGGGATGGAAATTCCTTGTCCATAAACAATTTATTTTATATTATGTGAATACTGAAAATGAAGGTATATTATTATTATACTAAAAATTATTTTGTTTTACACGTATATTTTAGGTTCTCTATTTCTTGGGTTTTACGGTTCAATATTTATCATATCGGTAAGGGATTCCCCAATCACTTTTTTGCATGATATATATTTCATCTTCAAAACCTATTTATTTTCTTTGGTGTATGTATAATTCCCATTAATTTATATTATGAAGATTATATTGAAAAAAAATTTGGTTTACATATCCATTTGAGGATCTCTCTTTTAGGAGGTTTATGGTTCAAATGTTACCAAATCGGGAAGGGAATTTTGTCACAATTTTCCTTCTTAGAGACAAACATTATGTAATGCACATATATTTCTTCATGAGGTTTATATATGGTCAATTTGAAATTTAATATCATTAATAATTCATTATTTATTTTAATTTTTTTCAATTATAATTTATTCATCAAAGAGGATTTTATATGAAAATTTCCATGTGGGAAAATTTATTCTGAAATCTAACATTATTTTGTGATTTTTAAAGTTTTATTTGGAAAAATAACATTATTATAATCCTTTTTCATTAAATATTAAACCTGTATAAAGTACATAATCACTTGTGTAATTTATATGAATATTTAATAAATGTTATATAGGTTTTACATACAATTTTTAATTTGAAATTTATTTGATTAACTCGGGAAATATTGATAAATTTGTATCCATTCATCCAAATAGATATTTGATAAGGAACAATTTTTATGATTTAAATCAAATATTATGTATATGAGGAACTATTTGTACATGAAATATATGGGTTGGGACTAGTTAATTAAAGAAACTCGATGTATCTATAGTCTCATTAGATGGATGAGTTAGCCAAATTAGATGTGTTTCTACCCAAAGACATAAATTATCTTGATGACAGATCTCGACGGTAATTTTCATGAAGATAGATCATGAAAATTCATATTTCTAAAATTATTCCTTACACTATTATTCATATTCCATGTCATGATTCAATTAGTTAGAATATATGTGGTCATGTTTCAAGATCATTTGATTATTTATATAGAATTATTTTGTTATCATTTATTCCATTCATATTATGATCAATTTATTATAAAAACCGAATGTGTGTCTAGTAATATTCCTATCAATGTGGACTATTCTTTATTGATTCGTGAGAGAATTCATTGCACGTAAACCATATAGATAATTTGATATCACTATTTGTTTTCTTATTCCCTTGGTAATGAAGACTAATCATTTGAATTCTTTTAATGGATATTGGGCATTTTATTTTGTTATGTACTATTTTTTATTTTCTATTCTGAATATAAGATGGGTATCATGTATGTATTTTTTTCAAAAAAATTATAAATTTTATTCCCATTTGGATGCTATTAAAATTATAAATACTAATGTATTAAATTATTGTACTAGCTTTGCATTAGTAGGGTAAGTGTCACTAAAGATTATATCAATGGATGTGAGTAGAAAACATTGGAACTAGATTTAGGGGAAAAATATCAAGGAACATAACCATAATCTAAGCATTGAGGGAAAGTATATAATAACATCCTAATGTTTTGGTAATATATTTATTTTGTTTTTTTCCTAGGATTAAATTCATTAATAGATATTACAATGGGATGTGGTTCTCACATAGTTTTTCCTAGGGGAAAAAATATGAAAATATCATATTGGGATTGACTTTAGAATTACAAGGTACACAACAACAACCCTTACGGTACAGCTCGTTTGATACTCTTGGGATCTATTCTTAGTATAATTCAAATTTTAATTTCAATCCATTATGATGGAGTTGAAAATAAATATATCCACAATGTAATCATGTTTAGGATACTAAGATTAAAAATACATAAATTTTTATTTATTCGATGTCCTAAAAAATGTGGGGTATTATTAAATATGATTTTAAATATATATATTTATGAGATAATATAGTATATTTCACTATTTATAAATGGGAAAAGAAATGAAAAAGGGTATAGATACTAATATCTAATGTTGTGATTTTTTTACTAAGTAATCCAACAATACTAGTATTGGAACTGATAAAATAATGTCTATATTAGGGATGCATAAAAAGGTTATGAAATATAATAGTTCTTGGATAGAGAAACCTATTCCATTATCATATTATTGTATGTTCAATATATTTATGTGATGGATGCACCCATTATTTAGTTTGACTATTGATACAATGGATGATGAGAAAAGGATTAAGTCATTAGAGAATATATTAAGGGAATTTGGCTGTGGTAAAAATAAAAATGTTATACATGCAACATATTTCTCAATGGTGATGTGGATCAATGGTTTTTAATTATCCCTAATACTAGGGTAATAAAATAGAACTCATATAATGAAATTATTTTATGGAAACATTCTTTAACAAATTTTTACTCCTTGAGAAATAAATAGAGGTGAAGAAAAATTTTCTTAAACTTAAATAAAAATGAATAAAAAAGTGTTGAGTTTAATGAATCTAACATTTCAAAGAAATAGATATAAGCTAAGTATTAAATATGAAACATGGAGTATAATATTATTCATTTTATTAAAAATATTATAATAATTATACAAAGGGTGTTGGCCTCTCAACCATTATCATCATACAATATAATATTTCTACATTCTATCAAGAATGAGAAATAATAATCCATGTCTTATAAATCCAAATGGATGTAAGGGAAGAAAAGTAAGGTAGATCAAAAAATAATTAAATTAGTGGAGGGAAATAATTATTTTCAAAAATGTGATAACTATGTAATAAATCATTGTAGGAAATTCTTGAATAGATTATGAACTTTTTATAAGTATGTAGAAAAGGTACATTAGGAAAATGAATGAAAATGGAATAATTAAAAATATTTTATTTATTTTTTTAATCTACTGTGAAATGGGGTACTATAAAAAAAATTCCCCCAGCATCAACAGAATATATCTCAGATGAAACTAAGTGGATAATGTCATGCTTATGATTGGGATAGAAACACATTTGAATAATTATTGTTCTAGTTCATTTGGATCCAATTAATATGTGGTAAAAATATTTTATTGATGATATTATTGTCAAAAGACTTATGAAAAATTTAATTATTTTACTGATGTAACTATTTCATTAACGATTTGATTCCATAAGTAGTATGAAACCAATGATGAGGAGAAAATTATTTAGTGGACATTGAACTTCTTGGAGAAATGGTGAATGTGGGAATGAAAACCCATAATATGTTCCAAAATATGTGATAAATGTTTTTGAGATGAGTATACGATTGATATGGATAATAAAAATTCGATATTTCTTGCTACCATTGAATTGTTTAATGATTATTTGACCTAGTGCATTATTATATCTTTGATGTAGTAAATGCATATTTTCATTTAAGGAATATATCTAATAATATTTCTTCTATTTAAATATTATAGAATCTTTTATTGTTTCAAAAATGATTTATAGTATTTTAGAATAATACCATATTTTAAGAGAATACAAGATGAATCTATTCACATTCTTTTAATTTGTAGAGTGAGAAAAAATAATTTCCATTTCTATTAATGATAAGTTCATTTGGAAAAATCAAATAACATATTTCTAATTTTATTGATATCAATTTTTTTGAAGGACATATGATAAAAAAAATTATGGAATGGATTATATTGAACTTTTGATGAGGTTTTAAAAAGTAATGTATTACTTCAATATTACAATATTTATTCATATTGGGTAACTTTTTCTAACCACATTTCTTTAAAAAAATAGGTCGGGAAATCCAAAAAGATTTTTCACTCTTTTATATGTCTTATGATCCATTTAATGTTAATTTTCATTCTTCAGGAATAAGAAATTTATTTTTGGATATTCATTTCTCGGAGTAATGAATGAATTGAAAATTGATCTAAGAACATTAAAATGATTATATTATCATTAATAATTTAAAAATTATAAATTAATTATATTATTTTATATTCATAGACAGTAATATAATTCCATAACATTAGGAAAAGGTTCCTGAACCCAAAACATTTATCCTACTACATGTATACCCTATTAATGAGATGGTATTTTAAATCATCATATATTTATGGTTCAGATCCCATAATATTTCAATTGATCATTCACATTTTTAGGACCAATGACCATAATCAATATCTATAATTATTTGATAATTTTTTCCATTATTTTTTTCATTTCCCACCTATGATATCCAAAATCGATACATAGTTATATTTTATTCTAAAAGATCTTTGTTCTTAATATCTCTATTTTTATGAAGATATTTTGTTAACCCTTAATACAATGTGGATATTATAAGAATAGTCTTTCAAGATATTAATCCCTTGATTACCAAGATCATTATTAATTGGGAGGGTGGAATTTATTTAAGGTGGGGAGAATTTAACACCCCCAGAATTTACAATATATCTAGAATAACATTAATTTCATCGACAATTTGAGATGTAGGAAACACATGTTTTAAACGATAAAATTCCTACTCACTTGTTGCGAATATGATTTAAAAATAAATTTTTACAGTTTTATAAAATTTATTTTCAAAATACGCATCATTTATTTAATTATAATACCCAAATTAATATAGGGTGAATTTTGAGATTTTTTAGGGAGGTATCATATTTTGATGACTAGTGATAAATACTGAATATAAATTGAAAAATAAATTTTCATGTAAATAATTTATAAGATTAAAAAATATATTTTATAAGTTCTAATATGGGTATCATAATTTTTGACCTAAATGGATAGTTGATAGAGTAAAAATTAATTAACATAGTTAATGTAAAACTGGGTTTACCAGGGATTAAACTAAAATGAAAAGGTTAAAATGACCTAAATTATTATATTAAATTTATTTGATGAGATTATTTAGACCACGGTAATCAAATTATCTGATGTATAATAATTAGAATGCAATTTCTTTTTTACTTTGAACTATATAATAAGTTACTCAAATTAAAATGAAAAATGATTCATTTCTTACTTTTTATTACTATATATCTTTGGGTAAGTAAAAAACAACATATGCTTATTTATAAGCATTATTTTGAAATATAAATTATTCTTTTCATTATTTTTTATATAATTATTTAGTTAATAATTATCTTGATTAAATAGTATAAAAACTATTAAATGTGAAGTAATGTGAATTAATTATTAGTCACTTTTATTTTTTAGATTAATATATCAGGTTACGTATGTGTATAAAATATATTTTAGTTCCATAAATTTAATTATATTTTTAAATTAAAGTTAAATAAATAATATCATGATTGACATTAATGTTATTTTAAAATAAATGATATTTTATTAAATAATTTGAAATTACAAACAATACTATATTGTTGTAAATTTATTTATAAGTGTTAATAAATATAAAATATATTCCATTATTGTTTAATTTCTCTCTTATAATGACTATATCGACCCCTAAATAGTAAAAACATTGTTTGATTAGTTATGGTTTAAACATTTAACATGAGGCACATGGACATGTATTGAAATAAATTTTCAACAACCATATAATTTTTAATTGATAAATTGGATAAATAATTGGGATTATTGGGTCCAAATTGTCTAATAATTATCACATTAATTTTTTTATTAATGAATAAATAAACTAGGTTATAAAACCAATTACCACAGTGAAAACTCAAGATGGTAAAAACAATGATACAAAGATTATAACAAAAAAAATATTTAAAAAATGTGTTTTATTTTTTGGTGGAGATATTTATTTTCCATATAATCCTTAAAAATCATTAATTATCAATATTGTAGCCAATTTAGGTAATATTCACCTCCCAATAGTGAATAATTTCGGTTATTCACAAAATTTCCATTTTTTCTCAACTATAACAGGTAACTCGGTCCGCTAACTTATCCATGCCTCCCTTACCATTTGTCTCATTACCCCCCCCCCAACAAAATAACATCCCAACATCCCCCTAATAGTCATAAGATCATTTGTGTGTGCATAAATATATTATAATAAGTATTTAGTTAATTCCTTTGGAGGATACCTGAAGAAGAGGTAATATACTTCAACACACGTCTTTATTTTACATCTTTCTCCACCAAATATATTTTTTAATAAGACATGATAATATAAAAGAATCAGTGTATTCCATATAAAATTGTGTTTTTTATAACAATTACATGATGTAAAACCATACCACATCCATAAAATTGGTAATGAAATAATATTTCGTGTGTATGGAGGACTACCGCTTTACGAACCAATATTGTTTGTTTTTTCCATTTACACATATCAAGGACAGGTATAGTGATGTATCTAAAGTATTTATATATATATATATATGATATTTATAACATAGTTATAACTATGGAGTAAAAATATCATATATATATATATGTACATATTCTATCCCTCTATTCTGTTATGACTTACGAAAACATCGCTCGTGGGTATGGTGGATTACTACCACAAAAAGAAATTTTATGAATCTATAACAAATGCATCACATGTATTGTGATAATGAAAAATTTATTGATTATATGTGATTTAAATGAAAAAATCATGGTATCCATTCAATATCTATCATTTAGAAAATATAACATATATATATCATTTTATTTCTTTCCTTTTGACTCATGTAATGATAAAAACATCATTCGTGTAGGTGTGGGCTACCGCCTTCACCAAGTGATGTGACTCTCTTTTCATTACCAATCCAAATGGATGATATATATAATTATATAATATGTAATACACGATGTTATTATTAATATGGAATGATAAAATATAACTTCCCTCCTTTCTATAATCATTATTTAAAAATGGAAATATTAGTCATGGGTACGTAAGACCTACCGTCTGCATGATAATAAAGTAGTAAATTTTTCATAAATGTTATTCATTATTGTTCGTAGAATTTTAATTTATGTATAAATATAAAACTATATATCATTATTATTATCCAATATTTGATAAA
This sequence comes from Viscum album, assembly GCA_963277665.1. Lineage (NCBI taxonomy): Eukaryota > Viridiplantae > Streptophyta > Magnoliopsida > Santalales > Viscaceae > Viscum > Viscum album. Next base: position 1,180,216,370 of record OY728134.1, on the reverse strand, counting down.
ACTATATAACGTGCACTTGAACAGGATCTTTCATAACAAAACCCACATGAGAAAATAAATCAATTAACAATTGATACAATTAAAATGATAAAATATTATTAATGAACATGCAATAAAATATTATAAAAGGATCATATATTTTATTATAAAAATTAATATGGTTCTTTTATATGTTAATAATACGTTTAAAATTAATATATATTATGTTAATACACATTCAACTAAAGGGAAGTGTGGGTAAATGTATTTTCACCTCACTTTTTACATCTATATGGAACATACCATGTTCACCACCTATTACTTTCATGTGGTGTATATATTTCATATGAATGTATATTATTATTCTTATAATAAAAACTATAATTTTTATGTATTTATTTGAGGATCTCTATTTCATGGGATTTATGGTTCCAAAGTTAACAAATTTGTAATGGATTTCGGTTTCAATTTTAATTTCTATGAGACACATGTTATCTTCACCACCTATTTAATTTACGTGTTGTAAATATAATAAAAAAAATGTATATTGAGATTATTATAATAAAAAATATGTTGTTTTACAAATACATTTTAGTATCCCTCATTCATGGAGTTTATATTCCTTAATTACCATATAGGTATTGGATATTAGTCTCAATTTTCTTTCATTAAGACGTATGTTATATTATGAAATAATATTAATAAATGAGGTGTATATACCGAAATATATAAATTGAATATAAAGAATAATTATTTCATCTTGGTATTTTATGTTTCAATTTAGATTATTTTATACAAGGGGTATAACATAAAAATTAGTAATTGGAAAATTTTATTGTGAAATCTCACATTATTTTTGATTTTCAAAATTCTATTAAAACAATCACTTTCTTGTAAAAAATATTTATAAGATATTAAATTCATCATAAATATCCATATTCATGTGTCATGGATATGATTATTTTCTAAACCATGTATAATTTTAATATATAGTGTTTTCTTTTAATGTGATTTGATAAATTTGTAAACTATTGATAACTATATATCCTTTACTAAAAAAGGATATTTGATAAGGAACATTGTGTATGATTTAAATAGATTTTTAGATATGTGAGGAATTATTTAGACATGAATTAAAAGTTTTAGGGACCAATTAATGTAATCTCCATGATGCATCAGTGGTATCATCAGATGAATCGGATTTCTAAATCAGATGGGTTTCTACCAATAGAATTAAAATGGAGTGATGATAGATCTTGATAATAACTATCTTGAGGGTAGTTATGGACATTGAAAATGTCCAAAATTTTGCATCTAGTAATTATTGATATACCATGTCAATATTAAATTAGTTATAATATCTATGTTTATGTTTCAAAATCATGTGATTGTATATATGGATTTTTTTTATCGTATTTTATTCCTACCATATTATGGTTGAGATTTTGTTTAAATGGAACGTGCGTTCATTAACACATCTATTGATGTTGATTATTCATTATTAATTCATGATATATTCCACTATATATAACCATTGCTGATCATTTGACCTCCCACAAAATTTTATTCTTATCCCCATGTTATATGGACGAATCCATTGAATGATTTTTCATGGATGATAAACATTTTATTTTATTATGTATTATGTAATATTAAATATTCTTTATAAAAAATGGGAGTCATAAATGTATCTGGTTTTACAAAACTGCTAAACATTTTGGTCCTTCGAGATTTGATTCATTGTATCTATCCCACTATATTAATGTTCGGAATCATATCTGGATTGTTGGGTTCGGTGTGCCTATAAGGGCATACTATGCAATGATCCTTACATGATGAGATGCAATTACGCATGCCCTATATTTCCCTTATTAAAGAATTAAAAAAACCTCTGGTACCCTTACTAAACTCCCATTACAATTACATAATGAAATTTGTAGCTTTATAGGGCATGTTTTACCCTTATCATGCACATGAACAGGTTTCTCAACCCTTACATAGTGATAATTTCACTTATTTTACCCTTATAAATGGGTACTATACATATGTAGTGGCTTAGTTCTCTTATTAATTTCATAGTAAAGGGGGTCCCCTAATATGTATCCTTTTGATAAATGCTTTTCACTTTACAAAACCTAATTAAAATTACATATACCCTTATACAAGTTCAAAAAACACTTTTATACCAATATTTAACAACATAAAAAAATAATTATGGGAATATATTATTGATGAGAAAATGATTCTAATATAAAAATAGTAAAAAATTACATACAATACTGTGTTATAAATATGATTTAAAATTGATGATATGACACCCAATTCATTATATGTGATATAATATTACCACACCTCTTAGAGTAACATAACATACAGATGTGACACACATGAAAATCATAACATCTGTAACTCCATCCCAGTTTTATTTACCCACGGTAAATAAATTTATCGAATTAATCATTCATAATAAATTATTAACATAAACATAGCATAGTAAGAAATATTATATCACTAGAAAATATCCTCAGTGATTCATAAAAAGAATTAATTTATTTTCATATAAATGAAAAATACTTTTATACAATCAATATAAAATTGATATGAAATTTATGAAAAAATATTCAATAATTTATATATAATTATTGTATAAAAATATTATTTATAAAAGAAGTGGGATGGAATTCATTATAGAATACCATAAATACTTGAGGGTGAATCATTATAATGAAAACGATTATAACTGTGAGAAAATGTGTTCCAATTGAAAACATTAAAAATTGAAAGTTAATTACATAATTTTTTATTGGGTGTCACACATTAAAAATATAATCACTTATTCCATAACCTTATTCAAATAAATTACCTTTTATACCTTTTAATTAAATTCATTCTTCATGAATATGATGGTTATTTATTAGTTATTTTTATCATCAAATGTTTAAAATTTTGATTGTTTTTTAACATTCATATTAGAGATGTCAGTACTCATTATTTGACATGATGTTTAAAATTACCAAATTACTCAAGGTAGTGTAACTCTTCTAATTAAATGATTTATATATTCCCCTATGTGCTTTATTTAGTTAATGGGAATATTTCAGAATTTTTTCCAAGATGAGCATGTTTTGGGTAATTTTATATTAACTAAAATATTCTTTATATTTAAAATTATCTAATTAATAAACATATATAACCATTTTAGAAAAATAAATTTATCATTAAAGTCATAAATTACATGAATTAATTTAACATTACTCATTTATACAGTAAATGGATATGATAATATATCATCATTCATGTAGGTTGTAACATCCTACCCCACACCTATTAGATTTGGAAGAGGTAAAGGTTCTTTTCAAGGGTATAGGGGACATCCCTAGTACACTAATGTTTAGTAATAAATGGAAATATATTCATAAAAAGTATAGGGATGACTATAAAATAAAAGATAATACAAAAAAATATAACCATAAATACATAACCACTATATGATACAAGATTAAATGTAATACAACACAAAGTTTAACTAGTATACAGAAAAACACAATACAATCGTGAACCATATTAGATAAATATCCTAAAACGAGAACTGAATAACAAAAATAATACTAATAATTCATGAAGAAACTCCCATAGAGGCTCAATCTCCAAAAACCATTCCCATGTATCATGATACATCAATAATTATATGTGATACAATGATATTGCTTGTGTATCAATATACAATATCTACAAATGCTCTAATGTGACCAAGTAGTGGTGAGTATTAAACTCAGCAGTATTTCCAAAATGTCTTCCCTACTAATTAAACAAGGTTAGATAATATTATCATTTTAATATAAAAAAGTTTAAACTAATTAAATTCTCTTTATATCAAAATGAAAACAATTTCTAACAAAAATAGATTTCCATGTAATGAAACCAAAAAAAATATTCATCCCATTTTAAAAATCCATATGGAATAACCCATTATATTCTAAAAAATAATACATGCATTTTAAGGTTTAAATTCCATACCCTTGAATGATATATCATCAATATTAGAAGTGATATCTGTAAGGGTTGGTGTCCTTAGAACCAACTGTTTTGTACTTTGATTACACGAATGATTCACTTATTATATATTGTTCATTGTTCTGTATGACTATAATATAATAATGTCCTAGAATATTTGTTGCAATAATAAGGTCATGAAAGATCCCCTCTATGATGGGAAACATGAAATGATATACCAATATTCTTAAATAATGTCATGTGGTTGGATAACATACTATGATAGGATACATAGTATATAGACCGTCATGTGCGAGTACTCGTAAGAAGACAAGACTCTCTCTCATGGAGTTCGTACTTGGTAATCTCCAAGATGAGAGATTATGGGAACAGACCCACCAGTAGTAATTCTGCATGTCTTGGTGTCATTGGATATTGCTATCTGCGAGCGTGTGTAATGGTCCTTAGACTGGAAGATTGTCATTAACTCATGTCATGACTCGCGCACTTAGATTTACTGAGGAAAACTGTCACATAGACAGTTGGTAGGATGTAGGGTACATTGGGTGCGTCATGAATGACATGTCGTTAATGGATAATTCGAGGAAGGATTTGTCCCTTCCATTTATGGAAGTTGATATCTCGGCCCTTTGATTGAAATAGAACTGTCTCATGAAATTCTATGGCCATGGTGTAAACGACCAGTTTATTTCAGGTAGTGAAAGAATGACGGATCAAGCATATATGTTTATGACACTTCTATGAATCCTTCTTGATGAGATATTGAGACAAAGGGATTAAATTACACAGTAAGTGTTCGTATGAAGTGATACATCAATGCGGCATCAAATTTTTTCTCTTGGGTGCCTTGACCCATTGCAAGATAGTAATCTTGGTCTTTAGGTAAGCCCGCCTAATGCCAACAAGAAAGGGGCCTAGAGGGTCACACACTATGTGAATTCAAGTATCTCAAGTAGAATAAAGATTATTCCCATATGTGGTTTAATAATTATTCAAGGATGCCTAAATCGTTTTAATGTTGAAGGAAGAATAAAATAAAACAAGTAGAGGCCTTGTATCAATGATTACATGTCATGTAGTTTTATTTTGAAAACAAGTACGTGCCATGTATTATTAAATATACACACCGTGTAGTTTTAATTTTGGAAAGGAAATGAAAAACAAGTAAACTCCGTGTATTAATGATTACATGTCGTGTAGTTTTATCAAAAAAAAGTACATGTCATGTATTAATTATTTCACGCTGTGTAGTTTTTTCAGTCGGGATTTTAAGGATATAATATTGTTTTATTAAATGATATTTATTATAATCAGTGTGGGCGCATGTCAAGGATTAATTATTCAACACGGGGGTTTTAAATAAGACATAATGAAATAAATAAAACGTGTAACACATTTATTTATTGTCATAACTCTATAACCCTACACACCCGATTATAAATATCCTCACAACCCCAACACTTTTCCCCAATCATTGTGCACAACAATTCTGGAGAATTCTTTCAAGGCCGAAAGAACCTCTTCCTCCAAGAACGCTCTCAAGACTAAGAGAGATCCTCTCCCATTGGATCAAGATGATCTAAGGCGGACAACACAAGCTATGGTTTCCCCACGCTAGCACCTGGAGACTTCTTTTGCGACGTCCAGAGATACAAGGTGCACGTGTGGATCACCGCTATTGGAAGTCTACCATTGGCTTCTGCGATGCAATGACGTATCACATCGGATTGTGATCAAGAACATCAACAAAGAAAGAACACCCAAAAAGGTACTTCTTTTCAATTAATTAAATTAATTAAAATCAACCTGTAATGATCCTTGTTTGTGGTTCCGAGACAAACCATCTTCTTTGTATTTTTCTGTGATTCGATCCGTGAAGAATGGCGTTTATTGTCATATTGATCCAGGATTGATCATTGAAAATGACAAAAAGCCATGTGGGAACATCCACCAACACGCTTCCACTCCACCCGGAACCTTCAAATGTTAACAAAGGGAGGTTACAATGCTGACTATAGTTATTTAATTTTCATTTATAATTTACGCAATTATATTTGATTCAATTCTAAATAAATCATTCTATAAACTTGAATAAACAAGACATATTCTTCCTCCTTCGTCTCTCGATTCATATCACAGAAATGGACTTTTAATTTTAATTTTTGATTAAAATAAAAACAAGGAACTCATCCGGAGGAGCCGCTCTTTCTGTCTGTACAACATGGGATTACACGGAGTGTAATTAAAACTACACGTCGTGTACTTAGTTTCAATGAACTGTCACTGTTCCACCAAACCACGTCGTGTGAATTGATTACTCCTAAGTATTAATCACACCGTGTTGACTACAATTGAATGGTGCATGGAAACCAGAATACACGGCATGTATGTTGGAGAAACACGCCATGTAGTCCGTTCCGGCCTAGGTGAAACCGGGTACAAGGATAAGTTGTGTACCACGTACACGGGGTTGTCAGGATTGTAACCGCGTAACAAGGAAGTACATGCCGTGTATGATTTATCTACACGTCATGTACTCCAAAATTTCCAAAGTACAGAAAACACGCCAAAGCCCCCGACCTGTACTTTGGAAAAAAGGTGAAAATAAATACATGCCATGTAAATATAAACTACATAATGTGTAATTTACAGAAATTTTACCAGGTTTCCTCCAAAAGTACAAAGAACTGTACAAGGAATAAGGATGAGAAGAATCTCTTGGAAATTCAAAAAAGAATTTAAGATAAATAATTGATTAATTATAAGATCATAATTAATTTAATTCGAGCATTACTTATCTTAAATGAAAGAACAATTAAAAGAATTTGAATTCTAAATATGCGTAAATGTCATTACATGCTATAGATGATCATGAGATAGACCAAATACCCTTTGGTTGTGTGTATGGTTTCACTTAAATTTGTTTAAATTTAAATTTTTTGTCCTGCGAGCCTTCTACCAAAAAATATAGGGCCTGCATTCACATGGTTTCTTTAATGTAATCCCATGTAATAGAGGATCTCCCATGCTGGAGGAGACGGTTCAAAATCCGAAGCAAAGGTGAAACCAACACAGGAAGATACAAAGTTGGACAGGTGGGAGCTGCAAAACACGAACCATCGGGTTCAAGGTGTGTTCCCTAGGTTAGCATTAGCTTATCAAAACTGCTAGATAAGCTAACCAATAGAAGCTCATGATCATGCCATCTTATTTTTTTATGTCTAATTCCATGGTTTATTTCTTATGTATGTGTTTTCATGATCAGATAATTTATGAAGTAAACAATCATTCAAATATGGAATAAAATAAAAATCGGACTTTGCGTAAACATTATCAGAACATGGTTAATCACTTAAGTAAGCATCAATTAATATTATCAAGCATGTGATAATGAAAAACTATGTATAAAATATTAAAATCCCTCAATACCATATTAAGTTAGACCAAGCCTTTCATTACTTGATTAAGGGATAGACTCAATAAAACTATGTGTTTGACCAACCCTTGTTGGGAAACTAACTTTTATAAAGGAAGACATTATGAAAGGTTTCGGGTTGAATTAACCATATTACATCAAGAAGAGTAGCCCTTGGTAGACTTTATGTAATATTGGAGGCAAAAGTTAAAGAAATCCAAGTCAGGATTTCAATATTGGGGAGTCCACTCAACAGATCAAGGAACTATAAGCTCACAGTTTGCAAAGACATGCCTACCTAAATACCTTCAAATATCTTAACCAACCCTTGTTGGGGTTATGGGAAGGGGAATATGGATCCTTGCCACTATAATGTCAAAGAAACTAGGCATTCTGAGTTCAATGGTGAGGGCCATTGGGACTTGATAAAATAGTGGGATAATTAATTAATTCATTTAATATTTTTCATAAAATTTAATCAAGAAAGTACTGATAAATCTGATCTTTTAATTTGTAGAATCGAAATTACAAATTCGTCAACAACATTTTCTCTGCAATCAATTCTGGATAAAGACAATATCCTCACCGGCAATAACTTTCAGGAATAATTTAGTCACCTTCAGGTTATCCTATGCCATGAATGAAAGTTTTACGTGCTGGAGTCCTCACTTCCTAATTCTCCTTCCCCAGGGGCAAGTGATGAAGTTTTCCTGGTCTATGATCAACATTTGAACAATGCTCTTGATGTTCAAGTTTTGATGCTATCGTCGATGTCTAGTGAGCTCATGAAGTCTCATGAAGACATGGTTGCCTATAGCATGCTCGAGCACCTCCGTGGTCTATACCAGGATAGAGAAAGACAGTAAAGGTTTGAGATCTCCAAGGCTCTATTTTAGAGCAAGCTTTGAGAGGATGCCCCAGCTGGGCCTCATGTAGTCAAGCTCATTGGCTACATTGAGCGCATGGAGGTTCTAGGGTTTAAAGTCCCCGAAGAACTTGGCACCGTTCTCATTCTTTCATCACTCCCCTAGAGCTTCTTGAACATTGTTGTTAATTTCAACATGAACAACATTGAGAAGTCTCTATCTTATCTTCTTATCCTTATTTGCCAAGTAGATATTGACATGAACCGTGAAAATCCTTCTATCCTTATGGTGAATAAAAGGAAAGGGAAGGTGAAGATCTTTAAGCCCAAAGCTTCTTCAAGGCCTTCCACGAAAAATAAGATCAAAGGGGAGGCAAGAGAACAAGAGGCTGTTTGTTTCGGATGTGGAAAGAAGGGCCAATGGAAGAAAAACTGCACCCATCCTAGGAAGCAAGGGGAATCTTCAGGTGCGTTTTTCATCGAATGCAATATATCTGTTTCTACAAATTGGGTATTAGATACTGCTTTTGGTGCTCACATCTGTATACAAATACATGAACCAAGTAGATTCAAGAATATTGATTGAGGGGAGGTAGATCTACGAGCATCCAACGGATCCGGACTCGCTATTGTAGCTTTTGGAGACTACCATCTCACATTTCCTACAGGGATGGTCTTGGTTTTGAAAGGATGTTATTATGTACCCTCTGTTACCAAAAACATTATTTCAGTATATATATTAGATACTAATGGATTCATCTTCATGTTTGGAAGTGGATGTTGCTACTTTTATAAATATAGCATTTGTTTTGGTAGGGCACATTTATATAATGGCCTTTATGTGTCAGACTACACAAACCAAGTAATGGAAATCGATGAAAAAGTTAATTCACATGACTCATACCACACCCAAATTTGGAATCACCGGCTAGGTCATGTCAATGAGAAACGTTTGACAAAATTACATCAAGATGGGTATTTAGATTCTATCGAACTAAAACCACTTGGTGTATGTCATGTGTGTCTACAAGGAAAAATGACCAAAGCCCCATTTAGTGGGAAAGATGAAAGAGCTAAAGAGCTTCTAGAATTAGTTCACACAGATGTGTGTGGGCCATTTCTAGTTGAGGCAAGGGGTGGGTTCTCATACTTCATAACTTTTACTGATGATTTTAGCAGATATGGATATATCTACTTAATGAGTTATAAGTCAGATTCTTTTGATAGGTTTATTTAATACAAGAATGTTGTTCAAAACCATCTTGGTAATAATATTAAGAAACTCCGCTCAGATAGAGGAGGTGAATATCTTAATCAGGACTTCATTGATTTCTTATGGGAGTTTGGGATTCTATCTCAACTCACTCCTCCTTACACGCCATAGTGGAATGGTGTAAGAGAAAGGAGGAACCACGCCCTATTTGACATGGTGAGATCAATGATGAGTCATTCAAGCCTTTGATTATCCTTTGGTGGATATGCATTACAAACAGAAACACACATACTAAACCAAGTACCAACTAAATAAATAAATGTTATTCCATAGGAGTTATGGAGTGGACGCAAAGACATGTTATCGAATTTACATGTGTGGGGTAGCGAAGCATTTGTTAAGGCCTATTTAGGTACCAAACTTTCACCCTGAGGCACAAAGTGTATCTTTATAGGATATCCCAAAGAAACAAGGTGATATTACCTATAAAACCCCGCAGACAACAAGGTTACAGTGGCAAGACACACCATATTCCTTGAGAGGGAGTACATCTCCAAAAGAGATAGTGGGATCAAGATAGACTTCGATGAAGTCGTGGATCAAGATACACAGAAGTTGGTACAAGAACAGATTCCACAATGCCCCGTGGAAGAAAAATCTATTCCAGAGACACAAGAACTTCGTAGGAGCACGAGAGAGGTGAGAGAACAAGAATGATATGGTTTTCTTGTCACTGAGTATGTTGACTCAATATTGGTTGACAATGATGATCCTCTTACCTACAAGGAAGCAGTTGAAGTCACAGATGTTTCCAAGTGGAAAGAAGCCATGAATTCTGAAATAGATTCCATGTACCAAAACCAAGTCTAGATTTTGGTAGATCCACCAGTTGATGTAAATCCTATTGGTAATAAATGGGTATTCAAGAAGACACAGGACATGGAGGGGAAATTCATCACCTACAAGGCACGACTAGTTGCAAAAGGTTTTATATAGCGTCAAGGAATTGACTATGATGAAACCTTTCACCAGTTGCGATGCTGAAATCCATCAGAATCCTATTGTCCACTACCTCTTACCATGACTATGAAATTTGGAAAATTGATGTCAAAACATCTTTCCTTAATGGGAACCTCTAGGAAGATGTCTACAAGACACAACCTGAAGGGTTTGTGACTCCAAAGGATGCCAACAAGGTATGCAGAATGCAGAAATCCATTTATGGATTAAAGCAAGAATCAAGGTCATGGAACATTCGTTTTGATGAATCTGTAATAGAATTTGGCTTTGTTATGAATGAATGTGAGCCTTTTTTCTACAAAAGGTTTAGAGGAAGTGCAGTCATTTTCCTAACTGTATATGTTGACGAAATATTACTAATTGGAAACGAAGTTTCGGTCTTACAGTCAGTTAAGGAATGGTTGCATAAATTCTTCTCCATGAAATACTTGGGCGAGGAAGCATATATTATAGGGATCCAGATCCATCCTGATAGATCCAAGAGAATGTTGGTCCTGAGTCAAAGTACATACATAGACATGATACAGAAGAGATTCAGTATGGAACAGTCCAAGAGGGGATTGTTTCCAGTGTCACATAGCATTCATATTTCGAAGAAAATTTGTCCTCAGACACATGAGTAAAGAACGAAAATGGCAAGTATCCCTTACGCATCCGTGATTGGGTCAGTCATGTATGATACGCTATGTACGAGGCTAGATATTTCTTATGCATTAAGAGTAGTAGGCAGATATCAAGCTGATCCAGAAGACCGCCATTGGATGAAAGTCAAGACTATCCTTAAGTATCTTAGGCGTACTAATGATATGTTCCAGGTTTAAGGAGGAGATGAGGAACTATTCATTAGAGGACATATAGATTCTAGTTTCCAGAATGATCAAGATAACATGAAGTCGCAGACTGGATACATCTTCAGTTTGAATGGAGGTGCAGTGAGCGGGAAGAGCTTAAAATAAAGTGTGGTGGCAGATTCTACAGTGGTGTCCGAGTATATCGCAGCTTCTGAGGCAGCTAACTAAGCAGTATGGATACGAAGCTTCATCCAAGAGTTGGATGTAGTACCGAGCAGTAAAGATCCTCTCACACACTATTGTGATAATACTACAGCGGTGGAATTTGCAAAATATCCAAGGTCACATTAGCGGACAAAGCACATACTTCGGAAGTATCATCTCTTGAGGGATTTTTCTCAGAGAGGTGAAGTTGTAGTGAGCAGTATTTCCATGAAAGACAACATGGCGGACCCCTTGACTAGATCCTTCACTCAGTAGAAACATGATCATAATGTGAGGTCTAGTGGACTAAAAGTTTTAGGTAGTTGGCTCTAGTAAAAGTGGGAGTTTGGAAGGGTGTGTGTCCTGAGAACCAACTTTTTTTTACTTTGATTACATGAATGATTCACTTATTATATATTTTTCATTATTCTGCATGACTATAATATATTAATGTCCTGGAATATTTGTTGCATTAATAAAGTCATGGAAGATCCCCACTATGATGAAGACCTTTAAATGCTATAAAATTATTTTTAAATAATGTTCTTCGGTTGGATAACATACTACGATAGGACACATAGTATACAGACTGTCATGTGCAAGTACACGTAAGAAAATGAGACACTCTCTCAAGGAGTTCACACTTGGTAATCTCCAAGATGGGAGATTATGAGAACAGACCTGCCAGTAGTAATTCTACATGTCTTGGTGTCATCAGATATTGGTATCTTCGAGCATGCGCAATGTTCCTTAGACTAGAAGATTTTCATTAACTCATGTCATGACTCACGCACTTAGATTTATTGACAAAAACCATCATGTAGACAGTTGGCGGGAAGTAGGGTACGTTGGGTGCGTCACGAATAACATGTTGTTAATGGATAATTCAAGGAAGGATTTGTCCCTTCCATTTATGGAAGATGAAATATCATCCCATTGATTGAAATAGAACTGTCGCAAGAAATTCCATGTCCAGAGTGTAAACAACGAGTTTATTATAGGTATTCGTATAACGACGGATCAAGCATATAGGTTTATGACACTGCCATGAAACCTGCTTGATGAGATATTGAGAAAAAGGGATTAAATTACACAGTAAGCATTTTTATGAGGTGATACGTCAATGCGTCATCAACTTCTTTCCCTTGGGTGCCCTGACCCGTTGCTAGTCAGAAATCTTGTACTTTAGGCAAGCCCGCCTAATGCCCACAAGAAAAAGGCCTAGAGGGTCACACACTACGTGCATTCAAGTATCTCAAGTAGAATAAATATTATTCCCATACATGGTTTAATAATTATTCAGGTAAGCCTAAATGGTTTTAATGTTGAAGGAATAATAAAATAAAACAAGTACACGTCGTGTATCAATGATTACACGGCATGTAGTTTTATTTTGAAAACAAGTACACGCCGTGTATTATTTAATATACACACAGTGTAGTTTTCATTTTGGAATGGAAATTAAAAACAAGTACACTCCGTCTATTAATGATTACATTCCTTGTAGTTTTATGAAAAACAAATACACACAATGTATTAATTATTACACGCCGTTTAGTTTCTCTGGTCAGGATTTTGAGGATATAATATTGTTTTATTAAATGATATTTATTATAATCATTGTGGGCGCATGTCAAGGAATTAATTATTCGACATGGGGGTTTTCAATAAGATTTAATGAAATAAATAAAATGTGTAACGCGTTTATTTATTGTCATAACTCTTTATCCCCACACACCCGATTATAAATATCCTCACCACCCCAACACTTTTCCCCAATCGTTGTGCACAACAATTCTGGAGAATTATTTCAAGTCCGAAAGAACCTCTTCCTCCAAGAACGCTCTCAAGACCAAGAGAGATCCTCTTCCATCGGATCAAGACGATCTAAGGCGGACAATGCAAGCATAGGTTTCTCCATGCTAGCACCCGGAGACTCCTTTGGAGACGTCCAGAGATACAAGGTGCGCGTGTGGATCACTGCTTTATGAAGTCTACCCTTGGATTCTGCAACGCAATGACATATCATGACAGAACGTGATCAAGAACATCAACGAAGAAAGAACACCCAAAAAGGTACTTCTTGTAAATTAATTAAATTAATTATAATCAGACTGTAACGATCCTTGTTGTGGTTTCAGGACAAACCTTCTTCTTTGTCTTTTTCTGTGATTCGATCCATGGAGACTGACATTTATCGTCATATTGATCCCGGATAGATCATTGCTAATGACAAAAATCCCAGTGGGCACATCCACCCACGCGCTTCCACTGTGCCTGGAACCTTCAATATCATGGTAACCATTTTCCATGTTTCCTAATGGAACATTCCCCTTCCACGGAGTCACATCAATGAAAATGATAACGTTCTAGTTGTTTCCACCAAATCACATGAGAAACCAACTATTCCCTTCAATTTCAATGGAGCATTTTTATTGAAAAGTTTTCAAAAAAATCATTTCCATGAATCAAAACAAAACCATATTATAAAATCATCATTATAAAATCATGAAACAAAGAACATTGTACCACAACTAATTACCACCATTTCAAAAATCATCACTAAATAAGGATTCTATCAAGTAGTTTAATACAATATCATTGTTCATATAAATTAATTCAATAAATATGATATCATTCAATCATGTTTTAATATTATTAGTTTATATTCAATCCACCTACCTCACAAATTAGGCAGAAATGAAGAATGATAGAAATTCATTGAAAACCGAGATTAAACTCCTTAAGAAAACCTTAGATCTTGTTCCCCTTAATCAAAACAATTTTATCCAAATATGATAGAAATCACACCAAATGAATATATCCCCCATAGAATTGATCCATGAATCTAATAATGTAAGAAGATAATGGCTAAGGAAAATCACCAATAATGGGCTCATATCAAGAAATATGGGCTTCCAACACACTAATATTAACCAAAATATCACTCAAAGAAGAAGAGTAATGGATTCTATAGCCTTTGGGAGTACGATAATTACTATTAAGATTAGATGAAGGAAAAATAATCCATTAAGTGGCTAAACCAAGTTAGAACCACATTTTTTATCATGATTTTAGCAGTGCATGTTTAGAGTAAATGGTTATGTAATCTGTCAGATAACCAAAAATTTTCCATTTCTTATAAACACATATTGCATGTTTTTATTTCATTGATAGAGAAACTATGTTTCATATGAGCTAAACTAGTCTATACAACATTAGAATTTTTATCTTGGGTATCCTGATGGTTTTTCTAAACCTTGAACCTAACCATACACCTAACTATTTCACATTGTTTGAGTTTCACAATTTACTAGGATGCATTTAATGGTTTCAAGTAAACATTATCAAACCATTCACCTCAAAAAATAAAAATAAAATTTCAAAAAGTCTCCAATCCTTCCAAAAAATAACCCAATAACATTATATTATTAAAATACATAAATAAAGGGTTAATTACCTGAAATTGGGGGTGCTACATTCTCCCCACCATATATTTTATAATCCCTATAAATTTGAAAGCTGCCAATTTCCTGAAAGAGTTTAGGACATTTTGTGACCATTTCATTCTCATGTTCTCGCGTTTCTCTTAATTTCGACCTTGTTTCCATAAATCCCACACTATACCAATGAATTTTCCACAAAATAATTTATATTTCATATCCACAATTGATGTTGGCATGTGAACTAACAGTTAATCTATAGAAAAGTGATCCCAACAAATAACATTGTTATGATCATGTTGATATTTTCTCAATTATATTTTATGAAACAATTTAGGACCTTAACTAAACCTTTGTAGGAAATCAAAACAATAATGAATCACAATAACCCAATGAAGTACCTCAGAATACACTATATATTGAGGATATAACTGTACCTTCCTCCTAAAAAAAGGATGCACACGCCTTGAAGAGATTCTTAAGAGAACATGATCACGCACCTCAAATGTCAAATGTTGTCAATGATGATATACATATGATTTAGGATGAATCAGATTCATCTCAATACTTTTCATGATCAACTTAATCTACTTTTTTATATCTTAAAATGGTATTTCTTCAACCTATGAAGTATCAACTACTTCTACCCAACAATTTGGAGAATCCTTAGCACACCGATAAAATGATTGAAAAGGATCCATTTTTATAAACGCTAGATAAATGTTGTTTTATGAGAACTCCACAAATTTTATTTGATCCTCCGATGATCCACCAAATTCCATTATACAAGCTCGAAACAGGTCTCCTAGAATTTTTATTATTCTTTGGGATTTTCCATCCATCTAAGGGTGATATATCTTGATTATAGTAAACCTAGTCCCAAAGGATTCCCTTAAGGATTTCCAAAAAATGATTAATAATCCAGTGATCTTGATCTGATAATTTTTATATTGGTATGATATGACTCATTACCACTTCTTGGATGTAGATATTAGATAATTCCTCCACCCTTTGAGATTCATGAATATAGATGAAATGGAAAAACTGTTAATATTGATCCACTATCACCCATGTGGGATCAGGGTTCTAAACCATACATGGGATACCTATCACAAAATCCATGGAAATATACTCTCATTTTCATATACGAATTTGTAGAGACTTCAGAATACATATTCGTCACTAGTACTCTACAATAACCAATGGACATGTGAGGCATCTCAAAAAAAACTTGTCTACCTTAATTTTTATACCAATCCACCAAAATTGTGCTTTCAATTCCTTATACATATATTTTTCAAATTTTAATATGCCATCTCTAGTAGTGGTAAGCAAGGAGAAGTCATTATTGAAAATCCAAAGGTACAACCATCTGATGTTGAAACCAAAAAAAATGAACTCCCATCCAACATCCTTCCCTTAATCATGCCCCCACTACTATTTTTTGACCTCATTGAAACACATTAATATTAGGATGTCAATTTATCATTATGATTTTAATCTAAAATAAGAACATAATAAACTATGATGAAAAGAAATACACTACCTCAGTCATCAAAATCCATGTTCATGTCATCAATCAATGATATCAGCTCACACTGATATGTAAAATCTTTCACTATCTAACTATTTGACATACTACATAAATAAACCTAAACAAAATTACGTTTTACCATTGTATACATCCATTAAATGTTATGAAATTTGAGATAATCCATCCATATTATTTGTCTGATTTGAAATCACTTTTTTAAAAAGGTCTTTGAAACTATTATGATCCATAATAAATATAAATTTCTCACTTAATAGGTAATGATTCCATGTTTTCAAAGAATAGACTACAAAAAAAATTAATAATAATGTGTTTGGTAGTTATTCTAACGAGACCATAGTTTTCATCATCCATAAGAAACAACATGATATCCTTTCATGAGAACACATACTAATTGTGGTTTTAAAGTGTGACAATACATCACATTAACGTATCATGATTATTGTAATATCTAAGTTAGTGATGGTGTAAGGTGAATATTTAACTCATGATAGTAGTTGTGAAATTACACATTACATTAGAAATAATCATTTTCCCTTTCATATATTTCATTGGTGAAGCTATTCATTTAATTTCAAAAACTAAACGTTGGTAATAACCATCATAATCAAGGAACCTATGTATATCAAAGGCATTATTTGGAATTATCCAAGAGATCATAGCCTAAATATTTTATTGATCTAAAAAACAACAGTTTCAATGAATACATGTCCATGTAAATGTAACTCTTTTATCCCAAAATCACACTTTGAATGTTTTCCATAAAACTGATTATCACGTAAGATAACCAACACAATCAAAAATTGTTTATCATGGTCATCCCTTTTACTTGAATTAAAAAATATGTCATCCCAGAACACTACCACAAATAATTCCAAAATATTTGAATTATTCTATTCTGAAATTCCATAAAGGCAACTATTGATTTTGAATGACTGAAAGGCATGACCACATACTCATATTGGTTATATATACTCCTGAATGTTTTCTCTGGATAAAATTCTTACTGAACCCAAATTTGGGGATATCCTAAGAGATGATAAATTATAGAGATATATTGGGCTCTTGTAGATTGATTAAATATATCATAAATGTGTAGAAGTTGATATTGATGCACTATGGTAATATAGTTAAGATTATAAAAATACACATAAATCCACAGAGTTCCATTAACATTTTTTACAAAAATGATCGGTCATACCCATGGAGATGTGCAAGTTAAAATGAGCCCCTTTCCTTCCAAATATTCCAACCAAATATTCAATTATCTTAATTATTTATTTTATTCAATAATATGGAAGTGATATAGGAATATAACATGGTATGATATACATTTAATACTCAAAATATATTATGGGAATAAACCCTAATAAATTCTCATGAAAAACAACCAGAAACTGATCAAACAATTTATGGAAAAATTATTCACAATATCACCCACTAATGAAAAATTCGACACTTACAACTAGTATGATATATTTCCAACTGCTGCTTCCTAAAAGATTTATTCACATTCTTTAAAATTCAAGTCTCATCTAAATATATTCTTGACTCTATAATTATTTTTAAAATTAACCTTTCTGGTGTAACAATCAATGTGAGATTTAATCATTTTCAACTGATCAATATCCATGATTATGTTATAAAAAATCATCTGAGACATTGAAAAATCCCTTATCAATTCATAACAATCAAAATTTATAGAATATTATTTTCCCATAATGGTTTAACACTAACATTGGACAACAAGAGTTTGATGTTCCTAAACAAAGGGAATAATCATATCCTGAAAACCTATAATATCACACCATAAGATACGATAAAGGAATGGGATAAAACCATATCAAAGTAAACAGACATAAGGGTATAATTTAAAATATTTTTACCTATCATTATTATGGAATATATTAATCATCCAAAATCACATTCTTATCTCTATTGAATTTTATACTAACTATAATTTATTCATTATTACACTATTTATATTGTACTGGTGGAGGATTCATTATATTCCAATAATAACCATGTCTATCTAAATTATAATGGTGATATTTATTTTTCTAATCTTCATATTTTAAAATAATATGATGTCTGTTAAAAATTATATGCATCCCTAGCACAATACCTTAGAGAACTTTGAGAATAGTTATTTTGATGCTCCATCTGGTTCAAATTTTGGCATGCTCTTAGTGGTGCTAGATAATTTCAATTAACTGGATCAAAAGTTCCACAATTAAAACAATCTGGATTTCTATTTAGTTAAGTAGTAAGATTCACCAATACAACTGTATTATTATTATTCATACCAATATCTCTAAAATAGTTGTACCTCTACTGGTTATTGTTTGCACTAGTGATCCCAAAATTTCTCATAGTTATCAACAAGCTTCCTCAATCTATAGTTCCTGATATGTCTCTTCCTTCCACGACTACACTATTGAAAATATCTGTACAATCTACTTTACAAAGCATGGAAATCATTGAGTTAATTTTTTTCTACAACCTCAATTCAAAATTATATCCCTTCAAGGATGCCTTTGTAGAAACAACAGATTTCCACCATTTCACAATCCATCACTAAAGAGGGTTTTAATCAATAATTTCACATTAATTACACAATTTAATTTATTTAATTATATTAATTTAAAATTAATCCTTCATGTTGTTTTTAACATCACTCGGTGAGGAAAATAGTGTTCACACTATGCATTATCCACTACCTCTAAACCCCACTCGCATAGTTGGCTCACATAGTAAGACTAAAAAATTCACTAACCACGATAAAAAAAATTTTCCAAAATCACATGGTTTATCCTGCTTCACCCCATGGTATTATCAAATCGTCTATCTTGTTGTGTTCCTACTGAATTACCATTATTAGTGATGCATGGTGTCCTGGGAGGTGCTGCATAGTTTCTATTAACTGTTCTCAAACCATACACCTCCATAAAATCCCCAAAAACTTTTCAAAACTCGTACAACCCTTGGTAAAAATTACCCAATAACATTATATCTTTATAATACATAAATAAAGGGCTAATTTCCTTAAACTATTGGTTCTATATAAGTTTTTTGAACCATATAAAATAAAAATGTTATATTATTGAATGAGATTGAGTATATAGTAATACAATAGTAATATAATTTACAAGGAAGCATAATTTTTTTAATATAACATCCTTAAATTGTGGAATGTTATTAATAAAGAGTGTATATGATAAGGTAAAAGAAGTTGATGGTGAAGAAATAGGTAATTAAATTGCTAAATTCTCTTCATCCTGATATGAGTTACTTTGGAATAAATAATTGAGGCTCCCTTCCTATAACTAAATTCGGTAAAATGTCTAAGAAGGAATTATGAGAGTAAATTGGGTTATTATTCAAGATAGTTTTTAATGAAATAGTTTTTCTAGAGGGATGGATAGAAAAAACACTATAGGTTGGGTGGATTGTATATTTTAAAAAATAAAAATTCACTCAACATCAAGAATTCAAAACATCCGAAATATGACTTTTCAAGATGAATTTAATTAAATAATTGGTTTTTTAGAAAATAATAATATTTAGGTCAATGTAGTGAAATATAAAATATCTATATATTATAAATAACTAATAATTGGATTAATATAGAGAAATTTAAAAAAATAAATAGGGAAAATCTTTAAAAAAATACATGGAATAATTTTTATCCAAATAAATACTCTATTAAAGGATATAATATCAATGAACATTTAGAACAATGTGTATGGAAGAAATTTATAATGTATCCATGTTTTCCCGATATCCGAATACCTAGATATAATAGAGTTAAATATGTTGGTAGGTTCATTGATTTCCTATCTCTAGAAGCCCAAGACTTATTCTCTTGGTTGGTATAGCGTTTTATCAATAAAAAATATTCTTTCTGAACACTAGAGTCCCTCCATCACACAATATTGATTGCAGTACAATTACACTGTAAATACTAAGAAAATTATTATAAATCGTTCCAAACATATCACTATATAAAAAAATTACAATGAATATAATTTCACCGATTTTATGCATGCTTGAAAACAAGAAACTACAATTACATAAAATTGATCAAAGAAATTTAGAATTATTTTTTAATATTCATCTTACGAAACTCCTAGTCGTGGATATATATTGAGATATAATAGTTACAAACTCCAAAAATAATTTCTTCCAAATCATTAGAGTTAGTTTGACATATAACAAATGTATCTTCATTATATTACATTCAACTCAATATCTCACAGAAAAAACCAATGGTGTTATTCACAACAATATATTTCTGGTTTATATGATGACTTTAATATGTCTTGAATTTTTAGAAAATCATGTTTTGAGGAATGTTATTATGTTCTATAAAATGATAGTTACCATAAATTCTTTCTTCATGAGAAAAAAAAATCCAAGGTCAATTAATATTCATATAATGTATTTTTTGGTTTTAAAAAATAGAATAGGTGAACCATTAAATCAACAAACTAACAATTTTAGAAAACACAAAACACACAAGAATAAATGAATAGTTAACTAAATTTAAAATATAATAAATTATTTTCATTTTTCAATTGAATAAATTTATTTCTATTGACTTATAACACTCACTAGAAACCTTATAATAAAAAATGTAATATAAAAATGAAACAATATCCCTATTTTTATGTAACATGGTTTATAAAAGAAATAATATTTTCTATTAATTTTTAAAAATACTAAAACTAAATTCCAAAAACCCCATATAATTTTATTAATTTTTTACCTAAATCATTTTGAATTCTCTTATCTTAGGTTAAAATAAAATAAAAAAATTTATAATAAAATTAATTTTTTCTGAATGTTATCTAACTATGTGATTTTTAAAAAGAAACATAATAATGAGAATATGATAAATATTTGAAACAAATTCATAATGATTAAATAATATCAAAGTCTTGAAATATATCATCCCATAATAATAAATGATCCAATTTTTTTAAGATGGTTTAGGAAGTTTTTATTTATTATGTTTCTTAATGTCATGAGATTCATCAAATGTAAATTAAAAAACAATTTAAATATGATGAAATAAAAAAAATGAAAAACTGTTGATAGAAATTACTTTCCCTTTCTTGAGGAATTAATTAAGTTTTTGATATATGATAAATAATAAGAAAATATAATAACACTTTATGATTTTTATTCCCATATTCTATTAAATTTATTTTAATCTATCAAACTTAAATAGTTTTTTAAAAATATTAGCATGTTGATTTTTCACATTAATAATGTCATGAATAATATCTTCCTTTTGTCATTGATTTCCATTGAAATGATTTCTAAAAGTATATTAATTTATCATGTGTAATGTAATATGTTTAGAAACAATGAAATAGAACTATAATTATAACAAAAGGTATTGAAGTTTTAGTAAAACACAAACAAATTTTTTGAGTGTGTATTTCATCCACAACATTAGAGATCAATATTTTTCCTCTACTAAAAATTCTGAACTAGTTGATGGAATGTCTAAGGAATGTTACTTATTTATGAAATAATAAAATAAATAATCTCCTAAAAAATTAAAATTTCTAAAATTACCTTTTGTATCTATTGTATGTCTTGTTAGGTTAGCAACAAAGATAATTTTGAGAAAAAAATAAATATCATTAGAATAAAATAAACAAACCTAATAAGTTTCTTTACGATATGGTAAAATATATTTTAATACTTTCATATTTTATCTCATCATTACTTTTAAGCATTTGACACATAAAACATACTGAAAACATAACTACTTATACAATTTCTAAAAGATATCATGAAATTATGATCATATATCATAAAATTTTTGACCAACTAAATTTAATGATTTATAATGATCATGTTTGATAGAAGATTCAATAGATTTAATTATACTATATGATTTTATAAATAAAAATTAATTAGTTCTATAATATAAATATATATAATTAATAAAAATTCATATGTTGTTTCAGAAATTTTAAAAAAAAAGTTAATAAATTGAGTTCAATCACCATGATAATTTCAATCTCATTTTTCATAAGTTCTTTATAAAGATTTAAAATTGACATTTGAGATGAATAAAAAAAATATCATTAAATTGTTTTTTAAAAAAATGTGGTCCATTTAAAATAATATTTCTAAAAATAGTCGGATTATAATATCCTTGGAAAAAAGATATTTTGAAGTAGACAACTAGTAAGTATATCATATAAATACCTTGGAGTTTATGTATGTACATAGGTTTTTTTGGTATGTTTGAAAAAAAATTTGGTAATTTGGAATCTTTAAAACAAAATTGTATTTAATATTAACATCTTCCTAAACATATCCATTAATAAAATGTGCTTGAAAATTCATTTAAAATAAATTAAAATTCACATTTACTAAAAAATAATGTAAAATTATAATAGATTCATTTTTTTAAAAAACCTATGAAATATTCTCACTATAATCTACGCGTTCTTCTTGGACAAATACTTTAGAAAAAAATCATACACTATCACTAAAAATAAATTGATTTTAATTAAACATGATTTTGAAAAACATTTACTACAATTACTAAAATATCATTTTATTTCTCAAATATAGAAATATTATAGTTCTAGTCAAGTTTATTTAGATTCTATTGGATAGATTTTTTCCAAATTTCATCACCTATGTAATTATCCATGAATTTATATTCTAATTGAAATATGAATAAAAAAATAATTATAATTTCTTACGGAACATATAGTATAGACTTGATGAGTTACATTAACAATACTATTATTATTATTATGATTCCTTAGAATTGAATAGTTATTAGGGATGGTGGTTAATTCATTCTCAAAAAATAATTGTAAATAAATCATTATATTATCTCATGAATACTATAAATCTATTGGTATTAATTCTCTAGTACTTTCAAGTGGTGGATTAAAATCACACTCTATTAGATAAACTCAATATTTTTCAATAACACCATTTAGAGGATGATATTTCATAGATTTTAAAAATATGAACGTATTTTATTTTTCAATTTTTATAAGATCTATTTCATGATAAATATATTATTAATAATTTTATTAAAATTTCTACGTTTTTGGATAACTAATAAAAATTAATTTATAACTGTTATTATATAAAATATAATTTTGATCATTTTTATTAAAAATGAATAATTTACATCCAATGACCATCATGTAATAATTTTATTCCATATATCCAATCCCAAACATGTATGGATTATTTTTTAAATAAAATGTTTTAGTAAAATGATATTAATAGATTAGAAAAGGGTACGCGCAATTTCATCAAAAAAATATCTAGAAATAAAATACCCTAGCATAAAAAATCTATTTCATTTCATAAAGAACTATATTTCATAATTCTATAATATTATTTTTTTGTGATTTTCTATGTAACTGAAATTTATTAGATGATAAAGTTCATTGGGTATTAATGTTATAAAATATACCATATTAAATCTAATTTAATCATTAACCGAGATATACAAATCGTGTTTTCTCAAAAATAATTCTAGCTTTTATAGGAAAACAATTAATCCATTTCCACAAACTATAATGATTAATAATTTGAGACTTCACTTATAGGTTTAAGTCTTGATTTATGTTTCTTACCAAGTTGAAAATTGTCCCAAACACTTGTTGATTAAAACTTATATTGTAGTAGCTTACTAACATGTACATACCTGGAAATATGTTCTCCAAATTCACAATAATTGTTTCATTTAAAATTATTGTTATACTTTTACATAAGACATACATTTCTACATATTTCTCTAACAGTAGTCATATTATCTTTAACATATGATGAATTAACATTTTTTTAATGACAAATATTTTTCATCATCCAAAGAGGGAATTAATCATCCTTATAGGCATAGATAAATAAATATTTTATATGGATTCAATATTTACCTTATCCATGTTTAATTTTTTTTAATAGTAATATTTTTATAAAAACCAATTATTTTATGAGTTTTGCAGGCCCCTTATTCTGATGAACTATAATATACAAGTCCCTGTCACCTACACTCTATGTATACAAAACAATAAAACTTATTTTCCCATTAATCACATGTAATATTTTGATTTTATGTATTTTTCCTTCAATTTATTTAAATCTAGTCTAATATAAACTCTCGTCTTATATTATTAGGATATATAATTTGATGTTTCATTATTGTCACTACTATCTATTCTATATTTCTAATGAGTGTATAAAATTTCTTGTTACCAGAAATACAATTCATTCTTCAAGAATGTTCTACAAACTAATTATCACTATTATCTAAACCAGAAATATTATAATATATTATTTTGATCTTAAAAATAATATACTTAGAAACATTAGGGACTGAATTTAAAGTACAAAAAATGTTATTACCAAAATAAAATAATAAAATCCACTTCATTATTCATTTTCTCTTTAACATCATCTATTTTTCTAATTTCATATTATATGAGAGTGGAAATTAATCAATCCTAAAAAATTCATTTCATATTTATACTATCATTGAGATTATTCATCCTTGATTTCCATTTATTTGTAATAACATCAATCACCTATTCAAAAATATAATCTTCTAAAAATTATTTCTCATCAAATGGTTGAAAAATATGAAATGTAGTTATAAAACATTAATCCATTTTTTGAAATAATTTATCTATTTCTAGTATTGTTCATGATATATTAATATTCAGCGTAACACATTGGGAATAATGGCCTAGTCCAAGAAAATTGGACTATAACTGAGTAATATTTTTAACATTACCTTGAAAATTGTTGAAACTAATTCTTCTTTTGTGAGAAACTCTTTGGTTGGAAAATTTCCTTCCCAATTTTCTATTACTAACAACATTAGGGATTTCATAATAGTGACTAATCATGGTTTTGAGGTTAGATATATATGGAGTGAGGGTAACATGCCATTTTATTTATTTTTATTATGATTGAATGTATAAATATCCACTTAAAAAATTCCAAGAATATATCCATTCCCCATACATGTAATAATGTAATTCCTGGTTGTTCACTATCCTTACACAATTACAATACCCTCTAAAATTAGAACTATGTTAATGTATTTTGAATAAAAACATTGCAACTGATACTTAAAGTAACATCCATTTTTTATTAAATACAATTATTTATTTTAAAAATATGATATATAATATATATTTTCTAGTTCATAGAACACAACAATGTATTTTGATTTTTAGGATTTACATGATATTTAATCTATTCCTCATGATACAAATGATTAAATCCATTCACTAAAAAATCATAATATTTAGTGAACATGATAATTTATCAACTATAGTATTAATTAAAAACGACTTTAAACAACCATTATAATCCTCATAATATAACACAATATAATAGATGTTATTTATGAATTAAATTTTTTAATAATTCATACCCAAATAAAAAATATCACAAAAAAATTATTCATCTACAAAAACAGTTTCTATAAGGGAACTGAGATAAAATTATAACATACTGAAAAAAATTTAGTATCACTCGGAGTTAATAAAATCATTAATTTATACATATTGATTCCCAATGCATGGTTGAAAAAAAATACTAAAAGGGAAATGTGAGCTGTAAATTAAAAATCATTACCCATTCAGTCCTCCTCAAGCAATAACAACATAAGAAATGTGATTTTTTAATATAGAAGAAATAAAATAATCAGTAATTTTAATAATGATTCTAAGAGTGTTAACATAGAATATATTAAACTATAATTATGTTGTCAGAAACTGGGATATTTATTAACAAAATTGAAAATAAAAAATTAATAAAGAAGAGGATTATAACAAAACTCAAATAAATAGTAAAAAAATACAAACGTAATGGATATGATAAAACAAAAATTTTAAACTAATGTGTAGGGTAGATAATTAGACAATATCCATGGTGTCTATATATTCATATCCCTAGAATTGATCTAATATAAACCCGTAGTAGGTTCTATGTATTGATATTCCAATAATCACCTCACATAACCTTTCTATAAATATAGTGTTCTGGCACCAAAAAATAGCCTTATTATCCCAATATGTTATCTATTATGCATCATTGGTAACAATATATTTATAATTTAAATACCAATATTTTTATAATAAAACCATAATAAATATAACTCTTACTAAAAAAATCAGAATAAAAACAATTACACTTATTAAAACAACATTTGAAAATAAAAAATTACCAACTTTATAATAATTAAACTCTTTTCGCATGTTTCATTCATTAACTTCATCTTAAATTCAATGTTGGGGGTATATTTGTAGAATTTTATTATAAAACTCAAATGGTGGTATTTCTAAAATCGTCATATTTAGTTATAACGACATCTACATCAGCATTTTAATCATATGATGAACTTTACATTTTTTTTAAATATACTGATAGATTTATCAATATAACTATTTTTTGATAATATGATGATGTAGTATGTAATGATACAATATATCACCATATTTTATCAAAACATATTATGTTGTCCAATATATTAGTTAAATAGTGTTAATTATATAAAATATATAATAAATGGAACAATTTTAATGTAGAATCATACATATATGATGTCTACTATTGGTTTAAAAAATAGACACTGGGTCGATTTCCTATTAAAATACAAATGATGAATTAATGTTAAATTTCAAACTGAAACAATTTTTAAATCAATAAGGGAGATATATAATATATGATAGTTTATAACTTCAATTCATGTTTATAAATAATATATCAACATAATTAATGTATTGAAATGATAAAATACCAATTATCCATGTATGTGAGATTATGATTAATGATACAATACATAAATTTAAATAGGTTAAAAAATAGTTGATATGGATTTAAAAAAATTCCAAAAATCTATTTGATGGAGTGCTATATAAATGAGTAATAAGAGATTTTTAGAAACTCATATATTCCTTAAAATTTTAATCATGATAGGATCCGGAAATAATTTTGAATTCTATAGCTACAATGATGAATAATGCTTGTGGGACTTTCATTGTGAAAAATGATCACAATTGGACAAGGCGAGTCTTCATGGAACTAAGGGGTCTATTTATAGTCTCTAAAATGGCTCCTAACTTTTCTAGAATCACAAGGTTCATCAAACCCTACATCTACCTTTGTAATTTTTTATATTGAACTCATTTAATGATTCCTCACTAGACACTACATGGTTCTATATGATACCTTGTATCCACTATCAGGTATCTCATATCCTACAAAGAGGCTTCCTCACTACAATATATGGCACTTTATAGATGTCAAACATCCACTGGCTAACTTATAGAATTGATAAAGATCATTTTATTCTTCCCAAAAGGAACCTACAAGATGGTAGCCAGTTTAGTATG
This sequence comes from Viscum album, assembly GCA_963277665.1. Classification (NCBI taxonomy): domain Eukaryota; kingdom Viridiplantae; phylum Streptophyta; class Magnoliopsida; order Santalales; family Viscaceae; genus Viscum; species Viscum album. The sequence continues at coordinate 1,180,188,475 of OY728134.1, read as the reverse complement.
AAACTCTACCCTTTCATGTAGATCATACTCCAATTCCATTGAATCACATATTTTATTTTTTTTATATTTCCATGGAAATATAAATACTAAAGGGATGTGTTCAAAACATTAACAATAAATCCATGATGAAAGAAAATGTTATGAAATTTACTACGAGGAATTTAATAAAAATATTACTACACGATTAACATTAATTTTTTTTAAAAAAGGAGTTATATCTTGTCAGGAAAAAACTATGAGATATTTAGGGGAAGGACCCACCTAATTATCATCAACACATAATATACAATTTATAAATTAAGAATAAATTTTTATTCAAAAAGATATAAAAGTAATTAAAAATCATAACAAAAATTCCACCATCTCATTAATTAAAAATATAAAGCATGATTTTAACATCCATAAAGAGTAAACTTAATATATTTTAATTACATTCCCTTTGAAAATATTTATCAAGAGGGAGGGAATGAATTTAGTTAATTTTACAAATGAATTACCCATTCATAAAATATATTATAAAAACTATCCCTTTTATATTTGATGATATTTCTCCCACAATGTAATAATAAAAAATTAATAAAAACCAAAAATAGTATAACATGAAGAGGAAGTCGAAATTGAAAAATTATTTTTATTTACACACACAAGGGTGACTTTTAAAATATTAGAAACAATATTGGGAAAAGAATTTTTAGAGAGGGAATAATTTTGAAAAAAAAATAATTTCTATAACTCTCCAAATATAATAATTAATATAGAGAGGGAGAAAGGAAAAACAGATGTAAATATAAATATTAATAATTTGATAAACACATTATATCTTCCAAAATACCCAAATAATGGAATCATTAAATAGAGAGTTTATAAATATAGAATAAGAAATAAAATAGGTGTCAAAAGAAAAAAAGAAATAATGGATCAAATGAGAAAAAATATAAATGGAAAATGTGAAAATAATTTAAGAGAAGAACAAAAATAATGGATAATTTTAAAATAAAATAAAACAATAGAACTAAAAATGTTACATACCTTTTCCATGACGCGTCATGTAGTGGTTTCACCTTAATTCGGAGATTTATTTTTTTAAGAGCTCTATAGTTTATTCTAATGAAGTGTAACCAGTCATTAAAATGATATTTTTAATTTTATATATCACCAAAAGAAGCCTCAAGATAATATTTATATAAAAGTATAAAATAAATGATTTCTACTCATCATTAAGCATATCTAAGAGGGAAAAATTAATTTTATTATAAGAATAAATATATATATGAGTTATAAAATGATATTTTGAAATTTTATATGAAAAATAATAATTGAAAATTAAATTTATTAATGTTATATATAGGGTAACAATGATATTTTAAAAATAATAAAATAAATAAAAATATTTTATTTTAAAAATATGAATTTGTAATTTTGACAAATAAGATAAAATTGTTTCAAAAGTTAAAATTAAATAAATAAATATTAAAAATAAATATACATATTATAGAAGATTTTGAAATTAAAAAATTAATAGCATACATAAAAATTTAAAACACGTGTTAGATAAGAGATCATAGCCAAGTCATAAAAATAAAGAATAAAACTGAGTATTTAAATTTTTTTTGAAGAAATTAAAATTATTTTTAAATAGAAAGTATGTTATAAAAATTTAAAATAAACAGTGTTATGGTTTAATCATTTTTAATTACATATAATGAATTCTATATGGTCAAAGCATAAAGTATTGGTAAAAACATAAGTGAGTTGATTTAATTTTGGGAAACAAAGTTGTTAGATATAACCTTATTATAAGTGATGTCTTCATAAATGTAATAAAAAATAAATTTTTATCATGTGATAGTGATGGATAATATTTTTAATGATATTGGTTTCATAGGTGTGGTCACACTAGATAGAGATATGGTAAAATGTTCAACAAAATTCGAGGATCGTGTGTTCCTTCTATATAATTTGAGTACATATAATCCCAGTGGATATTTATTGTAATTCATCTATAGAAAGAGAAACTGGTTTCTACTTATTGCTTCCCCATTATAATTAGTTTTTCCAAGTAACATTAATGTTCCTCTAGTATTTTTTACTATCTAGTGGTAATCCACTAAAACCAACATCATTATAATAAGTTAATTTAAATTAGGATTTTCTTAATAAAATAAAATATTTTTTTTTACTTCCAATTAGAAAATGAAAACTACTTTTTAAATGGTTTAAATGAGAGTCCTCTGATATAGATTATGAAGTAGCATAATGACAAAGAAGGATCACAATATTAGTCTAATCTAGAGTAAGATCATGTAAAATACCAATATTATTTTAAAAAAAAATCAATAGTTTTATAAAAATTAATTTATGATAATGTAAAATTCATAATCATGGGAGTGATAATACTTTTATCATTAGGAATTCAAAATCATTTTATGAGTTAACTGTTATATTATCTTTAATATAAAAAATCCATCAAAATATTAAGAAATTTGAAAAATTATAAAGAATATAAGTTCACTCCAAAATATCATTTATAATTCCTTATTTATTAAATCATAATAATATATATATAAATCCTTTGTAGATCCAAAAATGAGATCACCAACATATATTTGAACAAGTAAAAGATCATTTGAGATTTGTTTTAAAAAGAGAGTTAAATCAGATTTTTAAATTTTAATAGCATCTAAAATAAGATTATTTCAAATATGTTCATACCAAGTTTGAGGGTATTATTTATACGCATAATGTTATTTTGTGTGTTTAAAAGGATTATTTAGAAAAATTGGATTTTTAAATCCATGATTTTATTCTCTTATGACATATTTTGGAATAAAACATTTTGGAAAATTGTTTTTGGAATCAATTTTTAAAAATTTTAAATTTAAGATATGAATTTAATGGAAATAATATTATAATTTATTCATGTTTAACTACATTTAAAGATGATTCACCATATATTATTCATTATTTTAGGTTATTACCTATTTACAACTATATAAGACATTCTTGTAGTTATATTACCATAGTCATCAAGTATATTTCAAAAAAAATGTGTTTACTAAATTATTTATCATTAGGTATATCCAATATAATCAAGCTATCATTTTGAGTGAATTTATAATGTTATTATTGCTTTTAATGCACCCAATGTTTATTCTCATGGGGATCGTTAAGGTTTTGGGGTTCAATGTGAGAGACCAAGGATGGGTTTCCACACTAATTTAAAACTGACCTCAAAGTATACATTCCCTCTTGTAAATTTGAAATAAAATATAAAAAATTAACATATTTAGATTTTATGAAAACATTCAAAAATAATTTTAATTAGCTTATTTTTCTTCTTAAGCTTATTTGGCTTAAGGATGTTCCAAAATATTTTAAGGAAGTAGATTTGGAAAATTTTACAAAAAAATGAAATAGATTGAATCTTTTACACTTTTAGAACTTTTTTCATGAAATAATAATCTTTTCTTGAGATTGAGTTCCCATGAAAGATACATTATTCAGATTTAGAATCAAATTTACCATTATTGTCTATGTTGTCTAAAATAAATCATTGGTAGAAAAAACATAAAAAATTCACAGGTTTTGTTTTGAATAATTCCATTGATCACGAGGGACATTATTTATAATTTCTCTAATTAAATACAATTAATTATGTGGGAATATGTATTCAAGGCATCATCCAAAAAATACATCATAAGAGAAAATTCATTTTAAAGGGTTCATATTATTTTGTGGAATTGTTCAATTTATCCTCTATAATTCAGCGTTTTATTAACAGGTTCATGGAGTAGAAAAAGATTTATTATATCTTTTAGAATAAAAAAAATTAAATTCATTATTATGAAATTCTCTAACGTGGTCACTATAGATTTAAATAACTTTGAAAACTTTTTAATTTCAAACCATTTTATAAAATTTGATGAAAGGGTTTCCAACCCTCACTTTTATGAGTTAAAAAATAATCCCAAGGTTATCTTATAATGACATGAAGAAAAAATTGAGTATTGGTTTTCATACTAATATACCAATTTTATTAGGATCAAAAATTTCAATATGGATCATTTCAATATATTTTAATGAATAAATATAATTTATTTCAATTATTATGTGAGTTTCTCACTATGTTTTTTTTCTTAAAAAACCATTTCATCATTGAAAAACAATTTTTGATGTCATCTAAGTAGTGGGAATAGTATTTTGATGAAAATTGAATGAGTTCTCAAATGAAAAAGGGTTTTGGGACAATTCCATTAGTCAACATCATTTTCATTCCAGAATTAGAAATTTTTTCTAGAAATTAAAAATAAATTAATTTTATAGACATTTTGAAATCATGAAGTGGTAAATAAAAGATTTCCTTTTGAATTAAAAAAATACCAAATATCATTTTCATAAAATAATTTAAAACCATTATCACCCAGTTTAAAAATTCAGAGTAAATTGTTTTCAATGCTTTTAGAAACAAAATATTTTTATTAAGGATTAGTTAGAAAGACTTAATATACCTTCACCAGTTATCTTACATCATTAATTCTCTAAATTGGATGTGACATCCTTCATGTTTTTTTAACTGGTAAAATTCAGAGAGGTCATCATACATGTGTCTCAAGAGATAAGTATCATTGTACAACATTGATTCTTGGGATTTTCCTGAGAGACACTTTTCCTAAAAGAGTAACTGATTGATGTTTTTGATACCTACAAAAAATTATTCTGCATAAAATATTTCATAAATTTATCAAAAACCAAATATAAATATAATATTATATCTGTAACATATTTTAGGAGGGATGTATTGAATTTTTTTTCATAATTTCCATTTTTCAATCATATTCATAGATTAAATGGCTCCTTTATTACAAAAATCACAAAAAACCATTCTTGAGAAACATCATTAAAAAATATCTTTTCAAATGTTTTATTAAAGAGATCGCATGATTATGGTAACCAAATATGATGAGTGATATTCTAGGATTTCTGGAATCCAAAATATTATTTATATTTTCCTCACCTTGGGTAAATTTTAAAAGGGGTAATTTTTTGGTGGTTAATGGGTAATTCATTCTTTTCGATGTTTCATTTATTTGTTATATTTTTATTGAGATATTATTCTACCTAGAAGTGAAAATCCATCTATTTTTGGATATTATATTCTTCTTAATGAAATTATTATATATAATGTAGAGTTCAAAACATAAGGAATATTTATTATGACATCCATTTTTACGATTATTTTAGTAATATATTATTCCTTCACAATTTATATGAAAAATTGAATAATATAAATCAGAAGAGTGAGAAGAATGAGAAGATTAAAGTGGAAAAGAAAAAGGGAGGAATAAATATAAAAGGGAGTACTAATATTGTCTTCATTACCCCGGCGCAAGCCATCCTGCCATAATCGTTCCTGTTGTCAGAAGGATGTACAAACAACGAGGCAGAGTACCAAGCTCTCATCACCGGCCTCGAGCTGGCCCTTGAGATACATGTGCCCCATCTACATGTGAAGGGGGATTCCGAGCTGGTAATCAAACAGGTTAATGGCGACTACGTCGTCAGGAAGCCGGAGCTCGCACCGTTGCTGGAGTACACCCTCTGCCTAATGGCCCAGTTCTCTTCTCGACCAGAGGTTACCCATGTCCCACGGTCACAGAACGGCCAAGAAGACGACCTGGCTGGCTTAGCCGCGTCGCTCGCGGAACCCGAGCAAGATGATTTGGTCATACATGTGGCCCACCGAAGAGTCATTTCCCCCGTCACCCAAGAGGGCCATGATGGCCTGCGGGTAAGCCATCTCACCGCTGGACCCTCCATATCGGGAGTCTCGGGTTCGTCAGACGCAGTGGTTGAAACCACCCCCGACTGGAGAGCACCTTTTGTCGAGTATCTCCAAAATGGTCATGTCCCGGACGACCGGGCCGAATTCGAGCGAATTCGACGCCGTGCGCTGCAATTTACCCTACAGAGCGGCCCCAGTCTGGAACAGATCCTTTATAAGCGGAGTTTCAATGGTGTCCTCCTCCGTTGCATCCAAGTAGGGGAGATACCTCAAGTTATGCAAGAGGTTCACGCCGTTTCCTGTGGCGCCCATCAAGCTGGGCCGAAACTGTCCCATCAAATCCGAAGGTTAGGGTACTTTTGGCCCTCTATGATCCATGATTGTATTGGATATTCCAAGAGATTCCACGCGTTCCAAGTACACGCCCACTTCTTGCATCGGCCGCCGGAGCCCCTCCACCCCACCAAGTACTCTTGGCCAGTTGCGGTATGGGGACTTGATGTAGTAGGACCGTATCCACCGGCAACAGCCCGCCAGTGTAGGTTCATCCTGACTGCTACAGATTTCTTCTCCAAGTGGGCAGAGGCAGTTCCGCTCAAAGAGGTCAAGGCCCGTTCCATCGTTGACATTTTGAGCTCCAACATTATCCACCGGTTTGGGGTACCTCACGCCATCCTCACCGATAACGGCACCAACTTCCGAGCGGCTGAACTAAAGAAATTGTATGCTAAGTACGACATCCGGTCGAACCATACCTCCCGCTACCACATGCAGGAGAATGGACAGATCGAGGCGTTCAACAAGACCCTCTCTAACATTCTGCAGAAGATGGTTGGTCAGAACAAGAAAAGTTGGCCGGACAAGCTCCCCAACGCCCTCTGGGCTTACCGGACGATGACTCGAAACTCTACCCAGGTGACCCCATATTCCCTGGTGTATGGAGCTGAGGCCGTCCTACCCATTGAGATCCAGCTGCCGTCGTTACGCACTGCGGTTTTTGACCACCAGACATCAGATGAGGTAGCCGAGATCCGTCTGGCTGAATTAGAAGCACTGGACGAGAACCGGCTTCGTGCCCTGCACAATCTGTAAAGGCATCAGGACAAGATAGCGAGATCCTTTGACAAGAAGGTTCGTCTTCTCTCTTTTCTACAGGGTGACCTGGTACTGGCCCTTCGAGCGCCAATGATTCCCTGTAGGAAACCACCCAAATTAGAACCCAAATGGGAAGGGCCTTATATCATCCATAAGGTTTACCCCAATGGATCATACTCCTTGGTGACCACAGATGGGGAGCGTATAACCCCTCCCACCAATGCCAAATTACTCAAATGATACTTTGCCTAGGGAAAAAAGGGTCTTGCACGACCTTAAACTGCAAAAGGGTCATGCACGACCTTAAACTGCAAAAGGGTCCAGCACGACCTTAAACTGCAAAATGGTCCTGCACGACCTTAAACTGCATCTTCTTCCTGCAAGACGTTAAACTGAAAGCCGGTCAGGCCTTCTTGACCGAGGCTCAGCCTCAGGCCCCTGGGCCTCCTCGGGCCCCCGGCCCCGTCTTCACCGCGAGACGTTAAACAGTAAGCTGGTCAGGTCTCCCTGACTGCGGCTCGACCTCATGCCCCCTGGTTTTCCCTGATCTATGCTATTGCGGGATTGTATGGTATGGAGCAGGACTACGTCCTCATTCATGTCGGATTACTCATCATACCGTACATATCCCCAAATGAGATGCTTCTTATCATCCCGCATGACGTTAAACTGCATTTCTAGAACTACGTATGGCTTGATTGTCAACCTTATGAGATAAGTAGGAATGCCCGGACATTTCGTCCGTTGGCCCAGCCCAAAAGCCAAAATCTTCCCCTCGGGTCAAGACATGGTAGGGTGCACACTTTTTCCCCGACCCGCGTCGAGCAAGCCTCGACCCGGCTGCACATTCCCCCCTGGAGGTGTTTGCCCTTTTCGTGGATGGATACAGCTATGCTTCACCCACTCCTTGACTGGGATTCCATCATTTTTCACACCCAGAGGGACCCCCAAGAATGGCCTAGATACTACGCCCAAGGACTCTCCTACCGATACGGGCCAACGCCCCTGAGGGTTTTCAAGAAACAAGCCGATACAAGTCCCGCGTTGCGAATTTGGTCAGTGGTCAATGCTCATTTGTTGCTCCCATATGGGTCACCATAGGAACGCTGTGTTTCGAACATGGTAAACAGTGTCCTGGATCTTCGGGTCCACCCCAAGATGTCCCAGACATCGAGTGCAGTGATTCGTTCTGCCCCATCCCGAGGTGACAAACTTCCCCCAGGTGGTGCTAGCGATCGGGCCCACGGCCCCGATTCCTCATAGGGGTGTACAGTGTGATGTGGGACTATGTCCTCATTCACATCGGAATCATGTACCATGCCGTACGCCTCCCCTTACGAGGCCCAGCCTCAGGCCCCTTGGCCTCCTCGGGTCCCCGACCCTCATCCTCATTGCAAGACGTTAAACTGCAAACCAGTCAGGCCTTCCTGACTGATGCCTGACCTTAGGCCCCTTGGCCTTTTCGGGCCACGGGCCAGGATTCCTCATAGGGGTGTACGGTCTGATGTGGGACTATGTCCTCATTCACGTCGGGATCATGTACCATGTCGTACGCCCTCCCTTTACGAGGCCCAGCCTCAGGCCCCCTGGCCTTCTCGGGTCCCCGAACCTCATCCTCATGTAAGACGTTAAACTGCATACTAGTCAGGCCTTCCTAACTGATGCCTGACCTTAGGCCCCTTGGCCTTTCCGGGCCACGGCCCAGGATTCCTCATAGGGGTGTACGGTCTGATGTGGGACTATGTCCTCATTCACGTCGGGATCATGTACCATGTCGTACGCCCTCCCTTTACGAGGCCCAGCCTCAGGCCCCTTGGCCTCCTCGGGTCCCCGACCCTCGTCCTCATTGCAAGACATTAAACTACAAGCAGGTCAGGCCTTCCTGACCAATGCCTAACCATCAGGCCCCTTGGCCTTTCCGGGCCACGACCCAGGTCCTCTCTTATAGGAGTATATGGTGTGGTGTGGGACTATGTCCCCATTCACGTCGGCTTCTTCGCCATACTGTACACCTCCCTTGATTAGAGGTATATTACTCCCTTTCTCGTCCAGTATGATGTTAAACTACATATAGAAAACTACGTGTGTCTTGATTCCCATCCTCAGGGGATCCGTAGGACCACCTGAATGTCCAAGATTCGGGTCCAGCCCCATCTCTCGGGAATCCTCATCCCATCCCGGCCCCTTGCCTATCCTTCCTCCATGAGAGGATTATATGGTGTGGTGTGGGATTATGTCCTCATTCATGACGGTCTCGTAATGACCACGCCATGTTCCCCCCCTACTGAGTTGTTTCGTCGATCCATTTTTCGGCGGTTCACCGATGTGCTTAAGAGTACTCTGGTTTATTACCTGGAATGTCAAGCTTTACTCGGACACGTCCGCACCCGCTTTCCAGGCTTTGTGTATCCCTGCATCAGGGCTTTCATCATCTCTCACACCCGGAGGGACCCCCAATAACGGCTTGGATACTACGCCCAAGGGCTCTCATACCGTTACAGGCCAATGCCCCCAAGGGTTTTGGACAAAAAATCGATAAAATCCCGCGTTGCGAATATGGTCAGCGGTCGATGCTCGTTTGTTGTTCACACCTCAGGCTAACGCGATATGGACGCTGTGTTTCCACCATGGTTATCATTTTTCCTCTATCGCCATGCCAACCCATTAATCCCAAATGTCGGGTACACGATTCACACCCTTCGCCACTTCATCATGTCCAAGTAGAATCTCAGAACTCTTGGTACTTTTCCTTCGTGCAAGTCTGCACGTTGGGAGAACAAGATCTATCAAAGGTGTCCTTCAAAACTCTCCGCTGACTCCCCTTTGATAGACGCCCCAAGTATTGCGATAAGGATCTTCCTCCCTTGTTTCCCACACCGAGTTTATCTCACGTGGGATTAGGGATTGGGTTGACATCTGTGCTTACTCGGGAGTTGTCACCATCCACGGTCCGAGCTCTAAGACCATAAACTAAGATTCTCATCTGGAACTACGTTCAAGACCCCTTGTCTTTGGGTCCAGCTTGATTTCAGCAAGTTCACCTCTCTCTGGTCCTGCCTTCAGGACCCCGACCATGGGACCCTGTGGCGTAATGCGGGATTATGTCCTCATTCACGTTGGGTTTGCAATGGCTGCACCACACGAACCCCTGTTCTGAGAGTTAACCCTCATATTCCTTGTCCTGCATGACATTAAAAGGCACCCTTCATAACTATGCGTGGCTTGATTTCCATCCTCATGGGATACGTAGGACCACCTGAATGTCTAAGATTTCAGGTCCATCCCCACCTCTTAGAGATTTCCTGATTTCCCGGTCACCTAGGCCACTTGGCCTATCCCTCTCCAGGAGGGGGATATATAGGTATGATAAAAGGTTTTGGGCACCGTGCCCCCTTCCCCTGGGAATCTGCCATCTCTCTATCACCCTCAAGGTTGAGTCCCTTGACTCCTTGCAGTGGTTCACCCATGTATTAAGAGTACTCTGGTCTAGGTCCAAGAGTGTCAGATTCAACTTGATCAAGTTCCTTCCACTTGTCAAGCTTTGTGTTCCCCCCATTCGGGCTTCCATCACCTTTCACACCCAGAGGGACCCCCAATAACGGCCTAGATACTACGCCCAAGGGATCTCCTACCGTTACGGGCCAACGCCCCTGAGGGTTTTGGAAAACAAATCGATAAAATCCAGCGTTGCGAATATGGTCAGCGGTCGATGCTCATTTGTTTGTCCTCATCTCAGGCTAACGCGACAGGATGTTGTGTTGCGAACATGGTCATCAGTAATCCTCTGTCGTCACGCCAGCCCCTTCAGTCCTTGAATGTTGGTTGCAGGATTCACATCATGTCCCACCCCATCATGTCCAGTTGGAATCTCGACACTTTTGGCACTATCCCTCAGTGCACCTTTGCATGTCAGGGGGACAAAGATGCAATATGGCATCCTTCGAGGCTCCCACGATCCAAGCTCTAAGACCGTAAACTAAGATCCATCCGGGACTATGTCCAGCTTTATTCCCATCCTAATGGGATATGTAGGACCACCCGGACGCCTTGTTGGGTCCATCCCATTTAGGGAGCTAGTCTCCCCCCCCCATGTTTCACCTCTTACCTCTATATAGGCCCCTCGGCCTAAGGTTTCCCTCTCCGAATGGCGTACAATTTGATGTGGGATCATGTCTCCATCAATTTTGTTTTATAACACTGCGCACATTTCCCGCCTAGCATCGTCTCTGCTACGTCTGCGCTGCATGACGATAAAATACATGCTTGGTCCTATCATACGACCCTAAACTGTGACATTATCGTCCTAGCCACACGAAGAAAAACGGCACTGCATTGTGGTGACCTCGTTGTAGAGGACATCACGTTGGGTATTGGTCACGTTCCATGCCATTTTTCAACGCCCATCACGGCTTGATCCTTGTGGTGACATCACGGCCTACTATTCTGGGCCTGTCGCTTCACAAAAAAACCATTTACCTTAAAGAACAAACAAGATAAATCAAATTCCGCTTCTTTTAGAGCAAGGGCCATGCCCACACTCCCCTTTTCCCCTGGCACTGGTATCCTACCATGTCACCTTCCAGAACTACGTATGGATTGATTCTCATCCTTATGAGATACGTAGGAGCGCCCAGGCACTTCCCTGCGGTCCCAGCCTAACCTTTGTGTTCGGTCCCTCGACTCGAACATTTCCCTAGAGAACGCATGGTAAGTAGGGCTTAGGTACTCCTTCACGTCGGGTCTTGATGCCATGCGTCCCCTGCTCCCTTTACCCATTTATGGCCAAAGGCACCCTTCATAACTACGTATGGCTTGATTCTCATCCTCATGAGATACGTAGGAGCGCCCGGGAACTTCCCCGCGGGACCATCCTAACTTTCCCTTTCGGTCCCTTGACCAAGAACCTCTCCTGAGGAGGTCGCGCGGTGTGATATGGGGTTGTGCCCTCATTCCCGTCGAGTTGTTCACCGCGTCGTACACACCTCCTATTCCCGTTCACGCCAGGTGTTTGAGTTACTCCACCATGTGCCTCTTATGTTTCCTCTCACCCATGGTCTGAATTCTACGACCCTAAACTAAGATCCCCCCAAGGAAAAGGAATCTGCTCCCTCTCTCTAATACGTTTCGTTGCCGTATTCAGATATGTTTCGACAAAGAGCCCGAAGTGTGGGATTTTCATAGGGACATTCCCCTCGTCCCATGACCAAGCTTCGTGAGCTCGCTATTTGGATCCTCATCCTCTTCCACATCCACAAGGACCCTCGGACGACATGGATACTAGGCTTAATGGCTCTCCATGAATGCTGGACCTAAGGGCCCTTCAATCGTTTCGGGCCAACGTCTCTACGGATATTGGACAACAAATAGATAAAATCCCGCGTTGCGAATACGATCAGCGGTCGATGCTCATTTGTCTGTCCCCATTCTAGGATAACGTGACAGGATGCTGTGTTGCGAACATGGTCAGCAGTTATCCTCCATCATCATGTCACCATCATCGTGATCTGAATCTTGAGCACCATGATTCACACATTTCCACTTCCTCATGTTCAAGTGGAATTCCATCATACTCGGCTCATTCTCTTCGTGCATCTAGGTGCGCTAAATGATCGTGTTAGTGTCATTGAGCCGGTATTCACCGAGCGTCCCTTTTCCCTAACCTTCCCCTCTCTGTTTCGGGAAATTCCCACCACTACTACTTGTTTCCCACACCGAGCACGACTCACGTGGGCTTAGTAGTTTTGGCAGGATGTGTACCAACGCGGACAGGCTGCTCCTCGTCCTGCATGACGTTAAAATGCGCTTTCAGAACTACGTATGGCTTGATTCCCATCCTCATGGGGTACGTAGGAACGCCCGGCCACTCTGCTCCGGGCCCAACCCAATCCTCACTCTTGGTCCCTCGACCTGAAGAGTTTCCTCCGGGGGTATGTGGTATGAGTTGGACTCCAAGTCCTCATTCACGTTGGTTTCATATCTACCGTGCCACACGCTTCCTTCCCTCTTATTCCATGTCCTATCGTATGACGTTAAACTACAGGAGTCTATGTGTCCTCAACGCATGACATTAAACTGTGGTTCTACCCTGAACAAGTTCAGGATGCCCCAAGATCCCATTGGGAAGTGACAGATCCCCTCGCTAGAGAGGCCCTGTCTGAAAGAAGGAATGATCCATGATCAAACCGATGCGCCTATCTGGCGTGCTCCCACCACGGTGGTGTAACTACCTAAGTGTTGGATTTTGTTCGGACAGACCATCACTCCATATTCCACGCTTTGTGTGCCCCTTATTCGGACCCTCGTCCCTTTTCATGTCTGAAGGAACCCCCTAACGGCCTGGTCTCATGCCGCATCGGCTCACCTACCATCCTGGGCCAACGTTCCGGAAGACGGGTCATATCTGGAGGACCAACTAACAGTATGGATTTCTGACCTATGGTCCACCAGCTGTCCTGGGCCAACATCCCGAAGGATTGATCAACAAAATTTGTGACATGGTCCCGTGTTTCGAACATGGTCAACGGTCGACCCTCATTTGTTGTCCCCATTACAGGCTAACGCAGTAAGGGTACCGCCTCTCCTCCAAGGTTAACGGTTGTCCCTTATTGTCACGCCATCCGCACAGTGTTCCGAATCTTGGGTATCGTAATTCACGCTTCCCATTTTCATTTGTCTGGACCAATTTCAGCGCCCCTGGCGTTGCCCTGTTCGTGCACAAGAGCACGTTGAAGAAACGGTAATTCGGTCATCCTGAAAGTTCCTTCTCCCATCAAGACTCTCCCGTCTCCCAGAAATCTGGACTGGTAATCCAAATCCCGGACATCGGGCTCGACCCACGTGGGATTGGGGAATTGTCGTCGAACGTCCCGCAAAAATTGTAGGAATGTAACAAGGCAATTCGACAGTGGAAATCGTGTGTGCCACGGCATTCAAAACAAAGGTAAATTTTGGAAGCACGAAAGTACCAATAAAGGGTTTTGGGTTTGTTACAATACTCGGGGGGGTCGACTTCCCCCATGGACGGGTTGACCCCGTCAAAAGAGCATTGTAGCTCCGCCACCCGTTGACTTGCAGCATCCAAGGCTTGTTGCCGCTGAACCAGCTCCCGCTCCTCCTCAGCAGCGGCGGGGCACAGTTCGTCAGTCCTGGCTTTGGCCCTCTCTACGTCAGCTTGAACGGTGGCCATCTTTCCAGAGGTCTGCCTCATATGCTCTTCTGCCTCTGCCAGCTGGGCCTTCAACCGTGAGACCAGCTCAGTTTGTGCATCAAGAGAGGCTGAAAGCTCATCTGCTCGGGTCTTCATCTGTTGAACCTTGCCTTCAGCCTCCTGGAGCTTCTTGATGCTGGTCACTTTCCTCCGCTGCCAGCCCACGCTGAGCCCACGATCATGCTCTCGGATCTTCTCAGCCATAAGATCTCGGATGAGTGCGTGAGGACGTTGGGCATCCACTCCCCCAGCCCACAGTTCGCGCAACCGCGAGCGAAGCCTATCCATTTCGGCCAGCCATTGTGCTTGGGGAGTGTCCTTGATAAAGCGCGCGATCAGCTTCCACGACCGGCGGCGGACTATGCTGATGTCTTCCTCGTCGGAGGCCATTTCGTCCCAGTCTTCGCGATTGGCAGGCTCGTACGCGGGATACGCCCGTAGGAAATCCTCGGCAGGATCAACATCCGGTGTTGAATCCAGTGCGACACCTGGCGCCGAAGCAGGCGCGACAGAACTGGGACCGACCGGTTGATCTCCTTCCTCGGAGTCCACCTCGATGACTTCGGGTACGGCCCTGCTGGTGGTTCCGCCAGTGATGATGTGTGTCGCAGCTAGAAGAGATGGAGGGACTATTGCCACCATCACCGGCATGCCCCTAGGAGGGACGCCACCAGACATCCCGACCAGTCTTGCCGCAGCGGCCCATGCCAGTCGAAGAACTGTACGACAGAGAGACATAAACGTTAGTTGGCATGGTCTACATGTGACAACAAGGAGACCGGTGGAGGAGACTTACGGAGATCGACCTCCGAGCGCTTCTCTTGAGCTGGTACTGACGGGACCCCGATACGAGGCCCCCCGTATACTGTTGGAAGATCTGGAGATTTCGGAGGAGCCACCTCGGGCGCCCTGGTCCCACCAGACGCAGAACTGGACGCAGCCATAGGCGCGGGTTCTGAAGTTCCCGCATCATCACCCGCCAAGGAGCGAGAACGAGGCCTGCGAACAAGTTCCTCCTGCATGGCTCAAACATTGGTGAGAAGTCCATAGGGACCCAAGAATAGATCGTAAGGAGAGAAGTTCGGAATGCTACCTCGAGAGCCTCCGCGAAATCATCGGATTCTGAGCCTCGGTCTCCGACCTTGCCCTCCTCCAGCGGGCTCCCTCCTCCAGCCTCATCCTCCCGAGAGGAGTCCTCTGATTCCTCCGGCAAGGGGAAGCACTCCCTCAGATCGGCAGCCGATAACTGTGGGGGGACCGTCTAATTCAACAGTACCCTCACCCGGTCAATCATTGGGCGAGGGACACCACTGGAGTGGACGTAATCCTCCAGTTCGTCCGGGTACCGTGCTGCCTCCGCCGGAGACGCCATGAATCCAGCCCGGACTGGGCCTATGTCCGGTAATTCCATCCCAAGGTGATTCAGGTGGGCCCAAATCTCGGGTGGGCTGAGGAATTGCCGGTTCACATCCCAAATGTCCCAAGCTTCCGGGAAGACGGCATCCTCTTCCATGTCAATGTGACGCAGGCGATTCCCCGGAGCCTAAGTGGATATCCTGTGAAATCCCCTTGGTGGCCGCCCCTCCAGATGACCCTGCTCTTCCGGAATCACCGGATCCACCGCTGCCGCCATACCCTCGGCCGGTGCAGTTTTCGCCGCCATGGCAGCCCCGCTACCGCGAGCGGCCCTAGCCACCCTCCGACCCCGACCTCGAGATAGAGGAGGCCCACCGTCACCGACCCGGATAGTTGGTTGCTTCAGCATCTCTCCTGGGTAAGCATCCTCCCAACTGATGGCGTACTCCTTCACTAATTCGAAGGCGGCGGTGGAAGGAGGAAATGCAATCCGCATCTTTCCATCTTCCCGTTTGAACATGAGCCACAGCTGCCTCATCACACACGGGTGCTCCTCGTGACGCACCTCCCAGTAGACCTGCGGGGTCAGCCACTGGAGGCACCGGAACTGCCTCGCAAACCGATGCGGAGTGTATGGTTCACAGAGCGGCTCACGATCTATTCGTGCCACAAAAACTCCACCTCGGAAGGCCAGGAGGTAAGCCCGATGTTCTTCCGTTCCCCGTCCGTCATCAGTAAGCATCCCCGTCGGCAACGGGAAGGGGTGGAAATTGAACTCATCCACCCTCCACACCCGATTCAGCACCATTGGCACGGCTAATTTGAACGGGATGCTCCCGACCGCGTTCAGGATGGAGGGACGGAAGTTCGATCCCGGCGGCCAAATGGGGTTTGGATACCCGTAAATCCCCCTAATATGTGCTGCGATCCACCCATACAGGAGGTGGAAGGGCCCGCATATCCTTGGCGGCTTCTTTCCCTCGCTAATATGCCGCAGCATTCTGTACAGTTTGGTGAGCATCAGAATCCCCAGGTTGATCCGCTGCCCCATGGCCAACATCGACGCCATGATAAACGATATGGGTCGTACCCCCATGCTTGTATCTCTCACCGGTAGGATCCAGCCACAGATGAGAGCCGCGATGAACGCCTCCATCCTGACTATCGGCTGTTGTTCAGTGCTGACACTGAATCCCCAAGTCTTCCATTGGCTGTCCTCCAAGACCCACCAATACGAGTTCCCCTTGCCCCGTTGGGATGCCCTAGGACAAGTTCGAGGCCTCGGAGGGAACTCTTGATTCTCTGGGAAATTCAGGAAGCATTTGAACAACCTCCTAAAGTGGACGTCCCTCACTGCCTCCTTGTCCTCTCCAGGGACAAGTGCCATCAGCGCCGACGCCAGTCGCGGCATTTGCTCCGCATCTCCCCACGTGCTGACAATGGGGAGGAATTCGTCATACATGGCCCCCAAGATTGGGACCCCAGAAATCTGGTGGACATCCCACAGGTTGATGCCCACCTCCCAGTGATGCAGGTGAAAAGTTTTGGTCCTAGATGACCATCTACTCAGCAACTCTGGCATTAGCTGCTTCGGTTGGTAAATGTGGAATTGGGAGGCCCATGCCGCCTCATACAACCCCACTCTCCTCAGCTCGGCCCTGAACTCCTCGCATGAGGCGCCTACCCAGTAGGCCCAGGCCCAGTCATCAGTAAAGTTGCCGCCCTGGAACAGCTCCCACTCATCGGACCATCCCTTCTTCGAATCCTGCAAATCCTCTTTCAGCATGGTACGATAGAGGGGAGGGGAAGTCTCCGGTTGCAGTGGCTTCCCGTCAATGTCGTTCACATGGTTGTAGAGACAGTCAGCGGTGACGGGTGTGAAGTCCTCCCGCGCATGACCATCGGCCGCCCTGAACCATTGGTGCTGGCACGGTGTGCTCCTGAACCAGCAAGTTGGTTCATCCCTATTCGCCTCAGGGATAAAGACATCATCCCTCAGCCTGAAGCCGTACAACGGCAGTTTCTTGCACTGCGGATAATCTTCCTGACCCTCCGAGAGCAGATCTGTCAAAGAAGTGTGGTCCGAGTGGCTTCAGATCATCTCCCCCAAGCCTGGACAGTTGGCCATCTCATCTCGACGAGCAGCATCTGCAAGGACCCCCAATACAGCTTCTTGATTGGCCATTTTAACTTTGGCCCTTAGAAAAGAATTCTTTCGGCTGGATCGCAAAGCTGGACCGTGAAGCTGAATCGTGAAGCCGGATCGCGAATATCGGTCGCGAGACCAAGCCGCGAAGTCTGGCCAAGGCCGACAAGCAGAGGTTCTCTTGGCGCGGACGCGGAGTCGGAGACCCGCGGTTCGCCGCGAAGCTCGATTCGTGGAGGGCTGTCACGGAGTACGCGGAGCTTCGCGAAGTCGAGAGCACAAAAAGACAAGGAAGGCATGTGAAGACAAAAGAGTTTGGACCCCCTATTTATAGGTGCCGACCCCGGAGCATCGCAGCGCGCCTCACCCACGCGGAGCATCGCGGCGCGTCCGGATCTGTGGCCCCGGTCAGCACCGCGGGTCCCCTTCGCAAAGCCGCTTCGCGAACCACCGACAATTTTGGTGATTTTACCTCAGACTTCGACCCTTCACCCTCCGTGGCTCCAAGTCTGAGGGGGGGAATTTGTTGGCGCCAAAAATATGGCCCGAAAGAAAGGAATGAAAAAGACAGCTGACGCGCTGCCTCGCGAAGCACCCACGCAAAGCGCCCCGACCATTACGGCCCCGCGAAGCTCCTGAGGCGGTAATGCTCCACGAAGGCATTTGACGTTCGCGAGCCGCCGCGACGCTCCAGAGGCGATAATGCTCCGCGGACGGCGTTGACGTTCGCGAACGCGCCGCGAAGCACCGATGGCAGCGCGCGAGTTCTGCTTCGCGGCGCCCCTTCCCAATAAATACTGGACTCCCCCTGAGTCCTGAAGACGGACAATACTACCTTTCGGCTTCTCCTCTCCCGAATCGCGAAGCACGCTTTGCCCCGGGAATCATGAGCTCCGCGAGGTACTTCTACTTCGCGAGACTCCTCTGCATTGTCTCGTTTTGAGCCCCTCTTCTGAGAGGGATGCCCTTCGCGAAGCTCAAGGGCGTTCGTGAAGGAAGGGGATTCCCAAGGGAACCCGGGCAGCCGCGGAGCGTTTATGCTTAGTGAAACACCCAAACCATGCTAGTGATCCCTATGATAAGGCAAGATCACTACACATCGCGAAGCACACTGCTTCGCAGGACCCTGCTTCGCGAGGCACCCCTTCTTCGCGAGGCAGTGCTCCACGAACACTGTTCCACTTCGCGAAGCACCTTCCACTCACACCTATGCCCCATGCTAAGGCCAAGGCACTCCACTTCGCGAAGCACACTCCTTTACTTAGCGATTCCTCTTCCCGTGCGACGCTCCAGGTTTGCACGATGTGATTTCAAAGTCCCATGGACCATACCACCCGTAGCGTTGCTTCGCCTAATGCTTCTTCGCATAGGCACGCTAACGGCTATTGCTTCTTCGCATAGCCACGCTAAAGTTTACCCCTCGATGGTTCGTTCCACGACCCCCCTTAACCATGGACTTACTGGTACCTTCCCTTCCCCAAGGACCAGAGGGTACCGGTTATGTACGTCCTAGGGGTGTGGAGTGAACCCACCTCGTCCGAGCTTTAGGACGTTAAACTGCCAAGCACCACATCCTCAACACATGACGTTAAACTGTGACCTGACCTCGTGCCCCTCACGAAGGGTCCCCCCCAACTCGAACATTCCTTACACCACTCGTCTCCATGGGAATGGAATCACCCATTCACATGGGATGAGATCCTCCTTGTCGGAATGGCGTATGTTCGCAGGAGAAGGGCGACCCTAGTTCCCCAACGGATGGTTGCACCTCTGCATCTCCGTACTTCCCCACTACCAAGGTCAGTGGAGGGCATGATAGGGAATGAGGAACCTCCCACCATTGGACCAAGGTCCATCTTTCCTGCGCTTCGTCGCACTTTGGGCCTCCATCCTGGAGTAAGTCCCAGCACCATGGCCCGCCTAACGCGTAAGCCCCTCTTCGCTTCTCACGGACGCTTCCTTCGCGACGTGATCATCAGGTCCTTGCAACCTCTTGTTTCTCACACCGAGCATGACTCACATGGGCTTAGAGTGAGCACCGACCCTGACACCCACCCATAGCGAACTATGAGGACTTTGATCCATGTCAAGGCATGGTACGTAGGAAGCCTCTATGAGGTTCAAGCCCACTCGTCATTTCACGTCGGGTCTCACCCCCGTCCAGCATGACGTTAAACTGCATTCTGGTCCAGTGGTAAGCCGTTGCGACCCATCCTAGCGAACTACGAGGACTTTGATCCGTGTCAAGTCATGGTACGTAGGAAGCCTCCACGAGGTTCAAGCCCACCCGCCATCTATTCACGTCGAGTTTCGCCCTCGTCTAGCATGACGTTAATCTGCATGCCTCCTCTTGTCCCGCATGACATTAAACTATACACCCAATTCTAGTCCGACGGTAAGCCGTTGTGACTAACCCGAACTATGAGGTCTTTGATCCATGTCAAGGCATGGTACGTAGGAAGACTTCCCAAGGTTCAAGCCCATCACCCATTGGACCAAGGTCCACTTTCACGTTGGTTCACCGACAAAGCCCCATATGAACTACGAGGTCTTTGATCCCTGTCAAGGTGTGGTACATAGGAAGCCTCCACGAGGTTCAAACCCACCCATCATCCAATTCACGTTGAGTTCTATCTATGTCCAGCACGACGTTAAACTGCAATTCCAGTCCGACGGCAAGCCGCTGTGACTAACCTGAACTACGAGGTCTTTGATCCATGTCAAGGCATGGTACGTAGGAAGCCTCTACGAGGTTCAAAGACACCATCTGGTCGTTCCAACCTCATTCATGTTGGTTCACCCCCGTCCCGCATGACGTTAAACTGCATTACCCAATCCAAACTATGAGGACTTTGATTCATGTCAAGGCATGGTACGTAGGAAGCCTCCCCGAGGTTCAAGCCCAACTCCCATCG
Organism: Viscum album; assembly: GCA_963277665.1. Taxonomy (NCBI): domain Eukaryota; kingdom Viridiplantae; phylum Streptophyta; class Magnoliopsida; order Santalales; family Viscaceae; genus Viscum; species Viscum album. The sequence goes on along the minus strand of OY728134.1, from coordinate 1,180,167,974 downwards.
GACTAAGGTCCCTCACTTACGTCGGTTAGCCGACACCCACTGCCCATCGTTTATTCACGACAGGGTTCACTATCGTCCCGCATGACGTAAAACTGTGTTCCATCAATCCCCTGAACTATGAGGACTTTGATCCATGTCACGGCATGGTATGTAGGAAACCTTCCCAAGGTTCAAGCCCACCACTAGTGGACCCACGGGTCTACTTTCACGTCGGTATGCTGACGATGCTCATCGGGCCAAGTTCCCCCTTACGTCGGTTTATTGGCGTCATCCCGAACTACGCGGACTTTGATTCCCTGCCACGGGGATATGTAGGAAGCCTCGTCAAGGCTCAAGCCCATCTTCACTGTCGCCCCCTACGATGGTCCCATTTCACTCTCCCTCCACTCCATTCATCAACCTACCACCCGTCCCGATTCTCTCCCGGACCGTCTTATCATGGTGAGACCATGTTGGTACGCTCTTCTTCGCAGCCATCCATGGGCCGGCCCCGGTATCGACATCCCTTCAAGGAGGATCCCTCAATCCGATCTATCCTAGCTAATGCTCTGGTTGGGTTGATCTGTCTCCGTTGGACGTTAAACTTGCGGCATACCCTGTGTTAAACACGGGAAGCTGAGGAAAACCTCAGATATGTGTCTATGACATATAATTCCCCGCGTTCGATGTGGGATGCCTCAGGCTTCCACGCCCTCGAGAAGCCTTGTGACCAAGGATAACAGACAGACATGCCAGGTACCCCAGCATCCAGACACGCTATTGATGCCTCAACGTGACTACTCCCCTGACTGAAGGTTGCTGCCCTGACTGGACCCTTTGGAATGTCCCGACAGAAGTAGTGTAATTAACCGGCATCCATGGAAACATGGAATTGGGAAGATTTTCATGAACTATGTATTAAATCTATGAGGGAGACCTGGACTAGGTGACGAGTTCTGAGGAGGAATCCACAGGAAGAAGAACCGACATCCCATCATCCCGTTTCGATCAAGGAGCAGACGTCCCTGAATAAGGAGCGAATGCCGCCCGCCTTTGGAAAGCGGGAATGCGGGGCAACAAAAGCGCCGCGCGTCCTCCCCCACGGACGGACGAGCGCGCGCCCCGGCGAAATCATCGGAAACAATTCCCATTATAGTTTTATTATTGATAGTTCATATTTTATTCCCATTGTGTGTTATTTTTTATCCTATATTTTATTGTTTTATTTAAATAAAATATATCATGGTTTGTTTTAGTTTGGGGTTATATGTGGAAAACAATATTCATCTCAATAGATTTTTAAAGGGAAAAAATATTATAATCATTGGGTGTTATATTTCCCAGAAACATCCACATAAAATGGTAAGTGCCTTCATTTATATATATACAAATATCCCATAAGGAAGATGCTCAAGTTATCACACATTTAATCATGTTTTATTTTGCAAGAGAAAATGATTCATCTAATTCAAATGTGAATTATTAAAACTCACTTGAATTATATCTTTTGTGATTCCTTTTAAGGATAGAAAATGTTGAATAGTTGATTGAAGGATAATGGTTACTATTCATCCACCCAAACCATCAATGATGGTTTCATGATATCAAAAATAATTTCATAAGATATATAAAATCATATGTAATGGTTTTAATGGAATTGTATGAAAATAAATTCACTATGATATATTAAATCATTCATTGATATTGGCCAAATAGTATATTGTTTTCAATCATTACAATATTTCGCAGTCGTTAAATGGCATTTGACTAAATGTGTTTCCTAAACATATGCTTTAGGGATTACCTTATTCATACCCCTTGTATCATATTTTTTCATATGGTATCTTATATTATATTATAGATTCCCTACATCATCAACCTATGGACATTGATCAGCTTAGGGTAATGGTATAGGATGTTATAGATGCATTGGATAGAGTTTCTTTCCCTATTTATGAGGTGTCTATAATTAAATAGGCTTTCAGATATTTCTTAATTTGGCCATCTATATTTTTAAAACAATTTTCAACTGAGGTATGAATATATCATGTCATTTATTTATATTATTTATACATTTATTAAATAATTTTAATATATATATATATATATATTATAATAATGACATAATGTTTCAAATACTTTTTATAAAATTTAATTACAAGAAACCTTCATCTTTAGGTACTATATATTATAATGTATTTTTTTAATTATCATCATATTAATTTTTATTTTTGAATTTCTCTGAGAAATCAATGACTGATGATTTTTTTGGGAATAAGAGAATAATAATGATTTTAGAAAAGATATCTTGGATCTTATATCTGTATATATATTAATCCTTATAATGATTTTTATTTTTTACTATATTTTTATTATCATATTTTATTCTAATATATCTATATGATTTAACTTATTACCAATGATTATTTTTTATTGGTTATCTTCTTGAACTCTTTCGTCAATATGATAAGATTTCAGTGAATGGGTTTATGTACACACAATTTATTCTTCAAATACTGAAAACAATGTGTGATGGAGAAATAACTAAATATGATTCTCAATGATTTCATAATTAAGTATATATATAAAATAATTGGATTATTGATGTGATATGGTTTACTGAGTAATGGGAAAAATTAATAAACTAGGAGCGAAAAAGGCAACATTCTTCATTGTAATGTTGATTTTTTCAGATCAAATATCTTTAATTGAGCATGAGTTCATTCAATCATGAATGGGATTTATCCTATAAGGGTTCCCTGAGTTATTCTTCTACTGGTATTTCTAATGGGCCTTCTATTCAAAAAAAATTCATTTCAGTCACATAATCATTATCATGTTTTTATGATCTGGTTAAATTAGAAACCACCAATTATATTTCTATCAAAATATTGGAAGATTGATCCTTCTTGGTGGTGGTGGATCTGGATGCCCTAGAACTACAATTTAACCTTTACATATTCTCACTTCTTAGAAGAATTATATTGTTCATAGGGGATAAACCTTGGTTTTTTTTGAAACCAAGCATCGTGTATCCATTTGATTGGGAAGAAGTGCATTAAAACTTATCGCAATTTCAAATGGTTTCTTCCAAATGGTTTTTTATATGATGACTTCTTGAGAATGGCTCAGACTACAAGTAATCTTCAACTCAAACCAGGTTGGTTCTGAATCATAGAATGGGACTGTAATTTTGATCCTTTTAACAAAAATAAATACATTTCCAGAATTTGGATCAGCCTTTGTGGTCTAAATATGCATTATTAGAATCCAAAAAACGAAAATTACTTTTCTTTTTATATTGGTACCACTCTAATGATGAACCAAAGAACATTGGATAGGGATCTTGGTATTAATTCTATAATTATTCTAGATGTCAATTTGTCCTTTGAATGGCCAAAATCTCTCATCCTACTTTTCAATGACAGAAAAATTGAAGTCATGTTTTAGCAAGAGTGTATTTTCCATTTTTTATGATTTCCTAAAGATTGTTGGACATTCCATTGAATGATGTTGAGTGATTCAAAAGACTTTTAACGTACCTCCTATATCCAATGAATCAAATTAGGACAATAAATCACATAAGAACAAAGGTCATGTCCATGATAAGAAGATTTCTAGAATGACTATGGGGAATGAGACACATTCCTTTCCTCCCTCATTCAGGGTCACCTTGGATAAGCATTGGTCTTATGTTATAAATAATGAAGTAAATCCTCTTTCTGAACAATTCCCACTAACTCTTCCACTAATTCAATTATCCTCTAGTGGATACATTGATGATAATTTTACAGCACTGGATATCTCCAAGGACATTGATCTGGTCTACAGTTTGAAACAGTGTTTGGAGGAGAAATCTATATCCAACTATATTATTAAGGATATCATGGATTTAGTTACAAGGATACAACATGATATCTCCCTTTCACTCTCAAATAAGGATACTTTATCACAGATCCCTAATTATATGATCCTCAGAGGGGATGTCAAATTTTTCACCCCTCAGACCTCTGAAGGTTGTCAAGTGGAACAGAATACACCTTCTAATCATCTAAATCTGTCCAGACAGAATGATGTTGACTCTAAATTCATTAATTATCAAATATTGATAGATTCATCTAGTAAAGAGAGGATCCATGCCTCTATATATTCTTCATCTTTTAACACACATCCCTTGAAAATGATAGAATTATCATGAATTTTTCAAGGAATATGGATATGAGGAGGATGATGTTTCTACTATAAACACACTAAAAAATATAGGGATAATAGAATCTGTATGTGAAGGGAATTATTCTTTTATAATGTTTCCCAAACATCAGGTAAGAATGAATTGAGTGCGGTTAATGTGTAGGATAACAGTTCATGGTAGTGGTGGGAATCAATAGTCTAATCCAAAATTCTGATATACCCAATATAAATGTAGCGATACTCCCTAAAATCATCAAAACGAATGAGGGAGGTGGGAATAAGAGGGGGTTTTAACCCAAATCGGGTCCCAAATGGGGATCCTCCTTTTGGAATTGTCAAGCCTTGTATAATGAATCCATAGACGGGTCTCTCAAGCATCATATTCAACTCTATAGACCTATTTTAATTAGTTTATCAGAGTCCAAAATAGTTATCTCTAATAGTCTTATTATTTTGGAAAATATATGTCTATCTGTAATGTGATTGAACTATATTCTTTTTTACATCAAAAACCATTGGGTCTTGGCTCACTCTTCCCTATCTGATCCCCTTATGGTGGGATTAAGCACAAAACATGTTACTTGGTCCTTTTCTGAGATGTTAATCAATCAAGCTGATTTATTCATATATGATCATAACAGATATCATGATCAAAGAACCCTTTGGGCCGACATTGGTTTTCTCAAAAACATCATTGTTGAACCCTAGCTCATCCATTTAGTTTTCAACTCGATTCGTAGTCTAGATGAAAAAATAGGTCATATGAGTAGTTGAATTTAATATAAGGATTTCTAGGGTTTCATTAAATAAAATTAGAAAATTTATTTCAATCATAACAGAGCATGTTTTACATGGTATAAATGGCATCTCAATGGTATGGTGGCTAGTGAACATGACATAGATATTGTTAATAACTCTTCCTTAATCTCTTGGTAATCTATTTCTTGTATGAGATTTCCTTGACTCAACTATAATGATCACCTTAACAGGGTTGATCTTACAGTCATGGGTTATAAATCTATTTTCCCTTAAGATTCAATAGAACTGGGGTACATTATTCTTGAATGTGAAAATCTTGTTTGTGATGTCGGGGCTCGGTTGTTTGCAACAGTAATGTCTTTTAATTAATACTTAAACTAATGATCCTCAAGGGTAATCTCAAAATTGGGAGTAATGATAGGTTTAACCATCTTGACCATAAAATCTCATTTCTTGAAGTCGCCCTTTGATATATTCATGACCAGGGTACACATGGTGATTTCCCTATTGGTGTTTTTTTAGAATCATATTTGACTCTTATGCTCAATAAGCTTCTCAATATCAAAAATTTTATGATATAAGCTAAATTAAATACTAATTAGATCAAGAATGGGTATAGGGAATAAAAATTCGTTAACATCCTCCCAATATATAGTAAAATCTATAGGCCTCTTTTCTAAATAAAGGAGAAATTTTTTTGGGTTATAGAAATGATCTTTCTGAGTACATTACATCTTATTAAAAATAATTATTTAATGACTCAAATACTATTGCCTCTTCTTTGAAAGGTATTATCCTCAAGTTCGTTAATCAGGAGGATACTTCAATAATTATTTCCATTCACTTGGAAATAGAGATTAAGGATACAGTTTTTAGTCTTAGGGAAGACACCCTCTGAGGTCCTTATGGTTTTGGAACTCACATTTTTCAAAATTATTGGGAGATCATTGGGGATGATTTTTTCAACCTTGTTCATCATTTTTTTAGAGGGGGTGAACATCCTTATGTTTTAAATTCTAAATTCCTTTATTAAATTCCTATGATTGAGAACTCTAATGATATACACTTATTCAATCAGGATGCTTTAATCAACACATTATACAAAGTGATTACAAATATTATTCCTAGATGATTAGATCTTATCTCTAGTAAAATAGTTTCATCCAATAAGTTTTTCTTCATCAAATGGAGTTACATCCAATATTTCGTTATTACTACATCATAGTGTGTCAATCATCCTAAAAGTAAAATCCGAGGGGGTAACAATTCTATTAAATGTGATATTAAAAAGGAATTTGATACTATGGAATGGGGTTTTATATTTAAAATTATTTCCATGTTTGGTTTTGAGGACCCCAAAAGTAATTGGATAGAAATTATCATTTGTTGTTATCGTATCTCAGTTCTTGTGAATGGATCTATAGATGGATACATCTCTTGTTCTATATGAGTAAGATATAGTGATCCTATCTATAATATTATTGTTTCCATCAATGAGGATTATTATAGAATATTACTTTACCTCATGGTTACTAATGGAAATTTGAAGTCCATAGGTGATGGTCATGGTTTCTTTGCTCCTAACCATCCCCTCTATGTTGATGGTATTATTCTCTTTACTCATGGTGAAAAAATAAATATCAAAAATATCATGAAATCCCTTATGAATTATGAGTATATTTACGGTCAAAAGGTTAGTTAGAACAAATCTTTTGTTTATTTTGGTAGAAACGTTTGACCTTTTTGGAAATCAGAAATTATAAATAATTTGGGGATTAGAAAAGTACATAACCCTTTCACTTACCTATGTCTTCATATTTCTAATGTTTGACCGAAGGCTTTTCAATTTCCTGGTATTATCATTATGATCAAAAATAATTTATCTACCTGGAAAGGAAACTGGCTCTCTATGGCTGGTTGTGTTTTCTTGGGTAAAGATGTTATTGTTCATAGATTCTTTTATTATTTTATGGTTTAAAAATGTCATGCATCCCTTATCAAACTGATTAATGTGGCCATTAGGAGTTTCAGTTGTACTGGTAGTACTCTATAAAAAAGATAGGTTATTTTTCCTTAGAACACTTGTTTCAAACCATTTGAAATGGGGGGGGTCTTAGTATTGAAAATCTTATCTTATTTAATTAATCCTTACAAGCTTCTTTTTTAGAGTATTCTAAGTTATAACTCATATGATACGACCTTTTGTGGTCTAGATTACATAACAATCTCAAATATCGAATCATCATTCTCATGGACTCCTCTGTTTGGCCTTCTTTTAAATCCACCTTATATCTTATTAATGTTGATGCAATATGGTATGTTTCTTAGGTTTCACTACTAGAAATATGACTTTTACCAACGGTTTTGGCCAAACCGTTTGTATAGTTCATTAATTTGGGCCTATACCAACGGTTTGGCCAAAACCATTGGTATAGGTCACTTATATGGACCTATACCAACGGTTTTGGACAAACCGTTGGTATAGGTCCATTATAGAGGACCTATACCAACGGTTTTGTCCAAAACCTTTGGTAAAGGTCCACTATGGAGACCCTATACCAACGGTTTGGCCAAAACCGTTGGTATAGGTCCCAAAATCAAAGGACCTATACCAACGGTTCTCAAAACTATTGGTATAGGTCTATACCAACAGTTCTGAAAACTGTTGGTATAGGTCCTTCGATTTTCTATCGACTCTTCTTACCGAGAACATTATATAAATCAAAATTTAAAATAATTATGACAATAAATATATATATTTATGAAATTATGTTCACAAAAGTCATGTTAGGTTAGTGGTTAAGTCATTCAATTATAAACTAGAGGTCCTCGGATCAAATCCCACCGAATGATTTTTTTAAATACATATACCAATGGTTTTGAGAACCGTTGGTATAGATTTCAATATTACATATACCAACGGTCTTCAAAACTGTTGGGATAGGTCTATACTAACGGTTTTCCCAAAACCGTTGGTATAGACCTCTTGTCACTGCTTACTTGGCAACAGTCCTCCAAACCGTTGGTATAGCCTATACCAACAGTTTGGAGGCCTATAGAAACAGTTCCAAACCGTTGGTATACGGTATTTTTCCAGTAGTGTTTCATATCTAATGTTTTGGAAAGATAATCTGAATGGTGCACCTCCCATTGATCTCTTAGCCAGTATGTTTCAAATATGGATCTTAATATTTCTATATTGGATTATATTTTTGATATGTTTAATGTTATTGATAATATTAAACATATTATAAAAAAATATTTATTATCCTAAATTGGTGATTTTTTGGATCTGGGAATCGAATTCTTCAAGTATTCTCACCTAAAAATACATTTTACCTCATGAGACTACTCCTGTTTTGATATTTGAATGGATTGTGTAATTCAATAGGAGTGTTATCCACCCCCCTCAGTTTACTCTTATATAGAGGGTGGATAATATTTATGTTCCTACTTATTTTCACCTGTAGGTGTGTGGAATCTCTCTATGCTCAGTTTTTATCCACTACCACTGACATTGGGGGGACCTGAATCATATCTTTCTGAGTTGTGCTACAACAACCTCTATGGGTAACAATCTATTTGATGTTTTCTAGGATGAAATGTATAATTTTCTGTGATATCCTAGACATTTTGGATTACCTTATCTACCTACCTTTATCCCATATTCTCCTTCTTTTCCAGGTTTATTGTCGTCGTGCTGGTTCACTCACTCTGGCTATAGTAGAACATGGGATATCATAATGGATTTTGTTTTAATTATTAGAATTTGTTTTTGGTATTTTTTCTATTCTATAAAATTTTAGTTCCCTTGAAAGGTATATTGTCACAACTTGATTCATGATCCTTCTATCCGTGGGAATATTAATGTTATAGGTAATTATCTTCCTCTTATTGGTATAATGGAAAGGTTTTGCAAACCTCACATCTTTTTTTGGACTAAAATAAATATTTTTGGCTCTTAGGGGGGGAATCAATGTCTTTTAGGTTATGGATTTTTATTCAGGAATTGTTTTAGAGATCTGGTGGGCTGCTCCTTTGGCTGTTGTGGAATTATCTCCTCCTTGGAGGCTGAGTTTCTAGGAGTCATCATAGCTCTGGATCATTGTATGTAGATGGGTGTGAATAAGATATGGTTATAATGTGATTCCACCACGGTTGTTTGTTAAATCCGAACTACTTCTACTCACATCCTTTAAAGACATGTTAATAGGTGGATTATTTGTTTATAGTTTCTATAATTTATTGATTATATTATTACCCATGTTTTGAGGGAGGGAAATACATTGGCTAATAGTTTTCCCAACAAGAGTTCTAATGGAGGGAACCTTTTTGGTCTGATCACATCCTTTCGGATGTCATCCCTACTTTTTAATGGGACAAATATAATATTTCTTCTTTTAGACTTGTTTTACATGTTGGATTTATTTTATTAAAGGGGACCTATTTTCTAAAAGGTTCTCATCATATTAAAAAATAATAATGAACTAGTTAATTGTTGGATGCTTCATTGTCCATAAGGGTATGAAAAACGTATTTCATTATAACAAAGTTTTTTTAATTAAATTAATGAATCTCATTATATTTAAATATATTATTCATCATTGTACATTGTGTGTGTTTTTCATAAGAAATGACTATTTAGTGGTTATACTCCAAACATGGTCTGTTAAAGGAAAAATTGAATAAATATTAGAGAAGTAATATTTCTTTTTTGATACATATATTTTAATAAATTTTTATTTTATATATCAATTTTTATTATTTTCAAATAGATCATTAAAGAACTATCATTGATCAGTAAGAATAATGAATGAAAATTTAAATTATGTGTGCGAAAAGGTGACTTGGTTATTTTGTACCTAAAATATATGATACGTGAAATTTTATTTTCAATTGATAAAATATTTTGAAATATAATTATCAGCATCAGTATATAAGAGTCAAATGTGGGTATTAGGTATTATGATTTATATATGAATCAATTACCATCGATAAAATTATTACTTTCGACAAGGTTAAGTTTTATTATTAGTTTTTCATGTATTTATCATATTATTTTTTTGATAATTAATATTGAATATATTACTATTATTTTTTAGTCTTTTATAATCCTAACATATATAATAAGAACAATACAAATTATCTTCGAGTAGTATGGGATAATTACTTTACAAATTTATCACAATTTCAGATCAATTATTTATATTTGTAATGTATATTTTCTACTATATTTATGAATTTTTTAAATTATTTTTATTATAACAAAAATTTGACACAAATTGTTATCAAATAATAGTACATTATTTTTACGGCTATAATTTTATATTGTGTGGTTTTAGTTTTCATGTATGGATTATTTTGGTATAGCTGTTTTAATTAATTTTATTTTTTTTTAAAAATATTTGTTTTTTGAAATTTGTTAAAATAATAAGATATGTAAAAAAGAGTATAAATATCATTATAAAATAGCATAATTAAAAAAAACATATTTCACGTCGATTGTAATATAAATAACAAATAGTACCTATGATTTTCATTTTGAAGTGGTTAAATTCTAGTTTTGTATATAACCAATTAAATAATTATTATTTTATATTGTTTAAAACAATTATCGAAAAAATATATTTAAAACATTAACTTCATTGAAGTATCATTATAAAAAAAACTAAAAATAAAATTACACAAATTCAAATAACAATTGTTTCACTATTGTTTGTAATAACTTGTGATGTGTCAATTTAATGATCTGGCTGTAGGTAACCACAATACATATATATTTACACTGAATCATGATAAAAATAAATAATCTATGATCGTATGGCAACAAAACAACCAAACAGTCTGTGAAATAAACCATACTAGGTTCTACAGTGATCCTCATATCATTTTTAACATGTTGGAATGAGTTTCATGTCTACCTAATGGTAATGGAGAAAATTATCCACTAAAACGAAATTAATCTTACGTCATTATATGTGAAAATATTATGGTTTAATGACTTGAAGTCATCCAAAATTATTCAATAATAAATGTAACATATAAAATATGGTTAAAATGAACAATATAAAATGATTTAGTTTTAGGTAACCACATTATGTATATCTTATGGTTAAAATGATAAAAGTGACATCATAAAAACAGAATGATTAAACAATAAAAAAATATCTCTCAAATCTTCCAAAATGATCCTCAATTCCTTTTTGATATTTGTAAATAATTAGTTTTTATATATGACACACTACTATAGCACCATATTATACCATTACTAAAAATTTCTTTGGTTAGCATAATAACGTGTGGAAAATTCGTGCACTGTTAAAATCGTTACATCAATATCAGTGCTGAAATAGTGATTACAAAGTCCTCATTTATCAACACATTAGTTTTAACACTAATAAATTACCCCTATACTAGTTTTTTGGATATCTCAGATAAATTTCATCATTATCAATGCTAATGATATGGTGATGATAAAAGGGTTCTTTATTAGAATACTATTTTTAGTGCAGATAAAGGATATTTATCAACTGCAATGCTACAACAGACATAAAATAACCCTATCTCTACAAAACAAATCATATTACAAGTAGATAGGATTGAAAATATATAAAAAAATATTGAAATACTAATATAGCATTGCAATATCATTTAAATGAAAAATTTTCATAAAAAATATTTATATTAACATGATATTTATAATTATTCAAAAATACAACTACAAATATAAGAAAAACTAAATCTTTTAGAAATCATTCTATAATGATCACCAAGTGTAAAAAATTGATTCCATGAAATTAAACCAATGTTTATTATAGTAACAATACATAAAAAATAAAAAAAATTATATAATCCACATATGATAAATTATATTTTTAATTATAATGGTTATTAGTAATATTTTTAGGTACACTACTAATTAGATTATAATTTATACAATAATTTGTAACTTTTAATTGTATTTCTAATTAATAATTATATTATGAAATATTAATTACATTTTGAAATTACTAATATATATTCTATTGATAATTAATAAATATATTAATGTTATTTCCCATTATTATTTATCCCAATTATATAAATAGTTGTTAAAAAATATATCATAAATTTAAGATGACATTTTTAAATTAAAAAAATGGGTGTATGGTTATATCGGGAACATTGTGTGATGTATTGATGTGTGGTAAATTACTACAATTAAAAAAATAATTATTGATTATTTTCCTAATTTAACAATATAATAGTAGTTTAGTTATCTAGTTTTCGAGAGGGGGAATGTGTTTGAAGATGAAATGAAACTTTTATGTTCAAAACAAAATTTTTGAATCATACCAGTCACATCCTATGTTTTATTGATGTGTAATCAATTCCCACATTCCATAACTAATTTTTTTCTCATTTTCTAAATGTTATAAGATAATGTGAGTTTACTCACGCATATTTGGATATGTGAAGTATGTTTTAATCAATAATTACACCTTTATATTGAAAACTTGCACTCATAATCATAATGGCCACATCATTAATTGAATTGATATGTGGTCAATTACTACACACCCTCAAATGATTTATCGATTTTTACCATAATGATTGAAAACAATTGGATCTCAATTGCTAATTTTATGTTATTTTATATTTGTTTTACAATAAGTGAATCATTTATATTTAAAACATTCAATAGGATTCATAACGGCCACAAAGTGTTTCAGATTAATGTTTGGTCGATTCTAACACATCAAAAATTAATTATGGATTATTTTCCTAAATTTTGAAAACAATCCAAGATTATTTATTCATTTTTTTGGAAATTTAGAGAATAATTTTAACTACAGTGAAAATTTTATGTTGAAAACATACACTTGGAGACATACTAGACACATCATGTGTTATATTGATGGGAATTAAATTCCCACATTTTTCAAATTAATTACAGACTTATGTGCTAATTTTTTAAAACATCCTCGTATATTTTCCTCAGTTTTAGATATGCACACTTGTTTTAATCTAGAATTACACTTTTTTATTAAAAACATATACTTTAAGTCATATTAGTTACATCATTAGTTGGATTCATGAATCGTAGATTCCTACACAACATAAAATAATTATGGATTGATTTATAAATATTTTAGGAAAACATATTCTTTTTACGATTGTTTGTATATGTAAGATATTTTTTACACTTAAATAACATATTTATAGGAAAAAACATAAATTGAATCCTAAAATGAATATTATTATTGGAGTGATATGCATTATTTTTAATAATAAAGGAAAATGAATTTTGGATAATTTTATTAATTACTACAATGAATAAGATAACTTTTATGTAGTTCTGTCTATGTGGTGTGTGTTTTACAATAAAATTACACTTTTATAATGAATACATGAACTTCATGTCAGGTAATCCACATTGTTTTTTGTATTTATATATATTAAATTCAAACATATTTCACTTGAATTATGGATTTAACTAATAATATTGAAATGAATATGAGTTTTTTTCTTATTTTTTGTATATGTGACATGTTTCCTAAACTAAAACGACAATTTTATATTGACAATAACCTATTTGAGTCATATCATCCATATCATGTATCTAATTCATGTATGGTTTATTACATCACATGTCAAATGATTTTTGGATTTTTTTTCCAAATTTTGAAATCAATCTGATCACATTTTATTAGTTTCAGTTAGTGACATGAATTGTAAACTAAAATGTCACTTTTATATTGATAACATGGACATTGAGTTATATTAGCGACATCATGTGTAAAATTGATATGTGGTAATTTCCTTCATAGTAAAAAAAATTATTAGACATTTTCCAAATGTTTCTGAACAATCCAAGCTATTTTATTGGATCTCTTCTATACGTCATGCATTTTAAAATGAAATGACACATTTATATTTAAAATATGTTTTTTGACACATACGGACCAAATCATGATCCATACGGATGTGTGGTCAATTATTACAAAAAAAATTGAATTTTAGATCATTTAGAAAATGTTTGAAAATAGTATCAAATCATTTTCTCTGATTTAGCAATCTAATTCATGTTTTAAACAAAAAAAAGACACTTTTATAATGAAATCACACGGTTTTAGTCTTATCAGTCACATAATGTTTCTAATAAAATATTGGTTTCCTAATATTTGAAGAAAATGTTTTCCCTATTACTCAGTTATACATATGTGATGTATTTTTTAAATTGAAAAAGAATGTTTATAATAAAAAACTTACTTATTCTTATTATACGCTTATTGTGTATCAAATAGACTTGATTTTAATTCCAACACATCAAAAATTGATTATTGATCATTTTACCAATGTTTGAAAATAATTTTACCTCTTTTTCTTTGTTTTGTCTATGTGTCAGGAATTTTAAAACAAATTTAAAATTTTTTATTAAAATTAGGCACATTGATTTCTATTAAAAACAACATATGTCAATTTGAAGTGTGGTTGATTTATGCATGAAAAAAATTATGAATTGTTTTTCGTGTTTTTCAACATAATATGAACCCATTTCGTCATTTTTTTATGTGACCCATGTATTTAATTAAAATGACGCTAAAATATTTAAAAGATGAAATTTAAGTCATACCAAACATATAATGTGCTAGATTGACTACATTTAGTTACTACATATCATAAATGATTTATGGATCATTTCTCTAAAGACAAAAAATAATATGATCCCATTTTATGTTTTTTCCATATGATTCTTTTTCTAATGTAAAATGACACTTTTATTTTTAAATTTCAGACATTAAGTCATATTGGTCATATTTTCTATCATATTGATGTGTGGTTGATTACTACATGACTTAAATTAATTATGGATCAATTAAAGATATGTTGAAGAAAATACGCATGTTTCCTATATATTGAACACATGAAATGAGTTTTAAACTAAAACATTGTAGATATTAACTAGTGTCTAAATATTTTCAACATGAAACCATGGATCTAATTGAATAATAATAAATTACTTGTTTTTTCATTGAGAATTGTGCTAGTATATGGGTGACACAACTCTGTTAGTATTTATTGTATCTTTTAATTTAATGTCTTTTTCTTGAGTATTATGTAAAAGTATAGGAATTCATCTTGATTAATCATTGTGGAGGTGGATGTGATTGAGATAGTCACCATTCTATTTTAAAAACACATCAATTGGGAAACAATTAAAATTATTAGGCAATGATCATGGAAGTTCCTTCCCTAATAGTTAGTAATATTTCTTTACATTTTTTGGAAGAAGGGTCCTTAACTCATTTCCCTCTCATCATTACGTTAGTTGTAACCATGAAACAAATATCTAAAAATGTTATGCATATTATGGTATGTAACTATCTCTATTTGAATCTGTATAGAATAACCCTACATGAAAAATATCCTTGATAATGTTTTCAATTCATTCATTCTTTTCATGTTCATTACAAATCATTTTTTAGTTCCATTAACCTCATCAAATTCCAAAATGAAATGAAATTGGTGAATATATAAAATTTTTTGGAAATGTTTTCAATACATTACTCCAATACTAAATATTTATATCCCAAATATATCTATAATTTTATAGTTTATAATAGATCACAAACGTAGTAGGTAATCACCTCAACAAGGTGATAGTAAACATTCAGACATCTTGTACTCTTCTTACTCCCCTCTAAAAACATTACTTATTATTTTGAGTATAAATGTATTGTAATTCATTGTAGTACTAAGAATATATAAAAAAATATAACAAATATTTTAAATTATATTATAATTAACATAAAAAATTACCTAATCACGGTTTCTTGTTTGACAATATTATATTATATGACTCATAAATATTTATACGTAATATCCATAAACATTGTGGTTATTTTATTTTTTTCCTTCTAACAAAATTGAATAAAGTAAATTAATAATTTTGATATATGTTTTTAAAGTTAAATATTACTATAAATATATTAATTTAAATATATTTGAAGTGATCTATAGGCTTCTTTTTATTCACAACCCTCGTACCATAATTTTGTTGATATTTATAGAATTATTTATAATAAAAAATTATTATTAAAACAAAAAACAAAAAATCTAATTTTATTATTAACTGCTATATATTGATTAAAATGAATGAAAATGTCACCATGGACATCATGCGTGGTAAATATTTTGGTAATATATGCTTTGAATACAAAAAATAAACATTTGGGGAATCCAAATTTATTTGGGTTAGCATCAAATGCATAAAAAAACTAAATCAAATATCAATGGAAAAAATATATATATTTTATATTATTAGATTTTAGATTTTTACCCCATGATGGTAAAAATTAAGATGATTATATATTATGCTATTTTCCTTTCAATAATCATTATTAGGTCATCCTTTTCCTTTTAAATTTCTTTTAATTTCAATAAAACATTATGTGAAGAAACGATAGAGGGATTAATGATTCCATATCATACTTCATATAGTGTTCCCATTATATAGTAGTAATATATATACCAGTATAAAAGATATATATTTATATAATATAATGAACAAATAGATTATTTTTTACAGAATAATAATTTTAAAATGAACCTAATATATATTTATTCACTACATAAACTCTCAACAATTAAAAAATTAAACACTCATTTATACTCTTGAGACTAACTATGCTTACAATGGCCTCTCTAAATATGAATTATTCATATAAAATGTATGATATATTTCAATAATTTAATATTATCTCTTCATGAACATCTAATTTTAATATATGTTCTAGTGGAATTGGTTGGGTGAAGGTACTCCAATAATGTCCTTTTGTTTTCTTGGTTAATCCACTTGATTGAATTCATTCATCCTTCCATTTCCCATCCAAATTTTTTATGTAATACCTTGCCTCATTTTATCCCATTTATCATCAATTTGTAGAGGTTCTTCATTTGAAACAAATTGTATAATAATTCTTATTGTACTTTTATAATATTTAATAGCACTGCAACAAAAATTTCTATATAATTATAGACTATGGTAACACATGGATCCTGAAGAAAAATTGAAATATTGATGATCAGTTATAGAGATACATAAATCCCAACATTCACATTATCTTTGGGGAGTTTCATTATTTTTCCTCATGTATCCTAGTATATTATTCACCATTTCCCTCAAAATAAAGAAATTTTTTCCTGTTGATAGATATAAATGACATATAATTTCACATTACCAAATTTTTTAAACATACTATTATTGGATGTTTTCTGAATCACATTTAGTATAAATTTCTATGAAAAAATTGATACATCAGTTATTTGGGGTGGGTGATGGCAATTACTATACCCAAATCTTATGGGTTCATGTTCCATTTCATGTACTACTCGGTATTCCACTACAAGTATTCATTGATTTTTTTTCATATATTAGTCCACCAAACCAATGTAGAAAATAATATCTTGTAAATGATCTGTCTGTTCTATAATTCCTTTTATCATCTCACATATATCGCTTTACAGATTTGTCCTCTTAGATTATTTCACAAGTCACAATCTAAACAATATACCTCTAACACATCCATACATATTTGGCTGCTTTAAATCGGTCGAAAGTAGTTTTCCTTCAGTTAAAATAGATTCAAAATATCATTTCTATTATATTTAAAAAAACTTAAAAATATAAAAATATATTTTTTATATAATAATATCATAAAATATAAAAAAAATTAAATTTTTTCATACTAGCACATGATTATCATGTTTCATGTCTGTCGTCAACTACTATTTTTCTTATTTTATTTAAAAATGTGTCCTTCTATATAACATGATATTTGATAAAGTGGATTTTGATTCTGATTCATCTATATTCAAAAAATAAATTTTGAATATGTTGTTTCATGTCACATAAATATTTTTTTGTATATTTTAAATTCATACTATTTTGTTTTCATGTTATGTTTACCTCATCCTTCTTTTACAGTAGGGGTAAAATTGTTTTCTCCACATTTCATATATTCATAAGTCATTTTCAACATCAAAATTAACAAATATAAATCAATGTGGTTAAAATAAATTATATCTTATGAAATATTATAGAATATAAATGTTATTAAATGATTCTTTAATGAGATTACCAAAGAATGTATTCCATTTATCCTATTTTATTATTTTTCTATAAGTTACTAGTGGTTGGGATTATACATTACCATCAGCATCCATGAGATTAATCTTTTTAGGAATTATCCAGAAGCCTCTCTGAGCTTTTCCAGTGACAGTTAAGACATATTTCTTATTAAAATTAACTATAATGAACAAAATCAAAAAAGGACCATGAAAACTATACCAATTATTTATTGCATAATTTTCCAATTAATCTATAAAGAGATATCATAACATTACCCTAATATCATAAAAAATCATTTCAATCAATTAAGAAACGAAATGGTTATAAAAATATTTATTAATTATCAAATTTATTTTAATTATTAACCAAATGTAACTACTGAACATTGAAATATTGAGGCTAATAGTTTGGTAATTTTGATTCTATAAAAACACAAATTTTATACCTTTTATTAATTAAATGAAAATTTCAGATAACATAGTGATAGTTGTTCTTTGATGTTTTATATAAACATGTTTTTTTCTCCCCTAAAAATTTCATATTGTTTTCATCAATAATATTTTATTCCTTTAGATCAGTAATAGTATCATATGGGTAGGTCATAATTTAATTGTTTAGTCACCAATTTAGTTTAGAATATGTAAATGTAGTAAAAAACATAATATTATTTATATAATAATATTTTATTAAAAAACTCTTCAATCAATTCATTGAACACATTTTTCCATTATAGGTTAGCAGGATTTGGTTTTTCTATAGATTATCCAAATCTCCTCTATGTGGGATCCTCTAAAATTCCTAAAACTATCTATATTTGGAATTTTATGAAGTGAACAAAATGTACCAATAAATTTTTCACACCAAATTGATTTTTTTACTAACCCCATAATTATTTTGTCAATAATAGAGTAATAAAAAATCATATTTGATGGATTTGGATCATAAAATTCACATATGGATTATGATTTAGTTATAAAATATGTGTCCTTATACCATTCAATAATGAAATTCACCTTAATTAAGTTGAATTCAAAAACTATCACAAAAATACTTTTTTTAACCCATGGGGATGAAAAAATTATCACTTGAAATATAGTATAATACAACTCGAGTAACATTTTTTTGATGTTGAAATATGAAATATTTTCAAGAATTGGATTTCAATCCTTATAACTAGATATGTGCATCAATTACTCCACCAGAATAACTACACAATTTTGAATTTCTCTACACCCATATTATTCTATTTTATATAATATATAACAAATAATTACAAATCTAGTGTATGGAATAACATTTACATTTAGTCCCCTAAATACCCATAGAATTCTATCAATAATTGAATTTTTACATCTAGAAAACTCTAAAAAAATATTTTTTCGAAACCATCCTAGAAATTATTTGTTATGGGTATATGATATCCATCCTTTATCCATTAATGATTTCTAATTTCTATGATGTACCATATGGGATTCACTTTTTGGGTCATCCTATACCCAATTATGTCAAATATAAAATTGATATTTATCCCACTCTATAATGGAAACTGTATCATAATCCAATCTAAAATAACATTTTTCTGTAAGGTGTCTACTTTGACATGATATTTGGAGACCGATGTTATCAAAATGTTATTGGTAATTCAGACATAATTAAATATCTTTATCAAATATATATATATATAATGAAACCTTCGAGATGATATTCATTCTTGCCATACCCTTTCATAATCATCGTATATTGTCAAATGTGGTACACCAATTTATAATGAAAATAAATACATTCTTGATTCTCTCTAACAATCTGAACCATCAAGTGGATCATTATATCAAATAATTAATGTGTGAATAATATCCCCAATGAACATAATATGATTTTAATCTCCTTATTAATGGTTAGAATCATTGATGGGTATATAAATTTATTTCATAAAACTTTAAATAGAATGAAATTTTTTGTTGCATTATATCATTAATTTTTAGGAAAATTGAAAATAAATCAATAGACATCAAATCTTGTAACATTACATGAAGTTCATGTAATTCTAGACCCTAACACATCACATTAGTTCCTAACATGAAATTCATGATAATTAATTAATAACCCATTATACATTCACACAATTAGGCATGTTAAAAAAATGTAATTTTTCTTTTCTAGATTGTGTATAATCTACTGAGGGATGAAATGTTCAACATTCACCCTTCACTGATGAAAACTCTTCCCTTTTAACCATGACAATCTTTTCCAACCTATCCTTAATGCCATATTTTATTTTTGCTTTTTTATCTTGTAACATTCCATTAACACTATCAATTTATTTTTTCTATGTGTATGACATCAATAAATTTCATCATATATTAACAATTCCCATATGAAAACTCAATGATGATTTATCAAAATTTTAAACCAAATTTCCAATTATTTTTTGAAATATGTTTTATTGAAATCGGTGTCAATATATTTTAATTTATCAATGAGTTTATGACCCATTAATAGAGACATTTTTTCAACATATTTTATATTTAAAATGAATTATTAATCCTATAATCATTGTTTATTTTATTTGGGTAATAATTTTTTTGTTCCTAAAAACACAGTCTTTGATGAATATTTCAACATAACGTATTGTATTTGTTCTTCAAAAATGGGACACCCCAAAAATTATATAATGGTATAACTTGAAAATTTTCTTTGTAGAGGATATTCAAATACCATCCCTTTCAACAAGTATCTCAAAATGAATTTTACACTTTTATGTGAATCATACAATTCAGCACATATATCCTAAAAATTTATATCTTTAATTAATGGATCCAAATAGACACCAATAGCATTATTGGTTATTTTTGTTCCAACTGTGATTATAGACTATATAATGTATTTTTTTTCATAAATTACCAAGATTTCAAGTTAAAATATTCCAATAGAACTAGCCATGTAAATTGAGTAAACGTTTTTAAATCAATCCAATTTATTTCATTTGTAGATAATGTAAGGTAATGGTTTATTAGATCCTATCCAAATTCATTATCTTCACTAAGGTGATTCCACTGGGTAATGTAGCTTCACATATTCAATTCATGCATCTTTGTTCAATCTTAATTGACTATAATCTTCCCAGCATCCATATAGTCTTCTAAGCCTTGAAAGTATAAAAACGTATCATTCAACATATGAAGGACAAGATTTATCATTATAGTATCAATCTATTAAAAAAATATGGTATTTTAAGAGTAATTTTTTGGTTGGAGTTGGTTTCACATGTCTAAAAATTTATACATTGATTTCCCTTATATTTTAACATTTTATTATTCGTAAGACCACCTATTCTATATTTTTATTTGTTATGCATGACATTGATTTAACAATTTACTTGGGTAAATGTCTCATTAATAAGGTCATAATAGTTCCCAACTATAATGAGAACAATGAAGTTCCATTAAAATATTTTTATATAAAGTTATAAAATTGGATGATTTTCAATTATAGGGTACATAGTATATAAAATATTGGCGTGATTACTCATAATCTGATGTGGCTTCTTATCATGAATTTCACACATGGTAATCTAACTAATAAGAGATAATGTTAACAAACCAACAAGTTGGAATTTGGTTTGTTTTTGTGTCATCATATATTCCATTCCATGTTATTTTTTAATGGTCCCTATAATTAAATATTATCATTGCATCATGTAATGACTCATGAACATTGATTTACTAATGAATATTGTCACACCATTTATAAATATAATATAGGGTATATTGGGTCTGTCAGGAATGACATGTTATTTATGGATAAGAAGAAGAAGTATTTTTACCTTAAATATTTAATTATGATGATATCTGGGACCATTTCATATAATTGAACCATCTCATTAAATTCTATGTCCATGGTTTATGAAGGATTTGTTTTCAGATTGTCAATGTAATATGTATCATACCCATAAATTTCTGACTTAGATGTGAAACTTGATTGATGAGATATATGAGAAATTTATTTTATTACATAGAGAGTTCTCATATGTGGTTATTTATTTTGTGACATTATTTTCTTTCTATTAGATTTCTTGGCCCTTTTCTAGATGATATTTTTATAACTTAGGAAAACCCAAACTATTCTAAAGATATATTATCCTATAGGGTCACCCAATAATTGTTTCTATTTGTATTTATTAAATTATATATTAATTTAATGATTGGAATAAATATTATTCTTCTGATTGAGAAATAATTTTATTTTTTTCTTATTAATTTCATAAATAAAATAAATATTAATTCACGTGATTGTGAATAAAAATATATTTATTTTATTTATTGACTATTGAAAATTATTTATTTCATTGATTGTCAGTGAAATATATATTTTTATGTAAAATTTATATTCATGTATTTAGTAAATTATGGGGAGTTGAGTGGACCTAGACCATGTCTATAACATCCCAGTTTCGAAAGCCACCCAGAGACACCATGTACCCGGTTGGTCACATGGCCTCAAGCGCATTTCTCCAAACGCCAGAGGATGTCGACTAGCAGTGAGGGCCTTGGGTGTAATAGTGGGGAAATTATTCCCTCATTGGCATATTACACAGCGGAAATAAATAAACATGCAATAACGTAAGCAGTAGTAACCAACAATATAAACAACGGAAGACTAAACAAACAAACTGGATAAAATATGTATGTATATAAAATGATGCATGAAACATAACCGGAAAACAGCCAAAAAAGTAAAAATGCTGGAAAACACTACAGTACCAAAAAAAGTACAAAAGAGAAAAGCAAACAGCTTCTCAACATCGCAAGCCGAAGCTTGGTCCCCTGATCCCCGGCTCCAAGCAATCAAGTTCCAAAAGTCGAAGGGTTCTTTCCCTTGTCTATACCTGCAGCAAATAGTCTGCTTGGGCCCAAAAGCATGGCCCAAATAGGGTGTGAGATAAAATCCCATTAGGCATTCACAAGAAGATCTATGCCTAACAGTCAGTGAGTATATAGCAGGTAAAAGTTCAATAAGCAATAAACAGCAACAACAAGCAATAGGCAGTAACAGTAAACAGTAAGGTAGGATGATACAACAACAATCAAACCACAACCAACAACAGCAGTGAAGCACAAAGCTAGCAAATAGAAACCCTATGGGAAGTAATCGCAGCCATACCCTCTGGTCCTATCCATGAAATACCATAACCCTCTAGGAAGTACACTCAGCCTAACCCCTCTGGTTGGTCATACGAATTTATGAGACTCTCTAGGGATGCTCACTCGGTCAATTCCAATCATAGTCTAGGGTTGTCAGTGACTCTCTTGAGGAAGATCACGTGGTCTAACCCTCTTATCCCCAAGGTCTAGTGACTCTTTGAGGAAGCTATCTCGGTTAATTCCTCCTATAGCCTCAGTTATACCACAGACTCTCTGAGGAAGCTCACTCGGTCAATTCCCCCTCTAGCCTGGGAAGGTTCTTAAAGAGATTCAAACAATGTAATACTCTCTGAGGAAGCGCACTCGGTCAACCCTCTTGTAGTCTATAAAATCCAAGACACTCTAGGAGCTCACTCGGTTCATCCCCTCTGTAGTCTATAATGTCTAATACTCTCTAGGAAGCTCACTCGGTCTATCCCTTATAGTCTATAACACCAGGTTCTCTCAGCCCCGTGTCGTTCAGTGCATAATAATGCTATAAGGAAAAAGTACACCTATATAGATACTTGTCACACCAAAGTACACCTATAGAGATACTTATCTAAATAGTCTACAAGGCAACAAGTATGTCATGAGTTTCACTTCAACCTATAATCGCATGGCATAGAAACTGGTGTAATAGCTGAAGGTAAAAAAGACCCAAAGGTCGTAAACAAAACAAATCAAGGGAAAAAACATCCAAACACAACAAATTATCCTCAAACATGGTCAAATTACCTCTACACAAGCATACAGGAAAGGCAGGAAAACAACAAGGGAAAAAAGGTAAACACATGATACCCAGTTCACGGGTATCGGTGTAAATTCGCACATAAACTCAAAGACTTTGAACGGTAAGGCACAAAACACATACCTCGATCCTAGGAGATCTATATACTTGGACCATGATAGCTGATTCTCCCTAGAACGTCGTAGATCTGAGAAAACGCACAAAACGTTCAACCTTAGATAACTTGAGAAGCAGGAAGAATTGGAAAACAAGGTTCAAGCATAAGGAAGAACACACCGCTGCGCTTCCAACGCAATCGACCATGCTCTAATTGGAGATCGGACGGAGAGGCGAGAGCTCGGGGAAGATTCATCCGTAAGGGTCACTCTCGAACGAACCGGACCTAGAATAAGACAAATAACGTGATGAGGCGTGACCCCGGTCCGTTTAGTGAAAAAAAAGTACACGGCGTGTATTTTTAAAGTACACGGCGTGTAGTCGGTTTTTCTATACTCTTCCAAAATCGGCCTCCACGTCACCCCTACACACCGTGTGTGTGGCCCGGGCATGGCCAGCACATGGCTTCGAGCTGGAGAAGAGTACATGGTGTGTACTCAGAAAGTACACGGCGTGTACTTCAAAATTTTCCAGAAACTCCAAAAATTCTCAAAAACTCCAGAAAAGAAAGATATACCTGAAATGAAGATCCGAGTTCATAAAAACTTCCCCCCTTAAAGAAATTCGTCCCATTTCCCTAGAGGGCATAGAAGAAGGATCCTCGAATAGCTTCGGCCACTACGATCGAACTTCGGCCTCCCTCTCCCAAGTCTCGTCATGTACTCGCCGGTGCTGCCATAGCACCCATACCAGAGGAATAGACCAGCCTTGGAGAGCCTTCATACTGTGATCGAAAATCCGAATATGATGCTCCTCAAACGACGCATCCGCTTCAAGTTCAACCTCCTCAGGTTGGAAGACATGAGATGGGTCTGAGAAGTAATGTCGGAGCTGAGAGACGTGGAAGACGTCGTGCATATCCTCGTACCTCTGAGGTAGTTGCAACTGATAGGCAACTGTCCCAACTCTCTCCACTACCTCAAACGTCCCGACGTACCGTGGTGAAAGATTACCCTGTCTCTGAATCCTCTTGTGTCCTAACCTCAGTGCGACATGGAGAAAAACCTGATCTCCGACCTCAAACACCAGTGGTTGTCTCCGCTGATCAGCATAAGACTTATGTTGAGACTGTGCTATAGCCATCCTCTTCCGAATCAGCTCTATATACTCTGAAGTCTCCTGAACAAGACGAGGTCCCAGAAAAGCTGCCTCTCCTACCTCCATCCAGCATAAGGGCGATCGGCACGGCCTACCCTACAAAGCCTCGTATGGTGCCATCTGAATGGTCGCCTGAAAACTATTGTTGTAGGTGAACTCCACAAGAGGTATATTCTTCTCCCAAGAACCGCCGAAGTCTAGAATGCATGCTCGGATCATATCCCCAAGAACCTGGATCGTGCACTTGGAATGGCCATCATTCTGGGGATGGTATGCTGTACTCAAAAGTACCTATGTGCCCAAAGGCTTCTGAATTCCATGCCAGAACCGAGAGGTAAAGCGCACATCCCTGTCTGAGACAATGGAGTGTGGAACTCCATGTAGACGTAAAATCTCTCTGATGTACAGTCATCCCAGATCATCAACAATGAAGGTCTCCTTGATCGGAAAGAAGTGTTCTACCTTCGTAAGCTTGTCGATGAAAACCCAAATAGCATCACTTCCTCATGGTGACCTCAGCAACCCAGTCACGAAGTCCATTGTGACATCGTTCCACTTCCTCTCCGGAATGGGTAACTGCTGCAAAAGCCCTGCTGGTCGCCGATGCTCTACTTTCACCTGCTGACAATTATAACATCTCATGACAAAACCAGTGACGTCTTTCTTCATACCTGGCCACCAATACTGGCGATGAAGATCCTGATACAACTTGGTGACGCCAGGATGAACTGCCCAAACTGAGGAGTGAAAATCCTACATCAGCTCCTCGCATATGTCTACTGGCACCCATACGCGTCCCTAGAAACACAAGATCTCATCCTCTCCCACTGTCCATCCAGGAAGAGGGTACCCTCTGGACACACTCTCTTGTAGGAACAAGGCCTCTGAGTCTGATAGCTGCCTCATTTGTACCCGATCAAGAAGTGTAGAGGTAACAGCCACATATGAAAGGAAAGTCTGTACCTGCCTGTCGTGCACCTCCAGATGCATCTCAGAGAACAGATCCATAAGCTTCCACTCACTAATGGCCTCTTGAACTGCCTGAATCTGAGTTCATCTGCTCAACGAATCAGCCACTACATTTCCCTTTCCCAGCGTATAAGAGAGCTCAAATTCAAAGAATTGAAGATACTCAACCTACCTGCACTATCTCAGATTCAGATCACGTTGGGTGAACATATACTTGAGACTCTTGTGGTTGGTTAAAACCACAAAGTGCTATCCCAGAAGATAGTGTCTCCAACAGCGTAGGGCTTGAACAACTACTGCCAACTCCAGATCATGTGTCGGGTAGTTCCTCTCATGTGGCCTCAACTGCCGAGACCCGTATGCAACGACTCCATCTCCCTGCATAAGAACGGATCCTAGCCTGATACCCAAAGCATCACAGTAAACAGTGTAGCTCTAGCCCGGCTCTAGCAAGACTAGTATCGATGCTGACGTCAACCTCCCTTTCAGCTCCTGAAAGGCTTACTCACAAGAATATTTCCATAAAAACTTTGCCCCCTTCTTGTTCAGACCTATCAACGGTGTTGCTAGGTGCGAGGAGCCCTGAATGAAGCATCTTTAGTACCCGGCCAGCCCTAGAAAACTCCATACCTCAAATACGTTCTTCGGCTGCTCCCAGTAAACTATGGCTCTCACTTTCTCTGGGTCTACAGATACTCCAGCCTCTGAGATGACTTGACCCAAGAAGTTAATTTGATCCATCCAAAATTGGCACTTCGAGAGCTTAGAATACAGCCGATTCTCTCTTAGTGTACTCATAATGATCTCAATATGTGTGGCATGGTCGTGTCGAGTCTGAGAGTACACCAAGATATCGTCCGCGAAGACCACGAAAAAGGAGTCCAAGTACGGATGGAACACTCGGTTCATCAGTTCCATGAAGACTACAGGCGCGTTCATAAGACCAAAAGGCATGATTGTATACTCGTAAAGACCATACCTGCTCCTGAAAGCTGTCAAAGGTATATCTAATGGTCTAACGCGCAACTGATGATAACCGGACCTTAATTTTATCTTCAATATCACTCGGGCTCCTCAAAGCTGATCAAATAGGTCATCAATCCTCGGCAAGGGATATCGGTTCTTGATCGTCAACTGGTTCAGCTTCCGATAATCCACACAAAGCTGAAGGGTACCGTTTTCCTTCTTCGCAAACAGGACAGGCGAACCCCATGGAGAAGTACTGGGTCGGATGAAACCCTTTTCTTGCAACTCCTCCAACTGCTTCTTGAGCTCTTGAAATTCATGTGTATCCATCCTATAAGGAGGAATGGACACCGGTGCCGCTCCTGGCATGAGTTCAATCGAGAACTCTACCTCACACTTTAGAGGTAAACCTGAAATGTCTTCTAGAAAGACATCCCTAAAACGATCCACCACTAGAGGAAACTATAACTATGAAGTCCCCTGGTAAACCAGATAAATACTGGCAATCTGGGCTATAACTTCCCATATCCCATGATTCTATGGTCTAGTTCTACCCACCTGGACATTCCACTCGCCTCTATGAAGGAAATATCTGCCCTCTGGTGATGTGAAACTCACCCTGCAGGGATAGAAATCGATGACTGCCTGGAAAAGAACTAGCCAGTCCATCCCGAGAATGCCATCTATTGGAGCCATGGTCTTCTATGCATGAATTTGAGTATGGTTTGTTTTTGTTCTCAATCATAAGTGGAAGTTCAGAATGTGAACCAGAAAAGTGATTATACAGTTCAAGCAGACAATAGTATTGAAGGTGGCGTCGTTTCCCAGTGTTTGCCAAATTTTTGGGCCTCAAAATTGGAAAATGAAGACATGGATTGTTGGTAAAATGAGGTGTGCGCAAAGAGGAAGTGGTGCAAAAAAAAGAAGGGTTGTGCGCGAAATATTTGAGTTGGGCAGGAAAAATAGTGGGATGCGTGAAATATAGGATCGAGTTTTTTCACAAAAACAATGTTTCAGAATAAGAAAGTCAAAAAACGGAAAAGTCATGGGCCGCGCGAAATTTCTGATGATGTGCGTGAAAAATGATATCGGCATGAAATATTATGCGCCAGCTGAGAGGATTTATGCACCATAGAGTATTTTTCACATGGGGGTCTTAGACGCCTATAAATATGAGGTGACCCCCTTCATTCGGTAGAGTTGAAGACTTAGAGAAGATCTGAGGTCTGATGCGCGAAAAAGGATTGTGTAAAGGGGCTTGCGCGAAATATTCTGAATTGCACGGAAAATTCCGGGATGTGCGAAAAATGAAGAGTTGTGCGTAAAAATTGGGTTCACACATAAAGGATTCAGTTACGCAAAAAGGGGGTTTTTGCATGAAATATTTTTCTGCGCAAAAAGTAAATTTTGCGTGCAATAGAAAGGTTTTTCGCGCAAAGGGTGGGTGTTGCGCGCAATTGTCTGTGAAGTTTGTCTACACATTCGGGTTATCCAGTTCAGTGGTTTTGTGCATTCTAGTGCATCAATTCCGATCATTGATGCAAGTAGAGTCTCATGCTAAGTAGAGACAAATACTTCAATGCAAATATATTGAAGAGACCTTCACGTCTATAAACTGGGTGGGACTTAACCAAGGGTAGTGATCTAGGGGGAGTCAATGGGAGTGACCTGAGGGAAGCAGTGGTCTATCCCTGAACCTTTGTAAAGGCAGTGATCTTGGGACAGAGTGACTGTTCTCAAACCTTTGTAATCCACAACTAGTGAAGATTAGTGAAATTTGGTACGACCGACAACTTGTCGGTGTATGCTCCTTGGACGTAGCCCTTAGTGGTGAACCAAGTAAAAGGTGATTTGTCTTCTCTGTGCTTGTGAATGTTTGATTTCTGATCATATTCATCATATAGGTTCAACAAGCTCCTAACAACGTGGGAACAAGATCCTTGAGTTTTAAAAGGAAAAATATGTCACCGTGATTCACCCCTCCCCTCTCAGGGTGTCCTGAGGTCCTTCAACGGCTTATCCCATCATCTCTAGAAAATAGAGGTCCCATAAGAAATGACACCCTGCAACCTCGAGAGGGCACTCTCTGCACTATCGTACGCTAGATGTCCTCATTCCCAACTGTGTGTCAAGAGTCAACAAGTCGGTAGGTGAAAAGATACAGAGCTCAAGGCTCTCCAAAACTGCAACAAAGATAATGTTACAGGAAGCACCAATATCGAAAAGAGATGAAGATAAAACTGAGGCTACTAATATCGTACCTCGAACTGTCGATGGGTCAGGATCCTGCTCATGATTGGTCTGTTCCATGGCAAAAGACTGGCCTGCACTACGGCCTTGCGCCCCTGGCTGACCACTCTGAGTCGATCCACTCTGTTGTCACAGATGACCTGGTGACTGACCAGCATGGCCATGACCTCCACCTCGGCCTGAATGGCCGGAAGAACTCCAGTTCCCTGACTGGTGGGAAACTGGTGAAGAATCTCCAGAACACGGGGTCATAGAGTAACTCCTACCACCAGCTGAAGGTGATAAGATATGACAGAAATGTTAAAGATGACCCATCTTGCCGCAAGACCAGAACTCCATCGGATCCCTCTGGAACTGAGGCATAGTATGCCCACTCCTACCGCACTGGTAGCATACAACCTGGCTGCCTGAAGATGCATCCCTCAAACCTCGATCTCTTCAAGAAGACTCTCTGTGATGCTTCCTACTGTCCGTAGGAGGAACACCAGCTCTGGATATCAAACCGCCATTGATCACTACTCCAGAATCTCTCATATTGCGCACAGTGATCAGCGCCTAGTTGACGATGGAGGATATCGAATTCAACTGGAAGATATTCACTTGGGAATGAATCTCCTGCCTGAGACCGTCCTTGAACTTCCTAGCAAGGAACAACTCATCACCTGCTGGGATCGGTGT
This sequence comes from Viscum album, assembly GCA_963277665.1. Lineage (NCBI taxonomy): Eukaryota > Viridiplantae > Streptophyta > Magnoliopsida > Santalales > Viscaceae > Viscum > Viscum album. The sequence continues at coordinate 1,180,137,883 of OY728134.1, read as the reverse complement.
GAAACGCTGCAGCTTAGTGAAATGAGATGAGTACTCCATAACAGAGAGAGTACCCTGCTGCAGACTCATAAACTTCTGGACTCGATCAGCCCTCAGGGTCTCCGGATAGAAGTAGTCATAGAAGGTGCTTCGAAACTCGTACCAATACATATCCTGCTAACGCCCTGACCGTGAGATCACCTCCCACCACCTCTTGATAGTGTCCTGGACTATATAAGTATCCAGCTTTACCCTTTTCTCCGGAGGGATCTCTAGGTGCTTAAATATGGTCAGTGTGGCCTCTATCCACAACTCTACAGCCTGAGGTCCTCTATCCCCTAAAAAAGTAGGAGGATGTTGATGTTGGAAAACCCGCCTCAAGTCAGCCATCGACGGGGTAGGAGGCGGCGCTCCCTGGAAGGTCTGCATAATCCTCAAGAAGTCCTCCCTAAAGTCTGTATCGGCACCTACGATGGGTATGATAGCCGGTGTCAAGGCTAGCTCGACTGGAGGATCGGCAGGATGTCCCTGATCAGCCATATCTGGCGTCTGATCAATGCCTGACGCCATATGTACAACCGGGGGATATCTCGGAGGCATAGCTCTGAAAGATCTAAAGCACACCTTAGATCAGGATTTACAAAGATTGAAAACATAGGAGTACAAAATGGGAACAGGGGAAAGAAACTACATGTTTTACAAAACCCGACTACACGACATGTATAAAAACAACACAGTGTGTCTACTTAAGCCTCTGACATGGGCGTGTACCTCTGCCCGACAGGTCGTGTAACACCCCAAACTACATGGCGTGTTGACCCAACACACGACATGTACTTGAAGACTATTCCCCTGCCCGAGTATCTTCACACGGCTAACTCACACGGTCAAATAAACCTCAGACTACACGGCGTGTTCCCTAGGGACATGACGTGTACTAGACAATGACACGGCGGCCCGTGTTGTCAGTTACACGGTTGTCTACACGGTTGGCATTTACACGGCGTGTTCCAAAAAAACACGGCATGTATAAGAGAAGGTGACACTATCCCGTTTTGTTCGTGACACGGCCGGGTACCTGGGCAAGACTACACGGCGTGTTTCGAAAGTAACACGGCGTGTCTACTCGAGCTTCCCCGACCCGTGTTGTTAGTGACACGGTCGAGCACACGGCTCTAAACTACATGGGGTGCACCTACCGTACACGGCATGCTCCTGAAGTTATTCTACAACACCATGGTCTTGTACACACAGTCAGTAACATGGCCTGAAAACTACACGGTGTGTAATCAGAAAGTACACACCGTGTATTCTGGGTTTTTCTGCGCAGTAGCTCAGAAACTGCCCAGAATCCCAGAAACACTGAAAACAAGGTAAGGAGGTGCCAAATTCCAATCTGTGGGGGCCCATACTCCCCGCGAATCAAAGCTTGGAATCTCTTATAGTCATGTAGAAGATAAAATAGGATCATGATCCACTATCTTCTGATTCAAGAGGGCCCATAACACCTCAAGAATCAAAATTTGGCGTTCAATTGAGAAAACTGAAATACAAACAATTCTCTAAAAAAGTAGCAGAAATTCTATAAAGCATCTATCACAACAACATGCATAGTCTACACAAAGTATATCACAACAACATGAAATCCATAATGAACCCTAGATGGCATGGAAAGAATGAATGGCATGTGATTTCTACAAGTGCCTAGATGATGAATGAGATGGAATACCCTCATCTCATCGGGTTGTGATAGAAATAGAACTGTAATATCAAAACAATAAAAGTACAAAGCATGTGAATCACTATATGTGAAATCGTATCAACCGTAAAATCTCAAGACCAGAAACTGCAATAAACGAGGTAGTATGGCTTTTCCCTGTACAGGGGTTAGAAACTCTTGGGCACAGCTTATTACCAAGTACCGAATTCGTCCTATCCCTGGCTAATGTCTCCAAACAATAAAGCAAGAGAAAAGAATTCCTCTGATACCACTTTGTAACGTCCTGGTTCTGGAAGCCACCCAGAGGCGCCCCATACCCGGTTGGTCACATGGCCTCAAGCGCATTTCCCCAAATGCCAGAGGCTGTCGACTAGCAGCGAGGGCCTTGGATGTGATATTGGGGAAACTATGCACTCATTGGAAGAGTACACAGCGGAAATAAATAAACATGCAATAGCAAAAGCGGGAGTAACCAACAATATAAAGAGTGGAAGACTAAACCAACAAAATGGAGCACATATGTATGTACATAAAATGATGCATGATACATAACCAGAAAACAGCCAAACAAGTCACAATGCTGGAAAAAACTACAGTACCAAAACAAGTACAAAAGAGAAAAGTAAACAACTCCTCAGCATTGCAAGCCGAAGCTTGGTCCCATGCTCCCCTGCTCCAAGCAATCAAGTTCCAGAAGTCTAAGGGAGCTTTCCCTTGTCTATACCTGTAGCAACATAGTCTGTTTGTGCCCAAAAGCATGGCCCAAATAGGGTGTGATATAAAATCCTAGTAGGCATTCACCCGAAGATCTGTGCCTAACAGTCAGTGAGTATATGGAAGGTAAAAGTACAATATGTCGTAAACAGCAACAGTAAGCAATAGGCAGTAATAGTAAACAGTAAGGTAGGATGATACAACAGAAATCAAACCACAACCAACAACAGTAGTGAAGCACAAAGCTGGTAAATAGGAACCCTATGGGAAGTACTCACAGCCATCCCCTCTGGTCCTATCCAAGAAATACCACAACCCTCTAGGCAGTGCACTAAGCCTAACCCCTCTGGTTGGTCATACGAATTTATGAGACTCTCTTGGGAAGCTCACTCGGTCAATTCCCCTCATAGTCTAGGGTAGTCAGGGACTCTCTTGAGGAAGATCACGCGGTCTAACCCTCTTATCCCCAAGGTCTATAGACTCTCTGAGGAAGCTATCTCGATCATTTCCTCCTATAGCCTCATGTATACTACAGACTCTCTAAGGAAGCTCACTCGGTCAATTCCCCCTCTAGCCTGGGAAGGTTCTTAAAGAGATTCAAACAAGATAAGACTCTCTGAGGAAGCACACTCAGTCTAACCTCCTGTAGTCTATAAAATCCAAGACTCTCCGGGAGCTCACTCGATCCATCCCCTCTGTAGTCTATAATGTCTAAGACTCTCTGGGAAGCTCACTTAGTCTATCCCTTATAGTCTATAGCACCAGGTTCTCTCAGCCCCCTGCCGGTCAGTGCATAATAATTCTATAAGGACAAAGTACACCTATAGAGCTAATTGGCTAACCAAAGTACACATATAGAGCTACTTAGCTAAATATTCTACAAGGCAACATGCATGCCATGAATTTTACTTCAACCTATAACCGCATGGCATGGAAACAGGTGAAACAGCCGAAGAAAAATGAGACCCAAAGGTTTTAAACAGAACAAAGTAAGGGCAAAAACATCCAAGAACAACAAATTATCCTATAACATGTTCAAATTACATCTACACAAGAATACATGCATGGTAAGAAAACAAAAATGGAAAAAAGTTAAACACACGATACCCCATTCACGGGTATCAGTAGAAATTCGCACATAAACTCAAATACTTGGAACGTTGAGGAACAAACCACATACCTCGATCCTAGGATATCGATATACTTGAACCACAACGGCTGATTCTCTCTAGAACGTCATAGATCTGAGAAAACGCACAAAATGTTCAACCTTAGATAACTTTAGAAGGAGGAAGAATTGGAAAACAAGGTTCAATCATAAGGAAGAACTCACTGTTACGCTTCCAATGCAATCGACAGTGCTCGAATTGGAGATTGGACGGAGAGGCGGGAGCTTGGGGAGGATTTGGTCATACGGGTCGCTCTCGGATAAACTAGACCAAGAAGAAGGCAAGTAACGCAATGAGGTGTGACCCCGGTCCGTTTAGTAAAACAAAAAGTACACGGTGTGTATTTTTAAAGTACATGGCCTGTAGTGGGTTTTTCCGTACTCCACCAAAATCGTCCTCCACATCACCCCTACACACCGTGTGTGTGGCTCGGGCACGGCCAGCACATGGGTTCGAGTCGGAGAAGAGTACACGACATGTACTCAGAAAGTACACAGTGTGTACTTCGAAATTTTCCAGAAACTCCAAAAATTCTCAAAAACTCCAGAAAGGAAAGACATACCTGAAATGAGGATCCAGGTTCTTACAATGTCTAGTGGTAAATATTAATTTACAAACAAGTAAAACAATATTTATCTTTTCTGGAGAAAATGAATTCCATAAAATATTATTGTTATTATTTGGATTCTAGTTATGAAAATAGTTATAATATTATTTAAGGGTCGATATGAAATAAAATACTATTTTGAAAACAACCAATGCACTGTAAGAAAATATTATGTTTATTATGTAGGGATAATTAAGAATTGCTAATTGTTGAGTGAAAACGAATTCTCTCCAGAATACCTCTTCACATCCTCCCAAGAAGGTGAAGAACACCTTCAAGCCCAATAGTTCGTGAAGGGATTAACCTAAAAAACACAAGATTATCGATTCACCAATAAAGTTGTCAAAAATAAATCTACATCATTGGGATTTCAAAGGAACTTTTTTGGATCACTACTAGAGGGATTCTATGCATTCATCCATATAAAGCAATGATCATAATATGAAAGGGTTTTTATGATGATCAATATCATCATCGAATAAAGTATCACAACATAGGGTAATAATATATTCTGATCATAAATATATTGGTTATAAATATAACATGAAAATATCCACAATAGTTCTTAGGTTTTCCTTTATTTTCAATATTCGATGGAAACATTTCATTGGTCATTGCCTTCATAAAATGTACAATGTAGTGAATGATCCAAAAAATCAATAAAAGCATCTTAGTGTATTCCCTACACCACATTTCTATTTTTTCCAAAACCTAGAAGTGGTGTGAGAGGTTTAATGTTTCAAATTTATAATTATATATTTAAATTTTGATCAATATGTGAAATAGTATTTAGATTCTCATTTCATGAATTATTCGTTCAGAAATCTCAATTTATTAACATGTTTTTAAATATTAATAATCATCATTTATTGATTCATTTTCAGAATTTCTTCCGGATTTTGGCAGGATAGAATTTGATTACATAAAAAGTAACTAGAGTACATGATGTGTACCAAGGTTCACTACCCTTGGTAGTGTCATGGGATACATGATGTGCCGACTAGTAACTACGTGGGATGCACTAAATATTATCTTAATATTGACCAGTGCAACATAGAACTTATCATGTAGTAATATATAGCTTATAGATAGAGTACACACCATATAGTCTACATTATTTTTAGGAGAAATCTGCACAATCCATGAGGTCATATACACAGTAAAAATTACATTAGACTAAAATTATTCTACAATAATGACATACATGGTGTGTACATGATGTACACGATATGTAGTTAATTATATACCATGTCTAAAGTATGTTCTTGGAAATTTAGTGAGTGAATAAGACACATGAAATGTGATATACATGGTGTGTATATGGATAGTACTTGTTTGGTAGCCCCATGTATTATGAACATGCTGAGTATGTCACTACATTGAATGAAAACATGACATTATAACCACCTTTAATGTAGCTTGTTAGTAAAAATCATGTAATCAACTAATATATAAGTTAAATACCCTATCATGTATCTAAATAACTCCGAATGAAGTTCTTGCAGCATGTATGTTGTTAGTACATGGCATTTAGTCCTTTTGATGTACACCATGAATCCCAATGAGCACATCTCGAGTACACGAAAACCTAGGTACAATGTTTGTAGCTCATAACTATATGTCTTGTAGTCTACTAATAATAGATAGAATTATATTACATTAAAAATTTCATGTGTTCATTGAAACCTTATTATATTTATTTGAACTTGTACTGTTTGAAAATTTAATATTATTTTTTAAAAATTATTAAATTATAAATTAATTTATTGTAATAATATATGATTATTGGTGATGAAATTTATTTCCCATGAATTATTTTAAATGATGGGTATCTCCCACAAAATTGTTATGGGGGTTAAGATGAAATTGAATTATTCAATTAATTATTCAATACAGGAATGTCTATCAAAAAATAAAGAACGAATATTACTGAATCCTAGCTAATGTACATTTACATAACCATTTCATGTGTATGGACAATAAAGATCTTGTCCAAGACTTTTGTTTGCATTAAAATTACATAATTTAATTTATTTTGTAGGTTTTTCAGTTACTTTTTATTAAATTAAAATAATGGGATTTTTGTTATCCCTCCCACCATTATTATATAGGATGTATGTGTCCAAGGTAATTCTTTTATTTCCCCTTAACAAATAATTTTGTTCCCCTCAACTTCATGTGAGTTACAAATTCATGTAATTAATTGAGTATCATAAGGCAAGTGGTGGGTATTCAATAAATAAACAATATTATACTAGTCCATGTGATATAATGGGTGATGAGTGGGATGTAGAAACTCATTCCAATGTCATCACAATGAGTTTTTCCACTAATTTATATATTTATTTATTATCTGGTCAGTTGAAAAACCATTCTATAAGCTCATGAATGTGACATTTAATAATTTATTTATTTATATCTTATGAATTATTTATTTTATACATATAATACCTTTATCTACTAAAACTTTCATTAATATGAAATTATATAATTCAGAAATGTTTATTATGCATTAATGTTTTATCAAATCATGGTTAATCCCATAATAAAAATCAAATTAATATTAATAATATATGTAAAGGTTAATATGTATATACATATATATTTACAAATAATAAATAAAATACCATAGACAAATTATTATTCAAGCATGGCCATCCAATACATGATTTGGAATGTAATCTATTAAAATGAGTGTTTAACTTACCATTATTTGATTTTTTTTATTTTGGAGTTATTATGAATGTTAGGGGTAGAAATAACTAAATTAAATTATTATAATTATCTCTCACTAGTCATGATGTCTTCTGTAAGAATGTGTTTAGAAAATCCACATCATGATATCCAGATTGGGGAGTCCAATCAAGAGACCATGTTTTTTCAAGACCATAGTCGAAAAGACCTACAAATCTTAATAACTTTAAATTTATTGGGTTACTCTAATTGGGGTTATGAGAAGTGGAATGTTGGTATATCCCCTATAATTTCATAGTAAATATACATTCATATCTCTATGGTGAGTTCTATTGGGACTTAATTAAATTATGCTAGACCTATTAAAACAATATCTATTATTTCACAATGCATTTTTAATCAAAAAACATACTAATAATATCCCCATTTATAATTAAAGAAAAAAAAATTAAATTTCAACATTAACACTATCCTTTCTATAAATATTGTATAATTGATGTCTCTATAATCAAACTAACTTTGAATAATCGTTCAGACGCCTTCGGTTTTTATTACATTATTAAAGGAAATTTAATGTGCTAAAAACCTCACTTACTAACCCCCAGCAAAAGAGGTGACTAATAATATGTTTTTGTTCTATGTAAAACACTTGAACAACATAGCTATATTTCAATTATTATGCCTTAGATTGAATAATGTGAACTCCGGAATTCTAACAAAAATATTAATTCTTATTGAATTCTTGAGAAAATATATAGGATTGACCTATAGTAAGTAACACAAGAATGGTGGGAAATTTTAGGCACTCATTCAGAGTAAAATTCTTGAGGGTACTCTAGCTGGTCCTCAGATATCCAAAGTCATTAGCTACATTGAGATCCTATATGTTCTAGGTTCTAAACTCCATGATTAAATATCAACTGATCTCATTCTTGAATCACTCTCTTAGAGATTCTCTATCTTTTTTTTAATTTTAATATGATCAAAATTAATAAGTCTCTCCCATATCTATTTAATTTTGAAAGAAAATTATATAAGGGGATGAATCATGAAATGAAATTCATCATTATGGTCGATAAACTAAAAGGTCATGAAAATAGATCTCTATCCACATATTATCCACAATAATCTTCTAATAAATTAATGCTCAAGGGGAATGAAAATGATTTGGATGATGTATGCTTTACATGTCACAAAAAGTAGTAATGGATGATAAAATGTACCCATCCAAAGGAGAACGAAGATGATGAGGGTGATTTTTGTTATGTGAAATTTATCTATTTAAATAAATTGTGTATTAGATGAAGCTTGTGGTGATCACATATTTATTCTCATATGGGAACCAAGTTGATTTAGAAAAATTGATCACGGGGAGGTAGATCTATTAGTATACAATGGAGATAAACATAATATTTTAGTTATTTGGTAATCCCACAACACATCGTCGAAGTGTATGGACATTGTCTTGAAATAAATTTTTTATGATTCATTTGTTAACAAAAACATTACTTTTGACTGTACACTTGATATGGATGGATTTATTTTGAGGTATTGTAATTAATTTTTTTTATAATAATAAAATTATGTATAGTAATAAAAATTTAAATAATGGTATTTATGTGTATTATTACAAAACCCATGAATTGAAAATCAAAAAATAAAATATAACCCATGTCCCATAAAATAAACTACAATGGAATCACTGTCTAGGACATGTAAATTCAAAAACATTGACTAGATTAAAGCAAGATAGATATTAATATTCCATTAAACTAAAACCACATGGTGTATGTCAGTCATAATTACAATATAAAATGATCAAATCACCATTTAGTAAAAAAATACAGTGGTTTGAATATCATATTTAATTATATCATAACGATATGTGTGTATCATTCTATGTTGATACAAGGGGTGGGTACTAAAACTTCAAAACTATTAAAGATTATTTTATTATATGTCAATATATATACTTTATGTTATTTTATTCTGATTCCTTTGAGATATTAATGTAATAAAATAATTATGTTGATAACCATATAGGTGAGAAGATTAATAAACACCACTCAAACCACAGTGGATAATATCTTAATCACGACTAAATTAATTATTTTTCGGAGTATATGATTCTATCTTAACTCGTTGATCCTTATTCTACTAAGTATAATGGTATTCTAAAAAGAAGGAACCCTTAAATTTTTGAAAAGATAACATCAATGATAAGTCATGTCTGTATTCAATTTTCCTTTTTGGGATACACATTACAGACGAAAGCATAAATAGTAAACAATGTTCCATTTAAAGGGTAAGATGGAATACAATTACAATTGTGGAAATGAAATAAAACCATGTTGGTATACATAGATGTGTGGGGTTGAAATTTTTTTAAGGACTCTTAATTAATCAATCATGCACCTCATGTCACAAAGTATACTTATATATGATACCCCATGAAAAAAAGGGGATATTACCTATATGACGCCTAAGAAAAAGAATTTATAGTGTATATACAATCCATATTATTTGAGAGGTTTAATATCTCTCGAAGATATATTGGGAGTTATATAGAAATTGATGATGTCAAGGCTCAATGTACACAATTGATGGTTTAAGAAAAGATTCAAAATATAATCCAGGAAAGGAAGATGTTCTATTGAAAATTTTATTTTATATGAGCATTAGAGATTTTAGAGAACCAGTGTTGTATGATTTTCAAGCCAAAAAAATTAGTGAATCATTTTTAGAAAATAATAATTATCCACTAACATAAAAGAAACAAGTGAGTGGCACCGATTTTTTAATGTGTCTAGAAACCTTGAATTTTGAAATAGAATCCATGTATGAAAACCAATCCAATATTTTTTTAGATCCTCCATTGGATATAAGGACAATTTTTTGTAAATGGATATTCACGAGTGAATTGGAAATTGATTTGAAATTAAATACCTATAAGGAATGACTAGTTATGAAGGGTTCATATAGTGATAAGGAATTGACTAAAAATAAAACATTCAACCTATTTCTACGTGGAAATTCATCATAATTCTAATTTATATTGTGACTAAAAATCAATATGATATTTATAAAAGGGTTTTTAGAATACAATTCTTTAATGAGAACTATTTTGAATATTTCTATATGAGAAAACCATAATGGTTTACAACCCCAAATCATACCAATAAGGTATTTTAGTTTCAACTATCCAATTATAAATTAATAAAATAATCCAATTCATAGAATGTGGAGTTTGGTGATTCCAAAAAAGTTTTTCATTCCTTAAATAAAGACTGTGATATTTTGGAATATATGTTGTATAATGTGACTGTGGTCAATTTTTTAATATTATATATTAATGAAATTTTACATTTTGGAAAAAAATTCCATTACTATAGATCATAAAAGGATTATTTATTAAATTCATCTAAATAAATGACTTAGGTGATTTTGAATATATTCATGGGATTAAGATCAATCGTGATATATCATAATTGATACTCTACCCATGTCGGGGTATATATATTTATAATATAATAATGTGATTTAGTATGGAATGATCCAATAAAAGATTATTTCTAATTTCATGAGGTGTTAATATTTCATAGAAAAAGTTTCATTACACACATAAGGAAAGATACATAACGTATATGATTACCAATAAATGAGAGCTTGGGTAAGTCATGTATTTTGTTCTATATACAAATCATGATCTCACCAATGCCTAATGTATAATAGGTTGATATCATGTTTACCCATGAGACAGTAATTGGATGTAAGTGAAAACTATCATTAAATATATAAGGAATACATAGGATATTATCTAGGTCTATGGAGGAGATATGGAACTGTTAATGAATTGATGTTCATATACAAGTTTTAAAATAGATTAAGATGATATGAAATTACAAAGAAGATACATCATCACGTTTAAAGGATTTTTTTTGAGCATGAATAATTTATTGATGTTCATGGCTATGGATTCTATTATAGAGTCTGAGTATATTATAGCTTCTATGTCAGATAAATGAATAATATAGATACACATATTTTACCATGTGTTTTTTGTTTTTTGGTTTAATGATATCCTAAAACTCTATTGTTATAATCATACATTAGTGGAACTTTTTGAGGAGATATGGTCCCATCAGCGGATGAAGCATATAAATTATAAGTACTATATCTTTAGGGAATTTTCATAGAGAGAAGAGGTTGAAATAATAATTATTTCCATAGAAGATAATATGTTTGACCACTTGACCAAACTTGTGACTCTATAAAAACCTAATTATCATGTGTGGTTTAGCGGATGGAATATTCTAGGTAGTTGTCTCAATTCCAAGTTGGATATTGTTTGAGTTTTTGTTGTAGGACCAAATATTTGTACTTTTGTCACACATATATTAAAATATTTCAATATAGATAAAAAATATTATTACATATTATCCATTTATCTTCATCACATTGATATAATAATATTCTGTTGTACATTCAATATTTAAAAGGTCTAGTAAAGTTCCGCATTATGATGAGACCCATGATGTTACAAGAAGGGATTCTTAAATATATATCTGCAGTTAGATAACACAAGGTTACGTAGTATATTGATTTTCATGTGTGAATAATTGTAAGAGGATTCATATTCTTCTCATAAATATTTTAAATATTAATCTTGAAGACATTAGATTTTGAGAATATACCCTTTAGTAGGACTTCTGTATGTTTTGGTGTCATCGTATATTGTTATCTACAAGCATGTGTAATGGTCCAAACAATTTAATATTATCATTGATTCATTTAATGTATCGTGAAATTATATTTAATAATGAAAAACATCAAAACATATTTTGGTGGGTAGTAGTGTATGTTGGCTACTTCGTGTATATATTGTAATTAATGGATAAGTTGGGGAATGATTTTTCCCTTTAATCTGTATAGTTTTGGTATATCAACACATTTATTGGAATAGAACCATCACAATAAATTATATGAAAATGGAGTATTGATATGTTTATTTATACATTAAAAGAAATAAGTATTATCCATATCGGTTGATAACAAAAATTTGATACTTTTTTTATGATATATTGTGTCAAATGTATTATATTACACAGTGAGTCCTATTATGGGGTTTTCAATGCAGTGATAGTAAGTTCTTTCTATTTAGTTGCATGACTTATTTATAGATAGTAATATGGAATATTATGAAATATAACATAATACTAATGATAATGAATCCTAAATGATCACACACTAAATTTTTCTTTTTATCTTGATAAAATTCAATTTGAATTTAATTAATGGAATAAATATTATTTTCTTGATTGAGAGATAATTTAATACAAATTCTATATCAAAAATAAATCAAATAAATATATATTTTTCATAATTTCAATAAAAATATATTTATTATATTTATTAAAGAATGAATATATAATTATTCATTATATAGTGAATGAAATATTTATTTATTAAAAAAATATTTATTTTGGTATTCCATAAATTTATACCAGTTCATTTGGACCTTAACGGTTTTTGGTGATAAATATTAATTTACAAGATAAGGAAATAATATTTTCATTTTTTCAAGATACCACAGGCCATAAAATAATGTTGTTGTTATTATTATTATTTGGAATGGAGTTCAATTAAGTAGTATTATATTGTTTATGGTTATTTGTGAAATTAAATAATATTTCAATATAAACCTATGTGCAACCAATAGTTGGTTATTTATTTTCTATAAGGCTACTTGAGAATTGGAAATCATTGCACAAAATAATATTATCACTCAAAACCTCCTCTCATACTCTCAACAACAAGAAGAACTCAATCAACATCAATGGATATTTAAGTGATCGAGATAAAAAAATGTGTGATGATTGATTCATTTCACAAGCACTCAAAAATAAAATGGTGTCATTTTGGGGACAAAGGATCCCATGTGGATTGTCACAAGAGGTAATATACACTTTGATCCTTACAACACAGTTATTGTAATTGAAAATGGTTTATGTAACACAATAAAATATTATGAAATATATTATTTCAAATAAATTTAATTTCTTCAACTACTAATGCTATATAAAACACTGAGTTTTAAAAAACCACGGCATACAACTAAAATATAATTATGTGAAAATTATATAAATGAAATTGGATTTGAGTGTATGAATAGTAATAATAAATTTTGAAAAATTATTTATTTAGATATTTAAAAAATAAATTCATTAGTTTAAAATTGATTAGAAATAAAAAATCATCTCAAAATAAATGAATTAATTTTCTAGAAAACTTTTTTTATGTGTTGAAAATTTTATTCTCATAATAAATTAAATAAATCAATTTTAGATAATTAATTTAATTATATTTATATATAGTACATTTAATAAATTATTTTAACATTAATATAATATTTTATAGTGGTGTAATAAGTGTAAATCCAGTGTAATAATTATAAATGAATTTTTCAAATAACACGATGTTCGCCACATATTTTGAACTTCATTTAAATTTTGATTCGACCACTTATTGTTATTGAAATTGATAAAATAAATTTAATTTTTTGAAAAATAAGTTTTATATTTTGTAAACATTTTCCTTTTATTTTTGGATATTACGAATATAAACTATATATGTTTTTGTTACCATAGTAAAGGGTAAATCAATTAATTAATATTATAAATAAAATAATATGGATAATAAAATAACACTGAAACATGCCTGAATTTTATTGTGTGAGTTAAAATAATCAATCATATTCCACATTCCCAATCAATTACCTTTTGTTTCTATTTTATGTAATTATGATTTTATAATGTTTTTCTTGTTGAAAAGTTAAAAATTCCACACATTTGATTTGAATAAATATAATATTTTTCACAATGAGAAAATAGATGGTGTGTTTAGTCATAAATAGTATTATTAATGTTTAATTATTTATATTAATCTTGTTAATTTAATTCTATTTTTTAGTGAAAAATAATTTACTATTAAAGCATATACAACACTAGCATAGTTATTATTTACATAGTGGAAAAATATAATAAATTATGTTATTAAATTTAATATAATTTATGTGATTTAATTTCTTCTATGTATTTTTAAGATTCATTTGAAAAAATTATTTATTCCAAGGAATTATATTTTAATTCACCATTTTTTTTAATGTATTTAAAGTAATATACAATAAATAATGTTAAAATGAAATTAAAAATATCTTACAATAAATAATAATATATTAAATGACAAAAAAATCATAAAAATACTTAAGTCGTTGTAATTAAAAGGATATTAATATAAAAACCATCCATTCTCCATATATGGGTTATGTTTTATTTTTTAGATACATTATTAATCCCTAAAGAATAAGGAACATTGATGTTAACGAAATTATAAAATGGATTAAAAAGGGTTCAAACAAAATTACATGGTTAATGGTATTATATAGATATTTGAAAATTATATTTTATGATATTTTTTTTTCTTCATCATTTTAAATTCTAATGTTATCAATTTAGATCCATTTGGACATCAAAATTAATTTATATTATTTTATTACTTTATAAAATTCTAATAGTTCCCCTCCCCTAAATTATACATGTGAACTCTTCATCTATCTTCTTCACATCACATTGATCCTTCCATATCAACAATAATCATTCATGTAATATTCTTAAAATCCATATCCACATATTATAGGGGACTTTTTTCTCAGAATACCATTACAGGTTCCCTTAAGAGGATATCAAAATGGTATATTTCAATGATGTGTTAATCACTTTAACAAAAAATAACTTTTGTAATTATTATTTTCCTCCTCAAAATATCTTGTATTAATAATAAAATAATAAATTTATGACAATAAATATACTTATTTTTTATTATGATTATGAAAATATCATTTATTCACCCTCATTCCATCAAGATATAAGTGAATGTATCGCATGTGCATATGTCAAGCTTATAGTCTCCATGTAGTTATGCAAATCACATCTCCTCGCCATATTTTATGGATCGGTATTATAATGGGTTTAATGTTTATATATGAATCTTAGGAAATAATTATAATTTTCAATGATAATATTATATCCATATTCTTACATTCCGGCCATTTTCAAATGATAACATCGTTTTAGAGTACATGAGAGCTTTCACCCCATGAAGAGATGTGATTTATTTTTCATATTTGTTTGGAAAGGATGGTAATAAAAATAAATTTATAAAATATATGTTATATATGTGATATAATAATGATTCTAAAACTAGATTTATTATTTACCTTTATCTAGATATATACGATGAAAAATGAATATTGAATTCATGTATGTGTATGACCTGCCTTCTCCTTGAATGGTGGAAATATTTTTCCTATTTATGACTTTTATAAGTGATTATAAATAAATATATATAACGGTTAATATTCTAATATAATAATATAAACTTATCTATAAGGATGTTAAAAAATAAAAAATTTCATTCTGGATTTTCAGGTTCCTTCAATTCATGTGAAACTTAAGGTACGGTATTTTTTCTATATTTTAATTAATATGGACACATGAGTTATATGTGAAATATTTATTTTATGTGTTTTACATACATACCATTTAGATATACTATTATTTTTTAATTAAAATTATGGTATTTTCATATCCATTTATTTTTTTTAGTTTTTAGGGATTACAATTTAAATGATGTAGAAGTGGTAATGGTTTTTTGTTAAAATCTCATTATTTGTTGGGATTGTTTATGATTATGTTTATGATGGTAATTAATTATGATCTACCTTTCATGAATCTCATGAATTTTCTTATCCTATGGTTATTTCATGAAAATAAGTGTTTTAATTTCATTTTCATCAACATAAGTACTCATGATACAAAAAAAATATGATGTATGGAAAATCGATATCATTTCTAACGTAGTAAAAAATATTTCTTCTTCAATATCAATGCTTTATAAAAATGTAATTAATTAATATTTTAATATTATTATATTATTTTTTTCAGTCTTTTTCTCATGTTATAAATTAAAAAAAGGGTTGAATGGAATGTTATTTTTATTTTCTAAGTGAATTACATTGTGAATTTTAAAACAATCAGTGGATGAGATGTTTTTTAACTTATATGGATTCGCTAGAATTTACTAAAATCATGTTCTCTCATTTTATTTAATTATAATTTAATTTTTTCATAGTTATTTCCATTTTTTTCTTAATTTTTTTTTTTTTTTTTGATTTTAAAAATGTGATCTCAAAATCGATATGTTATTTTCATCATGAATGTTTTAATGATCCATTTATTCATCAGTGACAATAAAAATCAATGTAGCTTATGAATTAATGGTAATATTAACCAAGGTTACCATCTTGGCTATTCATATTGATGGTTTATGATGACATGGTGTTAATAAAACTTATTATTTTTTCCTTGGAATATGTCTGGAAGAAATGAAAAAATGTTTAAAACCCGTATTTCCTCTTGTCGTATCTGATATGATATGATATTAGGTAACACATGGGTATGATCATCACTACATGATTTGTGAATCTATATGTACCTCCTAAAATATGGTTCATGGTTACTTTTATATAATCTTAAATGATACACTAGGGGGTTTCCCATTCCCAAATAAGGGTGCATGAGAGGTTATCCCAAGCCTGATACTGGTATACTTTTGGTTAAGTTATTCCTAACATGTTGTGAATGTCTTGGAAGATAATTATGATATAATGTTTTATATACTTATTTATATTCCATAAATAAATGATTCATAACTAGATTATGCTCTCACGACTCATATTCTTTTATTCTGTTATGATTGATGTCTTATGAACTACCATGATTTATTCCATGACTCGTGATTATAATCTAGGATATGCAGGGTATGGTTCTAAAATTTTATAATCATTTTATCATAAAATGTTTCTCATTTTTTCCTATTATACTGATAGATAACTCAATTTTAAAACATTATTAAGCATTACAACTCAACCTTTCATTGGTTTTCTCTTCATAGGATATCAAGAACGGTATTATTTATAATATATTTATTAAGGGGGATAGTTATTGAGAACTATGTGGGAGAATATGTAATTAATTTAGGAATCAATTTTTATATATCAATGTTTCCAAAGGAATTAAAACTATATTTTTTTAGAATGGTTTATCATGTTATTTAAGGAATATTTATCGAATAAGATGATATATTTATGGATGAAAAGTATGGGTTTCTATCAATGACATATGTTAAAGGTTTTTTTATCCATTGAAAACTATTATGGGAGATCTTTACTAATAATCACAGGTATACGTTTATGTATAGAGTGAAATCCAATAATTTTTGTGATAACCATTGATAACCTAGTTTAAACATAAGGATTTATGGTATGAAAAGAATTTATTGTGATTTAGATATCATATAAATTATTTTTCATCATTATTTGGTTCCCCATTATGATTATTGTTTCTCACACTATACTTTTTATGACTAATATATTGAAGGAACTAAATGATATCTTTTTAATAGTGAATGTGATGGATAATGAAATTATTTTATAGATTATAATGAAAATGTAATGGGATTGAGAATATAAATTCTCATTGTTAAAATTTGGAAATATTTTCAATCTATGAATCATACTAATTATCCAATTGATAAAAAGAGGGAATGAGTTTTATTGTTTCCTTCATGGGGCCATATATACCTTCTTTTAGTGGGTCTTCTAATATACTAGTTTTTGATCAATTAATTAGTACCACTAAAGAGATATTTTATGTTATTTTGTTTTAAGAATATGAAAATTTATTTTATCATTTTATCATTATAAAGGTAAAGTAGATCAATAATGGACATATACCAGGAATATGGGGGATTTGGATTAAATTGTATCCAAGTATAGGGATGAATTTAATAGATTATTTCTCAATATTTAATTACCACATATTAATCATATAAAGGGATAAGTAATTCCTTGAGGAAATTTGTATGTTTGAGGATTCTGTTTGTACCTATAAGGAAACTTTTTCAATAATTTCATGGTAAGGATCAAGAATTATCATCCAACTACGAAGTAATGTTGATAAATAATTCACTAGAAGAAACCAAATATCCAAAAGGAATTATCACTAATTTTCATTAGTAGATGTTTATAATTTTTTCCAAATTCTATATAGGTTGAAATGAAGATTGTATTTACCCAACAATAACATGATTTTGATAAGAACAAAATATAATTTTAAAAGGAAATTATAAAAACCCATGAAGAGAATAATATGAGGCATCCCTTATGATCAATGCATGGAAGGAAACATGGTAGATTATCTAGTGTTTTAACTTTTAAATACATGTTCATTATACTAACTGGTTCTAAAATATATATATTAATTATGAAGATCATCATCAATAATCCCTTAAGACTAGAGGAAATGGGAAAATCGCATTTGATATTCTATTTTATGATTTTTGTGATAATAATGTGTTGATAAGGACCCATTATTATCTACTCTTGAACTATTATTTTATTATTTCACTCTAGGTTTACCCTCTATTTAATTTATAAGGAATCTTATAATGTTATGATATTACCACCTCAATGATTAAATGTTGAATATGAAGAAAAACCCCCTTAATTGTATAATAATCCCATCCCGAGTCTATGATTCTTCTTTGGTTGATGTTTATGGGATTATACATCCTCAAAATCTTATTATTTTCCATCTAGTTGAGTTCGATGTTATTTTTGGGAATATATGTTATTGCTATTTATAAATCCTACATAAATAAAAATGGAATAGGAGTCCTGTTTGATATTACAGACCAACCTATGATCATCTATCATTGTGAAAATAATTATGACCTTCCGATTGAAATCATATCCAATGTATGGGTCCTGATTCCTTTTCAAATGGGGTATTAATCTCAGAAGGTTGTTAAGAAACTCAACATAAAAAATATTCTTATTATGTGGGAAATTGATGATGTATTTAAATAATAATTTTCTAGTCTTCATATAACATGTGAAGTTGGGTTTTTGATATAACTCATACGTGGTGCTATGACTATTTCAATGAAATATTATTGAATGGACCCAATTAAATACAAGAAATTAAAGGATCAACTCTATGAGAATATTTATAGGGGAATCATTTGTGTAGGTTCTTCACCTTTGTTTGATAATTTCTTTTAATATGAATAAATATCTATCAATGTGATTCTAAAATTATTAACAAGAAAATAAAAACATCTATATAATGAAAAAGTATCATGTACCTCATATTAATGAATTATTTGATCATATGTTTGTAGTATAATAATTTACCAAGAATGAAATTCATTCTGGATATCATCAAGTGAGGGTAATGAAATAGGATATAACTAAAGCATTATTCTATACAAGGTATGGACACTATAAATTTATAGTAATTTTAATTGTTCTTACTAATTCATCAAGAATCATTGTATATTTAATGAGTAGGTTATTTATAGATTACCTCAATTAGTTTTGTATAGTATTTATAGATGATATTATTATATATTAAAATATAATGTAAGTGAATGAAGATAATTTTATGGTTTTTCTGAATATCTTAAGGAAAAATAATTTTTCTTGATAATTTTCAATGTCAGAATTTTGGGATTCATAATGTTTTATTTTTCGGTTATATAATTTCATGTGTAGTAATTCTAAAAGATCCTTCAATAATTAAAGTTATTAAATATTTTCCCAGATGATCCACTATGAAATAGATAATCAGTTTTCTTTATTTGGATGGAAATTATTCACTATATTTTGATAATTTATCGTAATAATATAATCCACATTCCATTCTAACTCTAATAGAATCTATGTTCAATTGGATAGATAAATTTGGAGAGTCATTCTAGAAATTTAATATAAAGTTACCCAGTTCACCTATGATTACATAACCTTGTAATATGGAGGGGTTTAGAATAACTGGTGATATATTAAACAAATAATTAGTATATGTTATAGTGTACAACAATATTGTGACATCTTATACATCATTCTAACTAAAGGATCAAGATAAAAAATCACCAACTTATGATTTGGAGTCAACTATTGTAATTTATCATTAATGATATGGATAAATTATCTTTTTAGAGAATGGTGTGATATATATAATGATAAAAAAAATTAATTTATATTTTCATTGAGAAAGAGTTGAATATGGGTTATATAAATGGTTGGAGATGATTAATCATTATAGTTTCCCAATACATTACCACCACAATAAACCAAAAAATATTGATGGTTCTTTTATTCGAAACAACCACGAAAGATTAAATATGATGAGGATCCCAAAAAAATCAATATTTTTAGATTTATTACAGATGAAGATAGAAATATTAAAGGAAGGGGATAAATATTATCTGGATCAAATTATTGTTCAACCATCAATATATTTGAGTATTAAAGAGGCAATGAAGAATGATTTCAAACTATAAAAAAGGATTAGAAATTATCCTGTATTTAAACATGATTAAGATTAAATGATATGATTTTGGAACCATGTATGTCTTACATCCATCCCAGATTTGAATCTGGAACTATTAGAGGAGGCTAATTTATCTACATTCTCTATCCATCATTGAATTATTAAGATACATATGGATTTGAAAGAGTATTTATGTTGGGATTGAATTAAGAGAAGTATTGAAGAGATTTTATCTTGATGCTTGCTATGTGATCAAGTTAATTATAAGAGAATGAATTATATAGGAATGTTACAATAATTCCCAATAACAAAATAGAAATTATAAAACATCACTATATATTTTTTCACTAGACACCCCAAAACATTAAAAAGCAGTAATTATATATGGGTTGAAATCAATCACCTAAAGGTATAAACAAAATTTATTTCTATTTGATAATATTAATCTTCTGATCATAATTCTGGGATAAAAATTAATGATGTGGAATAATTTTATGGAGTACCAAATTCTATAATATCTGATCGAAATCAGTGTTTTACCTTGGAGGTCCAATGAATCCTTTAGGATGCATTATTTTTCGACCAGAATTTCAACATGTCCCACTATCCTCAAATGGTTTTTCGGACTAAGGGAACCATTCAAACCCTGTAGGACATATTGTGATCATTCTCTATGAATTTAAGTGGGTTTTGGGAAAACTCACTAATCAAGATGAGTTTTCTTATAAAAATATATTTCACAAGAGAATTCAGATAGCTGTTTATGATGACATATATTAAAGGAATTGTAGAACTATAATGTGCTATTTTGATGTTGGATAAATAATTCTATTTGGATGAGAGATTACTGAGGAAATTTTGGAAAATTTTAGAGCCATTAAATATTAAATCAATATAGTTCAGAGATGATAGAAAATTTTGTTAATAAAATCATGAATGTTATTTATAATTTGAAGTTGGTGAGACGTTTTTCCTACGAATTGTTCCTTGGAATAATTTTTAGAGATTTTAAAATATGGGAAATATTATCTCTATGTATCGTTTATCTTAAAAAATTATTTATCAATAATTTCTAAGAGATAATAAATTGGTAGTTACAGTATTCTGATCTCATGTTCATAATGTGTTACATGTATCTCTCATGAATAAATACATACCAAAACCATCACATATACTACATTTATAGTTCATAATACGGACAATGTTATTTATCATGAAGATTTTTTTATAAATCATTGATTATATGGTAAAGTGTTACAAAACAAGACTACTCACATAGTAAAATATCTATGGATAAATCAAAAATTTCAGAAGGCAACATGGGAACTTAAAGATGTAATAATACAAAGATATCTGCATTGTGTCCACCATGTGAAGTCGTATGAGGGAAAAATTAATTTTAATGGGGGTAAAATGTATCACTACATGATTTTATGAAATATTATTTTTCAAATGATTTTTATTTTCTTGATATCCTATTTAACACATAACACCAACTTTTAATGAATCTCAATATACTATTGAAATATTATTATGTGACAATTACCACATATCATTTCATTTTTATGATATGAATAATACATAATAAATTCTTGAAATTTTATTCGTTATACATTTATTAAATATGACCACATATAATGAATTGATTGTAAATTATATAAATGTTTTTGAACGTAAAATCAGAACATTTATATAAAATTATTTTTATATTCACAAAAGTGTTTTTTCTTACTAAATTAAATAAAAATATTATTAAAAGATTTTATTTTAGTTTACATATTATACATTTAAAAAAATATTTAAAAATCTATCTAATATTTTTTAACCATTAAATAAGAAGAAACCATACTGTAAAACTTAAAAATATATTTTCTAAATTGATCGTTTTCATTGCCTGTTGTGAGATTATATTTAAATTATATTCTTATAATTATAGGAATTCAATTTGGTAAATTAGATTCCATATTTTTAATTAGGATTTAAAAATATTGTAAATTGGTCCCTTTTATTTTCTAGGTGTTAAAAATAATTTCTTTAATAATTTCTTTTCTCACGATAAAGGGTGAATCAGATAATTATTGTTAATAATAAAATGATATCGATAATAAAATGACCATAAAACTTGAATGGATTATATTGTCTTGTTATATAATGTCTTAAATAAATTAATGAAAAAATATATGACCTTTTCATTCCTTTTGGAAGTGATTATGACATTTATAATGTTTAATTTCTAAAAATGAAAACAAATTCACACACATTTTTTAAATAAATATAACATATTTATGAATGGAAAAGTAGAGGATATATTAAATTATAATTTTTCAATCATAAATAATATATATTAACTATTTTAATTTATGTTTTAATTTTCATTTAATATTTAATTACCTTAAATTCTTATAAAACTTTGACATGGTAATTATTTAATTAATGAAAAATTCCCATATATGATATTAAAAATATTAAAATTAATATTATTTAATAGATTTAATGAGTTTGAATAATGTTTAAGAAGAATATAAAATATTTTGGTTATTTTAAAAACATATATTCTAATTTCCCTTTTTCCTTGATGTATTTAATGTCAAATTTAATTAATAGTGTTATAAATGAAAAAAATAATATTTTATAAAAATAACATTTTATTAAATGATATAAAAATAATAAAAATATTATATTTAGAAACATGTAATGGGTTAGCTATTCAACATCAACCATGGTCAATTTAAGGGTATTGTGGAATTTTATAACAAAATTATTAACCTTAAAATTGTAGATAATATTAATATTATGGAAATTTTCTCAAGGGTTAATGAAGGGTTAGAAAAATGATAAGGGTATAAATGTGATCCAAATTTATCCAAATAATATTTTATGAGATGGTATAGACTCATCAAAACTTAAAAAATAAATATTAT
The DNA here is from genome assembly GCA_963277665.1 of Viscum album. Classification (NCBI taxonomy): domain Eukaryota; kingdom Viridiplantae; phylum Streptophyta; class Magnoliopsida; order Santalales; family Viscaceae; genus Viscum; species Viscum album. The sequence goes on along the minus strand of OY728134.1, from coordinate 1,180,114,628 downwards.
TAATTGGGAGAATTTTGGGAATCGTAATTAAATTGTATTGATTTATTCTTCTATGAAATTCCAAGAGTGTCTATACCCTCAATTATAAAATGGAATTTCAACATTATTTTATTAAGAACACATTATTATTATTATATATGTTAAAATTCACCCAATTATATTCTGTAAATCATCATCCAAATCGTAGAGGACCTAGTCTTACCAAAATACCAACTATAGAGCTCTTAAGAAGAGATTAAAAGTGGCATCTATAGTATGGTGTAGTTAACTTAACTAATAAATTTCTTTTCAATTATGATTTTTAAAATATAAATCTCTAATATTATTTAAAAAACAGTTACTATAGTCTCATAAATATATTGATATATTATTATGATCCTAAAATCACCATTATACACCATCGTTCCATTAAATTGGATGTTAAAATATTGCTCATGCTTACGTACAACTTACCGTATCCACATTGTGGTATAATTTATTTATCATTTCCATATTTTAAGGAATATTATTATAGTGTTTTTATTTTTCATATATGATACTTATGAAGTAATTATACTTCTTCAATGATCATATCATATCTTCCTTCTTGCATTTCAAATCGTTTGAATCCCATATTGTCATTCATGTGTATCTGTGGACTACAAAATCCTAGAAGAATTGTGATTTAATTTACATTTTTTTGACTGATATGTTTATAAGGATGGATTTAATGAATATAAGTATTATAATGTACATAATAATGTTATTTTGAAGGTTATTTATTATTCAAATTTTCTTATTTCCAATCATTGTGAAATGAAAATTGTTCTCATGTGTATGTACGACATTCCATCTCTATGAACTATGTAACTAATTTTTCATATCTACCTTTTATGAATAATTTTAAAAAATAATTATAATCTATATATTTTATATTAAAATTATATACATTATTTTCATATATATGTATAAAATTTCATGGTTCATTTGAAATATATGGAACTCCATGTAATGGATTTTCATCTCAATTTAATTAATTTAAAAAAAATCCTTATAAAACACTTGTTTCTTTTGTCTTATTTATAATATAACCATAAATGAATTTTATGATTATTATCATGTAAAATATTTAATTAAATATAAATATAAAAATATTTGTTTCATGGGGAATACGATTAAACTGATTCAATGATAGTAAGGGTTTTGTGTTATAATTTAATTGTTTATCAGTTTAATTTATGATTAACATTAAGATGGTGAAAACATATAATCTAATTATAAACAGTCTCATGAATTAACTCCTACTATATATATTCATTTAAAACAAATGCTACATTTTTCATTTTCCACTATAATAGGTACTCAATAGATTGAAAATTTGTTAGTAATGAAAATCGACATCAATTAATTATATGGTTGGAAATAATATTTAATCCCTATCCATGTTTTCTATAAAGTTCATGATGATTTGTTTTTCTAATTTTTTGATTTAATTTCTACCCTTATTTTTATTTTAATAATTTTTTTATTGTAATCTTCTTTTACTTCTCTAAATAAGGTACCTTATAATGTTTTCGATAATAGTTTTTAGGTACTGATTTTTTAAATTATATGGAATGTGTGTAATTTACCTCTATGATAGCTAACAAATGTTTTGAAGAATGATTTACATGTTTCCATGGATTTTTAATAATTTATTTCAATAATGTTTTATAATTTTTTTTATATTTTATATATTTTATTACCAAATAAAAAATCTATTTTCATTAATAATGATTTAAAGATCATTTGATTCCTAATGGACAACAAACTATAATGTTTCTATTAGTTTACTAGGAATATGATCCATGGATACCATCATTACCCTTCCTTTATATGATTTCTAATGACATGGTATTTTTGAATCCCATTCTTGTCCCATAGGTTATGTTATGATGAAATGGTGTATTTTTTATAAAGGAAATTTGTTTTCCTTAGTTATGATATGATATGTTCTTGTGGAACACATATGTCTAATAATCATTATGTGACGAGTGGGACCTATATCTAAAAAAATCATGTGAAATGATTATTGTTATATGAGGTGAAATATAATACGAGAGGTTATCCCAAGGCCAAAATATGGTACATGGGATGTTATCCTAATTAGAAGAAGGTACATGTGTTGTTAGTCCAAGATTAACCTGTTATTAATGACTTTGTGGATATCCATGAAATAATTTTTTCATGCATATGAATATGCCACAAATCCTTGTATTATATATTTTTTATTCACTAATGTATCATATTCTTTGATTCATCTATGATTAATTACCTATTTACTTCAATGATTAATAATATGACACAATTTTATGATCTATGATATATATAGTTTGGTTTTTATCTTTTATTCCCATGTTCTAGTACTATAATTCCCACATTTTTCTTATATGATCATAGATATATCCATTTTACCATTATTAAGAATTATATCTCACCCTTTATTATTTTTTATTTTATATGCATATCAAGAAATGTATTATATATAATATTTATTAGAAGGTTTCCTGTTATGATGAGATTAGTGGGAGACAATGTAGATCATTTTTCAACCATTTGATTATGTACCCCAGATTCCAAAGAAAAAAGACCTATCATATTTTTATAATGATATTAATGTTATGTAAGGTATATTAATTTAATAATATTTGATATTTAGGTAAGAAATGTATGGGTCGAAATATTTTTTTGATGATCAAATTTGAAATCAATGAATGGATCCAAACATAGGGTAATCATTTCTTTTGATCATAAATAATTTAATTATGAAATTATCTTTCTAATATTCTATCAAGGTTCAAAGATATCCTTTATGTCAATATCTGATGGAAAATATTCATTTTTCATTGATTTCATGTTATGTACAATATTACAAATGATCCACAGAATCGAAAAATACTTTTTTTAATCACCCTCTATGGAATATCCATTATTCCCAAAACATTCATCTTCAATGTTGTTAAATAGTATCCAATCATTTTTACATACATATATTTTTTAATATATCATCTTAATTTAATTTGTAATTCTCATATCCTAATATTTTCCAAAAAAATCATATATTTCTAGTATCATATCATTTAGAAGTCCATGTAGTTCTTGAAAACCTATTTCTCTTCCTCCGATAATAGATTTCAAATTATATATCATTAAAGAATATATCAATTTTTTATAGTCTGTAAAACAAGTATATAATTATATATTAACATACATATTCATCTTCCAAAATAATTTTCAACAATCATTAATTTTATTTTCAATTTTCATTGTCATTTATTCCATAAGATCTCTATCATCATTTACATTCGTATTCATATAAACTAATTCATAAATGGAGGTATCAACCAATTCAGTATATTTATTTATTTTTTACCATGTTTTTTACAACATTTATACCTCTAATAAATTACATGAATAATCACATGTTCTTCCAACACATATATATGAGTTCATCTTTAATTGCAACAATGTGAACATGGGAAATGGATTTTAGAAGGGTCGTTTGCATGCTCTATTTAAAACATGATGAACTATTTTACTCCATTATAAAACTCATTTCCATATGATTATAATCAAACCATTATTTATTCTAATTCCCCCTATAAGGTTATATAATATTCATTTGGTACAAAAAAATAAATATAGAAATGTTATTCATATATTGTATACATATAATATATATATGTGTGTGAATGGGATAGATACCATGTTAAAGAATAGTATCCTCACACTCTAATACCATGTGAAGAATATATTGATGGGAATTTATTTAGGGGAAAATATGACCTCATGTTTTTTTTCTTGTGTTATTTATCAAGTACATTTATTGTTAGTAAATTATATACTGCTTAGGTCCTTAAATAGTAAGTTTTTTAAGGGGAGTTGATGTTCTCAATACGAATAGTTTAATAAATTAAATTCCTAAATTAATGTTATAAATTTCTAAATAATGTATATAAATAAATATATATTAATTTTCATGCATTCATAAAATTATATATTTATAAAATACTCAAAAATTACATTCTTAGAAATGAGATCATTTTTATTGTATTATGTTTTTTTTGGGAAGAGTACCTCAAAATCATCAAATAGAAATTTATTTGACATCCATTATAATTTTCAATTTTCCTATAAAGTGAATGAAAAATTCCTAGAATAGAAATCAAAAAACCATTTTAATGGATTCTTTAATAATTTTACTCCCCATTCTAATAAATTAATAACATTGTATCTAATAGATTATAACATATGAAAAACTGAGCTTCACGAACGATGAAATACATTATTTCAATATGACCAATATAATATAACCATTAAATTGGTTGGTATGATTATAAATAATTAAATAATTAAAATTATATTTTTTTAGACATGTTTAAAATAAATTAACTTGCTATCAATTGATTATAAATAAAGATTAAAAATCATTTGAGTGTAAAAGAGATGTTTTTTCTAGAATACAATTTTTATTTGTGTGATGTGTTTTTGTTAGAATAAATTAAAGTAATAACAATAGGTAAATAATTTTAATTAAATTTATTTAAAATATATTGAATAAAAAATATATTTAATCAAATATTTTAGTGGAATGTGATAATAATAAATGTTATTTGATGATTAAAACAATATTTTATATAAAATTGGTATTGTCGCATTTCATGTAATAAAATAAAAATTAATTTTAACCACATTCCAAAAATATAGTAAAATATGAACTTATTTTCTGAAATAATAACATAAAAATTATCATATAATGTGTTTTTTATAATTTTCTAAATGATTAATTTTTCAATGAATAGTAAAAAACTGATTTTTATTAAAAACTATCTTCTGTTTTAAATAATATACAAAGATAATTTTTTAAAAATTTATTAAAGAGTAATAGTAGTTGAATTATATTATAATTCATCTATTTTATTTTCTTTTAATCAATAATATTTTAATCTTGGAAAAAATCATTTATACTTTTGAAAATATTTTATTTGTAAAAACTTGTTTTTCGTCACGTTTGGGGGGGTTAATATAAAATTAAATTATACCAATTATATGAATAGAATTTTGTAAAATTTATTAAATATTTTTAATTATCATTTTATAAATTATATATGAATTATATGTTAATTGTTTTATAATAAATACTAAAATAAGTAAAAATTAATTACTATGGTTAGTAGAAAATCTAGTTTTCTTGGGTGTTAAACTAAAATTATAATGGATAATGTGAAATAAATAATATTCAAATTCCAATTATATGGCCATATATAGACCTTATATCATTCAATTTTTTATAATGATCTATTTTGGAGAATTGTACAATGTGAAAATCATGGGTTCAGGTTATTCTTTACAAACATTCTATGTTTATCCTCTCCCTCCCTTATAAAAGGCCACCAAATCTACTCTCTTATTTAAAATTAAAAATCATTTTGGTTCAGGAAATACAAGAAAATTTACTTTATTAAATCACACCTGATGACTTATTTTCACTAGTTGGATGAGAAAACACTTCTAGGAAGGGTTTTTGTGAAAATCTAAAGCGGTTATCTTAAGAGGATACATCATTCCTAACTGAGCATTTTAGTTTTATTTCTTCTTCCACATCCCCAAAATCATTATCACATACAATGATATAAAAACATAAGTGTCTAAAATATAATTATATGTTATTTTTTGGATTAAAGTTTATATAATTCCACTTCCATCTAATGTTAATCGAAATAGTCAATCATGTGTATTGAAGACTACTGTATTGGGAATCGATGCAATCTGTTATCTATGACCACCTCTCATGGATACATTAAATAATGGTATTATTTTTTATTTAGTATATTTAGGAATATATTATTATTTTATTGTAATATGAAATCTACCTCCTCACCTTCTAATTCGTTGTAAAACTACAACATCGCTTGTGAACCTGTGTGGATTACCGCATCCACGTGGCAATGTGATATGTTTTTTATATTATTTTTACATGAACATTCATAAGTATTTATTTAATTAGTATATGTGATATATTTTATATAATTATTATTCTTTAAAGGGTGTGTATTAGTTAAATTTCCTTCATTCTATTCGTTGAAAAATGAAAATAGTGTCTATGCATACATATGACCTACTATCTCCATTAATAATAGTTATTTCTTTTGCAAACACTATTATTTTTATATTACCATAAATAATTATATAAATTATTTTTATTATATTTATATCACATTTAAAATTATGGATATTATTTAATCCTGATTACTATAAAAGTATCGAAACTATTGAACTAATCATATGTGATAAATGATGTTGTTATCACATGAAATAATAATTTTAACAAATAATTGTCAATAAATAGGTGATAAAAGACTTTTAATAAACCATATATGGTATGATATATATTATAATGGTCCTATAATATATTTATAATTAGTATATATCTATTAAATAAGTGTTTCTCACTTGTATGAAGGAATTCAGACCAGACATAAGGGTTTCTCATCTCACTTTTACTTCTATGACATATTTTCTATATTCAAAACTTGTTTCTACTGTGTGGTGTATATACTAACACATTGATATGTAATATCTTCATTCAGAATATATCAATATAATTTAATTTTTATGTTAATGTTATTTCCATCATGGCTATTGTGATTCAAAAGGTAGCATTGTGGAAATGGATTACTTAACAAAATCATCATTATTTGGGATTTTTTATATTATCTATCCCACATGGGAATTTTTTAATATTTATATCAAAATATATATATTTTATTCTCCTTATTTTATTTATGAAAATTTAATTTCATTGTACAGTTTTGTTTTCTTTCGTACTTAAACAAATTGATAAAATGGTTTCCAAAAGTGATGTGTCTATTTCTCTCTCCAATTGAAAATACTTTCTCATCTATATCAATGATTTTAAAGATGTTTTTAAAACTTTTATTAACATTATAAATTTTGTTTATTAAACATATTTTTACCCATGTATTAATTTTTAATAAAAAAATTAATGAAATATTTTTTTCATTTTCTCAATGAGGTGCTTTTTTTCCTTTCTATAATAGTATGAGAAAATGTGTTTTTAATCCATATAGAATATAAGAAATTACTCATTATAATGATAAATCCTTTTCTTAAAGCATTCATTAAATTTTAAAATTTTCGTTTTTGTAAATTTTTAACCAAATATTCTCGAAACATTTAGTATTCAAAATATATTTTAAATTTGAAAAAGGTTTTTTCCATTACAATTTTTTGATCAAATTTTTATTGTAATTATATTTATCGTTGAATTAATTCTTGATTTAAAGTTTTTAAAATATGGATATGTTCTAATGATACCATCATAATTATTTATCCAGATGGTCTAAAATTATTTTGACTCGAGAGAGTATTAACATTCACATTCATGATTAATTTGGTAGTTGTCTTCTTTTTTATGAAAAATTTAAATTTTTTAAACATATACATTAACATTTTCCTAAATATCCATATTATTATTATAAATTAAATTATTATTTTCTAAACCATATACCATTCATACATATGGTGTTTTACTATCAAATTTAATTTATTCACTATGTAAAATATTTATAAATATTTATTACTTACTTATTATGGATATTTATTGTCAAGTAGTATTGTTTATAAATTGAATTGATCATTGAATATATTAAGAATCCATTTGACATTGTAGGTGACTGGAAATTCCCACTTTAACCCTTTGATACATGATGTGATCATTTTTGTCGTAAAACCCTCAATCAATATTTTCCCTTTTAATGTAGCACAGTGGTGACCACAGGGTTGTCTCTCGAGGAGGTTGCAGTTCGAGTTGTAAAACTGTCACTTTTGTTATTTTGTTTGTTTTTAATGAAATGAAAATGGGGGTTTGATTAACAATTTGAAAATAAAATTTTAATTAAATAATAAACTAAAATTATTTTAAAGTAAATATAAATTTGGTTTGAAATCAAGAATAAAAATAGCAGTCGCAGACAAGCTTCACCCTCTTGGACACTCCCCTCTTCCTTGTATATAAAAAATATCTCTTATTTTAAATTCCTAAATGTACCCCCAAGGACCCCCAATTTTACACTCAAATTTGAAAAGACACCATATTTAAGACTTCAATATGATTTTTTCCCCGCCTATATAAGTGATTCAATTACTTAAATACCTCCAAGTAATTGAACCTAATTGAATTCGCTATGCTCAATGACAAAACCTCACCAAAGAATTTTAAATAGCGAAGTCAATTGTTATACTTTATAGATGGAAAAATGGTCAAAACAAATTTGTTGAAAATATATTTAAGAAATAAAACAACCAGATTCATTAAAAAGTATAGGTTCAAGTTAATTTCAAAAAGAGATTACACATTAAAATCCAAACTTGGAAAAGAGTGTCTGTCGGGTGTCGTCGTCCGCAACCACTTGCTGCTTAACCTTCCATCACTTGAGAAGCCTTCATCTTTTATATTGAATATTCAAAGAATTTCATATTCTTAAGGATAAAAATCTCCACCTTCCCATTCACTCTCTCAAGCCAACTCCCTTTTGTGACGGATGGTGTGGTGAAAAATAGAATATGTCTTGAGAGGTAGGAGCTCCCCTCCTTTTATAGGCAGATTTTATCTTCAACAAGTTGTTGCATTTTCCACCTATTAAATGGCTGATTCACGCACGGACCTCTTCATAAATATTTTTAATAAATATCTTGGACGTCCACCCTCAAAATTTCAGATTAATTGGATGCGTATTGAAGGATTTATGGTTTTTCTACTGAAAATAGATTTCTCTGGATGAAGCTTCCTGGAAGCTTTCTTCAAAACTCTATCACTAAACGGCCATCATAAAGGATTCCAAACGGCTTTCAATTTCTTGAGGAGATGAGTCTGGGAGTCCTCTGTCATATCCAGGTGTAACCGCATCATTTGGAGTAGTTTAGGCCGAAATTTACTTCCATTACTATGGTGGAGTCAATGCAGTCCTCCCGGAAAACATTGTCAACTTCATTGATTTTTTTGGGCACCATGAATATCGATTCAGCCCCTGGTCCTGAAGATAAAGTTGAATTAAATAACATAAGGGTTAAAAAAAATTCTAATCACAAAATTTGGAAATTTATTTTATAAGAAATGACCAAAATACCCCTGTGATGAAAATCTGTTAAAAATCCAGAATTATGCAATTTAAACTTTTTATCCCAAAACGCACTCTAAATCCAAAATTGTTCCAAATAAGATCAAATTGTTAAATTTGTGAGTTTTAAATCATTTAAATAGACATTAAAAATATTGGAAATATTAGCTCTATCAATTCCCCCACACTTGGCTCTTGGACTCCTGGACAAGTGAGCACGGTATCAAGAAAAATAAAACACATACCAATGGAGTTTATCAATTTACCACAATGAAATAAAAATATATCATGCCTAATTAAAGAAAAATATTTAAAATTCTAAATTCAAATCATTCAATCCATTTCCACTAATTTTGTCTTCTCATGGACACAACACACTTACCTCACATTCATTTTCCCTCAGCACACAATATAGATTTGCAACAAGGCTTTTCTCATCCAACTCATGCAAGAATTACCATAGGCTTGATAAATTTCTACATCTCCACCCGATGTGAACCAAGAACATGTGATTATCATGAGGACTTTACAGGGTTTTTTTGTGTCTTGGGGTTGGTAGGTTTCAAATGTGAAAATTCTGTAGCTGAATAAGGAGTGTTTGGCTCTTTTTGAAGCAGAAATGCATGATTCTAATTTTTACTCAAGTATGGTCTCCTCCATATTCTCTTAAAATAATCAGCTCTGATCTTCTGTTTTCCACCCCATTCCATCAATATTTCAGTAGAAAGTATGAATTTTTTTTAATGCTCCAGATTGGGCATAGCTTATTTTCATTGTGAGCTCCAGACAGGCACAGCTCTATTTCATTTGAGAGCTCCAGATAGGCACAGCTCCATTTCATTTGAGACCTCCAGATAGGCACAGATCTCAGAAAAATATATTCCAGCGTCACAAATACGCCTTCAATGTTTAAATTTTCTCCCAAAGCAACACCAAATGAGGTAGCACATCATGAGTCATATTCCCCTCCACACTTAAGTTCAACTAGATCATGCATTTATACTTCCAGAGAAGGTTGGAAAGGGAAATTTGGCTTGTAATGTGGATAACCTATCAAGATATACATGGATACTAAGGGCTCATGAAGGATAAAATGTTCAAGGAAGGCCAAAATAAAAAGGATAATCATGAAAAGGAGGTTCAAATATTCAAACAAATTCCTCAATCATTTTAATCACAAGTATCTCATCCCTAAAGTTTTGATAGAAATAAATCAAGTTCTGGTTTAAAAAAACACGAATTGGTTCTCTCAAGAAAGAGGTAAATGTGAAGAAGATGTAAAAATGGGTCCAGAGGCCTCACAGGAATGAGAATTTCAATCACAATGCCAGTGATATGTTCCATGAGATTTAAAAATCAGTGGTCATTTTAAGAATTTTCCAAATTTTTGAACTTAAAACAATGTCGTTTTCAGCATTCATTTATGTTTAGTTTCAAAGGATAAGTTGGTTCACTCCATGGCATGAGTTTCAAATGAAATTCAAGAAATTCCAAAACCCCTTTTTTTGAAAAAGAAACATGAAGAAAGAAGAAAAGAAAAAAATGGAAAGAAATTTTGACAACAAAAAATTTCAAAAAAAAGTTCGTAAAAAATATACTATACCCAGCATTCTGTCCCCCCACACTTATTATATGCAATGTCCTCATTGTGTAGTTTTTTTTAGCATGAAATTCAGGAAATTAAAGACAAAGCAAAAATAAATGATAATGAAAGACACAACCTGGCATCAATTATATTCTGTGTCATGAAGTTGAATTTCCTCCCCTGGAGGATCTTGAAAATTTTCTCGAAATTGCTTCAACTAATGCCCATTGACAGTGAATGATGTCTCTTTGTCTGGATCCTTAATCTGTATTGCACCAAAAGGAAAAACATGAGTAACAATGAATGGTCCAGACCATTTGGAACGAAATTTACCTGGGAAGAGTTTCAATCTGGCATCAAACAGCAGAACTTTGTCTCCCTCCTTGAAGTTTTTGTTGAGAATCCTCCCATCATGAAAGGCTTTACTTCTCTCTTTTTATAACCTGGAGCTTTCGTATGCATTATTTCTGATCTCCTCCAACTCCTACAAACAATATTTTTTTTCTTTCCCAGCATAATATAGGTTCATGTTACATGTTTTTACAGCCCAAAAGGATTTGTGTTCTAACTCAACTTCTAGATGACAAGACTTTCCATAGACCAATCTAAATGGTGATATTCCAATGGGGGTTTTGAAATCAGTTTTATGGGCCCAAAGAGCATCATCAAGTCTCAAACTCCAATCCTTTCTATTTGGGTTCACTGTTTTTTCTAGTATTTGTTTGATCTCCCTATTTGACAACTCAGCCATTCCATTTGTTTGAGGATAATAGGGCGTAGAGACCAGCTTCTCATTAAATAATTTTATGAAGGATTGTCTCTCACTGATACAAGTATGATCGATGCTGCTGCAGGAGGAGCTTTAGTTGATAAGACACCATCTGCTTCTAGGATTTTAATTGCAAACATGGCCCAGAATGCCCAACAATTTGGAACTAGAGGCCTTCTTAATGTCAAAGATGCACAAGAATTCCCTACTACTAGTCCCGAAAACAACATAATTGCAAGTCAACTATCTGATCTTACCACCATGGTAAGGTTAATAATGTTGTCTACCACCCCACCAACCCAACCCAAACCTGAAGCGGCTTTCCAACTACATGTCCACTGTGGGATTTGTTCTTCGAATGAACATTTTAGAGACCAATGCCCGCAAATGAAAGACCCTCCTGAGAACTGCAATGAAGTTTTTCCTGGAAGACCATTTCAACCAAACCAGCAAAGACCATTTCAAAAAAACCAAAATTTCAATCAAGGATGGAACAACAACTCAAATGAAAGATTTCTTCAACTTGAACAACCAAGAGAATTCTTCCAAGGAAAATCAAGTAATTCTCAACCAAGATATTTCAATGAGCAAGACAATGCTCATTCTAAAAGCAATTTTCACCCTACCCCTCCCACTCAAAACTCTGATAGGAACCTTGAAGAAGCAATGAGGAAACAACAAGAGGAAATGAGGGAACTAAAAGAATACACAAAACAGCAAGATAACAAAATTAATACCTTGATGACTCAAATGGGTCAACTTGCCTCTGGTATTAATTGGATAACAAATCAAATGAGTGGTGGTTTACCCTCACAGCCACAAGTAAATCCGAGGAATAATGGGAAGGAAAATGTGAGTACAATTGAACTTAGGAGTGCAACAAAATTGAAAAATCCTCAGATTGAGAACATCAAGCCGTCTTCTGATACTGTTGATGAAAATCCTACCCTTGATAAAAATGATGAAAAATCTGAAGTTGATAGAAACTCAAAGTCAAGAGAATAAATCTTGTTTGAAATAATAAAGAATGATTGGAAGAGGATTTCTGGTCCTTATGTTCCTCCAAAACATACTCAGAATACCCCAGAAACATTCAAACCTCTGCTGCCTTATCCAAGGTGTGAACCACCACCAAAGTCAAGAGCTGAAAAAGAATTGGATAAGGAGGTTTTGGAAACATTCAAGAAATTCCAATTCAATATTCCTTTGATCGATGCTGTGAAACAAATTCCGAGGTATGCTAAGTTTATGAAAGACATGTGTACCAATAAGAGGAAGTTAAATGGGGGTGAAAAAGTAAACTTAGGAAAGAATGTCTCATCGTTGATTCAACATGCCCTTCCTGTCAAGTGTAAAGACCCTGGGACATTTACCATTCCCTGTACCATTGGGAAATGTGAATTCAAAGATGTGATGCTTAATCTAGGGGCCTCCATCAATGTCATGCCACATTCTGTCTACTCATCTCTTCAGGTTAGAGACTTAAAACCCTCTGGAATTATCTTTCTACTCGCAAACCGAAGTACCACAATACCTGCTGGAGTTATAGAGGATGTTCTCGTTCAAGTGAGAGACATGATTTTTCCTGTTGACTTCTATGTTTTGGATATGGAAGATGATCGGTTCAGCACACATGCTCCCCTCATCCTAGGGAGGCCGTTTCTAAAAACGGCAAAAGCGATCATCAATTTTCACAAGGGAACACTTTCACTGGAATTTGGAGGAGATGTTGTTCATTTCAACATTTTTCATTCAATGAAACACCCAGTTGAGGATCATTAAACTCCCCATGTAAACATGATTGATTGGCTTTCCTCTACCATGTTACCTAATTTTTTCTGTGATGAAATACCAACTGATGTGGAAAAAGAGGTATATTTGTATGATACCGAATCAGATAAAAATGAGGATCAAATTGGAGACTATGAAGAGTATTGGGATGTTGAGACTGGATATCTGAGAAATGATGATGATGAATTTCTAGAAACCATTGAATCTGTTAGTGGTATTCTAGGAGAGGTTTCCAATTTTTCACATGAAACAAGTCTTGATATCATAGAAAGAGATAACCATGATGAACATGGAGCTTCACCAAACAATCAAACTTCTGAAGAGTTCCCAGTTATCAATGAAACCAACCCACCTGTGGTAGAATTGAAACCCCTTTCGGATAACCTCAAGTATTCCTTCTTAGGTCATAAGGAACAATTCCCTGTAATAATCTCAAAATAATTGTCAGAAGTCCAGGAAAACCAATTGTTGGAAGTTCTCAAGTCCCACAAGGAAGCCATAGGATGGACTCTCTCTAATCTAATAGGAATCAGCCCCTCGGTTTGCATGCACAGAATTTTACTAGAGGAGAACACTAGACCGGTAAGACAATTTCAAAGAAGACTGAACCCAACACTTTTGGAGGTTATGAAGAATGAAGTCACCACCTTGTTGGCTGCTGGAATTATTTTTCCCATATCTGATAGTCAATGGGTAAGTCCAGTCCATGTTGTTCCTAAATAAAGTGGATTTACAATCTCAAGGAATGAATTTGGTGATCTTGTCCCCATAAGGATTCCAAATAAATGGAGAATGTGCATTGACTACAGGAAACTCAATTTGGTTACAAGGAAATACCACTTCCCGTTACCATTCCTTGATCATGTCCTTAAAAGACTAGCTGGAAAAACCCACTACTGTTCTCTGGATGGATTCTCTGGATATTTTCAGATTCACATTTTTCCAGAGGATCAAGAGAAAACCACTTTCACATGCCCATTTGGAACTTTTGATTACAGAAGGATGCCCTTCGGTTTATGTAATGCCCCAGGAACTTTTCAATGGTGTATGATAAGAATCTTCTCTGAATTTTTGGAAACTTGCATGGAAGTTTTTATGGATGACTTCACTGTGTATGGATCATATTTTGAAAGTTGTTTGAAAAGCTTGGAACGTGTCCTGAAAACATGCATTGAAAAGAACCTTGTTCTAAATTACGAAAAATTCCATTTTATGGTTGTTAAAGGGATCGTTCTTGGACATGTTGTGTCCCGTGATGAAATTCAAGTTGATCAATCCAAATTTGAGGTCATTCCTTCCTTACCATACCCAAAAACTGTCAGAGATGTGAGATCCTTCCTTGGGCATGCTGGATTTTATAGGAGATTCATTAAAGATTTCAGTACAATTGCACTTCCATTGTCCAGATTACTCCAAAAAGATGTCCCATTTGTCTTTGATGAGAATTGCATAAATTCGTTTCATGATCTAAAACAAATATTTATAACCCCTCCCATTGTTCAACCTCTTATATGGGACATTCCCTTTGAAATAATGACAGATGCATCTGATTTTTTTCTTGGGGCAGTATTGAGTCAAAGGATAGAAAAGAAATCTCATGTGATTGCCTATGCCTCCCGAACTCTTGATCAAGCCCAATCAAACTACACAACAACTGAGAAAGAACTGCTGGCTGTTTTCTTTTCTCTAGACAAATTTAGAAGTTATCTACTGGGCTCCAAGGTGATTGTTTTTACTGATCATTCTGCAATCAGATTCTTGATGAAGAAACATGATGCAAAACCAAGAATTATGAGATTGATTTTGCTTTTACAGGAGTTTGATGTTGAAAAAAAAGATAAGAAAGGATGTGATAACCTTGTTGCTGATCATTTGAGCAGGATACCATCTATTGGGAATAGGAAATTTCAGTTGTTTTCCCCAATTAAGGAAACCTTTCCAGATGAGGATTTATTTGCTGCTCAAAGTGAAATACCATGGTTCGCTAATCTTGTAAACTATTTGTCTTCCGATGAAAACCCCTATTGGTTTTCCAAAAATCAAATTGATAAACTTCGGAGCGATTCAAAGAAATACATTTGGGATGATCCTTATTTATGGCACATTGGTAGTGATCAAATGATACGAAGATGCATTCTGAACTCTGAATTTCAATCCATCCTACATTTCTTCCACACATTAAACTATGGAGGACACTTTGGACCACAAAGAACAGCAAGAAAAGTTCCTGATTCTGGATTATATTGGCCCACCATTTTTATATATGCTTTCGAATTCTGCAAAACCTGTAAAAATTGTCAATTCCAAGGAAACATTTCCAAGCGGAATGAGATGCCACAAAACCCACTTTTGTTTTGTGATGTTTTTGATGTATGGGGAATGGATTTCATGGGGCCTTTTCCTAATTCATTTGGATATCTCTACATATTGTTGGCTGTTGATTATGTTTCCAAGTGGGTAGAGGCTATCCCCACCCGAACTGATGATGCAAAGATTGTGTCTAAATTTTTGAAAGGAAATTTGTTTTCAAGGTTTGGATTTACAAAGTTTCTAATTACAGATCAAGGTACCCATTTTTGTAATAGGACTTTGGAATCACTTTTGAAGAAATACGGTGTTAATAATAGGGTCTCTACGCCCTATCATCCTCAAACAAATGGAATGGCTGAGTTGTCTAATAGGGAGATCAAACAAATCCTAGAAAAAAATAGTGAACCCAAATAGAAAGGATTGGAGTTTGAAACTTGATGATGCTCTTTGGGCCCATAGAACTACTTTCAAACCCCCCATTGGAATGTCACCATTTATATTGGTCTATGGAAAGGCGTTTCATCTACCAGTTGAGTTAGAACACAGATCCTTTTGGGCTGTAAAAACATGTAACATGAACCTATATTCTGCTGGGAAAGAAAGAAAATATTGTTTGCAGGAGTTAGAGGAGATCAGAAATAATGCATACGAAAGCTCCAGGTTATACAAAGAGAGAAGAAAAGCATTTCATGATGGGAGGATTTTCAACAAAAACTTCAAGGAGGGAGACAAAGTTCTGCTGTTTGATGCCAGATTGAAACTCTTCCCAGATAAATTTCGTTCCAAATGGTCTGGCCCATTCATTGTTACACATGTTTTTCCTTTTGGTGCAATACAGATTAAAGATCCACACAAACAGACATCATTCACTGTCAATGGTCATCGGTTGAAGCTATTTTGATAAAAATTTTAAGATCCTACAGGGGAGGAAATTCAACTTCATGACACAGAATATAATTGATGCCACGTTGTGTCTTTCCTTATCATTTATTTTTGCTTTGTCTTTAATTTCCTGAATTTCATGCTAAAAAAAACTACACAATGAGGAAATTGCATAGAATAAGTGTGGGGGGACACAATTCTGGGTAGAGTGTTTTTTACGAACTTTTTTTTGAAATTTTTTGTTGTCATAATTTCTTTCCATTTTTTTTTCTTTCTTCCTGTTTCTTTTTCAAAAAAAAGGGGTTTCGGAATTTCTTGAATTTCATTTGAAACTCATGCCATGGAGTGAACCAACTTATCCTTTGAAACTAAACATAAATGAATGCTGAAAATGACATTGTTTTAAGTTCAAAAATTTGGAAAATTCTTAAAATGACCACTAATTTTTAAATCTCATGGCACATATCACTGGAATTATGATTGAAATTCTCATTCTTGTGAGGCCTCTGGACCCATTTTTACATCTTCTTCACATTTACCTCTTTCTTGAGAGAACCAATTTGTGTTTGTTTGAACCAGAACTTGATTTATTTCATTCAAAACTTGAGGGCTGAGATACTTGTGATTAAAATTATTGAGGAATTTGTTTGAATATTGGAGCCTCCTTTTCATGATTATCCTTTTTATTTTGGCCTTCCTTGAACATTTTATCCTTCATGATCCCTTAGTAGCCATGTATAGCCTATTAGGTTAGCCACATTACAAGCCAAATTTCCCTTTCCAACCTGCTCTAGAAGTAAAAATGCATGATCTAGTTGAACTTAAGTGTGGAGGGGAAGTTGACTCATGATGTGCTACCTCATTTGGTGTTTCTTTGGGAGAACATTTAAACATTGGAGGCGTATTTTTAATGCTGGAATATATTTTTCTGAGAGTTGTGCCTATCTGGAGCTCTCAAATGAAATGGAGTTGTGCCTATCTGGAGCACTCAAATGAAATGGAGTTGTGCCTGTCTGGAGATCGTAATGCAAATATGTTGTGCCCAATCTTGAGCTTTTAAAAAAATTCATACTTTCTACTGAAATATTGATGGAATGGGGTAGAAAACAGAAGATCACAACTGATTATTTTAAGAGAATATAGAGGAGAGCATACTTGAGTAAAAATTAGAATAATTCATTTCTGCTTCAAAAAGAGCCAAACCCTCCTTATTCAGCCACAGAATTTTTCACATTTGAAACCTACCAACCCCAAGACACAGAAAAACCTTGTAAAGTTCTCATGATAATCACATGTTCTTGGTTCACATCGGGTGGAGATGTAGAAATTTATCAAGCCTATGGTAATTCATGCATGAGTTGGATGAGAAAAGCCTTGTTGCAAATCTATATTGTGTGCTGAGAGAAAATGAATGTGAGGCAAGTGTTTTGTCTCCATGAGAAGACAAAATAAGTGGAAATGGATTGAATGATTTGAATTTAGAATTTTAAATATTTTTCTTTAATGAGGCATGATATCTTTTTAATTCATTGTGGTAAATTGGTAAACTCCATTGGTATGTGTTTTATTTTTCTTGATACCGTGCTCACTTGTCCAGGATTCCAAGAGCCAAGTGTGGGGGAATTGATAGAGAAAATATTTCCAATATTTTTAATGTCTATTTATATGATTTAAACCTCACAAATTTAACAATTTGATCTTATTTGTAACAATTTTGGATTTAGAGTGTGTTTTGGGATAAAAAGTTTAAATTGCATAATTCTGGATTTTTAACAGATTTTTAACACAGGGGTATTTTGGTTATTTCTTATAAAATATATTTCTAAATTTTGTGATTCTAATTTTTTTTTGAACCCTTATTTTATTTCCTTCAACTTTGTCTTCAGGACCAGGGGCTGAATCGATATTCATGGTGCTCAAAAAAATCAATGAAGTTGACAGTTTTTTCCGGGAAGACTGGATTGATTCCACCATAGTAATGGAAGAAAATTTCTGCCTACACTACTCCAAATGATTCGGTTCCACCTGGATATGACAGAGGACTCCCAGACGCATCTCCTCAATAAAGTTCAAGCCGTTTGGAATCCTATATAATGGCCTTTTAGTGATACATTTTTGAAGTAAGCTTCCAAGAAGCTTCATCCATAGAAATAGATTTTCAATAGAAACCCCATAAACCCTTCACTACGCGTCCAATTAATCTGAAATTTTGAGGGTGGAAGTCCAAGACATTTATGAACAATATTTATGAAGAGTTTCACGTGTGAATCGTCTATTTAATAGGTCGAAAACACGACCACGCGGTGAAGATAAAATCTGCCTATAAAAAGAGGCGAGCTCCTACCTCTCAGGACATATTCTATTTTTCACCACACCATCCATCACAAAAGGGAGTTGGATTGAGAGAGTGAAGTGAAATGTGGATATTTTGATCCTTAAGAAGATTACATTCTTTGAATATTCAATAGAAAATATGAAGGCTTCTCAAGTGATGGAAGGCTAAGCGGCAAGCTGTTGCGGACGGTGACACCCGACGGACACTCTCTTCCGAGTTTGGATTTAAATGTGTAATATATTTTTCAATTTCTCTTGAACCTATAATTTTGAATGAATCTGGTTGTTTTATTTCTTAAATATATTTTCAAAAAAAAAAATTTGACCTTTGTTCCATCTATAAAGTAGAACAATTGACTTCGCTATTTAAAATTCTCTGGTGAGGTTTTGTCATTGAGCATAGCGAATTCAATTAGGTTCAATTACTTGGAGGTATTTAAGTAATTGAATCACTTGAAAAATATAAGTTCAAGAAAACAACCAGATTCATTCAAAAATATAGGTTCAAGAGAAATTCAAAAAGATATTACACATTAAAATCCAAACTCGGAAGAGAGTGTCCGTCGGGTGTCGCCGTCCGCAACCACTTGCTGCTTAGCCTTCCATCACTTGAGAAGCCTTCAACTTTTCTATTTAATATTCAAAGAATTTCATCTTCTTAAGGATAAAAATCTCCACATTCCCCTTCGCTCTCTCAATCCAACTCCCTTTTGTGACGGATGGTGTGGTGAAAAATAGAATATGTCTTGAGAGGTAGGAGCTCCCCTCCTTTTATAGGCAGATTTTATCTTCACCACGTTGTCGCGTTTTCGACCTATTAAATGGCTGATTCATGCGTGGACCTCTTCATAAATATTGTTCATCAATGTCTTGGCTGTCCCCCCTCAAAATGTCAGATTAATTGGAAGCGTATTGAAGGATATATGGGTTTTATATTGAAAATCAATTTCTCTGGATGAAGCTTCCTGGAAGCTTGCTTCAATAATCTATCACTAAACAGCCATCATAAAGGATTCCAAACGGATTTCAATTTATTGAGGAGACGCTTCTGGGAGTCCTCTGTCATATACAGGTGGAATAGCATCATTTGGAGTAGTGTAGGCCAAACTTTTCTTCCATTACTATGGTGGAGTCAATGCAGTCCGCCCGGAAAAAATTGTCAACTTCATTGATTTTTTTGGGCACCATGAATATCGGTTCAGCCCCTGGTCCTAAAGACAAAGTTGAAGGAAATAAAATAAGGGTTCAAAAAAACTTCGAATCATAAAATTTGGAAATATATTTTATAAGAAAGGACCAAAATACCCCTGTGATTAAAATCTGTTAAAAATACAGAATTATGCAATTTAAACTTTTTATCCCAAAACACACTCTAAATCCAAAATTGTTACAAATAAGATCAAATTGTTAAATTTTTGAGGTTTAAATAATTTAAATAGACATTAAAAATATTGGAAATATTAGCTCTATCAATAAATCGCTAGGTATCCTAATATAAACTATCAATGTTATTGGACAGAGGCCTTACAATTTTATGTAAGATGTCTTCGAATAAGGCCTTGATAGTGTGTTTATTATATCTAACATTTTTCATTGACTCATTATGATATTAGTTATTTAATTTCATGTTAATATTCTATTATTTATAATATACATGGATAATACTAAATATTATATGATAACATATATGGAAATAGTTAATCGTCATTTGTTCCGCCCTTTTTATGATTCATTCTTATGGTCATGCTTTTATGGAATGTGTTTTCAAATATTAAACGTGGAATTTTTATTAATCATTATTTATTCATGATAACTTTTGTTGTACACATAACCATATTTAGAATTTGATATCACACCAATCCTATATTTCACATCCCTCATATTCTAAGAATTCTTGTTTGATTGATATTTAGGGATACGATAAAGGGAATAACTATGTTGTAAATAATAATGTTATATTTTATATTTTCATTTGTAAAAGATATTCCTGAATGTATCTAATTTTCCATCAAAAACTAAACTATTAGTTCCTTTGATATGCAATCCCTTGTATCTAGTGAAAATTTAATAAAGTAATCACTTACTCTAGCCTTATGGGTTTCACTCATTACAGTTGGTACAAGTGAAATTTTAGTAGAAATCCTGGTAAAGAGATTTTGGAAAACATATATTAGGGAGAATAAAAATATACCCGAATTTGATGATAATTATAGAATAACATCCTAAGGGTTTGGTGAGGAATGGATTTTGTATTTTTTCAAGAAATATATCAATATATATATATTAAAAGGGAGCATGGTTTTAGAAAATTTGTACCTATGGTTAATAAATCCAAAATTAGTACATTGTACTTTAACTCGGTCATCAAATTGTTTATAAAAAAGACCTTACTGCACACTACGTTTGACAATCCCAGAGGATATGATTTGGATAAATCTGATTTTCTTTATAAACTGTTATGGAGGATTTGAAAATAAATATATTCCCAAAGATAATAATCATATGATTCATGTATGTATAGTTTATGATTTTTAAGCATCATTATGGGATTATAAGTTTAATAATGATTATAAGTTAAAAAATTTGAACATCCCTTATTATGTTTTGCATGATGGGATTTTCAATTTATTAATTAAATTTAAGTGGTTGTTTCAGTAGGTTGAGGTATGTATAAACCAATGGTTTAATATGAATTATTATATATATAATTATCTATAAATAAGTTTTAATGTGTTGAAAACCATTTCTATTAACATGATAATTTATGTTATGTTAGTAATAAGAAATTAATATTATTTTACTTTGGGGATTAAAATAATATATAAAGAAATCCTTAGATGTAAAAATTTATTTAATAAGTACTTTTATATCAAGGATTTTTATTTTAATTTGGGGAAAATTATAGGATTTATACATATATATGTTTAATAAAATTTCTAACCTGCATGTCGGGATACATCTCATCACATATAGTAAGGTTATGAGTCTTGATCTCACAATCAAAGAGGGATAAGGGTTTGGTTACTAACATAATCCTATGTGATGTATTGGTTAGTGTGAATTTTGTTTAATAAAATATCTATAAAGTCAAATATAATGTTTATTGTTTGAATCATATTATGGGATTAAAAAAAATTTATTTTGATGTAATTAATTATATTTCAATAGTTGTTTCATTAGCTTTTGGTATATATAACCACTAAGATTAATGAAATAGATTATTATGTTATTTAAAGTAAAAGGTATGAAATAACATTGGGGGTGAAAAATTGTTTACTAATGAGAATATTGTGGTAAAATGGTCTATGGGATTATTTATTTTTTAAAAATCAATTTTGAACCTTTAGTGTAAATTTAGAAGTAAAATTTATCATTTATTTCGATAATGGTTTATAAATTTTGTTATTATCTTGCCATGTGGTAACTATTTTATTTTTTTATTAATATTTAACAATTGGAGGAATAAATTATTATAATTTTATATATCTTTTTATCTGTTAAATGTTTATTTTATTTCATCATGCACTATAAAAGTAGTCTTGAATATTCATTGTTCGGAGAAACAGATGAGATTATTGTGAAATGAGATTAATAGAAGAAATAACACTTTTCAAATATGTATATTTCCACATGTAATTATTCCAGATTATAAAATAATCCCTAACATTTGGATAGGTTATTGGAAAAAACCATTCATTCTCAGAAAATCGATGCTCTCTTCTCTATTAAAAAAGGTAAAATTTTCTCTTCTTAATGGATCTTACTCAAAAATCATGTTTTGACATTACACCAATAATATCTTTAAGTGGAACCCTATTTTTATGTCATTTTATATAACCAATGTATTTCCCTTTATCTCTTATTAAGAGTTTCATTTATTATCTCTTTTTATGATGTCTGATTTCAAAAATGTTATTTTCAAATGGATACCACCTGATTTATGAGATCTAATTCAAATTTTGAGGATGAAATTTATTTATGGTGAGGATAATTTAACACATTCATAATTTAAAAGAATAACATTGTTTTTAGTAGATTATATGACACACAACACCGGGTTTAATTGACACTGAAAATATATTATATAAATTTGACTGCTATAAGGAAGTTATTAAATTGAATTCTATGAATATGATTAAAAAAATTATTAAAATTATATGTTTTACACAGAAATAAAATATATTCGCTAGTTATTAATTGATTATAAATAAAATAAAAATTTATCAAATTTTAAATGAAAATGTTTCTCTAAAATCATTTTTTTCATGTACGCAACGGGTTTTTATCTTAGTGAATTAAATTAATCACTATTAATGAATGATTTTAACAAAATTTATTACTTATATATTCATTAAATTTTTTAATTCAAATAATATATTTTAGTCATGGGATAATAATAACTATTTTTATTCTTAATAATTGAATTTCTCTAAAAAAAATCAACATTTTCCACACATATTTCAAAATTATAATTTTTTCCAAATTATTGGAAAATTTATTTAAAAAAATGATCTTAATTTTTAAAATATCTTGTCAAAATTATTATAGAGTTAATTTTTTCTAAAAATATAAAGAGATTAATTTATGATGAATTGTAAATAAATAAAAAATTTATATTATATATTTTATTTTAAACATTTATAATAATATATTTTGTTTTAAATTATTTTAAATGAACTATTAGAAAATTTATATTATAATTAATCCAATTTTTGACACTAGAATCAATTATGAGATTATTTTTTATATAAAAATATTATAAATATGAAATAATTTCCTCTAGAATCCCATATTTTCATCCCATTTGTGGGGTTAATTTTACATTAAATTACACTACTTAAGTGAATTTAAATTCTTAAAATTTATTATATCTTTTGAATAAACATTCATTACATTATATGATATGTCCAACATAATTTTTCTCAAATTTAATATTAAAAATAGTAAAAATTAATTATCTGGGTTAAGGAAAAAAAGGGCTTACATTGGGGTTTACAATAAAATTTTTAACATTTAAAATGAAATAAAAAAGTTAAATATCTTATTTAAGACCATATTTCTACCTCATGTCATCAATTTTTTGATAACAATCTATTTTAAAGTAATTTTTTATTTGAAAAACGTGGTTAATATTTATTAATTTAAAAATATCCATTATTTTACACACTATCACTCATAAAATTTCATCCCAATGGATTAGAGTCCATTTTTGTTCATAAAACCCTTCTGGGAATTCTTTTGCTTCAATTCTAAAGACGCTTTCTGAAGAAGAGGTAATTTTTTTAACCAAGAATTTCTATTTTATATATTATTCCATCTACTTCATATATTCATAAATTATTCTAGTATAATGAAATCATTAAATCACAAATAATAATATTTTATTATGATGAAATCAAAACCAATACTGATATAATTTTCATAAATTGTGAAATGAAATTGTTGATCATGTGTGTTTCAGATTATCACCTCACAAATGGATGTAACCCATTTTACATCACCTCATATCACAAATTTATATAATGATTGTTTACATGTTTATATATTTTATTTATGATCTTACTATACATATATAAATAAAATACTACTTATACCTTCTCATCTTACATTTAGTTGGAGAAAAACATCACCCATGCATACATGTGGACTATCGCCTCACTTTAGTGATGTGATATGTTTTCATATCATTTTTTCATAGACAATAATAAGTATAGATTTAATGAATATATATCATATATAAATATTTTAATAATTATTTTATTATAGTGAAATGTTATTTATCTTTTTTCCTATCTTTGTAAATATGGAAACAACATTCATGTTAATATAAGGTCAACCTTCTCTATGAATGATAAAATTCAATTTTCATTCCCTAACTATTACATATTATTCTAAATAACTATATAATTAATATATATATATATATATAGTATTTAAAATTATTTATATGTTGGAACAATGATCATTGTAAAATTACCAAAACTGAAAAACCAATGCATATATGAAAAACGATGGAGTTATCACCTGAAAAATGATATTAATAATGATTTGTTAATAAATTGTTCCTAAAATTATATAAGTAAAAAATATATGGTTATATATATATATGTACATTATTGTACATATGTAAAATTAATCTATATATATTATACAAGATGTTTGAACATGTATGAAGGAAATTGTTCTAGAGGTAAGATTTTAAGTATCACTTTCACTTTCTTGAGATATTTTTCATATTCACTATTGATTTATTTTTTGTGGTGTATATACTACACATTTTATATTTTATATCGTTAATATATTTAACTTCTCTGTATTTTATGTTTACTTTTTTTTCTTTCATGGGGTTTACGATTGAAATTTTACCAATGTGGTAAGTGTTTATTTCACAATCACATCATTATTCAGAATTTTTTAAATCTAACTGTCCCTTAGAAGAATAATTTTATATTTATATCACAAAACAAAACAAAATTATTCTACAATGGTTATTCATTAACTTTTCATATAATATTTACAACTTCCTCTTTTTTTAATTATAAATATATAGAAATTTTTTTATGAAGAGATGGCCTTATTTCTCACTTCTACATACAATATTTTTTATTCCATATTAATATTTTAAAAAATATTTTAATTTTTTATAAATTAAATATATAAGTTATTAAAGTCATTTTGAAATATTTTTACTTTTTAAAATAAAAAATTATAGAATCAACATGTTATTTTTAGAAAATGGTAAAAAGATCTTTTTTAAAATGGTGTGAAAATAATGATTTATAAACTTATTTTTCATGTATATAATTTCCCAGTTTCATAGACACTCATTATTTTGAATCATCCTTCACATTATTACAAGAGTAATTTTAAGGGAACTTTTTTTTCTAATTTTCTAAAAAAAAATAGTTTTAAATGATTATTTTCGAAGTGAAAATTTATTTTCTCCACTAATTTTTTTATAGGAATTTTCATGTTATATATTTTAATCAATGAAAAATACCTTTTTCTACATAAGATCAATTAGATATTTGTTGTAATTGTTCTATCTTTATAATTTATATGGATGTTTTATGATCAATTTGAACAACGAAAATAATAACATTCACTTTTATGATTAATTTTGTTGTTGTTAAAAGTTTTTTGAAACAATATCATTCTTGTGATTATTGGAAGTTAAATTACTCTTAAATATACTTATTTATTATATCATGTATATGATTTTTTATTGAAACATAAATAGTTTTTATTTATGGTGTTTTTCTATGAAATTTATTTGTTTGACAAGGTAAATTAATGTTAAATCCATATTATTTACACAATAATGGATATTTATTAATAGGGCATATTGTTTACATATTAAAATGATCATTCAATATTTGAGGAATGAAATAGACATAGTAAGTGATGGTTGGGACTAGTTAATGTGCCACGATGAAACATCAGGTCTCATAAGAAAAAAATCAAATTTATTTGGTTTCACCCTTACACTTTTCAGTAATATGTATTAGAATAAGTCTTTGGTGGTATGCTTATGATGTTTGGAGTTATGAATTCTCGTATTATAAGACTTATTAATCATTTCCTTGTGATTATTTTATTATTTATAAGAACCATGGATATGTTTCAATATCATGTGATAATATATATTGAATTAGTCAATCAACATTTATTCCTTCCAAATTATGGTTCATTTGGGAATTATTGATTGAGTGGATTTTTTGTATATATTTACCATTCCTTTTTTTATTACATAGTTATTAATTATATATTGAACTTTTTATATATGCTTACTATGAATTTTAGATTACCCCTTTCTTATATTTTCTTACACAATGATTCTAGGATGTTTTTTATGATTAATATACAGGGATATTCTAATGGGGAAAATAGTGTTCTCAGAAAGTGGTTCTATTTTATTTTATGTTATAAAATAAAAATTAGATACAATAATTTGTCTAGTTTAACAATATAGTTAATACATTTGGTCCTTCAGGATGTGATCACTTGTATATAGTTCCATTGAAATAAAGTAACCATGGACTCTAGGATATGTGGGTTAGGGTATTTATATTTTATTTCATGTGATGTTTAATATAACCTTTGGGAAATAAATTTAGAAAAACATGGTTTAGAGAATATAAATATATGATACAATTTTGGGAAATTATTGGGGAATATTCAAAATGTTTTAGTGTGAAAGATATTATATGGTTTTTCCAAGAAATATATCTTTTTATGGGTTTAACCTGTGGAAGTGTTTCTAGAATAGTACCACCTAGGAGTAATAAGTGAAAAAAGGTTGCCTTGGGTATTGACTTGATCATCATCATGTGCACAAAAATGGTCCTAACCACACACGTAGTTTTATACTCTCAAGGGATATGCATTCGATAATTTGTATTTTCTATGATATCGATTATGAAGGATATGAAAATAAATTTATTCCAAAATACACTATTTTTATCCTTCAGTTAAGGAAGGTTTAAGATTTATTCACTCTCATGGGTTTATCAGTTTTCATTGTGTAATATGTCAAAATTCAAAAACAAAACTTTTTATGTATTAATTGATGGTATTTACATGTAATTAATAGCCTTATGGGATATGTTTCATTTGGGGGAGGTATATGTAATCCTAAGGTTAATCATAAATTATAATAGGATGAATAATGCTCTCTTAAAAAGTTTAACTACATTTATAACCACTAGATTTGACATGATCATTGTTGAAAATGTAATTATATTCTATTTAGTTTACTTGATTTTGATTAAAAATTATATATATATATATAGTTGTTAAAATATTATTTAACAATTAATTTTATTTCATGGATGGTTAAAATATTTTAGGGAATGTTTTGGAAATTATATTAATATGTTTTATAAGAAGGAAGATATGCATATTGTCTGACAACCTATCTCATTATGCAATTTCATAGGGATTGAACCCCCAACCAATGGAATATAAGGGTGTAGTTCTTAAAAATGGACTCTATGATGTATTGGTTAGTGTGACACTATTTTTACTTAAATGGTTTGATGAATAAATATAAATTTTATTTTGGGAAACATATTATAGGATAAAATATTATTGAATGTAATGTAATTAATGACATTTCAAGGGATGATTTCTTTGGTTGATGTATATATAACCATTATTATTCACTATAAATACTATTTGGGGATGTAATTTAAAATTTATGGGATAGAAAACGAGGTTAAAATAATCGATATTATTGACAATATTCAGGTTAATTGAGATATATGTTTTCTTAATTTGTAGAATACACGATGCAGAACATTCGGTTGAAATTTTGATGTCAAATGTTTTATTTTTCCAGGAAATAGTTTATAAACTATAGTTATTATCTTAAATTTTTTTAAACATTTCATTTTTAATTAATATTTAGGTAATGTTCTAGCATAAACAATTTATTAAAAAGTCAGAGGGAAAAACAGAAAGGAGATGGATGGGGTCATACAAGCATTCATGCCCTCATCCCAAGGGAAACCAATGATTAAATATTGTAATACAGCTGATAAGAATAATCTTAATCACCATACCAGTCAGATTTATATTTTGAGGGACCATGAGCCCAGGTTTCTATATTTAGAGTCAGGTATAAATAGTCTTTCATAAGTATCTCTTTCAGTGGTGGAATAGATTGAGAACCATAATAATCCACAATAATTTGTTCTTTGTAAAAATATTAACTATATGATGGTTTTTTGGAAAGTTATCCTCAACATCATCCCCCCATCCATGTATGCATGTGGTTTCTTTTAATTTATTTATTTTCTCTTCAATCAATGATCAATTACCATCATCCTATGGATTTTGATGCTCCTCAATTATAGGGGCAGGTTCCTGCAAACTCTATCTCAATTCATGAATCACTCTAGGTATGAGGCCTCCCTCATCCACATGTGGGGTCTCTCTATTCTCAGGCACCGATGTCTGGGCCATCTATGACCCTTATGTCATCCATTTTTCCTTTAGTGAAAAAACATTCACCATATGTAAAGAACTGTCTCTAACCAACATATTTCACTTATCAAAAAAAGATTCTTCATCTCCAACTAGATCCACATTGTTTTATGTAGTCCTCTTCCTCAGTTTCTTTATTTAGAAATCCTCATGATTCCATTTTAAAAAACAAAATGAGAAAAACACATTCATGCAACATTTTTTATTAACATGACCAACAATCTAATATTATGAAAAAAAACAGGAAGTCATTCTTAAACCACATTTAAATTGTTATCATTATCCAATGTTGAGAGAACAACAATATGGATCAAGAATGTGCTTTAGTGAATTTCCATTTGGACCCTAACATAGTGACCAAATTGTGAAGTCTCAGTATTTCTATCCATTTTTATTAGAATTACCATAGAAGATGCAATATCAAATAATATTTTGGGATTCCCTAATATCCAATTAAGACCTATGATTTCAATCCAAACTAAAGCTCGAGAATTTATTATGGAAAATGAATTAAATCAAAAGTCCCACTCCCAAGATCATATCATACCTAGATTTAAATAGAATGAAACAATACACCTTGTTATGTGCTTATGATCTCTTAATGGTAATATTATATGAAAGAAACCCCGACCTAGTGGAATACATCTACAACCAAAAAACCCCAAACAGATGTCAACTTCCAAACAAATACATCATTTTGAAATGATTTTGGTTCAATGGGGGGAATAAGTCTTGCAATTATAGAGTATTCCAAATGTTTAAATTTGAAAAGAATCACATTATTTTTATAAGTCACATAGTATGTGTCACTATTCTTGAATGTTAGATATAGAGAAATATCTTTATCATCTTTAAAATATCGGCCATTGGAAATATATTCCATATCCAAGGTCCCAAATTTGATCTTGATTTTTCCCAAATTCTATACCACTAGAGGAAGACCAGACGGACCTTGATGTTCTATAACCACACCATCTAAAATCACCCCCCAAGACTAATGCATGCCATCTACATTGCTGACCACAACCACAGATAAGTCTGGAACTAAATAATTTATGGTCACCAATGAATCATCCACCACCAGTGAAGTATGTTCACTAACGACCTCTACTGCATCTATTCCAGTCAGCCTCTGATCCACAGATTTTAATTGGTGTGCACCTCTCACTCTAGTAGGCTTCTTCCCAGATCCGACTATATACAAACTGATATCACCCACATCGGGGACCACCACTACCAAAATATAATAAACCACTATGGATCTAGAGAACTCATTGGTTCCTATCTGAACATCTCCATTCAAAATATATGAAGCATGAAGGTGTTCACTGCCCACCCTAATATCAACCACTGGTGTTGTTGTGGTCAACACCGAGCTATTTATCGACTCAAATCTGCACATCCCGATCTTCTTGGGCACAATAGGTCATTCTTTACTTTCTAGTAGAATGGATCCAACGTTGTGAGGGATGGGTAGAGAGGAATTGCAGAAGACAACCTATGCACTATAGTCTCCATCGAAGCTCAGTCCTGAAATCCTTGTCATCTCCCCCACCTCACAGTGTTCTTTAAATTAATATTTAATAATAGTGGGAATAGATTATTATTGTTTAATAGATCTTATGAACCTTTAAATATTAATTTCATTTCATTAGGCATAAAAATAATATTAAATATTCAATGATTTTAGAATCATATAAAGATGTGGAGAATGGTGAATAAAGGAATAAGTTTTTATTTTATTGAAATTATATTTCTTCATATTCATAGTTTTGATAGAAAATAATCCCTCGGCATTTGGAAAGTGGATTCGAAATTTTTTTATTAATTTTATGGTATATTATCTCATAAAATAATATAGTTTTATCTCTTCAATTTATATTCCTTCTAAATCCATGTTTTAAATTCCTATAAATGTTCTATTTTTTAGGAAACCTAGATTTTCTTAAATCTAGATAACCCTTATATTTTCCTTTCTCTATTATCAAGAGAATGTTTTATTAACACTTTTTATGAAGTGGGAGATCAACACATTTATTTTTAAATTGAAACCCCATGATTTATGAGTGAAGGTTCAAATTTTATGTGTTTAAATTATTAAAGTTGGGGATAATTTAATAAACTATGATTTTAAAAGCAGAAAATTATCTTAAATAGTTTATACATCACGAATCACTATGCTTAAACGACTAGTGAAATATTTTATTTAACTATAACCATTATAACATACTCATTAAACTCAAGGATATTAATATGAATAACTATGTTATGTACATTATATGGATTAAACTTGTTTAAAATAAATTCATTAGTTATTAATCAATTCTAAATAAAAATTAAAATAATTTGAATATAAAATAATATTTTTACAATAGATCATTTTTTTGCGCTAAAGTGTTTATATATTAATATGATAAATTTATAAATATTGGTGACTTATTTTAATGAAATTTATATATTTTATATTCAATATATTTCTTTATGATTTGAATAATACTTTTTAGGCATTATATTATCATAAATCCAATTTTATGTGTAAAAACTATATTTTTTCTAAAATTCGTTTCATCATGTTCGGTGAACATATATTAATATGGATTTTAACAAATTTTGAAGAAATATTTAAGAAAATAATAATGTTAAAATTATCTTATAAAGTTTATTTTTCTAATTCTCTGAAAATGTTATTTTTTCGATGAATAGTTAAAAATAATGATTTTTATTGAGAACACACGTTTTATTTAATTTTTTTATTAAGATAATTTTAGTTTCCATTTTTGTAAAAACTTATAGTATTTCGGTTTTATTATATTTAATTCAATTTATTTTATTGGTGAAAATTATAGGTTCAATTTTAAAATAAAAACATTTATACTTTTGAAAACATGTTCTTTGGAAAACCCTTTTTACGTCACTTTTTCAGGTTTAATTTTAAATTAAATTATAGAACATATGTGAATTGATTTTTATAAAATTTATTATATAATTTTAATTAGTATAATTAATTTTATATTATAATGATAAATAAAGTTTTTTCAAAATTAATAGTAAACACCATAAAAATCAATTTTCATAGTTAAAGTTAAAAAGTGTTTTCAAGGGGTTAAACTAAAAAGATAGAGGATTAAATGACCTAAAAGGTGTAAAATTACTAATTTATGGAAATATATTGACCATATTTCATCAAAGGTTATATCATAATAATCTTTTTATCCTTTTCTCATGTCTAAAACATAGGTAAAATTGTTCTTTTCAAAACTTCCATGTGTTTTCCCCTACATAAGAAAGGGAACCACATATCATCTCCTATTCACAATTCCCAATACACATATTTCAGAAACTAATTTCCCAAATATATTCCTTAAATCCCTACCAATGATGTAGAGCCCCTTTTTTGATCAGAAAACCCATCTCATGAGACATTAGTTGTAAACCTAAAGAGGTAGCACGAAAAAGATGTAGTGTCCGTTACTAAGTGTTTTTGAAATAATTTTTTCTATATCCTTCAAATATTATTACATTATGGTGATATAAAAAAATAAATTTCTACCATATACATATATTTTATTTTTTATGTAGTATAAAATTTCCATTTCATTTTCTATCGAATGGGAAACAAACTATCGATCGTCTGTACGATGGACTACAGCCTTAAAAACTGATATAATTCATTTTCCATTACCACCTCTCATGGATGGATATAATGGTGGATGTAATATTTACATATTATATTTATGAAATTATTATGCTTCTCTAATTTTAATATCACATATATATTCTTTCCTAGTAATCTTAAAGAAAACCACAGTGTCTCATATGCATACCTGTGGACTACCGCCTCCACATAATGAAATGATATGTTTTTTCATTTATTTTTAAAAGGATGGTAACAAATATAAATTTAAGGAATATATATTATATATTTGATATAATAATTATTCTGTATATCTCATATATTATTTTAATTTATTTCATTCCATCACTAGAAAAATGCAAATAGCGTTCATGTGTATTTATGCCATACTATCTCCATGAGCTGTGCAATTCGTTTTTCTATCAATAACATTTACAAATTAACAAAAATACATATATAATTAATAAAAAATATATTTATATCATGGTTAGAATAATATACTCTATTGAACCAAAATCAAATTAGAAGGCCCTAAACTACTAAATCTAATCATATATGAGAAAAATCAGTTATCCCTTGAAACCATAATTTTCACAAGTAATTGTTAATCAGTGGGTTAAAAAAGAATATAATTAAATAATATATGATTTAATATATATGATTATAGTTATTTAATATATTTTAAATAAATATTTATTATTATATAAGAGGTTAGAACAAGTATTAATGAAACTGAACCAGAGGAAAAGGTTTTTTGTGTCACTATTACTTCTATGAGACACATTTCATGTTCAACACTTATTTAATTTGGGTTGAGTATATACCAAACCATTGATATGTTATACCATGAATCTATTTATATACCTGGAACATAATTTTTTGTTTTATTTTATTTATTTCATGGGCCATACAATTCAAGTGTCACCAAATTATTAAGGATTTATTTCACTATCTCGTCATTTTTTTGGGAGTGATTATGTTTAAGAATTCCTTGGGGTAATAACATTATATTTGAATAATAATCATAATATATTTTATTATAATATATTTATTCATGAAATATTAATCTAATACAACCATTTTTCTCTCATTGGAACATAAAAGGTTTGAGAAAATATTTTTAAGAAAATGTAGCTTTATTTATCATTTTATTCGGAAATCAATTTTTTTTCCATATCCATGATTTCTAAAAACGTTTTCAAAAATATTTGTACCATTATCGAAATGATATATAAATGAATAGTTACCAACTTTTTACATTTTAATAAATGACTAGAAAAAAAATATATTTTTTAAATATTTTACTTGTTATCATTTTTTCAACAGAGTGAATAGAAAGTATTTTACCTATAAAATATGTATTTAATTAACCACCATAATTACCACTCATTTTATTGTATCTTCTCTTACATATTCTCAATTTTTTAAACATTTTTTTTCATAATATTCTCAAAAATATTAGATTTCAAAAGTGATTTCAGAAGTTAAAAGGGTATTTTCCTCAATAAAATATAAAAGTCATTTATATGGTATTTCTATTATTAAGAGACAATAAACCTTATTTTACATAAACTCCATTAGGGATATGTGGTAGTGATTCCATCCTTATTATATCTTCAAACGATTTCTGATGGGTTTTAATATTGAAAGTATTGATATTCACTTTCCAATGTAATTTTGTGGTTATTAATTTTCAATGAAAAAATCACTTTATTGTGATCATTAGAAATTAAATTTAACATAGATATCTATATTCATTAAACAATGGATATGATTATTTCCAAAACTATATATAATTTTAACATATGGTATTTTACCATTGATGTTATATTTTTGAATCTTGAAAATATATATAAATATGTATTCATTACTCAATAAGTATATTTATTAATAAGTAATATTTTTTAAAAATTTAATTGATCATTAAGTATAAGAGTAATGAATAGGTCGTACTATGTGATGTACAAGGCCCATTATATATCATTTATTAATAGGTAGGTCTAATGAGGAAAACTAATGTTTGTATTTTGATAATGTATTAATCATTAATGTAAGATGTCAGAGTGTGAGACACTAATAGTGTGATTATTATTAGAAAAAATAGGATAAATTCCCTGAGAGAGGGGGTGAATCAGTTTATGATAGATTAAAATAAATCCCACTGCATATCTTTTTTCATTATTAAAAAATACATTTTTCTCTCTTTGTCAAAGTAGTGTATTAATATAAAAAATACCATGAATTGGAGACAGAATTTTTATTAGTTCACCCTCACCATGGTATGTCCAAGGAGTATACAACAGTAATGTTTTGATGTACCAAATATTCTAAGGTTCACTACTAAAATATGGTACAGAATAAATAACATCTAAACCTAGGCTCACTATCTTTTTAATGATTAAGGATATCTCACTATTTCCCATGGTTTAGTCCATCTATATTTTATTCTATGTCTCACTATTAGTGTAAAGGATCATCTATTTCCACTAACTTTTATCACAACACTATAAAGGATTCAAACATGATTCATATACATTTAGTTCCATTAATTAGAAACAATGAATAAATCCTTAGTTGCTGGTAAAAGATTTATTTATGTTTTACTTTCATAAAGTTGATGAATACCATGTTTCCAATGTTTTACTAGGAAATCATTTTTTATCTCTCTTTTCTATTCTTTTTTCCTTCATGAAGCTCACACAGCATTCATGAAACTACCCAAATTTTTACATGTATATACAGACTCCACAAACCCCACAACTTCCATGAAGCTCAACTCATTCATAAAGTTCATCCAGGCTTAGAAAAAAATCCTCCTTTCGTAAATATCATACACTTTCATGAAGATCACTTAGACATCATTAATCTCAAAAAAATTTAGTCATATTTTTATAGGCATCAGAAAATTCAATGCATTCATGATTATTATGAAATTTAGTTTAGTATTTACATCCTTCATGAATTTCCTTTATTTGAAATGTTTTTATCTAGAAAATAATTTTTTATTCACCTTCATGAATTCAGATCCTATAGATTTTTTATGGATTTATATACTCTTCAGAAGGCAGTAGAGGCATGTTTATAGGCATTTCCACCCCTTCTAGAAGATTCATTCCCCATCATCACAATTTCTCAAACCACTCAATACTCATACATGAATTTCATTATTTTCACAAAGCATCAAGGATATTCCCTATTCACGAAGCTTCTCCTTATAATGAATATTTATCATCAACAATTCATGAATTTGTTACACTCATTTGTGATAATACATTCCTTGGTGAAATATCAATCATGAAACCCATTCTTCGAGAAACTCAATAAATTACAACATTTTTATGAGGAATTCATGGAAATCAATTTTTCATGAGGATTGAGACATACTCCAAATTTTGGACCCCAAAAATATTGAAAATAGAGGGAAGCGATAGCACCATGTATACATGAATATTTGAGATACTTCTAGGGAATCAATTCCTTTTTCTTTCATAAATTTGAACATAAATTGTCAAAAGTCTATCTAGAACTCCACAACTCCATGGAAACCTAATTTTCAAAAAACACAATAAACTCAAAACATTAGAATGTTACATTGAGGTATTTTTTAAATTAATCTTCCATTGTAGGTTTGTTGATAAAACTTCACATTTTGATACCTCATTAACGATTCATCTGTCTTCCTCTAAGAAACATTCTTGTGAATTAGATGGAAATAAAGGATTTATTCAATAGAATATCTAAGCCAACAAGATCCTTATTTTGAATGTGAAATAAAATTCTTATGAATATGTCATTAACAAATTATCTCATTCCAAAAAAACTCAACTACATTCATCAAAAATCATTAATTTCATGATATATGACCTTTGGTTGATCATATTTAACATCATCACATTTAAAACTATGACTTAATCACTTATCCCACTTTATTGATTAAATCATTTTCTGCCCCATTTATTGCAATAACTTATTCCCATTTTTTCAATTAATGTGATGGTCACTCTGATGTGGTCTTCCAAAGGATAAAGTACCAAGATCAACACATTAGGAATAAAATATACCATTGAAAGATGGGGACCCAATCCACAGATTTTCAAGCCTGGTGGGAAGACTAAACTCTAAGGTCAATTTGATGATGTTCAGATGATTATTTTGGAATGTCCATTATTACAGTGTTAAAAATAATTAGTCATGTAGGAACATAATACAAATTAATAATCCCGTGATCCGCATTTTATTTGATAAAATGATAGTTTATTTAAATGTTCTTCAGCCATGAGTTATGGACATGATTTTTTCTATGATTCAATACACATGAATTGTCTCAATGGATTCTAATTGGAGACATCCCTTTATCTCCCATATCATCAGGATGTTGCATCATCCACAATAACTCTTTTCATAAATGAGTTTCCAAAATGTATTCAACTTTTTATGTGTTAAATTAAATGAAATATTGATTCTTTGTTATCCAATAAATAAAAAATCCTCCAAGTTAGATTTTCCCAGAATAAGATGATTCTCTATAATCGTATGAAGTGGAAAAAATGATTCATTATAGACCATTAAATCTTTCTAAAAATTTTCATTATGTAAAAAACAAAAATACATCATTCCCTATATATATTGTAGTTTTACTTTCATTGAAATAATGAGAGTTTTCGTACGATTAAATTGATACAATTCTTCTAGGAATGGTGAAAAAATCAGGTCTTATCATATTAATGTACAAAAGACTTCCAATAATATACCAAAACGATGTGATATTAACCTCTTTAATTCATTGTAACATTATTGATTCATCTAGGTGGTGACTAGAGTTTTCATTTCCTTTGAATTATACATTAAAATTCATCTCAAAACTTCCATGAAATATTTGAATTGATAAAAAAATATGTCTTTCATCCCTTGTGTAACATATAAAAAAAGAAAACATTAGTTTACTAATCATTGACATATATAACCGACATTTCAGGATTTTTTTTCTTTTTGAACTGATCTTCATTTAATCCACCAAATATTATATTATCAACATGAACCAACACAATAATACATTAATTACTGTCATTTTTTAAATGGATATTGTAATAAACCTCACCAAATTAAATACTAGGATGCTTCAAAAAATGATCCAGCCTTAAATTCCATTATATTGGTGCTTAATTCAACCCATACAACAATTATCTTATCTGAAAAACACTATTATTATTATCATGAATGATAAAATCATTTGTATTTCTGATACACATTTCTTATTAAGGAGAAATATTCTGAAATATCAATATGACACCCATATGGGAAACATTGACCTTTCATTTCACTAATATGGATAAGAATAATACTATTGTCTCTAGCCTCAAAATAAGTAAAACAATTTCATATACATCGATACCCCCTATCTGGGAGTACCCATTGCATAGTTTTCATGCTTTGTTTTGAATCAAATAGTCACATTCATTCATCTTTTTGTGGAAGATCCATTTGATCTCGATGAAATTATTTACTATTTGTTTAAAAAAATAATGGCAGGTCTAATTTTTATCAATTTTGAAATGTTATTCATTTATAGCTGAAACACAGTTTTAATTTTCAGATACTTCCCCAAAACATTCCATCTCAACATAATATGGGAAATATTCCTACTATAATGAATTCATTAAATATGTTTTAACAGGAACTGCATGATCACCAATGATGTTTTTTATTTCAATTTCGGCTTGTCTCTTCAGTTATCATGCAGATGTAGAGTTTAATTACTCATTATCATCATTAATGTCTTATTTTGAAACATCATTTTAAAAATCAAATTCTATTGTGGTTTCTACCTCCTTATCACATTCATCACGGAACTATTCACAATGTTATTGAATATTCAGTTAATTCTATACTATAGTGACATCATAGATTTTAAATACCTTTCCAAACATATTTTTGAAATATTTATAGGATTTTATTTTTCCTAAATATTTATGAAATATCCCCCCATGTCTAGGAGACTCAAATTTCCTTTGGTTCATTGTATAGAGAAAAAAAATACTTACAAACAATGATTTAAAAGAATTTAATTATTGGATTATTTACATAACACATCTCATAAAATGTATTTTCTTCTTTTGGGAAAAAAATCATTATTATATATGTATATCGATATCAATAATGATTGATTCCAAAATTTATTTGGTAGTTCATTTTCAATAAGCATTGTTCAGTACATAATTTTGATGATCTGAATTCTCCTATAAACCACTCTAGTTTTTTAAAGAGTTATTAATATTTAAACATGATTTACTATACCTCATTTCATGATATATTCTTCTACCTATATATTTTTGAATTGTGTAACATTATCAATATGAATCTCCAAAATCTTCTATCCAAGCATCCTTTCTGATTACGTCTAATATTGTTTTAGGAAACAGAATACAAAATTATTTTTCAAAATAAAAAATAAAACCTCCACCTTTCTAAAATAATCAATTAAAGGAGAACTATAACTCATCTCGTCAATGGGTATTATTGAGATAAGTCCAAAAACATCGGCATTCACTAATTCAAGTACTTTGGTTTATTTTTTCCCCTAGTATGTCCTTCTGATAATTTTCCCTTTTTGAAAAGAATCAAGAATTTTATTATTATCACATGATAGCATATGGAGTCTCGACCTCCATTTCATTTTACTATATCATCTAGGGAAGTTTGAAATAGGTTCCCATGTTGTTATTCCACATCCTTTTTTCCTCCTCTCTAGATTGAAAGCACACATTTTCTCCTCCACTCATAGGGAATATATTCCCCTTGTCCTTATTCCCAAAAAAAATACTCTATATCTTCCGATGATGATACAATTTTTCTTTTTAATTAAAATTAAATTCACTGAGTTAAATAGTTTATAAAAACTGAGTATGTTGTGACTAAGACATTCTACAGATAATACATCAGCATGTCTCATTTCTTTTCATAAATGCTTTTTCTTTTCTGGAGCTAATAATAATCAGGCCTTTATCATTTCCAAATATTATAATACCTTTATTTTATTATTTTATAGATGTGACAAGATCCTTATTACTTGTCATATGGGATGTTTATCCATTATCATGTATCCATACATCATAATGATTATATGATTCAAGGTAAATCTCCATAATCATTGATTGTTCATCTCTTTTCATTTTGATCCATTTTTTACATCATAATCACTATGTATTGATAATCATGGGCATCCTTAGTGTATTATGGTCTAAATCCCTATTTTAGAACTTAAAATAAATTAATAATTTTTTTTCTCAAATGATGATACATTTATCTGCTACTTATAACCAAATTAAGTCTATTTACGCACATTTTGTTGCATTTTTTAGGATTAATATCATATAATGTGTCTGAAACAACCACAACCAAAAATAGTTACAACAAAATGATATCATGGAATATAGATCTATGTTTGGGTGACTATGTTGATGTTCTTCCCTTCTGTACCTCTTCGTTATGGAATATGAATTTTTGAGTGTCCCATATTTCCAAAACCATAACATCTAATATTGTGTTCATTCTTATGTGTCACAACTACACCACTAATTATTTCCTAGGTTCTCTAGATCATATGGCATTTAATCAATACAAAATAAATCATCAATATTTTAGTGACTGAACGTGGTCTAAATTTAATCATTATGACATTAAATTTTTTATCACACCCCATACCATCTATATCACTATGATATAAAATTTTACTTTTCCTAAAACTTATATTTCTATTTCACTAGACCTCGGAATTCTATATTTCCATTTATTATTTCCTCTATATCATTATTTAATGGAATTAGAATTTTCTATTGATATTTTAAAATTATTCATAAATGAACAAACTTCTCTCCATTATCATAAACCTGTTTGAATCTATATTTTAATGTGATGTTCAAAATATTGAAAATTTTGGACTTTTCATTAAATTTGAGATTTTAATCATTGATTTCTTCTGAGGTTTATGTATTTTAAAATTTAATCATTTCGATTTCAGCCACAAGATAATTCATCTATTCTTCCAGCTATAGCATAGAGAGTTTTTCATATTTATGTACCATGTTGGGTTTCTTTTTTCCCTTTAAATGACTATATATTCAAGAAAAGATTATAATTAAATATGATTTCAAAGTCTTCCTTAAATATTACCTTCATCATTGTCGTTAAATTATATTGTTTTGGAATTAATGATAACTAGCACCATAGAATATTCTTCATAATTATCATTATCCTCCATCTCTTATTCCTTAGAATATTTGGAACTGTCATCTAATTTTGAAAGTAGACTATTCTTTTTAAAGAAATTTTTCTTGATAATTCTCCTAACATTCAAATTGGATGAATAAATTTTCCTGATAATTTTATATTCATCTGCATCATCTTCTTGAAAGATCTTTTGATACTTTATTACATGATGTCCAATCTTTCAGTAATTCCCCAAACATGGTTATTTTTTAATAATATATTTTGATTCATGTAATCATTATATTGGTTTGGTTTAATAATGTTGAATCCCAAATGAATATGTAAGTACAAAACTAAAGACATGTATTATTTATGTGGAAATCATAGATTTTCCATGAGTCCAAAACAACCTTAATAACCTAGAATGCATACTAGGAGACCTATTAGAATCATCGAGACACCAACAAACAATACAAACATACCAAGATAATCGGGGAAGTACATCAGGTTTGTCACGATGAAAAAAAGTATAGAAAGAACAATGACAACCATAATAAGAATAAAGAGTATATAGAGAACCATCTTCATCATGTTGTCTTTTGATGTTTGGAATACCCTAAACACCAAATTATAAGTCCATTGTGACTGTTAGCAGTTATTGTAATCCTTAGGTGACCGTTGGCTATTGTAACAGTCATAAAATCTTATAAATTTATGTATTTTTAAGTATTTTGACTTTTTTATTATTTTATTTATTTTATGCTTATATGTTTATAATTATTTTAAATTTTCTCAGTATTTATGTATATTAAGAGTTCCAAATGTTATAAAATGGTTTAAAGTTATGTCTTTGAATATGTTTTTAATTGAACTTATCTTTATATTTTGAAAGTATAATGATTTAAAGATTATAATGAATTTTAAATTATGAATTTTATGTTTTAATGGAAATAAAATTAAAAGAACATATTGTGCACTTCAATAAATTTGAAGAGAAGTATTCATATTTTTTTGATACAAAAATATGTATTAAAATTTCAAATCATGTTTTGAAATATTCTTAATAATTATAAGTTATATATGGTTTAATTTTTATGTCAGATTATGTATTATAATGTTTCAATGACTAAAATGAAGTTACAATCATGTTTTAAACTAATATAATTAATTACATTGTTGTTTTATCCAAAATAAATATCGATTACTTCATTTTTTCTTCCTTTGGGTTTAGAAGAATTAATATTGTACATTTTGTTTTTTGAATGTTTTTAATCTTGTATGTATATTAAACCATGTTATGTACCTTAATTATTATTTTTATCAATGTTATATTAAAAAATTTGTGACCCTTAGGCTATCCATCTAGCCAACTTTGGGAGGAAACTCACACCACTCTCTATGGAGTGGCTGACCGAGCCTTGGTCCCCCAGCCAACACAGGCCGACAATGGGGATTTTCACACTAAAGAGGATGTAGGGATGAACCGAGGATGTGCCTCCATGTGGGGAATCACAATGTATGAGGGTGTACATAGATCACACCTGTAGGGGAGAACTATTACAGGGAGGTATCAGGGCACGAGAAAGGGAGTTTACTGCTAAATGATGAATCACCGAGGGTAATACAGTGGTTTAGAAACCCTGTCTGTTTTTATATGGGATGCTTTTTTTTATGGAGATCCATGTTTATATATTATGTATGAATAACAACCAATGAAAAAATATTATCAAAATACATTTTATAGGAGACGTGTAAAGGATCATCTTGATTCAATTTCATTATACAAACCCTTATGCCTACTTTTGTGTTTTTACCAACACCCACTACGCGACTTAATATCCTCCTTAGAGACAGGTAAGGGATCATATTGCTTTCATTTCATTATGAAAGCCATTATGTCTGCTTTTTCATATTTACAGTTATATATATGTTTACTATTTCACATAACATCAAATACTAACTCGTTTTAGGTTTTTTAAATATGATTATCAGTGTTAAATAGATTTTTTCAGGTGAATAACACTTTTAAGAGATAATCTTGTTTCTGTTTGTTTGAATTATATATCTATAAATTCATTAATATGTATAGACAATTCTTTATGAAACAAACTAATTCTGGTTTTTATGATTTTTGAGTGATGATCAATTGTTTTTAAAGGATTTTCTTAATAATACATATACTGGATTATGTAGGTTTGATTTCCATATGAAAACCCGTGTTCATAACTTATGTATATGCAGTTATGTATATATTTTTTGATATATATGTCAAAAAACTTATTTAGTTTTTATGATTTTAAAATTCTCAATATATGTATTTAAATAATGTCTTTAAATACATATAAATCTTGTAATAATTGTACTTTGTTTTGTTAAATTTGACAATATAAATATATGTGTGTGTACACATTTACGTGTAAATATATACATATAGGTTTTAATTGTATTATAAATTGGATT
Source organism: Viscum album (assembly GCA_963277665.1). Lineage (NCBI taxonomy): Eukaryota > Viridiplantae > Streptophyta > Magnoliopsida > Santalales > Viscaceae > Viscum > Viscum album. The sequence goes on along the minus strand of OY728134.1, from coordinate 1,180,071,513 downwards.
TTAATGAAACAATTATTAGTTAATGAATTATTTTTTTGAAGTGTACAATATTTATAAGGATTTATTAAACCTTGTTTCGGTTGTGCAAGTCCCAGATATACACTTTGTGTACATATTGTTTTATTTAATTTTTGAACCCCCATATATATGTACATATATAAAACACAATCTCGTATATGCTTGTTTTATTTTATTTATGATTTTTTAATGGTATTAACATGGTGATGATTTTACGCAATAACACATGATGCAATTTCATATTGTCCAACATTAACAAAACCTTATTTTCCTATATTGTGCCAAAAAAAATTTAAAAATACATCACCTTTTTAATACTATTTACATTACATTCATGCATTCCCAATTTATAAATGTTAGGATAAAGGGATATAATAATCATTAGTTACACATAAATAAATATATACATGCATAATATCATGTGTTTAATTATTTTCAAATACATGAATACATCAGTGGAAATAATTTTTTTACATCTATACCTTATATTTCAATTTGAGATGAATTTTCTATAATGAATGCTTTTAATTATATAAGTTTATGATATAATTTTTTTGACACATAAATTAATAGTATATGGTTTAAAAAATAATAAAAAGTATTTCAAATTCAACATGTAATAAATAATATGAAACCGTTTCACATTCATGTGACAAAAGTTTTGATGCAAGATTTATTATTTTATGTGGGAATCCATTTTTTAATGTGAATTAGTGATTATCACATGTGAAAAAGTATGTATTTTGATTCCATGAATGACTCAATTAAATTATATACAGCCATAACCTAATACTGAAAACCTATACATTTTTACATATATTTCATAATTCAAATCATTAATGAATACGTTTTCAAGAATTTAATTTCCTCTCTTGATAAATCATGAATTAAGAATGTATGTATTTAATGTGGTGTGAGATACATTAATTATAAGACCATACTATACATGTGGGGTATGTATTGGACGTATATGATAGAATTACTGCACCCAGCTAGTGCTCTAATGAATTGGGTAAATTTAAGTCTCATGTGATGAATTATGTTGGGTTTTTACTAGTATGGTCTTGGCACGAGGCCTTGACAGGGTGATTATGTAAGGTCTTGGCATAAGGCCTTGAAACAGTTTGGCATTATAGATTCCATCATTATGTATTAGAATATAACCAACCAAGTGATTATTAGACTAGTAGAATATACCTTGGGTAAATAATCTTTTACTTTTGATAAGGGTAATGAAATACTATTGCATAATGAAGTATGAACTTGGCATGTTTTTAACAAAATTTTAGCATCTCGGGTCAAAATTTTGATACAAAAATTTATATTACATCTGACATTTCACGAAAATCCATTTTAAGTGTTATATAGATCATGATATTATTACTTATGCAATTATAAGAATGTGTTAACTCATGTGCTAATTTTTACATGCAACCGTGAATGTCACCTTTAAATTAGTTTAAACAAATTCTGGATTATGCAACATTCCATGAATTTTTTTACGTATATGCTCACTATGATAAATTTTTACTTATATGTTTTAAGAAAAATATAATTCTTGTTTAACATATTTTCGAAAAAATTTCATCTATTAACAATTGAAAAAATTTATGATGTGCTTCAATAAGTGTTGTTTTCCTTTTAAGAAAATGTATTGTAATTATTTCAAAGGTTTTTTATTTTAAAAATGAAATTTCATTAAGTTGTTTTTGAAAACCCTTACGAAGCGTTTTATGTGCTCACCCTACATTTTCAATTTATTTCTAAAGGGTTTGTATAATTTTCTTGCTCTAGGTACACATATGTAATGGAAACATTATAAATTTATCTTTTTCAAAAAATTTATTTATTGTACAGGATGTATCTAGTTTTCAAGAACCAAAATCAAAAATATTATATCTATTGGAATGAGATGTGTAATTGTTATCTGCATGTTTTTATGAAAACAAATTACACACCATTTTTTATGCACTAACTCTAGGCTTCTTGGATCAGGGTCTCCAAAGATTGTATTAGAGAATAATTTTAGACAAATGTTAAAAATTAGAACCAGACTACAAATGTATTTATTCCTCTCTATGTATAATTATTTCTTAAATTTTTCAAATGGAGGGAAAGTTTCACCATCAAACCTTTTGTCCCTTCATACTAATGTTATAGATTCCATAATTTCTAGTCATGTCTATAAGACTATGATCCCTTTCAAAATCATCATTTTACATGCAAACATCTATACCACATATATAACTATCCTCATAAACATCATCTTTATCGAGGATCCAGATCTGATTATTTCTTCCTGATGCATACCCTATTTCCTTCCAATGCACATCAGGAGAAATACATTGAGGGTCTTTTTAAATATTTTACTCTAGTGGAAAGATTTTTATCCTTAAATTTTTTCCAAGAATCGGCATGTGAAGTTGACCTCCACATGGCATATATGTGTGAGATCCTATTATATTTTCCTTTTTGTCAAAGTAAGACACATTGAAATTCTTGAGGTCGAGTCCTTTCATTTGTTGTACAAACATCAAGTCCATTTTGATGTCTCCCAACTTCACTCCCCTCATGCATTAGTCCCAATAAACTATATATTTCTACACGAGTATGAAACAAGTTTCTCATTTTGCTTCTAGACAACAGAAATCATGGGTTTTCATACTCTGTTAGAAATTAATTTAGCCGAAAACTGAGGAAATAACCGACACCAGTGGTACTTGTGAAGGGACATCACTATGGATGGAAGAAGGCCAGTGCTGGTGAGTATGAATGGAATTTCAAGGAAGAAATTCTTTTAAAAAGGTTATAATTTAACACCCTAAACATATTTATTTTGTAATAATATTATTTTGAATACTATTATTATTATTATTATTTTAACAATGGTGAATCAAAAATTATGACTTGCTGTAAAAAAAATAAAGAAGTGTTTTATTCATCTTAAAATATTACATTTTCTATAATGCCAAAACAACCCTACACTCCAATAATTCCAACAAAGAGACATATAAAAATCACTGGTAGCCCTCGAAACACCACAAACAAACCTAGAAAATAGATGAATTCGATTGGTTCTGTCATGATGAAAAATGGTATGGAAAGTACAATAGAAATTATACTAAACATCAAGGGTATATAGATCACCATCTTCACCAAGTTGTCTTTAAAGTTTTTAATACCCTAAAATCCTATTTATAAGGCCTTTGTGACCATTAATAGTCTTTGTGGTCCTTAGGTGGCTGTTTTTTGTAACGATCGTTAAATCTTATAACTGTTAGGTATTTTTAAGTATTTTTATTTTTTTGATTATTTTTTTTATTTTTTGTATTTTATGTATATAACTCTATAAATATTTTAAAAGTTCTAAGTATTTATGTATATTAAGAATTCTGAATGTTTTAAAATGATTTATGGTTATTTCATTGAAAATTTTTTAAATCGAAATTATCTTAAAATTTGAATAGTATAATGTTTAAAGAAAAAAATTAATTTGAAATCAAGAATTTTGAGTTTTAACGGGAAAACAAATAATAGTACATATTGTTTACCTCAATAAATTTAAGAGAAATATACATACTATTTTTTTAAACAAAAATACGTATTTCAATTTCACATCATGGATTAAAATAATCTTAATAATTAAAAGTTATACATGGTGTAAGTAATATATTGGATTGTGTATTAAAATGTTTCAATGATTAATATAAAGTTTAAATTATTTTTTTGTGTAATTAAATTAAGGACATTTTTGTTTTAATGAAAATTAATATTGATTACATAATTTATTTCATTCTTTGGGAATAGATAAAGGTGCATGGTATATTTTGTTTTTTTATTGTTTTTAAATATGAAATGAATCTAAAAACATGTGATGTGCCATATTAAGTTTTTTAGAAAGGGTATATAAAACATTGTGTGACACTAGTCTATTCATCCAACTAGATAAGGGAGGCCACTCGCACCACTCTCTATAGAGTGGGAGGCCAAGCCTTCGCCCCCCAGCAAGCATAGGTTGGACGTGAGGGTCTGCATTCCCATAGGGACGCAGGGAGGAACCAAGGTGGTACCACTGTCTGGGGTGGCACAATGGAATAGGGTGGGTGTAAAGTGCGTCTATAGGGGAGAAACCCTATGGGGTAGTACCAGAGAGGGGTTGAGGTAATTAATTACTGAGTGCTGAATTACTGAAGGTAATATAGCTATCTCAAAACCCCATACTTTTCTATGTGGGATGTGATATTTTTAATAGAGATCTAATCTCAACCATTCAATCTCGCCATGCGAGATCTAGACCGTATAATCCACCCTTCACTTTGAGTTCAACTAACCATACCATTTTCTCTGCATCTTCTTCAACAATCTTATTTCAACTATCCTTCTATTTTTATAATCGTGGAATCATCAGCAACAATCCAATCATTTTTTTTCGATCCCAGCCATCCCATTTTTCCGACAATTTTCTCATTACTTCTTCTTCTTCCACATGTCGAACTAGTGGCCATGCCCATGTGTTTTTTCCTACTTCTCCTCTTTTCATTATTCTTCTCATGTGACCCTCTTTCACTCTTCTTATGACCTAGCCATCAATTTCTACCCATAATCCCTTTTTTGGACTTCTTTTTTATTTTATTTGGCCTACCTTTTAATTTTCCACAAAAATTATATATATATATATATATATATTAAATTCATATTCTTATTTAGGGTTTATTTTAATTAGGATGTTAGAAATAATTTTTTGTAGTCAATTTCAATTGTATTTGTTTATATATTATTCATGAATCATTATGAATAAAATATATACATAACAACTTATATAAACCCTAATTTTCACACATAACTCTACTGGATTTATTCTCCTCAACTTACCAACACCGACTACTCAAATAAATCTCCTCCTTAGAGATAGGTAATGGATCATCTTACTTCTATTTCATTATAAAAACACTTATATTTAATTTTGTGTGTTTATGGTTATATATATGTATACAGTTTTATATAACTTCTAATCCTAACTCTTTTTATATGACAACCCTACTTTATTTACACACTTAAACATGATTTATTACATAAACTCTTCACTTGATTCTACCTGGAAGGTCGAGGGGTATAATGTCTTTGTGGATTAGGAACATTACATAACTACAAAAAACATGAAACACAACATATTTATTGAAAAATTCCTTTAAATGACCAATACATTTCTCTCATACATAGCATTGCAGAGGATATGATTAGGACATGCATAAGAAAAGGGTGAGCTATAAAGCCCAATACGGTAATAAACTTGGAATAACATGAGAAATACTATACCTATTAGAAAATAGGCATATCAATAGAGCACAATAGAAACATTAACATTAAGAAATGATAAAGCATGAAAATCATAATATGGAGATCTGGAAACAACTCTTAACATGGAATTAGCATGAGCCGAGGCTCATTGCACATGGAGCATTATTAAACCCACATTTCAAATGAAGAAAGAGTAAACCATTGTTGAACATGAATTATAATGAGTCAACAACCATTTCATGTAATGTATCATGATACTATATTTTACTCAATGCATTGGAGTGCTCTTAGGGTGCACCTTTCTTAAACATTTCTTTTCATGCATAAGTGTGCCACATGGATCATAAAATACAGATTCATTGAATGTCATAATGTATTCCACCATAAAGGAGTGTGGAATTAATAAAAGAAAATATTTAAACAATTATTAAATGTTCATAAAGTTGAATACCCTTTATAGAGAAGTGGGAAGTGTATTCTCTACACAATGACATTGGCTTGGAAAATTGCAGTTCAATTTTGGCAGTGTAACGGTGAGACATAAGAACTCATAAAAATGTTTGATGAAAGAGAAAGGGGTGAATCATCATATATACATGAACTATACAGTAATGGGGTAACATAAATACATTTCCCAAGAATTTTAATGGAATTTTGATTCCTGGTACAAAATAATTACTTGAATATAAATGAGGAGAGCGAAATTCCTTACAAAATTTTGGTACAGTAACGGTTATACATGGAAGGAATTAATGAGAGAGAAATGGTATATATCATTATTTAAATATGAATAGGGAAGTATGGGGGAGGTTTGAAATCATACCCCAACATTTATAATTGAAAATAAAAGGGCATAACAATATAAGTAAACTATGACATAAATAAAAAAAGTGAGAATCCCTTACTTGGAAGTGTGAACCCAAAATCATGGGAGAGGATTGAGAGAGACTTCATGGGATATTGGGGAACCCTAGGAAGATTATAGATATAGGAGGGAAGGGTTTGGACGAACTACAGAGTCATTGAGTGAAGAGGATGTGATATCTTGGGTGGGTTTATATAGGAAAGGAGAATAAATTCTTTATTATTTAGGTTTGGGAAACCACACATTAAATTAATCAAAACCAAAAACCAGCCCATGGTTTTTGCCCAAGGTTATTTTCAAATGGTAGTAGAAAAAACATTATATGTATAATGGCTTATCTTCTTATAATAATAGGGTTTCTTATGTGTAGGTGAGTGACAATCTAAAGGAAAACATTTTAAAAAGACAAAATGTTTTATAAGTCGTGGAGGGTTCACTAATGCTTTGTAAAATAAATCAAAAAAATATAAAATGACATTATATTAATGTTAAAACATATATAGGCTGAACAAATTGATTATTATATTTTATTACATCTCTATTGGGTCATTATGATGTCATTAAACACTTTATATTTTTAAACGGTACTAAATTTTTAACCAAAAATTCGACAGTCTCAAAAAATTATGGAAAATTCACTATTGAATAATTTCAAGGTCCTGACTCCAAAAATAATATTCATTTTATCTAAATAGTTTACAAAATATTTTAATTTTTACTTTTAATATAAATACAAACATTTATCTAAAATTCATGTGTTTTTGACCAAAACATCTTTCAAACATTAATAAAAATTACAATTGAATTCATAAAATTATTAGATCATTTATAATTGCTAAAAATTAATTTAATAATAACAATATTTTTTTATTAAAATCTTATTTTACTCAAAAATCCATTAATTTATCAAAATATATCTCTTAGTTGAATATTAACTAAAAATACTATTTTCTCTTTAAAAACTACTTACAAAGTAACAATAACAAATAAAATTTATATTACTTAAACAAGAATAATGTACATAATAATAATACTATGGTATTATTACATAACCCCTAAAAACACCCACATAAGACTTTATGGTAAGGTGCGCGATGGGGACAGGCTCTTGGGGTGGCTCAGATAACATCGCTCAAGTGGTAATCCATATCAACATCCAGTTCACCCGTCGGCAGTTCTGATCAAGTTTATCATATTCATGTTTATCTTGGTCTTGGTCAAGGGTGAAGCCCAATGATGCCACCTCCTTTCCGAGCTCTGACAAATGAGCTTTGTGTGTGGAAAGTCTACTGGATGAGGCCATCGCTTCCTTTATCTTAGTAAACTCGATTTTTAAAAGCATTATATTTATATTAATCACGTGATTATTGTTCAACAGCTATATTAGCAACAGTCACAATTCTTAATGATATTTTAAAATCCAAATCATAAAACCAAATAAGTTCATATGTTTTACATAACCATAAGAAGATATTCAAATTTACTAAGAGGAATTCTCATTAATGAATTTTTTGGTCGTCAAATTCTTCCGCCTTAAGAAATTTCTCCATAGAAATATCCTATTCTCACACTAAAAGAGATGTGGGTAACTCGGTTTCATCACTTCTTCTAATTCCCATCTCACTTATTCAAACTTGTGGTTTCACCACAACACTATAACGAGGGGCATTGTCTTGTATTGTAGAACTTTTTCTCTATGATCTAAGATCTTCACTGGTTTTTTCTCATAAGAAATATCATACTCTAGTTGTATTACCTATGAATAGAGTACATATGAAGGGTCTAGTATATACTTACTTAAAAGGGATACAAAAAAACATCCGGTAATTTGGCCTTGGTAGTTTGAAGTGTTAGTCGATAGGCCAAAACCCCGACACAATCATGAATCTTGAAGGGGCTGATGTACCTGGGACTTAACTTCCATTTCTTTCTAAACCTCATGACCTTATTCCATGAAGATATGTGTAAAAACACCATGTATCCAACTTTGATCACAAGGACTTGTTGATGGTTATCTTTATAACTCTTATGTCAACTTTAGGCTGCCATGATATGATGTTGAATGGTTTTCACCTTCTCCACTATTTCATAGACCATTTCAAGTCCTAGGACTATACGCTCAATGAATTCATCCCAAAACACCAATGTCCTATACCTTTTCCCATAAAGGTATTTATATGGTTCCATTCAGATCCTCAAGTGGAAACAGTTATTATAATAGAACTCAACCAGAAGAAGATGTTGATCCCATCATCCTTTGAAGTCAATTGACCATGCTCTCAACATGTCATGAAGTGTTTGGATAGTCTGCTTAGATTGGCCATCAGTTTGAGGATGATAAGTTGTACATATGTTCAGCTCAGTATCTTGTGAATGTTGAAGACTCTTCCAAAACCTAGAGGGGAATCCTATATATCAATCAGATACAATAGATAGAGGTACTCCATTCATCCTTACCACTTCCTTGATATATATCTATGATAGTTGATCCAATGAGAAAGCCTCCTAAATTTCAATTATGTGTGCAGAATTTTAAGATGATCCACGACAACCCAGATTGAATTGTTGCCTTGGGATGTCTTCGGAAGTCCGGTGACAATGTACAAGGTGATTTTCTCTCATTTCTATGCTGGTAAGGGAAATGGTTTCATTATCCCCTTAGACTTCTTCCACTCTGCCTTAACTTTCTAACACACCAAGCACTTTGATGTATACTCAACGTTCTTCTTTTTCATATTATCCCACCAGTAATACACTTGTAGATCTCAATAAACATTGTCTTTCCTGGGTGAATAGAGATATTTGAACTATGTGCATGTAACACCCTAGGTAAATAAAGAATATGACATTTTCATATTTATCCATATTTGTGAATAAAATATTAATATGACTTTAAAGGGGACGCTATGCTCGATGGTGTACCCAACACGCAACAACGAGTTTCTTGGGAATCTTACGTTGCACTCTAATAATAAAATAATATTATTTTAAATGGTAGTTAACATGTAGTCGTTGTAATGGCGGGAATGGATAGAAATAACTAAAATATTATTTAATATGTTTTTAAATTTTTTTACATTTATCCAATAAAGGATAGAGGCTTAAAATACGGAAGGAATTCAATTTTAGGCATATATGCCCTAGTTTTCACTAAAGGTTCACTTATCGCCTTTTGATGGCGAACCGTCATTAAATATAGTTTTGTTCACTCTTATACATTCTATTGTACCAAATAGAACTCTTCTTAAGAATTGGGACATCAAAATTTACTTTGTGTAAATTTTTGGTACATTTCCGATAAAGTTCATTTTTTTTAATGAATAGTGTAAAATGTTGTATTTTAATTCAAAACCTCTTTTTAATCTAATTTATTTATATGATTAGATTATCATTTTAATTGGTTTTAAAGTGAAATTAGAAAATATTTTTACCCTTAAATCCAATAGTGGTCGTTGGAATTAATTTCACTTTGAAATCGGACTTAAACTAGTGTCAATCTTTTGATACTTATTGTTTCATAAAAACACGCTATTTGCTCTGACAGCGGGAATTAATTATTAAATTAATTAATGTGACTTATATACTTTGAATTTTGTAAAATAGACTTCATTTTTGAATTCATAATATCAAATATAGCTTATGGTGAATTTTTGGTAATTTTCTGAAAAACTTCAATTTTTGATGAATAGTGAAACCACTAAGTGGTACTTATAAAAAACTGATTTTTCCATTTAAATGATTTTTTGCCATATTTGTGTTTTGAATTTCAAAAATCCGACATAAATGGTTGTCATTAAGAAGTAAAATGTGGTTCAATGGGATAAAAATAATTTTTTGGTGAATAGTAACTTATTAAGTTTTTAATCGCGATTAGTGGTAATTAGTGTAGTTTAAGGTAAAAATAATGCTTTAATAAAATGAGATGAGCTTGACACATGTCCTACCCTCATTGGTTGTGTCATGGACGACCAAGAAAATCCATGGGTAAACTTGGGGACCCCATGGAGCCACTTTGGTTGGAAAATGACATAAATACCTTTTATTTAATGTTAATGTAAAAAATGGCACAAACATGATATGTTTTACTAAAACAAATTGTAAATGGGGTTATAAAAGTCAGATATTTCATTATAAATATTCATTGGAAAGATAAAAATATTTCCTACATCATAGTAGTTTTTTTTATAATTTTTAGACATTAAATAAATTAAATTATTTATGACATAAAAATGATGCAGCGATGACATCATTATTTGACGATTTAAATAAAATGGAAAGATAATGTAAAATCTATGAACTACACATGTCCAAAACTTATTGTATGGGTGGATTTCGAACCCTTATCACCTTATCCACGAATTATATTAATGTGGGACCCTTTAAAACCGAAACACATTTTCAAATAAAGTAATATTTCTTACTTTCCAAAAGTGCCCCTCCTCTCCTCTTATAAAAGGCTCCCACCTCTACCTCATTTCACACACTCCTCAAGCCTTTGTCTCGGCCAACCCCTTCCCATTTACTCTCTCCACATCCCTATCCTCATCCTAGAGGATTCCCTTTGGGCATAATCCTTTCAAAGGAAGCCTTTAGGGTCAAATTAAAAGGAGTTATACTTTTAAAGGTAATTCATTCTCTCATGTTCATTTGTTTTATTTTCCTTCTCCAACCCCCCCTAAAATCTTTTTATTTACTTCTTTTGTAACAAACCCAGTATATTCAATATACTAGGATGTTGTTATAAGATTTATTCGAGCTACACTCTCACACAACTACATCAAATGGTTAAAGAACATACGGTTTCCGTGGATGGCGAAATTCTGCCTCCCGAAACGATGATTGTTCAATACTCATTTAACACCTTCAAAGGTGGCCATTATGATGTCACTATATTTATATATGATATATAATATGTTTATGTTTTACTTTAGCTTCTGTATTTTTCTTTTTTGGGAATACCTTTATGGTTTCCATTATGGGTAAACCCGATATCTTCATTCAAGGAAGTGCGGACTACCGCCCCCTCAAAGTGATTTGATTCGTTAAATACCATATGTGGGACGTATAAAGGATGGAACTATGATATTATATATGATATTATACTGGAATTATAATATACCTTTATATCATTATTATTCCATTCTATAAAATATGAAATAGAAATGAAAGTAGCGTTCATGCGTACGTACGGCTTACCGTCTCCATGAACGGTGCATTTCATTTCTAACCTCTAAATGATTATGTAATGTTATAAATGCATTCATGTACTGGATATATATGAAATATATGATATCTACATCATGAATACAATTCTGGATATAATAAACATTTGGCCACATGAACAACATGTAATTGTAAGAAGTCCACTTTCGACTTAAGAACCAAATATCGGCAAAACAAATATTATTAACTTAAATGATTACATAATGTTTATGACATGGTAATAAGTGATATAAAAGAAATAATAAACTTGAAAAAGGTTCTTAAGGAAGTATAAATTAGCTCAAGTTTATTATTCAGGAGATTAAAGAACGATCGAGTCAAGTCGGACCCGAGGTAAGGGATCCTACTCCTCTCTTTCTTTTTAAGTACACACTTTTATGTCATTCCTTTTAAAGCTCATCTTTCTTGTTATTGGGATGATATTTTATATTAAAATTACTGTAATTTTTATGTTCATGTGATTAGAGACCCTATTCTCTCTCATCAATCCATTTTGGAAGTTTGAGTGGCACGGTTAGGCTGCCGAACTTTCGTAAGAGATCTATCCTCTCTCTTTCTTTTTAAGTACTCTCCTTTATGTAACTTCTTTTAAGCTCCTCTTTTTAATGTTGGGGGGTGTTATTTTATATTCCTCTTGCTGTAAATTTTATTTTAATGTGATGAGATACCCTATTTGATCTCATCAATCCATATTCGAAAGTTTTATGTGGCGTCGTTAGGCTGCCGAGTTTTCGTAAGGGATTTTTCATCTCACTTTTATTCCCGTGAGATTTATGCTACATTTGCCACAAATTCCATTGAATGGTGTATGTACTTCACATTATTATACTCTTTGTGTAATATAATTTCGTTTATGAGTATTTACATCAATTATATATTGTCCTTCTTTCATGGGGTGTATGTTTTGAAAGATACCCAAGTCGGTAAGGGAACCTTTCACCCGCCTCTTTTTTAAAAGACTTCTTTTGTTGGGTCTTTTAATTTACATATTGTTATGATGGGATATGTTCTCATATATCCTTATTGATGTAAATTTTATGTCCAAGTTATGAGATACACTTTTTTATCTCTCATCAACTCATTTTCTGAATTTTTGAAGTGATGTCGTTAGGCTGTCGAATTTTACCAAGGGAACTTTTTAACCCAATTTCAATTTCTTTGGGTTCAATATGTTGTCATTGAATATGTCATCCTTTGAATATGTGTGAATGAACTTTTATTTTTTTACACTTAATATCCAATTATATTGGGTGTACTTATATTTTTCACACATATTTTGGAGATTGATTTTTCCTTAATTTAAGGATACCTTCTCTATAAGGGATTTCATCACATTTGACATTTCTATTGAGGGTTCATTGTTGTTATGCACCAATTCACCCTTATATGGTGTATATACTGTCCTTTGGAGTATTATATCATGAATCCATTTATTCTCATGATATTATAAAGTTCTGACTAAATGTTATTCCTCAATTATTGTATTCAAGTGTCTTTAATTTTGGTAAAACCCCTTTAACCAAAATATAGTTTTAAATGTTTTAATTATTTGTTCTTATTAATATCCATGTTTTCAAAATAGTTTTAAGGATTTATTTATATGGATATTAATGGTTTAAAATTTTAAGCTTCAAGGTGGTATGGGACACTTTGATTCAAAAATCTCTTTATTAAATGTTTTAAATGGTTTTGGAAATGGTTTCTTTTTTGAATGGATTCATTATTTCAATGTACTAAAATGTTATATTGTGATTGAAATGTGGAAATGTTATGTTTCCTTTATGCATGTTTTATGTGATACATTTATGTTATGGTTCTTGGGCATTTTTACGAAAACGGGTGGTTCCGTGATAAACTAAGGGCGGGTGAGCCCGATATAGCTCTCCAATGCATTGGGTAACGCGAAGGAGTGAAATGTTAAGGTTTCTTCGAAGAGATTTAGGGAATATACTATGATGGATATTCCAAACGTAACCAAGAGGGTTACTCCCTATGTAAGAATGTTATGAATGCCTCAAGTTACCTTTATGTCTTATGATTTCTATGATTTGTTCATGATTTTATGAGGTATGATAAAGTGCCTATGTTTTATGGGTAAAGTATGATTTCATTCTTATGTATATATGAACTCATGTTTCCTTTCCATATTTTTATAACTCTTACTGATATTTTTATGCTCATCCCAAGTTTTTGAAATGTTTTTCATAGGTCAAGGGAAAGGTACATGATGTGATGATAGTGTCAAGGATGTGTCAAGAAAGAATCCGTGTTATATTTTAAGTATGTTTCCGTTGATGGGAAGAATGAATACTGTCTTTTATGTAACCACTTTGTTTAAATGTGGAATGTAATGAAAGTTTCATGATCTAATTCTCTAAAACTCTAAACCTGAAAAGATCCTCAATGTGTAATCTTGTAATAACTCAAGATTAAGTAAGGTTTAAGGCTGGGGGCATATGGTTGGTATTAAAGGGAGGTTTAGATAACTTTAGTGGTTAGGGTATTCTCTAAGCATAAGTGACATTACCATAATGGTTAGGATTTCAGAAAGAGTCCTAGTTTTAGATAAAGTGAATTAGTAAGTATATCTTAGTGTTTATCTTACTCATTAGTACATGATGGTTTTGTTGATATACTCACACTGACGTTTTTGGTTTTAGTAAATGGTTGGATCTAGCAGGCACCAAAGTGACAATGGGTTTGAAGGAAACTGTTGTGGTTCTCTGATTAAGAGACTGGATGAGATGGGGGATTCAATGAGGAATCTCATGGTTGTTCTAAACCAACTATCAAGGAGTCATGATCAACCACTTCAACCTTGGTGAGTTCTCAAATGCATCATGTACGAGATGGCCAACTCGATGTGGAAATTCAGGTAATAATTATTAAGGTAACCATTAGGGTTTATATGATCCTTACTTTTGAGGTAATTATGGGTTATTATATGTTATGATGGAAAATGAAAGGAATGAGATAAACTTGAGGTTAAAATATGTTATGATCATCTTTGAATATTTTATCTCATTTGGGGGAATGTTTTAAAAATTATTTAGTTTTGGAAAAAGGACAACACACAGACCGTGTGACTACCCGTCGCGTCGGACAAAGCTGCGGGAATCGAACCCACAACCAAAGTGCGACTGGTATTTATCACCTACCACTGGACTACGTGAAGTCCCTGGTTAGTTTGACTGATTCTTTCTAGTTATATGATTTTATGAATTATGAGTAATATGATTTTGGGTTATTTATGAAAATGATTAACCTATCATGGAGGATATGTGATTAGGATAATTACTTTTCAATGCGAGACTTTAGGAGCGACTGATGTTGTTTGGAGATAAATGTTACGATTTAACATGGAAGACTATGTGACTAAATCCTACAAATATTTGGGTTTCAATCTTAGTTTTTTTTACTTTGAAGAATTTTATGGACAAATTGTTTATCGGATGGTCCTCGTTGAACTTTGGGTTTTGTTGGACAAATTTTGGAGATTAAGAATAGATTTTATTTTTATAAAGTGTTATCCTTTTCTGGATTATCTGATCTTGTAAAAACCTTTTGGGTTTTGGTTTTGGTTAAAGTCTAAAGACATGGGAAGTATATAGTTCTCTTTTTTTTGGGTTAGGTGATTCTCTAGAAGTTGATTATGGTACTCTTTATGCGAACAAGTCTCCCTAAATACTCATCTTTTGGAAAAAATATGAGTTTGATTAAGGAATATAGTAAAAGTTGAAAGTCAACATTATAAGTGATTATGTTTCCTTATAAATAAATTCCTCAATAAAAAGTAACTTAAAACAAAAATGTTGTCTATTAACTTTTCCTACTGGGGAATTGAATACCGTTTAACCCATCACAAGTTTGTGATTTTCTCATGGTTAACTTTCTCCTAAGCATGTTTTCTATCACTCTCCATCAGAACACGACCCTTTGCTTTTTCTTCCATGTCCATGTTTTCCTACACGGAATCCTATTATGGGTTAACTTGGGTGACCTTTGTACTTTTCTTTCTTTATTTTAAAGTGATTGTTTTACCGACTCTTCTTCCGATGTGGGACTTTCAAGGATGTTTCCAAGCGCAATTTTAGAATTGCGAGGACGCAATTCCCAAAAGGGGGGAAGGATGTAACACCCCAGGTAAATAAATAATATTACATTTTCATATTTATCCATATTTTTGAATAAAATATTAATATAACTTTAAAGGGGACGCTATGCTCGATGGTGTACCCAACATGCAACAACGAGTTTCTTGGGAATCTTACGTTGCACTCTAATAATAAAATAATATTATTTTAAATGGTAGTTAACATGTAGCCGTTGTAATGGCGGTAATGGATAGAAATAACTAAAATATGATTATATATGTTTTTAAATGTTTTTACATTTATCCAATAAAGGATAGAGGCATAAAATATGGAAGGAATTCAATTTTAGGCATATATGCCCTAGTTTTCACTAAAGGTTCACTTATCGCCTTTTGATGGCGAACCGTCATTAAATATAGTTTTGTTCACTCTTATACATTCTATTGGACCAAATAGAACTCTTCTTAAGAATTGGGACATCAAAATTTACTTTGTGTAAATTTTTGGTACCTTTCCGATAAAGTTCATTTTTTAATGAATAGTGTAAAATATTGTATTTTAATTCAAAACCTCTTTTTAATCTAGTTTATTTATATGATTAGATTATCTTTTTAATTGGTTTTAAAGTGAAATTAGAAAATATTTTTACCATTAAATCCAATAGTGGTCGTTGGAATTAATTTCACTTTGAAATCGGACTTAAACTAGTGTCAATCTTTTGATACTTATTGTTTCATAAAAACACGCTATTTGCTCTGACAGCGGGAATTGATTATTAAATTAATTAATGTGACTTATATACTTTGAATTTTGTAAAATAGACTTCATTTTTGAATTTGTAATATCAAATATAGCTTATGGTGAATTTTTGGTAATTTTCTGAAAAACTTCAATTTTTGATGAATAGTGAAACCACTAAGTGGTACTTATAAAAAACTGATTTTTCCATTTAAATGAAATTTTGCCATCTTTGTATTTTTAATTTCCAAAATCCGACATACATGTTTGTCATTAAGAAGTAAAATGTGGTTCAATGGGATAAAAATAATTTTTTGGTGAATAGTAACTTATTAAGTTTTTAATCGCGATTTGTGGTAATTAGTGTAGTTTAAGGTAAAAATAATGATTTAATAAAATGAGATGAGCTTGACACATGTCCTACCCTCATTGTTTGTGTCATGGCCGACCAAGACAAGCCATGGGTCAACTTGGGGACCCCATGGAGCCACTTTGGTTGGAAAATGACATAAATACCTTTTATTTAATGTTAATGTAAAAAATGGCACAAACATGATATGTTTTACTAAAACAATTTTTAAATGGGGTTATACAAGTCAGATTTTTCATTATAAATAGTAATTGGAAAGATAAAAAGATTTCCTACATCATCGTATTTTTTTATAATTTTTAGACATTAAATAAATTAAATTATTTATGACATAATAATGATGCAGCGATGACATCATTCTTTGACGATTTAAATAAAATGGAAAGATAATGTAAAATCTATGAACTACACATGTCCAAAACTTATTGGATGGGTGGATTTCGAACCCTTATCACCTTATCCACGAATTATATCAATGTGGGACCTTTTAAAACCGAAAAACATTTTCAAATAAAGTAATATTTCTTACTTTCCAAAAGTGGCCCTCCTCTCTTCTTATAAAAGGCTCCCAACTCTACCGCATTTCACACACTCCTCAAGCCTTTTTCTCAGCCAAACCCTGCCCATTTACTCTCTCCACATCCCTCTCCTCATCCTAGAGGATTCCCTTTGGGCATAATCCTTTCAAAGGAAGCTATTAGGGTCAAATCAAAAGGAGTTACACTTTTAAAGGTAATTCATTCTCTCATGTTCATTTGTTTTATTTTCCTTCTCCAACCCCCCCTAAACTCTTTTTATTTACTTCTTTTGTAACAACACCAGTATCTTCAATATACTAGGATGTTGTTATAAGATTTATTCGAGATAAACTCTCACACAACTACATCAAATGGTTAAAGAACATACGGTTTCCGTGGATGGCGAAATTCTGCCTCCCGAAACGATGATTGTTCAATACTCATTTAACACCTTCAAAGGTGGACATTATGATGTCACTATATTTATATATTATATATAATATGTTTATGTTTTACTTTATCTTCTGTATTTTTCTTTTTTGGGCATACCTCTATGGTTTCCATTATGGGTAAACGCGATATCTTCATTCAAGGAAGTGCGGACTACCGCCCCCTCAAAGTGATTTGATTCGTTAAATACCATATGTGGGACGTATAAAGGATGGAACTATGATATTATATATGATATTATACTGGAATTATAATATACCTTTATATCATTATTATTCCATTCTATAAAATACTAAATAGAAATGAAAGTAGCGTTCATGCGTACGTACGGCTTACCGTCTCCATGAACGGTGCATTTCATTTCTTACCTCTAAATGATTATGTAATGTTATAAATGCATGCATGTACTGGATATATATGACATATATGATATCTACATCATGAATAAAATTCTGGATATAATAAACATTTGGCCACACGAACAACATGTAATTGTAAGAAGTCCAATTTCGACTTACGAACCAAATATCGGCAAAACAAATATTATTAACTTAAATGATTACATAATGTTTATGACATGGTAATAATTGATATAAAATGAATAATAAACGTGAAAAAGGTTCTTAAGGAAGTAGAAATTAACTCAAGTTTATTATTCAGGAGATTAAAGAACGATCGAGTCAAGTCGGACCTGAGGTAAGGGATCCTACTCCTCTCTTTCTTTTTAAGTACACACTTTTATGTCATTCCTTTTAAAGCTCATCTTTCTTGTTATTGGGATGATATTTTATATTAAACATACTGTAATTTTTATTTTCATGTGATGAGAGATGTTATTCTCTCTCATCAATCCATTTTGGAAGTTTGAGTGGCGCGGTTAGGCTGCCGAACTTTCGTAAGAGATCTAACCTCTCTCTTTCTTTTTAAGTACTCTCCTTTATGTCACTTCTTTTAAGCTCCTCTTTGTAATGTTGGGGGATGTTCTTTAATATTCCTCTTTCTGTAAATTTTATTGTAATGTGATGAGATACCCTATTTGATCTCATCAATCCATATTCGGAAGTTTTATGTGGCGTCGTTAGGCTGCTGAGTTTTCGTAAGGGATTTTTCATCTCACTTTTATTCCCATGAGATTTATGCTACATTTTCCACAAATTCCATTGAATGGTGTATTTACTGCCCATTATTCTACTCTTTGTGTAATATACTTTCGTTTATGAGTATTTACATAAATGATCTATTGTCCTTCTTTCATGGGGTGTATGTTTTGAAAGATACCCAAGTCGGTAAGGGAACCTTTCACCGGCCTCTTTTTTAAAAGACTTCTTTTGTTGGGTCTTTTAATTTACATATTGTTACGATGGGATATGTTCTCATATATCCTTATTGATGTAAATTTTATGTCCAAGTTATGAGATACACTTTTTTATCTCTCATCAACTCATTTTTTGAATTTTTGAAGTGATGTTGTTAGGCTGTCGAATTTTACCAAGGGAACTTTTTAACCCAATTTCGATTTCTTTGGGTTCAACATGTTGTCATTGAATATGTCATCCTTTGAATATGTGTGAATGAACTTTTATTGTTTTATACTTAATATCCAATTATATTGGGTGTACTTATATTTTTCACACATATTTTTGAGATTGATTTTTCCTTAATTTAAGGATACCTTCTCTATAAGGGATTTCATCACATTTGACATTTCTATTGAGGGTTCATGGTTGTTATGCACCAATTCACTCTTATATAGTGTATATACTGTCCTTTGGAGTATTATATCATGAATCCATTTATTCTCATGATATTATAAAGTTCTGACTAAATGTTATTCCTCAATTATTGTATTCAAGTGTCTCTAATTTTGGTAAAACCCCTTTAACCAAAATATCGTTTTAAATGTTTTAATTATTTGTTCTTATTAATATCCATGTTTTCAAAATGGTTTTAAGGATTTATTTATATTGATATTAATGGTTTAAAATTTTATGCTTCAAGGTGGTATGGGACACTTTGATTCAAAAATCTCTTTATTAAATGTTTTAAATGGTTTTGGAAATGGTTTCTTTTTTGAATGGATTAATTATTTCAATGTACTAAAATGTTATATTGTGATTGAAATGTGGAAATGTTATGTTTCCTTTATGCATGTTTTATATGATACATTTATGTTATGGTTCTTGGGCATTGTTACGAAAACGGGTGGTTCCGTGATAAACTAAGGGCGGTGAGCCCGATATAGCTCTCCAATGCATTGGGTAACGCAAAGGAGTGAAACGTTAAGGTTTCTCCGAAGAGATTTAGGGAATATACTGTGATGGATATTCCAAACGTAACCAAGAGGGTTACTCCCTATGTAAGAATGTTATGAATGCCTCAAGTTACCTTTATGTCTTATGATTTCTATGATTTGTTCATGATTTTATGAGGTATGATAAAGTGACAATGTTTTATGGGTAAAGTATGATTTCATTCTTATGTATATATGAACTCATGTTTCCTTTCCATATTTTTATAACTCTTACTGAGCTTTTTATGCTCATCCCAAGTTTTTTAAATGTTTTTCACAGGTCAAGGGAAAGGTACATGATGTGATGATAGTGTCAAGGATGTGTCAAGAAAGAATCCGTGTTATATTTTAAATAGGTTTCCGTTGATGGGAAGAATGAATACTGTCCTTTATGTAACCACTTTGTTTAAATGTGGAATGTAATGCAAGTTTCATGATCTAATTCTCTAAAACTCTAAACCTGAAAAGATCCTCAATGTGTAATCTTGTAATAACTCAAAATTAAGTAAGGTTTAAGGCTGGGGCCTTATAGTTGGTATCAAAGGGAGGTTTAGATAACTTTAGTGGTTAGGGTATTCTTTAAGCATAAGTGACATTACCATAATGGTTAGGATTTCAGAAAGAGTCCTAGTTTTAGATAAAGTGAATGAGTAAGTATATCTTAGTGTTTATCTTACTCATTAGTACATGATGGTTTTGTTGATATACTCACACTGACCTTTTTGGTTTTAGTAAATGGCTGGATCTAGCAGGAACCAAAGTGACAATGGGTTTGAAGGAAACTGTTGTGGTTCTCTGATTAAGAGACTGGATGAGATGGGGGATTCAATGAGGAATCTCATGGTTGTTCTAAACCAACTATAAAGGAGTCATGATAAACCACTTAAACCTTGGTGAGTTCTCAAATGCATCATGTACGAGATGGCCAACTCGATGTGGAAATTCAGGTAATAATTATTAAGGTAACCATTAGGGTTTATATGATCCTTACTTTTGAGGTAATTATGGGTTATTATATGTTATGATGGAAAATGAAAGGAATGAGATAAACTTGAGGTTAAAATATGTTATGATCATCTTTGAAGATTTTATCTCATTTTGGGGAATGTTTTAAGAATTATTTAGTTTTGGAAAAAGGACAACACGCAGACCGTGTGACTACCCGTCACGTCGGACAAAGCTGCGGGAATCGAACCCACAACCAAAGTGCGACTGGTATTTATCACCTACCACTGGACTACGTGAAGTCCCTGGTTAGTTTGACTGATTCTTTCTAGTTATATAATTTTATGAATTATGATTAAGATGATTTTGGGTTATTTATGAAAATGATTAACCTATCATGGAGGATATGTGATTAGGATAATTACTTTTCAATGCGAGACTTTAGGAGCGACTGGTGTTGTTTGGAGATAAATGTTACGATTTAACATGGAAGACTATGTGACTAAATCCTTCAAATATTTGGGTTTCAATCTTAGTTTGTTTTACTTTGAAGAGTTTTATGGGCAAATTGTTTATCGGATGGTCCTCGTTGAACTTTGGGTTTTGTTGGACAAATTTTGGAGATTAAGAATAGATTTTCTTTTTATAAAGTGTTATCCTTTTCTGGATTATCTGATCTTGTACAAACCTTTTGTGTTTTGGTTTTGGTTAAAGTCTAAATACATGGGAAGTATATAGTTCTCTTTTTTTTGGGTTAGGTGATTCTCTAGAAGTTGATTATGGTACTATTTATGCGAACAAGTCTCCCTAAATACTCATCTTTTGGAAAAAATATGAGTTTGATTAAGGAATATAGTAAAAGTTGAAAGTCAAAATTATAAGTGATTATGTTTCCTTATAAATAAATTCCTCAATAAAAAGTAACTTAAAACAAAAATGTTGTCTATTAAATTTTCCTACTGGGGAATCGAATACCGTTTAACCCATCACAAGTTTGTGATTTCATCATGGTTAACTTTCTCCTAAGCATGTTTTCTATCACTCTCCATCAGAACATGACCCTTTTCTTTTTCTTCCATGTCCATGTTTTCCTACACAGAATCCTATTATGGGTTAACTCGGGTGATGTAACACCCCGAGCTTCCACGATACGCTTCTCATTCAATAATGCAATAGCTTGCATTGTACACAACTTCGAGTTCTAAAACACCGCGACTAATCAAAGTAGCCGTTATGAATAATAATAACCACTTTTTAAAATTATAGAAATTTTATATTTCAAAATGGACTTCATTTTTGTATTCGTAATATCGAAATTATCCTAAGTTGAATTTTTTGTAACTTTCTGAGAACTTCCAATTTTTTTATGAATAGTGAAAAATACTTAAAACAACTTTTTTAATCAAAATAATTTATTGTGATAAATTATACTATTTAGTGGTTTCAAAGTATAGTTAGAATATATTTTTACCATTTTATCCAATGGTGGTCATTAGAATTAATTTAACATTGAAATTGGACATAAACAATTGCCAATCTTTTGATATAAATTATTTCTTAAAAACACGCTATTTGTTGTGACAGTGGGAATTAATTATAAAATTAATTAAATCAACTTATATGTTTTGAATTTTTTAAAATAGACATCATTTTTGAATTTGGAATATCAATTATAGCTTAGGGTGAAATTTTGGCATTGTTCTGAAAAACTTCAATTTTTTATGAATAGTGAAACCACTAAGTGGTAGTTAAATAACTGATTTTTCGTTTAAATGAAATATTACCACTTCTGTGATTTGATTTTCAAAAATCCTACATACATGGTTGTCATTAAGAAGTAAAATGTGGTTCAATGAGATTAAAATAATTTTTTGGTGAATAGTAACTTTTAAGTTCTTAATCACGATTAGAGGTAATTAGTGTAGTTTAAGGTAAAAACAATGTTTTAATAATATGATATGAGCTTGACACTTGTCCTACTCCTATTGGATGAGTCATGGCCGACCAATAAAACCAATGGGTAAACTTGGGGACCCCATGGAGCCACTTTAGTTGGAAAATGACATTAATATATATTTATTTAATGTTAAAATTAAATTGACACAAACATGAGTTGTTTTACTAAAACAGTTTTTAAGTGGGGTTACACAAGTCCAAATTTTGATTATAAATATTCATTAGAAAGCTAAAAATATTTCCTACATCATAGTATTTTCTTTATAATTTTTAGACATTAAATAAATTAAATTGTTAATGACATCATGATGATGCAGTGATGACCTCATTATTTAACGATTTAAATAAAATGGAAAGATAATGTAAAATCCAAAGCTTACACTTGTCCAAAGACTATTGGATGGGTATATTTCGAACCCTTATCACCTTATACACGAATTATATAAGTTTGGGACCTTTATAATCCGAAAATCATTGTATAATAATGTAACATTTCAATCTTTCCAAAAGAGCCCCTCCTCTCCACTTATAAAAGGCCCCCACCACTCCAACCTTATTCACACCTTCAAGCCATTTGGATTGGCCAACCTCTGCCCAAATACTCTCCCAAATTCCCCCTATTACTCCTAGAAGCCTCACTTTGGGCAGAACTCTTCCCAAGGAAGCCTTTGGCTCAAATCAAAAAGAGTTACCCGATTTTGAGGTAATGTCTTCTCTAATGTTGTTTTGTTTTATTTTTCTTCTCCAACCCCCTAAACTATTTTTATTAATTTATTTTGTAACAACAACAGTATCCTCAATATACTAGGATGTTGTTATAAGAAGGATTAGAGCTACACTTACACACACCAGCATCTATTGGTTAAAGAACATACGGTTTCTGTGGATGGCGAATTTCTGCCTCACGAAATGATGATTGTTCAACACTCATATAACACCTTAAAAGGTGACCATTAAGATGTCACTATATTTATATATGATATATAATATGTTTATGTTTTACTTATTCTTCTGTATTTTTCATTTATGGCATACTTTATGATTTCCATTATGGGTAAACGAGATAATTTCATTTTAGGAAGTGCGGACTACCGCCCCCTCAAAGTGATTTGAATCGTTAATGTCATATGTGGGATGTATAAAGGATGGAGTAAATGGTATTATACACTATATTATACTGGAATTATATTATACATTTATATCATTATGATTTCATTCCATTAAATATGAAATAGAAATGAAAGTAGCGTTCATGCGTACGTACGGCTTACCGTCTCCATGAACGGTGCATTTCATTTCTTACCTCTAAATGTTACGTGAAATTATGAATGAATGTATATACTGTATATATATGATATATATGATATCTAAATCATGAATATAATTCTGGATATAATGGATATTTCACCACATGAACAACTTGTAATTAAAAGAAGTTTATTTTTGACTCAAGTACCAAAGATCGACAAAACGACCGTTATTAACTTAAATAATTAAATAATGTTCATAACATGGTAATAAGGGATATAAAAGGAATAATGAACATGAAAAAGGTTCTTAAGTAAATATAAATTAACTCTAGTTTATTATTCAGGAGGTTAAATAATGGTCGAGTCAGGACAGGACGCAAGCTAAGGGAACTTCTTAACCCAACTTCAATTCTTTGGGTTAATCTCCTACTTTCAAATTACGTCATGATATTATTATGTCCTATCTTGTATTTGTACTTTCTTTATGTGTATCTATAGTGAATACACATAATAGATCTATTTTATTTGTAAGGGAATTTCTTAACCCAACTTCCATTATTTGGGTTAATCTCCTACTTTCAAATTATGTCATGATATTATTATTTCTTATTTTGTATTCTTTATGTGTACCTATAGTGAATACACATAATAGATCTATTTTATTTTAAAAATGATCTTTTTAAGGACTTCGCCTCAATCTCCTTTCATTGAGGCATATTTGGTTTTATACACAACTTTCTTTTATACGGTGTATAAACCCCTTTGACTTTTACGTTTATTCAAAAGGAATCTTTTTTATATGAAGCGTTTTACTAAACGACAAAAAGGGAATGTTTTTCTTTCCATACATATGCGGCGACAACGACTTCTCCGCCGCCGTGATCATTATTTCAGTTTTGGATTCCTCTACAAGCCATCATTTTTTTAATGAAAAATAAATACAAAGTTTTAACTTTCTTTTATTTTGGTATTGAAAATGGTTTTGAAATCGTTTTTATTATATCAATGTGCTGTATTGATATCTTGTGATTGAAATGTGAAAATTTTATGTTTCCTTTATGCATGTTTTATGTGATACGATTATGTTATGGTTTATGATATGTTTAAACCTATTCATATGAGGAATGTATTGGACTTAATAAGTGACGGGTGGAGCCCGCTATAGCTCCTCAATGCATCGGTAGGTCTCATGAGACAACTAGACGTGGAATTGGCCGAGGCCCTTTCCCAATTTGATTTATGGTTTTGGCCGAGGCCTTAATCATTTTAGACGTCTTGGCCGAGGCCTTGACAAAATGTTTCAGAATGTCCGGCATTATACATTCCCTCATTATGAAAGTGGTTATTGATATTTCATGTGATTATTCGTCTAGTAGAATATCCATGTGAGTAAGTAATGGCATTATTTTATTTTACTTTTTCCATATTATGTTGAAGTTCAAGTTCAATAAGTCTTTTGTTTTAGTTACACATTGCCTTAAATGTATATGTTTATTTATGAAAGCTTCCGCAATATTGTTATCCTTACTGAGCATCTGAGCTCACCCCTTTCAATGTTTTAATATTTTCCAGTATGTGAAGAAGTATTTTATGAATGACCTGCAGGGATAGTCAGAAGAGGATATGAATGTGAACTATGGAGACTTTGTTAATGTAGTTTTTCCCCTTATGATGTAATGTAACATTTATGAATGTATCTAGTGTTTCCAAGGCTACTAAACTAATCGGTCTTTCGAGACTTGATCTTTTGTGATCATGCCAATGTTACAAAGTAATGCACCAACTCTGGGTAGCTGGGGTCGGGGCGTTACAGTTGGTATCAGAGGCAGTTTAGTACTAACCTTGGAAGCTAGATTTAGATAAACTCTGATTAGAGCACATAGCCCAAAGATATACTTTGAGGATTAGTATAGAAGAACTTCCTAGAATTTTGGTATTATAGAGATGTTATGAGTTTTCCGAGAAATACATCCCTGTATGGATACGAGCAGGTAGAGGCGGCTCTGGCATATATGTACCTAGAGGTAAAACCCGAAAACACCGCTTTGAGCTAGACTCGAACGGGAACTGGTGCACGACAACGGGCCTTGCTGCACTCTTGGTTACGACACTCCCGGGGGATATGCTTAGGATAATTCCCATTTTCTTTACAAACCACTATGAAGGGTTATGAGTATATACTTCCTCAAAGAAAACATTTCTTTTTATGATTATGGATTATATCCAAAATTAGTTCAATTTATTTTAAGTGTTTTACAAGTATGGAATTATGTATTTTGATTCATAAACTAATCTAGTTTATGCCATTGTTTAGAAATGGCGCCTAGTGGAAGGAATGGAAACTGTATCAATACACACACTCCGTGTAGGGATTTCCCTCCTGCTCAAGATAATTATTGTGGATCTGGAGATAAAACTGGTGCTGATCAACTTATTACCATACTGGGACAACTCACTCAGGTTATGAATAATAACCTTACTCGTATGGAGCACCCTGATCCGCAACGTGGAGGATCAATGCTAGACCGTTTCATGAGGCAACAACCACCAACCTTCAATGGGAGTAAAAATCCTATAGTAGCTGAGCAATGGATAAATTCCTTAGAGAAAATATTCCATGCCTTAGGGAGTAGTGAAAGGGAGAAGGTTGTCATGGCAGTTTACCGCCTCACTGGAGATGCCGATCAGTGGTGGTCGATGATTCAAAACACAAAGGAAGATGATGACGTATCGAATATGGAATGGAGGGAGTTCAAAGAGCTTTTCTTAGAAAAATACTTTCCTCGTGACCATCGAGCAGATATGGAAAGGAAATTTCTGAGTTTGAGGCAGAAGGAGGATGAGAATGTCGCAAAGTATGAGGCTAACTTTACAAGGTTAGCGAGGCATGCTGCCAATTATATATGTAACCCAAGGAGTAAGATTGATCGTTTCTTTGATGGGTTAAAACCATTTCTCTGTCGAGCTTTAGTATCACAATCCTTCTCATCATACGAAGATATTGTCTCGTGTGATATCAAGACAGAAAAGGAATTCTCTATGTCTTATGACAACAAAGTAAAGCAAGAGAAGAAGATAACGGTGTAACAAGAGACAGATAAAGGGAAAAAGGGAAAGAAGGATTTTCCATTATGTGATAATTGTTGGAATAATCACCCTGGTACTTGCCTAAAAGGAATGGGATTTTGTTATAAATGTGTAGAAAAGGGTCACTAGGCTCGTGATTTCAAGGGAAAGAAAGAGGCTATCAAAGTTGAATGCTATAATTGTAGAGAAATGGGTCATTATGAAAATGAATGTCCTAAGCGTCAGGGAAACTTACCTCAGAAGAGGCCAAGGGATCCAGGACAATATTATGTTGTTACTACAGTTGAAGCAGAATAACTAATGTATTGGTGCTTTTGGACTCATGGATTATATTTTGGTTATTAGAATAATGTGATATATATATATATAAGGATTGTACTGCAGTACTTGTTGATTTCAGTAAGGTTTTAATATGATTAAGGTAATTATATTTTTATTATGTGACAATAAGAGAAACTTTACTTTGTTTGGGGAATCTGATAAATTGATTTTGGAATTAAGAGACCTTTTAGAGAAAGTCTAGACAGAGGTATTTTGGATAACTATAAAGGTTGGAGTGGATTAAGTTGAACCATGGATAGTATTGTTTAAGGTTAAAGCATTTCTGAAGTTTATTTTTGGAATATTATGATACTATAGTTTTAGGAAAAGGACAACCTGCAGGGTGGGGCATAACCCGTCGCGTCGGACAAAGCTGCAGGAATCGAACCCACAACCATAGTGCGACAAGCCTTTATTTCCTACCACTAGCCTACAGGAAGTCCCTGGTTATTACAAAATAGTTTTACTAATCTAAATGGTATGTGTTAACATTTGGAACCTTATACAATTAGGATAAATAGAATATTTTTGAGTTCCGTTACCATTTGGAGTAAAAGTTGGGTTTGTGGTAAAAATTTATTAACGAATGAAAGTATACATAACAAGTATGTATATTCCCTTACGTTCTTAGTAAATCTCCTAAATAAATTCCTCAACATTATAAAAGGAAACTTAAAACAAAAATGTTGTCGGTTAACTTTTCCAACTGGGGATTCAAATGACCGTTTAACCAATCACAAGTTTGTGATTTTCTTGTAGTTAAACTTTCTCCTAATCCTGTTTTCTATAACTCTCCATCAGACCTTGATGGTTTGTTTCTCCTCCATATCCATATTTTCATAGAATCTATGAATGGGCTATATCGGGTGACCTTTGTACTTATCTTGCTTTCTTTTAATGTTATATATTTATTAACCTTATTTCCGATGTGGGTTTTCCACAAAGGTATTTTCTATTTTCAACCTTTTATTTACAAAGAAAAATTTCAAATTGCGAGGACGCAATTTATTGAAGGAGGGGAGAATGTAACACCCCGAGCTTCCACGATACGCTTCTCATTCAATAATGCAATAGCTTGCATTGTACGCAACTTCGAGTTCTAAAACACCGCGACTAATCAAAGTAGCCGTTATGAATAGTAATAGCTACTTTTTAAAATTATAGAAATTTTATATTTCAAAATGGACTTCATTTTTGTATTCGTAATATCGAAATTATCCTAAGTTGAATTTTTTGTAACTTTCTGAGAACTTCCAATTTTTTTATGAATAGTGAAAAATACTTAAAACAACTTTTTTAATAAAAATAATTTATTGTGATAAATTATACTATTTAGTGGTTTTAAAGTATAGTTAGAATATATTTTTACCATTTTATCCAATGGTGGTCATTAGAATTAATTTAACATTGAAATTGGACATAAACAATTGCCAATCTTTTGATATAAATTGTTTCTTAAAAACACGCTATTTGTTGTGACAGCGGGAATTAATTATAAAATTAATTAAAGCAACTTATATGTTTGGAATTTTGTAAAATAGACATCATTTTTGAATTCGGAATATCAATTATAGCTTAGGGTGAAATTTTGGCATTGTTCTGAAAAACTTCAATTTTTGATGAATAGTGAAACCACTAAGTGGTAGTTAAATAACTGATTTTTCATTTAAATGAAATATTACCACTTATGTGATTTGATTTTCAAAAATCCGACATACATGGTTGTCATTAAGAAGTAAAATGTGGTTCAATGAGATTAAAATAATTTTTTGGTGAATAGTAACTTTTAAGTTCTTAATCGCGATTAGAGGTAATTAGTGTAGTTTAAGGTAAAAACAATGTGTTAATAATATGATATGAGCTTGAAACTTGTCCTACTCCTATTGAATGAGTCATGGACGACCAAGAAAACCCATGGGTCAACTTGGGGACCCCATGGAGCCACTTTAGTTGGAAAATGACATTAATATATATTTATTTAATGCTAAAATTAAATTGACACAAACATGAGTTGTTTTACTAAAATAGTTTTTAAGTGGGGTTACACAAGTCCAAATTTTGATTATAAATATTCATTATAAAGCTAAAAATATTTCCTACATCATAGTATTTTTTTTTAATTTTTAGACATTAAATAAATTAAATTATTTATGACATCATGATGATGCAGTGATGACCTCATTATTTAACGATTTAAATAAAAGGGAAAGATAATGTAAAATCCAAGTCTTACACTTTTCCAAAGACTATTGGATGGGTATATTTCGATCCCTCATCACCTTAACCAAGAATTATATAAGTGTGGGACCTTTAGAATCCTAAAATCATTGTATAATAATGTAACATTTCAATCTTTCCAAAAGAGCCCCTCCTCTCCACTTATAAAAGGCCCCCACCACTCCCACCTTATTCACACCTTCAAGCCATTTGGCTCGGCCAACCTCTGCCCAAATACTCTCCCAAATTCCCCCTCTTACTCCTAGAAGCCTCACTTTGGGAATAACTCTTTCCAAGGAAGCCTTTGGCTCAAATCAAAAAGAGTTACCCGATTTTGAGGTAATGTCTTCTCTAATGTTGTTTTGTTTTATTTTTCTTCTCCAACCCCCTAAACTCTTTTTATTAATTTATTTTGTAACAACACCAGTATCCTCAATATACTAGGATGTTGTTATAAGAAGTATTTGAGCTACACTTACACACACCTGCATCTAATGGTTAAAGAACATACGGTTTCTGTGGATGGCGAATTTCTGCCTCACGAAAGGATGATTGTTCAACACTCATATAACACCTTCAAAGGTGACCATTAAGATGTCACTATATTTATATATGATAAATAATATGTTTATGTTTTACTTATTCTTCTGTATTTCTCATTTATGGCATACTTTATGATTTCCATTATGGGTAAACGCGATAATTTCATTTTAGGAAGTGCGGACTACCGCCCCCTCAAAGTGATTTGAATCGTTAATGCCATATGTGGGATGTATAAAGGATGGTGTAAATGGTATTATACACTATATTATACTGGAATTATATTATACATTTATATCATTATGATTTCATTCCACTAAATATTAAATAGAAATGAAAGTAGCGTTCATGCGTACGTACGGCTTACCGTCTCCATGAACGGTGCATTTCATTTCTTACCTCTAAATGTTACGTGACATTATGAATGAATGTATATACTGTATATATATTATATATATGATATCTAAATCATGAATATTATTCTGGATATAATGGATATTTCACCACATGAACAACTTGTAATTATAAGAAGTTTATTTTTGACTCAAGTACCAAGATCGAAAAAACGACCGTTATTAACTTAAATAATTAAATAATGTTCATAACATGGTAATAAGGGATATAAAAGGAATAATGAACATGAAAAATGTTCTTAAGTAAATATAAATTAACTCTAGTTTATTATTCAGGAGGTTAAAGAACGGTCGAGTCAGGACAGGACGCAAGGTAAGGGAACTTCTTAACCCAACTTCAATTCTTTGGGTTAATCTCCTACTTTCAAATTACGTCATGATATTATTATGTCCTATCTTGTATTTGTACTTTCCTTATGTGTATCTATAGTGAATACACATAATAGATCTATTTTATTTGTAAGGGAATTTCTTAACCCAACTTCCATTATTTGGGTTAATCTCCTACTTTCAAATTATGTCATGATATTATTATTTCTTATTTTGTATTCTTTATGTGTACCTATAGTGAATACACATAATAGATCTATTTTATTTTAAAAATGATCTTTTTAAGGACTTCGTCTCAATCTCCTTTCATTGAGGCATATTTGGTTTTATACACAAATTTCTTTTATACGGTGTATAAACCCCTTTGACTTTTACGTTTATTCCAAAGGAATCTTTTTTATATGAAGCGTTTTACTAAACGACAAAAGGGGAATGTTTTTCTTTCCGTACATATGCGGTGACAACGACTTCTCTGCCGCCGTGATCATTATTTCAGTTTCGGCTTCCTCTACAAGCCATCATTTTTTTAATGAAAAATAAATACAAAATTTTAACTTTCTTTTATTTTGGTATTGAAAATGGTTTTGAAAGCATTTTTATTATATCAACGTGCTGTATTGATATCTTGTGATTGAAATGTGGAAATTTTATGTTTCCTTTATGCATGTTTTATGTGATACGATTATGTTATGGTTTATGATATGTTTAAACCGATTCATATGAGGAATGTATTGGACTTAATAAGTGACGGGTGGAGCCCGCTATAGCTCCTCGATGCATTGGTAGGTCTCATGAGACAACTAGACGTGGAATTGGCCGACGCCCTTTCCCAATTTGATTTATGGTTTTGGCCGAGGCCTTAATCATTTTAGACGTCTTGGCTGAGGCCTTGAAAAAATGTTTCAGAATGTCCGGCATTATACATTCCCTCATTATGAAAGTGGTTATTGATATTTCATGTGATTATTCGTCTAGTAGAATATCCATGTGAGTAAGTAATGGCATTATTTTATTTTACTTTTTCCATATTATGCTGAAGTTCAAGTTCAATAAGGCTTTTGTTTTAGTTACACATTGCCTTAAATGTTTATGTTTATTTATGAAAGCTTCTGCAATATTGTTATCCTTACTGAGCATCTGAGCTCACCCCTTTCAATGTTTTAATATTTTCCAGGATGTGAAGAAGTATTTTATGAATGGCCTGCAGGGATAGTCAGAAGAGGATATGAGTGTGAACTATGGAGACTTTGTTAATGTAGTCTTTCCCCTTATGATGTAATGTAACATTTATGAATGTATCTAGTGTTTCCAAGGCTACTAAACTAATCGGTCTTTCGAGACTTGATCTTTTGTGATCATGCCAATGTTACGAAGTAATGCACCGACTCTGGGTAGCTGGGGTCGGGGCGTTATAGGTGACCTTTGTACTTTTCTTTCTTTATTTTAAAGTGATTGTTTTACCGACTCTTCTTTCGATGTGGGACTTTCAAGGATGTTTCCAAGCGCAATTTTAGAATTGCGAGGACGCAATTCCCAAAAGGGGGGAAGGATGTAACACCCCAGGTAAATAAAGAATATTACATTTTCATATTTATCCATATTTGTGAATAAAATATTAATATGAATTTAAAGGGGACACTATGCTCGATGGTGTACCCAACACGCAACAACGAGTTTCTTGGGAATCTTACGTTACACTCTAATAATAAAATAATATTATTTTAAATGGTAGTTAACATGTAGTTGTTGTAATGGCGGGAATGGATATAAATAACTAATATATGATTATATATGTTTTTAAATGTTTTTACATTTATCCAATAAAGGATAGAGGCTTAAAATATGGAAGGAATTCAATTTTAGGCATATATGCCCTAGTTTTCACTAAAGGTTCACTTATCACCTTTTGATGGCGAACCGTCATTAAATATAGTTTTGTTCACTCTTATACATTCTATTGGACCAAATAGAACTCTTCTTAAGAATTGGGACATCAAAATTTACTTTGTGTAAATTTTTGGTACCTTTTCGATAAAGTTCATTTTTTTTAATGAATAGTGTAAAATGTTGTATTTTAATTCAAAACCTCTTTTTAATCTAATTTATTTATATGATTAGATTATCTTTTGAATTGGTTTTAAAGTGAAATTAGAAAATATTTTTACCATTAAATCCAATAGTGGTCGTTGGAATTAATTTCACTTTGAAATCGGACTTAAACTAGTGTCAATCTTTTGATACTTATTGTTTCATAAAAACACGTTATTTGCTCTAACAGCGGGAATTAATTATTAAATTAATTAATGTGACTTATATACTTTGAATTTTGTAAAATAGACTTCATTTTTGAATTCGTAATATCAAATATAGCTTATGGTGAATTTTTGGTAATTTTCTGAAATACTTCAATTTTTGATGAATAGTGAAACCACTAAGTGGTACTTATAAAAAACTGATTTTTCCATTTAAATGAAATTTTTCCATCTTTGTGTTTTGAATTTCAAAAATCCAACATACATGGTTGTCATTAAGAAGTAAAATGTGGTTCAATGGGATAAAAATAATTTTTTGGTGAATAGTAACTTATTAAGTTTTTAATCGTGATTAGTGGTAATTAGTGTAGTTTAAGGTAAAAATAATGCTTTAATAAAATGAGATGAGCTTGACACATGTCCTACCCTCATTGGTTGTGTCATGGACGACCAAGAGAAGCCATGGGTCAACTTGGGGACCCCATGGAGCCACTTTGGTTGGAAAATGACATAAATACCTTTTATTTAATGTTAATGTAAAAAATGGCACAAACATGATATGTTTTACTAAAACAATTTGTAAATGGGGTTATACAAGTCAGATTTTTCATTATAAATAGTAATTGGAAATATAAAAAGATTTCATACATCATAGTATTTTTTTTATAATTTTTAGACATTAAATAAATTAAAGTATTTATGACATAATAATGATGCAGCGATGACATCATTATTTGACGATTTAAATAAAATGGAAAGATAATGTAAACTCTATGAACTACACATGTCAAAAACTTATTGTATGGGTGTATTTAGAACCCTTATCACCTTATCCATGAATTATATCAATGTGGGACCTTTTAAAACCGAAACACATTTTCAAATAAAGTAATATTTCTTACTTTCCAAAAGTGCCCCTCCTCTCCTCTTATAAAAGGCCCCCACCTCTACCTCATTTCACACACTCCTCAAGCCTTTGTCTCGGCCAACCCCTGCCCATTTACTCTCTCCACATCCCTCTCCTCATTTTAGAGGATTCCCTTTGGGCAGAATCCTTTCAAAGGAAGCCTTTAGGCTCAAATTAAAAGGAGTTAC
Organism: Viscum album; assembly: GCA_963277665.1. Taxonomy (NCBI): domain Eukaryota; kingdom Viridiplantae; phylum Streptophyta; class Magnoliopsida; order Santalales; family Viscaceae; genus Viscum; species Viscum album. The sequence goes on along the minus strand of OY728134.1, from coordinate 1,180,037,243 downwards.
ACTTTTTAAGGTAATTCATTCTCTCATGTTCATTTGTTTTATTTTCCTTCTCCAACCCCCCCCCCTAAACTCTTTTTATTTACTTATTTTGTAACAACACCAGTATCGTCAATATACTAGGATGTTGTTATAAGATTTATTCGAGCTACACTCTCACACAACTACTTCAAATGGTTAAAGAACATACGGTTTCCGTGGATGGCGAAATTCTGCCTCCCGAAACGATGATTGTTCAATACTCCTTTAACACCTTCAAAGGTGGCCATTATGATGTCACTATATTTATATATGATATAAAATATGTTTATGTTTTACTTTAGCTTCTGTATTTTTCTTTTTTGGGCATACCTTTATGGTTTCCATTATGGGTAAACGCGATATCTTCATTCAAGGAAGTGCGGACTACCGCCCCCTCAAAGTGATTTGATTCGTTAAATACCATATGTGGGACGTATAAAGGATGGAACTATGATATTATATATGATATTATACTGGAATTATAATATACCTTTATATCATTATTATTCCATTCTATAAAATACGAAATAGAAATGAAAGTAGCGTTCATGCGTACGTACGGCTTACCGTCTCCATGAACGGTGCATTTCATTTCTTACCTCTAAATGATTATGTAATGTTATAAATGCATGCATGTACTGGATATATATGAAATATATTATATCTACATCATGAATAAAATTCTGGATATAATAAACATTTGGCCACACGAACAACATGTAATTGTAAGAAGTCCACTTTCGACTTACGAACCAAATATCGGCAAAACAAATATTATTAACTTAAATGATTACATAATGTTTATGACATGGTAATAATTGATATAAAATGAATAATAAACTTGAAAAGGGTTCTTAAGGAAGTAGAAATTAACTCAATTTTATTATTCAGGAGATTAAAGAACGATCGAGTCAAGTCGGACCCGAGGTAAGGGATCCTACTCTTCTCTTTCTTTTTAAGTACACACTTTTATGTCATTCCTTTTAAAGCTCGTCTTTCTTGTTATTGGGATGATCTTTTATATTAAACATACTGTAATTTTTATTTTCATGTGATGATAGACCCTATTCTCTCTCATCAATCCATTTTGGAAGTTTGAGTGGCGCGGTTAGGCTTCCGAACTTTCGTAAGAGATCTAACCTCTCTCTTTCTTTTTAAGTACTCTCCTTTATGTCACTTCTTTTAAGCTCCTCTTTGTAATGTTGGGGGATGTTCTTTTATATTCCTCTTGCTGTACATTTTATTTTAATGTGATGAGATACCCTATTTTATCTCATCAATCCATATTCGGAAGTTTTATGTGGCGTCGTTAGGCTGCCGAGTTTTCATAAGGGATTTTTCATCTCACTTTTATTCCCGTGAGATTTATGCTACATTTGCCACAAATTCCATTTAATGGTGTATGTACTGCCCATTATTATAATCTTTGTGTAATATACTTTCGTTTATGAGTATTTACATCGATGATCTATTGTCCTTCTTTCATGGGGTGTATGTTTTGAAAGATACCCAAGTTGGTAAGGGAACCTTTCACCCGCCTCTTTTTTAAAAGACTTCTTTTGTTGGGTCTTTTAATTTACATATTGTTACGATGGGATATGTTCTCATATATCCTTATTGATGTAAATTTTATGTCCAAGTGATGAGATACACTTTTTTATATCTCGTCAACTCATTTTCTAAATTTTTGATGTGATGCCGTTAGGCTGTCGAATTTTACCAAGGGAACTTTTTAACCCAATTTCGATTTCTTTGTGTTCAACATGTTGTCATTGAATATGTCATCCTTTGAATATGTGTGAATGAACTTTTATTTTTTTACACTTAATATCCAATTATATTGGGTGTACTTATATTTTTCACACATATTTTTGAGATTGATTTTTCCTTAATTTAAGGATACCTTCTCTATAAGGGATTTCATCACATTTGACATTTCTATTGAGGGTTCATGGTTGTTATGCACCAATTCACTCTTATATAGTGTATATACTGTCCTTTGGAGTATTATATCATGAATCCATTTATTCTAATGATATTATAAAGTTCTGACTAAATGTTATTCCTCAATTATTGTATTCAAGTGTCTCTAATTTTTGTAAAACCCCTTTAACCAAAATATCGTTTTAAATGTTTTAATTATTTGTTCTTATTAATATCCATGTTTTCAAAATGGTTTTAAGGATTTATTTATATGGAAATTAATGGTTTAAAATTTTAATCTTCAAGGTGGTATGGGACACATTGATTCAAAAATCTCTTTATTAAATGTTTTAAATGGTTTTGGAAATGGTTTCTTTTTTGAATGGATTAATTATTTCAATGTACTAAAATGTTATATTGTGATTGAAATGTGGAAATGTTATGTTTCCTTTATGCATGTTTTATATGATACATTTATGTTATGGTTCTTGGGCATTGTTACGAAAACGGGTGGTTCCGTGATAAACTAAGGGCGGGTGAGCCCGATATAGCTCTCCAATGCATTGGGTAACACAAAGGAGTGAAACGTTAAGGTTTCTCCGAAGAGATTTAGGGAATATACTGTGATGGATATTCCAAACGTAACCAAGAGGGTTACTCCCTATGTAAGAATGTTATGAATGCCTCAAGTTACCTTTATGTCTTATGATTTCTATGATTTGTTCATGATTTTATGAGGTATGATAAAGTGACTATGTTTTATGGGTAAAGTATGATTTCATTCTTATGTATATATGAACTCATGTTTCCTTTCCATATTTTTATAACTCTTACTGAGCTTTTTATGCTCATCCCAAGTTTTTTAAATGTTTTTCACAGGTCAAGGGAAAGGTACATGATGTGATGATAGTGTCAAGGATGTGTCAAGAAAGAATCCGTGTTATATTTTAAATATGTTTCCGTTGATGGGAAGAATGAATACTGTCCTTTATGTAACCACTTTATTTAAATGTGGAATGTAATGCAAGTTTCATGATCTAATTCTCTAAAACTCTAAACCTGAAAAGATCCTCAATGTGTAATCTTGTAATAACTCAAAATTAAGTAAGGTTTAAGGCTGGGGCTTTATAGTTGGTATCAAAGGGAGGTTTAGATAACTTTAGTGGTTAGGGTATTCTTTAAGCATAAGTGACATTACCATAATGGTTAGGATTTCAGAAAGAGTCCTAGTTTTAGATAAAGTGAATGAGTAAGTATATCTTAGTGTTTATCTTACTCATTAGTACATGATGGTTTTGTTGATATACTCACACTGACCTTTTTGGTTTTAGTAAATGGCTGGATCTAGCAGGAACCAAAGTGACAATGGGTTTGAAGGAAACTGTTGTGGTTCTCTGATTAAGAGACTGGATGAGATGGGGGATTCAATGAGGAATCTCATGGTTGTTCTAAACCAACTATCAAGGAGTCATGATCAACCACTTCAACCTTGGTGAGTTCTCAAATGCATCATGTACGAGATGGCCAACTCGATGTGGAAATTCAGGTAATAATTATTAAGGTAACCATTAGGGTTTATATGATCCTTACTTTTGAGGTAATTATGGGTTATTATATGTTATGATGGAAAATGAAAGGAATGAGATAAACTTGAGGTTAAAATATGTTATGATCATCTTTGAAGATTTTATCTCATTTTGGGGAATGTTTTAAGAATTATTTAGTTTTGGAAAAAGGACAACACGCAGACCGTGTGACTACCCGTCACGTTGGACAAAGCTGCGGGAATCGAACCCACAACCAAAGTGCGACTGGTATTTATCACCTACCACTGGACTACGTGAAGTCCCTGGTTAGTTTGACTGATTCTTTCTAGTTATATGATTTTATGAATTATGAGTAAGATGATTTTGGGTTATTTATGAAAATGATTAACCTATCATGGAGGATATGTGATTAGGATAATTACTTTTCAATGCGAGACTTTAGGAGCGACTGGTGTTGTTTGGAGATAAATGTTGCGATTTAACATGGAAGACTATGTGACTAAATCCTTCAAATGTTTGGGTTTCAATCTTAGTTTGTTTTACTTTGAAGAATTTTATGGACAAATTGTTTATCAGATGGTCCTCGTTGAACTTTGGGTTTTGTTGGACAAATTTTGGAGATTAAGAATAGATTTTCTTTTTATAAAGTGTTGTCCTTTTCTGGATTATCTGATCTTGTACAAACCTTTTGGGTTTTTGTTTTGGTTAAAGTCTAAAGACATGGGAAGTATATAGTTATCTTTTTTTTGGGTTAGGTGATTCTCTAGAAGTTGATTATGGTACTCTTTATGCGAACAAGTCTCCCTAAATACTCATCTTTTGGAAAAAATATGAGTTTGATTAAGGAATATAGTAAAAGTTGAAAGTCAACATTATAAGTGATTATGTTTCCTTATAAATAAATTCCTCAATAAAAAGTAACTTAAAACAAAAATGCTGTCTATTAACTTTTCCTACTGGGGAATCGAATACCGTTTAACCCATCACAAGTTTGTGATTTTCTCATGGTTAACTTTCTCCTAAGCATGTTTTCTATCACTCTCCATCAGAACACGACCCTTTTCTTTTTCTTCCATGTCCATGTTTCCCTACACGGAATCCTATTATGGGTTAACTCGGGTGACCTTTGTACTTTTATTTCTTTATTTTAAAGTTATTGTTTTACCGACTCTTCTTCCGATGTGGGACTTTCAAGGATGTTTCTAAGCGCAATTTTAGAATTGCGAGGACGCAATTCCCAAAAGGGGGGAAGGATGTAACACCCCAGGTAAATAAAGAATATTACATTTTCATATTTATCCATATTTGTGAATAAAATATTAATATGACTTTAAAGGGGACGCTATGCTCGATGGTGTACCCAACACGCAACAACGAGTTTATTGGGAATCTTACGTTGCACTCTAATAATAAAATAATATTATTTTAAATGGTAATTAACATGTAGCCGTTGTAATGGCGGGAATGGATAGAAATAACTAAAATATGATTATATATGTTTTTAAATGTTTTTACAATTATCCAATAAAGGATAGAGGCTTAAAATACGGAAGGAATTCAATTTTAGGCATATATGCCCTAGTTTTCACTAAAGGTTCACTTATCGCCTTTTGATGGCAAACCGTCATTAAATATAGTTTTTTTCACTCTTATACATTCTATTGGACCAAATATAACTCTTCTTAAGAATTGGGACATCAAAATTTACTTTGTGTAAATTTTTGGTACCTTTCCGATAAAGTTCATTTTTTTTAATGAATAGTGTAAAATGTTGTATTTTAATTCAAAACCTCTTTTTAATATAATTTATTTATATGATTAGATTATCTTTTGAATTGGTTCTAAAGTGAAATTAGAAAATATTTTTACCATTAAATCCAATAGTGGTCGTTGAAATTAATTTCACTTTGAAATCGGACTTAAACTAGTGTCAATCTTTTGATACTTATTGTTTCATAAAAACACGCTATTTGCTCTGACAGCGGAAATTAATTATTAAATTAATTAATGTTACTTATATACTTTTAATTTTGTAAAATATACTTCATTTTTGAATTCGTAATATCAAATATAGCTTATGGTGAATTTTTTGTAATTTTCTGAAAAACTACAATTGTTGATGAATAGTGAAACCACTAAGTGGTACTTATAAAAAACTGATTTTTCCATTTAAATGAAATTTTGCCATCTTTGTGTTTTGAATTTCAAAAATCCGACATACATGGTTGTCATTAAGAAGTAAAATGTGGTTAAATGGGATAAAAATAATTTTTTGGTGAATAGTAACTTATTAAGTTTTTAATCGCGATTAGTGGTAATTAGTGTAGTTTAAGGTAAAAATAATGCTTTAATAAAATGAGATGAGCTTGACACATGTCCTACCCTCATTGGTTGTGTCATGTCAGACCAGTACAAGCCATGGGTCAACTTGGGGACCCCATGGAGCCACTTTGTTTGGAAAATGACATAAATACCTTTTATTTAATGGTAATGTAAAAAATGGCACAAACATGATATGTTTTACTAAAAAAATTTGTAAATGGGGTTATACAAGTCAGATGTTTCATTATAAATAGTAATTGGAAAGCTAAAAAGATTTCCTACATTATAGTATTTTATTTATAATTTTTAGACATTAAATAAATTTAATTATTTATGACATAATAATGATGCAGCGATGACATCATTATTTGACGATTTAAATAAAATGGAAAGATAATGTAAAATCTATGAACTACACATGTTCAAAACTTATTGTATGGGTGGATTTCGAACCCTTATCACCTTATACACGAATTATATCAATGTGGGACCTTTTAAAACCGAAACACATTTTCAAATAAAGTAATATTTCTTACTTTCCAAAAGTGCCCCTCCTCTCCTCTTATAAAAGGCCCCCACCTCTACCTCATTTCACACACTCCTCAAGCCTTTGGATCGGCCAACCCCTGCCCATGTACTCTCTCCAAATCTCTCTCCTCATCCTAGAGGATTCCCTTTGGGAATAATCCTTTCAAAGGAAGCCTTTAGGCTCAAATCAAAAGGAGTTACACTTTTAAAGGTAATTCATTCTCTCATGTTCATTTGTTTTATTTTCCTTCTCCAACCCCCCCTAAACTCTTTTTATTTACTTATTTTGTAACAACAACAGTATCTTCAATATACTATGATGTTGTTATAAGATTTATTCTAGCTACACTCTCACACAACTACATCAAATGGTTAAAGAACATACGGTTTCCGTGGATGGCGAAATTCTGCCTCCCGAAACGATGATTGTTCAATACTCATTTAACACCTTCAAAGGTGGCCATTATGATATCACTATATTTATATATGATATATAATATGTTTATGTTTTACTTTATCTTCTGTATTTTTCTTTTTTGGGCATACCTTTATGGTTTCCATTATGGGTAAACGCGATATCTTCATTCAAGGAAGTGCGGACTACCGCCCCCTCAAAGTGATTTGATTCGTTAAATACCATATGTGGGACGTATAAAGGATGGAACTATGATATTATATATGATATTATACTGGAATTATAATATAACTTTATATAATTATTATTCCATTCTATAAAATACGAAATATAAATGAAAGTAGCGTTCATGCGTACGTACGGCTTACCGTCTCCATGAACGGTGCATTTCATTTCTTACCTCTAAATGATTATGTAATGTTATAAATGCATTCATGTACTGGATATATATGAAATATATGATATCTACATCATGAATACAATTCTGGATATAATAAACATTTTGCCACACGAACAACATGTAATTGTAAGAAGTCCACTTTCGACTTAAGAACCAAATATCGGCAAAACAAATATTATTAACTTAAATGATTACATAATGTTTATGACATGGTAATAAGTGATATAAAAGGAATAATAAACTTGAAAAAGGTTCTTAAGGAAGTAGAAATTAACTCAAGTTTATTATTCATGAGATTAAAGAACGATCGAGTCAAGTCGGACCCGAGGTAAGGGATCCTACTCCTCTCTTTCTTTTTAAGTACACACTTTTATGTCATTCCTTTTAAAGCTCATCTTTCTTGTTATTGGGATGATATTTTATATTAAACTTACTGTAATTTTTGTGTTCATGTGATGAGAGACCCTATTCTCTCCCATCAATCCATTTTGGAAGTTTGAGTGGCGCGGTTAGGCTGCCGAACTTTCGTAAGAGATCTAACCTCTCTCTTTCTTTTTAAGTACTCTCCTTTATGTCACTTCTTTTAAGCTCCTCTATGTAATGTTGGGGGATGTTCTTTTATATTCCTATTTCTGTAAATTTTATTCTAATGTGATGAGATACCCTATTTTATCTCATCAATCCATATTCGGAAGTTTTATGTGGCGTCGTTAGGCTGCCGAGTTTTCGTAAGGGATTTTTCATCTCACTTTTATTCCCGTGAGATTTATGCTACATTTTCCACAAATTCCATTGAACGGTGTATGTACTGCCCATTATTCTACTCTTTGTGTAATATAATTTCGTTTATGATTATTTACATCAATGATCTATTGTCCTTCTTTCATGGGGTGTATGTTTTGAAAGATACCCAAGTCGGTAAGGGAACCTTTCACCCGCCTCTTTTTTAAAAGACTTCTTTTGTTGGGTCTTTTAATTTACATATTTTTACGATGGGATATGTTCTCATATATCCTTATTGATGTAAATTTTATGTCCAAGTGATGAGATACACTTTTTTATCTCTCATCAACTCATTTTCTGAATTTTTGAAGTGATGTTGTTAGGCTGTCGAATTTTACCAAGGGAACTTTTTAACCCAATTTCGATTTCTTTGGGTTCAACATGTTGTCATTGAATATGTCATCCTTTGAATATTTGTGAATGAAATTTTATTGTTTTACACTTAATATCCAATTATATTGGGTGTACTTATATTTGTCACACATATTTTTGAGATTGATTTTTCCTTAATTTAAGGATACCTTCTCTATAAGGGATTTCATCACATTTGAAATTTCTATTGAGGGTTCATTGTTGTTATGCACCAATTCACTCTTATATGGTGTATATACTGTCCTTTGGAGTATTTTATCATGAATCCATTTATTCTCATGATATTATAAAGTTCTGACTAAATGTTATTCCTCAATTATTGTATTCAAGTGTCTCTAATTTTGGTAAAACCCATTTAACCAAAATATTGTTTTGAATGTTTTAATTATTTGTTCTTATTAATATCCATGTTTTCAAAATGGTTTTAAGGATTTATTTATATGGATATTAATGGTTTAAAATTTTAAGCTTCAAGGTGGTATGGGACACTTTGATTCAAAAATCTCTTTATTAAATTTTTTAAATGGTTTTGGAAATGGTTTCTTTTTTGAATGGATACATTATTTCAATGTACTAAAATGTTATATTGTGATTGAAATGTGGAAATGTTATGTTTCCTTTATGCATGTTTTATGTGATACATTTATGTTATGGTTCTTGGGCATTGTTACGAAAACGGGTGGTTCCGTGATAAACTAAGGGCGGGTGAGCCCGATATAGCTCTCCAATGCATTGGGTAACGCAAAGGAGTGAAGCGTTAAGGTTTCTCCGAAGAGATTTAGGGAATATACTGTGATGGATATTCCAAACGTAACCAAGAGGGTTACTCCCTATATAATAATGTTATTAATGCCTCAAGTTACCTTTATGTCTTATGATTTCTATGATTTGTTCATGATTTTATGAGGTATGATAAAGTGCCTATGTTTTATGGGTAAAGTGTGATTTCATTCTTATGTATATATGAACTCATGTTTCCTTTCCATATTTTTATAACTCTTACTGAGCTTTTTATGCTCATCCCAAGTTTTTGAAATGTTTTTCACAGGTCAAGGGAAAGGTACATGATGTGATGATAGTGTCAAGGATGTGTCAAGAAAGAATCCGTGTTATATTTTAAATATGTTTCTGTTGATGGGAAGAATGGATATTGTCTTTTATGTAACCACTTTGTTTAAATGTGGAATGTAATGCAAGTTTCATGATCTAATTCTCTAAAACTCTAAACCTGAAAAGATCCTCAATGTGTAATCTTGTAATAACTCAAGATTAAGTAAGGTTTAAGGCTGGGGCCTTATAGTGCATCATCAAAAAGTTCCCTCTTCATCTCTGGACATGATGGAACACATATTCCTTTCCCAAATATCATAATTCCTTCTTTATTAACAATTAACTCTGAGGATTTCACTTTTTTGATAGCTTCCACTTTCTTTTAAATTACCACATCATCCTATTGAGCATCCATTAACTTTTATAAAAGATATGGTTGAGAAATTATTTGTGAATTAATTTATGAGGATTCCTTGTTTATGATTCCCATGTCCATATTCATCAAATCTATGAAGATTGGATCCTTTTTAATTCTCATCAAATATAGAATCGTTGGGTCCTTTCTACATATAGAATTTTCAACATTGTTCTCTTACCAAGGGTGGTAAAGGATTGAGCAGTCATAATCTTTGATCATCTCTAACCATCTTCATTGGCACATGTTCAACTCCTTATGTGTGAATATATACTTCATAATTCTGTGGTTTGTATATATTTCACACTTCTCCCCAAAGAGATAATGCCTCTAAAATTTTAAATCGAAGATCGATGCAGAAAAATACAGATCTTGTATTGGATAATTTTTCCCATGAACATTCAATTTCCTTGAAGCATAGGCAATGACTTTGTCATTATGGATCAACACACAGCCCATTCCCTTCCTCGAAGCATCACTGAATACCACAAAAAGTTATCCACTTGTGGGTGAAGTGGTGATGGGTGCAGTGATAATCCTCCTTTTCAACTCCTTGAAGCTTTCTTCACATTCATAACTCTAAGAAAACATTACTCTCTTTCTAGTTATCTTGGTAAGACTGTTGGACAATCGTGATAAATTTCTCACAAATTGTCGATAATATCAATATATCCAGAAAAATCTATGGATATTCGTTACTAATGCTGGCCTTCGTAAACCCTATATTGTAGTTGTCTTGGAGGTATCAACAGATATCCCATTGATTGTGATGATATGGCCCAGGAATGAGACCTCCTTCTACTAGAACTCACACTTTTTGTACTTTTCATAGAGCTTCTCCTTTCATAAGGTCTCTAGTATAGTTCTTAGATTCTCCTCGTGATCCCCCTTGGTTTTGGATATATTAGAATATCATCTATATATATTTCCCAAAATTTGTTTATGTTGACTCTAAATACACTATTCATCAATTCCATGATGATTGTTGGAGCATTGGTGAGTCTGAAATGCATTATTATGAATTCATAGTGCCCGTATCTTGTAAGAAAATTATTCTTGGGGATATCTTCCTTCCTCACCATTACTTGATAAAATCCCGACCAAAAATCTACCATGGAGAAGTATTGTTCTCTATGACGCTAAACGAATAAGTCATCAATTTCTGGTAGAGGGTACTCTTCTTTATCATGATTTGGTTAAGTTCATGATAATTGATGAAAAGGCGCATTGATCTATCCTTTTTCATGAAAAAGAGGACTGGTGCACCCCATGGTCGAGCTCTTGGTAATATAAACCCTTTATCCAGATTCTCCTGTAGTTGTTTTTTCAGCTCCTCATGCTCCTCAACTTCCATTATATACGGATTCATGGATATTGGCAATGGACGAGGTATAAGATCAATTGATAACTCAATATCTCTTCTAGGACGAAGACTAGACAATTCCTCGGGATACACTTCAGTGAATTCCATCACAATAGGCATGTCTTCAAGGATGGTTGCCTCCTTAGACACAAACATCTTATCCAAATACGCATGCTCATATGGAATTAATATCCATGTTTTAGATAATGGTTCTAAAGAAGATTCCACTTCTTTCTTGCACTTGTATTGGATCGTGGGTCGATTCTCCAAATGGATAGTGATTTCACTATCACGACAATTTTTGATGGCTTTATATAAGGTAAGATAATTCATGCCATGAATTGCATCAAATTCCACTACAGGGAGTATGATGTGGTTTACCGGGAAGTTAAATCAAAAATTATGACCGGGGAGGAGTTGTATTCACTGGATGAAATGATTTTCCCATTTGCTGTATTCACCGACATATTTACTTACATGTTTTTTGTGGTGTTTGGATTGTTCTACTAATCTTTCGAGATATAAAATAATGCATAGAACTATAGAAGATAACCCTACCATCAACTTTTTTATTCTGGTTCTACTCTATCCATTGTTGAATTAGGGATTAGTGCTTTAAAACTATTAAACTCATAATGGGAAATTCAAGGACCAAAACAAAGGACTTATCAATAACTTTAATTTCCTTAAATTATAGATCTATAGGCTTCAATCTATGTTATCCATGATCTACTTTCTAACATGTATTTTTAGGAGCATTTTTTTAAATTACCATAATAATGGATCATACTAAACTTGTTAATTTACACATTTTTATCCCTAGGGAGTGTCGTAATCCAGAGTGCAGCAGGACCCATTGTCTTGTACTAGGATACCCTAGGTCAATCTCGAAACTCCTTGTCGGAGTTTTCAATTCTAGGTACCTCTATGCCAGAGCCTCCTCTACCTGCTCATATTCAGATAGGAATGTATTTTCTTGACAAAAAAATTACACAATAATCACCAAAACATAGGGATGTTTCTTTATACTTAGTCTAGTATCTAAGGATAAACTATGTTTTTCTAATCCTAATCCCAAAATAACTAAACCTGCCATTGATACAAACTATGACAAACCTGCTTTGTTTACACACTTTAACATGACTTATTACATAAACTCATCACTTGATACAACATGGAAGATAAATAGTTCTAGTGTCTTTGGGGATTAGAAACACTACATAATAACATAAAACTTTAAACACAAAATCATTATTGAAAACTTCCTTTATATGACCACTACATTCACTCGTACTTAGCTTTGCATGGGATAACCTGAGGACTAACATAAGAAAAGTGTGAGCTATAATTTCCATTATGTGAATAAACATGTAATAACATGAGGAATACAATACATGTAATAAAATAGGCATATAAAATGAGAACAAGAGAAACATGAACATAAAGTCATGATAATGCATGAAAATCATAACATGGAGATGTGGAAACAACACTTAACATGGAATTAGCACGAGCCAAGGCTCATTTCACATAGAGCATGAGTAAACCCTTATTGCACCTGAAGCATGAGTAAACCCTCATTTCACTTGAATTATCATGATTCAACACCCATTTCACATGATGAGTAATGATAATATAAATTACCGAATGCATTAGAGTGCTATTAGGGCGCACCCTTCATAAAAATTTCATTTCATGCATAATTGTGTCACATGGATCATAAATCAGGTATTCATTAAACATAATCATTTATTCTATGATAATGGAGTGTGTAATTCATACATGAATCTATTTAAACAATTAATAAATGTGTTTAAAGGTGAATACCCTTGATAGATAAGTTTTCATGGTATTCACTACATAATGACATTGCCTTGGAAACCCACGGTGCAATTTTGGCAGTGTAACGATGTGACATAAGAATTCATAAAAATTGTTGATGAGAGAGAAAGGGGTGTCTCATAATATGTACATGAAATGGACAGTAAGTGTTTCATATAGTTAATTTCCCTACAATTTTAAGGAAATTTAGATTCATGATACATGAGAATTAATTGAATGTAAATGAGGAGTGAGAAATTCCTTACGGAATTTCGGCATGGATATAGGTATAGATGGAAGGAATTAATGAGTGAGAATGGAGATCAATCAATATTCAAACATGATGAGGGATGTATGGGGGAGGTTTGAAATAAAACCCCAACATTTATAATTGATAATACAATGTCATAACAATATATGTAAACTTGGACATAAATTAGGAAAGTGAGATTCACATATTTTGAAGTGTGATCCGAAAAGCATTGGAGAGGCTTGAGAGAGGCTTCTTGAGAGCTTGGGGAACCTTGGGAGGATTCTAGAGAGAGGAGGTCAGGGGTTGGATGAACTCCAAATGCTTTTTGTGAAGATTTATTGGGATCATGGATGTGTTTATATAGGAAATGAGAGGCAATTCTTTATTATATAGGTTTGGGACACCACACATTAAACTAATCAAAACCCTAAACCAACCCATGTTTTTGGCCCATGGTTTTTTCCAAAGGGGAGTTGAAACTAGTATTTTATAATGCCAATGGCCGAACATATTAAAATAATAGGTTTGCTTATGTAGATGTGAGTCACACTCTCAAAGAAAACAATTTAAAATTTTAAAATGTTTTATAAGTGATGGAGGGTCTACGAAGGCTTTTTAAAATAAATCAAAAAAATCTAAAAACGTATTATTTTAGTGGTAAAACATATATTTGTCGAACATAATGTCTATAATATTTTATTACATCAATATTGGGTCGTTATGATGTCATAAAACACATTATATATTTAAACGGTGTTAAATTTTTACCCAAAAATTCAACTGTCTTAGAAAATTATGAAAAATTCCAAATTGGATAATTTCAATGTCTGGATTCCAGAAATTTTATTCCTTTTATCTAAATAGATTTCTAAATTTTTTAATGTTATATTTGAATATAAAAACCGACATTTATCGAAAATTCATGTGTTTTGACAAAAACTGCTTTAAAACAATAATAAAAATTGTAATTGCATTCATAAAATTATATGATCATTTATATTTAATAAAAATTAATTCAATAATAAAAATAATTTTCTATTAAAATATTATTTAATAAAAAAAATCTATTAATTCGTCAAAATATCTCTCTTAGTTGATTATTAACTAAAAATACTATTTGCTCTTTAAAAACTATTTACAAAGTAACAATAATAAAGAGAATGTATATTATCTATACCATAATAATGTATGTAATCATAGTATTAGGATATTGTTATATAACACCTTAAAACAACCGCATAAGACCTTAGGGTAATGTTTTCGATGGTGACAGACTCTTGGGGTGGCTCGGATAACATCGCTAGAGTGATAATCTCTATCAACTTCCAATTCTCATGTAGGTGGTTCCTCTCAAGTTTAACGTATTCAAGCTCGGATTGGGCTCAGTCAAGAGCGAATCCCAATGACACCACCTCCTTTCCGAGCTCCAAAAAATGAGCTTCGTAGGGGGTAAGTCTACAGGATGAGGCCATCACTTCCTTTGTCTGAGTAAATTGGATTTTTTAAATCCCTATATTTAAACTAATCTTTTGATCATTGTTCAATGACTATATTATCAATGATAAAATTTCATAATGGTTTTTAATATCCAAAACATAAAACCAAATAAGTTCATACATTTTACATAACCTTAAGAAGACATTTAAATAGACCAAGAAGAATTTTCATTAATAAATTTTGGGGTCATCACATTTTAGGTTTTCTAAATATGATTATCAGTGTTAAACTAATATATTTAAGGTGTATAAAAAATTTTAGGGATAATCTTGTTTAATATTTGTTTAGACTATATATATAGTTCATTATAAAACAAACCAATTCAGTTTTTTATGATTTATGAATAATGATGATTTTTTTAAATGATGTTCATAATAATACATGTAAGAGATTATGTTAGTTTGTTTTCCATACAAAAACCCCTTGTTTACAAATTATTTATATGCGGTTATGTATATATATATATAACAAAATTATTTGTTTGTTATGATTTTAAAATGTTGAACATTTGTATTTTAATAATGTCCTTAAATACATGTAAATCATACTGTTATTATACGTTTTTTGTTAAATTCGACCATATAAATATATATGTGTATACACTATTATGTGTACATATATACATCTAGGATTTAATTCTAATATGAATTTGGATTTCTTAAAACCTATTTTATTGATTAAATTATGTTTTTTAAGTGTACAATACTTATAAGGATTTGTTGAACATTGTTTTGGTAGTGTAATTTCCATGTATACACATAGTGTATATATGGTTTTATATAATTTTCAAACCCAAATATATATATGTACATATAAGAACCATATTCACATATATGCATATCATAATTTATTTAATATGTTTTAATAGTATAAACCTGGTTATGATTTTATACAATACACATGATGTTATTTCATATTGGCCAACAATAACAATACCATGTTTTGATATTGTGTGCCTAAAAATTTAAAAATAAGACATCACCATGTTAATAAAATTGACTTTACATGCATGATTTCCCAATTAATAAATTTTAAGAAAGAAATTTTGATTAATATTTGGATACACATTAATAAATATATACACGAATAAGCACAAGTGTATAATTATTTTTATATGCATGAATACATCACTGAAAATAATATTTTTACACCCACACTTTGTATTTCAATTTGAGATGAATCTCCCACGATGAATGATTTTAATTAATTATGTTCATGTAATATTATTTTTTCCAATTTAATTAACATTGTATGGTTTAAAAAAGAATAAAAAGTATGACAAATTCAACATGTAATTTATTATGTGAAAAAGTTCCACATTAATGTAACAAATGATTTTATGAAAGATTTATTATTTTAGGTGGGAATCCATTTTTTTAAGTCCACTTTTAATTATCACATGTGAAAAATTGTTTCATTTTACTCCATGCATGTTTCTGTTAACTTATATGCAGCCATAAACAAAAACTAAAAAGCCTATATATTTTAATATTTATTGCATAATTCACCTCATTTATGAATATGTATACAATAATGAAATTATATCTCTTGATAACTCATAGATTAAGAATGTAAGTGTTCGATGTAATATGGGATATTTGAAATATAAGACCTTACAAGAAATATGAGGAATTTATTAGACTTATATGATATGATGGGTGAACCTAGATTGTGCTCCAAATCATTGGGTAAATTTAAGTATCCGGAGCTGAATTATGTTGGGTTCTTACCTGAATGGTCTTGGCATGAGGCCTTGAATGCATGATTATGTACAGTCCTGGCATAAGGCCTTGAAACATTATGTCATTATACATTCACTCATTATGTATTAGTATATGAAAAACCAAGTGATTATTCTAATAGTATAATATCCCTTGTTTAAAAATATTTTACTAATGAATGCATATGGAATAATGTAGTATGTACTTGGCATGTTTTTAAGGGAAGTGTTGCATCCTTAATCAGAATGTTGATATGGATGTTAATATTACATCTGAAATTTCATGAATTTCATTTTAAGTGTTTAGTGAATCATGATATTATTACGTATGAAATTATATGAAAGTGTTAACTTATGTTATAATTTTTTCTTTCAACCTTTCATGTCACATTTAATTTTATTTGATCAAATTTTGGATTACTAAGAATTCTATGCATTTTTGTACGTATATACACACTATGATATATGTTTTACCTATTTCTTTTAAGAAACAATAAAATTCCAATGTAAGATATTTTTTTGAAAATTTCATCATGTAAACATTGAAAAAAAATTGGTAATGTGCTTTATGAAGTGTTGTTTTCCGTTTAATAAAATATTTTTTTAATTATTTCAATGGTTTTTAGTTTTCAAAAAGAAATTTCATTAATTTGTTTTTAAAAACCATTACATATCATTTTAATTAATCGCTCGACATTTTTAATTTATTTTTTTATGGTTAGTATAATTTTAAAACATTTAGTACTCTTATTTTATTGCAACAATATGATTATTATCTTTGTCAAAAAAATTGAATTGTATCAGATGTATCTAGTTTTCCAAAACCTTATCTGAAATGATTTTATGTTTTGGAATGAGATGTGTAATTTTTATATGCATGTTTGTATGAAAACAGATTGCACACTATGTTTTAGGAACCACATCAAGCTTCTATGGTCATGGTAGCCACACTTTCTGCATCGAAGCATGCATGTGGATTTTACCCTTTGAACATTCATTTTCCTCTTTTCATATTTTACGAGAGGAATGACAAGACCTCATTCATAGTATCTTCCTCCTAATGACATTATGTAATGATATTCTTCATGGCCTTGAATTACAACTCTTAGTAATTCACCTTTTCCACAGCATCTTTATCATCATTTATAATATCATATAGGACAAGATTATTGTGCAATCTACCCAACGACATCTCTTTCAGATCGTTATCATCCAATAAAAAAACATTCAAACTGAAATGTGGCAGATGTTTTCCAAAAATTACATTAAAAATAATTATATATTCTATAATTTTGCAGAGACTACACAAGTCTTCCGTAAATGAATTCACTAGGACAAATAATACATCACCATACTCATTAGGGTGCATTATGAGATGCTCATAATTATTTCATATATCCTTTGTCTCTGCAAATCAGACATTTTTGTCTCCCTCAAAAATATTTATCATTTTACTCCACATATAATGTGATGAATTACATGACATAAACTTATTAAAGAATTTATTGTATATGGGTCCACCTATTTAATTGATATCTTCAGCATCAATATAAAATTCCCTTCAGTCATCTTTTGATAAAGCACATCTATCCAAATTGGCCAAAATACCATATATTATTGCATTAAAGTCATCCATTCAAAATTATCATAAGTAGTTATGCAAAAAATTCTCCTTTAATTAAAATTTCATCCCATAAATGATTGGAATACCATTATTATTGATAAACTCCATTAAATATCTTATAAAGAAACACTAAAATTAACCATCGAATCATATTCAAATTCTTAGTCTAACTCGGTTAAATTCCCAAAGAGGGGGGTGAATCAGGATATGATATATTAAAACAACATCCCATGGGGATCTTTTTTCGTTATTAAATAAAACACCCTTCTCTGCCTTTCCTTTATAAATGTTTCATAAAAATGGAATGCATTAATGAGACACATAAATTTTATGCAGTTCACCCTCCATGAGACAATGTCCAAAGAACAAACTAAGGTAATGTGCCAATGTACCAATTCCATTGAGTCTTACTACCAAAATATGGAATTGTTTAGATCACTTATATTCCTAGTCTCATTTCCTTTAAAATGGTCAAAGATTGCTCACAACTTTCCAAGGGTTACTCCCCTTATCTTTGCTTCTATATATCAATATAGATGGAAAGGATCACCATATTACTCTTCCTTTTCCCAATTCTCATGAAATGATTCACACATAGTTTATTGAAATATTGGAAATTAATTACAAATAAATAATACATTATTAATTTTTAGCAGATTACCTATTTATGTTATTCTTTTATTCCGTATATGAATACAACATTACCACCGATTTACTGGGTAATCCCTTTTCAAATCATTCAATATCTTCATTGCCTTCATGAATCAAACTTAATATTCAAAAACATAGACAATTATTAACATGTATATTCTACCTCCATGAAGCGTGAAACATTCCAGAAGATTACCTACCTTACTAAGATCATCTATCATTTTGAAGAGAACTCATTTCATGATTCTCAATCACTTTTATGAAGATCACATTGACTTCGTGAAGATATCAAATTTCAGTCATATTTTTATAAAAGTATTGATATTCAATAAATTCATGATGAATTTGGATTTTGTGTCATCCTTAATAGCCTTCACAATATTCCTTTAACTATAAACATTTTCACTAAAAGATCCTTCGCGAATCTCCTTCACAAATTCAGAACCTATAATTTTTTTAATATATTTCTATACTTTTTAGGGGGGTCCATTTTTAGTCATTTTCTCCAATTATATAATTTTAAATCATTTTTAAAAACATTTATTGAGGCTATTAAATCATGATCGCAAAGATACCAATTTTTATGAAGAATAAGAGAAATTTCTGGTTCATGAAGCTTCATATAGTCATGGAGATTTACCATCAACCCTTCACACAATCATGATGCTCATTTGTGATGATTAAAAACTTCATGAAACAATATTATTTAAACCCATACATCTATATATTAATATACTTACAATATTTTTAGGTAGAAATTATGGAATTCCATTATTTGTGATTATTGATCCATCCTCCAAATTTTAGACCCCAAAAATTTGGCAATTACTAGGAAACACCACCACTATATTCAATCGATTTTATTGAAAATATATAAGGAATAAATTAATTCAAACTAAATATTAGTCAACATATCATATAAAATATATCTCTATAACTCCACACATGATGATGGAATATGCTTTTTCAATAATCACAATCAACCCAGAAACACTTCCATGGTACCTTAATGGAGTTTTTTCCAACAATTATGATCCCTTTCATTATACATTGCCTAATTATGGGATTTTTTTATTTATGTCCTTAATATAATCCTCTTTTTTATAATATCCTTGAATATTTTTTAAACATGTGTAAAAATGTTAACAAAATTAGTTTATTATTATTTATTCCATCTATATAATACTTCGTGATCTTGTTATTGGATATGTTGCATGAAATTTATGATATTTACCATTAAATATTGATTATTCATTCTTTTTTCATGCTATATAAAGATATAAAAAAAATATTTAATGATCATATAATCTCATCCATTTAATATTATTTCATTCCCTTGGATACCAATAAGTGTTTTTTTTATTGGTATGTATGGTTTTTCTAAAAGGAATAATGGTGTTCTACAATAAAAATATGTATTTTATTTTATTTTTTCAATTATAAAATTGATTAAAATATGTATCTTGAATACCATGAAGAAAGATATAACATCCTGGCCTAGGATCCACTTAATTGGTTTCGTGATTTGATTCGCTGGATGACCTCAAGAATGTCACCTTGTATGCCAGAAACAAAAGAAAAATAGTTAGATTCCAATGAAGTACATCGGGAGACTATAAATTATTTATAGATTAATCTAAAAATTAAACTAAATATAATGAATAACAAATTTAGTAATAATAATAATCATTAATCATTTAATAAATTCCCAAACTAGGTGAATTCTCACTTCTAATATAGTACACATTTCTATTCAAACTAGTGTCTTGTGTCAAGGAATACCCAAAATAAAAGACATAATAACAACCCAAAAATATGTCCTAATACCCATATATAAACCACATCCATGCTTAATACCATATCCCGAATCAACCATCTATCAAATTTTATTTTCCCTTATCTTGATATACAATCACAAAGTCTGTCGAGGAACCCAACAGAAACCTGAGTAGGGTGTGAGTGAAACTTAATAGGACACCATCAATGTTGTAAAAAAATATTGATTCTAATAATAATAATTATGTTTGTGGAAGTACAATAAAATAATATATAAGATATAAAAATTAAACAACTTCCAAAATTAAACATTTAACCATTTACCATATGTCACCTACAATTTTATCATTCC
The DNA here is from genome assembly GCA_963277665.1 of Viscum album. Classification (NCBI taxonomy): domain Eukaryota; kingdom Viridiplantae; phylum Streptophyta; class Magnoliopsida; order Santalales; family Viscaceae; genus Viscum; species Viscum album. The sequence continues at coordinate 1,180,016,413 of OY728134.1, read as the reverse complement.
ATGAAATCCCTCTAAACTTGATTCCTCCATGAAGGAATATAATCAATACAATAGAATGGGAATTAAATTTACCTTTATGAACACGGGGAATTCATTAATAAATTTGAATTCATATACATAGGATAACTATTCTATTTACAAAAAATAAAAAAAATAGGCTTCGTTTTCTAGACCACAATGTCTAGACTCTATCCAATCATAAGGAACACCATGTCTATTATATCAAGACTAGCATGAAGAATCAAATTCCTATCTATCAATAATTAATGATTTGGAATCCAATGTCCATTAATTATTTACTATTTGAGGGAGTCGTCATGTACATCATTTATTACCATTTCATCAACTAATATTTCACAATATCTAATACTCTTGTCCTTTAAATACATTATATACCAAGATGATCACATTACATTCTCCATTATTCACATTTTATAACTCGTTCATCATCTTTAACCAAATTCAACACATAAACCATTTAACCATTCATTCATATAACAAAATAACTAAGGATTACTTAAAGGTATTTAACAACATTTCATACCCATTTTCCATTTAAACTTTTTCTTCCTCCAACATTATCAAGACCCCTTTTATTTATAATTAATAAAAATCCTTATTATGCCTTACTAACTTTTTCAATAAAAATTTGAAACCATTGTACTTATCTAACCCTCTTTATCTCGCCTTGTTCAAACCATTTATCATTTTGAAGAGAATGAAACACCACATGAGTGGCCATAAAACCATTCTCATAATCATGATTTGACCTGACATGGTTCATGAGAGGTCTAGAATCTGAATTAAAATTTCAATTTACATTTATTATTCAATAAGAAAATGTATCTTAGAAAAACAATGGAATAATCACATACACATGATCAAAATAAGGACTATAGATGAAATCACTAAAATCATACCTCAATATTGTATAAAATTACTCACTCATTAACTATACATGATTCAACCTCAAAATACAATTATTTCCCAATATAATAAGTCCATGGATATTTGATTTGAAACCAACAGTTCTTCAAATGACCAAATATTGAAATGGAATATCCATTAAAAATATTTAAATGAAAATTTTCCCATCCTAGGTTAATAGAATAATAAATGGGAGGAAAATATATAACGAACATTTATGGTCTGGGGGGTGGATGGGATTTTCCTCATGTTTAATAAGGCACATTGTTCGGTCACAGAATTGGCCAAATCATGTGATCACTAAAAGGTGACCTGAATGAAAAGATGTTTCTTGGATTCATGGTTTGGCTAGGAAAACAACGTAGTTTTAAAAATTATGTGGTGGTATTAAGACATCATCTTTGAAAATGGTTTATCCACACAATCTCATGTGATATGGCGCACGTATATAACAAATCATGTACCAACCATTCACTATAAATTTTATGGCCTTTTTTCTCCATCTATCATATCCCAAACCCTTGATACACCCCAGATTCCACTCATAGACATGGGAATCCATCCATTAAGGAATTTAATGGGAGTGAAAATAAAATATAAAAATATACATACCACTTCAAAATGATGGGATCTTTTAACCTCCCCACATCATTACAGATCATCCTTGAGAGCCCTTCCAAGGATCACTAATCCACTATAGTAAAAAATATGGCCAATAGTATCATTTATCAACATCCCTCACCATTTTTTTATCCTTAAAATTATCATGCTACCATGATATATAGAAAAATACAACAACTATACCTTGCAAGAATTTCTTATTATGATCCAAAACAAAAAACAAATTATCTAAAAAGGATGCATCAGCTAGAAGCTAACGATCCTCAACATTGATCACATGAGATGGATAATGGGGATATTTTTCATGTAATAACATGTGTAAAACATTTTTCATACCACTGTAACATTATTAATAATTCAAAAAATATGCTACTGATCTAATCCTATCAATAATATTAAGTGGTCACACAAACTAAGGCACCAAATTGCAAAATTTAGGAATCCTATGGTGTTACAATAAATGTGAAACCTAAACAAATACATAGTAATCCATTTTAAAATAAATTTGTCAATTTTTTTGATTAGTTTATGAATTCTATCTACTATAGGAAATACCCATAAATTTAAAAATCAACAAAACATGCCACAGTGTATCTATCATGTGACAATCTTCCAGATAACTATGATTCATAAATTTCTATCCAACATAAGGGAGATCTAAATTTCCTACCATACATCACCTTGTATGGTTCCATATAAATAGTATCATTATATTTTGTGTTATATAACATGATTAGTTTGTTGTTATTCTCCCCAAACCCACCAATTTATAGGATGCATTCCCCTAACATGTCCTCTAAAAAATGGATTATATGTTTTTAATACCCATTTGACTGTGGTTGAAATGCTATACAATGAAATTAGTGAGTTACAAAGGACTTATTGAACCCATTCTATAAGAGTAAAGTGAAATATGGGTCACAATATTAAACTATAAACAACATAACATAGTGAAAGCATACTATCTCCCAATCATACAATCCACCAAAAAGGTCGGTGGTGAATATACAAAAAATTGGAAAGAAATGTGATAAATATTTAAACTAATCCATAATCTCCCAAATCAAGTCATTATTAAATTCATAGATCAGAATACCAACTACACAATTAATGGTAACATCATTTATATTCAATTTTATAATGGTAAATTACTATAAATTTCTATAAGGTTGTTGTTTCTTAGCATTAACCTACAGATAGTTGAAGAATCATGTCCTGAAACCTAAAATATAAATCTTCATTCTTATAAACCAATACTATTTATGATGATCCTGATACCTTTTTGTCAGACTAAATAGCACCACCTACTTGGATGTATGGAAATCATGAATTAGATATTCTGGCATACAAGAATTCACAACATTATGGCCAGAATTTTGAATAATACCATCATCATCAATAGTCCATTCAGAAGGTGGATCCCCACCATCAAAATTTCCTATCCCATATAGAAAGAATGAATCCTTATATTGCCTCTTTATAACCTGGTACAAAAGATATGACTCAAAAAACATGGACATGAGAATCATCTACTCATTCACCTAATAAGAACCTATATGCATCTTAGTGAACAAGGACAATATATTGTACTCAAAACTAGACTACTGAACATCCTAAGACTATGAATTTGTACTCAATGAATATGAAACACTTTTTCCATTCCCTATAATTTAAGTGAAATCAAAGAAAAATATTTCATATACTCAAGTCATCTCTGTTGCTCAATGTTTAAATAATGCACGGAAAATATGTACTTAAGCATATTATGATCAGTATAAATGATAATCATTTCACATAGAAGATAATTATACAAATATTTTAAGGACTAAACCATTATTTCCAACTCAAGATCGTGTATATGATATTTTTTATCATGTGTCTTGAACTACTAATCTCTATAGGCCACAACTCAAACTCCCTATATCAAAACATCCCAACATCTAATCATAGATGAAACCCAATATTGAGTATACTCTTTACCTGACTTGGGTGAGATAAAAATTGTTTTAGTGTTCAACAACATCTTTAATTCTAGGAAAACATCATCACAATTTTGATAGCACTAAAACGTGATTCCATTCTTGGTCAAGCACATTAGAGGTGTTTCGAAGTGACATAATTCTAGAATGAAGATTTTATATTATCCTTATAAGGATAAAATATTTTTTCTATAAAAAAATATTGGGCTACTCCTATGATACAAAAACATGAACCTTCTATGGTATCTAATGAAACACCTCCCTTCAATATGATGTGACCTAATAAATTCACCATAACAGTCCTGAAATTACATTCAGATATCTTGGCTTATATCCAATTCTCTCTTAATGTACTCAATATGTGTTCATGATGTATGACATGATCACCATGGGTCTAGAAGTACACCAAGATTACATCAACAGAAAAACTAAAAAATGATTCTGGTAGGGTTGAATTTTTTGGTTCATCATTGCCATGTACATATAAGAAGCATTCTTCAACCTGAATGAAATTGAAAAAAACTCATAAAACAATAAATTTATGAATTATTTCTATGTTATATATTATTCTATCATAATAAAATGATGATACCCTGATAAAAAATCAATATTTCAAGATTTTTTCCCCCTCTCATATGGTCAATAATATATTCACTTCATAGAAGAGGATATATGTTTTTAATCATCCATAGGTTCAAAATATGGTAGTCAATACACAATCATATAATTTTTTTATCATTATATGAAAATTATATTGGTGATCCCCAAAGATATGTTATCATATAGATAAACACTTAATTCACTAGCTTAACTAGTATGGTCTTGATACCTTTAATCTATTCTAGTTCCATTCAATAAGGAGGAATAGAAATTGGTTCATCTCCAAGAATCAAATAAAAATATATGACTCAACAAAATGTGAATAATTTTGATTATAATAATAATTATTATGTTTGTGGAAGTACAATAAAATAATTTATAAGATATAAAAATTAAACAACTTCCAAAATTAAACATTTAACAATTTACCATATGTCACCTACGATTTTATCATTCCATGAAATCCCTCTAAACATGATTCCTCCATGAAAGTATAAAATAAATAAAATAGAATGGCAATTAAATTTACCTTTATGAACATGGGGAATTCATTAATAAATTTGAATTCATATACTTACGATAACCATTCTATTTACACAAAACACAAAAAATAGGCTTCGTTTTCTAGACCACAATGTCTAGACTCTATCTAATCATAAGGAACACCATGTCTATTATATCAAGACTAGCATGAAGAATCGCATTCCTATCTATCCATAATTAATGATATCTAATCCAATGTCCATTAATTATTTACTATTCAGGGGTGCCGTCATGTACATCATTTATTACCATTTCATCAATTAATATTTCACAATATCTAATACCCATGTCCTTTAAATCCATTATATACCAAGATGATAACATTACATTCTCCATTATTCACATTTTATAACTTGTTCATCATCTTTAACCAAATTCAACACATAAACCATTTAACCATTCATTCATAAAACAAAATAACTAAGGATTATTTAAAGGTATTTAACAACATTTCATACCCATTTTCCATTTAAACTTTTTCTTCCTCCAACATTATCAAGACCCCTTTTATTTATAATTAATAAAAATACTTATTAGGCCTTGAAAACTTTTTCAATAAAAATTTGAAACCATTGTACTTATCTAACCCTCTTTATCTCACCTTGTTCAAACCATTTATCATTTTGAAGAGAATGAAACACCACATGATTGGCCATAAAATCATTCTCATAATCATGATTTGACCTGACATGGTTCATGAGAGGTCTAGAATCTGAATTAAAATCTCAATTTACATTTATTAGTCAATAAGAAAATGTATCTTAGAAAAACAATGGAATAATCACATACACATGATTAAAATAAAGACTATAGATGAAATCCCTAAAATCATACCTCAAGATTGTAGAAAATTACTCACTCATTAACTACACATGATTCAACCTCAAACTACAATTATTGCCCAGTATAATAATTCCATGGATATTTGATTTGAAACCAACAGTTCTTCAAATGACCAAATATTGAAATGGAATATGCATTAAAAATATTTACAGGAAAATGTTCCCATCCTTGGTTAATGGAATAATAAATGGGAGGAAAATATAGAACGAACATTTATGGTCTGGGGGGGATGGGATTTTCTTCATGTTTAATGAGGCACATTGTTCGGTCACATAATTGGCCAAATCATTTGCCCACCAAAAGGTGACCTGAATGAAAAGATGTGTCTAGGATTTAGGGTTTGGCTAGGAAAACAACATAGTTTTAAAAATTATGTGGTGGTATTGAGACATCGTCTTTTCAAATGGGTTATCCACACAATCTCATGTGATATGGCGCATGCATATAACAAATCATGTACCAACCATTCACTATAAATTCGATGGCCTTTTTTCTCCATCTATCATATCCCAAACCCTTGATACACCCCAGATTCCACTCATAGACATGGGAATCCATACATTAAGGAATTTAATGGGAGTGAAAATAAAATATAATTAAGTACATACCTCTTCAAAATTATGGGATCTTTCAACCTCTCCACATAATTAAAGATCATCCTTGAGAGCCCTTCCAAGGATCATTAATCCACTATAGTAAAAAATAGGGCCAATAGTATCATTTTACCACATCCCTCTCCATTTTTTTATCCTTAAAATTATCATGCTACCATGATACATAGAAAAATAGGACAACCTTACCTTAAAATAATTTCTTATTATCATCCAAAACACAAAACAAATTATCTTAAAAGGATGCATCAGCTAGAAGCTAATGATCATCAACATTGATCACATGAGATGGATCATGGGGATATGTTTCATGTAATAACATTTGAAAAATATTATTCAAACCACTATAACATTATGAATAATCCAAAAAAATATTCTACTCATCTAATCCTATCAATAATATTAAGTGGCCACACAAACTAATGCACCAAATTTCCAAATTTAGGAATCCTTTGGTGTTACAATAAATGTGAAGACTAAAAAAATACATAGTAATCCATTATAAACAAAATTAGTCAATTTTTTTGATTAATTTATGAATTCTATCTACTATAAGAAATAGCCATAAATTTAAAAATCAATTAAACATGCCACAATGTATCCATCACGTGACAATATTCCAGATAACTATGATTCATAAATTTCTATCCAACATAAGTTAGATCTACATTTCCTACCATACATCACCTTGTATGGTTCCATATAAATAGTATCATGATATGTTGTGTTATATAACATTATTAGTTTGTTGTTATTCTCCCAAAACCCCCCAATTTATAGGATGCATCCCCCTAACATGTCCTCTAAAAAATGGATTATATGTTTTTAATACCCATTTGTCTGTGGTTGAAAATCTATACTATGAAGTTCGTGAGTTTCCAAGGACTTATTCAACCCATTATATATTAGTAAAGTAAAATATGGGTTACAATCGTAAACTATAAAAAACATAACCTGGTGAAAGCATACTATCTCCCAATCATACAAATCACCAAAAAGGTCGGTGGTGAATGTACACAAAATTGTAAATAAATGTGATACATATTTAAACTAATCCATAATCACCCAAATCAAGTCATTATTAAATTCATAGATCAGAATACCAATTACACAATTCATGGTTACATCATTTAAAATCAATTTTATAATGGTAAATTACTATAAATTTCTAGAAGGTTGTTGTTTCTTAGCGTTAACCTAACGATAGTTGAAGAATCATGTCCTGAAACCTAAAATCTAAATCTTCATTCATATAAACCAATCCTATTTATGAAGATCCTGATACCTTTTGGTCACACTAAATAGCACCACCTACTTGGATGTATGGAAATCATGAATTAGATCTTCTAGCATATAAGAAGTCACAACATTATGGACAAAATTTTGAATAATACCATCATCATCTATAGTCCATTCAGAAGGTGGATCCCCACCTTCAAAATTTCCTATCCCATATAGAAATAATGAATCCTTATACTGCCTCTTTATAACATGGTACAAAAGATATGACTCAACAAAAAAGGACATGAGAATCATCTACTCATTCACCTAATAAGAACCTATATGCATCTTAGTGAACAAGGACAATATATTGTACTCTAAAATAGACTACTGAACATCCTAAGACTATGAATTTTTACTCAATAAATATGCAACACTTTTTCCATTCCCTATAAATTAAGTGAAATCAAAGAAAAATATTTCATGTACTCATGTCATCTCTGTTGCTCAATGATTAAATAATGCACAGAAAATATGTACTTAAGCATATTATGATCAGTATAAATGATAATCATTTCATATAGAAGATAATTATAAAAATATTTTAAGGAATAAACCATTATTTCCAACTCAAGATCGTGTATATGATATTTTTTATCATGTGTCTTGAACTACTAATCTCTATAGGCCACAACTCAAACTACATATATCAAAACATCCCAACATCTGATCATAGATGAAACCAAATATTGAGTATACTCTTTACCTGACTTGGGTGAGATAAAAATTGTTTTAGTGTTCAACAACATCTTTAATTCTAGGAAAACATCATCACAAGTTTGATATCACTAAAACGTGATTCCATTCTTGGTTAAGCACATTAGAGGTGTTTCGAAGTGACATAATTCTAGAATAAAGATTTTATATTATCCTTATAAGGATAAAAGATTTTTTTTATAAAACAATTATTGGGATACTTCTATGATAAAAAAAACATGAATGTTCTATGGTATCTAATGAAACACCTCCCTTCAATATGATGTGACCTAATAAATTCACCATAACAGTCTTGAAATTACATTTAGATATCTTGTCTTATATCCAATTCTCTCTTAATATACTCAATATGTGGTCATGATGTATGAAATGATCACCATGGGTCTAGGAGTACACCAAGATTACATCAACAGAAAAACTAAAAAATGATTCTGGTAGGGTTGAATTTTTTGGTTCATCATGGCCATGTACATAAAAGAAGCATTCGTCAACCTGACTGAAATTGCAAAAAACTCATACAACAATAAATTTATGAATGATTTTTGTGTTATATATTATTCTATCATAATAAAATGATGAGACCCTGATAACAAATCAATATTGCAAGATTGTTTCCCCCTCTCATATGGTCAATAATATATTCACTTCATAGAAGAGGATATCTGTTCTTAATCATCCATAGGTTCAAAATCTGGTAGTCAACACACAATCATAAAATTTGTTTTATAATTCTATGAAAAGTATATTGGTGATCCCAAAAGATATGTTATCATATAGATAAACACTTAATTCACTAGCTTAACCAGTATTGTCTTGATACCTTTAATATATTCTGGTTCCATTCAATAAGCAGGAATAGAAATTGGTTCATCTCCAAGCATCAAATCAATCAAAAATTCAACCTTGATCTCAAGTGGAAGACCATTGAATTCCAACTCTGACCAAAAGTGTCCCAGCTTCTCTCTAGGTCGGAGTTGGAGTGATGGGTATAGAGGGTTTTGGGGCTTACGATTTGTAGTCGTCAAAGTTCTTTTTTGGGGGTTTCTTCCCCGACCTTCTTTTGGGTTTCATTCCCATCCTTTTTCAGGTATTTCCCCAGTTTCGTGTTAGTCTTCATTCTTAATGGTGGGATTTCATTTCTTTAGTGGTCTCCATTTATGGTGCTAGGTGTTTGAGGTGATATGTCATGTTTGTGTTTTTTGTGGATTTTGTCATTATAGTGGGTTATGTGTTTGACACTGATGGTTTTTTGTAGTGTTGTGGCTGTCATTGATGACTTCAAGTCAGTGATGTTGGGTAAGGTCTATGCGACATCGATTGTGCATGAGGTTGGTGTATGACCAGATACCGGCGGTGTCAAGTTATAGCATCCCGCCATTTTATAACATAAACTTTCATTACATTACACAAAACTGAGGATCGTTAAGGTTTAGTGTCTTGGAAACAAGGATCATAATACAAAAAAAAACATAAAAACATTCTTCTAAAACACTTGAAAGGCTTCTCCTTTAGTTCATCCTATGTTCATTATGCATCTCATAACCTGGGGACATACATCAAAAGAAAGGGTGAGCAGAAGGCCCAGTAAGGGAAACAAGAGGAACATTTTACATGTGAACTTGAGATACTTCAATAAGGACATGAAAAGAACTTTAAGGCATGAGAAAGAAATCATGAGGAATTTCATAATAAAAATAACATTTTTCATAACTTGAAGATGTGGCTACATCATTTAACATAGACAATCATGAACATATCACCAAGGTCCATCCCCAAGGTGTCATTTGAAAATTACCAAGGTTATTCACCAAGGTATCGTGAAAATTGTAATCTCTAGTGGTTACATCATTACCCAATGCATTGGAGCGCTATCAGGGCGCACCCTTAAATTTGCCTTTATTATCATGTGAGCCACATATATAATCATCAAACATTTCATAAATAACCCACATAGCATAAAATAAATGGGTTTCATTTCATAATCATAACGTTTTAAAAACTGCTTTAAAGACATGATCTTTACGTCACTTTAAACCCACGGAAAGGGAAAGCGGGTCTCATGTATGTAAATCCCAGAATTTAAAATGGAACATTTTGATATATATGTGAATACCCTTGTAGAAATAAGAGCTTTGAGTATTCACTTTATAACACAAAATAAGTTTTGAGAAAAGAGAGAGGCATTTTGAGGGGAAAATTCTGCAGCATAACGGCTAAGTTTCGGGGTTTTAGAAAACGTTGAAATGAGAGGGGACATGGGTCACCCACTCATAAATGATCCATAAAACAGTAGGGTGAAAGAATAAGAAGGACATATGGACATGGTAACGAAATTTTAGGGACATACCATTTGAATGAAAAACATGGAAGGAAAAAGATTAGATTTCTCTTATGAAAATTCGGCAGCCTTACGGCGTCACTTAACTTCAAAAGAAAATGATTTGACAAGATCAAAAAGGGTCCCTCATCATATGATCATAAGAGATCAGTATGATTGATATAGAGATCATACCCCAACATAATAAAAAGGAACTTGAAAGACTTGACATGAAAATTGAACTTGGAAAATGAGAAGGGTGAAAGAATCCCTTAAAAATTCGGCAGCCTAACGGCGTCACTTAAACTTTCATAAAACGAAATGATGAGAGTAAGAGGGGATCTCTCATCATATAAACATGAAATGGCAGTAAGAGGAATATAAAAGAACATCCTCTCACATAAAAACATGGAGCATAATAGGAATGACATAAAAGAGATTTCATGAAAAGAAAGAGAGGGGTCGGATCCCTTACCTTAAAATGTGACTCTTGAAACTCAAAGGATTGGACCTTGAGGGCTTGGGGGCACCTTGGGAGGACTCCTTGGAAGGTAAGAAGACCAGAACTTCGTTGGGGGAGAGTTGGGAGTGAAAACTAAGGGAGGAAAGGGTGGGTATTTATAGGGAAAGTGAGGGGACAAAGCATTAATGGCCAAAGGACACCTCACATGTGCTTTTCTCAAACCCATGGGCTCTCCCTTGGCATTTATCATGGAGTTAGGCCACATGGGGCCCCCAAAACAATAATTCATCACCCTTGGCCGGACAACCCTCAAAAGATCTCATGACATCATCATGACATCATTATGATGTCATTAAACATACCGAAACCCTAAAACGGTATTTTTACTATTCACTGAAAATTCAACTTTCTCAGAATAATCCCAAAATTTCACCTTAACCAAATATCAATGCTATGATTTCAAAAATGAACTCCATTTTATAAAAATAATTTTCTAAATATTTTTAATTTTATTTTTAAATAAATACACTATTCACCGAAAATTTATTTTTTTAGAAAAATCCCCAAAAATTACCATAACATAATATCGATGCTCTGAGTTCAAAAATAAAGTCATTTTTATAAAAATAATTTTCTAATTATTTTTAATTAAATTTTTAATTAAAAAACACTATTCATCCGAAAAAAACTAATACTTGAATAATAATTTATGAAACTGTTATTTACCCATTTTATTGAATCACATTACTTAATCAAGGTGTCTAAATTATATTAAAACTTTCTTTAAGTGAAAATTACTAATCCATTTGGTCATATTACTAATCCTAAGCGTAAAATCACTATTCATAATTTACTATTCATCAAAAGTTAAGTTGATCTTATTAGACTCCAAATTCCTTAATGAACACTTTTGTAGAAGACCATTTTTTGAAAATCATTACACATCATTAGTTATTTAAGGTTTACATAAATATTTCAAAATATCCCTTTTTCAAAATTCATCAATAAAATACATTCTAAGATTATCTAGACATTTGAAATTTCACAAACATCACTAAAGGAAGAAATCTCAATTTATTCATCCGAAAGGATTACACAAGGAAACTAGGGTCTCCTCACATAGCCCCTTATAACACTGGCATAAGACCTAAGTGTAAGGTGTGCTATGGTGATAGAATCTGAGGGAGTCTCAGATAACATTGCCCTAGTAGCAATCTCCACTAACTTGAACTTCTCCTGCAAGCGTTTTCGTTCAAGCTTGACACGCTGGAGCTCGGATTGGCCTTGGTCCAAAGCGAAGCCCACAGATGCTACCTCCTTCCCAAGCTCTGATAAGTGGGCTTCGTAAGGGTTGAGTCTACTGGATGAAGCCATCGACTCCTCTTTCTGCATTAACCATTAACATCTTATTAAATCAATAAGAGTAAGTTAATATACTACTCAAAAAGATTGGGTCGTCACATTCTTCCCCCCTTAAGAAATTTCGTCCCCGAAATTTATACTTGAGGCCTAGTTGAAAAGGTGAGGGTACTTTTGCTTCATCATTTCCTCAGGCTCCCAAGTCGCTTCTTCATATTTATGATTCCTCCACAACACTTTCACAAGGTGGGTAGTCTTGTTTCGTAGGACCTTGTCTCTACGGTCCAAGATCTCCACTGGCTGCTCCTCATAAGAGAGGTCATGTTCAAGTTGTACCACCTCTGGGTTCAGTACATGCGAAGGGTCGGGTATGTACTTCCTCAAGAGAGATACATGGAAGACATCATGAACTTGAGCTAGGTTCGGTGGAAGTGCTAGACGATAGGCCACTGCTCCTATGCGATCAAGGATTTCATAGGGGCCAATGTACCTAGGGCTGAGCTTCCCTTTCTTCCCAAACCGCATGACTCTCTTCCATGGAGAAATTCGAAGGAAGACTTTGTCACCAACACCAAACTCCAAGTCCCTTCGACGATTGTCAGCATAGCTCTTCTGCCGACTCTGAGCAGCCTTTATGTGTTGTTGGATGGCATGAACCTGTTCTGTCATCTCTTGCACGAGATCAGGCCCAAGAAGCTTCCTCTCACCAGTTTCATCCCAACAAGTAGGAGTTCTACACCGCTTTCCATATAGAGCTTCATAGGGTGCCATCTGAATACTCGCATGGAAGCTGTTGTTATAAGAGAACTCCACTAATGGGAGGTGTTGATCCCATCCACCTTTAAATTCCATTGAGCATAATCTCAACATGTCTTCGAGTGTCTGAATAGTCCTTTCAGATTGGCCATCAGTTTGAGGATGATAGGCCGTACTAAAATTCAATTCAGTATTCAGAGCATGCTGAAGACTTCTCCAGAATTTTGATGTGAATCTTGGGTCACGATCAGATACGATGGATAGTGGTACCCCATGAAGCCTTACCACTTCCTTCACGTATATCTTGGCAAGCTGATCCAGAGAGAAATCTTCCCGAATAGAGATAAAATGGGCTGTCTTGGTGAGACGGTCCAGAATAACCCATATCGCATTGTTTCCTTTGGATGTTTTCGGGAGACCAGTTACAAAGTCCATGGTGATATTATCCCACTTCCATACTGGTATGGGTAGCGGTTGTAATACCCCCTTAGGAAGTTGTCTTTCTTCCTTTACTTGCTGACACACCAGGCATCTTGTAGTGTAATCGGCAATCTCCCTCTTCATGTTATCCCACCAATAATGATCACGAAGGTCTCTATACATCTTAGTGCTTCCCGGATGTATAGAGAAAGTAGAGCTATGAGCTTCATCCATCAGTTCTTTCTTTATCTCCGGAATGGATGGAACACATAGTCTGGTACGAAATTTAAACACGCCTTCTTGATCAATATTGAAATCAGGGAACTTCCCATCCTTTACAGCCTCGAACTTCTCCTGCAGCAAAGGATCTTCTTTTTGAGCCTTCTTGATCTTCTCTAGTAATGAAGGTTGAGAAATCATTTGGGATAGGGTTGATGATGTCCCTTTCCTTATAATTCCCATGTCCAGTTTTACTAGATCTTTAATCAAGGGATCTCCCAGGATCCTCATTGTTGCCAGAACAACAGGATCTTTCCTGCTTAACGCATCCGCGACTTTGTTTGCTCTTCCAGGGTGATAATGAATTGAACAATCATAGTCTTTAATAAGCTCCAACCATCTCCTTTGTCTCATGTTCAATTCTTTCTGAGTGAAAATATACTTTAGACTTTGGTGGTCAGTGTATATATCACATTTCTCCCCATAAAGATAGTGCCTCCATATCTTTAGAGCAAAAACAACTGCCGCCAGCTCTAGATCATGCGTAGGATAATTCTGCTCATGAATCTTCAACTGTCGAGATGCATAAGAAATTACTTTGTCATTTTGCATGAGGACGCACCCAAGCCCTTTCAGAGATGCATCGCTAAAAATAACGAATCCTTCTCCGATAGAGGGTAGTGTCAACACAGGTGTAGTAACCAATCTCTTCTTCAGCTCTTGGAAACTTTCCTCGCATTCCTTTGTCCAGATGAACTTAACCCCTTTTCGAGTCAACTTGGTTAGTGGATTAGAAAGCCGTGAAAAGTTTTTCACAAACCTCCTATAATATCCCGCTAAACCAAGGAAACTACGAATCTCAGTTACTGTTGTGGGTTGAGGCCACTCCTCCACAACCATTGTCTTTGCAGGGTCAACCGAGATTCCTTCATTGGTTACGATGTGCCCCAAGAAAGCCACTTGTTGTAACCAAAACTCACACTTGCTGAACTTCCCAAAGAGCCTCTCCTTCCGTAGAGTTTTCAAAATAACCCTCAGATGATCTTCATGCTCCTCCCGACTTTTTGAATATATCAAAATATCATCAATAAAAACTACCACAAAGTTATCAAGGTAGTCCTTAAAGACTCTATTCATCAAATCCATGAAAATAGCAGGAGCATTAGTCAAGCCGAAGGGCATAACATTAAACTCATAATGCCCATATCTTGATCGGAAGGCAGTCTTTGGAATATCTTCCTTCTTCACCCTCACTTGATGATAACCAGATCGAAGGTCAATCTTAGAGAAGAATTGAGCCCCACGAAGTTGGTCAAATAAATCATCAATTCTTGGAAGAGGGTATCTGTTCTTCACTGTGATCCCGTTCAGTTCTCTATAATCAATGCATAGTCGCATTGATCCATCCTTCTTCTTCACAAAGAGAACTGGTGCTCCCCAAGGAGACACACTCGGTCAGATAAACCCCTTCTCCAACAAGTCTTGGAGTTGTTTCTTTAGCTCCTCTAGCTCCACATTTTCCATTCTATACGGAGTCTTTGATATCGGTTGAGACCCAGGTACGAGTTCAATGGAGAACTCTACCTCTCTTTCTGGGGGAGGTCCAGGTAACTCCTCAGGAAATACATCCATGTATTCTTGAACAATCGGAACATCTTCAATTTGTATGCTCCCTTTCCCTTCTTCCTCATCACCGATTAACTCCATAAAGAAAGCTATAGGAGGTGCTTCTAGATAGGGATCAGTTCGGGATATCTCTCCTCGGAAGATAACTGTAGGTCGTTCATTCAAGACTACTGAGATTTCCTTACTTCTGCATTTGATCTTAGCATTATACTTTGAGAGCCAGTCCATCCCTAGTATAATGTCAAATTCCATCATGGGAATGACTACTAGATTTGCGATAAGATTGTGCTCACCAAAGTAAACACTAGAGTCTCTAAACACTGTTGATGCATGGATAATCCCACTTGGAGTCTTGACTGACAACTCTACCTCAAGCAATTCGGGGATTGATTCTATATTCTTTGCAAACTTGGAAGAAATAAAGGAATGCGTAGAACCAGAATCAAATAAAGCACTTGCTAGTTTTGAGAGGACAACAAGAGTACCTGCTACCACATCGTTCGGAACTTCAACTTCAGTTGTTGTGATAGCGAAAGCACGACCTTGCTCCCTTGGCCTCTGCTGAGGTTGATGGTGATTCCCCTCCACCGCCCTCGGATTTGGACATTGATTAGCAAAGTGCCCAAGCTGTCCACACTTGAAGCATGTGACTTCGGGTAGGGCCAGAACCATCTTTCCTCTGTCGTTAGTGTTGGGAAGTTGAGGCTTCACATCACCACGACAATTCCGAGAAATATGGCCTTCTTTTCCACACCTATAGCACTTGCCACTTCCGATCAAGCAGTTCCCCGGATGCTTCTTCCCACATTTATTGCATGTGGCATGTTGCATATGCTTTCCACCTCTTTCCTGATCAAAACTTCTTCCCAGGCTTGGTTCTAGAGTTCTCTTCTTCTCATTAGATTTGTGAGACCACTGTGTCTCTCCAAACTCTAGTTCAACTTTCATAGCACTTCGAACTATTTCTTCATAGCTATCGTAGTCCCTGTTGGCTAGATTCTTCCGCAGATGTGGTCGTAGTCCGCCAAAGAATCTATCAACCTTCCCATTAGGATCCATGACAAAGCTTGAGGTATAACGGGAAAGCCTTGTGAAGTTCATCTCATAGCTTCCGACAGATTCGTTCTCCTTCTGCTTCAGCTCGAGAAACTCTTTCTCCATTTTCGTTCTCATGGAACGAGGGAAATACTTGTTAAAGAAAATTCCCCGAAATTCTTCCCACTCCATAGCTTCCATCTCTCCTCGTGGCTTCGTATTTTTGATCAGTGACCACCACTGATCAGCTTCTCCCTCTAGGCGGTAAACAGCAAGGGTGACTTTTTCTTGTTCCGAACAATGAAGTACAGAAAAGATCTTTTCAATGGAGCTTATCCATTGTTCCGCAACCAATGGGTCAGTAGATCCACTGAATGTTGGCGGTCGTTGACGCATGAAGGACTCAACAGAAAGTTGTTCCCTTCGTGGTGAGGTCGGCCTCTCAGCTTGATTCAAGTTATTACTCATAACTTGAGTCAGTTGGTTCATCATCCGCATGAATGTTTCTGTTCCGGCTTCCATCGGAGGGCCGTCAGCACATGGTGCATTGCGGTCACCATCGGCACGGTTTCTCCTATTGCCCGCCATTTTCTAAAAGAATAAAACCTTAGTGAGAAACTTATTTCATTTATGAATCTTTTAACTAAGACTTCGTGCTTAGACAATTATAGTTCTCTATAATTCCTTCATAATGATTCATAAAAAGCATGTGATTAACCAAACATATCCCCCGGGAGTGTCGTAACCAAGAGTGCAGCAAGGCCCGTTATCGTGCACCAGTTCCCGTTCGAGTCTAGCTCAAAGTGGTGTTTTCGGGTTTTACCCCTATGTACATCTGTACCAGAGCCGCCTCTACCTGCTCGTATCCAGACAGGGATGTATTTGTTTGATAGACCACTTACTTAATACTTACCAAAATACCAGGAAGTTTTCCTATATTTAAACTTTTCTATAGGGTTCTTCTTAATGTTTTTATATCCTAATTTCCACAAATAACTAAACCATCCTTTGATACCAACTATAGCATCCCGCCATTTTATAACATAAACTTTCATTACATTACACAAAACTGAGGATCGTTAAGGTTTAGTGTCTTGGAAACAAGGATCATAATACAAAAAAAACATAAAAACATTCTTCTAAAACACTTGAAAGGCTTCTCCTTTAGTTCATCCTATGTTCATTATGCATCTCATAACCTGGGGACATACATCAAAAGAAAGGGTGAGCAGAAGGCCCAGTAAGGGAAACAAGAGGAACATTTTACATGTGAACTTGAGATACTTCAATAAGGACATGAAAAGAACTTTAAGGCATGAGAAAGAAATCATGAGGCATTTCATAATAAAAATAACATTTTTCATAACTTGAAGATGTGGCTACATCATTTAACATAGACAATCATGAACATATCACCAAGGTCCATCCCCAAGGTGTCATTTAAAAATTACCAAGGTTATTCACCAAGGTATCGTGAAAATTGTAATCTCTAGTGGTTACATCATTACCCAATGCATTGGAGCGCTATCAGGGCGCACCCTTAAATTTGCCTTTATTATCATGTGATCCACATATATAATCATCAAAAATTTCATAAATAACCCACATAGCATAAAATAAATGGGTTTCATTTCATAATCATAACGTTTTAAAAACTGCTTTAAAGACATGATCTTTACGTCACTTTAAACCCACGGAAAGGGAAAGCGGGTCTCATGTATGTAAATCCCAGAATTTAAAATGGAACATTTTGATATATATGTGAATACCCTTGTAGAAATAAGAGCTTTGAGTATTCACTTTATAACACAAAATAAGTTTTGAGAAAAGAGAGAGGCATTTTGAGGGGAAAATTCTGCAGCATAACGGCTAAGTTTCGGGGTTTTAGAAAACGTTGAAATGAGAGGGGACATGGGTCACCCACTCATAAATGATCCATAAAACAGTAGGGTGAAAGAATAAGAAGGACATATGGACATGGTAACGAAATTTTAGGGACATACCATTTGAATGAAAAACATGGAAGGAAAAAGATTAGATTTCTCTTATGAAAATTCGGCAGCCTTACGGCGTCACTTAACTTCAAAAGAAAATGATTTGACAAGATCAAAAAGGGTCCCTCATAATATGATCATAAGAGATCAGTATGATTGATATAGAGATCATACCCCAACATAATAAAAAGGAACTTGAAAGACTTGACATGAAAATTGAACTTGGAAAATGAGAAGGGTGAAAGAATCCCTTAAAAATTCAGCAGCCTAACGGCGTCACTTAAACTTTCATAAAACGAAATGATGAGAGTAAGAGGGGATCTCTCATCATATAAACATGAAATGGCAGTAAGAGGAATATAAAAGAACATCCTCTCACATAAAAACATGGAGCATAATAGGAATGACATAAAAGAGATTTCATGAAAAGAAAGAGAGGGGTCGGATCCCTTACCTTAAAATGTGACTCTTGAAACTCAAAGGATTGGACCTTGAGGGCTTGGGGGCACCTTGGGAGGACTCCTTGGAAGGTAAGAAGACCAGAACTTCGTTGGGGGAGAGTTGGGAGTGAAAACTAAGGGAGGAAAGGGTGGGTATTTATAGGGAAAGTGAGGGGACAAAGCATTAATGGCCAAAGGACACCTCACATGTGCTTTTCTCAAACCCATGGGCTCTCCCTTGGCATTTATCATGGAGTTAGGCCACATGGGGCCCCCAAAACAATAATTCATCACCCTTGGCCGGCCAACCGTCAAAAGATCTCATGACATCATCATGACATCATTATGATGTCATTAAACATACCGAAACCCTAAAACGGTATTTTTACTATTCACTGAAAATTCAACTTTCTCAGAATAATCCCAAAATTTCACCTTAACCAAATATCAATGCTATGATTTCAAAAATGAACTCCATTTTATAAAAATAATTTTCTAAATATTTTTAATTTTATTTTTAAATAAATACACTATTCACCGAAAATTTATTTTTTTAGAAAAATCCCCAAAAATTACCATAACATAATATCGATGCTCTGAGTTCAAAAATAAAGTCATTTTTATAAAAATAATTTTCTAATTATTTTTAATTAAATTTTTAATTAAAAAACACTATTCATCCGAAAAAAACTAATACTTGAATAATAATTTATGAAACTGTTATTTACCCATTTTATTGAATCACATTACTTAATCAAGGTGTCTAAATTATATTAAAACTTTCTTTAAGTGAAAATTACTAATCCATTTGGTCATATTACTAATCCTAAGCGTAAAATCACTATTCATAATTTACTATTCATCAAAAATTAAGTTGATCTTATTAGACTCCAAATTCCTTAATGAACACTTTTGTAGAAGACCATTTTTTGAAAATCATTACACATCATTAGTTATTTAAGGTTTACATAAATATTTCAAAATATCCCTTTTTCAAAATTCATCAATAAAATACATTCTAAGATTATCTAGACATTTGAAATTTCACAAACATCACTAAAGGAAGAAATCTCAATTTATTCATCCGAAAGGATTACACAAGGAAACTAGGGTCTCCTCACATAGCCCCTTATAACACTGGCATAAGACCTAAGTGTAAGGTGTGCTATGGTGATAGAATCTGAGGGAGTCTCAGATAACATTGCCCTAGTAGCAATCTCCACTAACTTGAACTTCTCCTGCAAGCGTTTTCGTTCAAGCTTGACACGCTGGAGCTCGGATTGGGCTTGGTCCAAAGCGAAGCCCACAGATGCTACCTCCTTCCCAAGCTCTGATAAGTGGGCTTCGTAAGGGTTGAGTCTACTGGATGAAGCCATCGACTCCTCTTTCTGCATTAACCATTAACATCTTATTAAATCAATAAGAGTAAGTTAATATACTACTCAAAAAGATTGGGTCGTTACACAAGTCGTGGAGGAAGAATACATTGGTAATGTGTTGACGTGAAGACAGTGAATGGTTTTCATATTCGGTGGGGTTTCTATTTTTGTTTTTAGAAAAATTTTATCAATGATAGGGGTAATGGGGATCAGAGTTGTTTTTTCTTCCAGTGGGAAATGTTTCCAGAGTTAATGGCGTGTGGTGTATGAGTTACAGGCATGGGATAACGACGTGATATGGATGCTCAGATCGATGTATGCTGGGCTTGGGGTATGGTTCCTGTTAATGTTTCATGCTATCTCACTGGTCTAATGACTGATTTTGAATCATTAAATTTGAATTTTCAATGTTTGAATATGGAATGATTTTGGTTCATTGGGTTGTGCGGTTACTAATCTACCAGAAAGTGGGTTTTAAAAAAATATGGATTTGGTGAAGGTAACTCACATATAGTAAAAATAAATATGATCTTTACATGATTCCAACCATTAAATTACTAGTATTATTTTAAGCGTGTCATCTCAATCAATTAAAAATCCCAATGGATGCAAAACTCACCAATATCGATGTAATTCCCTATACAAAGACCTGTTTCTTCCAATCATACTCATAATATCATGTTGGTCAACATTATCTCATACAATGAATCTACTAGAAAACAAAAACCAGTTCCCATCCATTAATATATAAATTAATGATTTGATATTTTATCAAATAAATTAATAGAATGTATGGAAGCTACAAGAATTATATATCAGATAGTTGATGATCCTGCCTTACGGCCCCTGGGTGTTGGTTGAACTACAATCTACTAACATATCCCTCTACCATGTGATCCTGTCTGAGTTACATGTGTTGCCCTAAAATTATGATACTAACTATCTATCTAAGGACTACTCATTATCAATTACTAGATATATGTCATGTAATAATAAAACATCCATAATAATATGGGGCACCATATCCCCTGATGGTATCTTATATCCGTTTAGGTCCTCCTTCTATGCATATATATCGAAGGTTCAAGTAGAACCTCTATAGGTGTACCATACTACAACAATATCATCACTCCACTAGTGGTTGAAGCCAGATTCCTCACATGTGACTAGGATTAAAACAATGATAAAAATCACATGACCAATAACCAGAGAGGCCAATTCTCTCCCCTAGCTACTCAACCAGGAACCAATATGGATAATTCTCTCATAACATTGATTTTTATCATTTATAGAAGTACCAATAGATCTTTCAACTAATCTTGTATTCCCTACACTAAATCAAAAAAATTTATTAAATTCTGAAATGAGATCATGATTCACCACTTCCACAAACTTAATTAGATGGAAGATATTAATCAAGGACATGATATCGTATCTATTCAAATATAGATAATGTTTCATCGCCACCACCTAATCCCCTACCTAGGATAGAACAATGTGCTACAAACAAGTGAACTGGAAAAGATAATCCATCACTAACTTATTCCACAGGTTCAAAAATATATATTTGGTAGGTTTCTAATGTGTTGGTGTTTCATGGTAAAAGTATTATAGAAACCTCTCATGGAAATATGTCAATTTAATTATCTCTAAATAGTTAGTCAGGATATGAATCTCTAAAAAATGATTCTCTGGTCTAGGAAACATATAAGTTTCCATCCGTTCTCTCTTCAAAGTATGAGTCTTCAACAGATCTAGAGTCATTTAGACTGAATCAATCTAGAACATGTATTATGCAAGTCCACCCTCTACAACAAAATTTAGGGGTTTCTATAGCTATAATTATATACTATAGTCAAACAAGTTTGGATCTTCCTACCCTAGGCCTCTCTCCAAAAACATTATAATATGATTGAATTTCATAAGGAACATCACTTCCTCCTTATCACCTGGTTCCAATAGGGGATCTGGTCCAGCAAAAATATGAGTATTCTTGGTTATGTCCACTTATCACCCAACGAGTAATCATCACCATGGTATAATCTATCTATAATAGAAAATGTACATCTCGAAACACAGAACATATCATTTTCAAAAAATTTAAAAAATATGACTCTCAATTATCCAATGAATCGCACTGCCCATACACTATCCCAATGGATATAATCACATATCATTCACTACCCTCAACCATACCTATAATGGGTCGTGGAAAACTCAGGGTAAACTTACTATTATTTTACAACCTCCTATTTGAAAATATGTCAGCATAAATAAACATAAAAACATTTAAAACAAAAAAAAATTAGGAACCATTTAACCATTTTAATTAAGAACTTCATAGTTAAAACAACATTAAACTCTTTTTTAATAATATAATTCTATAAAACCAATATAAGAGAAATATCATATCATATAAACCAATCATAACTTGCTTTTAAATGTGTTCATGATGTTATAAATGTCAATAAATCCAGATTGCCTAAAATGGAACAAGTGTATACAAACAACATTCCATTACAAGCCACATATAAAACCATGTAAAATATTATCATAACACAAAAATTATATCACCCTTTGTGAAATAACATCAAAATTTTAAAACAACCATCAGTAAGAATAATTAAACACAAATATGTTTCGTTTTCTTTTACACATGTGTTAGCTACCCCTATAATAGAGCTCGTTGAAAAATCCTGAAACATCCAAGACACCTATCTTCCATTCTCAAAAATAAAAGCATTATAAAAGTAAAACCTATATGATTACACTTTTTGTTGTCTTGTCCTGGGAGGCATTAAAATGGTTCCCTAATTCAGTTTTCTGCATGACATCAAGCAAGCCTCCCCATATTCATGAGGTTTTCATCTAGTAGTGGGGTTCTATTAAAGTGTGTGGGGGATAGTATATACTTTTACTAGAATAAAAAATAATTTAAATTAATATAAATAATGGTCAATGATGTAATAACAAAATTAATCTATCACACAATTAATTCCAAAAACTATGTAAATTCCCAAAACTAATAATGTAAACATGTAATTTCAAACTTGTTTCAAGCATCCTAGAAAAAACCAAATAAAATACAGAAAAAAAATCACAAACTGGTTCCCAACACCCATATAGTTGCATCATCCTTACTCTATCATGTATCCCCTTTCAACCATCTATCATGGGGACATTTTCCTTATCCTGACTTGAAACCATGATGTTTTCTCAGGTACCTAATGGTGGACCGAGCAGGGTGTGAGTACAACATATTCGGCCACCACAGATGGTTTCATAAGAAATATCTAGTCCATGAAAAAAAAGTATATGAAAAAGTAAAAGTAAATAATGAAAAAGGTAGTAAAAGTAAACAGAATCAATAATTAATCACTTAACAATTTAACATATGTCAGCATTGGTTTAATCATGACATCCAAACCCAATGAACTTATTCCTTCCATTCTAAAATTCTATTACAATAACTGAAAGGGTTATACATTTATCTCTAATAGAATGTTCTATTAAATGTTCATTTTAAATTATTTTATTGATGTCCACCAATACATTTAACAAAAATAACAAAATAGGATTTATTTCACAAACTTCTAGGTTAGTTACCTATTTAAGAATTTGGAATTACATGAAAATTATATATATTGAAGGATGTACAACATCATATCTATCCATCCCATAACAAAGATAAGGAATTCCATGTCCAACAGTTACAACTGATGGGAGGTAGAAATCATGACTCTCATCTCTAACAATGTCTACAATTGACATGTCACAAGGTCTTACACACTTGTCCTTTTTAACACATTACTTATCAATATTTTACCTCATTGAATTCACCATTAATAACATGTTTAAACTCATTCAACATCTTTAACCAAATATCAAACAATAAACATTTTACATTTAATTCATATAAAACAATCATTAACGGTTCATAAAAACCAATTAAGCACATTTCAAACCCGTATTTCAATTTACCTTTTTTGTTTCCCCATCCTTATTATGAATCCTTATTGTTACAGTAAGAAACCAGATCTTCATTTCATGTATAGATCATTAATTCATGTTTTTTTATGAAAAAATAAGAAACGATAAATTGTATAAGTCCACACCCTGTACTTTTGATTACACATCATGTACCGAGTTATCACGAGTAGTCGTGTACTGGCCAAGTAACAGCCTAGTACATGGCCATGTGGGTGACCTGGTAGAAAAACTTTAGTGGGGGCTGGTTGAGGCTAGTACATGACATGTACAATAAATGAACATGTTGTGTACTTGTCCTTTTAATTTATGATTTTTGGCGGGGTCACATCTTATCTCCAGAAAACACTTATTCTCCCCATGTTTCATACAGGATATCAACATACGACCAATGAATTTAAAGATCCTCCCATTCTTATATTTTATCTTTGATTATGACGCTACCATGTGCATTGGATTCCCACCTATGTGTAATATCTTACCATTGAGCCTCGCCTCCAAATTTCTCATCATTCATGAGTTATCAAGGGTTGATCATTTTTACACGTTTTGTAGATCTATGTAGTTTTAGGTCGATTCAAGGGTCAACGTTCATGATTTTTCATCATACAATAGAGAGGTATGTTGTTTGTTCCTTTTTTTTATTTGGATTATATATGCTAAAAATTCTATATACCAATGTTTGGGGTATTGTGTGTTTTTGGAGAATAACCCTAGTTTAGACATTTTATGTAGTGTTTTATTTAGAAAGGGTTATTTTGTTATAAACAAGGATTTATAAATTGATTATGGTTGTGTTTCCAATGTTTGATTGATTATGGAAGTTTGGTCTAGAATTCCTATTATGCGTGTGTTGTTTTCTATGCCTCGTATTGTTAGGATGCAGTTACAGTTTATTTGAGATGCATGTGATTCCGATTGTGAATGTATTACCAAGAGGAATTGAACCTAATAGCTTCCCAAGGTAGGGTCATTTATATATGTTTTATTTTTATGTTGACCCAAAGGTATTGATTGTGAGAATTGTCAGGTGGTCATGGACTAGAGGATTTCAACCTTGAGATCTACCCAGAGGGTTATTATTATGTTAATGTTGGAACCTAGGGAATTGACTGTGAGATCTTCTAGGTGGTCATTATAAATTATTTCTGTCATGAAGACCATAGGGATATTTATCGTTATATATGCCTAGGTTTTTGTTTATATTGATTAGTTCTATGTGGGAAAAAATGGGTAATAATTTGTGAGGTTTTATAGAGGGTCACTATTTGATTGAATTGTGGATATGTTAAACCAGCTAGGTTAGACTGTGAGAACATTCCTAGAGGATTTTTTTGTATAATTAAATGATTTTGATAAGTCTACGAAGACAAATCATATGCTTGGACTCAATCTTACATGTTGCTTTATGGTCTTCTGAGACATTTGTTTTTCTATTACACAGGGGGTACAAAGCTTAGACTAGATCCCAGGAATTCATATTTAATGGGTTTAATAATTAACTAATGTAAATGAATGTAATTGAAAAATATAGGATTGATTAATTTTGAGTACTTTCTCGTATATTACTTCATTTATACATATAGCCTTCTATATATCTTCACTGATAGTTAGGCATAGATCTATTATTAGTTTCCTATGAGGATTCATCTCACACATTGTTTGGGTCATGATTTCAGACCCAAATATATTATTTGATTGCATATATAGACAAGGGAATTTCCCTTCTTCATTGGATACTTGATTTCTATTGTAGCTGGAGATCATGTGACCATGATGAGGCTTACGAAGCTGTTGGATTTTACTGCTTTTCTATACATTGGTTTTAGTATTGTATTTCTTTCACTGTGATTTTTTTGGAATCTTTCCTAGACTCATGTTACATGCATCATTTATATATTCTCTAGTTTTAATAATACTATTTTTCTTCCACTATTTACTTATTTTGTATGGTATTAAATCATCCATTGTTGTTTATTATTTTTTATTCCCATATGAATACTCTGAAAATAAAGGGATTGTTTCCCAACTATCAATCATTATCCCTCACTGGTAGTCAGCACCTTCTGCAGTTTTTGTAAGTGATCTTGAGGTCATCTAACCAACTGGGTTTGGGGAACCTTTGGGCGGAACGAGAATCCGGG
The DNA here is from genome assembly GCA_963277665.1 of Viscum album. Classification (NCBI taxonomy): domain Eukaryota; kingdom Viridiplantae; phylum Streptophyta; class Magnoliopsida; order Santalales; family Viscaceae; genus Viscum; species Viscum album. The sequence continues at coordinate 1,179,990,152 of OY728134.1, read as the reverse complement.
ATGTTACAAAGTGGTATAAGATTAGATTATTTTCTTCTTTATGTTATTATATGAATCCTATAGACAAGGATAGTAAGTAAAATGTACTTGGTAATAAGTTGTTCTGAAAAATATCTAACATGTGTTTAGGGAAAATCCACGTGCCCTCAAATATTGCAATTTTTATGGATCTGTAATTGTTAAAATTGATTTGATTCGACAATTGGGTGATTCACTTGTATTGTGTTGTTGTGATTTATATCATTGTGTTTCTATTTCTATTTAATCCCAATGAGAAGAGGGTATTCCATCTCATGCATAATATTTGAACTTGCTAGAGATCACATGTCATGTATTCTTGTCATGCTATTTAGGATGTATTACTGATTTCATGTTGTTTTGATAGAGTTTGTGCTAGATATGAATTCCATTGTGATACATATCATGATAGAGATACCTCTTATTTTTATAGTGTATTGGAAATTGAAATTTTTTATTTGGATGGATTCCAATCATTTGTCTCTGAGCTATTATGGGAACTCTTGGATCATAATTTGGTGGTTCATGTTTGATCATTAAATGAATTTTTTCAAGATGTGATATGAATAAGGGTGCCAAATGTTTATTCCTGGAGAGTAGGAGATCTTAAGTGTCATACCTTGTCATTCCTTGAACAAATATTTTATTTTTTTATGGGTTCCTAATATTTTTCCGAGGTATACTACCCAAGAAACCCATACAACATGATTTATGGTGTTATGAACATTTTTAATGTGTTATTCTATTCTAAAATGAACAACTTACCTTAGGTACGCACTGTGTACTGGGAGTACACACCATGATGTGCTTGCCATTGTGACATACATTGTGAGGATAGAAATGGTGTTGTGAAAAATTTGGTAGAGCACGTTGTGTCTAGATTGTGCATGCCATATAGAGTCAACTTCATATCTGGTTGTGTGACTAAATACATGGGTGGATAGGACATAAGTAGTATAGGTCGTGTCAATGGTGAAAACACAATGTAGTGTTACACAGGAGAGAACTGTTTAGTTCCTTTCCTATATTCAAACCTGGGTAGGAGGGTAAAATTCAAGTTCATACCATGTATGAGGATGAAAACACCTTCTTTAGGGGTGTTACATGTCCATGTTTGGAATAGGTACATGCCCATGGGAAAAGCCGCAAGTCACACACCATGCATTGTTTTTGCACACCGTGTAACCCGTATTTGTAAAACAGGAATGTTTTCCTTCTCCTATTTCATACTTTCACTTCTATGTTTGAGTCCTTGGTAATATTGAATTGATTTGTGTGATTTTCCTTGCAGAGTCATGCAATATAGATGTCATCTAGTGGTATTCTATATACAAGTAAATGACCTGACATGAAAAAAAGGGTATATCAGGGACTACCATCAGATCCTCCTGTCATGCCCATCATAGAATCAGCTATTATACTAGATACAGGATCTGATGCATAGTTCTGTGAAGGATTTAAGAGGATGTTACAGACTTTTCAGGGTGCACCACATCATGCCTCGTCTATGGTAGAGTTTACTAAGTTGTTCCAGCAGGAGCATTCTCCCACACTTTCTGGGTTTGTAGGACCACATACTACAGATCATGGTTGTGGTCCATTCTTGTTATCTTTTAGTATTTGGAGACATCTCCAGAGTGTATGGGGATTCTCATGACCTAAATGTTACGTGATTCCTCCAATAGATGTTGGGATGTTATCTCACATGTGGGATGTCATCAGGAGCTGTCTTTTTAAGAGTTTCCGTTGACCATATATGATTACAAAAACACCATGACATTGAGGGCCGATCAATCCCAAGAGATCAAGAATTTAGAGTAGGGGGATCTTTTAGTGATGGACTAATCTTCTCATTTTACAGATCATCAGTTCTTAACACTTGTTCTGGGAGATGATGAGTTATCTATGGGTATAAATTTTGAGGATGGTCTTAGGTATGACATCAGATCACAGGTAATTGTTTTCATACTGATATAGGTGATGGAAATGGTAAATTAGGAACTGATTACCAAGAATAATCTGAGTGACTTAGGAGTTGTTATCTAGGGTGGTTCAGTATCTTGGGATATTAATCTTTCAATAGATAGTAGGAAGCACTGTAGGGATCTTTCCCACACTATTTATTCAATTAGTAAGGTGGTATGCTAACATTGAGGGAAGAGTGGGCATACGATACCACATTGCCAGAAGGACCCAATCGAGTGCCGATCTTAAGGATACATGGTTCAACTTCATCATTTTTTTCCTGGATTCCCTCAACATCAATAGATGATAGGGGTTTGTTATGAATCCATGTTCTAGTGTAGGAATACTTGTTTCTCAACAGTCATGGAACTGGTTTTTTTCAGGTCGTTCAGGCCAAGGAGGATGACATGGTCGTGGTATCCATATGGTGGGCTTTCTGGGAAAGTAGGATGAATCAGCGTAGGGTAGTTAGGCTGAGTCTCAAGACCGCGGTACATGTCATACTTTTTAAATGGAGTAGACCGACCAAGAGAAGGATCTCAGTCCCTTTAAAGTTATAGGTAAGATTCTAGTACCCTTAATTTTATCTCCTACTCATTTCAATACAGATGTTTCCATAGTTTTATATATGTTACTGTTTTGGAGATCCTTGGGAACTATATATATGCTTCTGAGGATGTTATGATGCAAGACACATTGTTTGGTTTTATGAAGACTAGTGTAATTATGTTCAAAGAGTTCGATCTTGAGGTTTTTTGGTGTCACTTCTTATGCAACCTCTATGTCAAAGAGATGACAACTTCAATTTCATTCTTGGAATGGACTGGATAGTCACCTTTCAGAACATTGTTGACTATTATCGATGTAGGGTGAGTTTCACATCACCAAAGGGTGAGACTTTTATACAAAGGGTGAATGAGATGTATAGGAGAGAAGACTTGTACAATAGCATCACGAGTTGCGAGGAATTACATCTTGGATTTCTAATTTATTCAGGATGACCTAGGGACATCACATATGGACTTTCTTCCAATGGTGGATCATTTTAGAGATGTCTTTCTAGGGTAAATTTCTAGTATAACTCAAGATTGGGGAATATTTATCTATTGAACTTGTTCCAAGAGTGAATCTAGTGTCCATTCCACCTTATAGGATGGGTAAAAATATGTTACATGAGCTTAAGAAGAATTTGGATGTGTTTCAATTATAGGGTTTCATCTGACCTAGTACTTCTCCTTGGGGTTCACCTATTCTTTTTGAAAATAATGAGGATGGTACTCTTAGGATTTGTGTGGATTATCAGAATCTGAAACTGTTTACAGTCAAGAACCAATATCTCTTGTCGAGGTTTGATGATCTATGAAATCAGCTTCATGTAACCTGAGTGTTATCGAAGATTTACTTGGGATATGGTAATCATCAGTTGCACCTCAGACCATTAGATAAACCTCTTACATTATTTCTGAGTAGGTATGGTCTATATAAGTACTTGGTTATGCCATTTGGTCTCATGAATTCACCAACAGTTTTCATGGAAGTGATGAACCGATTTTTCTATCCTTACATGGGTTCTTTTGTGTTAGTCTTCATGGATGAAATCTTGTTGTACTCTCATACTTGACATGACCACCCCATATATTTTGAGATCATTTTGAGTAAACTGATAGAGAATCACTTATATGATATGGTCTCAAAATTACACTTTTGGATGGAAAATATTCACTTCTTGTGGCATGTCATCTCATAGAAATGAGCATCCACAGTCTTAGAGAATGTTAGGGCATTAGTTTCATGGGAGTAGCTGAAGAAAATTTTTGTGGTGAGGAATTTTCTGGGGTTGGCGGGTTACTACAGGTGCTTTATAAATAATTATTCATGATTATCAGTGCCACTAACAAGTCTAAATAATAAGGGTGTGAAGTTCTTGTGGACAAATTCTTATGATTCAACCTTTTAGATGTAGAAAGGGAGATTGAATTCTGCACCGATAATGATTTTTTTAGAGTCGAGCATGAGTTAACCCATTCACAATGATGCGTCAGGTAATAGGCTGGTAGTATTAATTATTTAGGGGGGAGTATTCAGTTCATATGGGTCTCACCAGTTGAGGCCACATGAGAGGAATTACCCAAAGCACGATCTCATGTTAGCGGTAGTATTATATGATTTGTGCTATTAGAGACAATATCTTTTGGGAAAAAATATTTTGGTATAAACTGACCCCAAATGTCTAAAGAATATCTTTACTCAATGAGATCTAAATTTGAGAGAATGAATATTGGTTGAGTACCTTCAGTATTTTAAATATGATCTTTCCTACAATACTGATAAAGGAAATGTAGTGGATAATGAGTTGAGTAGGAGGACTCATATACATGCAGTTTCAGAGGCTAGTAGTGAGTGGAAGATTATGGATCTATTCTCTGAGATTCATTTGGAGGTGCACAATGGACATGGGAAGACATTTATTTCATCTATTGATGATACCTCTACTCTTCTAGATCGAGTGAGAAGGAGGTAACTTTTAGATTCTGAAGACCTAGTCCTACAGGAGGTTGTGTCTGGATAGGACCCTACTCTTGGGTGGACCATAGGAGATGATGATGTCTTGCAGTTTCATGGATATGTATGGATGTCAGTAGACAGAAATGAGGATTTGATGTAAAATTTTCTTTCCTCGGTTTGAGAAGTTCATCCCGGTTTCACCAAGATGTATGGAGATCTACTCCATCAGTATTTGTGGCCATTCATGAAAAGGGATTTTGAATGTTTTTTATGAGATGTTCCACCTATCAGTCGGTGACGGCTAATAATCAGTGACTGGGAGGTATTTTAAAGAAGTTACCCATTCCCACGTTAAATTGGAATGATTTCATGATGGATTTTGTGATGGTTTTACCGAGGTCACCTTGAGGGAATGATTTAGTTTGGGTTGTTGTTGACACACCCATGAAGGTTTGTACACTTCCTTCTGATTAAAGAAATGGTCATTGTTGACGAACATAGAATGTTCTAAATATAAGAGATTGTGTGTTTTCATGGGGTTCCACGCTCTATAATTTGAGATAAGGATGTCCGCTTTACTTCTCATTTTTTGAAGGGAATACATAGGGATTTGTATACATAGGTACTTCTGAGTACAACTCACCATCCTCAGACCGATGGCTAGGCTGAGTGAATGACTCAGGTTTTGGAAGACATGCGTCGAGCATGAATCCTGGATTTCAGGGGTTCATGGTAGAGACACTTAAACCTAGTGGATTTTTCCTATAATAACAGTTTACAAGTTATGATTTATATGGAACCTTGTAAGGCTCTGAAGTGTAGGCCATGTAGATCACACCTATCTTGGATGGAGGCAGGAGAGGTAGCTATACTAGGACATCATTCTGTCCATGAGGCTACTGAGCAGGTGGAGTTGATTCAGAAGAGGATGGCTACTGCACACTCTCGACAGAAATATTATGATGATTGATATAGACTACCTCTAGAGTTAGAGGTTAGGGATCAGGTTTTATTACATGTAACATCGAGGTTTGGAAATAAGACGATTAGGAGAAATGGAAAGCTTTCACTACGATACATTGGGACATTTAATGTGTTGGATAGATTCAAGAGGGTTTAATATCATTTGTAGTTACCCGATATGTATCAGGATATGCACAATATCATTCATGATTCTCATCTACAACAATACATCCTATACCCATCTCATGTTTTTTAACCAGAGGATGATGAGTTAGAAGTGGATGAATCCTTCCAAGAGCACCCTATTTGAATTTTGGATTGCAACATGATAGTTCTCTATGGCCGGAATGTTCCTTTAGTATGGGTTTTATGGCAGCATGGGAGAGTACGAGATGATACATGGGATAGGGAGGCTGGCGTACAATCATAGTGGCCATATTTGTTTGATGTTTCTTCTTCACCACCCTTGGAAGGGAAATTCGGGGATGAATTTCATTAAGGTTGGATGTTTTTAAGAACTCAGATATTCAATTTTGGTATGGAAATTTATTTCAGGTTGTTTTTTAGGAAAAAAATAATAATCTAAAAAATTTCTATGTAAACATCGTGTACCCAGTTGTCGCGAATAGCCGTGTACTGGCTGTGTAACAGTCGAGTACTTGGCTGTTTATGGGACCTTGTAGACCGCCTAATGCAGGGTCCATTTGAAGCTACTTTACAAAGTTTAAATTAAAGTAACATGCCATTTACTTTTATTTATAATTGTTTTGTTGGTGTGGGGTCACGTCTCATCACCAGAAAGCACATCTTCTACCATTTTTCGTATAGTAGTGCGACGTACGACTTAAGAACTTTGAGCTCCTCCCATCATCTATCTGATCTCAGATTGAGATTCCCCCAGGTGCATTGGATTCTCACTGGTGAGTTATCTCTTGTCCTAGATCCCTTATTACTAATTTTTCTTCTCTCATGAGTTATCAAGGGTTGATCATTTTTACCCTTTTTGCCGATCTACGTCAATATAAGCTGATTCCAGGGCCGATGTTCTAGAGTGTTAATTGTATGACCTTGTGGTATGTGGTTTGTGCCTTTTATTATTTGTCTTTGGATTATATATAGTTAAATATGCTTAATACCCATGTTATGGGTATTGCATGTTTTTTGAGTTTAACCCTATTTTAGACCTGCTATGGAGTGTTTGATTCAAAAAGGGTTATTTGATTATGCATAAGGTTTTATGACACGATTATGGGTATTTTCCCCATATTTCATTTATTATGGTTGTTTGGTATTGAATGAATGTTAGGCTTGAATATTTTCCATACCTTATGTTGTTAGGATGGAATTACTATTTATTTGAGATGCATGTGATTTTCATAGGGAAATTGTGACCATGTGGAATTGTGTGTGAGGGATTCATGAGGTAGGGTCATTTATGTCTGTTTTTTTTATTATGTCGACCCAGAGGTATTGACTATGAGAGATTTCGAGTGGTTTTAGACCAGAGGGGTTAGGCCATGAGAGGCACACAAAGGGTTGTTTTTAAATGATTGTTGGTCCCTGGGGAATTGACTATGAGAGATTCCATGTGGTCGTTATAATTAATTTTTTCCACTCAGGGAAAGGTGGTATTGACTGTGTGAGATGCCCAGGTGGTCATCTATAATGATTAGTGCTATTTGGGACCAAAGGGGTTAGAATTTTTGATATTTCCTAGTGGGTCATTATTTTATTGAATTGATGATATGTTAAAGTAGAGGGGATAGACTGTGTGAAAATTTCTAGAGTTTTTTTTAATAATTAAATGATTAGGACGAGTCTGACAAGCCAAATCACTAGGCTTGGACTCGGTCTTACTTGTTGTTAGATGGCCTTCTGAGATATCTATTTTTATATTACATTGGGGATACATATCATAGGCTAGATCATAAGATTTATTTATTAAATGGTTTGAATAATTAAATAATGTGAATTGTAAATACCCGTAAATTTTGAGGAAATTTTTTTCTTAATTTTCTTTGGAATTTTACAAGAACATAGTTTCTGACGGCACCTGATTCCGAGGCCCGGTGTGCCCGGAATCATTTTCTAAAGTTTGGCTCGGGTACGTTCAGTGAACGGACGAGCGGGTTTTTCTAACTTTTGAACCGGTGCCTAGAATCGAATTTTTAGGGCACCTATGGAATCATAGCGCCGGAATTTGCTTATAAACCCCTCTTCTGGAGTTGCGTTTGCTCGGTTGTGGTTTTTAATTTTTGGGTTTTAAGTTATGAAATAAAATAAAGTTGTGCGACAATTTTATTTTTATTTCACTTAAAGCCGCTTAAAGACCACTTAAAGCTGCTTAAGCTGAGTTGATGCGGATAGGGTGCTATCCAAAAATATCCTACCCTCTTGGTAGGATATTTGTGAGGTGGGGCCCGCACGAGCCCCACCGTTTATTTTCCGCTAAGTAACACACCCGTAAAAACCCGTCATTATGAAAGTCAACTGATGCGTTTTCTTAATTTTTTTAACGCAACAATTAATTGGGCGGTTTTATTCATTGAATTAATTATATGAATTAATTTAATAGTTTCTTAACCTATTTGAAATCCGTTGGCGTAATAATAAAATAATACCAACACTTTTCTTTTCAGTTGTTGTTTTTCCCTTCAGTTGTACTTTACAGTTGGGCTTGTATTTCTGGCCCGTTTACTTTCAGCACAGCTTGTTACAGTTTTTACTTAGTGTTTACTTTTCCACTTGTTTACTCTGTGGTGCTTGTTTACTTTAAAAATGCAATGCCTTCATTGTTTATCGGTATTTACGCCTTGGTGCTAGTCGCCAGCCCCTAGCCTGTGGAAGGCGGGCTTGGGGTAGTCACGGCACGGGCCCCGAGGGCGGGTCGTGACAAATTGGTATCAGAGGTGGTCGGTTCTACCGCAGACTCTGATCTTTCTTCTATGTGAAGCAATAGTGTTTAGCGTATTGGGTGTGGTTATCAGTCCAGGGAGTCCAGTGTTGGTGCGGCGGCCGACGTATCCGTACACCAGGACCCTGACTTCTGATTTCCGACTTAATGCACGAAAACATTAATTGCATGTGTTTTCAATTTTTCTTCATGATTACTTTGTATCAGCTCACCAGGTATATTGTTCTGACCGTGGCGCACTTGTTTCCTTTTCAGGATGGCCCCACGACGGTAGCCAGCTAGGGTTCCGAGAGTAGAGCATGACAACAGCCCGCCGAGCAACGAGGCCTCGGTACAGGGCCCTTTGACGGCAGAGGCACCGACGGTACCTGTACCCGTTGAGCTACCGATGCTCCCCGCCACGACCTCTGACGATGCACGTCGCCTCGGAGCTCTTCACAAGTTCCAGCGCTAGCGACCACCCAGGTTTTGTGGGGAGATGGACCCCCAGGAAGCCGAGGACTGGCTGGAGGCGGTCGTACGAGTTTTCAGGCTAGTGAGGACACCAGAAGACCTCATGGTGATCCTCGCGGTGAGCCTACTGCACGCAGCAACGGGCCGATGGTGGAGCTTGATGCTCCAGGTGCACGATGAGGCATCTCTTCTCTGGACGGACTTCGAGAGCCTCTTCTGCTCAGAGTTCGTCCCGGCCACCCTCCGTGCGGTGCGCATCCAGGAGCTTCTTCAGCTGCGGCAGGGCTGCTTGACGGTCGCCCAGTACGCGGTGAGGTTTACCGATCTTTCTCGCTACTCGACAGATATGGTACGGGACCCATTCTTCCGGGCTCGGACCTTTGAGCAGGGATTGAGACACGAGATCAGGGCATCGCTGATCTCCCTCAGCATCCCGACCCAGGCAGGAGTACTGGAGCGAGCCCTTTTGATCGAGAGCTTTCTGGCTGAGTCCACAACAAGACCTACCGTAGGGCGGAAGGTAGCGGAGTCTTCGGCAGCAGGCAGCTGACGGATGACTCATGGGTCTAGGCAGACCAGACCTTCCGGCAGATGACCTCGGGACACTGGATCAGCAGTGCGGGGCACACAGCGCGGAGCCAGTCTTTCGAGAGGTAGGCAGTGCTACGCATGCGGCGGGCAGGGCCACATGGCTCGTGACTGCCCGACCCGCCGTGTCGAGGAGCAGCAGACGGTGGAGGGGCCACCCAGGCAAAGGCAGAGGGTCGACCGTGGCGGTCCTCAGGGAGGAGGCGGATGAGGCAGAGGAGCTGGCCGAGCAGCAAGTGGTGGGCGACGCTTTGAGGCTCTGCCACCACCACCACCATGAGGTCCGCCCTGACCACAGGGAGCTGGTGAGCAGAGACAGGCACAGCTCCAGGCAGCAGAGGCCTACGACCACGGCGCACCAGAGATGATTCGAGGTACGATCTGTGTCTATTCCACCCTTGCTGCAGTTCTTATAGACACAGGAGCGAGTCACTCTTTCATAGCCGCTGCCCTTGTTCGGAGCTCGGAGATTCCGATAGAGCCGTTGGCTCGATCCTTACGGCTAGAGACTCTTACGGGAGTAGACTCGACAATTACGCACTGGTGCTGGCAGTGTGAGCTTACTCTAGGAGGCGAGAGCTTTGGCTGGGATCTTCTGGTAGTGGCGTCGAAGCCTTACGATGTCATCTTGGGCATGGATTGGTTATCCACAGTCTATGCTCAGATAGACTGTATTAGGCACAAGGTGCGATGTGTGCGCACCGACGGGAGCAGGTTCACCTTCACCGGTGAGAAGGGAGCCTTTGCAGCACAGGAGGGACTCTCACAGAGGAGGGGACAACCCATCACTCATCAGTTGGCTAGTCTCATCCTAGGAGCAGTGGACGTGCGGAGTCCTAATTTTCCTGTAGTGGTGGATCAGTATGCGGACGTCTTTCCCGACGACGTTACAGGACTAACTCCTCGCAGAGAGGTAGACTTTTGTATTGATCTGTACCCCGGGACAGCCCCGATATCCACTCCAGCGTATCGGATGGCCCCCGCTGAGCTTCGAGAGCTACGGGTACAGTTGGAGGACTTTCAGGGCAAGGGGTTCATCCGACCCAAAGATTCACCCTGGGCTTCCCAGATATTGTTTGCCAAGAAGGAATACGGGAGCTCGCGACTGTGTGTCGACTATCGTCGCCTGAACCAGGTGACAGTGAGGAACAAGTATCCGCTACCGAGGATTGATGACCTCTTCGATTAGCTCAAGGGAGCACGGTGGTTCTCGAAGATAGACCTCAGGTCAGGCTATCATCGGCTCAGATTTCGAGATGAGGACGTGTAGAAGACGGCCTTCAGGTGTCGGTATGGCCACTATGAGTTCTTGGTTATGCCATTCGGCATAACCAATGCTCCAACAGTGTTCATGAGCATCATTAATAGGATCTTCTAGCCATACCTCGATCTATTTGTCGTGGTCTTCATCGATGACATTTTGGTATACTCGAAGACTGAGGAGGAGCATTCCTACCACTTGAGGGTTGTACTAGACACACTCCGAGAGCACCAGTTTATGGCAAGCTCTCGAAGTGCCAGTTCTGGTTACGTGAGGTCCACTTCTTGGGGCACGTCATTTCTGAGGTGGGAGTGGCGGTGGATCCCGCGAAGATCGAAGAAGTGCTAGATTGGGATCCACCCAGGAGCGTGACGGAGGTGCGGAGTTTCTTAGGAATAGCTAGATACTATCGTAGATTTGTGACGGACTTCTCCAGAGTTGCGGTGCCACTCTCAGCTTTGACGAAGAAGGGGAAACCCTTTGTGTGGTCAGACAGATGTCAGCAGAGCTTCCAGGAGCTGAGACAGAGATTGACCAGCGCACCTATCTTGAGGTTGGCTGAGGAGGGAGTTGGATACGTAGTCTACTGCGATGCATCAGGGACCGGACTCGGGTGTGTCCTGATGCAGGAGCGGGCAGTGATTTCCTATGGATCACGTCAGTTGAGGCTGCATGAGCAGAACTACGCTACCCATGACCTGGAGTTAGCAGCAGTGGTCTTCACTCTGAAGACATGGTGGCACTATCTAATGGGCGAGCGCTTTACAGTCTTTTCCGACCACCAGAGTCTCAGGTACATCTTCTCTTAGAAGGACCTAAACCTGAGACAGTGGCGATGGCTCGAGTTCCTCCAGGACTATGACTTTGAGATAGTCTATACTCCTGGGAAGGGGAACGTAGTAGCTGATTCCCTCAGCAGGAGGACGTGCATTCAAATACTTGAGGAGGCGACAGAGCAGCTAGCCGCCTTGCAAATATCCTTCCTGGATAGGGACGGAGCAGCCTTCCTTCAGTCTATCATAGTCTCTCCTTCACTTCTACAGTGGGTCAGAGAGGCACAGCATGGGGACACTGACTGTGAGACACGGCGTACACAGATATCCTCGGGATAGGCACCTGATGGTTTCTCCCTTGGAGCAGAGCATGACGTCCTTTTCAGAGGACGTACCTTGGTACCAGTTGCTTTATGGGAGTAGGAGCTGAGAGAGTTTCACACTTCTCCTTTGGCGGTACATCCTGGAGTGGAGAAGATGTACCAGGACCTCAGGCGACAGCACTGGTGGCCGGGCATGAAGAAGGCTGTGGCAGAGTTCGTTTCTCGATGCCTCACCTTCCAGCAGGTGAAGTCAGAGCATCAGGTACCAGCAGGCTTGGTACAGCCCTTGGAGGTCGCGGAGTGGAAGTGGGATGGGATATCTATGGACTTTGTGACTGGACTTCCACGCACTTCCAGAGGTCACGACTCCATTTGGGTGATTGTTGACCGACTCACCAAGTCGACACACTTCATACCCATCAGAGAGCAGGGCTCAGTGGAGAGCTTGGGGCGTCTCTACAGTCAAGAGATTGTACGGCTTCATGGAGTGCCATCATCTATCGTCTCCGATTGAGATGCTCGCTTTACTTCCCGGCTTTGGAAGGGGTTGCAGGAGGCTTTCGGGATGCGGCTACGTCTGAGCACCGCCTTTCACCCACAGACGGATGGTCAGACGGAGAGGACCATTCAGACTCTCGAGGACATGCTCTGCGCATGTGTCCTCGACTTTGGTCGCAGCTGGGAGGACCACCTACCCTTGGTGTAGTTTTCATACAACAACAGCTACCACTCCACCATCGGGATGGCTCCATATGAGGCGTTGTACGGTAGACCTTTGAGATTTCTTTTGTGCTGGACAGACCCTGGGGTGTCAGCACTTGTGGGACCAGAGATGGTCCGGGCCACGACAGAGAAGGTCCAGGTCATCCAAGAGCGGATGAGGACAGCTCAGAGCCGGCAGAAGTCTTATGCTGATAGGAGGCGGAGGCCACTAGAGTTCGAGGATGGTGACCACGTCTTTTTGCGTGTCTCAACTCGACGTGGATTACGGAGATTTGGCCGAGGCGGCAAGTTGTCTCCAGGCATCATCGGACCCTTCCAGGTCCTCAGCAGGATTGGCGAGGTGGCTTATCGCCTGGCTCTACCACCTCAGTTGCACCGGGTGCACGACGTCTTCCACATATCTCAGCTGAGGAGATACGTGCACGACCCGACGCACATCATTGACCATGGGGAGCTAGACGTTGAAGATGGGGAGACTTTTGTGGAGGTTCCTGTGGAGATCGAGGATCGACAGGAGTGGGTCCTACGTGGATGATCGATTCCTCTAGTGCGCATCAGATGGCAGCACGGGAACCTCCAGGAGAGCACTTTGGAGCGGGAGGCTCAGATGCGTGCTCAGTACCCACATTTGTTTCCCTAGTTTATGATGTATCTTTACGGGGACGTAAAGCCCTGAGGTGGGAGTAATGTAAAGACCCGTAAATTTCAAGGAAATTTTTTTCTTAATTTTCTTTGGAATTTTACAAGAACGCAATTTCTGACGGCACCTGATTCTGAGGCCCGGTGTGCCCGGAATCATTTTCTGAAGTTTGGCTCAGGTACGTTCAGTGAACGGATGAGCGGGTTTTTCTAACTTTTGAACCGGTGCCCGGAATCGAATTTTGAGGGCACCGATGGAATTGCAGCGCCGGTATTTGCTTAGAAACGCCTCTTCCGAAGTTGTGTTTGCTCGGTTGTGGTTTTTAATTTTTGGGTTTTAAGTTATGAAATAAAATAAAGTTGTGTGACAATTTTATTTTTATTTCACTTAAATCCGTTTAAAGACCACTTAAAGCTGCTTAAGATGAGTTGATGCGGATAGGGTGCTATCCAAAAATATCCTACCCTCTTGGTAGGATATTTGTGAGGTGGGGCCCGCACAAGCCCCACCGTTTCTTTTCCGCTAAGTAACGCACCCGCGAAAACCCGTCATTATGAAAGTCAACTGACGCATTTTCTTAATTTTTTTAACGCACCAATTAATTGGGCGGTTTTATTCATTGAATTAATTCTATGAATTAATTTAATCGTTTCTTAACCTGTTTGAAATACGTTGGCGTAATAATAAAATAATACCAATGCTTTTTCTCCTTAAGTGTTGTTCGTTGAGAGTATTTGATAGAAACCTCAAGTTATTCATCCTCCTTTGCGAAGAATGTGAAGAACGCGAAGAACGCCGGCCTCCGACGAAGAACGTCGAACCCGTGGAAATCGACGACGCGACGCCGTGTGCCGCGATGCCGACGTTTCCTCTCCCACGACGTTCTTCTACGACGTTTCTTAATCCGCAACAAAATATTCGATCATCCATTGAGGTGAGAGATTGCGGTTCTTTAAATTTCGTTGCGGATTATAACAACACATAGATTTAATCGATATAATTAAATGTGTTGTTTCTTGGTCCTCGGAGTTCGTCGAATCAACGACGGATACCGCGACGACGCGACGGTCCCCTCCTTCTGCGACGATCAATTCCGCGAAGAACGCGCGTGCGACGACTTGACGAGGTAGGGGTTTTATTGGGAATGATTTTACTCCGTGGATGTTTCCTTTCAAAACAAAGAACCCGGTTTCATAAGAACAATTTTAATTTATTAAAATTGTTTTTGATATGTTCTCTATGTGTTGAAAATTTCTCCCAACTGTTATCATCTAACGCGGAGGGTGTGGGCCAAACAAACACGGCCCGACTACCCTCCGCAGTTCTTCGTTGATGCACAGATTGGCGGGCAACGGCAAAACATGCCACAAGGACGATCCGTTGTTTCTGTAGTGAAGAACGGGACCCGAGAGGAGCTTCGGCGCAGACGAGAAGGAAAACGGACCACCGGAGCAACTCTGGGGGCCCGCGGAAGCAACCGGCGCCGGCGGCCGGAGGCGGCGGCGCCCCGGCGCGCCGCCGGACAAGGCCGTCGCGGCGACGGCGGCCAGCGGACCCGCAACCACGCGGGTCTGGCTCACTCGCACGGGACGCGGCAAAATCCGCGTCCGCTGAATCCAGCACGGCCCCACATGGGGCCGCGGCACCATCTTCCCGCGGGGGCAGCACCCCGCGGCTCCTTCGCTCGGCCACTCGGCCGAGCCGAGCCGGGCCGGCCCGACCGGCCGGGTCGCGCCCTAGCCGGACCGGGCCGCACCGAACCGGGTCCGACCCAGACCCGGGTCGGGTCGAACCGGTTCGGCCGACCTAGGGGGGTCGGGCTGGGTCGGCCCAGGTCCGACCCAGACCCGGGTCGGGTCGACCCGGTTCGGCCGACCCAGGGGGGGTCGGGCCGGGTCGGCCCGGGCCCAGACCCCCCCGTCTTCGGACCGTTTCGGTCTTTTTCTCGTAACCTGAGCTACGGGCCTCCGAACGACGCACCGTCTACGGAAACGCGATCCTTGGATCGAGACGGTCGTTTAGGTATACTTCACTCAGGGTTTCGGAATACTTTAGGTTCGGCCGGGTTGGTTCGTACACGAAACCAACCGGGCCCTCGGAGTGGAAACGCTCATATCTTGAGCTCCGGACGTCCGATTGACGTGTCGTCAACTTTGTTGAATTCCACTAAGTGAGGCGGATCTTTTGGCTCACTCCACCAGATTTTTGGACGCAGGTGGAGTATGGTTGGGTTGGTTTTTCCTTAAAAACCAACCGGGCCCCTGGGACGAAAAAGCCAATAACTCTCAGATCGGGCGTCCGATTGACGCGCCGTCTGCGACGTTGAGTTCCTATTGATGATACGGAACTTTTGGATTCATCAAATTCAGACTTTTTGTCAGTTGATGTATCAGACTCTCGGCTCGTGGAGCGGACCCTCCCGAACGAGCTTGCTGTGTGCGGGAACCCTAGAGCTGGCTGCGACTGCTACTGTAACTGCGACGACGACTGTGCAGAGATCCTCAGTGGACTGCGACGACCACTGTGCAGAGATCCTCAATGAACTGCGACGACTACTGCACTCAGCGATCCTACGTGGATCAGTGCTACAGATCCTGTGTAGATCCGATCCTGTGTGGGTCAGCGCTCAGCGGTTCTGTGTGAGCTAGTGCCTACAGGTCCTGTGTGGGCCCGATCTTGTGTGGGTCTTTGCGAGGGTTAGTTACCTATTGATCCTGTGTGGGTCCAATCCTCTGTGGGTCATTGCGGGGGTAAGTTACCGATCGATCCATTGTGGGTCTGACGACTTAGATAGATCAGTGATCATCTTTATCGTCATTCGAAGAAGTATACCTGTGTGAGCGGAAACCTGTGTTACTCTCCTTTTTGGATTGTGCTGAGCTATCCTGTGTGGATTTACTGTTTACTCTCCTTTGTGGATTGTGTTGAGCTATCCTATGTGGATTACTTTTTCTCTTCTTCATGGATTGTGTTGTGCTATCCTGTGTGGGTTTACGTTTTGCTTTCCTGTGTGGACTGGGTTGTGCTTGGGCTCGGGTGTTGGAGCCGAACGGAAATTGATGACTTAGGTATATGTATGGGCATATACCTAAGCAGTGTCGGATGTTACATCGTGATTGTAATCTTTCCTTTGTGGTTTATCCTTTATGGATTTTGGGAGACCTTCGGGGGTCTCGGGGTCCCTACTGAGTAGCTTATACTCACCCCTGCACGGGCTATTCCCGCACTTCGTTGTGTTGGTTGTAGACGACGGACAGTGCTGATCGTGGTGGAGGCTTGTGGAGTAGGACGGTACCTGGAGGTGGACCACTGGTCAGGACGTACTCGGAGCGGACAGTCGGACCGAGGAGCTGTGGAGGCTATCTGTGCTCACCCTTCACGTGGGACTTGCATAGGACGGCTCGACGCTACGGTTTTTCTTTTCAGTTGTTGTTTTTCCCTTTAGTTGTACTTTACAGTTGGGCTTGTATTTTCGGCCCCTTTACTTTCAGCACAGCTTGTTACAGTTTTTACTTAGTGTTTACTTTTCCGATTGTTTACTCTGTGGTGCTTGTTTACTTTACAAAGGCAATGCCTTCCCTGTTTATCGGGATTTACGCCTTGGTGCTAGTCGCTAGCCCCTGGCCTATGGAAGGCGGGCTTGGGGTAGTCATGACACGGGCCCCGAGGGCGGGTCGTGACATGAATGATTATAATTGAAAATTGTAGGATTGATTACTTTTGAGTACATCATAGTCTATTCCTTCATTTTTTCATATTGCCTGCTATATATATTCACTGATAGTTAGAAACATATCTATTGGTGGTTTCCTACTAGGATTCGTCTCACATCCTACTTAGGTCATTCCATTGGACCAAAATAGATTATGTGGTTGTATGTATAGATAACGGCAAGAACCCTTCTTCATCAGGTACTTGATTACTGTTGGAATTGGAGAGCATCAGACCAAGTTGTGGCTTTCGATGCTGTTGAAGTTTACTTCTTTTAAGTACATTGGTTTTAGTATTGTATTTCCTTTATTATTACTTGTTTGGATACATTCCTAGAAATTTGTGATTGGAGACATTTATATATGCTCCAGTTGTTATATTACTTTCAGTCTTCTACTTTTTACATATATTCTATGGTATTATTTCCTCCGCTGTTGTTTATTATTTGTTATTTTGTTGTGCATACTCTTCCAATGAGAGCATAGTTTCCCCACTATCAGGATTTTGCACTCACTACTTGTGAGTGGCCTCTAGCGTTTTTGGAAATGCTCTTGAACTCAAGTGACGAACCAGGTTTAGGGAACCTTTGGGTGGCAGCTGGATCTGGGACGTTACAATTACCAATTAAGATTAACCAGCCATTATAACAGGATAACTTATTAAAAACAATTGATACAATTTTACTCTTCAAACCCCATTTATCTCAGCATTTTCACCCCATTTACCATTTTCAAATGAATGAAACATCTCATGGGTAGCCCCAAAGATGGTCTCAAAATAATTTAATGACTTGCCTGGGTTTATGAGAGGTTGAAAATCTTAATTAAAACTTATTTTACTTTTCTTATTAAAAAAAGAAACATAAAAAAGAAACTCAAATTCAAAAACACATACACATGATTAATATCAATTTTATGGTATAGATTACATAGACCACAAACCTCAAGATTGATGAAATTTAATCACCCATCCTTGACCCTTGATTCAAGTTCAATATACCTTCAACTCTTATTATAATATTTCCCTATAGGATCGATTTGGTACCAAAGACAACTAAAATGAACAATTATCAATCTGGAATCGCCATAGGTAATCATTGTTGTAAAAGGTTCTCACCCAAGGCAATTAGAAGAGGAAACATGATGAAAATGGGGTTAAAACTTATAATCCCTAAGGGGGGAATATAAATTTCTCTATGTTTAAATAGGTTTACACTACATCACGTGCCAACTTTGAGATACCCTCCATCCAATAGGGGGCTTGGATATACAATTTGGTATGGCCACCCACATGGTTTTACAAATCATTGGTCGATTTATTCCTATCTCTATCTAAGTGGGCTAGGTTGCATGATCTTCTAAACTATGGAGCAGGGTTGTAACTACCGATGTTCTAGACATGTACAATGAATTTAATGACCTATCTTCGTTATTCATCAAGTCCCAAAGCCTCGGGCCACCATCAATACTCCTCATAGACTCATGAATAATTATATTAACCAATTTAAATGAATTAAAAATAATATTTAAATAAGAACATACCAACTCAAAGGGTCATAATCTTATGACCTTCCCATTATATACCATCTCATTCTTGAGATGCACTCCTAAGAAGGGATATGCTAAATGGAATAATTGTGTCCTGTAAAATCTATTTTAATTTTATGTCATTAATGGTAAAAGATATTATTGTTGTATATATTTTACCAAGACTACTAAAGTATTAGGTCCTTTGGGATGTGATGGAATGTATATAGTGCCAATTTAATAATGTGACCACTGACTCTAGGCAACATAGGTCGGGTTCATTACACATAAAGGATGGAAGATTGTAAAATATTATTATTACGGGTCTCATTTTAAATTGGTTTATAAATATTGGAAATTCAATGACTTAGATCATATATTAATGGATATTTGGGTATTTATTAGTATAAAAATTTAATAGATTGTAATGGGGTTGTCCTTTATTTTTTACCCTTTTAAATTTAAAAGTGGAATGTTCATACATTTTAATTTAATTATTTTAATGAAGTTATACTAATATTCATTGATTTGGGTCACTATTTATATTCTTTGAAGAAATTTTTTTGTTACTTTAATTTGAAATCAAATAAATTTGATTATCATATTTTTTAGGCACACTATAGTTCATTGGGATTCTTTCATAGCTCATTGGGGTCCAAAAAACGTGATAAAGTATTCTTAAGAGTTATCATTGAGATGGTCTAATATTTCATTGATTTACCGTTCAATTATCTCTAATAATGGTTATAATATTTAGTGTTCTATAGACTATTAAAAATTAACAACATATAATAACATTTGTTCAAATTTTTTTCATTTGGAAAATAATTGTTTTGTGAGAAAACTATATGATTTATTTTGTGGAATATTCAGCAAAATTAGGGTGTTTAAAGCTTCTCTAGGTAAAAAAATATGATGGAATGTTTAATGTTTAGAAAAAAATTATTTGTATAAGACTATAATACCATATAATTTTTTGCCTCTATTATAAATTGGAAACATTTGATTTTTTGTTTGGGTTACCACAAAAATAAGATTATTTGGATAGGCTCTATAGAGATATATACACCAAAATAAAGACAAATCAAATAGGAACTTAAAAATATGATAACCCATAATCAATGAAATTTGTTGTGAGGGTAAAGAGAATGAGGTGTTGTGGATTAGCTGGTATCGATCCTCTTGGATTTCTGTGGATCACACGACACACACAAAATGCTTAGAAAATTAGAAATAAGAAATAAGAACCGAAAATCAAGTAATAATGTATGATCATCTAAAATGGAGTTGAAAGAATCAAATTTTGTGGATTTGAATGTGTCATTTATTCTTATAAGTTCTTTGGGAGAAATTGGGAATCTTTAGTTTTGTGAGATCAGGAATAATGTATGTGATGGAGATTATTATTATGGTTTAATTTCAATGATCAACATTGGTTTATGAGTATATACCCAAAATAATTAAAAAAATGTTTTTATCAGAGATAAATTGGAAAGAGATGATAAAAATCATATTTATCAAAATAATTTCATAGAACTAATAAAGATGGGTTTTATCAGCACATTTTATTTTAGTGTGGTTAAAACCTATATTTATCATTTATTTTTTGGAAAGTGATAAAATAATAAACTCAGTAAATTAAAAAATATTAATTATACATATAAATATTCGAAATTAATAACATATAAATAATTTCATTGGATTATTAATAAATAAATAATGTTAAATGTATCACTGTTATAGTTGAGTAGAATTTAATTACTAAAAATTTATATAATTATAAAATATTAAAAAAATTAACTTATTTTTTTAATTATATATATTATAAAAAAAACTAAAAAGAAAATGATTTCATATTAAATATAGAAATTAAAACCATATTAAAGCATCAAATGTTAATGAATATATATATATATATATATATATATTAACATTTAATATATTACAAAAAAATTATACTAATAAATATAAAAAATCTAAAAACTGAAAAGAAAAGTAAAACAACAATTGACATTATTATTGAAAAAATAATAATTAATAAAATTAAAAAACTAAATGCTTGAAAAGTTTTAATTTTAACACTTAAAGAATCAATAGATTGTAGAAATATTAAAAAACTAATACATGAATTTAATTATATAGATTATTGTTAAAACTAAAAATGAATGAATGTTGAAATGAAAATTATTACAGATATATAATAAAAATTACTACCATATTAAAAGAATTAAATGAAAATGAATAAAAATATACAAATAAATATTCAAAATAGAATATATTAAAAACAATTAATCAAATAAATAAGGAAAATTAACAAATATAAAAAAATATTAAAAATAATTATGATTACCAATAAATAAATAATATTAAGTATTAATAAAATTGAAAATATATTTTAAGGAAATAAATTTTATAAATTTTAAAAATATATATATAAAATGAATAAAATTTTCTAATGAAAAACATATTATTATTTAAATATATTATTTTAATAAATAACATTCTACAATGAATTCTAAAAATTGAATAAATTAAAGAAACAGTATGTGTGATTGTGTTTCCATATAAAAATCCATTAATTTTGTATATTTGTGGGTGTAATTAGTTTAACACAAGATTCATATATTTTTAATTGAAAAACAAAATTACATATTATTAAATTTCCATTAAAGTGTACTAATTATTCAATATTTCCAATTGATATTAATTTTTAATTATAACACATTTGTCGATAAATATATAACTTATTTAATATAAATACATATTTTTTATTATATAAATCTTATTTCTATAAATAATTTATGATGATGTAAATATATGGATATATATTAATATATATTAATAATGTTAGATATATTGCTCTATAATTATGGATAAAAGGCATTAAAATAAATAAACGTGAAAACAATAAATGAATAATGATTCAAAATGAATAAATTATAAAAAAAGTAAAAAATTACTTCACTATTAATGAAAACAAAATATTAAATTAATTAATCTTATTATATTATTTACTTTTAAAAAGCAGTGAAATTTAATTTAAAGATGAATATATTTAATTATTCATATTATATGATTTACTTTTAAAAAGTAGTGAAATTTAATTTAAAGCTGAATATATTTCAAAAAGATTGAGAAATGATTTAGATTTATTAATTATATAAATTGAATAATTGAATAATGTTTGATTGAAAATAAATAGATAAATTAATTATGTAAATTAATACTAAATTAAAAAATATTAAATGTTAATCAATTAATATAAATTATGATTATAAATTAAAAAAATTAAAAAATTAAAAAAATTAAAATTAAAAATGGCTGAATTTTATATATATATATATATTAATTATTTAAATAATAAATAGTACATATAAACTCTATATATATATTAATAATATATAAAACATAATAATAATAAATATATATTAAATATTTAATATCAATAAATTATAATCTAAAATGATAATAGTAGAAATTTACTATTTCTGTTTTTGCTTGTCTTTATAAAATTTTATTAATTTTTCATATGTATGTTTTTAAAATCAGTGTATGACATATTAATGGTTACATAGTTAAGAATATTTTTTAATAAATATTTAAATATTTATTATTAAAAACATATATCAAATTGGAAAAATAAATGACATCGATAAAACAAATTGTTATTAACATATATATTTATAGTTAATATTAAATTTTAATTAAATTATAAACATTTTTTCACCAAATATATGACATATAAATATTATTTATAATAAATTACTGTTATAGAAATAAAATTCAAGAAAATAATATATATATTAGGAACTTTGGGGTTCAATTACATTCAAACACACACACATTCCACACACAAAGTCCATATAGGCAGCTTATAGCCCCCTCCCCCCAATGGTGATAAACCAACCATCCAGACTAATTTATTTATGTATTAGGTGGCCTATAGGCTCTTTGGGAAAGATTAAATCCAATTACACAGGGCCAAATCCCCACCCATAGGTCATTTTGTGCACTCGGTTCGCATGCCACCTAAATCCACCAGCTTTTTCCTTAGCCGTCACACAGACCTCAGGGAATCACACAATTGGACCAAATTTCGTCACTAGAACCACCATCTATCATCACCCATATGGTTCTCGAACAATCAGAGTATTGTTGTTTGCCACCCATGCATCATCTTCCCTAGGTTGCGTCTTTAGAGAACCGCTTGATAGAATAGGGCCTCATTGTCATCCATGCCACCGTCCTTAGTAGTGACTATTGTTGTGTTAATAATCCCATATAAATTAAATTTTTTTATTTCTTTTTTGGTTAATAACTTCTAGTTTGATGATTTAAAATCTTCCAATGTTCTTATAATGCATTCATATTTCTAGAATATGATATGTGGTCTATTTTTAAAATATTGGAACAAAATACATTGGAATAGAATTTAATTTCTAAGTAAAATGTAATGTTTTGAGTGATCTATTTAATTTTTTTTATTTATGTATATATAATATAGTATTGAATAAAGGGAAATTAAATATCTGATTACAAGATATAAGTTATTTAAGGTTACACATTGAAAGTAGGTAGTTGATAAAGATGATAGGCAGGGGAGTCTTCAATTTTGAATCATTTCAATTGAATTCTATAATATGTATAGTTTTGATTAGAAATTATTTAGGTTTTTATAATGAAAATTTTATAATATTGAATGGTTTCGTGTTTAAAAATCTCTTTTATAAATCACATTAAATCCAAAGAGGCCCTGAATTTAGTGATATGGATCAAATAAACTATGTTCCATTTTTTAGTAATGTAAACATTTAAAAAGAAATTATGTTTGATAATAGTTTCATTAAATATGTATTATTTGATATTAAATCTAATTGTATTTTATTATACATGTTTTTGTTAATTTCTTTTATTTAAAATATGAATTGATTTTTTTTTGAAATTTTCATGCATAAATTATTTTTAATTAATTAAATTCTTTTAGTTATACATGAAATTTTATTTTCATATTTTATCCAGAAATTTTAGTATTGTTTTGATATGATTTGATAATGATGAGCTTCACTGGATCCTTTTGGGATTATCTTGCTAACATCATTATAATAGTTTTTAATCATGATGTTATCGATAGTCCTTGATTGAAAGGATCTACTCAACCTATGTCATATGGATGTTCCATACACTGCTATAATGACCACATGTATTCATTCTAAAGTGAAATAATCACTTTAGTCATTCCATTCCATTGAAAATTAGAGGAAAATAAAAATAGAAGAGATAGATATCACTTACTATTTCATATTTCATCTTTAAATTTCCATTGAGTTTCATTAGTTCTAAAAAATCACTAATAAAAGTGTTTTCCATTGTAGCTAAAACTATAACTCCTAAAATATGATTTTTATTAATATTATTTTTAGAAATCATAAAACTATTTGTTATAACTACTAGTGTTAGCTCCAATAAAAGTCTTATTTCCATAAAAATTTAATGCTACAGGGATATCACACACCACAATCAATGATAAAAAATATATATATATAGAAAATTCAAATATTTTTTTCAATCATTGGAATTAAAATATATATATATTAAAACACTCTAGAAGATTATAATTATATTGATATAGACAATTTATGACAATCATTTATAATTTCCAACAAACTAAAAAAACACATCTGATAGAAGACCTTCTCCAATGATTACTCCAACATTGAAGAAATGTGTATCTATCTAAAAAATAATGTTTATAATAGTAATAAAAAATAAATAATTAAACAAAAATATGAAAAAAATAAAAAATATTTGAATCATCAATAAAAAAGATAAAAGTTTATTGTAAATCATAATATGTAAATAAAAATTATATAACTATTGGTAAATCCATGACAGTATAATGTATTATGATAAATCAAGCATGTGTGTTTGATTTTCATTATTTGAAATATCTTTAGACTCAAAATATCGCATTAAAACTAAAACCTCACAACATTCAATCAAATTAACCACATTGCATGTTAGAATTATGTTTATATAATTCTTACACATCAAAAATGAATCAATAATCATTTTAATAAATTATAAAGATATTATATCATTGTTTTCATAGTTTTGTGTCCATTACACATGTTTTGAACAACAATGTCACTTTTAAAATGAAAACATGCAATTTTAGTTATAAAATTAACATTTCATGCGGAATTATAGGTTATGGGCACAATATATCCACCTATATGGAATGCCCCACTAGAACATCTAGTCATAATTTCTGAATAATAGTTTCTTTACAGTATGAATAACTTCTTTATCAATGAAATATATAGTTTATATGTCATTAATACACACCAAAACTATAATAGGAGGATCTTCACATGTAATTCATTATGAATTAAAATGTAGATATATAATTACCTAAACAATTTATTTTGTATTTGTTGATATTTTTTTACTGAACCTTATAGAATTGTAATTGTGATGAAATATCCAAAATAAAAAATCCTTATATTAATAATCCACTCATGCACCACAACCTCCTAACATCGTCGTAGAGTTGTTAGGAGATAACCAAACCAATACTGATAATTTATATCATTTGTCGTTGACCAAAAACTAATTCTTTTATAGGGACAAAGAATACATGATGATCCCGTGATGGATTAAGAGAAGATAATGAGAGAGAACACATTATACAAGAAGGGATCTCTTAAGGGAGTTATATATATTCCCTCTATCCATGGTTTACAAAACGTTTCTCTTAGGAAAGTGGTATAATTAAATATTTATAAATTTAGGTCTAGGGTTTACAATTACCTCTGGTACCACTTTCCAATTAATTATTTCTAATTGAACCTCATTTATTAATATCAATATAATTATTATTCACTTGAAATGTGAATCACCTATGAATAAATATATATAATTTATATTATTTCCAATCAGTTCATTAAACATGATCTTCTTTTCCTCAAAAATTTCCACTAATCCTTGATTAATTACTATTAATTTAATAAAAAAACATCACTGTGTTATTTTTCAATAAATATTATAAATATTATATTCAGAGATCCCTACAAAAAATATTTATTATTATTATTTTTGACTCGTTTATTATTTCAAAAATCATGTTATTAAATAATGTCGATCACCCAAACCTGAATAATTATTAATCCACAATGCAAGAATAATATTTAATCTATCTGGTTATAGTCAACATTGAATTTTTCCACGATTATGGATAAATTTTAATTTATAAACATCAATTCCACATTGATAGTGAAATTAGGTAGAACCACATAATTTCTTAGGATAACATCTAGAAACATATCAAGGCATCCATATGGAATAATGTAAATGATGTATCGACATACATCCTCATACAAAAGATTATCATTTAATATAATACCAATATCCTGATATCTCCAATCATGATAGTTGGGTACTTTTTTCATCAATATATGTGTTCAATGTCACATTATTTGACATTATCAAATTAAACTCAGCCACATATCACCATGGCCATGAATTTCTCCTCATATTCCCATTGCCATCAAAGGGCTTGAGATGTTAACATCTATCAAAGAATGGAATTGTTAAATATCACTCCTGAAACTCCTAATATATCGTACCTCTCATAAAGCATATGTTATCATGGTTTTCATAAATATATCATATTATATGACTTAGGATATTCAATAATGATAATATTAATATCTTGTGATCATTTAATTTTTTTCATATATGATCATCTTGTGAAACAAAATGTGTACTTTCTATTGATGGGTCCATTATCATAAACTCTTTGAATAGATATTACCAATGTAGAACACCTTGAGATGGTGTCACGATGTATTTTCATCCTCTTACACCTAATTGAATTTATTGCCTATATCCCATCGCAGAATATCATTCACCCATAAGGTATTGTTCTAAGGAATACTATTATATAATCTAATGTATCTCATCATAGAGGGTAGCTTCTACATACTATTTAAGAATCATGTATCATTAGGAAATTATAAAATACTATGTTATTGATAGAAATAATCATGATGCGATATTTAACATAATTAAAATTCAAGAAAATAAATAAATTTAACTATGTATGTAGTTATTTTTTCCATGTTATTCACACTAATAGATTAACAATTGAACTAGAGACAAATATTAGAAACATTCATCTCATTATATATCACAAGATATTAATGCATCTACTGATATATATCCTTCAGAAATTTTTTCTCCTTGTTTTTCCCATATATACTCTTCCCACTATAACTTCACCTCATTGAGAAGAATATCTCAATAGATAAAACTACATTACTATAGGATTTTTCATTTAATGTGGACTTTGAACATTGGAGGGAGCCACAACTTCAATTTTATCATAGTAATGTGTACTTGGTCCTTGATATATTTTCACTACATCATCCATTTTGACATTGTTTTGAATTTAAACTTATTCCATGGATATGTCAGAAGCTTCAATATACTCTAAATATGATGTTTAATGGGGAATATGTTTCTTTGAACTCTATTAGATCATAGATCCTACAATGAGAGAGAAGAAATATCCATATAGTAAATTCAAGTCATAATGATCTATTTAAAATCATGAATAAACATAAATAATGATGACTAAATCTTTTTCTCCTACATATATGATGAATATATCTTTAGTTAACCTTAGATGCCTAAGGATGGACTTAATTATGGTCTAAGGTTGTTCACTTAGTTAATATTGGTATTTTCCATCCATTTTAAAGGCATATATAACATCAAATCACTTAAATAACATAAAATTGATGGGATATCATATCACAAAATTGTATGGGGTCTTACTCATTTCTCTCATTCGATTTGAGTCTGACGAAACATTTTCCTCAAAATCTATATACCAATAGATAATTGAACTAATCCCCTCTTCAATTATTTTATACTGAATAACATTATCAGGTTGTCAATTCTTATAGTTTGGATAAGTCTGTGAAATATTTCTGTTCTATAATTCATAATAGTAATACATATAATGTATGGGGATTCACCTAATCCCTTCATGGAGATTCCCATTATCAAGCATGCCTTAACCTCTTGTGAGGATGGTATATCATTTTAAATTAATATTATTCCATCAACAAATACTACTAAGAGAACAAATGTACAACCACTAAACAACATTAAAACAGATTTATCACATTCAATCTTAATGAAACCAAATTATTTTACAGATTCATTCAACAAAATGGTCTAGAAACTGGATATTTTCGTTAATCCATAAATGGGTCTACGAATGCTTTATACTTTTTTGGAATTTCCTAGAGTAACAAATTCTTCCTGTTTTCTAGTATAAACATCTAATTTAAGGTTCCTGTTAAGAAAATAAAATTTGATATGGCTCTTCTAAATCTATTTTTCATGGAATATTCATATATAAAATATAATTTAGATATATTTAAACATAGAATATTGATATAAATTTTTATCATGGTCAATGTCTTAACATTTTATAAACCATTTAGATAGTATATATTATTTATTATTACGAACCCTAACATCCATTTCCATATTTTTCTTGAATTCCCATTTACTCCAAATAGTATTTACACCATCGAGAGCATTGATCAAAACCCTGCATGATTCATGTACATGAAAAATATATCATAATTCAGGGATACTTGAAATAATTCATCTTCAGAGCTATCTACTTCCTTCTTTTGGTATAAAGGGAATTGTCAACTAATAATGTGTGTCTACTTTCAATTAATATAAAATCATATATTTCTAGTTCTTAAACATCTCTGGTGACCGAACACAATACTTTTGTTTCAATAAAGACTTATTTTATGGTAACCTACATAATATGTTCCAGTAAAAACTCAAATATTTTTTGTGCATCAACGTCATCATATTAAATCATTCTCACATGATCCTCCTTGAATATATGTTCCCTAAAAATAAATATATGTTTTCTAGATACTATAAACATTTTATCTAATGGGTTAAATATGTATTATACTCTTATTTCCATGGGGTATCCTATAAAGATACCCTAAGTGACCTGTTATGATTGTTTATTACTTTACATAGAAGTAAAAAAAATACCTCCCACACTCACACATTATCTTTTATTAAAATATATTTATTTCCACCACAAATTTTATAGGAAATACTAATTTCTAATTTATTTCCCACATAGTATGGTATTTATACTGTTGTGTATAATGAATTATGAAAATGCATAATTGAAGGATTGTGTGAATCAACATCAACATTATCACATCTAGTAATGTATGTTTTCTAATTTTACTAACACCACTCTACATTGGTGTACATGGTGGTGGTAGTTGAGATATTTTCATATACTCATATAGAAAGCTGATAAACTATTGTATAAGATTTTCACCACCTCAATCCAATTGAAGTTTATTTATTTTCTTACCTATATGATTCTCAACTTCAATGTTGTACTACATGAACTTAAAATTGGATTCAAACTTATTAATCATCATGTAGTTGTAACTCTTCATAATAAATTCATTATAATGAGTAATAATTTATGAGAATCCACCTTAAACTTCTACATTAAACGGTTTGAACACATCAGCGTATACCAATTATAAAATCATTGGGGATCTTTATCCTTGACCACTGAATGGTTGTTTTTTCACCTTTAATTTTTTAAGAGTATGTCATATATCTTATGGCATAATATCAAAAGTGACTAAAAAATCTTCATAGATATTTTTGAAACACTTATTATCTATGGGAATAAGGCTTTGATTCAACCACTAGGTGTGAAATGATTCACATGAATTTGTTAGTTTATCAATTTTCAATATTTTTATTTTTAATTTAATAAATAAAATATATTATATTGTTATTATATACCATAACATATTCTATATTTATAAAACTATAAAACCTTATTTCCAAAGATAAAAATAAATCCATCCATATCTAAATAAGAAATGGAAATCAAGTTCCTCTTAACACTTGTAACATAATAAAATTTCCTTAAAAAAGAATTAAATAATATTGGAAACATGAGAATGTAGACACCAATGGATAGTATATCCAATAATTCCACATTTTAAATCCATAGATCCACCTCACCTCTTTAAATAATATTAAATATACTTTATTACTATATCTAGATACAAATGTGAGAACAACATGTAGTGTCTAATTTCAAAATTGTAAATAGAGAAATAATAAAAATGATAATGAATTCAAGTGAAGATTTCCCTTTATTCTTTGGGTAGGTGAAATTACTCTTCTAATGTATTTGCTTTCTACAAGACAAACATACTGCATTCTATTCATTTTCATATCATTGGGTCTTCTTATTCTAAGATGGATACATACATAAAAATTTAGACATAGAATGAGTCTTTATATAAGGCCCCAGCCTTAAACCTTACTTAATCTTGAGTTATTACAAGATTACACATTGATGATCTTTTCAGGTTTAGATTTTTAGAGAATTAGATCATAAAACTTGCATTACATTCCACATATAAACAAAGTGGTTACATAAAGATAGCATTCTTCATTCCCATCAATGGACACATATTTAAAATAAAACAAGGATTCTTTCTTGACACTTCCTTGACACTATCATCATATCATGTACCTTTCCCTTGACCTGTGAAAAACATTTCAAAAAACATGGGATGAGCATAAAAATCTCATTAAGGGATATAAAAATATGGAAAGGAAACATGGGTACATATATACATAAGGATGAGATCATACTTTACCCATAAAACATAAGCACTTTAACATACCTCATCAAATCATGAATAAATCATAGAAATCATAAGACATAAAGGTATCTTGAGGCATTCATAACATTCTTACGTAGGGAGTAACCCTCTTGGTTACGTTTGGAATACCCATCACAGTATATTCCCTAAATCTCTTCGAAGAAACCTTAACATTTCACTCCTTCGCGTTACCCAATGCATTTGAGAGCTATATTGGGCTCACCCGCCCTTAGTCTAACACGGAACCACCCATCTTCATAATAATTCCCAAGAACCTCAACATAATCGTATCGCATAAAACATGCATAAAGGAAATATAAGATTTCCACCTTTCAATCACAAGATATCAATACAACACATTGATATAAAAACATTATGAAAAACATTTTCAATACCAAAATAAAAGAAAAGTAAAACATGGTATTTATTTTTCTTTTAAAAAGAAGGTATGGCTTGTAGAGGAAGCCGAAACTCAAATAATAGTCAGAGCGGCGGAGAAGTCATTGTCGCCGCATACGTCCGACAAAAAAACATTCCCTTTTGTCGTTTAGTAAACAATTTGTATAAAAATATTCCTTTTGAATAAACTTAAAATTCAAAGGGGTTTATACACCATATAAAAGAAGGTTGTGTATAAAACAAAATATGCCTCAATGAAAGGAGATTGAGACGAAGTCCCATACCTCGGGTCCGACTTGACTCGATTGTTCTTTAATGTCCTGAATAATGAACTTGAGTTAATTTCTACTTGTTTAAGAACCTTTTTCAAGTTCATTATTCCTTTTATATCACTTATTTCCATGTCATGAACACTATGTAATTATTTAAGTTAATAACGGTCGTTTTAACGATCATTGGTACTTGAGTAAAAAATAAGCCCTTTATAATTACATATTGTTCATGTATCCATTATATCCAGGATGGTATTCATGATTTAGATATCATATATTTCATATATGTCCAGTAAATGCATGCATTTATAATATTACATAATCATTTATAGGTAAGAAATGAAATGCACCGTTCATGGAGACGGTAAGCCGTACGTACGCATGAACGCTACTTTCATTTCTATTTCGTATTTTATAGAATGGAATCATAATGATATAAAGGTATATTATAATTCTAGTATAATATCATATGTAATATCATAGTTCCATCCTTTATACGTCCCACATATGGTATTTAATGAATCAAATCACTTTGAGGGGGCGGTAGTCCGCACTTCCTTAAATGAAGATATCGCGTTTACCCATAATGGAAACCATAAAGGTATAACCAAAATGAAAAATACAGAAGCTTAAGGAAAACATAAACATATTATATATCATATATAATTATAGTTACATCTTAATGGTCACCTTTGAAGGTGTTAAAGGAATGTTCAACAATCATCGTTTCGGGAGGCATAAATTCACCATCCACGGAAACCGTATGTTCTTTAACCATTAGATGTAGGTGTGTGTAAGTGTAGCTTGAATCCTTCTTATAAAAACATCCTAGTATATTTAAGATACTGTATTGTTTACAAAAGAAATAAATAAAAATGGTTTTGGGGGTTGGAGAAGCAAAATAAAACAAACGGACTCAAGTGAAGACTTTACCTTAAAATCGGGTAACTCCCTTTGGTTTGAGCTCAAAGGCTTCCTTGGGAAGTCTTCTGCCCAAAGTGAGGCTTCAAGGAGTAATAGAGGAAAGTGGAGAGACAAAATGGGCAGGGTTTGGCCGAGCCAAAGGCTTTGGGAGTGTGTGAAAAGAGGTAGAGGTGGGGGCCTTTTATAAGAGGAGAGGAGGGGCACTCTTGGAAAGTAAAGAAATATTACTTTATTTGAAAATGAGTTTCGGATTTAAGAGGTCCCAAATTGATATAATTCTAGGATAAGGTGATAAGGGTTCTAAATCAACCCATCCAATAGTTTTTGTACATGTGTAGGTCATATATTTTACATTTTATTTTCATTTTATTTAAATCCTTTATTAATGAGGTAATCGCTACATCATTATGATGTCATAAATTAATTTATTTATTTAATGTCAAAAAATTATAAAAAAAATACTATGATGTAGGAAATTATTTTATCTTTCCAATTACTATTTATAATCAAAAATCTGACTTGTATAACCCCATTTAAAAATTGTTTTTGTAAAACATATCATGTTTGTGTCATTTTTAATTTTACATTAAATAAAAAGTTATTTATGTCATTTCCCAACCAAAGTGGCTCTATGGGGTCCCCAAGTTGACTCATGGCTTGTCTTGGTCGGATATGACACATCCAATATGGTTAGGAAATGTGTCTAGTTCATTTCATTTTATTAAAACATTATTCTTACCTTAAACTACACTAATTACCTCTAATCGCGATTAAAACTTAATAAGTTACTATTCACCAAAAAATTATTTTAATCTCATTGAACCACATTTTACTTCTTAATGACAACCATTTATGTCGGATTTTTTAAAATCAAATCACAGAAGTGACAAAGTTTCATTTAAATGAAGAATCAGTTTCTTTAACTACCACTTAGTGATTTCACTATTCATCAAAAATTGAAGTTTTTCAGAAAAATACCAAAACTTCACCCTAAGATATATTTGATATTCTGAATTCAAAAATGAAGTCTATTTTACAAAATTAAAAACATATTAGTCACATTAATTAATTTAATAATTAATTCCCACTGTCAGAGCAAATTGCGTGTTTTTATGAAACAATAAGTATCAAAAGATTGACACCAGTTTAAGTCCAATTTCAAAGTGAAATTGATTCCAATGACCACCATTGGATTAAATGGTAAAAATATATTCTAATTTCACTTCAAAACCAATTCAAAACATAATCTAATCATATAAATAAATTAGATTAAAAAGCAGTTTTGATGTAAAATGCAGTATTTTTCACTATTCATTAAAAAATGAACATTGTCAGAAAAATACCAAAAATTCACACAAAGTAAATTTTGATGTCCCAATCATAAATAATAAGTTTATTTTGACAAACATATCTTATAAAATTGTCAAAAGATAGATTTAAAAATTGTTTGCCATCAAAAGGCAGTAAAACAATCTTTTAAAAATATTAGTGTATTCCATGCTTAAGATTGGATTTATTTTTATTTTAAGCCTCTAAAACACTATCTAATTCATTAATAGGCATAGATAAAAATATATATTATTCATTACTTACTTGGGATGTTACATCCTTCCCCCCTTTATAAAATTGCATCCCCACAATTTATTTACTTATCAAATAAATGGGGGTACTTATCCCTCATTGCATTTTCAGATTCTCATGTTGCCTCTTCAATCATGTGGTTTTCCCACAAAACCTTTACCTGGTGAATCACCTTATTTTGTAACACTTGCTCCATGTGGTCAAGAATCTGGACCGGTTGTTCCTTATAAGATAGGTTCTCTTCCAGCTGAACTAACTCTGGAATCAAAACATGAGATGGATCTGGCATGTACTTTCTCAACATCGAAACATGAAAAACATTGTGTACCTGAGATAAAATAGGAGGTAAAGCCACTCGGTAAGCAACTGATCCAACTCTCTCCAGAATTTCATATGGTCCAATGAACCTTGGACTCAGCTTTCCTTTCTTACCGAATCGCATCACACTTTTCCATGGTGATACTTTGAGAAAAACATGATCACCTACCTCAAAAGATAGATCCTTCCTCCTGTTGTCTGCATAACTCTTCTGCCTACTCTGAGCTGTTCTCATGTGCTTCTGAATCAGCTGAACTTTTTCTGCCAACTCTTCTACCAATTCTGGTCTCATCAACTTCCTTTCACCCACTTCATCCCAGAAAGCTGGAGTTCGACACCGCTTCCCATATAATGCCTAAAATGGTTCCATCTATATACTGGAATGAAAACTGTTATTATACGAAAATTCAACCAAAGAAAGATGTTGGTCCCAACTTCCCTGATAATCCATCGAATAGGCTCGTAGCATATCCTCCAAGGTCTGAATTGTTCATTCTGACTGCCCATCTGATTGAGGATGAAAAGTTGTACTAAAAGTTAATTCAGTACCCAATGACTTCTGAAGGCCTTTCCAAAAGTTAGAAGTGAACCTGGGATCACGATCAGATACAATGGAGAGAGGAACTCCATGTAACCTGACTACCTCTTTAAGATACAAACGGGAAAGTTGATCAAGAGAGAAATTATCTCGTATAGCAAGGAAATGAGCAGATTTGGTCAAGCGATCAACAATAACCCAGATTGCATTATTACCTCGAGATGTCTTCGGTAATCCCACAACAAAGTCCATGGATATATTCTCCCATTTCCACTCTGGCACTGGTAAAGGCTGAAGCATCCCATTCGGTAACTGCCGCTCTGCTTTAACCTATTGACATGTCAAACACTTTACAGTAAAATCAGCAATATCTCTTTTCATTCCATCCCACCAGTAATACTCCCGCAGATCTCTATACATCTTAGTACTGCCAGGATGAACTGAAAACGGAGAACTATGAGCTTCACATAAAAACTCTCTCTTCAACTGTGAATCGCAAGGCACACACAATCTCTTCCCAAATCTCAAAACACAATCATTATCAAAGTTGAATTCAGGCAACTTACCTCTCTGAACCAGCTCTACCTTTTTCTGCAACTCACTGTCTTGCTTCTGTGCTTGCTTGATTCTATCTGATAGAGATGATCTCACTGATACCTGAAACAAAACAGAAGAACTTCCTGAACCAACAACTTATATGCCAAATTTCATAAAATCCTTAACCAAAGGATCACATTCCAAACACAACATTGCTAATGAAGCATTACTTTTTCGACTCAAAGCATCAGCCACTTTATTTTCTTTTCCCAGATGGTAATGAATTGTACAATCATAATCCTTGATTAATTCTAGCCATCTCCTTTGTCTCATGTTAAATTCTTTCTGAGTGAATATATACTTTAAACTTTTGTGATCAGTATATATTTCACACTTTACTCCATACAAATTATGCCTCCAAATTTTTAAAGAAAAAACAATAGCAGCTAATTCCAAATCATGTGTAGGGTAATTTACCTCATGAGTTTTCAACTGTTGTGAAGCATAAGCAACTACCTGATCATTCTGCATTAGGACGCAACCAAGTCCTTTCAATGAAGCATCACTGTATATAACAAACTCACCATTCCTGGAAGGTAGTGCCAAAACTGGAGCATTCACCAATATTTTTTTCAATTCCTGAAAACAATCATCACATTATTTTGTCCAGATAAACTTAACACCCTTCCGAGTTAGCTTAGTCATTGGACTAGATAACTGTGAAAATTTTCTAACAAACCTTCGGTAATAGCCTGCCAAACCAAGGAAGCTACAAATCTCAGTTACATTTGTGGGTCTTGGCCAGTCTTCCACAACTTTTGTTTTTGCAGGATCAACAGTTATCCCATCTTTAGAAACAATATGACCAAGGAAAGAAATTTGTTGCAACCAAAACTCACACTTGCGGAACTTTCCATACATTTTCTTTTCTTTTAAGGTTTGTAAGATAACCCTTAAATGTCTTTCATGCTCCTCTTTACTTTTAGAAAACACCAAAATATCATCAATGAAAACCACCACAATCTTATCCAAGAACTCATGGAAAATTCTATTCATTAAGTCGATGAATACAGCAGTGCATTGGTTAGCCCAAAATGCATTACTACAAATTCATAATGGACATATCTTGTACGGAACGCGGTCTTCGGAATATCTGCCTCCTTTACCTTCAGCAGATAGTACCCCGATCTCAAGTCAATCTTTGAAAAAAACTGAGCTCCCTAGAGCTGATCAAACAAATCATCGATATGAGGCAAAGGATATTTGTTCTTAACAGTGATGTTATTCAAGGCTCTATAATCAATGAAAAGTCTCATATAACCATCTTTCTTTTTAACAAATAAAACAGGATCACCCCAAGGTGATGTGCTAGGTTGAATGAAACCTTTCTCTAATAAATCTTGCAATTGATCCTTCAACTCTAAAAGTTCAATTTGAGCCATTCGATAAGGGGGTTTTGAAATTGGCTTAGCATCAGGAACTAAGTCAACAGTAAACTCAACTTCCCGATCTGGTATTATTCCAGGAAACTCATCAGAAAAAACATCAGGATACTCATTTACCACTGGCACATCATTAATCTGAACAGTTCCTTTATTTTCAACGATGTGTGCAAGGAAACATTCATTTCCATCTTTTACAAGTTTCTTGGCCTCTTGATAAGTTATCAACAGTAAGGGTTCATTCTTGTACACAAACTGAAAGTCTTTCTGAAAAGAAACTTCTTTAGCTCTACAGTGAATCTTAGCATGGTAAATAGAGAGCCAATCCATACCCAGGATAACATCAAACTCTACTAGAGGTAGAACAATAAGGTTTGAAGTAGGTTCTTTCCACAGATAAGGATAGGAAGATTCTTATAAATTCTTTTTGCCTCAACATTTCCCCCAGGTGTTTTTACCAAAAGTTCAGGAGTCATTTCTTGAGATGGTATTCCCATTTTACTAGAAAAGGTTTCAGAGATGAAAGAATGTGTAGACCCCGAATCAAAAAACACACTGGCATAATCTGAAGAAACAAACAAAGTACCTGATACAACTTCATTTGATAGCCCGATATCTGCTGAAGTAGTTGCAAAGGATTTCACCACCCCTTTCTGCTTGTAGTATAACTGCTTCCCATCACTCAAGCTCTTTGTCGGACACTCGTTTGCATAGTGACCCATCTCATTGCACTTATAAAATTTCACTAACTGTAAATCAAATTTGGTCTTACCATCACCCTGATCTTTTTCAGTACAATCATGAGCCTTATGTCCCATCTTACCACATCGGTAGCACTTTCCAGAATTCAGAAGACATTCCCCCGCATGCCTTTTTCCACATTTATCGCAAACTGGAAACTTAGTTTTCTTACCATCAGACTTTTTTGAGGAATTCTTACCTTTCTCCTGCCACCTCGGTCTCTTCTTCTGTTGGTTGTTATAGAACACTTGATCCTCGGCAAACTCCATTTCCACCTTCTCAGCACATCGAACAAGCTTTTCATAACTATTAAACTCACGAGAAGCTAATGCTCTTCGATACTTTGGCTTTAATCCTGAGTAAAAACGATTGATTTTACTATCAAGGTCTCGGATAAAATTTGGAGCATACCTTGCCTAT
This sequence comes from Viscum album, assembly GCA_963277665.1. NCBI lineage: Eukaryota > Viridiplantae > Streptophyta > Magnoliopsida > Santalales > Viscaceae > Viscum > Viscum album. The sequence goes on along the minus strand of OY728134.1, from coordinate 1,179,952,855 downwards.
CGAGTGAACCTTTCTTCATAGGCAGCCACTGAGTCTTCCTCTTGCCTCAATTACAAGAATTGCATTTCCATCCTATGTCGAATAGCCTTAGGAAAATACTTCTCAAGAAACACACCTTTGAATTTATCCCAGTCGAGAGCATCAATCTCATCAGCGTCCCTGATATTTTTAACCATCGACCACCACTGATCTGCTTCACCCTCCAAACGGTAAATAGCAAGACTAACCTTTTGATTGTCTGAACACCCCATGACATCGAAAATCTTCTCCAGTGCTTTAATCCACCCTTCAGCTAGCACAGGGTCAGATGATCCTCTGAATTATGGGGGATGTTGCCTCATGAAATGGTCCACCACTGACATGTTCCTCTGCGGTTGATCTGGCTGATCTCGTGCATGGATACCACCACCATTTATAGCCTGAGTCAACTGTGCCATCACTGCAACAAACTGTTCAGTTCCAATTCCGACCATCTCGGGATGCTGATTCGGAAGGTTATTTCCTTCTTTATGCCTTCCTAGCACTGCTTCCCTATTTCCTCTGCGGAAAACCATTCTGAATAAACATGTCTTAGATGAAGCAACATGGTATTCTTCAAATTCTATATCATTTCAAAAAAAATATTTTTGGATAATCATTTAATAGAATTATAACTCCTAAAGTTATCTAAACTGACCTCTGATACCAACTATAAGGCCCCAGCCTTAAACCTTACTTAATCTTGAGTTATTACAAGATTACACATTGAGGATCTTTTCGGTTTTAGAGTTTTAGATAATTAGATCATAAAACTTGCATTACATTCCACATATAAACAAAGTGGTTACATAAAGATAGAATTCTTCATTCCCATCAATGGACACATATTTAAAATAAAACAAGGATTCTTTCTTGACACTTCTTTGACACTATCATCATATCATGTACCTTTCCCTTGACCTGTGAAAAACATTTCAAAAAACTTGGGATGAGCATAAAAATCTCAGTATGGGATATAAAAATATGGAAAGGAAACATGGGTACATATATACATAAGGATAAGATCATAATTTACCCATAAAACATAAGCACTTTAACATACCTCATCAAATCATGAATAAATCATAGAAATCATAAGACATAAAGGTAACTTGAGGCATTCATAACATTCTTACGTAGGGAGTAACCCTCTTGGTTACGTTTGGAATACCCATCACAGTATATTCCCTAAATCTCTTCGAAGAAACCTTAACGTTTCAGTCCTTCGCGTTCCCCAATGCATTGGAGAGCTATATCGGGCTCACCTACCCTTAGTCTATCACGGAACCACCCGTCTTCATAATAATGCCCAAGAACCTCAACATAATCGTATCACATAAAACATGCATAAAGGAAACATAACATTTCCACCTTTCAATCACAAGATATCAATACAACACATTGATATAAAAACAGCATGAAAACCATTTTCAATACCAAAATAAAAGAAAAGTAAAACATGGTATTTATTTTTCTTTTAAAAATAAGGTATGGCTTGTAGAGGAAGCCGAAACTCAAATAATAGTCACGGCGGTGGAGAAGTCGTTGTCGCCACATACGTCCGACAAAAAAACATTCCCTTTTTTCGTTTAGTAAACACTTTGTATAAAAATATTCCTTTTGAATAAACTTAAAAGTCAAAGGGGTTTATACACCATATAAAAGAAGGTTGTGTATAAAACAAAATATGCCTCAATGAAAGGAGATTGAGACGAAGTCCCATACCTCGGGTCCGACTTGACTCGATCATTATTTAATGTCCTGAATAATAAACTTGAGTTAATTTATACTTGTTTAAGAACCTTTTTCAAGTTCATTATTCCTTTTATATCCCTTATTTCCATGTCATGAACACTATGTAATTATTTAAGTTAATAACGGTCGTTTTAACGATCATTGGTACTTGAGTAAAAAATAAGCCCTTTATAATTACATGTTGTTCATGTATCTATTATATCCAGGATGGTATTCATGATTTAGATATCATATATTTCATATATATCCAGTACATGCATGCATTTATAATATTACATAATAATTTAGAGGTAAGAAATGAAATGCACCGTTCATGGAGACGGTAAGCCGTACGTACGCATGAACGCTACTTTCATTTCTATTTCGTATTTTATAGAATTGAATCATAATTATATAAAGGTATATTATAATTACATTATAATATCATATCTAATATCATAGTTCCATCCTGTATACATCCCACATATGGTATTTAACGAATCAAATCACTTTGAGGGGGCGGTAGTCCGCACTTCCTTAAATGAAGATATCGCGTTTACCCATAATGGAAACTATAAAGGTATACCCAAAATGAAAAATACAGAATCTTAAGGAAAAAATAAACATATTATATATCATATATAAATATAGTGACATCTTAATGGCCACCTTTGAAGGTGTTAAAGGAATGTTTAACAATCATCGTTTTGGGAGGCATAAATTCACCATCCACGGAAACTGTATGTTCTTTAACCATTAGATGTAGGTGTGTGTAATTGTAGCTTGAATCCTTATTATAACAACATCCTAGTATATTTTATATACTGGATTTGTTACAAAAGAAATAAAGAAAAAGTGTTTAGGGGGTTGGAGAAGCAAAATAAAACAAACAGACTCAAGTGAAGACTTTACCTTAAAATCGTGTAACTCCCTTTGGTTTGAGCTCAAAGGCTTCCTTGGGAAGTCTTCTGCCCAAAGTGAGGCTTAAAGGATTACTAGAGGGAAGTGGGGAGACAAAATGGGCATGTTTTGGCCGAGCCAAAGGCTTTGGGAGTGTGGGAAAAGAGGTAGAGGTGGGGGCCTTTTATAAGAGGAGAGGAGGGGCACTCTTGGAAAGTAAAGAAATATTACTTTATTTGAAAATGAGTTTCTGATTTAAGAGGTCCCACATTTATATAATTCGAGGATAAGGTGATAAGGGTTCGAAATCCACCCATCCAATAGGTTTTGGACATGTTTAGTTCATAGATTTTACATTATATTTTCATTTTATTTAAATCCTTTATTAATGAGGTAATCGCTACATCATTATGATGTCATAAATACATTTATTAATTTAATGTAAAAAATTTATAAAAAAAATACTATGATGTAAGAAATCTTTTTAGATTTCCAATGACTATTTATAATCAAAAATCTGACTTGTATAACCCCATTTAAAAATTGTTTTCGTAAAACATATCATGTTTGTGTCATTTTTACTTTTACATTAAATAAAAAGTTATTTATGTCATTTTCCAACCAAAGTGGCTCCATGGGGTCCCCAAGTTGACCCATGGAATTTATTGTTCGTCAATTACACATCCAATAAGTTTAGGACATGTGTCTAGGTCATTTCATTTTATTAAAACATTATTCTTACATTAAACTACACTAATTACCTCAAATCGCGATTAAAACTTAATAAGTTACTATTCACCAAAAAAATATTTTAATCTCATTGAACCACATTTTACTTCTTAATGACAACCATGTATGTCGGATTTTTGAAAATCAAATCACAGAAGTGACAAAGTTTCATTTAAACGAAAAATCAGTTTCTTTAACTACCACTTAGTGATTTCACTATTCATCAAAAATTGAAGTTTTTCAGAAAAATACCAAAACTTCACCCTAAGCTATATTTGATATTCTGAATTCAAAAATTAAGTCTATTTTACAAAATTCAAAACATATAAGGCACATTAATTAATTTAATAATTAATTCCCACTGTCAGAGCAAATAGCGTGTTTTTATGAAACAATAAGTATCAAAAGATTGACACCAGTTTAAGTCCAATTTCAAAGTGAAATTGATTCCAATGAACACCATTGGATTAAATGGTAAAAATATATTCTAATTTAACTTCAAAACCAATTCAAAACATAATCTAATCATATAAATAAATTAGATTAAAAAGCAGTTTTGATGTAAAATGCAGTATTTTTCACTATTCATTAAAAAATGAACATTGTCAGAAAAATACCAAAAATTCACACAAAGTAAATTTTGATGTCCCAATCATAAATAATAAGTTTATTTTGACAAACATAGCTTATAAAATTTTCAAAATATATATTTAAAAATGGTTTGCCATCAAAAGGCAGTAAAACAATCTTTTAAAAATATTAGTGTATTCCATGCTTAAGATTGGATTTATTTTTATTTTAAGCCTCTAAAACACTATCTAATTCATTAATAGGCATAGATAAAAATATATATTATTCATTACTTACTTGGGATGTTACACTTTAGACCCTTTTACTTATTATTTCATATCGTATTCACTATAAATACTATAGGTTTTTATTTCTCCAAATCCTTATCAATACGGATAATTAGAGTAAGATCTTTTGAAAGAGACTTCCTTATATTGATCCTATTAAAATAGACAATAAAATATGTGATATTTTTAAATAGTGGGGGGGAATTAGTTATGTGAACAACAATGATATTAAATCCCAAGATTTCTAAGAATTATATATATCCAATAATATTGAATTAATGATTCATAGTTGGTACTAATTATCTATTTTTTCTTTTGTATAATTATTTTGAGATCTCATACCACTCTTGTGTCACATACTCTTGATAGAGAGCACTAATGTGAGAAATGATGCAACATGTATCCATGTCATCCTATTCTATTAGGATCCTAAAAAATAGAGTATTGAATGAAAAAATGTACATCCATTGAATCATCCACATGTTTCAGGTATAGAGATTCTTCTTCCTCATGGGGATCTTACACAATTGAATCGAGATGTGGGGTCCTTCACAAATAGTTTCTGTTCACGACATAGTATAATGCATAAACACCTATAAAATTATTGTAAATTAAATTTAGTGAGAGGTTTATATTTATATAGTATGGATCATATTGATATTAATGACTTATTGTGGCTTTCCATTTCACTAAATATTAAGAGTAGATAATTTTTACATTCATCATTGCCAAATTAGTTTAGTAAATTGATTATTTATTCAATTTTTATTCTTCTTCCAAATTTTTTATTAAACAAATTGTCCCTCAAAAATAGTATTTAAATATCCATTTTAATTAATATTTATTATAATGTACCATCATTGTCTTATCATGACCCAAACAAGGCCCTGACAAGTTAATTTAAGTGTTTTAGGTATTGGTAACTCACTAGTTTCATTAAATCACAATTCATTTATCTATTCAGCCTACACCCAAATCTTGAAATCTTCGATAAATATTTTATCAACCCTTTCCCATCATTCACATTATGTAATTCTTGGTAACTCATCCCTTTATATCAACCAGGTTAATTCAAACCAAAATTCCAAGCTAAAATTCAATGAAAAGTGAAAACACCCATACTTGGATTGGTCAGGCACTTTGAACTATGAGTTTGACTTATAAATTATGTAATGGATGTATATAATAACATATTATATTAGATGTGGAATTTCTATCCACTTGTGTAAATAACCATGTTTTATCTTATCATATTGTTTTTTTATATTATTTGGGCTTTACCTATGTGATTTAAAATGTATGAACAAGTTTACACATAATCCCATTTTATTTTATTCCATCTTTCTTACTTTTTAGTTGATTTAAAATAGATCACATAACATAAAAAAAAGAAATATCCATTCACGAAAGTTATAGAAATTAATTATAACTATAATGATGATGATGTTTTAAAAAGATTAGTTTATCTAGTGTATGAGAAACTAACCCTTCACTATATGAGAAAACTCCTTCATACAGGGATTGGTTCTTATTGAAGCATTCCACTTTGGGACCTATGTATTACCTCGATTGGTTTTTCCTCATCCACTAGACTCAGAAATCCTCTTATCACATTAGATTCCCATCAATAAATATTATTTTATTCACATGAAAGTGTTTGGATCCAATGGATTGGGTAAAGAGGGATTCCATAATAGATATAACCGGTACAAATTCCTATATAAAATAAATAAGAGGGGATGACACATATTCTATAAATTTTAACTTAATCATTGTTAAATTATTGAATATAATCATATACACAAGTTTTTATTAATATCATTATCATCCATAAAATGTGATACGAACATAAATTTACAACTTATCCATGAATTAAATAAATTTATTCATTAATTTAGTCAAAAAAATTAATATAATCTAATTATTTTTATTTTGTTGTAATGGCAGCTAAGAATCCTTGAATTATCATAATTTTTAATTTTAAACAAATAAAATAAAAATATTTTCATTTAAAATTTATTATTTATAGATGTTTAGTTAAAGGAAATGACATATACTCACCCAAGCTACATAGAATTATCATTGTGATTCAGTATTCCATTTTCATCCAACAAAAATTTAATTATATCTAATTAAATGATGTTTATATTAAATCAAATCACACTTGGACACCATCTAAATTACACTGAATGAGATTCTCTTTATGTTCATATAATAAACAATGTGAAAATACCATACACGTGTTGTCATTTTTAAATTTAATATGGAAACTAACTAAATATTTATTTATTAATCCTTCAACATGAGATGTATTTTATATAAATAACATTTTAACCACATGTGATTATGATTAAATTTACAATAAATTATTCTACCAATGTCAAACTGAGAAAACACTCAACAACATACTACAAAAATTATATTAGATTACCTGATGCATATTGTCTTCTGCCGATTCCCATGACACATGCTAAGGGAATAGGTTTGATTCCTATCCTGGAGTTGTATAAGGTACATTCCATGTAACATTCCTAACATGGTGGGTGGACTCATTATTTCACATGTTTTTTTGTTACATATATTTTATAGTAGGTACAAGACATTCATAGACCATGTGTTCCCTATTTTGATGTTAAGAGGACTACACATTGTGTACTCATGAAACATGGGGTATTGTTATACAAACTATACTCCAGGCTGCGAGGATCTATATGTTGATTACTAATATGGTTTCATCAGTCTTGTCCTATTTTATCATGAGATACCTATAACATACATTGGTACATGGTGTATAGATTTTTGTTACATGTATTATATGATTATGTTACCCAAACAGAACATTTGGAATATTTAGATAGTGTTCTAAAATGTCGTTTCATATTCACATAAACATTTTATCAGTTATGTGAGATAGAATTAAAAAATAAAATAGTAGAAAATACTCATATTTAAAAAAATGATTAAAATAGAAGTTAAAGATATTCCCAATTTGGGCTGATGAATCAATGATTTATAAATAATTATTAATTAACCACTTGATCTCTTCCATACTACTTGTCGGTTCTGAGCATGATAGAAGCACCCATATGACATGGATAACTCATCTTTTTAGTCATAATTTGAAAATAATTTCTATTGTACATGATGAATAATTTCACAGCCAATGAAATACATAGATTACATCTCATGAATTAACATTAGAACTGACAGAGGCATATCATCAAATGTAATTGATAATTATTTTATATGGATATCTTTAATTACCATAACATGAAATTCCCTCATATTTGATGATCATATCTAATGGATATCATTGTAACATCATTGAATTATTTTATCTAAGTGAAAATTCCTTATAGAGGATATCTGCATGTTCATAACAATTTTTGAACATTGATATATAATAATCATGTTTTAGCATGCCAAATCCTGATTAATTTCATCATTCATTGTAGATTTCAACAGAATGATTCTATAAGGATGATGATATTTTAATAATACAACAATGTAAAGAGAGAATAATAGTAGAGATAACACTTTTGATCTGTATAAAACTCCCTCTTTGGATTTTGTGTGCTTTTCTCTATCCTTTGTGCATAATAATTATCACATTTGAGAATGATATAATTGGATATTTTAAAGCACATGCCTTGGGTTTCCAATTAGAACCTATTACATTTTCCAATTACATATTTTTTAGAAAACACAATGAATTAATAATAATATATAATTATTATTCGTTTTACCGGAGCATCGCCTAAAAATCCATAAATAAAACACATATTATTTCCAATCAGACTATTAAATTTGGTTCTTGTTTCCACATCGATATTTACTGATCAATGAATAATGACTATTTATTTAATAAATATATATAACTTCATTAACATATTCTAAATATATTAAATTTTATATTTTTCAAACTTTCAAAAGATATATATTTTACTATTATTTATCCCAATTAATCTTTCAAATAATATGATATTATATCTTGGTGATCAATCAAACTCAAATAATTATTGAACCAAAAAGAAAGCATAATATTTATTCTGACTTGTAAAATTAAATATTGAATTCAACATATATTTTTTGTTAACATAGTCTTTGACCCACAACACCTCTTTCTATGTGGAAAAAGGTATAACTACAAAATGTTCGAGGATAACATCTTTCAAAATGCATGTTCATCCATAATGAAAATAGTTAATTTCATAATGACATAAAACCTCCGATTATTGTTTACCATGTGATAATATCACATCATTATAATATATTAAATCAGTAAAGTAACAAACTGGTATCATAAAACTATGTGGTTGAGGTTTCTTTCATTGAATTTATAGAATTCAAATCACCCAAAGAACACCAGGATTAGTTATTTATCTCGGATTTTTCATTACCATCAAACAGATTGAAATATCATATTTCATCAAAGACCAAAATAGATAAATAATTTCTTACATTATCAATTATAGTAATATCCCTCGTAATGAACCCAATGTATCCAACCTCACCCTGATCATCAAACATCCTAATTTTTTTCAATAGATCGTAGAATATTACTTATGTTATTCATTAATGAGAATCATAACATCAATGGATCAATACACTTTAATGAAAAAAGAAACACAAAATAAAACTTAAAATATGGATTTCATATTAGTGGCTCTTGTTTCATAATCATTTTTAAGGAGTTTTTCCAAGGATGAACCCCAATAGAAGTCATCTAAACGTATTTGGAACCTCTTACCCCATATAGTTTGTATCCTTAATGTCCTTCCATAAAATATCATCCATCCTTAGAATATTTGTTTAATTAGTAATTTTATTGCATCTATTATATCTCCTAATATAAGGGAACTTCTAGGTACCTTTTATGCAACATGTATCTTTTGGAAATTGACAAAAACAATTTTATAATATGAAAAATAATGACGTGTTATAAAACTTTACTAATAATCCAGACAACAAATAAATTTAATCATGTACAATGTTTTTGGTACATGGGAACCAACTCTAATAAGAATGATATGTTGTTAATGTATACATTTTAAATTTAAATGATAGATCATTTTATTAATGTATCCTTTAAATCCAAATGTTTTTGCCTAGTTTTTCATTTATGGAAAATGTTTGAGCTAAACTTATTTTTTAAAACTAAAACCATGAAACATTAAGTCATAACAACCAAAACATATATCATAGTTATGTGAACATAATCTATATACATCGAAAATAAAGAATCAATATTTCTTATAATGTGTTAAGAAATATTTAGAGTGTTGTATTCGTTTTGAGTTTTGGAACATGTTTTAACTAAAATACCGTTTTCAACTAAATAATATACATTCAGTATATTGGGAACAAACAATTGGTGTTCCCTTTTATAGTCAACATGATTATTGTAATTCCTACACATCAGAGGTAAATCGTGGAGATTTTGTTTAATATCATGTATGTAATTTTTCAAATTTCATAGATATCATGAATTGGTTCGTTATATTTAGTTTATTTTGTTAATTTTTTTCATTAAATACCCAAGTATTTTATGTATATATTATATAAATGTCATTAAATTATTACCATTTGAACCATAATATTGAATAAATTTCTGAATTACAATAATCATGTTGACTAGAAAAGGACACAAAAATATTATTGGAATGAGGTGAGGCTAATTCCTACACATTAGAGGTAAATAATGGATTGTTTTACTAATGTATCGTGACAAAACAACCATATTTACTGTGTTTTGAATTTATAAAACATATTTTTGAACTAAAATGTCACTTTAAAATGAAAAGAATATATTTAAATAATTTAAAGGCAAAATTATTCACATTTTTATAAAGTTCATAATGAATTATAACCATTTGATATTTTTCTTGATTTTGACTATTTTACAAATGATTTAACTTTAATTGAACTTTTAAATTGGAAAAATAGTTTCAGTTCTAATGGAATAAAAATGTATGCTATTGAGGTGAAATTAATTTATAAATGTCACAAATGATTAAAATATCATTTTACTAAATCATTGTAACAATCTGATCACATTTATTGAGTGTTGACTATGTGATGGTCGTTTTCAAGCTAAAATGTCACATTAAATTTGAAATAATGCATGATGCATGAATGAAATAAAATAAATAAATTTAGATATATACCTTTTTCATGAATGAAGATATGGATACAAAATATAAATATGAATATAAATTTATTCAAGAACTATATAATTGCATTACAAAAACCTAATATAAAAAGAACACCCTTAAGATTATAATTTTAATAGAAAAAATATAGTAATAACATGAAATAAATAATTTAATAAAATAGACTAGATAAATAACTATAGATTATTATTTATACTAATAACTATGTTAAATATTTTCAATAACAAGATTGTTGGTTTTGTCAACACAAACCAACAAACTAGGAAGCTCAAGATCATTTTTTGTATGAGAATGACTCTTTATCATAGTAATTATCCAAATATATAATATCTACTACCTCAAATAGACATGTTAATACTAAAAGTAACTCTAGTTTTTGGTAGTGGTGGTTTGTTTTAATGTATGAAATATTTAGTTATTGAAATTCTAATAAAAATAAAAAATTTGTTCCCTGTTTTAGTCAACATTATTTTTTTTAATTTTTAAAACCCTTAAATATTATAGTTTATATGATAATGATTTAATAACTTATATATAAAAGAAAAATAAAAAATTAGGATAGTTATTGTTAAAAAAATAACAAAATAAATAAATATAATGAACCAGTCCATGATATCTATAAAATTTGAAAAATTGCACACATGATATGAAACAACCACCTCAAGATTTTAGAAAACATTTTAACAATATGTAAAAATACTAGTTATTTTGAAAGAAAATAATTTATTTAATATGTTGAATATTGATATATTTTTTAGTACTATAAATATATAATTAAATTAATATAAAATAAATATTTTATATGAAACTATAATTATATTTAGAAATACCAATATATCGTGACCACATCAAAGAGTGTTAGGGTTTCCTCCAGAAACACATTGGGGTGGTGAGGGTATCTCTTATAAGTTCCACAGTATTCATTAAACCATGTATTTTTATCTCTACCAATTTTTTAAAAAAATAATTCTTTAATATTGATTTTAATTTAGTTTTTTTGGATTTTCCCATATTTTCCTTTTTTTATTCTTCTATGGTTTAGGAGGTTACATCACTATATGGTGGATATTATTTACTATTGTAGGTATTATTTTAATCTATATCCTTAATTCCTATTTTATTTTTCCAACAATGTTTTGAACACATTTCATTTCAGTATTTTGGCGTTTAATTTATTTTGGTTCAAATAATATTGTTGTGTTTCTCCAAAAACTTCTCTTCATTGTTTCTTTAACTACCATAGAGATATTTTGTTTCCTTGTGGGTTCTTCTCTTGATTTTACTCCTTATATCTAACTTGGAAAAAATTTCTCATGACCTTATCTTAGTCGTGTGTAATTAATTTTACTATGGATTGGGATGGTGTCAATATTCTTGATCAATGACATCTTGTTTTTTTGGGTCTTTTGATGGTCGCACTTACCGTGTTTTCTATATCCCGTAGTTTTTCATCACTATAAAATCCCCACCCTACTCACTCTAATTAGTAATAGGTTAGTGTAGAAACATGGATATGGTCCTACATCTACTTATTTTCGAGGTTGTTGACATGGAATAACGGAATAAGGTGTAATCATTGAGAAATTGTTCCCTTATTTCAAAGTAGGAATAATATGGAAAACAACAAAACATAATCAACAATAGTAATAATCGGAATATAATAATGAACCAAATACATTTAATCCATCAATAATATAAAATTAAGTATAATATATTATCACACCAAAAAAACCTCCCATTATAATGAAAAAGTACAAGAAATAAAAAAAGACACTATGTCCATACCATATCCCCAAGCCTAACAAAATTCAAATAATCGGTACCATTCAAAATATCTTATTATATATGGATAATATAGTACTTTTCTATCTTAAACATACGAGTAGGGAACATTTTTTAGGTACTAATGTGTAATGGCCACTAGAGTAGGGTGTGTTTGTGTATATAACATAGTGGGGGTACCACCAACATGGTCCCTTATATGGACACTAAATTCTGAAATATGTGCATGTGACATACTCAACATAAAAATATATATGAAACTAATGAACTTATATAATTAATTAATATATAAATATCCATTGTCAATCCATGGGTAGTTTAATCATCTGGGATTGAACATACATATATTGTCCAGTGTCGGATACAACTTTCCCTAGTAACATACTAATGCATAATAAACAAATGGGAAAACCTGATCAATGGATAAAGTTTAATGTTCCCCAATATAATATAATCATAATATCTTTTATATATTTAATGAAAAACTTCAATGTTCCCCCACATTATAATTATGGAAACACCAGATCCTTAGAATCACATCAATATCAACCGACCAAATAATAATTGTAATACTAGATCCATAGAATAATCTAATGGTATTACAAACATATAATAATAACAAGAACATTGTATCATTGAAACAATATCCATGATCAACCAACAATATAAAAAAATTTATTAAAAATTATTGGAATCACATCAACGTCCACCAAAAATATAACCTTATTAATTATCAATTTCAATAAAATATCATTAATTAGGTTTTAAAATTTTAACACATGAATCATATCTAATGTGAAATCACCATAATACTTGAAAAATCAATTAATCATTAACCAACACATTTTCATGATAAAATTCCATCAATCAAGGTAGTACATCCCTCAGTCTTAACTCAAATACAATATAATAGCTCTATCCACTAAAATTTCACTAGATCTAATATTCTAGTGTATGGTGAAAAAATAGTATAACCTTATATAGTATTCTAATAATCCCAACCCATATAAAAATACTATTCCACCAATTTATGTCCTATATATTAATTTAAATTGGGCACATTTTATTTACCCAAAAGGTTTTTATCCATCACACAATTATATAAGTCCGTCTAAATCCAATTATCCCAATTCATATTTCATCCCTATTTAGAGGGACTATGATATCATATACGGTTCAATACGTACACATAATTTTTTATTTCCTTGATCTCTTGTGGTTCACATTTTTAAGGTACATGGTTACAATTATGATCCCATCCATCGGTGGCCAGGATGTCTAGAAAGTGCACAACGGTCCACCCTAGCCCTTGTCCCATTGTTCTCTCAATTTATTGTCCTTCTATTTAATTAGATTATTTTATTTTTAATAAAAAAAATCTAAATGAATGGAAAATTACCCAAGACAGTGAGACAATATATCAAATGTCATATATATATCATAGTTAAACTATGTAAACCATAGGTTAATGATTAGGAATATACAACATCAAAAACCACATACCTTCTTCAATTCCCCACTAAAATTATATACCTAGGATTTCCAAGAGTCATCTATGACCAAATAACCATTTCTCATCAAAAAGTTTATTTATCTCAATCTTGGGAATCTGAAGAAATAAATTATAACATATTATAAAAAATAAAATAAATTAATTAAAACATGTAAAATTCCCAAAATATTAATGGATACATATTCTTGAAGAATCCACATCTAAGCACATGTCAACGGTGCAAAATTCATACCAAATTCCATTCATAGAAAAAATCCCAACATGTCACGAGAAAACAATTTCCAATTAAATTTAATTTAAAAATAAAACCTTAATAAATTCATTGGCACAAAATATCTTTAATGAAACTCCAGGAAACAATATCCCGATATCATATAAGGATTTACTATACACAATATAGGGTTAACCCCAAAATTAAATGACTATTATAATGGTAAATTTACTTCCATTTAATCATCATCCCTAAGAGAAATCATAGGTAAATAGTCCATAATAAAAATATCATATGGAGTCCTGAAACCATCCTTTTAGGACACCCTGGAGCCAGACCAATCCAAAGCTCAATCATTCTCAAAAGATTTCAATAGAATTTAGTGAAATTATCTTTTAACACCAAAATGAAATTCTCTAAAATAAGAGGGATATGAAGGAGCGTTCAACAAGGGAAGATAAAAATATATATTCACTTGAATCCAAATGAAAGTGGACATGGGACAACCCCGTGATCATGCGGAAATAAGAGAGGAACGAGAGGGGGAGGAGATGGTTTAATAACCATCCTCCAGTTTCCCCGACCTACTAAATCCTAAGGTGGGTCAACACTAGAAATATTAAAACACCCCAATTAAGAACACTTCTTGAAGGCCCAGCAGTAAGCTATCACAATATAATCAGTTATCCATGGGCTCACTAACAAGTTTGTAATATTATAAAGGTTGTTGGGTAACTATAAAGTCCCCTAAAAGTCTAGTATGAGCTTACTAGATAGCGGATGGTCTGATAATAAAATGTAGTACTACAAAAACATTGGTTCTACCATTGATTCCTTCTTGAAACCCTAGGTCTCCATTAGTATCTAAAACCATGTCCAAATTTATAATTAATAGATTCTCAAATACTTGTAAAACTATTCCAACCCACTATTCAAAATAAAACATTCCACCTAGATGAAATTTCAAATTCCTTATGAACATTCTCAACTCATCCAGAATAGTGTTTTACAATCTCTCTACTATAAAAATACTCATCCCTAAGTAGTTTTTATTTCTATTAAAACTTATGTTTTGACCAGTCCATGTTATTAATTTAAATCAGAAATATCGTGTTCCATCTATAAATTGGAAGTAAGCTTCCACTATTCTACATCAAATTTTTGTTGTTAAATTTCCAATCCATTAACAACCTCACTATATTATCAATAAAATGGTGACACAATGATCATGGTTTTTCACATATTTCTGGACACCACACATTCTTACAAAAAACTCATCATTAATCCCATTGTTCTCTATACTATAATCAGTAGCTCACAATGGTCAGTTCTGAGACACTCAACACCCCACCATCAGAATGTCTCATCAAATAACCATCTCCAACTATCCAAAAAGTAACACAATGTGGACTCACTATCATTACCCTCATCCTCATACAAATACACTAGTCATATGCCGATAATTATTCTCATATTGATTCTAAAAAATATTTATCATTCTAATATCCAGGATCAATCTACTTGTATTTTCCTTGAAAACCCCTGATCAATTATTAACACATGTTCATAATATCAAATTCAATGTACCAGACATTGTTTCAAACTCACTAAACCCAATTATAATAAAAATCATTGGTCCAACCTCCTCTAAAAAACTTCGAAAAAAAAATAAAATCCACAATTGAAAATATAAAAGAAACACACTCAATCAAAATTCTCCAGTCAATATATAAATCTTGAGAATATTCAGTTCTAACACCGAATTATGAATTCAATATATAGTGAATTACAATAAAACATTTTCCATCATCCCTAGTGGAGTACATTATTCATTCTTAGTGCTAGAATAGTATTGATCTCACATGTACTTAGACCACTTCAATTCACCCCAGTCACAATAGAAACACTAAAAACATACTGATAATAATTTTTTAATATTTTATATAGTATTTATAAAGTTCCAAAATTTTCAGAATCACTTAACCAACGATATTAAAATGTATTATTGACTATCCTATAAACAAACTCATTACATCAAAAACTCTCCCTTCATTAGGTTCATTATCCCAAAATCGATATAACACTCCTCATCATTAGAGTATTTTATTTTTCACTCCAACAATCCTAACTCATTATCACCATAAAAAAGGTTCCATCCATTACAAAACCTATGAAATAGACATGGACTTCACAATCATACTCAAGCATCAATATGAAATATCAACTACTCCATATTTCTAAATCACATAACATCTTCATATATATATTATCAATGTTTATCTAATATGGGGGTCATTCACTCATGTATCTAATGGTGAACTCCCCACCATATGGTTACTCTTTTATAGTTCTTCTAGTGTAACCTTGTCTAGTTTAATCAATACATGAATGTATCTATCCATAAGAAATTCTATTTCTTACTATCTACAGACACCATTCCATTTACCATGTAATCATCCATCACAGAATGAATTCATCTTATCCACAGACTATAAGAATCCATGAAGTTAACTCGGTTTCATGGTGTACACCACTACGGGAAAAAAATCAATTTTCATGTTGTAAATCCCAAAAGAATCACACTGATTTCACCTATCCTTGTCATATACATGACCCTCGATAAAGCTATATTTTAGAGGTTTGTTGCATAATAATTATACCCAATTCCTTTTATCACTATTTATTATTCATTTTCCATCTCATAATCATCCAATCCTAATAGTGTACACTATGGTATCACCCATTCATAGAACATGACTTAATAGCATGAGTTTCACATTATTGACAATAAGCCCACATTGTGAAACCACTAATTGTTCACTTAGTATGTTAATTGATTCAAGTCAATAGTGACATTTCAATTCATCTTCTAACTTATGATTTTTCATATATTAATTTTCTACAACCCAATCACTTAGTGTTTTGGGTGTCATTTTTGAATCAGTGGGGTCTACCCATGCTCCCAACTCACTAATGATGTAGATTTGGAATCATTAGGGTTGGTAATCCTAATGATCCTACCCTTGAATAATCTCTTCTATACCAAAAGTAAAACATTATGTCTCATCAACATAAAAACTTATAGGCATAGAAATCCTATATTGGGTTCACCCTAAAAGAATTATTCTCATCATAATGACCATATACTAATGTTTTATTCCTCTAAGGAACTCAAATTATTAGGATAATCACTCTCTTGAGTTACCTTTATTTTTATAAATTACGAAAAATTTGAGTATGCAGTCCCAATTGTCTCTCATAACTATCATATTAACAATTTCTTAAGCTAGTCCCATAGCACTAGGATTTCTCACTAGACCCTTGGTTCAAATATCAGATAGGTAACATCTCACATGTAACACCTGTATGTTCACATAGTTTACAATAACTGAGAAATCCTAGAAAAACATGCTATTTTATAGCCTCTTGTATCATAAATTTATCATTCACCACATGCAAATACATTTTACTACTCAGAAAATTGATTCTCACTAGGAACCCACATACGGTACTACCCCTTAAAGAATCATGATCTCATATATTAGATAATTTATACTAAAAAAATTAATATAAATTATCAAAAATCATATAGATTCATTTTTCATTTATTTAGGATATCATTGTAAAGAATGAATTTACTAACAAGGGGTTTATCACCAAGGCACCTTATTCCTAAACTGACATATCAATGGTCATTATCAATAAATACAGTAAGGTGAATCATAGTCATCTTCATTGAGAAGGTAGTAAGAGAATATATATGATCATTCCTCAGAAGGATAATTAGTAATACTAATTAGAATAGTTTATTAGACATGTGAGTGATGTGTGTTGATTGTGATGCATGAGATAATCCTTTCTAATGATCTAACAGTCAAAATTATAGTAGGTAAACTTTAACAAATGTTCCATGAGCTGAGAATCAATAATAAAACATAAATATGAACATCACGTGTGTCATACAAGGTTAAATTAGTCAAAAATAACAAAAATCAATATAGAAAATCAATCCCAATAACCTCATATCCTAGACTTAGTACTAGTAATGGATTACACAATGTATCGTTATGATATCCAATGAATGACATGGAACATTCATATATCACATGTGTGCCAATTCCCAGAATAAAATGATAATAAAATGAATACTTTGAAACCAGTTTATAAAATCTATACCCTAATTCACACTAATTTGGAATTGGATTAGGTAACTATATGTCCTCAGGCACTCCCCCTCGTATTCCTTAGACTATCGAAGAGTACCAATTGTATAATGTGTGGTCAGGGGGAAACCAAATGATCAAATATGAGTATTAATATAAGTTAAAATAACTACAAATCATCCATAGTGTTAAACATCATAGTAAGTGAAATGAAAAAACACCAAATTTATTAATAGTAAACAATGATGTGTAGCATATAGTTATAACACAAACTAAAAACATAGTGTAATTTTTGTATATACATTGTAAAATAATGAACTAATGTATATAGATGTCATACCATATATCTAGTCCTAACCTCTTAATGTTTACCAGTTCCATATGATCTATTCAACTGGGTAAATATCTTCCCGAACACTTCTTAACTTGAAACTAAAAATCGTCAAGGAATCTTGAGTTCCCCCATGCAATGGTCATCCAATTATTGTTTGAGTACATAATATAGTAGGAAACAACTAATGAGTTCTCATACATAGCTAGTAAATTCATTGGTTAGTGTATTTGAAATAATTATTAAAATAAAAATATATATAACAATATAATAATAGAATATTGAAATAAATACTTATCCACCATCAATCCTTGGGTAAAATGTGATACCTAGGATCGACTAAACCTACTTCAGAAAGTGATAGGTATCTCTATCATTAGTAACCTATAAAAGTATAATTATATTGGGAACACAAGATCCTTTGAGTATATCCATGGTCCCCCAACAACTTATTATCAGAATTGGAATGATTTATCCAAGGAAAAAATTACATGGTCACCCAATGGTATAATATTATGCATACAATATCTGTTGAATCACATTAAGATTCCCCCCAAATATAGAAATCAGAATATCATATCCTTGGAATCACATCATAGACTCCCAACCATATAATAATAAAAGTCACACAAAATCCATCGAATGGCATCCATTACCCCACAAAAATATAAAAATTGGAAAACCTGATCCTTATTATCAAATCACGGTCCCCTGGGAAAGTAATAATGATATTCATCAAATTTAATTAAATTTTATAAATCATTAGTTTAATATTTAACTCATTTTAGGAACCTGTGGTATAATCCAAAGCATCATAAAAAAATTATTTTAATCATTAACAAACACTATTTCATGGCATACTTATTTCAGTCAATGGTAATATATCCCTTAGTTTCAACCCAAACATAATTTCGAACCTCTACTCTTCCAATTATTACATGGTCTTATCCTTGAGTCCATAGTGGGACCTAAGGCTTATTCAACCTTCATGTACAATTCTAGGAAAAATAATATGGTTACTGTCTATGTCCTTTTAAATTAAATGTTCTATGGGTCATCTCATCTATACACAACTCTCTAAGATATCACATAATTTGATACGATAAACAATGGATAATTATTCTAATTCATTGCTCATCCATACTCATGGGGTCTATAGGCACTAATTAGGTCCACTACATTCACATAATTATTTATGTACTGCTTGTCATTACTTTTACATATGAAAAGTTACACCATTAAAATTATACTCTCAGACATTCATTGATGGGTTTTCGAATTAATGAACATTGTTCCCCCATCACCCGTTTATCTTTGTGTATTCAATATATGGATATTATATATAGTTGAAAAACATAATTATGAATAATTTTTTTTCAATCCATGTTTCAATTTCCAATGGGGGATAGGAAATATATCACATGTCATATCTATAGAATAATTATACTACATAAACTGTAGGGTAATTCTTACTAACTGACTACTATAAATGAATCTATTTCCTTATTCAATTCATAACTCAGAAGCTCTCCCTATGATCTGAAAGATTCATCCCTGACCGACATACCACCAATCCTTAAATATATGCCAAATCTCACTCAAAAGAATCATAAAAATTCATTGTAACTGTTTATAAAAATTTAATCAATTTTGTTGATATAAGTAGAATGACATAAATCAATCATAATGAATACACATGATGAAATTGAATCCAAACACATGGAGGATGCAATAATTCAACCTCAATGCCATTTTGGGAATAATTCTAAACACAAGATAAAAATTCAACAATCAATTCAAATTAATTTATAAATAAAACCATAAAGTGTTTGGAGATTGAGTATAAATTTAGAAAACAAAACTCATGGAAATAATGTGCACACATCATCGCAGTACATTTTCTATGTAAGATGAGACAAATCCCCAAATTAAATGACTATTATGATGGTTTCTTTCAATGATTTCATCAAAATCACTATGAAAATTTCTTAAATAACATAACCTTATCACTATAGTGTATGAATTATTCAAACCAACCTTAAGGTACAACCTCTTTACAAATTGATCCGCAAACCCATCTCTCTTAGATTATTTCACTATACTCCATTGAAATTATCATAGAATTACTAAACAAAATGACAATATTCATAGCGACATGAAAGAGGAAAAAATAATGGAATAGATATAGACATAAAACCATGAATATTATGTGGAAAGGCACATAGGAACACACTTATATCAAGGGAAAACGATTGAGGAATGAGTGGGGGATGAGTTAAATGAATGTTCCTACTCAAGTCATCTTTTCCTTATAAATATAAAAAGGGTTGACCTGAAATTACCAAAATTATTCTATTAAAAAAGGATCCAAAATACCAAATGGATTATTCATTTTATATCGCTATCTATCCAATGGATCATTTTCTAGCTGTTTTTTCCAGGAAGGGTCCTCAGCTTCAGCCCAACCAAAAAGCTAGCTGGTAGGGACTCTCATACTAGTTAATGGACTACTACCGAATATAAGTATCATCACAGCCATGGTTCTTCATATAATTCCTTCCTGAATGACAAAAAAACCTGGATGTCTCAAACCACATCCATATTAATATATTACAGATGATAATGTTCTCATAAATCCATTTTGAATCTTTTTTCTCAAAAAAACCCATAATGAATGTTGATATTTAAATTTCTTCTAAATTTTCATAACTCATCTCGACACGAGGTATTACAACCCTAATGTTGAAGGTTACCACATTTTCATTATACTGCTTCGTTTACTTAGGCTTCCCATCCATATTTTATCTTAGATTAAATTTTTATATGTTCATTCCCAAAGAAGTAGTTTTTAGTATAGAAAACACAGTTTTGGAAGAGGCCTTTGGTGGAAATAGTAAATGTGTGATGTATTTGCAAATGTTGTAATATTTTGGCAAGTAGCGTGGAGTCTATGGTGGAATAAAACACTTTTTTACAAGTTTACTATAGTTTTTTATTTATTGGTGTTTGTATTAAAGGTTCTCATTAAGGTTTTTGGTCGATACCTCTATTAGGATGGTTTTTATTTACTGGTGATTCTGGAGAAATTCATTATATAGTTCTTGTGTTTAATAATTTCTCTATAATTATTCACAATCAAAAGCTATAATAGTGAGGACTTTCGGTGTGATGAAATTCATTAGTGTGATGACATCATGTGTTGGTGATGATACCATCACCTTCCCCACTAGTCTTTACCGTGAATATGGATGAAATTGTGGATAGAGGAACAATATATAAATATATAAGTTAAAATTTATATATATATATATATATTATTTAAATATTTTTTAGATTTTTTTAGGCTTGTTCATGGTTTATACATTCTTCCTACTCAAAATAAAAATAATTCTACAAAATTTACAACAAATTATTATAAATAATGATGGGAAAATATTTTTTCAATGGAATATGACATATTTACTAAAGTTAAAATTGTTATCATCAAAATATATTTGATCACATGATTTAGAAAACTTTAGAAACCTTTAAAAAGATCTATAATTTGTTCTGAAATATGTTTGGATAGGGAAAATTATTATATATAACCTAAACTTTCGTCAGATGTAAAAATACATTGCAATATTTTGCACATATAATGTTTTTATAAAAAATATTTGTTAATAATTAAATACCACCCTATTATAAAAAACTCTTGAAAAAAAATCTACAAAACATACAATTTTAAAATTATTTAAAAAATCGTAAACTTGATTTATTAAAAATTCATAATAGACATAATTTGTATTACATTTATTATATGTCCATCCATTGTATAGAAATATATAGAGAGAGAGTTTCTAAATTGACCTCAATGATCCTGTAGTAATTAAAAAAATAGAATATGTAATGCAAGTATATGAAAATAATTTTTACATGAATAGAGTGTAGTTTCTTAATCCTATCTTTTAGGTATTATTAATTATCTATAATATAATATTTTCTTTTCAAATTTTGTTACTACATAGAATGATATTTTTTAAAATTTTATCTTCATGAATTAATTTTTTTTATAGAAGTTAATTCAATACAAATGAATATAGTTTTTTCTTCACAATGTATTATCACTACATTCATTTGACAAGTAATTATGTAGAAAATAATACCATTATTTAGAAATATCAATCTTAGTAGATCAGTTATTGTAAAAATTAATTATAAAAATGAACCACATGTGTACATTCAAAATAGTGCCCCCCAACTATCCACACATGAAAATTTAATTTACATTATCATGACCAATTACATAAATAATGGCCTCTCCATTTATTTACTCTATAAACTAATTGGGGATCATATGTTCTTTTTGAAAAAACGTATCTATGTGAACATGAAATTTTAATATATATCGTAAAATTTATGGATAAATGGTTCCCTCATCATATCTTTTTGATCAATTTACCATTCATTTTGATATCCATGACTCAACCTTCCCTTTCTTGTTATATAAAATCATAACTTCATCAAATTATTATATTTAATTGGGAATGTTATTTATATAAAATAAATTGAAACATTGATATATCATTATCATCATGTTTCATTGTATGATTAAAAGACCATACTATAAAAGTAACAATTTAAATTTTAGTTATGTGAATATTAATATCATTGAGGGGAATAGGTATCTTAGTTCTTAGATTATATGTAATATGAATACCTACATTCACATGATGTTTTGGATGTTTTTTATTACAATGAATGTCTCTAAGAATATTGTACATTGTACATCACACATTAAGAATATGAGTGGGTGATGATAGATATAAATCACAATAAAATTTATCCTATATAATATTAGTATAATAATGGTATCAACAGTTTCTTAATTCACATAAAAATTAAATTATTATGAAAAAATAAACTAACTTGGTTATAGTGGGACATTAATGGGAATGTATAACCAAACAATTATTTGTGTGTGACTCTTCTAGTTATGGTTTTTGTTTTCATTTATATTCTCATTGATGTCCACAAATATGTGATTTTTCCAAATCATCCACCAAAATTAATGTTTATACATGAGTATTTATATGTCCATGTGTCCTTTATATTAAATTATTTGAATAAGTCTATATATTTTATTTCTCAAAGTATTGTCATGTTTACAGTCTAAGACCTATTTGAAAAACATGACAATACTTTGTTAAAAAATCTAATCCACTGAATGGACTTTTCTTAAACCATAACAAATTGATGTTATCTTTTATATACATGATAAAAATATAGTAAAATAAGTAATCATTTTTATGTAATACTGTTTTCATTTAGAACAAAATTTTATTATTTCATCAGTATACATGATTCCCATTTTTCTGTGTGTTTTCAAACACTATTTTTCTATCATAATTAAATAATTCCCCTTATGTTGCACATGACATGTGATAATGGTGGATTATATTTTGATTCATAAACCTATATATAAAAAAGGCACATAATTATTGTTTTAGAACTTCTAAAATATTAATTATATATTAAAAATTCATATTATGTTTCCATGTGAAGTGTTCCCATCATTTAATTGTGGAAATGATATAGTGGTTTTGGAAACATTATTTTTTTTTAAAACATTGTTTTACTTAAAAAATTTAGAAAGGTGAATAAAATTGGTAATTAAATTTAAAGTTGAATAAAATAGTATCAAGTATAAGGTACCATAAATACATAATCTTCAAAATGGTGAGTGAAATAATATTATGTTTTTGGGTTTTTGGTGTTTGTGTGTATTTTGTTTTGGAAGTTTTTTCTCCTCAGGATCCATGTGAATATGATTAATAATATCTTCCAAGAATGATCTATAAGACATTCCAGTGACCATTAGTATAAATTTCATCAAAGCATATTCTAATAAAAATATACACTATAAGTGATATTTACTTGTAAATAAATGTTTTACAATCTATTTTTTGTAAAAATATAGATATTATATCTTAATATTTACCTTAGGAGTTCCCAAATTATTGCCTATAATATTGATATAAAATCCTAGAAACTACACTCTTAAGTCCTATGCGTAAATCCATAACATTAAATTATCATCATTAATGATGATAATTTTGACAAAAGTCATTCATCTGAACAATAAATAATCCTAAGAAAAAAATAGATCAAAAACACACCAGAGGAACTTTTAGGTTTAATGTTTTACAGAATGAGAACAAAACATACATAAATAATTCACATGAATTTAAAATATAATATCTCCCACATAGACAAGAATTTATTTTCCACATTAAAAAATCAGCATCATCAATATGAAATACATTCTAGACATAACTCATTCAACGTCATTCTTTAAAACATGGGGGAAACGAAACATAATAATGGGGAGATTGGAAACTCAAATAGGTTAAAGATAATCACTAAATATTGAATGTCATAAATTTTAATTAGAGTGAACAAGGTTATGACAAAACAATCAAAGAGTATGGGAAAGTCATAAAATAATGCATACCCATCAAAAATTGGATCATCAAATAAAAAACATGACAAAGGATACATTCAACAGAATCAATAATAAAAATACATGTGATATCAATCCAAATAATAAAAAACATTATAAACCCATAGCTAGAATAATAAACTATTACATACTTTGGGCATCCTTTTCACTTAACTCTTACATTCACTCTTGTAAATGGAATAACCATACAACAAAATTCTATACCCATTACATTGGAGTGATATCATGGGCTGAAATATCATTGGTTTATCACGTAAACACCCATAATGGGATTATCAAAAAACCACCTATACTTATTTTATAACATAACCACAAATTATACGTTTATCATAGAACCATGTGTAATTGAATTATTATATAAACGCTTGTTAAATGTCCACGTACAATTACATAACACAAAATATCTTGAACATCATCATAATATCATATGAAAACCCAATATCCATTTTATTACATGATAAAACCATGAAAAATAAATGGTTTCTAAAATAATTTATTTTAGTCATGGTTTATATGTGGAAGAGAAACAGATTCCATAACAATCTCTTTGGAAAATGATTAGCCCATGTAAAATAAATTGATTCAATAAAAATATCATTGAAACCTGATTAATCTATGGAAATGAAATGGTTAAGTTAAAAATATCTTTATAAAATTATTTAATAATGAAAAATAAATTATTTCAATGAAATCTCATTGAATCCTAATTTACTAAAGGAAAACAAATGATTTTCCTAATAATCTTTATTGAAATAGTTTTATCCCTTGGAAAAGAAATATATTTCATTAAAATCTCATTGAAACAATCTAAATCCGTACATAAATGATTGAGGATAAAATTCCTAAAAAATATTCCCATTCTTGAATACATAAATACAAGGTGTTTTAACATTTATGAATTAATATACCATTAAAATATCATTATAAATATTCATGTGTAAAATATCCTTCAAAAATTTCAATGTGTCTCATACCACATTGAAACATTTGAACCATAATCCCCAGGAATAAATAACATTAAATGAAACATATAAAATCATGAGAATAAAAATATTTATTATATATCATGTAAATAGATAAGTATACAAACCTCATAACATAAGACAGATGTATAACATGTAATCATATCAAAGAAGGAGAATTTTGATTAAAAACCATTACCACTTTTGTAAAATTGAAACAGTAAACCCCATAAATTATAGATCAAGAAAAGGATATGTAAAACCACATAATTATAAGGCTTATAATAATAAAATACATTCATTTTTAGTATACACACTAAATATAAAATAAAATTAGTAAATCTATAATATATCTTACAACAATTAAATTGATATGAGAAACCCCCCCTACCTAGATCGAATAATTGTATTCAAAATACATCAAAAAAATAATTATGTGTGAAAAAATTAAATCCACAAAAAAAATTGGGAGATAAAATATAATTTTATCATAGTTATTTCCCACTTATTATTTTAATAACATAATCAATGAAATATAATTTTAATAGAATGAATCGATATTATGTTATGAAATATCTTATTGTGAGTCAGATTTTTAATTATTGTCCAACATCTTCCTAAAAGTCAACCTTATGTCAAATATTTACATTCTTCAGAAGATTTTCCTTGTTTATTATAACTTTTATTTCACATATATTCCATTTTTTATACAATTACATAATAAATTATGTTTATGTCGAATGTTTTTACCATATTTGTCTTGTGTGTGAAAGTTGACTTTGATAGGTTGAGAATGGTCAATGAGGTCGTTATTTAAATATATTTAAAATTATAACCATGAAATAATTATCACATGTTTACATATATTATAATTTTAAAATCATAACATAAATATTGTTCTTAAAAATGATCTATCATTATGATCATGGGGATGGTAGGTCTTGTATATGCATAATTAACATTCTCATTTTTCAATAATCATTATAGAGAGAGGGTAAGTAATGTTTAACATCCCGGACTAAAAATTATATCATAAATAAAATATTATTTATCTTTATATATTTTAATATATAATTATTGTGATGTGATGATGGAAAAGAAATAATCACATCACTTTGAGGAGGTGGTAATCCACACATCAATGAAGGATACTATCACTTTTTCATTTTGTAAAATGGAAGGAAGAAAATGATATGTTATGTGTAAAGATATATAATATTTCAATTAATATTATAAATATTTCATTATTGTCATATATTTTTATTAAATCCATTATTAATAAATTATATGTAAATTGTTCACTTATAACATCGCTTGGACGAGCATTAGTCCACACATCCACAAAAGATGTTATTCTATTCCCACAAAATGTAAATCATAAAGGAATGTGTTATAAAATAATTCAAGAAGAATAAATAAATTATAAACATCATATATATCATTTAATAATAGTTTGTGTATCATAATTTCTAACTATAATTGGTGGTAATATAAAAAAAATGACATCATTTTTTCTGGTGGTACTTCTCTATACACATGAAAGTTGATTTTATAACCCATTCGATGGAATTGTGTATTGTGTGTAGCTATAACCTTTAAAATAAAAACATATTTAAATATTTATGACACTATTTTTATTATATTATCATGTAATAAGAATAATTAAATGATTGTATAATTAAATAAAACAAAAGTGATCGTTGAAGAATGTTAACTCTTTTTTGGGTAACTCCTTTTAGTTGTAACTAAAGGACTTATTTGATTTGATTTATGACAAAATTTAGGCTTCTAGGATGTGATGAGTAATTTTGGGAGCTTATTTTGGTAGTTATTGGATGAATAAAAAGTCTTGATAGGTGTGAAGAAATGGGGAGTGTGTGTTCCTTTTTATATTGGAGGGGGAGTGGCATTATTGTAACTATAAAAAGGTAAACACTATTTGGTGGTTTCCCTTATAGCATGTGCCCAAAATAATAATCACAACTATATAATATATGGTACAGGGTGGAATAATATCTATTTAGTTTTTTTACATGAGTCTAGGTTATTTCACCTCTTAAGATTAATGTATAACGATTATGTAAATTTATTTTACACTAATCATTATTATTAATTTTATTTACTTTCACAAATAATGCTTCTGAAAAAAGTAATTTCACCTTATTATACATTAAAAATTATTCTGATTCTAAATATAGAATATATTTTTCAAAATTCATGTTACATAAGTAGAACAAATTATTTTAAAAGTAATTTTTAGACTGGATGACAAAGTGGGTTTTTAAAGAGATAAGCTCAAAAGTTTGAAATTTTTTTATATCCAATTACATTGTGAAATAGATTTTAATGAATTATTTTTGTTTAGATGATATATAATTTATCTAATTATAATTAATTGCATTAAAAATAAAATTTAACACTATAAATTATTTTAGAAAAAAATATTCAAAAAAAATTCAATGTCAGTCACTATTTATCAAAATATGAAAGTT
Source organism: Viscum album (assembly GCA_963277665.1). Lineage (NCBI taxonomy): Eukaryota > Viridiplantae > Streptophyta > Magnoliopsida > Santalales > Viscaceae > Viscum > Viscum album. The sequence goes on along the minus strand of OY728134.1, from coordinate 1,179,924,488 downwards.
CCCAAAAAATAAAACAAATCACAAAAAGTAAATTTTTATATTAGTTTTTCATAAAAAATATTTATTTGGTAAATTAAAATTTATAAAAGTTTCAAAATATAGTTTTAAAACAATTCTTCCATTAAAAGGTCATAAAACTACCTTTTAAAAATATAAATCATTAATGAATAAAGATGGATTTATTCTTATCATAAAACTATAAAACATATTAGATGAATTTAAAAAAAATTATAAAAATTATAAAATATAAATTTGATTAATATAATTTCTGTTATATGAATTAATTTAATTTATTATGATAAAAATCCATTCTAGACATAAAAAAATTCATAAAAATATTATTTTATATTAAATTTGACTTTATTTTAATTTATAATTAAATGATTCCTAAAAGGTTTTTTATATAAAAAAGTGAAAACCATATAATCATAATATAGTTGTCCATATTAATTATCTCTATTTCAATGGCTAGGTGATAACTATTATAGTATACTATTTTCCGGTAAGACTTTGCCTTATGTCTAACACAGGTTATCAAAGAAACTTAGAGTTACGTGCAACATAAGAACACCATGATGTTGTGTAAAACCACATGCAAAATTTTCAATTGTGTGTATCACAATCTGTCAAAAAAATAAATTAATTTGAAATAAGATGTTTGATAAAATCTATAGATGTTACATCCCACCCCCCTTAAATGAATTCTTCCATCCAAATATATCTTTGTTATCAAATGATTAGAAATTTTTTAATTCCATTATTAAAAACTATTTCATAAAAATGGTTAAAATAGTCCTATTAAAATGTAATAGTGGAAGCCATAAGAGTCACATAATGTTACACATAACTAGGATTCGACATAGGAAGAACATAGGTGGGAATAGAGGAAAATTGGAAATTATTATTAAGAGTGACTATAGTCGTTGATAATAAAATAGTGAAGGATCAATAGAAAGTTATGGACAACAAAAACATAAATATATACTGATAAATATTCCCATCAGTTATTAAAAATTGATGATACTTGGTTAATTTAGTTCTTTCAATATCGATTTCTTATACATAAATAAATATCATACCATCTAAACCATGGGAAAAATAAAAATGAAATATTCTTACTTAATGACTCAAATTTCATCCTTCAATCAGTTTCCACCAAAACATCATGTTTTTATCAAATCAATGAGTGTTCAAGATGGATTTTTAATTCATGATGAACTAAAATAATATTTTGAAGACCACATTTCCATAATAGGGATAGTCATGCTATTATACATGCCTTTAGACATTAACCAAAATCGAAATCATTATAAATAATTTCGACAATTCTATAAATGAGTAACGCATCATATGATACCCTAATCATTAATAATTAATACTAAAACCTAATTTCCAATATAAATAATTCCACAAATAAATATGATTAATATTTTTTATACATTTCCTAGATATTTTAAAAACCCAAAGTTTATTTGGATTTGGTTGTGTATTTTTTCATGATAAATCAACCAATATTCATCCAAAAAACAATATTTTTTTAAATAATTTTATTATTTTACTAAAATAAGTCATAGTAACCCATACATCATGTAGTCGAGTGGTAGAGCATGAAACCTTCATTATCTTTCAGCCAGGGGTTAAAGCGGCACCTCCTAGAAGGATATGATATATTGCCCTCAAGAATATGATTTTCTCTTTTTTTATCCTAACAAATAGATCATCCCTAAAACACATCATTTTTATACTAAGTGTTAAAAATCCCTGAACCTAATAAAATATATCCCCAAATTTTATTGATATCCTCAAATATTTTTACAACTTAAATCCCAAAAATAAATGTCTTTGTTTTGAACATATGATCATCTCTAATCTCATAGACCTGTGATTTTATCTATAACTCTTAAGTTGACCTCTCATGAAATATTCTTAATATCCAATTTTATTTAAAATTAATATTATAAAATTTATACTATCATAGAACCAAAACTCCCATATACTATTTTGAAATCAATAATTTAACATTCTAGGATTTCATTCTGATAACTATGACCCAAATTGTTCATCTAAACCTCACAACATCAAATGTAAAACATAGATAACATATATACTGGAGGATATTTTAGTTTTATATATTTTACAGAATTATTTAAACCCCCATATGAAAAATTCAAATAACAATAAAATAGAATTTATCTCTTTCAACAATTATTTTCTTTTTAACTTTAAGACATCATAATCATCCATTTGAAATCCCTTATTGACATAACTTATTCAACATCATTCTTTAAAACATATAGAATTGGAAGCATAAAAAGGGTGAGTCCAAATTTTTAGGAAGGGTAAACATAATCATTAAAAACATAATGTTATCAATTATTATAAGTGTGCATAATGGTTTAATGATATAATCAAAGTACATGAGATGGCCATAAAAGAAATCATACCCCTTAATATTGGGATCATCAAATATGGAAATAATGAAAAATGAAAGGGTCATCATAATCAATTATAAAATTCATTTGATATCAATATCAATAATTAGAATCTATAAAAATCAATGGAAAGAATATATAAACATGTGTGTACTTGGGACATCATGTTTAATTTACTCTCACATTCACTCTTATAAATGGAATAATAATAAGGTCAACTTTCAAAACCAATTCAATGGATGGGTATTATGGGGAACCCATCATTTGATTATAATGTAACTCTTAGTCATTGTTTTATCATTTAACCATCCATCATTAATTTAGCCCACAACTATCCATCATTGGTTTATTGGTGGAACCACCTATTATTTTATTATTACATAACCACAAATCAAATGTAAATGTACAATTTTGTAACACATAAAAGCTTCAATTTCATCATAAAATAATATGAACAACCATTATCCCTTTTTAACAATATTATTACATTAAATAAAAATTGGTTCTATAGAATTAACATTCATATAGGATAAACCTATGGAAAAGAAACATGTTCTTTAACAATATCTTTGGAACTTGATCAACCCTTGAAAATGAAATGGGTTAAAAAATAATCTTTTGAAACATGATTTATACATTGAAAAGAAATGTGCTCTATAAGAATATCATTAGTAAATTATTAACCTACGAAAATGAAATGAGTTAAATAAAATATCATTAAAACAAGATTATGTCATGGAAAATAAATCTATTCCATAAAAATCTCTTCAAAACAAGTTTTTTTCCATGGAAAACAAACAGGTTATGTTACAATCACTATGAAATAATAATAATATACACATAAAATAACAAGGATGATATCAATAAAAAATATTCCTAGTGGATTATAATTAAATACCATGGTTTTATAAGTTGACTAATTGATATACCATAAATATATCAATAAAAATCTTGTGTAAAATAACTTTTAAATATTCCAAAGTGTCTCATACGACCTTGAAACTGTTGAATCGTAATTCCCATGATAGAATCACGTTAAATAAAACCTAAAATATCAATATAATAATTATATTCCTGATATATAATTTCAATTTACAATTACACACACATCAAAAAATAGTGAATTTGTAGAACAAAACAATCGTATTAATGAAAGAAAATTAGGACCAAAATCCATTACAACTTTTGTAATATTGAGACCGTAAACCATATAAAATAAAATTTTTTAAATGGAAACATAAAACCACATAATTTTTTGTATATGATTCATTAAATACATTCATGGGTAGTACATACACAACCAAACAAAAATAATTGGTGAATATGGAATATAACTCACACAAATAAATGAGAGATGAGAAAATCCCTTACAAGATCATATAAATAGAGTGATAATAAATTAATGAAATAATTATGTGGAAAAATAGAATATAAAAAACTAAAAGTTCAAATTTGTTTTAAAATGATAAAAGTTAATTTCACACATGTTCTTGGAATAAAAAAATTGACAATGATTTTTAACATAATGAATGAAAATTGAGTAATCAAATCTCTTACATTAAGTCTGATTTGTCATGAATGTCCATTATCATACTGAATAATAAACATATTTTAATTATTTATTTGATTTATTTTTTTCAAGTTTATTATTATTTTTATTTCACTTATAACCATGTTATATACAACTAATTAATCCATAATGTTCAAGTCAGCTATTTTTATCACATTTACCTTATAAGTAAAACCTGACTTTAATTGGTTTCTTATATTCAATAAAGACGTTATTTAAACATATACATAAGAATGAACATTACATACTAATCTCATTTATATCTCCATTATTATTTTAAAATATTATGGACAAAATGGTTATGAAAAATGAACAAATGTTATGATCTTGGAGATGATAGGTCTTACATATACAGGAGTAACGTTCTCAATTATTAGACATCATTATGGAAAGAAGGTATGTAAAATTTGTCTTTAAATGATCAAAATAATATCATAAATACCATATTATTTAATTATATATAATTTATATATCATTATGTTGATGTGGTGGTGAAAAAGGAAGAATCGCATCGCTTCTAGGATGAGGTATTCCACATATCCATGAACAACATTATCACTTTTTCAATGTTTGAAGTTCAAAGAATAAAATTATATACTATAATTAATATAGATAAATGTGTCCTGAGTATCTTCAATATTTTATTTTATCATTTTTTTTAAACCAATCCATAATAGATTCCATGTAAATTGATAACGTATAACATCACTTTGAGAGGTATTAGTACACACATCCACAAATGATGTTATCATATTACCCCAAAATTTAAGACATGAGGGTATGGGTTATAGAATAATAATAGAATTATAAATATATTTTAAATATAATATATATTATATATAAACATTATTTTCATCATAATTCCCAGCCATAATAGGTGGTAATGGAATAAATGAACAACATTGTTTCGCAACACATTATTTCACCGTAGACACGAATGGTGAATTCACTACCCATTTGGTAGAAGTGAGTGTATGTGTGGGTCAAAACCATAGCATAAAAATTATTATTATATTTATATTTCTATTTATGTTATATAAACATGTAATAATAATAATTTTTTGGATGGATAAAGAAACAATATAAAAGTAGTCATTGTTGAATGTTACCTCTTTTTCAGGTAACTCTTTTTGGTTTTCCCAATAGGAATTATTTACATTGATTTATTAACAATGTAAGGATTGTTGAATGAGATGAGGTTTGTTGGTATATTATTTTTAATGGGTTTATGTGAGAAAAATCTCTTTATTAGTATGAATAAGTGGGGATCTAGAATGCCTTTTTATTGTGGATAAGGAGTGGTAGTCTTTCAATATAAATACAAAAATACTATTTGAATGTATCTATTACATTATGTTCTTCCAATAATTACTAAATTTAAATCCAAGATTGTATAGGATCTAGTAATTTCCATCCAATTTGTTTTGGACATATTTTTAGAGCATTTGGCCCCTTAAGAGTAATGTTTAACTACTAAGTAAACTCCTAATTAACTTAATCGCTATAATTAATTACAATTAAATTCACTAATATTTTAGGTTGAAAACTATGTTGACATAATTACATAGTTTAAATATTTAGAATTCAAAATATGGAATCCATTTTTCTACTTCCAATCACCGATGTGTCATATATTACTTTTACATTTATCCCTTAGACAGGAAGATAATGAACGTTTTTTAAGAGAAAAGTTAATAAGATTGAAATATTTTTGTGTCTAATTTCTTCCAATGAACAGAATTTTTTTAACTGATATATAACAGTTATTATTTTAATTTAAAACTAATTAAAAAATAATTTGAATATATAATTTATTTATATGAAAAATTCATTTTCAAATAAAATTCCATGTCATTCACAATTCATCAAAATATCAAAGTAATCAAAAAATACTAAATATTCACCCAAAGTAAATTTTGATATTCTTATTCACAAAATGACGTTTATTTTCCAAAATTATAATTATAATACTTTTAAAATTTCTTTTTTAAAATATTATTACATTTAAATTCTGTAAAACAAACTTTTAAAATTTTTATTTCTTTATATGCATAATATTAGATTTATTATTATCTTAAACATATAAAACATATTGTATAAATTCAAAAATATTTGATTAAATATATAACATATAATATTAATAAATATATTTCACTAATATTGATTAATATAATTTTTTATGATAAAACAAATTCTAGTAATAATAATTGTTTTCCTAATAATTCATCCTTCATATTCAATTTGTTTTTATTTCCAATACAAATTAAATTTTCACCAAATAATTCATTATATAAATATGCGTAAACAATATATTCACAATATAGTAAATCATAATCATTCCAACCATTCAAATGGCTATTTGATAACTATTATGGTATATTTTTGTATTGTTTGACTCATTCTTTCATGTATCACAAGTAATCAAAGAAAGTCAACGTAATGTGAAACACAAGATAAACTCAATGTTTTGTACAATGCATTATTAAATGTGCATTGAGTGTAACAAAATCAGTCTAAGAATTTAAATTAATTTAAAATAAGATATTTATTATATTCATAGGATGTTACCAAGGAACTCTATTTTTTACATAAATTTATATCAATCAAAAAATGAATTTGAGTATCCAACAATATGTAACTAATGAAAATGAAATTGTTACAGTCATTAGATAAACCACAATCATTCAATAAAACAAATAAATTTGGATATTTATTTTCTATATTAACAGTTACTACTGACTTTATCATAGTAAAATATTCATATTTATTTTGACCATATTACATTTCCCTTTTTTCCAACCTTCATGTTGATTCTCTCATTCAGGATTCTTCTGACCTTCACCAATCTTTTAACTTTCTAACATTTACACATTTTCAACATCCCCATAGTTTAATTCCGTGATATGGTAGAATAAATAGGTGCAAAAGTCATTACATTAATGAGTATTGAAATATTTAATTTAGAGTATGTAAATATGGTACTAAAAAAACTTAAGATAATCGTCATTAAATATAAAAGGATAATCATTGACAGTTGAACTATTCATTAAACTCTTCATATAATTATTTTTGAAAAAGATTTTTCCACTTATAATACATTGAAATACTATCATTATGGTCCCCTATAACATAAAAGAAACCCAATATATTCAGACTTCAACAAAATTATTGTGATTTCTAAATGAAATTGTAATCATCAATTATAGTTTTCCTTAACACCATAAATTTTCAAGACACCAATAAAAAAATTGACCAATTTGTGTTTGCATGATTTTAGAAATAAATATGTATTCTTTTTATGATTCCATTATGAATGATTCATACATGTACCTTAGATTTTTTATGATCAATTTTATTAATCCAAATTTAGCACATTTATTTTAACACAAGTTGTTAACCCATTTCCATCGAAAAGTCGGAACTCGCAATGATATATAATCTATTTCCCAAATTTTATGGTGATTCTAAAGGATAATATATTAATATAAATTATATTACATTCCATGGAAATAGATACATGAATAAAATCCACAAAAAACCTACCTCCACTATTTTTATCATATTATGTTTATCATATTATTTTATAAACTATAGGACATTAAATTACATAATAATTAAGATATTACAATTTCACTTGGACTTATGGATTATAATAGAATTTTTTACAAAATATAATTTAATTTTAAATATAAATTCAAAATAAAGTCTGATCTCAAAACCATCATTTAAACTATTTATTATTGGTATTTTTTGTCCTCTTTTCTTTTTTTGATGGATTGAAATACCTACGAATTTTTTTTGAGTCTTAATATATCAGTAAAACAATAAAATTTTTCTAAATAAAAAGCAGATCATACTCTTTATCTATAATAACAATTTAATCAACATTTCTCCCAAAATTCCTTTTTCCATAAGGTTCCTACTATGATGATATTTTGGAGGACAATTCCTCCCATATTAGATATGTAGTCAGTATAAAATTAAATTAATTCCTCAAAAATTTATTGTCCTACCATACAAAACACTAAATTATTTATATTTTTTAAACACTCTTTCAAAATATATATATTATCCAATAGGTGACATTCATCTGTAATATATAGGGATACATAGTTAGATCCCCCTATTGAAGTGAACCATTATATTATTGAATAATGGTGGGAAGATAGTGAATCATCATGTGAACTATTTTATAAAACAATACTTATGGGAATAACAACTTAAATGCAAATAATATTAATGTAATTTCATTTTACCATTGTTAGAAAATTAACTGGTTTTATATCATTACAATATATATCATGGAAAATTAACAAATACTTTGTCAATGTGTTTGAATCATTTTTAGGTTGAAATCAATTTAAATCCACCAACATTAAATCTTACATTATGACATTTGAGTAATGTGAAAATATTCCCTTTATCATAAAATCATTCATTAATATGGTATTATTTATATTTCCTGAATAACACTATGGAATGGTTATACAATTATTGAAGTTGAAAAACTGAAATCCCTTTTACTTGGAAAGAGTACAAGCCTTGGGCAGAAGACAAGTCCATATTTCACCCATCAATAATGCCAACTATGCAATTATCCCAAAGTAAATAATGGAAAAACTATTGGTTATTTCGTCTTATTTGATCAGGTTAATTTAGTAATATTCCAACGACACTATAAAAATCATGTTCTCTAAACACATGAAATAAAAAAGAATTGACATATAAAAAATTCCAATATTGTAATTTATAAAAATTACCCCTTTTTATAACCAATATTAGTATGGTTTTTGATGTTTTTTTCACAAAAATGTAATTATATGATTTTGTTTCTCAAAATATTCATCATATATTAATATAAATGGTTTTTAATCTTCCTCTAAACTCAAATTGAATGGTGGTGTAAAAGAATATTATTATTTAATGAGGGTATCAATTTATAATGTCCTAAAAACACTTTATTCAAGGAATATTTCAACTTAAATGATTTAGTGTGTTATTAAAAACTAAGACACCCTAATATTAATCTAATTTAATATCCTAATAAATTTGTTATTCAAAAAGTAATTTATCAACCTAGTGGTCATGAATTTCACTAGGATATGTTTATTTCTATGAGAATCGTACAAGACAACTACTAAATGAGCCATAAATTTCAGATATATGATCAATGGATCCAATTAAAAATCAATATCATGACCAGGATTTTTATCTTAATATAATAATTGGAAATAAAAGTTACTTGTGACACATAAAAATCACAAAATAAAGAAATAATTTTCCAACATAATAGGTCATTTATTATGAGTGAATCATATTAAACTAGTACAATTCATTTCATCTGTATATAAATCAAGATAGATCGTTTGGGGCACATTTATATTTAAGAGACTTACGATCAATTTTTTCAATTTAGGGGAGTCATTTGGGTTATTAAGTTTCCTGTATTTAATGACGATATATGTATTTCATACCAAATTTCTTACAGTCTCCTCACATCCTTATAGTTTTTTAAGACCATGAATCAATTGGAAATGACCACAAAACTTACAAAGTAAATGATCTATATATTCTATATCAAGATTTATCACACTTAAGTCAATTTAAGTGATTCATAGTCCATAAAAAAATATAACACCTTCTTTTATAATTGCATGTTTAAATTTTAAGGTTATACCCACTGAAGAAAATGTTCATTTAATATTATATGTTTGAATGGAAATTTCATTATCATATAGTAACATATCATTCATGATAGAAAGTAGTTATATATATCTATTGTGACTCTATTCTTTTCATGTTTCTTAATTATATATCTCTTGGTTAGCTAATAACATTATGTTTTTACAATAACCATCATAAAGTGGAATATTTTCATAGTTACTTAACACCAAACATAGAACAAAATAATCAAGAAGGTAATCTGCAATAGTCCTTCTCATTTCATCAATATGATCTTTAACATCATTAACAGTTGTTCTAATATCAGATTGATGAAAAAAAACTATTATCTGAGTCACTAGATATTTTTAACACTTCCCAATATTGATTCCACCATTTATATCATTGATTTATTCTATGGTTGATAAATTATTTATCCCACTCTTCTGAAAAAATTCATCTTGAATAAATGCAATGCATACACAATAAAATGACATGAGAAGGGTCACTTCCTCGCTCTATTGCATGAAAAATGATATCTTTAACCCCATCATCTTATTTTTTGTCATGTGATTAGCATCCAACTTATTTCAATTCACATTAGTCATTTTTTATTTTAAATTATTTATATTTTACAAAGAAATATATAAGTAATGTATATATTGTATCAATTTTAAAATGGATAAATTATATAAGATATAACATTAAAAAATTTACTTATAGAATATAGTGAATACATATATAAAGAAAAAAATTAATAGATAAAAATCCATTATTTTATATTACATTTAAAAAAATATATATTATATATCCATTAAAGAAAATTATAGGGATAATAAAAATTGAACAATTATGTTTAATTAATACATATCTAAATTCCAACAAAATATAAGTCCTAATTTAAATTGAAATCATTTAAAAACATAATAAATATTTTTGGAATGATTTTTATGATTTTAAATAAATTATTGAATTCATAGACACAAAACATATATTCAATTACTACTAGAAAAAGGTGTGTTATATTATTCAATTTAGACTAATTCCATATGTTTCAAGAAAAAAATATTTCATTGAGTTAATTCATTAATCATAATAATTGATTTAATATATTACTATTTTATTAGTGTTTTACACTACCAAACTATATTCTATAAACACCATATGAATTATACAACTTTATATTGTTTTTTTACAATGATATGATCATCAGGTGAACTAAATATGTCATGAAATTATGTTTATATACATAATTAATTTTGAGACTTATATATATCATATTAAATTGAAATTATTTTCTTAAATATATAATTATTTTATTAAATCTCTAATATCTCTGTCATTCATTCATAACATATTCACAAATAATTGAGACAAAAAAGAACATCCATATTAATTACAATGGAGCTAATGTTTTACAATTATTAATTTTTTCCTAAAAAACAATATAAAAATTATATCCCTAAAAATTGACATAATATAACCCCCTAATAATAATTTTCTACGCAACTAAACAATTCATTTTTAAAAATATTGAAATACTTTATTTCGTTATTTGTAATAAAAATATATATTACAATATGAGGAAGAACTATATATACACGTAAAATTAGATTTTACAAAAAAGTAATTGTGTGTGTGCATGTATATACATAAATATATAAATTGATATGGGGATATTTTACAAACACAAACATGTACATATATAAAGTAGAGTAATATGATCATGTTAGACATGAATGAATGGAATGTTCGTCATTTTACATATACATGAAAAACAAATCCAAAAAAATAAAAAAAAAATAAAATATGATAATAGAAGATATCATTAAAATATATGTTTCAAATTATATATATTTTATCTCAGAAATGGAGTCGTCTATAAAATGATTTTTGGGGTGCTAGAGCATGGATTTTGGGAGAGAATCAATGGATATATCTATTGGTAGTATAGACAATCATATTTTAAAAATATGTTCAGATATTTATTAGAACATACTAAAATAAATCAATTAAAGGTAGGTTTTATAGTGTTGAAATAACATGTGGTCTCAATTAGATATTTTATAATTGCTAGTTTTAGAACTAATAAGATCAATTTTTATCAGTAAGAAATTTAGAACTAATAATTCCTATATAAATAAAACACAACTTTATAAATTTAAAGTAAATAATATGTAGTTGTGGATTAATATTACGTAAATATTTTTATCCAAAAACAATTTAGCACTGATAAAAATATCAATTTATGGTTAATCTGGTTCTTCGTAAGAATAAATCATAACTTATGAAGTCGTGTAATATTATTAGGATAATTATACTTTTAAGTCTACCAATATCCATGAAAAGATTTTACTTGTAATTCCTAAAACTGAAAAAATAAAAAAAATTATAATTATTATTTATTAAAAAATATATTAATGAACATTAATAGTTATAAATTATTTATCATTATGCCTTATTTAATTTATAAAATATTATTAATTATATAAATGTGTAAATATATTTCCTATATGTCATTAATTACATAAATGAATAAATAAGAATAATAAAATATAAAATTATCATTAAATATAATAAAATATAAATCTAATCAAGAATAATTAAAATATTTCTATATTATAAATTTTATAGAAAATATAAATTGATAATTATTATATTTCAGTGTAACTAATTTTTTTAAATATATTTTACTAATTATATAAATGTATTAATATTTATACTTATATATTATTAATTATATATGTGTATAAATAATTAAAAATAGATTAAAAATTAATTTTAAATATAAAAATAACAAATAAAAAATTAAGTAAAATATGTATATATGATTAAATATATTATAATATTTCATTATAATTATATTTCAATGTGACTAATTTAATTTATGAAATATTATTATTTATGTATATGTGAAAATGTTTTTACTAGAATTAGAAATAGTGTGGTCAATGGAATGGGAAAAAAATTCATGAACACAGGTTTAAAAAATATACACACAAAAAACATCAAGGCTTACAATCGAAAAATTCCCCAAGTGCAGATGAAATATGAAAACATCATTTTATATGATACAACACCCCCAATAGTGTTTCCCACCAACACCATTTATTTAAACCAAACAAGAAATATGAAAGAACTTTCTACACTGATCCTTAGATCCACATAATTCTGTAATGTTAATTGGATAAAAAATATAAAACATTGAATCCAGTATTTGTATACAAATCACCGTCCTACCTCCCAAATAAAATGAGAACAAAATAATTTTCATAAAAAATATTCAATTAGTATATCTTGCATCAAGATCAACAATTGAGACCCCATCTTAGTGATGGACCACCAATACACAGTCTCTTATATGAAATTTCATCATCCAAATATGTCAAGATATAGTAGAGAGAAACTCCACTATCATTCCATACCCATCAGTGTTCCAAAAAGGATACACCACAACACATGAATCAACACATTCAATATATAATCACTACACATTATAAAATCCAACCCATAACTAAAATAAGGAATGTAAATCAACATTAAAATTTTCAAAAACTTTCAAGATCCCAACATTTCCATAAAATTATTTCTTCATACAGTTGAACCAATCCAAATTCATCATTTGGAATCTAGTGCATCAGCTACTATATCCTTTCATGCAAACTACATTTTAATTTCCCACAAAACATTAATAAAAATAGAAAATAAGAAAACCATAAAATTAATAACAAATGTGAAATTATCATTTTATAAATTGAATTATTCTAGAGAAACTAAGACATAATCCAAAAAAATACAACCAATCTTAAATCATACCATGTTAATAAAACTATGAGAGAATAGCCTCCCTTTTCATGCCAATTCAAAAACAAAAAATATATCATTTGGAGGGGATATATTTATAATCAATATTCATATAATTGTTTTCATAATCATTATTTATCATAAAGATTATTATATTTCTTACACAGAGGTAATCATAAATAATAATCAAAATAACCTCATATTTATTTTAAAGAATACTTTGTTATCTCTAATATATTAAAAAATATAAATATTATGAAAAAATAGAATCATTCTAGTTTTCATCCCTATACTTTCTATAAATCATTGGATATATTCTATGGAATGATTTTATATATATATTTTTACATATTTGAATATTTCACATAGGGTTTTATTTTATTTGGTTACATATCATAATAACCACCCACATACGGAAACAAATTTTTACAATTAGTGGAACTAGAATGGTAGTGATACTCCTCCATATCCTTACTATGTGATTGATTACCTCTAAATGACTTAATGTCATAGCTACAATGATATTCCTTGTGCTCATATTGAATTCTAGTCTTTTCTTATTTAATATTCACTCTGATATATATTGTGTCATTACTAACATTAACAACATGATGATGAACTCCCTTTATAACATAAAGAACTGCCACACGATCCCTTAAAATGGATTAAACTTTTTGAATTACTATTGTATCCTATAAAATCAAATATTTTACCTGTTACTCTTTAACTAATACCTTTATTAGAGGTAAAAGATCAATGGCCATTGATTAATACTTCGCTAAAAATGTTATAGTGAATAATCACTTCTACAAAATAGGCTCTTATCAGTGATGTTATTTATCAGAGCTAAAACCAAACACTGATAAATGACATATTTATTGGAACTAATGAAATGGATGATAAACTTTCCCTATTATCAGTTCTTTTATTTTAGCTCTGATAAAGGAAACTTTTATCAGCGCTTCATTTTTAGCGATGGTAAATGGTACACATTACCAATGCTTTATTTTTATCATGGGTAAATGTTTCATTCAGCAATGTATTTTTTCACTGATAAAACGAAATACTTTATTAAATAAAAAAATATTTATTTATTAAAAATAATTTTACAAATTTGATTAATTAAATAATTATTAATAAAAATGTATTATTTAATTATGCATTATTAAATATTGAACATTTTATTAATTAGATTATTATGATAATAAACGTTAACAAATTTTATATATTAAATATATAGATATATATTAATGAATATAAATATGATTTATAAATTAAAAAATATTTATGTGCTATATAAAAAATTATCATTTATTTATTGAATAATGGTATATAGTTAAAAATTAATATGAATTAAAAATATTGATTAATTGCATAGTACTCAAAATATAATATAATTTTGTTTGATATTTCAATTTAATAAAGATGAAATGTGTGTTATATTGAATTCACCTATACATAATTAATGAATTTTTATATTCAATATACACTTACATGAAACTTATCCATTTTTTTAATATTTCTAAGTTGTTACAATATTTTTAATTTATTCAATTTCACTCATTTTGTACATATATGCATGCACTCAAAATTATATATTCATCAATAATGTTAAAAACATATTTTCAAAAAAATATTTATAAATAAATATATTTAAAAATGTACAATCACTATATTTATAAAATTAAATATTTATAATTATAAATATATAAATATTCTTTTTAATGTATTTAGATAATTATAAATAAATAATTATGTATATTTAAATAATTTTTAAATTTATAATAAATTTACTTAAATAATGGATTATTTACTATATTTTTATTAATATATATTTATTCAATATATATTTATTCAATTATATACATATATGTAATGATATAAATAATATTTTTTAAAATATATCAATATTTATATAAAAAATTTATAAAATTATAAAAAATATATTAAAAAATGATTATGATTACTATATTTATATTAATATATATTTGTAGAGTATTTATAAATATATACTATTTTTTATTTACAATTATAATTATAAATATTTTTACAACGCTTCAGTAATAAGTGCTAATAAATGAATATTTACCAGCACCTTTTCGTGCAGATAAATATGAGGATTTATCAGCTCAATTAGTTTAGCACTGATAAATATTGGTCTATATTATTGGGTTTTTAGCGCTCATAAAGACCTATCTTTATTAGCACTGAATTAGAACTGATAAAAAGTCATTTTATTAGAGCTTATATAAGAAGTGCTGATAAAAATGTCCCAATCAATTTTATAAACCCTAACCATTTGCGGCCCCTTTGTGATATAGATTCATTCTGCAGAATCCACCCACTACCTATGGTCCTCCTCAGTGATTCAATGGTCGAATAAAAAAACATGGAAACATTTGAACATCTCATCCGACATCTAAAGAGGATACTGGATTTTCTTCAACCTAGAAAGGTAGGCCTTCATATTTACTTTTTGTATTTAGGGTTTAATTTTTTATTTCTTCTTCTATGATATGTTTATGATTGTTTTTTATGATCCATTGTGTATGATTTTTCTATGATCTGTTGTTTAGGGAATGATTTTTGGTTGTTTTTTATTGACCATCGATGTATGATCCTTTGTTAATATCTTACTCTGAACCATGGATTTATTCAATGTTGTTATACAAATATGTTTTATATGTTCTTACTAAATAATTTTTTCATATATATATATGGGTAGAAATTTTTATATTTGTGTTTATTGACTTCTTATTTGAGGCACATCAGTGGTTCCCTAATGATAATATATATTCTAAGACCATTCAGGGATACCTCAGTGGACATGCAGCTTTAAATGCTTTTTTTAGGAACCAATTTAGTGGAGTGATGTATATCACTCGATCGGTTATATTTATCATTGGATCTAGTTCTTCTTTGAATTCAATTTTTCCTTAGTTTTCTTATGGATCAGATTCAAAGGGTCTATCCCTATTTAAGAACCTGAGGTTTTATCAAATCAAATTTTTACATTTTAATAATTACAGTCCCTTTAGATCCCACAATGATTGAATATCATGTTTTTATATCTATGATATTTTTTGTATTATATAACTGTGTGAGTATTTATATTGGGGTAACAGGTAACAGTGTCTATATATCTATTAGATAATTTATCTCCATAATATTTTATCCAACATGTATGCTTATATCAGGTAATGATGATTTCGATTATATATGTCCATTGACCCTAAGGGCCATACTAGAATTATGTTCGACCTCTTGTACTAATTTTTTCTATGGAGGGGGGGAAACCCATCCCATTTAGGTATTTAACGGGGAATGTTTAAACCATCCTTTAGTAACTTTGTGGTATGTTATAGGACATAATATTCTCTAACCTAGTGTTATTTGGGTAATTTAGGATATACTCATTATATTATCCATCATCTGGTTTACACCAATAATGTATAGTGATAAAATCATTTTTTATCTACCTTTGTCTCCCTTTATTTTTTCAAATTTCTAAAGCGATTATTATTGGATTTGTAATATCTATGCACTCAGATATTCTAGTAAAAATGATCCATATTTACCTTATTCTAATTTCCTCTAACTTTCACTTTGGATAATGAATATCTTATGTGTATTTATTTATATATTTTATAAAATTAATATTTTACGAACCCAATAGGATGGATATGAAGAGAAATAGAAGCATGTTAATTGTTTGACAAATGAATATGAATATGGAGTTTAAGAGTTCATCAAGTTTTCAATAGAGCATATATATGACCATTCAAATATCATCTATTCAAGTTTACCTTTTTTCCCTTCAATTCAAATTTGATAGGAATATTTAGAAGAAAATTTTATTTTTCCCGGAATAGATCAAACCTATAAATGTTGAAATAAAACTGGGGAAAACTGAATGTGGATATCGATTGGGATGATTCTTTGCTTTCTGAATCATTTGATGTGAATAGATTTTTAAAACATGATGGATATCACATGGACGAAATGAAAATGGAAGTTAAAGATGACATACATGATTGTACAATGTTGTTTGAGGAGTTAAATAGATATTACAAGAAACCATTTTACACCGGTTGTACTACGTACACAACATTTTCTGTTGCAATGATGTTATATAATTTTAAATCTAGAAACAGATGGAGTGATACCATCTTTACAGAACATCTTGGTCTTCTAAATAATATTCTACAAGATGAAAATGAACTACCATGATAAACATATGAGGCAAATAAATAAGGTTATATTCAATATGAATGATCTCTAAAAATATTATTGTCCAAATGATTGCGTATAGTATCTCAAGGACCATGAATCACTCATCAAAGTTTTTATGTTTTGTACTGATTGATACAATAAAAATGAATCATGTCCTTCAAAAATTGTTTGTAAATTCCTATAATTCCATTTTTTAGAGGAATATATGGATTTCCGGACATTTCAAGATAATTAACATGGAATGTAGATAAAATAATTAAAGATGGGAACCTACATCATCATCCAGATTCTCTTAAGTAGAAGAAAATTGATTATGAGTTTCCTGAATTTATAAATGAGTAGAGAAACATTCATCATGCATTATCTATATATGGAATAAATAATTCTGGTTTACATAATAGTTTTTATAGTACAATACCTAAAATTTGGTAAATTATAACATTCCTCCATGGTTATTTATGAAGTGAAAATACATTATGTTATGTCCATTATATTTGGACCAAAATAGCCCAGTAATGATTTTGATCTCTATTTCACTCCATTGATAGAAGATGGAAAATTGATGTTGGATACATTTTTTTTAAGGTATGATTTACATATAAGTAAATAATTCATAATAAAGTCCATGTTATACAGAATGCTAAATGATTTCCCCTCTTATCGAATTTTATTAGGCGAAAACATTAAAGTCATGTTGGGGGTGTCCCATTTGTGAAAATCGAACATACATTGTTTGGTTGAAACATTCCTCAAAGACTATGTTTTTAGGGTATCAAAATTGTTTTACCACAATGACATAATTCACAATATGGATGATATCATTTGATATGAATATAGAAAAATGTACAAAACAATCTAAAACAACAAGTGATAAACTGAAGAAAAAAAATGAAAAAAATTGACTCTATTTTTGGTAAACCATTTTTTGAACGACCATACAAAATCAGACTGGAAGAAGAAATCAATATTCTTGGAGTTAATATATCTGAATTTTTTGTATGTAATATGTATTATTGATGTCATTCATGTAGAAACAAAATGTATTTGATAGTTTTATATGCATGTTAGTAAATGTTCCTAGAAAAATGTAATACCGAATCAAGGATATGTTGGATCTCTTTGAAATGGGTACAAGGCAAGAGTTGGAACAGATTAAGGGTAAAAGGGGTATTTTTCTTACTCCAGCTGCTTACACTCTATCCAGATATGAAAAATATCAATTTTTTCATTTCCTTACTAGTGTAAATGTTACACTAGGGTATACATTAAATATATAGAATGACATGTTAATGATTAATTTGAAGTTACAACGACTAAAATCACATGAATATCATGTTTTCATGAAAGATTTAATGCATGTTTCTTTCCATTGAATTCTCCATCAAAACATATGACATACATTAAACAGACTCTACTTATGTTCCAAATCCATATATAGTAATGTTGTAGACCCGATCAAGTTTCCCATCATGAATAAGAATATTTAAATAATATTATATTAATTAAAAATATTCATCCAACCATTGATATTTTATAAAATTCTCCACCAGATGGTTCTCTTGGTCAGAGAGGTTCAACTATGTGGTCACATCCATTACCGATGTATATACCATGTTTAATGGTATATGAATATTTTTATAGGGTATGTCAATAATTAAAGTCAGACAGAAGGTTGTATTGCAGAATGATATATTCTTGATGAAGCTATTGAATTCTGTAATGATTAAAAATTATATTTCAAAAGCATTGGTCTCCCAAATTCTCATCACACTAAATGCCTTATGGGAAATGGGATTTCTGGAAGATATGTTGTTACAATTACCTTGATAATTCGGGAGAAATAACATCTTTATATATTATGTAATAGTGAAGATGTTGAAATATACATTGAACCAACAATGAAATTATTTTATATTTCAATCAATCAAGGGATGATAGATGGATATCATATACACATACTGAATAGTTTATTGGATGGTTCAAAGATCAAATTTATAAGGAGTTATCCAAATATCTGAATTCAATTTCCAAACTACTTTTATAGATATACAATGGACCGAATGAAAATGTTGTATCTTAAATATGGTTTCTAAACTATTGATATACATTCTATACAAAAGTGAATGATGACTTCAGTGCGATGAAAAACAGTGGTGTTATGCTTGTGGATAAAGTGATGTACATATCTGGTTAGAATGATAGAAATCCAATTTATGAAAATATGTCATATTTTTCCATTATCGAACATATATACATGTTGTATAATAAAACATTTCAACTGCCTCTTTTCCATTACAACTAGGTTGATAATATCAATAGAGAGATCATTGATGAAATAGGATTTGTGAAAGTGGATTTCATTATATAAGGGTAAAATATTAGTAGTTCATAATGGAATAAAAATAAGTTCAAGTATTTTATGACTCTAATCCGTCAAACTAGAATCATAGTATTGGTTTAATGGATATTAAAACAAATGTTGAGTTAGATGAAAATTAAATCGAGGATGAAAAATTCATTGAGATAACACAATCATTTCATTCATGTACCAATATAGACAATGTCTTATACATTAGAGTAGACCACAAAGAGGGTATTTTGATTCTCAAAATTGGAACCAAATACAGGAAACCTTCCAAAAAAGAAAGAGATTTTAATAATAAGTTACATTTGTTTTTTAACAAATAGTGTTTCTTCTCATAATTTTAAATATTCTCTACTATATTAGAATACACTAAATAATATGTTCAACTATTCATGAAAACAGTGTCTTATACACATGATGATGTTACAAATACCTTGAAAGAACAAATTATAAAAAATAAACCCCTTTGGATAGATGAAAAGTTAATGTTACGATATTCATTCTATATTTTATTGAAAATTTATATAACGGAACTTTGATTTAATTTTCATTATTCCTTACAGTGTTTGTTTATTTTAGAATATTTATTTTCATGTGTCATTCATTTTCAAGTAGGGAAAAGAAGTTGTCTCTTAAAAAACACATAAGTAAGCTTGAGGTTTTCGTAGTAAAATCATTGTCTAATGAAGTAATGTATTGTTTCATATTTATGTTTTATTTATTTATTTTTCATATTACTCACATAATTATTGTTTTATTATATAGGTGGAATATTTTGTTCGGGTTGGGGTGCTCTGTCCAACATTCATGCTCCATCTCCCATTAAAACATTGCACCCATGCATTGGAGAATTTATCACTTTCTTTCCAGTTAACTCCACATCCACTACATGAAAAGAAATCATGTTTCTTCTCCTCAACCACTTATGAAATATTGATGTTTTCATAGTATAATCATTGTACATAGTACTAATGAATTGTTTCATATATATTTTTACATTCTTTATTTTTAGTATTATTCACATAATAATTATTTTCTTATACAGCTATATCCTTTTGTTCGAGTTGGGGTTCCTTTTCTGACATTCAATATCCTTATATCTTTAACCCACTTCACCTCTATAGTGGTGTGTTTATCACTTTCTTTCATGATACCTCATCTTCCTTCACAACAAGATCAATGAAGCTTCCTCTTCTCAATTAAAGAGGAAATATTGATGTTTTCTTAGTAAAATCATTGTCCCTATAATTATTATATTGTTTTATATGTATGTTTACTTAATTTCTTTTTAGTATTACTCTCATAATAAGTGTTTTCCTATACAAGTTTATTATTTTGTTCTATTTAGGGTGCTATGTCCAAATTTCATGATTATTCTCCCTTAAAACCATTTTTCCACACCAATGGTTAATTTGTCACGTTATTTCAAGTTACCTCAAGTGCCTATTCATGAAGAATGATAATGTTTTCTCTACTCAATACCATAGTTAATCTTGATATTTGCACATCAAAATAATTATCCATTGAATTAAATTATTGTTTCACATGTATGTTTAATTTATTTATTTTTAGTATTACTCACATAATAATTATTATCTGATACTGGTGGATTATTTTATTCTAGATTTTGTTCTCTGTCCATCTTTCATCACTTTTTGCACGAAAACATCCACAGACATATTATCTCACAAAACCTTTCACTCCAGTTGTTTTGACATTTATCACATTCTTGCAAATTCCCTACACTACTTAATCGAAGAGTTAATCATGATATTTTCACTATAAAATCATTTTTTATAAAATTAATGTATTATTTCGTATTTATGTTTAATATATTTCTTTTTAGTATTACTCATAATAATTTCTTTCTTATACAGGTGGAATCTATTTTTCGAGTTTAGGTGGATTGTTCAAAACTATTCTTCCAATGTTTGAAGTTCAACAAATATAGTAAATAGAAATTGTTTGTAACATTGATAGTTAGGACTGTTTTTTAATGTCTGTAATAATTTTTTTATTTAATTTTTTAAACCAATGTTTTAAATTTCTACAATATATTATTTATTTTTGTATTTTTTTTAAAAAAATTATATCATTTATATTTTTTACTATGACTTGTTTATATTAATATATAATGTGTTTCTGGTGTGTTTTTGGTGTTGCAGTGTTCTATAAAAATATACTATATTATGGAACCTTATTAGTGATTTTAAAATCCCTGATAAATTGTACCTTTATCAATTATATTAAAATCGCTAATAAAGAAAATTTATCAATGCTTCTAAAATCACTGATAAAGTTTTCATTTAGTGGTTCTAAATTACATAGATGTTAAATGGTTCTTTAATCAGCTCTTTTATATGCACCAATAAATGATCCATTTATTAGTTATTTTTCATTGTAGATAATATTCTTGGGATTTTAATGTCAATCATATTGTCAGTGTTTTTCTAGAACTTGTAATGTCCATTTGTAGTTCTTTTAATGGCTAATTTTGTAGTAGTGAATAGATAAACATATGGTTCTTCATATTCCATAAATACCAAAAATGTAATCTATAAATTCATCATCTTCATTGGTGATCTAGAAAATTTTCCCCAGAGGTTAGAATATAGTATCCTATGATAGGAAATCTACAACTGGCTCTCTCATCCCAATTGAAACATATGGGATGACAACTATCCACCCCCATATGTTTCCTATATCCCCAGAAGTATCTACTTGTTTAATAATAAAATTTAATGGAACAGAATATATAACATTAGAAAATGGTACCAATGAATAAGAAACAAACATCACCATTCTATTATCACATATTCTCTTTATATTATAATATTTCACATCATTCCCACACATATTAGAGAAATAGAAATCATGGGATTCAAAACCCAATATCTGATAGCTATTTTTACTACGTTCTACTTATTTTCACATATATAAAAACCAATATGGTGATCATATTCAATATTCATAGAAATATCCTCACTATATTCGAACTCGAATAACATTAAAAATTATGTTTAGGATTATACATATATATTAATAAAATTTTGTGTAAAATGAAAAAACTGTTCTAACTCATTATAATTGTCAATATTATTGAGATTCACAAAAAAATATATAATATCCTAAAGAATTTTTGGATTGAAATAACATAGTTATGTCTATAAGTTCTCACCCAAACATAATAATGATTATTTATGACCATAACATGATTTAAATTGACATCATAGTTATTTATTTAAAGCATACATAACATAAGTGATATTTGTCAAAACCCCCAAACTCTTTTACATAAATCATGTAAAGGAATTTTTTTTCGAATGAATCCTTGTAAGATAAAATATTTCATATGAATACTTTTATAATTTGTATTCCTTAATTAATAATTGAAAACTCTAAACAAACTACTTTTATTTTAATAATATGTACAAAACATACATATACTTAATTATAACCTATATTGTTTTCTTATATATTATTCAGGTATAATTATACTAATATATTAATTCAATTTTTTAAAAAATGGAATATCGGAATTTGGGAGACAAAAAAATTTATATGGAGAGGCAACGGGGCTTAATACTTCTATCAGAGTGATATATGGGTGAAAATCCTACCACCATCTTACATGTCACCAATGTTTTGTTTCCCATACTTTGTGTGTGTATATATATATATCATTACATGTTGATTTTTATTTGTTCAGTACATTTATTTTTAAATTCAATTTCATTTAATAATAGTAATTATGTCATTATAATAAAATAGTTATCATAGAATAATATGTGATTACAAGGTCATAATGGTGTAACAGATCAAACGAAATTCCAAATAACATTATATATAAAACATGTGATGAATTCTTCTATAACATTTATTTTACTAAAATAACACCTTATCATTAATTTTTAATTACATTATAGATTTTAAAATTTTTAAATTGATTTTCACATATTATATTGGTGTATTTTATTAGCAAAAAATATCATTTTTAATCATATAAGTAACATGTTTTAAAATAAAATAACTTTATGTAAAAAAATTATTTTAATTAGAGAATCTGATTCATATTATTTATATTTTATTATTATAACAAAATGGTTATATTTTTTTGAAAATTAGGTTTCTATATTTTAAGTTGACATTGATATATAGTTTTTATTTGCAATGTATAAAATTTATAATACTAAAACCATTTTCTCGATTATGTATGTATAATATAAAAACCATAAACTAATAAAATTAATTTTATAAAATATATATTTTAGAGAACTATAAATAATTAATTTTAATTTACATAATAAATATATATAATAATAAATATATATTTAATCACTCAAAATAGCAAAAATTGTTTTATATCTAAAAAAAATGTTTTTCCAAGTGTAATATGAATTTATATAATGTTAAATTCATAATTTTTAATTTTAATTATATATAATGAAGGTATATTTTGAGATCATCATGTCAATATTATATTAGATTTAATTTTTGGGACATTTATAATTAATTTTAGTTTTTTAGTGATTAGTTAAAAATTACAATACTATATATACGATTACTTTTATAAACTCATTATGATATAAGCATGAAATAAAATATGTGAAAAATTTAAATCAATTAACAATTTTTTTATGGAGTAAAAGAAATCATTTAAAATTATTATGTATAATTTGGAAATAGATTCTTGACTTTTTGAATCCTACATTAAATTTAAATATAATAAACAAAATTTGAATCATTGGATTTAATAGTGTATCTAGTTGTTTCCATTCAATTTTTATATCATTAAAATGTAAAAAAACCATTAGTATATATAATAATAATCTAGTTTATTCATGGTAATCACCACCACTCAATAATATTTTTCCTAAATGAGTAAAAATTTATTTTTTGATATAAGAATACATTTTAAAAAATGGTTTTTATGCGTTTTGTGGAACTATATTAGTAATAATTTCATTAAATTATTGAAATTAAATTTATATAAATGGTTTTAATATATTTAATAATAATTTATTATTACATTCTTAAAATCGATTTTAATTTTGGTGTTAAAAATATGTTACCAGGGTAAAAATTTGTTTCCACGGTAGATGTTAAATTGAGGTAAAATGTTTAATCAAGAGGTTTGTCACAAAATATCACAAAACGTCATCATTAAATTTGAAATATGGTATTTCAATTCATAATAAAAATTCTTCTAAAGGTAATTATAAATTTGGGTTCCAATTGCCTGGATGATGAAATCCATTTTTATATTATTAAATATTATTTACAACAGTGTTACGCAACTCACTTATATAAGGATCCCCTCACCCCTAAACATATCCAAGCACATAGAAAAATTTATATCAACAACTATTTTAACCAATAATCCCATACCAAATCCCAAAATCTTCTCCTCACATCATATAGTTCCGAGACTCACCAAAAGATCATCCTATAAATGATTATGGTGAATGGAAATGGAAGATATTAAAAGAAAGGGTAATCATCTTAAGAGAGTTCATTCAAGTTTATTTCTTATTCAACCTCTCCTAAATATTCTATAATTTTCTTTATATAATTTTTTTATCTTTACTATAATAAATATTTCATTCCAATGGTATAACATTTTTTATTTAATTTCTATCCAATGGAAAATTAATGATTTTCCCATGAATACGCATCGAATACCATTTACATTAAGTGACATGTTTAATTTTTCATCACTACTTCACACGAATTTTTGTGTGGATTAATTTAATGAATATAAACTATATTTATGATATAATTATGATACATATAAGATAAATTATAATTCTCCTTCCTTCTATTCAATCCATTGAAAACATTAATACTAAGTACGTGTGAACTATCACCTCTACAAAGGTATATAATTTTTTAATCCTTACATGAATGGTTATAATAGTGAATTAATTGTGTGTATATATATATTACTGGAGTGAAATTAAGGATGTTATGATACTATAACCACGGTGAAATAACTATAATAGACTATTCAAATAATACACAAGAAAAAATAGTTTATACAGAAATAGTTGGTTTAAAAAAAGAATTATGAGTAAATGTGTAAAAATATATAATAAATTAATTAAAACCAAAATGATAGATGTATGTATATATATGGTTATGATATAGATTATTATTACTTATAAATTTATTATACAGGATGTTGAAACCTATCGGACCAAGTAGAAATTCATTATAAGTGTTTTTCTTACAATCTCACATCTTAACCAGTTTGTTTATGTTTATATTTCCATTATAGGAATATTATATGTTTTTTAAATTAAACCCTGAATATTATTTAGTAATAGATATATATATATATATATATGTTTTTCATGTATTCCATTTATTCTACCTCTTTTTGTACTAAACCCCTTAAAATAGAGTTTTTAACAATAGATGGCCTTATTTAACATTTTTGTAGGAATCATTCGGTTTGATATGCATATTTTTTGATTATTTATATTCATTTATATGTTTCAATGATTTATTATGTTAAATTTCTGCTATATTTTACTATATATGAAAATATTTAGTGGGAATTTCTTCAAAATATTTGGAGAAGAAATTTTTTTTGAATTTTTACGCAAGTAACAAAGGAATGATTTTTTATAATTTTCAACTTGGATGTGTATTAAATCCCTTTTATTCATTATTGGTTATAAATATTCATCTACATGTTTCTATAAATTTTAAAAAAATCGTATTCCCACTATTCTAGAATTTTTAGTTTAATATGTTTAAAAATAAAAAGATATTATTTATTATTTTAAAAGAGACATTCTAATTAATTTAAAAATATGTTTCTTCATCTATATATTTATAATTTATTTATTATTATTCTAAAAAAATATTATTATCTAATGGTTATACCCAACTTTTTCTATAAGGATTATAATCGTGATGTTTTATTTATTTACATGTGAAAATATTTACATTAAATATTCTAGGTTTGAAATAATGATTATTATTTTTAATGAATGTTAATTAAAAATTTTATTTCTTATTAATTACTTTAATATGATAAATTCACTAGAATTGATTATTCCATGGGTGGTGTCCACTATTAGATATCTTCTCAATGCATTGGTAGGTCTTGTGAGATAAAATAAGATTGGTATTTGCTGAATAACATATATATATGTATGATTTCATAACACAAGGCCTTGAAGAAACTATTATCATGTTAAAATTTATAAAATTTATCAGTATAAAACCTATTTTTTTTATCCATGAGATTAATTATGTTTCTATGTTATCCATGCATAAATCCCACAATCATGATATTTGTTATATATAATATTTGACTATTTTTTATCCATTTCATATTATTAATGCCTTATTTATTCAATGATATCTTATGTTGTACACTTTCCATAACTATGAATATGAGATTACCCATTTATTTTATTCATTATCCCTAGTGTACCTAAAAGTGAAATTTAAAAAATTTAATAGATATAAGAGAAAAAATAGTAATGTTTCCTATGGAATTCTAAGGCGAGATTCATGTTATTTATTTTAATATGATATTTATGTATGTATATTGTCTCTCAAGACTACTAAATTGTTCGATCATATCAAATAAGGATTATAATAGCTTCTAAAAATTTAGTATAGAAGAAAACGAATTTGTGTTACTATATTTGGGGTTATTATGACATTCATGAAACTAAAATTATCCTCCAATTAGAAAATCCCCAAAAAATAATGATTATTTGAGATAACTCATCAATGCAATCATTGTGTTACTCCATTTGGTAAAATAACATGATCAATGATTAAATATTGACACGTCTACATATTTTAAATAAAATAGATTTATAATCGTAATTAAATGTATATAATTTTAGTAAAACATATATATTACTAAAAATAATTAAATTAAAAAAAATGAATAATATTGAAAACCATTTATTGACTATATAAATGATTAAATATTTAATATTATAAATCTGTATATAAATATTTAAAATATTATTAAATATATGTTAGTATGTGATGTATTATTTTCAATAAATTTGTAAACAAATTAATGGTCAATTTTGTTACAAATAATTTTATAGGTATTTTATAAAAATTTATATACATTAAAAATAATAGTATATTTTATTTTTTATGAAACTATAATAAAAAGAAATCTATAAATTTTTTCATTTCATATTTTTATTTTTAAATTATTATAAATAATAATTTTTTGTAATATTTATATTTAAATAGATTTATAGTTGTAAATATATAGATTTGTAATTATTAAAATTTTTGAAATAATCTTGGGTCAAAGAACCATTATTAAAAAATAAAAAAATGGAGACTAGATGAGGATGGGGAGAGACAATGTAAACTGACCCTCATTCTAATACACAATGAAAAAAATATATTGAGTAAAAAACAAAGAATTTATGCATAATGCAGAATAAAAAACAGGACTCAAAGAATTTTCCTATTTATTTTTCATGAAAAGGAACGTTATAGGCTTCTATGACATAAATTATCTAAAAATTAAAATTATGAATGAATTCTAATATTGTGATGGGTCCCCAAGACTCCCCAACCATTTATGTGATTCCGTTATCTTAACTTTTTCACCCTTTTCCATGTGATATGTAGATTCATAGAGTCTCTTTTAAATTAATATTTTATGGTGGAATACTTTTCTATAACAATTATAATAACCACATATTTTTGAGTATCATCCTACCCTTCAAGAGTTGTATCCCTTAGTTTTCACGAAATAACCAATAATTTCCCTAAAATAGTAAATGTGTTTCTAGATAAGTGAATGGAGGAAACCATTATAGGCTTTATATTGTCAAATATTCTATTTTCCTACCCATAGAAGATACATCATATCTGTTCATTAATTCTCTCACATCCTTAGTTATATCTCTTTTATAAGTGGAATTATTAATTTTCATTAATGGATTGAAACCCATTCAAAATATAACATCTCATTGGTCACGAGACATCCATAATTGAGGTTAGTAAGAAAACTTATGAGTGGGTGAACACTTGGTCAAAATAGAAATCTGAGAACACCCTTTAGATGGGTCAACATAAGAATTCATCAGTATGATTTTAACATTAGTTCTTAAAGTCATCCCATTTCTAAAATCCAAATCATTGTTTTCATTCTCTACATACAAAAACCTCTTATTTAAGAGGTGATAGTATCCACACTACTATGAACATCAAAGTTAATACTTCCAACCTACTGATCATACCCTAGTTGGAGGCAACCCCTAGTATAGAAAATATATCTGAATCTTCCTTTAAAAAGAGCTAGTACTCCAAAACATCCTTACACATCATTGACAATAGGCTCATCTCAGTTTCATAGAGTGTGATCCTGATGGATAATGAGATGCATTTCCCTTATTTCATCCAAATTTCAAAAAAAATGTTGTATATTAGAAAAGGCATATTCATTATGTTCATGAATATATTTTATTGAGTATATATAAAAATAAAATTATTTATATTTTATATTATATAATTATTAATTATTATAAAAAAAATATTATTATTTAAATATACATAGATATATTTTAAAATGTATCATTAATTATATAAATTAATAATTATATTTCGTTATAATTTTATGTACAAAATCAAGAAGGTCAAAAATATAAATCACTTATTATATAGATATTAATTTATAATTTCAATATTAATAGAAAACTATACATTAACTAAAATTATAAATATGAGTTCATTTTATACATTCATTTAATGAATTGAAGTTACATTATTTTAAATTATTTATTTTAATTTATTACATTCTTTATTTTAAAATATTTGTGTGTGTGTTTGTTCACGTGCAACTGAACCTAAGGAAATGTGTATGTGGATAATATTGGTGATGTTAATACATAAGATCGTATATAAAACTATATACAATGCATGTAAAATTAATTTTATCTTAATTTATATACATATAAATTAGTTGTTCTTGAAAAAAATAATTTTTTTATATATTTGGATATGACAAATAGAAATATAATTATATCAATAATTTTCACAACTCGCCACATCAAGGCCCACCTAGTTTGTGATGAGCCTAGGGTGACACCCCAAGTCCACCTCCAATAGGATAGAGGCCAATAGCCTGTACCGAGTAGGCATACCACATATAAGTAATTCCTTATCCAATGATACATGGTCACATGAACCCATCTTATAACACATAAACAATGTTGAAAGGTAGTTATAATGGATAAAAAATTAATGCCTAACATCTATCCCACATTAGAGTAAAAAACAATAGTACTAAATATCATTAATGGTTAAATAGAAGCCCATAAAAAACTGTTAAGGAATCTAACCTACTTAGTAAAAGGGGACTTCTATCAAATGAATCACACAATAAGAACCTCGGTCTATCTAGGCTGAACTATACTCTGCATACTATTTTCCCTCCATGGATTCTACACAACATCCCATTTTATACAGATGATAGGACATGTTTCGCCAGTTCCCATAAAGGTGTTAGTATAAAAATACCCCATAGGAAACCCCAAAATCACAAAACATAAAGCACCAAGAGAGTCATCTTATCAATACACATATTTTTTAGTAATGATGTTATACATAATAATAATTTAATGATAAAAATGAAATAAATAGTCCTCAATCCTTTCCATCCAATAAATTACTTCTCGATGTTTCAATGTGGCAATAATTTGTGGGAACTCACTACACAAGTCTGATAGGAATGATGGATTACATATAAGATGTCAAACTCAACATGTATCACCCTAAACAAGTACTCATTTTATATCTCAATATCACAATTCCTGAATAGTGGGTCAAAACCAAGACTTTTAGGATATACCACAAACCCTACTAGATCATCCTTCCAGAAATTGGATTAATCTCCTATGTAAAAAGGTCACATTGATACCTCAAACCCCACATAATAAATATGATACAATAGAGGATCCCTCCTAGATCTCATTAATGGATTACAAAAACCATGTATGATAAAAAACCCCATATAGGGGATCAAAATCCAATGATAAGAACCTAATTCCATTTGTACCCTCATAGAGATGAACTAGAGAAATACACTCAAGTGATAATGATCTATAATGAATAAACAAAGGTATTTAACCATCTATAGGAAATCTACATGATATTTATTGTGAGTACATGGCGTGTCCCATCTACCCTAGTCTTTCTGTGTATCATAGACCAGGCACATGTATATTCCCATGAATCTAGGGAATGAGAGAATACCTTGATATTTCTATGTGTGTTCTCAATGTCTGAGTATATGTTTGTTCCCATGAACATTATATATTCTTATGTGTCTGGTCATGTCTGTTCTGATTTACCCCTATGGAATACACATGGAATCCTATACTGGGTCACATAGCATGGGATATTTAACTCCTTCAAAACCCTAACCACATTATCCATGTGTGTTCCATATGTAATATTTTCATTGGGAAACATTTTTTGTAGTTGTGAAATTTTTTCAAAACCTCATATTCATCGCACATTTTCACCCACATGGCAGCACCATAGATTCTTCCACTAATCATGGTTGAAACCCATGGATATTGGTTGATTGAGCATGTAAATTATTATAGAACAGAATATGGCCACCAAATCTTATTGTGAACCATTTCATGTTTCATTATGCCATCAATACATTTCCAAAATGAATCTAGGGATATCGGAATAAAAACTTGATCCATATCTAAGTTCCCTCTTTCATTATCCTACACGGGTCACTCCATCAATCACAAACCCAAACCCACATTGTTTATCTATTTGACTAAATAATGGTCACACAATGATAAATAATTAGTTATTTTTCTGGACATCATCAAAAGGTATCACTGGGGATGAAAATGGAATAAAATAGGGAAGAAATCAAAAAAAATGTTTAATAAAAATAATCCATGTTCACCATGTACTCAATTCAATAAATTTTTATTGGTGAATGAAGAAACAATAAATAATTAAAAATATCAATTCCTAATAATCTCAAGGAAATTAAACCACCCTCAATATGATCGATAAAAAAATCAATCTATTATTTAATTTGATTCCTATTAATCATGGGAAAAATTGGAAAATAAACCATGAAAGAATATTCCTTATCTCTATGTTTGATTAAACAGTGATGATGAATAGTATTATATTATAATCAATGGTGAGGCCCATGTAGTCCGTTGGTCCATCGATTACCAAATCTTGATCTTTTCTTCTTCCAATGGGAATGCTCCGCCAGGTCCCTAATCTCTATACCATGGATTATAATTATTACAATAGGGATTCAGATAACATGTTATTTTGTAGAGTATTATTAGTTTTATGATTTAATTTAAAATTATATAAATATATTATTTTTTAGTTATTATTCCACCATGATGGAACTTAAGCCCAATACCTGACATCCACAATGATAATATCGCACATATGTTAAAACCCAAGATCTTGATACATTGATTATATAATATTTATGATTCAATGTTGCCTTCATTTGTTATTCTGTTATTGCATAAAAACTTTGAATGTGTGATATAAAATATTAATTTTTTAATATATCAATATTAGGACCCTCTAGGACCTGTAATATCTTGTGGACTCAATGACATAAATTTGCTAAACCAATACACAAGAGAAAAATTAGTTTTTAAATTCTCACCACCTTAGGTTATTTCGTCCTAAAATGTAAAAAATACCTACTTAAACAGGTGAGGTGTCTAAGAATGCGTCAGGTTCTCCCAATCCTAGGTTCATTTTTGAAGATTCTCATGATCCAACCAGACACACATCAAATGAATTTCTCACCCATGAAGGATCCTATCCTACAAATCCTTGATGTCTCCCAGGAAATCTAGAATGGTATATCACCATCAATGTCCTGCTCTCCATAATCGATAACAAGTGATGGGTAAAGGATATACCTCATCAGCTATCACATGTGGAAGACATCGTGTACCTAGTCTAACTGTTGTGGTAGGGAAAAGTGGTGCACCACCTCACTGACCATAAATAGTATCTAGAAAGAGAAATTGTACCTTAGATACATATTTTTTCACCAGTCACAAATCTATAATCCACATTGGGTTGAGACCCATAGAAACACATGGTCTCCCAATTCAAAATCCAAATTCCCCCATTGGTTCTCTTCACACACTTTTTATGGATTTTTTTAGTCCTCATCGGATCCTTGATTATCTAAACCATCATGATCATAGCTCACACCAACACTAGAATATGAGTGTTCAATAACCTAGGTTATTCTGATATAATAGTTAAATAAAGGGTCCCCCATAAAATTCCTTACATGGTTTAATACCAATGTTGCAATTGTAATTGTTTTTTTCATGAAAACACCACAATGGTTACCTAATCTACCCAGCTATAACCAAAATTGGACACAAAATCCCCTATATTTTCCATCAAAAACTAAAATATCTACTCATGCTAGAGGTCATTATGTGGATGAAATGTCTTACTAAAATGAAACTAAGTCCCTATAGCCTCATGTAAGAATATCAATAATTATTATGTGAAACAAGAATAATGGTTTGAAAAAATTGACTATAGAAATATATGAATTCAAACTATCCCCATCATATACTTGAATCTAAATATCTCCACCTAAAATTACTCTTGAATAGCTATGAAGTGGGTTGAATTTTTGAGTCAGTATAAGATAACCCATATGACATCATGTCTTCAAGATATATATGGTATAAGAGTCATGATTTATATGGATATTCCATCATAATTTCACTCTATCACTACAAGGGTTTGAGTTAAACCTACTAGGACCTAGTTCCCAACCTGTATATGTTGATAAATTAGAAATAGAGGGATAAAGTATTGTATACACTTCCCCCTTATTGACCAAAAATACCTGCATCGATGGTCATACTAAATCGTTTCCATAACTTGATATACCTCCAAGGGGGTTTAAGAATCTCCCTTAAAACATCATCATGCTATGTTAGTGGTACCATCATTATCTCTTTAGAAGTTATTATGTTCTAAATTCTTTCAAAAAATCCTTATGTATTGTGTACATTTAATATCTCAGAAAAAATGGTCTCACTGTCAGTTTCTCCAAGATAAGAATCACTAATACTCTCTTTAAGTGGTGGGGTACCAACCATCGTTTAGATGAATTTTAAATTATCCTCAAGCATGTGGAAAACTATAATAAGGATAAGTACTTTGAAGCCTCGGCTAACAACTATGAATAATGTGTCCCACTAAGAAAATCTTCCCCCATGTTCCCCTTATTGTGAGTGTAAATTATTTCGATGTCATAATCATGGATGAAATAAATCTTATGACTCTACCAAAAGTTATGATCCCTATGAAAATGATATACTTGAGGATTTTGTGTGCATAATAGATGATAAAAAAATCACCAATAAGATATTTTTTCCACATATTGTGGGAATTGATAACCACATCTAACTCTAGAATGTGTGTCATGTAGTTCTTTTGGTGATCTCTAAACTATCAGAACTCATAAGTAATCACCTCATTTCCATGCATTATAACAAAACCATGTTTTTTCATTGATTCATTACATAACAATACACACTCAAAACCCTCCTATGTTAGTCTCAAGAGGGGGTGATCTTCATCATATACTGCAACTCTTAAAATTTTTTCCAAAACCTCTTAATTCACACACATGTTTTCCCCCTTTTAGTTCATAGAACTAAATTTTTATAATATCCGGTTGAAATAAAACAAGAATAAAATTTTGTATCCTACCGACCTAAAAAATAGTCCATACTCTATCATGATCTTTATAGGATTCCATGCTAATACTACATCTACCTTCACTAATTCCACAACTACACCCTCTAGTGAGATAACATATCTTATAAAGTGGACCTCCTAAATCCATATATTAGATCATACTATAAATATGGTGCTCTTAAATTGTGTCTAATACCATCCCTATGTTCCTCACATACTCATCCTCAAATTCTATTTACATGAGGATATAGTCGATGAAGAGAACCAAAAATTGGTCTAAGAATGGTTCAAAGATTCAGAACATTAGTACCATGTACACAACTAGGGTATACATTATGATAAAAGGAATCACTATGTAATTGTATTCACTATTTAAACATCATAATATCATCTTTTGTATATCCTCATTACGTACTTAGAACTTTTGATAGCCTGATCTGAGTTCAGCATTCAAGAACCATCGCATCCCCACTCAAATGGAAAAATTGGTCATCCACCCATAGTAATCATTACTTTTTCATTACGATCACCTAGATCATGTGATTTAAATATACAAAAAACATAATTCTCCCATCCAAATTCTTATAGAAAAAAACTAGGACTTCCTATGGTGACACACTAGACCCGACAAAGACCTTCCATTGTAACTCCTCCAAATGATCTTTAAGCTGTCAAATATCCATGGGATCCATATGATATTCTTGTGTAATATCAATTTTCCCTAGGGTGAAACTATATGAAGAGGACTATATATTTTTGGGATGGTAATCTCGACACATCCTTAGGAAATATGTCCACATACCCCACCACCACTACAAGAAACTAAAAGCCTACAGTATCCACTTAACTAATGGTTGTTCTAGACAAATGGTGAGTAATCATATTCACCCTATTTCTTATGAGAATATACTACTATACATGGGTTAGCTTCTCATCCATAAAGGAAAATGACATCCCATCATCACATACACACTACAATCACATCCTAAAATAGTCAATATAGGCATGAATTGTGGATTACATGTCCATTCCAATGAAAATTACATAAGTTATCATACATGATACAAAGATATCCCAAATGAATTTATACCCTCTGAGTTTCATATCAAAATATCATTAGAAGTGTGTGGTCATTGGGTTCCAACTGGAAGTATTATAAAAGTGCAAGGGTCAAGTAATGTGCTCAACCAGAATCTCTAATTCATGAACAAGAAAAGTGGAAATAAGGTATTGAATCCTACTAGTGTCAAAAGGTACTACAGAAAATTTATAAAATACAGGGATCATGCATTTAATCATACCTAGATCCTCTAGGTTAAATACCTCTAAATTCTATTGTCTTCCGTATCACTTCCCACCTACTCCATGAGTCAGGATATACCACGTAGGGTTAGTGATATCAATAAGTAAAACATTATTCCACCTATTACAACTTTCCATATGCATGTTCTACATATACTACCATATGAACCTCCCTAATCCTACTATTTTCTATGACTGCTTGGTCTATCTACCATATCCTTATTAGTTGTATGGAAGGTCATACAATACTATGCATGATTTCCATAATTATGGAAATAGGAACATCGCCTCTCTTTTTTCTAACTAGAAATTTCATCAGGGCCTTGAACTATAGAAACTCTATCCTAATATTATCTCTTGAAAAATCGTCCAAGTTCTACATCATACACCTAATATCGTGTACCTAATTTCGATGTATCAACTCATGAGTGAACACTACAAGAACCGATTATTGGTGTCTTCTTTTCCCAAAATATCTTAGCACCCAAGTCTCACTCATGCACTCCATTATCACTGGGAACATAATGTGATATCACTTCATAACTGATATTATTTTTTAGTCTCCAATCAATGGTTTTTTTCTCAAAATAATTGATCTAACCATATCTATAGAGTATTTTTACAGGTGTGTTAACATCAAAAAATACACTTCCATGTTTATACTACCCTGTTGTACCTATTGATGCTTTTGGATATGCATTGATTAGAATGTGGATGGATAAAACTACTCCATGAAGAGATACTAAATATATAAACAACAGAGTCCTCTCATCACATGCTTAAATCGTCATAATATACCATTTATCTTTATATACCTAAATAATCCTACCCTCTAGGACCAAAATCATTTATAGTAGTTTTCATACAAGGGAGAAAACTCTGGTGACTGACTCTAGTAAGTCCTCAGCTTCATAGTGGTTTGGATCACCCTTAAACCTGAGAAATTATTACAAATGGAACCCATGAATCTTGTTAAACCTATAATAATATGATTTTTGATTCCAAATATTACCTAAAAATATGTCATATATTGGGAATCATTCCAAGTAGGCATATCACTCACATGGTATGCCTTATCCTATGGTACCTGTACACATGCACCCATTTCCTAAAACCCATACAATTTTAAAAGCTATATATATATAACTGATACAAAAATTCATGTAAAAAATATATATCAAATATGTGTATGAATAATAATACTGGAAATTATAAAGGACTAAATACAATCCCACCAAAACTATGAATGTATCCAGCCAACTAGAATAAGGTGACTGCTATCAAAAGAAACATCGAGTATCAACCTCGGTATGTCTACACCAAGCAATGCCCCACCTACTACTAATCCTAATACGACACAATCAAAAGGATTTTTTAATATGAAATGACATATTTAGTTATATATCAAG
The DNA here is from genome assembly GCA_963277665.1 of Viscum album. Lineage (NCBI taxonomy): Eukaryota > Viridiplantae > Streptophyta > Magnoliopsida > Santalales > Viscaceae > Viscum > Viscum album. Next base: position 1,179,886,955 of record OY728134.1, on the reverse strand, counting down.
CATGGTTGAATATAATAATTTACATTTAGATACCCATAAATCACAAAACATAACGCAATAAGAGAGTCAGCTCATCAATACATAGTTATGTCAATCAAGATATGAGATATAATAATAAAATCACAATATCCCAGTTATAATCATAGGAAAGTTTAGTCTCAATAAGGTATCAATCACTTCCAGTAATAGGACTCTCACATGAGGCATCATGGTATCACTCAACTAGGAAAATTCACTCCATGGGTCAGGTAACATTGATGGTGTCTATATGAGAATTTTCTCACATCGGGTCTTGATGCGAAGAATTACTCACTAGATTTATGACAGCCATGTTGTCTGGGATGGGGATAACACTCGGGAATGCTATTAGATGACAAAAAACCTAAAATTTATTCCTTCTATACATGGTATCTACACCTGAAACGCATGGCCTATTGTTTCCTATCGACCGGTCAAAGTTTTGATGCTCTGTTAATGTGTATAGCAGCACTCTGGTCGAATCCTCGATGATGATACTTTTTAATAGTCGATTGTTTTTATTTGATTGTATTTTGATTGGGGGGGTTTGTTTTCAAAGCATAAATGAAGTGATTAATTATTGTTTTTTTATTTAACAATTTTATAAAGATTGGTGTGAGTTCATCATTAGGTAGTTAAGCTTGTAATATCCTTGAACCTTGTTTTATATTGCAATAAATTAACACCCATGTCACAAGTTGACATTGATTGAAGTTACTAAGTGTTAAGGCTTTAATCCAACCCTAAACCAAACTAGGATTCAAACCTTAATCAGTACTTGATTTTGGTATTGCATTTATGGTTCCAATAATCCATGGAATCCCTATGTTAAACAAAACAAGTCATTAATCCATGACATGCTATGTTCAAAATACACAATGATTATTTCAAAAATATTAATCAAGAAAAATCTATCAATCACTTAACATTCCTAAATTATAACTCACCATAATGAGAGATTTACTCAGCCATTGAAATGATTAGTAATCTAGTTTTAATAATTATGATGATAAATTAAGAAGATAATAAAAATAAATTGGTAAGAAAAGATTTTTTCATCAAACACACACACACGAATGATGACGAGAATTAAAAAAAAAATTAGATTGAATGAGAAAGAAAAATAAGAGAAGGGGATTAAAACGTATTTAAACTATTTTAAGACCAAAAATATTTTTTAACAGAATTTGGATGAGTATAATAGATGAAGAAGAAGAACGTAAGTTTGGAAGGTCCTCCCAATCCCTTGGAAAGGGTATCTCATATAAAAACGTGACTATGGAAGGTCCTCCCAAGCCCTTGGAAAGGCTTTGGTCAGGCTAATATGTTTTCATCTCTTCTGAAATGCCAACTCCTTTGAAGGAGTGGAGGGTAATGTATTTATAGCCTTAGGAGGTGCACTTTTGGAATTCCAAATCAGTCCCTCCACTTGGCTCGACGATTTGGACATACATAACACCGAATCTAGAGATACATCCTTCTTATAAGTTGTTTATAATAATGTTGGAATAATTCTCTCAAATTTTGGAGTCATTTGGACCTATGGTGCCAATTATATGGCGATTTGATTAAACAATGTTAAACTATCCATTTCAATCCAAACATTTTGTAGTCCAAAATTTGAATGGGTTTTGGCATAGTAATATGCCTTCAAATACGAATTCTTTATTCAAAAAAGTTGGCTACCTATATCTCCGAATTCACACTACAAAAGTTCGGCTCGATTTGATTAATAGATCAGGAGACATGACAAGAATACTGTACTGATTTTGATTCCCGGCCAGAATGGTGGGCTGAGTTTAAATGAATCAGTTGGGACCCTTGTATTTGGATTTGGGCCTTGAAATTTTTATACAAGTCTCCTTATATTTTCCCTCGAACCTTTGAGTAGAATTAAGGAATTTTAATTTCTATATTAGGCCGAGTAATTCAATCTTCATGGTGGGTCCAGTTTCTTCACAGATTCGGTAGGCCATCTTGTGTGGTCTATATAAGCCTTCAAATGGCATAATTTTACCATGATCCCTTCTAATGAAATGTTTTATATTGAATTAGGAATACTAAAAAACAAGAAACACACAATGTGGATCATCAGGGGGAATAGTATAAATAAAATAGTAAACTGACTCAATTGGATGACTTCTAAAAATGCTCAAAAATTAGACTTAGTGTTTAAACATTAATATTTCACAAAAATTATGCACATTTCATATAAAATCAGTAAAGGGAGTTTATAGTAATTCATGAAAATTTCAATAACATCAACTCCCCCACAATTATTCTTGTGAATTTCCTCATGTGTAACAAATATAAAAACATGAAAAAATCATTTTCACTCACCAAAAAGTATTAAAATTTTGTTTTCCCCAATCAGGGGAGGTTTAGAAAATTTCACTCATCCATATTGAATTACACCTCAAATTTTTACCGTAATAATGTTCCAAAAATAACTATTTTTTTAATGCTCAAATTTAGAAATGGAAAATGTGGACACTCAAAACTCACACCACTCAAGATGATAAAATTCTTTTGTGGAGGTTCAGTCTTTCACCAACCAAAAGTGAAAATCTTAGAGATTAAAATTGCTATCAGCTTCCAATCCCTATACCAAGTGCACAAGAATCAAGAGGTTTTTTGAATTAGTTTTTCTGTGGCTATGGGACGGTAGGAATATAATGTCTAATAGAGAGAATAAGAGGGGTAAAACACCAACATGGAAAAATCAATGCACATTTTTTTTAAATGGGACATGAAAGGAAATGGAAAAAAATATTTATGATGGAATGAAAATGTGAAATAAGACACAAAAGTGGAATAAAATTTTAAGGGAATGATAAGATGGAATTTTTACAAAACACAAAACTTCTCCCAATGAAATAAGTGTTCATCATTTTTTATTGCATTTTTCGAAAGTTAAACATGAAATAGATCTCACACTCATCTCCCAACCCATGATTGATCTCCTCACGACATTAATTTTAATAGTTATAACAGGATCAAAAGTTTAGGAAGAGTGACTTTTGACCCACCCAAGACACGACCCATTCTAATTTTCGTTTTGTTTATTTTGTTTTATTTTTTTGATTTTATTTTGAATTTTCTTGAACACTTTTTCAAATATACAAGATAAAAATATATACATTCCCAAACCCCACTGAAGGAAAACCTCTCCCCCATACTGAAATGGATGATTTCCCTCAAGCATATGATATCATGGTGAAAACAAAAAAGGGTACCCAAAATGAATTCCATTCCCCCCACACTTGAATTTTAAAAAAATATGCATTGAAAATTCATGTTAATATGGGGTGGGAAAAGGTATTGGGCTTGTAATGTGGATATCAAATAAAAGGTTTTCATAGGCTCTAAGGGGATTTTAAAAGGAGGATTAATGTATGGTTAATGAGAGGCTATTTTACTATTGTGATTCTCATGTGGTTCATAAAATTCCTCTATCATATTAATGAACACTAAAGTAGAAAATTCATCTCGAATGTCTACAAACTCAATATTAAAAAATGGGGGAGAAAAACACTCATTTTAAAAATATGGCCATAGGTAGCCTTGGGATGAAAGAAAATGGTTTTCCTCATCGGTGGGGAAAATCATTTTCCAAATAAAAAATTGAGCATTAAAAATTTATTTTTTTTGAGACAATATTCTTCATCCAAATATATATGTGATGAGGAAAGTGATAAAAAAAAATTAGAATGAGGGAGGAAGAAGAGAGAGAGGGAGAGAGAGAGAGGAGAAGAGGAGTTAAAAGGAAAGAGGTTCCCCTTTGTTTGGATTTATTGGGTTTCCATCTCCATCCAGTGCTGGGTTGACTATAGAAGTTGGGGATTTGATGGAATTTGATGTGGTTCTAGGATTGTGGGATGTTACCTAAAAATAAAAAATCATTATTCGTCTAATGAAAAAATAAAAAGAAATTAAAATTTCATAAAAGTAAAAGAAATAATGGGTTGCCTCCGAAGAAGTGTTGCATTTATTTGTCTACAGCTAGACAGTTGTAGTGGACTACCCATTGTCCAATGTTGGCCACCACATTTTCCCAACTCCATAGTGCTTCTAGAAAAACTTCTCCTTTGGAATGTCTGATTGTTCATTAGATAATTAATCCCCTTCCTTGATTGTGTGCTTGCAATTAAATAGAGGTGGAAAGAGAATATGACTATCCTCCCTTTAGTCTCCATTGTGAGGAATGATTTCATCCACAAAGTGATGGTTTTCTATGTATGGAAATTTAGAAATATGTCTCAATTATGATGGTTCATTTATATAAGAATCAGATAACACAAACCCACAGTATGAGATCCCAATTATTTTTTACTCATTTATTTCATCACTTACCGATGTAGAGTAACGAGGACCAGTGGAGTCATAAGACTGAATAAAATTTTCAATATCATTTATTTCAATTTTGTTCACCAAAGAATGGTCAATTTCAATATCACCAGTGATCAATTTATTAATTAGGGAACAAATCGCACCACCTTCACTCTCATTGGGACAAGATAAACATATTTGTTTAGGTTTATCCTCACATATAATAGAATTTTCATAATCACGGATAGTTAATGATGAATGTTTGATAAACTGATCTGAATCAACAAATGAGCATTCTAGTTCATTTTCCTCAAAATCATCCAAGCTGGAGAAGTGGCGGTCAGAGGCAAGATGATATTCTAATGTTTTTTCAAGATCCTTTAGATCAATGGAGTTTTCATTTTTAATGTCAACATCACCTTCTCCATTAATTACTCAGTTAATGAGGATTCAATATTCACAAACTCCTTTATCAGTATAACAAGGACATGATGGATTGGGATTCAACACACTCTCAGAGAGTGTTTCAGAAAAATGGATAGAGAACGCAGATTCATTCTCTGATGGGAATCGCATGGATTGAAAAATATTGAACTTGACCAGTTGGTCACCAAATTCCATGGATAAGATGCCAGCGTGGACATCAATTTTAGTTTTAGATTTCATGAGGAAAGGTCTTCCTAAATCAGAGGATATTGGCAAGATGTTGTCTCACCTTCCATGTCAAGGACATAGAAGTCATCAGGGAAGACAAGATCTTGGACATGAATAAGGACATCCTCAATTATTCCCTCAGGCCTTGTTGTGCATCGACTGGCTAACTTAATGACAACACATGTTGGTTGTAAGGTACCTAGAACAAGGTTAGAGAATATGGATTTGGGCATGAGATTAATTGAGGCCCCTAGGTCTATGAGTGTATCATCGAAGATGGAACTACCAATTTTTCATGGAACCGTAACGGTTCCATGATCTTTGCACTTAATGGGTATGGACTGTTGGGTGGAAACTTTTTCAAAGGTCCTAAGTTGCCTCTTGTGTGTGCACAATTCCTTTACAAACATGGCATACTTAGGGATTTGTTTTATGGAATCTAAGAGGGGTTTGTTGACTTCAACGGGTCTAAACAAGTTGAAATTTTTGTATCAGGTTCAAAGGACTTCTTTGTCTTAGAAATGTATTGAGGAAAAGGAATTTTGTTCCTAAGTGGAATTGAAGGAGGTGAGTAAATGGCTTCAAGTTCTTTTTCAGGTTCCTTTTTCCTTTCATTTTATATTTCAACATTTAAAGGGGGTTGGAGGACTTATCTTGAGGCATAAAAATTTGCTTCCCCGATATAAGTGCAATTGAACTTACATTACCCTTGGGTTTGGGTAATGGTTGAGCTAGGAGGTGGGAAGAATTTGATTGTTGTTGCTAACTCAGGTGGGATGAAAGTTGACCAATTTGGGTGTCAATGTTTTTAAGGCTAGAACGAGTGAAGGAGGAAAGATCTTCCACTGCACTTTTCCATGGTTTCTTGGAAGAAGATGCTTGTCTCGAAATGGGATTTCCTTGATTTTGGTTCTTAGGAATCGATTGTTTTGGTTTGGGAATTAAGAAGGATCACTAGGATAGTGGACTCCTAGAGAAGGAGGGAGAGGATTTCTCCTATGAGGTTGAGGAACAAACAGATAAGGTTGTTTGAAGTTACCAACACCTTTACCATATTGGAACTGGTTTGGGTTTTGAGTAGGGAATTAAGGGGGATGAGAGATAGAATTACCATACCTCAGGCCTTGGTTATATTAAGAAGAGAAGGGCTCAGAGTGAGGTTGGTTGATGTTTCTAATAAATTGATTTGATTATTGAGGGTTGGGGTTCCACTGAGCATATAATGCATTGATCACTATTGGTCCAGATGAATTATGTTGATCCTTTTGAATTTGTGGACATGTGTCAGTTGGATGAGATAGAGAGTTGATGATTCCAAAGTTTTTGATAGGTCCAGGAAACATTGATTGTGGAGAAGTCGAGGTTGGGGATTTGGTAGCCATAGCTAGTTGTCGCACAATACCTATAAGTTCACTCATCCTCTCTGTCATCTTGTTCGGCTCTATTGACTAACTATATTTGGCTTGTTTGACTTAAGCATGTTCTTGAGTATGGAATTGTTGTGTGTCTGCATCCATGTTTCTTATGATATCTCTTGAAACTGTAAGAGTTTTGTCAATAAGAGCACCACCACTTGCGGCATCAATGAGAGTTCTCTCCATAGCCAATAACCCCTCATAGAAGTATTGGATAACTACTTAGTCTAGGATTTGGTGGTGTGGTCAGGTGGCAACAAGCTTTTTGAACCTCTCCCAGTACTCATGGAATGATTCATTTGTGAATTGACGAATACCACTTATTTCCTTTTAGATAGAAGCAGTTCGAGAAGCTTGAAAGAATTTTTCTATGAAAAGTCGCTTAATGTCATTCCTTATGGTTATGGAACCTGGAGGGAGGTATTAGATCCTTGACATGGAAGAATTATCTAGGGATAAAGGTAATGCTCGATGTTTGATTTGTTTCTCAGAAACCCCTTGAGGCTTCATGGTAGAGAACACCACTTGAAACTCTTTAAGGTGGAGATGTGGATCCTCACCAGCTAGCCCATGGAAATGAGGGAGAAGATGAATCAAACCAGATTTGAGTTTGAAGTAATCATCTATGTTTGGATATTGAATAGCAAGGATTTGGTAATTCATATTAGGGGAAATGAGTTCTTTAAGGGTTTGTTCCCTAGGATTGGCCATTTCTAATTCAACTGGTTGGACAAGGACTGGTTCTTGAATGATTTGATTATCTATTATGTTCCTACTAAGTCGGCGAAGAGTTATCTCAATTTCAGGGTCAAAAATCTGAGGGATTGATTGTGGGGGTACGGGGAATTTAGAAAGATGTTAGAAGAAAGAGGAAGATTGGTTTTTCTATGTGTTTTTTTATGTTTATTATTTTTATGAGAAGGCGGGTTTTCCTGTGTGTTTTTGTTCAAATTTTTTTTAAATTTTGTTTTTCCGGGTTTTTTTTACAATAACCAGAAACTAATGACTACATAAAGCACCATCCCTGGCAACTAAGCTCTTTGAAATGCACGGTCGATTTTGGCCTATCGACTGGTCAATGTTCTAATGCTCTACAAATGTGTATAGCAGTACTCGGGTCGAATCCTTAGCGATGATTCTTTTTAATAGTTGATTGTTTTTAGTAGATTGTATTTTGAATGAGGGGTTTGTTTGCAAAGCATAAATGAAGTGATTAATGATTAGTGTTTGATTTAACAATTTGATAAATATTGTGGTGAGTTCATCATTCGGTAGTTAATATTGTTATATCCTTGAGCTTTACTTTATATTGCATTAAATTATCACACATGTCACAAGTTGACATTGATTGGAATTCCTAAGTGTTAAAGCTTTAATCCAAGCCTTAACTAAATTAGGATTATAACCTCAATTAATACTTGATTTTTGTAGTGTATTTATAGTCCAATAATCCATGGAATCCATATGTTAAACAAAACAAGTCATTAATACATGACATGATAAGTTCAACATACACAATGTAAATTTGAAGAATATTCATCGAGAAAAAGATCTCAATCACTTAACATACCTAAATTATAACTCATCCCAATGAGAGATTTACTTAGAAATTTAAATGATTATTAATATGGTTATAATTATTTTGCTGATAAATTAATAAGATAAGAAAAAGAAAGGGATAATAAAAGAGTTTTGCGTCGAACACACACACACGAACGATGATGAGAATTAAAAATGAACATTAGATTGAATGAGATAGAATAATATGGGAAAGGTATTAAACTATATTTCAACTATTTTAAGAAAAATAATATTATTTAACAAAATTTGGATGAGAATAATAGATGAAGAAGAAGAAACATGTATTAAAATAGAATTACAAAAACTAAGAATTACAAGATTACAAACGATGAACAACATAAAAATAATTGTAAACAAAGAGAGGAGGAAGGGTATCTCAAGTGAAAAATTGAGTATGGAATGTCCTCCCAAGCCCTTGTAAATGATTTCTTCATGAAAATATTTTCTCCCCTCTTCTAAAATGCCAACTACTTGGAAGGAGAGGAGGGGGATGTATTTAAATCCCAAGGAATTGGACTGTTGGCATTCCCAATCTGTCCCTCCACTTGGCTCGAAGATTTGGACATCCAGAGTACCGAATCTCAAGATAACCACTTCTTCCATGGTGTAGATAATAATTTTGGCAAAATTATCTCATAATTTTGAGTCATTTGGACCTATCTATCCATAGTTATGGTGGTTTTATTAAAAAATGTTAAACTCTCCATTTCAATCCAAACTTTTTGGTGTGTAAAATGTGAATGGGTTTCAGAATAGGAATATGCCTTCAAATCTGAATTCTTTCTTCAAAAAATTCGGCCAAAAATATATCCTCGTTTACACTGAAAAATTTCAGCATGATTCGATGACTAGATCATGAGGCATGACATGAATACTGTACTGATTTTAATTCTCATCCAGAATGGTGGGCTGAGTTTAAATGAATCAGTTGGCCCGCTTGTATTTGGATTTAGGCCTTGAAATTTTTATCGAAGTCTCCTTACATTGTCCCCCGAACCATTGAGGATAATGAAGGAATTATAACCACTAGATTGAGCCCAAGAATTCAATATTCATTGCTGGTCCAGTTTCTTCACAGATTCTGTAGGCCCTCTTGTGTGGCCCATATAAGCCATCAAATGGAAGAATTGGACCATAATCCCTTCTAATGAAATGTTGTATACTGAATTAGGAGTCCAAAAAAACCATAACCACACAATTTGGATCAGCAGGGGTAACGTTATAATTAAAATAGTAAACTGATTCAATTGGACTACTTCTAAAAATGCTCAAAAATTATACTTAGTATTAAAACATTAATATTTCAAACAAATTATACAAATTTCAAATAAAATCATTAAAGGTAGTTTATAATAAGTCATAAAAATATTAATAACATCAAAGCCCTAAACATGGTGTTCATGAGGATATATCTATCCCCACCTAGGAAAGAAGATACAATATTGGATCCCACCCCGATCGCACAAAGGGATAACATAAACTCAATATAATAAAAAACTCGTAGTGGTGATAAAAATAATGAGTTGATGATGTAATGAATCATTGTACCCTCACAAGGTTGTACTACAAAAATAAAATTAACTGATACTAGTCTATACTTAATGGATGGAGGGACCCAACATTCCCTAGAAATGTTATATGACATGTACAGTTAGTACACAAAATTACTCATCTTCTCTAGGTTATTATATACCTAAAACCATTACCTTGTATGTTCCCATTTATCTAGGGTTGAACATGTATATATCTATGTCTCGGTACCCTAGCCACATTAGTGTATATATAGTTTTACTGGTTGTCTCCATGATTGTGTACCCCTAGGGTTGGTGTAGAGCCTCCAAGACTAGCTCACATAGATTGTGAAATACCTCACATAAAAAGTGATGTTTCTCTCCTCTAACACCCTATTATTCGTAGAAATGGGTCCCCACATCATGTGTGTTAATAAGACTACATGATGTGTTGTTGAAAATTTTCCAGAAGCCTACAATCTTCACATGTTTTCAATTGTGTCACTACTTCCATTTATTCCACTACCATTCTTGCCTAAAACATATGGATGTAGTTCAATAGGGTATGATAATAGATATCTAAGAGAATATATCTACAATGTAGGAACTCAAATCAGTACCCTTCACACCATGCCATCATTGCACATCCCATCCACAATCAAGGATTTCATAATCTGAACCACAGCCCCCTCCGATTGGTCGTTGTCATTATCAGACCTCAGTCACTCCATTGATAATAAACCTAGAACATTTTTATCTTTATATTATAGTAAATAATTGTTTTCAAAGGATTTAAAAACTATTTTTTTAGGTATAGACCAAAGGGATTAATAATGAGGAATGTGTGAATAAATGGTGGAGAAAATCACAAACCACAAAAGATGAACAAACCTCAATCATTTTTAGGTAGGACTAGATTCATTTTCATTAAGAAAATTAATGGATAACCAAAAAAATTAAAAATAACAATTCTTAATAATCCCAGGAAGATAAACATACTCCCACAACATTATCAAACTATGAATCTATCTATTTATTAATTTTATTTTCATTCCACATGAGATGAACATACAGGGAAATAACACATATAAAAAAGGCTATACCGAATGTTTTTATAGATAACTAATGAATAATTTTCATGTTTCCTCATCATTGGTGAGATTTATGAACTCTGTTGGCACACTGATATCTAAATATTGATCCCTCATTACTCGCATGGGAATCCTCCCCCTTGTACTTTCTCTCAATACCTTGAATTATGTGGCTAACCCTACGGATTTGGAATAGATGTGGTTTTATAGAGGATTTTTTTGTATTATAATTTAATTAATAATTATATAAATATATTAATATTTCATTATAGTTCTGGGTATGATAAAGATCCAGCATCATACAAGATAGACACGACTAATATATTTGACCCACTGGTTTATTTTCATATAATAATTTCTCAATGTTAGTCTGAAAACATTATTTTTTCAATGTCATATATTTAATATTTAAAATTATGAACTTTTATTTCACTAAATATATTTAAATATATTACATTAATTAAATAGAAAAATTAAATTTATTCATACCTGTGATGACTCAGATAAAATTTAAATTTTATCCGCACAAAAAATACCATTGATTGTGTAAAATTTATCAGTTCTAAAATATGTTATTATAAATAAAAAATATGATCAATGATTTTATTAGAAGATAAAATTATTTTTTATCATGACATATAAAAAGAATTCATAAAATATGGTGACTTCATTTAGCATTTTGATCATAATTGTAGAGGTATCTTCTTAGAATAAGAAAACTAGTCGGTGGTATGCTCAACTAGTTTGTGTGGTTTTATTATATATTATTCTTCAGAGATGTAATATGAATTTTCTATTCATTCTCCCAAAAAAATTTATTGGTTTCTCAGATTGGATAATTAATTCAACAAGCATGTGGGGGTAGTGTTCTATCCTAGGAGATGAACAAAAGAAGTAAGAACTAAATAAAATCATATGATATTTTTTCATCTGTTATTTCATTCTACCTAATCCATATTGAACCACCATTTTCATTGATATTAATTTAAATTTTCGATCTGATAGATAATAACATTATGAACTACATATACAAAATTTCATAATATGTCCTCGCTGAATATTTACTGTGGAAACCCTCAAAAGAAGACCCACCAAAAATTGGTCTAAGATACTCATTAATACAAAAATGAAATATACTGTGTCGAAAATCGATAAAATCCATATAGAGAATGAATTTAAATTATATGGAATTATGATGTTCATAATATTAGTCCAAGAAAACAATATGACATTATCTTTCCACCAATTAAAAATGTAACTGGTTTGTTTTCCACTAGAAAGACTATTACTTCTAAACTTATTATCCCTATGAATATGCTATAGTAAGCACATAATGCTCTTTTGTTATATTTCATTGATAAATTATTTCATGATATATCATATGTAACTTATGCTGCTAGTGTACAGTTGAGATCATATTCCTTGTATATTTTGTTCTTGTTTATATTTTTGTAAGAAACATAATTTTATACCTTTATTATAACATCCAATGATATTTATAAATAGATGTTACCGAATTTATTATGATTATTCATTATTTCTTAGAAACACACAACTAAGAACCATAATAGTTTAGTGCCTTTGTAATCATAGAAACATAAAAACAAGTCTACATGTGAGCTACATCACTGCCCACTATGTAATTCACAACTAGAAAACTTATTAGACATATCATAAAAACAACATATCTTTATAACCTGGATAATGTAAACAAAATAAAGGGGGATCTAAGAATCTTAGTAAGGGTAAAAAGGGAGATACATAAGAATTAAAAGATCATTAGGGCATGAGAACATGATCATAATTATTTTCAACCCATAACCTGAATATCAAATATCACAATCATGAGTCATGGAATAATGATTGGTAGTTCATAAGACATGGTTCATAAGGGACTCAAATAAAATGATCCATGAAATAATTACAATGGAAAAAAGAAAAGGAATTTTTTTATAAACGTAAGCAAAAAAAATCTCTTTCATATTCATCAAGTTTCACTCACAAGACTATAATAATTGAAAAAATTCCCTACTAGACAAGGTTCACTCCCCATTCCATCTCAATCTTACTAAATTAAGATCACTTTCTCTTCCATCTATGTCATTCCTAAATCAGACTCACTCCCTATTCATTTCATGTATTTCTCATGAGATATAAATCATTACTTGATTCATTGGTTATAGATTTAGGTCCCACCCACCACATTTGGAAAACAATTTTTGTGTGTGAAAAAAGATCATAAACATATATCATATCATAAATCATGAAATGAAATACGTATCCTAAAATTTTCATAATATCATAACCTATGGAAAATATATAGTTTATATAATCATTTCATTATAGGATAATAGTGAAAAAATATGTTATCAAAAAAAATTCAATATTTTATAACTCATGGAAGAGAAATGGGTATTATAAAATTATTTCATCAATACATAAACCATTCCAAAAAATAATATGAATGGAATCCTTATATCATATCACCAATAATGAATATATAACACCAATGTATGTTATATAAGATGTAAAATAAATGTGAAAGGGTCATTTAAAACATTTATTCCATAAAATATCATTTCTTTTCTAAATCAAACTTTTAGAAACATTAAATATTTTGAGACTCTTTTCCTTGGAAAATAAAAGTAAAAATTTACAATGGAATCTCTATATCAATGATTTTAAAATACGTTAGAAAATTATGTACATGTCAAATTCGTTAAAATAAAAAATACTTTCACATTTTCAATAAAATTGAAATGGACATTATTTGCAGAATGACATGATACTTCATATTGAAAAAATTTTAAAAATTAAAACATGTGTAAAATTTTCATTTATAATATCATAATATATTAATAAAAATTTTGAAAACATGTGCAGAAAACATATTTTTGGAAGGAAAACATTTTTTGAATGAAGATAGAATTATTGTCAGATTTTCTTTGAAAGGTTTATTAATATTATTAAGAACCAATGTAAATACCCGGAAATTAAATGTAATTTTTTTAAATATATGGGAATTTTACGTGTCTACAAAAATTGACGGAGCGTGATTCTGAGGCCCGTTGTTCACTGAATGAATTTCTAAACTTTTTTTTGGGTACTTTCAGTAAACATGTGAGTGGGTTTAAGTAACTTTTGAACCGGTGCTCGGAATTGAAATCTGATGACACTGTTGAACTCACAGCACCGATAATTTCTCAAAGAGAAATTCACCTCGACAGTAGTTGGTCGAGGGTAGAAGTTAGATTTTGGGTTTATTGTGGAAGAATAAAATAAAATAAAAATGTTTAAATTTTTTATTTTTGTTGAAACCTCCCATGTGGATGTTATAAAGGAAGGGACCACCTGAACTAAATCCTCCCACATGGGTAATGGTGGTGGGGACCACCTGGGCCTAAACCCCCAAATTTGAATTCTTAAAGGTGGGACCACCTGAACCCTCTTAATTAGAGAAACCTCTTGAACTCCATCTTTAATGAGGGAGGTGACCTTTGGTATCTTATACTTTAATTATGCCAACGCAAGCCATTTAATTGTTCCACCTTCCTTTAATCAATGAATCCAACTTCAATTGTGCCAACAAATTAAATAGATAAACATATTTTATTTGGTTGGCTATTCTATTGTTGGAGAATTTGGGGGAAGTGTTGCAGATAGAAATTGGGGGAAGAACATTGGAGGAACTATTATTCTCCAATGAATAAGGCTTCTCCAACGAAGAACGCTTCTCCAACAAAGAACGAGGAACCGACCCCGAGCCAATTTTGGAAGCATGATTGCTGGAGAGACGATCATTGGCACCCTCTTTTACTTCACTGTTCCTTCTCACGCCAACATCAATTCAACAACAAACCTCTGAGGTAGGGGTTTAATTCTATGTGATTAATATTTCCCATGTTCTTCCTTTCTAAACAAAGAACGTGTATCAACTCTATAACTAACTAGTTGATCTATGGATGTTTTCGTTTTCTAGTTTGGAAATAGTGATTGATGGAGTTTGTGAGGTTTGATGTTTTAAATATTGTCCATACACGTTCTTGATTCAAAATTTGTGAACTACTTGCTACTGCTCTAACAAAGAGAGTGCGGGCCAAACAAACATGGCCCGATCTCTCCACATTTTCTTTTATTTAATTGTTGTTTTTTCATGATGGAGAAGGATGGAAACCAACCATGGTGAGGCACGAGATCGGCGGCCGGCACCCCTGCCAGCCGCGATGAAGGAGACGACGCAACGACGCTGCCCTGTGGAAATTGTGCCGCCCACGGACTCCACCACATGCGGCCTCTGCCACCCCGCGGCTATCGCGCCGCCCCGCGGCCTCACACCGTCCATGGCCTCTATGACCCCCATGGGATCACACCACCCTCACGGCCCCCGTAGCCTCTACGGCCCCCCGCTGCCTCTGTGCTGCCTTGTGGCCCCCGTGGCCTCCGCAGCCCTCGCGGCCACTCGCAGCCCCCGCGGCCTCAGTGCCGCCTCACGCCACCCCGAGGCCACAATGCGCTGCCCATGACGGGCCGCCCAGCTCGGGATTGGCCGGACCTAGTGGGTCGGGCCACACAGTGTGGGCTGGGCCGGGCTCAATGGACCGGGCCGCACCGTGGGCCGGGCTAGACCCAGCAGGTCGACCCAAACCATGTTGTTCCGACCATTTTAGACCACACCAGGAACACTTCAACCCATTTATGCTCTTTTGGCCATAACTTTGGCACAGAAATTCCATTTAACTAACCTTCTTGTGGCTCTGTAAACCTTGGGGCAAGACGGTCCCTTTGTTATACCCCCACTGGAGTTTTGGGGAATGTTGGGGTACAGTTGGGTTGGATCGAACACGAATCCAACCGGGCCATCATGACAAAATGGCTAAAAACATACAGATCGGTCATCCGATTGACACACTATCTCTTGCGTTTAGACCCCTATGATGTGTCATTTCTTTGGGTTACTACTTCATGGGACATAATGGCAGTTGGAGTTTTGACCAGTGGCTTAAGGAACGGACCCGCCCGGAGATGAGAAAGCTATTTGTGGGAACCCAGTAGCTGTATGTGACATGAAAAATGAATAGAGATCATGTGTGGGTCAACACGGAGTGATCTTGTGTGGGTCAGAAAATAGCGATCATGTGTGGGTCAGCACCGAGCGATCATGTGTGGGTCAGCATGCAGCGATCCTATATGGGTCAGCACCTAGAGATCCTATGTGGGTCTGACGATGTACTGACAATTTACTAGGATCTTTTGTGGGTATAATTATGTACTACGATCCTCCATGGATCTGATGATTATTATGGATCCTTTGTGGATATGCCTCTTAACAGAGTCAGATTATTCAATACTTACTTCTAATCATCTCTACTACTGTACCATAGAAATACCTGGTGTGAGCTGAGTTCGTACCGGATCAGTACTTTCCTTTGTGTTAATACCTTATTGGTATTCCTCTATGTTATTTACCTTTGTGGTACTTACCTTCGATGTATTCCTTCCTTTGTGGAATAGTTGAGATTTGGGATTTTGAGTTGGACTCTGTGTTTCCAAAATATTGAGATGGGTATACTTGATAACTTAGTTATATGTATGGGAATATACCTACATAGGATTTTAAGTTGATTTCATAACTTGTGGTTTATCCATTGTGGATTTTTTGAGTCCTTGAGGGTCTCAGGGACCCTACTAAGTATCGTTATACTCACCCCTGCACAGGCTATGCACGCACGTCATTGTGTTTGGTGCAGACGACAGACAACGCTGACAGAGTATGAGAGTCCCAGGACTGGAGGTAGCTTAAAGGTGGACCTTAGATGAGGAATACAACAGAGATGATCATTCGAGATATGTACCTACCCTTCAGGTAGGATCCTTGGCTGGTTATCACAGGAGCTATTCCCGTTTACTTGTACTTTCAGTTTCTTGTACTTTCCAGATGGGCTTGTATTCTTGCCCCTTCTACTAACTGTACTCACTTTGTTTACTATTCAGTTTACTTGAGTTTGTATCTTTCTCTATGCTTGGTTGCGTGTGTTTACAGGTTATAAAGGTAATGCCTTCCCAGTTTTAGGGAATATGCCTTTGGTGCTAGTTGTCAGTCCCTAGCCTATGGAAGGTGCGCCTGGGGTAGTCACAGCATGGGTCCTGGGGGACGGGTCGTGAAAAATTGGTATCAAATGAGTCGGTTCTACCATAGAACATAGGACCCTTATCTTTTTAATGACAATATTGTTATGTGTAGTGAGTGTCGTTATTAGTTTAGGGAATCCATTGTTGGTGCGGAGGCCGACGTATCCATACACCAGGACCCCGACTTCTAATTTCTGACTCAGTGCACGAAAACACTAATTGCATGTGTGTTTTAAAGTGTTTTCTTTTTTATCTCTTTGACTCAGCTCCCCATGAATAACTTTCTCCATGGAACACCTGTTTCTTTTCAATGTTCCTCTACGTAGATAGCCAGCTAGGGTTCCGGATATAGTACACACTGATATCCAACCGAGCGACGAGGCCTCAGTGCAGGGCCCTCTTCTAGTAGAGGCACCAGTGGAGGCACCAGTGGTACCATTACCTGTTGGTTCACCGATTCCACCTTCCCCAGTAGCAGAGAGTGCAAGCCTCTTTAGCATGTTTCATGAGTTCCAGTGCTAGAGGCCACCTAGGTTTAGGGGAGAGATAGACCCACAAGCGGCTGAGGATTGGATGGAGGCCATGGTGAGAGTCCTCCGACTGGTAGGGACACTAGCTGATATCATGGTGATCCCTACTTTCAGTCTTCTACAAGAAGCAGCAGGCTGATGGTGGAGCATGATTCTCCAGATTCATGACCAAGTGATGCTTCTCTGGGAAAACATTGAGAGCCTGTTTCGGGCCGAGTTTGTTCCACAAACTCTTCGCGTAGTGAAAATATAGGAGCTACTTTATCTGCAGCAGGGCATCATGACTATAGATCAGTAATCAATGAGGTTCATTGACCTCTCACGCTACTTCATTGATATGGTGTGGGACCCATTATTCAGGTCCTGGACCTTGGAGCATGTACTCAGCCGGGAGATCAGGACTTCAATGATTTCTCTTTGCATCCCGACGCAGGCGGGGGTGTTAGAGAGAGCCCCCTTTGTTGAGAGATTCCTTGCTAAGAATTCACCAGCAGCGAGACCCACCACCAGTCATCACATATCAGAGTCTTCTATAGCTGGCAGAAGACAGATGTCGTAGAGGTCCGAGAGGAAAAAACCCTACATGTGGATGACCGTATGATTCAAGGTTGGTTGTGCAGGGCACCCAAGGCAGAGACAGTCATGCTAGGAGTGGGAAGTGTTACACATGCGGCGGGAAGGGTCACATGGGTCATGACTATCTGATCCTCAGTATGGATGAATATTAGATGGTCGAAGTACTGCCCAGGCAAAGACAGAGGTTCGACCGATGAGGTCTGCTTAGAGCAGGCAGACGTGGCAGAGGAGCAGGTCGTGAAACTGGCAGTGGGAGACGATTTGAGATGTTACCGCCACCACCACTAGGCGGTCCTCCCTGACCACAAGGAGTAGGAGGACATGGGAGAGCTCAGCTCCATGAAGTTTAGGCCTACGATCATGACGATCTGGAGATGATATGAGGTACGATCTGTGTCTACTCCAACTTAGCTGCAGTACATAGAGACACAAGTGTCAATCATTCTTTTATTGCTACTTCCCTCATTTGGAGCTCAGAGATTTTGACAGAGCCATTGAATCGATCCTTAAGGATAGAGACTCCTATGGGAACAGATTCTATGATTACACACTGGTGCCAGTACTGTTATCTTAATCAAGGAGGCGAGAGCTTCGACTAGGATCTCCTAGTAGCGGCATCGAGGCCTTATGATGCCATCTTGGGTATGGACTGGTAATCTACAATCCATGCTCAGATTGATGTATTAGGCACAAAATTAAGTGTTTCAGCACAGATGGGACTAGGTTTACCTTCACTGTCGAGAAGGGAGTCTTTGCAGCACATGATGGGCTTACCCAGAGGAGAGTGAAGCTTATCCCTCATCAGTTGGCTAGACATACCCTCAGAGCAATCGAGGTGGAGAGTCCGAGTAATCCTGTAGTGGTGGACTAGTACGCGTATGTCTTCCGTGATGATGTTTCAGGTCTAACTCCTCACAGAGAGGTGGACTTTTACATTGACTTATGCCCTGGGATGATGCTGATATCTACACCAGCATATCAGATGGCTCCCGCAGAGCTTCATGAGGTGCGGGAACAGATAGAGGACTTACAGGGGAAGGGATTCATTTGGCATAGTGTTTCACCTTTTGCATCCCCCGATTTTGTTCTCCAAGAAGGTGAATGGGATCTTGATACTTTGTGTTGACTATCGACTCCTGAACTAGGTGGTCGTGAAGAATAATTACCCACTCCCGAGGATTAACAACCTCTTTGATCAGCTGAAGGGAGTATGGTGGTTCTCGAAGATAGACATCAGATCCGGCTATCACCAGCTCAAAGTGTGAGATGAGGATGTGAAGAAGACATATTTCAATTGTCGGTATTGCCATTATGAGTTATTGGTTATTCCATTCAGCATAACCAATGCTCCAGCATTGTTCATGGGACTCATGAATAGGATCTTTCAGCCATAACATAATCACTTTGTAGTAGTCTTCATCAATGACATTCTGATCTACTCGGCTACTGAGGAGGAGCATTCCTACCATTTGTAGGTAGTACTGGACACACTTCGAGATCACCATATTTATAGTAATCTTTCAATGTTCCAATTATGGATCCGAGAGTTTCACTTTCTAGGGCACATCATCTTGGAGGATAGTGTTGTAGTGGATTCAGTGAGGATTGAGGCGATACTTTCTTGGGAGCCACCCAGGAGTGTGACGGAGATACGGAGTTTCCTGGGTTTGGCCGGATACTACAGGAGATTTGTGCCATATTTATCCAGTGTTGCATCTCCTTTATCAGTGTTGATGAAGAAGGGGAAACCCTTCGTGTGGTCGGAGAGATTCCAGTGGAGTTTTCAAGAGATGAGGTAGATGTTGACTAGTGCCCCCATATTGAGGCTTCTAGAGGATGGCGTAGGGTATGTAGTCCACTGCGACACATCAAGGAACGGTCTCGGATGTGTCCTTATGCAGGAGCGAGCTGTGATCACATATGGTTCTCGATAGCTGAGAAAACATGACCGGAATTGTGCTACCCAAGACCTGGAGTTAGCAGTAGTGGTATTCACATTGAAGATGTGGAGAAATTACTTGATGGGCGAACATTTTATAGTGTACGCTGACCATAAGAGTCTTAGATATATCATCCCTCAGAAGGACCTGAACCTAAGATATCAATGTTGGCTTGAGTACCTCCAAGACTATGACTTTGAGATAGTCTATACTCTAGGAAAGGGGAACGTTGTACAAGATGCACTCAGTAGTAGATCTAGTATACAACTTCTAGGTGAGGTGACAGAGAAGCTAACCTCTTTGCAGATATCCTTTGTGGATTGAGATGGATCATCTTTCCTTCAGTTTTTTACAGTCACACCCACACTTCTTCCGCGAGTCAGGATGGCGCAGCATGGGGACATTGACTGCGAGGCTCAATGTGCTCAGATATCCATATGACATGAAGCTGATGGATTTTCTGAAGGCTGGGAGAACATCATCCTCTTCAGAGGACTTACCATGGTACTAGTGTCACTTCAGCAGGAAGTGTTGAGAGAGTTCCACACATCCCCTTTAGTGGTACATCCAAGAGTGGAGAAGATTTACTAGGATCTCCAATGACAGCACTGGTGTCCAGGAATTAAGAAAGCATTTGCAGAGTTTTTCTCTCAGTGCCTCACTTTTCAGCAAGTGAAGGTGGAGCATCAGATACCAGCAGGCTCGGTTCAGCCGTTAAATGTCCCAGAGTGGAAGTGGGATGGAATATCCATGGACTTCATGACAGGACTCCCACATACATCTAGGGGTCATGAATCGATTTGGGTGATCATCGACCAACTCACCAAGTCCGCCCACTTCCTACCGATCGGAGAGTAGGGTTTAGTAGAGAGCTTGGGAAACCTCTATGTGTAGGAGATTGTGCGGCTACATGGAGTACCCTCGACAATTGTCTCTGATTGTGATGCACCTTTAACTTCCCGGGTATGGAAGGGGTTGTAGGAGGGTTTTGTGATGCCTCTTCGTTTGAGTACCACCTTCCATCCTTAGACAGATGGTCAGACTGATCGGACCATACAGACCATCAAGGACATGATGCATTCTTGCATCCTCAAGTTCAGTCGCAGTTGGGAGGATCACTTGACTTTGGAGGAGTTTTCTTACTACAATAGCTATCAATCCACCATTGGGATGACACTTTTTGAGGCGTTGTACGAGCGACCTTGAAAATCCCTTTTTTGCAAGACTGGCCCAGGGGAGTTAGAACTACAGGGACCAGAGATGGTATGGGCTACCACAGAAAAAGCGCAGATCATCCAGGAGTAGCTGAGGACTGCACTGGGCAGGCAGAAGTCTTATGCCAATAGGAGATGGAGACCATTGGAGTTCAAGGATGGAGACCATATCTTTCTACGGGTGTCACCCTGATGAGGTTTATGATGATTTGGCTGAGAATTCAAGTTATCTTCGAGGATAATCGGACCTTTTCAGGTCCTCAGCAGAGTTGGTGAGGTGGAATACCGCTTAGCTCTTCCCCCTCAGTTTCACCGGGTGCATGACATCTTCCACATATCCCAGCTGAGGAGATATGTGAATGACCCTTCTCACATCATCGACCATGGAGAGATGGACATCGAAGATTAGGTGACTTTTACAGAGGTTCTAGTGGAGATTTAGGATCGACATGAACGGGTCTTTTGTGGGCGGTTGATACCTTTGGTTCACGTCCGCTGGTAGCATGGGAACCTCCAAGAGAACACATGGGATTGGGAGGCTCATATTCATACTCAGTACCCCCACTTGTTTCCTTAGTTAGTGTTGTTGCATATGGGGATGCAAATCCCAAAGGTGGGAAGAATTTAAAGACCTGAAAATTCCGTGTATTTTTCTTAAAAATCTTGAATTTTATGAGTCCGTGAAAATTGATGGCACGTGATTCTGAGGCCCGGTGTGCCCGAAATGAATTTCTGTACTTTTTTTGGGTACGTTCAGTAACCGTGCGAGTGGGTTTTTGTAACTTTTGAACCGATGCTCGGAATTGAAATCTGAGGACACTGTTGAACTCACAGTGTCAGTATTCACTTAAGGAGACTTTCACCTCGACGACAGTTGGTCGTGGGTGAAAGATAGATTTTGGGTTTTTCGTGGAAGAATAAAATAAAATAAAAATGTTTAACATTTTTTGTTGAAATCACCCATGTGGATGTTATAAAGGTGGGTAACACCTAAACTATACCCTCCCACAAGGGTTATGGTGGTGGGGACCACCTAAGTCTAAACCCCCCAATTTGAATTCTGAAAGGTGGGACCACCTAAACCCTCTTAATGGTAGAAACCTTTTGAACTCCCTATTTAATGAGGGAGGTGACATTTGGTATCCTCTTCTTTATTTATTCCAACACAGCCCATTTAATTGTGCATCCTTCCTTTAATTAATGAATCCAACTTCAATTGTGCCAAAAATTAAATAGATAAACATATTTTATTTTTTTGGATATTATTTTATTGGGGAATTTTGGGGATGTGTTGGACGAGGGGAATTGGGGGAAGAACTTCGGATGAACTCTTCTTCCCCAATGAAGAACGCTTCCCCAACGAAGAATGAGGAACCGACCCTACACCAATTTCAGAAGCGTGATTGTGGGAGCGACGATAGTAGGCACCCTATTCACCTTCACCATTCCTTCTCACCCCAACATCAACACAACAAAAATCTTCTGAGGTAGGGGTTTAATTATTTTTGATTAATATTTCCCATGTGCTTCCCTTATAAAAAAAGAATATAGATCAACTCTCTCTATAACTAGTGGATCTGTGGATTTTTTCTTATCTGGGTTTTGGAATAGTGATTGACCGAGGTTGTGAGGTTTGATGTTTTAAATATCTTCCATACATTTTCAGGATTCAAAATTTGTGAACAACTTGCTACTACTCTAATGTGGAGAGTGTGGCCCAAACAAACATGGCCCGACCTCTCCGCATTTTCTTGTGTTTAGTTGTTGTGTTCTTCCCGATGGAGGAGGAGGGAAACCAACCTCGACGGGGCACGTGAATGGTAGCTGATACCACCGCCGGTCATGACAAAGGTGACGGCGCAACAGCACCGTGCGTGGCCTCCACCTCACTGGGTTCGTCATGTCGCTCCTGGCCTCCGCTGCCCTATGGCCCCTGTGCCGCCCATGGCCTCTACCACCCCGCGGCCGCCACACCGCCCTCAACCCCAACCGCCCCGCGGCCTCGTGTCGTATGCGGCCTCTGCGACCCCCGCAGCCTCACGCCACCTTTGCGGCCTCCGCGGCCCCCACCACCCCTGCAGACTCCACGACACCCCATGGAATCCACGTCTCCTTGTGGCCCCCGTGGCCTCTACGGCCCCCGTAGCCCCTTGCGGCCCTCGCGGCCTCTGCGCCATCCCGCGGCCACACCGCGTCGCCCAAGCCGGGTCTCCATGCCGGACCACCCAGCGCGGGCTGGGCCACCCAACGTTGGCTAGGCCTTACCCAGCGGGTCAGGCTGTGTCAAACCAAACTAGGTCGGCCCAAGCAGAGTTAGCCCAGGTCGGTCCGACTCAGTCAGACTGGACCCGGACCCACTTCGACCCATTTATGCTTTTTTGGCCATAACATTAGCACTGGAAGTCCATTTGACGAACCGTCAGTGGAACTGTAAACCATGAAGAGAGACGGTCACTTTGATATACCCCCACTAGAGTTTGTTTTTAATTTGGGGTAAAGTTGGGTTGGATTGAGCACGAATCCAACCAGGCCCTTGGGACAAAAAAGCTAATAACTTACTCAACGGGTGTCCGATTGATGCACCGTCGATTACATTGAGACCTGTATGATGTGGAGGTCAATTGGGTTACAACTTCGTGGGACTTCGTGGCAGTTGGAGTATAAACTAGTGGCTTGGGTAGTGGACCCTCCTAGATATGAGAAAGCTTAGAGCGGGAACCCAGTAACTGGGCGTGACTTGAAGAATGAACAGCGATCCTGTGTGGGTCAACACAGAGTGATCCTGTGTGGGTCAACACCTATAGATCCTGTGTGGGTTAGCACTGAGCGATCCTGTGTGGGTCAGCACCTAGAGATCATGTGTTGGTCAGCACCGAGCGATGCTATGTGGGTTAGCACCAAGAGATCCTGTCACGACCCATCCCCCGTGGCCCATGTCGTAACTACCCCAAGCCCGCCTTCCATAGGCCAGGGGCTGGCGACTAGCACCAAAGGCGTACATCCATATAATTGGGAAGGTGTTGCTTTTATAAAATGTAAACACACACAACCAGAGTACAAGCGGAAGAAAGCACTAAGTAAAACAGTATAACAAGTGTGCTGAGAATACAAACGGGCCAGAAATACAATCCCAACCGAAAGGTATAGCTACAACTGAAAGAAAACAAAATAGAAAAGACAACAGCTGGAAGATGGAAATAGATCCTAGATTTTCCTCTGGGTTCTTACTTGAAGGGTAGGTACAGATGTCCTCCTCAGCACTCTGCTTCTATCATTATGCTCCATGTGCCTTTACACCGAGTGTCCACCTCCGGGTACCGTCCAGTCCTCATCCACTCTACCTCGGTCAGCCTTGTTAGTCATCAGCATCCAACACAATGAGGTACAGGCATAGCCCATGTAGGGGGTGAGTATAATGATACTCAGTAGGGACCCTGATACTCTCAAGGTCTCACTAAATCCAACAAGTATAAACCACAAAGAAAGATCTCAACAGATAACCTTTACTTAGTAATATGCCCATACATATACCTAAGTTATCATGTAACCCATCTCAATCATGAGGAAAACACAAAGTTCATTGACTCACCTCAAACCAGGATTTTATTCATGATGTTGTAACCACGGCTGCTGGAGAACTCCTCCTACGTCGTGCACAGTAGTCCTGTAATGACTCCGAGGTGCTACTCACCAACCTTAGACTGCTGAGGTACTCCTCCTCTGTCGAGTACCACAGGTCTGTCGCCCCAACACAGTAGTGATTCCCCGCCATGGGTCTGCCGCTACAACCAAGCGCACCCCCTCAGAGCCTACATAGGTACTCATTCTATTGAGTATCGTGGGTATTCTACCCCAACATAGTAGCGCTCCCCCGCCATGGGTCCGCCACCCCAACATAGTAGTGCTCCCCGCTGTGCTAGTCAAGTCACTCCGAATCGAATCGGAAAAGTAGTCATCAGGTCTCAGCCAGCTACAAGGTCTCCGTACTCTATACAGTTATCTCCGGGAGGCTCCACTCCACGAGCTACTGGTCGATACTTCCAGGTTTCATGTAATCTCACGTGAAAGTATCTCAAAGGGACACCTCGTCAGAGGGGTCTCAACGCAATAGACGGAGCGTCAATCAGACGTTCGGTCTGTGAGTTATTAGGATTTATGTTACAGGGGCCCAGTTGGTTTCGTGTACAAACCAACCTGACCGTATCTCAACTGTACCCCAAACTCCCATGGGGTATACTCAAAGGAACCGTTTCTCAATGAGATTACCAACGCCGCTGACAGATCATCAAAAGGACGTCTGGTCTGAGAGTTATTGACTTTTCCGTTCCAGGGGCCCGATTGGGTTTTAGGCTAAAACCAACCTGACCATTCTCCAACTACGGCCAAACCTAAAGTGGAGTTATCAAAAATAACTGTCTCATCAATAGGATTCCAATGTAGTCTATGGCATGTCAATCGGACATCCGGTCCTTAAGTTATAAGCGTTTCTGCTCAGAGGTCCCGATTAGTTTTGGGTTCGAACCAACCCAGACATACCCAAACTTCATTGAAACCTTGAGTGTAATATACTAAAACGAACTTATTAATTCAAGAAATCCTATGCAAATGACGGTGCATCAATCGGAGGTCTGTAGCTCAAGTTATGAGCGTTTAAATGAATCTGGTCCGGAAAAGGGGGTCTGGGCCCGGTCCGACCCGGCCCTACCCGCCCTGGGGTGGCCCAAACTAGGTCGACCCAACCCGGGTCTGGGTCCAGCCCGAGAGGGTGTGGCCCGGCCCAGCGGGGCTTAGCATGGCCCGTTGGGGCACGGCCCGGCCCGGTCGGCCGTGCAGGTTGCGTGGAGCGGGGGGCGCTAATTGGAACCGGCGGTGCCAGCTGGCACCGCCCCGCCGACCTGGATACCGCGCGGTTGCGGGATCCGCCGCCAAGATGCTTCGTGGGCCACTGTAGTCGCTCTAGTGGTCTTTTTTAGCTCTCGTCTGTGCCTACAACCTCCTCGGGTCGCGCTCTTCACTGCGACAGCTTCAAATTGTCGTTGCCCTTCCATTCACCCGTCGCAACGCAGTCCGCGCATCAAGAACAAGTTGGGGGTGGGTCCGGACTTTTCTTTAGTCTGTACCCACTACGATAGTAGTTCAAATAATCACCCAACATAATAATCATCCATGCTCGAGGGTATAAATCATGTAAACTTAAATATACAAAATCCCCCTACCTCGAATATGGTTTGCGGTTGACAAGTGTCGTGGATGATGGTGTCATTTCCATCGTCATAGGAGTGCACCCGAAGAAGAATTGGTGTCTCCTCTCTTGTCGTGGAGAAGATAAAATAAGGTGTGTCATCGTTCTTTGCAGAAGAGAGTGTCGTTCTTTGTCGTAAGAGAGTTTCGTTCTTCATCGGAAGGATAATGTTCTTAATCAAAGGAGAAACTCTCTTCTTCTTTCACAAGAGCTCTCTCTCAAATATTTTCCCCAACACAACATGTTCCAACCAAATTAAAATAAGTTTACCCCTTTTTTTAATTAAACTTTCCAAGCATTCAAAATTCAAATCCCTTAATTAAATAATTAAATAGTTTGATTGCATTGATTAACATGTGTTGTAAAATAATAAAGAGGGAGAGAGGGAGAGGAAGTGTTTACACAATTTATGAGGAGTTTACAAATTAAAGAAGGGGGTTTAAGAAGTTTAGGGGAAGGTGAAATGTTGGGGATCGTGTGCACCCCACCTTTCAAACCACACAAGGGAAGTTGGATGGTTGTGGGACCCACCAAAAACTTCCCATGGGAGGGATTAACTTCTAAATTTATAAAATAATATTGTTCTAACAATTTTATTTATTTTAAACTAATTCCCCAATTATTAATTCTCAACTCGCTTTAAACGCAACTACAGTAAAGGTCCCCTTAAGCAATTATCGGCATTGCGAGTTCATCACTACCCTTAGATTTCAATTCTGAGCACCAGTTCAAAAGAAGAAAAAACCCGCTCATTCATTTACTGAACGTACCCGAGCTAATCTTCGGAAGTTGATTCCGGGCACATTGGGCCTCGGAATCATGTGTCGTCAGAAGCCACAGTCTCATAAAATTCCATGGAATTTAAGAAAAAAAAATCTTGAAATTTATGGGACTTTACATTAATCCAACCTCAAGGCTTTACGTCCTCGTAAAGCTTCAACACACACTAGGGAAAACAAATGTGTTACTGATCACGCATCTGAGCCTCCCTCTCCCAAGTGCTCTCCTGGAGGTTCCCGTGATGCCAGTGAAAGCGCACAAGAGGAATCCGCAGTCCTTGTAGGACCTAATTCTGTCGATCCTCAACCTCTACTGGAAACCCATGAAAGTCGCCCCATAATCAATGTACAACTCCCTGTGGTTGATGATGTGTGAACGGCCATGCAGGTATCTCCTCAACTGAGATACATGGATGACGTCGTGCACCTGGTGAAATTGAGGTGAAAGGTCCAGGCGGTAAGACACCTTGCCTACTCTGCTGAGGACCTGGAAAGGCCCGAAGAATCATGGAGATAACATGCCGCCCCAGCCAAAACTATATAGAACTCATCTAGGTAAGCCTCGTAGGAAGACGTGGTCTCCACTCTCGAACTCCAGTGATCTTCATCTCCTATCAGCATAGGACTTCTGTCTTCTCTGTGCAGTCTTCATCCGCTCCTAGATGATCTGCACCTTCTCCATCGTAACCTGAACCATCTCTGGTTATACACATGCTGACTCCATCACTATCCACAAAGGATATCTGAAATGCAACAAGCTGATGTCTCGCCTCTCCTAAAAGATGAATGCTCGATCTTCTACTAAGAGCATCTGCTACAACGTTCCCCTTCCCAGGAGTATGGAATATCTTGAAGTCATAGTCCTGGAGGAACTCAAACCATTACTGCTATCTCATGTTCGGGTCCTTATGAGAGAAGATACACCTAATATTGTTGAGATTAGAATAAACCTTAAATTGTTCGCTCAACGAACAATTGTGAGACTATCCAATTTTAATAACTCATCTCCACCCTTCTTCGTCTACGTTCTACAAGAGCTGTTGAGATTTATCCTCTTCTGAAAAGAGAAATCCGGTATCATCCCCTGGTTGAACCACGTTCTTTGCCTAATACAGTCAATCCTGACATGAACGGTATAATTCATGTCTTGAATGACGTCGTAAGGCCTCGACACTACTTCTAAGAGATCCAATCATTACTCTCACCTTCAAGGGTTGAGTCACACTATCGGCATCAGTGTGTGGTTACTGGGTCTCCTCCCGTAGGAATCTCACAAGTGAGGGTCAAGTCAGCAGTTTTAACCAGAACCTCTTAGTATAAACCATACAAAAAGGATAGGAAAGTAAACGTCACAAAGATAAGTGTCTTTTATTTCTGCAGCTCAAAGTACAAAGACACATAACAACCACAAACAACAACACGAAAAATATAAGCACCAAGAACAATGGCCTCTTTTCCTGGAACTAGTCTCACTCCTGTCCACCTGCTTCCAGAGCTCCACAGTCGTATGCTTCAGCTGCCTGAAGTTGTTCTCTCCCATATCCACTCGTTCCCTTCGGTCGGGGTGGACCTCCTAGTGGTGGTGGTGGCGACACCTCGAAGCATCGTACACCACCATCTATACGGCCAGCTCCTCTACCCCAGTCGGGTAGGTTCATCCACTTCCTACTGCTCATATGCTGGACAGGTCGGGCAGTCTCGAGCCAAGTGACTCTGCTTGCTGCATGCATAGCACTTCCTGCTCCTCATATGGCTGGCTCTATTTTGTGTGCCTCGCAAAACTGAACTTGTATCCCGAGGTCACCCACCTATTGGCCTAGTCTGTTTGGACTTCTGTGTCATCTGTCTACTGCCGGATTCAGAAGACTCTGCTACGGTCTGAAAACCCTACGGCAAGGGTAGCAGCTCCTGAGCATGCTCAGAGTGTAGAGTCGCTGGTATAAACTCCACCCTGAAAAAAAGTGTTGAAGTTTCCCCAGGTGAACGTCGTTTCATCACAAAACTGGAGCATCTGGCTCCACTACCTCTCAGTTGCTCCCTGAAAGAGACTAATAGCTAGGTACACCATCAAGTCAGTGGGTGTCCTAGCTATGTGGAAAGCTTGTGCTACAAACTCCAACCAGTGCCTAGCCATCTGAAAATACGACTCGCCTCGAAACCTCGGAGGCCTCTGTCACTGGAACTTGTGCAACGCGCTTAGGTGGTGTGCACTCTCTGCTGGTGTGTCAATTGGGAGAGGTCCCTGTACTGAGGCCTCAATTCTCGGTGGGCTATCATCATGCTCTCCAATCGATACCCACGCTGAATAACTGAGTGAAGACATCCTGAAAGAAACATATGTGACACGGTAAAAGACTATACCTGGTTTTAGTTGATTTTAAAGAAACTTTTGAAAACATGCACACAATCAGTGTTTTCATGCACTGAGTCAGAAATTAGAAGTCAGGGTCCTGGTGTATGGATACATCGTCCGCCCGCACCAACACTGGACTCTCTAAACTGAAAACCACACTTACTATACATAACACTATTACTTCACAGAAATAAAATATCAGAGTCCTCAGTTCTGAGGTAGAACCAACTCCTCTGATAGCAATTTTTCATGACCTGTCCCCCAAGGCCCGTGTTTTAACTACCCCAAGCCCACCTTCCATAGGCCACGGGCTGGCGACTAGCACCAAAGGTGAAAATCCCTATAACTGGGAAGGCGTTTCCTTTATAAAATGTAAACACACACACAACCAGCGTACAAGCGGAATAAAACACTAAGTAAAATAATATAACAAGTGTGCTGAGAATAAAAATGGGCCGGAAATACAACCCCAATAGAAAGGTACAGATACAGCTGAAAGAAAATACAACAGAAAAGACAACAGCTAGAAGATGGAAGCAGCTCATGGATCGTCCTCCGGGTTCCTACCTGAAGGGTAGGTACATATGTCCTCCTCAGGACTCCACGTCTATCAGTCCACTCCGTGTGTTGTCACATCGAGTGTCCACCTCTGGGTACTGTCCATTCCTAGTACACTCTGCCTCAATCAACATTGTTCGTTGTCTGCATCCAACACAACGAGTTGCGGGCATAGCCCGTGCAGGGGTGAGTATAACAATACTCAGTAGGGATCCCGAGACCCTCAAGGTCTCACTAAATCCAACATGGATAAACCACAAAGAAATATCTCAACAGATAACCTTTACTTAGTTATATTCCCATACATATACCTAATTTATCAAGTAACCCATCTCAATCATGAGGAAAACATAAAGGTCATTGACTCAGCTCAAACCAGGATTTTATTCATGATGTCGTAACCACGACTACTAGAGAACTCCTCCTCTTTCGAGCACAGTAGTCCTGTCACGTGTAAGAACCTGGTTCTTATTTTTGAGGTACGGGCTTCTTCTTTTCTCTTTTCCTTAAGTGTTTTTGAGAAAATAAGGAAAATAGGGAAAATCCAAAATTTTGGAAGTACACGCCGTGTACTTTTCAACACACCGTGTACTTTTGGCCATGTGGGATGAGTACACAGGGCGTGTGGCCATTCCGGCGATGAGGGGTGTAAAAATTGACTACATGTCGTGTAGTGGTCCTTTACATGTCGTGTAGTCAGTCGGCAGGTGAAATAGTAAGGCGTTGGAGGCAGCCGCCAGCTGGGTGATAGTACACGCCGTGTAGTCAGGAATACACGTCGTGTACTCATGTTGACGGATGAACAGTTTGGTGGTGCTGCTAGAGGAACAGTTAAATAAAGGAAGTACACACCATGTAGTCAAAAGTACACGCCATGTACGTTGTTTTTTTCACTTAAAATATTCAGTAGCCTCCCCTGTTCACAGGGAAGGTTTAGAACGGGAAGAAGAAATGGGAGAGGGAGGCCGAAGCTTTAGAGATCCGCTGAGCGCACGCCGGGAATCTGTTTCCGCCTTGGACGATCTCGTTGGAACCGTACGGGTAATCCCTCCACTCTTCTTTAATAGTTCTTTCCAATTATTCCCCAATGGGAGTTATTTGTGTTTACAAGAGAATACTTTTACCTCAGATCTACCTCGTTCTAGGACAATTCGTGGGACGCCGTTCAAGTATACTGATCAGGGGCGTATAAGATAGGTGGCTTGGTGTTTATTTTTCCAACTGTTGTGAATTTTGTGCGTTTTTAGTGCCACGAACCCATGTTGGGGTGTCGTGTGGCTGAGTCCATAGCTATTTTGAATACCTAGAATTTAATAGGTGATTAATTGTGATAATAAAATGCTGTTTGGGATGGTTTCTTGGATCCAGGACCACCCTAGGGGTGCGTTCCTCTGTTTAGTCGTTTGGCAAGGATGCCCGAGGGTATTCCTTTAAAGTAATAATTGTAGGATTTACTTGAGTGTAATTTCTTGTGTACTACTTATTTACATGTTAGGCATGCCCTGGTTACCTGTTTAGCCTGAGGGCAGTGTTGTGATTAGCCTGTGGGAACTGTACTACTTAGCCTGTAGGCAACATCTTCCATGCCTGTGGGAAGTTGATTCTGTGCCTGTGGGTGACAATACTTACGCCTGTGAGCAATATCCGTATTCCTGATGGCAGATTCTTGTGTTTGGATACACTTTACCTGAGGGTAGGAGTTTACATGTCTGAGGAGATTGGTTGTTTACTTAGAATAATCACTGTAGTGATATTTTAACTAAAATGATTTAAAGGATATTAAATGGAAATATAATTGGTTAAGTTAGTTACTTTTTAGTACTGCTTACTTTATTGCATTTTACTACAGCACACTATTGTTGCATGTTTTACACACAGTTGAGCACGGGCCTTTGGTGGGTGCCTACTGAAATATATTTCCCACACCCTATTTGGGTCATGCTTTTTGGCCCAAACAGATTATGTTTATCCAGGTGTAGATAAGGTAAAGGGTCCTTATACAGGTACTTGATTTCTACAGGGGTGTAGGAGAGCATGGGACCGAGCATTGGCTTGTGATGCCGCTGGATTTTCTGTTTTTCTTTTCTGTACCTATACTTCAGTTGTATTGTTTTGATCGTGTAACATGTTTTGGCTGTTTTATAGAATAGTGACATGTTGTATCTTCATATATATATATATATATGACTGTTGGTTCCCTTTTTATCAGTTATTCATTTCAGTTATATATGTCGTTACTGCTTCCGCTATTGTTGTATGTTTTATTTCGTATTCCGCTGCACTACATTTTGACAAATGAGGGCATAGTTTTCCAACTATCAAACCTGGGCCCTCATTGCTAGTCGGCAGCCTCTGGCATTTGGGGAAATGCGCTTGAGGTCACGGGGAGAACTGAGCTCGGGGAACCCGTTGAGTGGCACCCAGAACCGAGACGTTACAAAGTGGTATCAAAGGAGTTCTTTTCTTTGACATACTATTTGGAGCCATAGTCAGGGATAGGATGAATAGTAGTTGGTAATAAGCTATGTCCGGGTGTAGCTAACTCTTGTATAGGGAAAAGCCAGTCCACCCTGTATTTTTTTTCAATTATTTTGATTTTGCAAATTTTATAGTTGATTTGTTTTCACCATTGGGTGACATACTTGAGTTTTTGCTGGTTATATTTTATCTATGGGTTCTATTTAGCTGCAACCCGATGAGATGAGGGTATTCCATCTCATTCATCATATAGGAACATGCTAGAAATCACATTCCATGCATAGTTTCTATGCCATGTAGGTGCATAGGAAATTTCATGTTGTTGTGATAGTTTTTGTGCTAGTAAAGCATGCGGTTGTGATAACTGCTTGATAAAATACCGGCTATGTGATAGGGTATTCTTTGTGTGATCTTGTTTATAGAATGGACTTAAAACTTTGTTTTTTGGGGAGTATGGGCCCCCATTGACCAGAATTTGGTGGATCATTGACTGTTTATTTTGTTATAACACAGATAAGATGTCAAACTGTGATTTTTGGGGAGTATGGGCACTCACGGGTTGGAATTTGACACTTAAGTGTTGGTTTTCATAATTTTCTGAGTTTCGGAGAAGTTTATGAGGCATACTGTCCGGAAACCCAGTGTACACGCCGTGTAGTATCTTATACACACCTTGTATGATCTTCTGTTTAAGAAGAAAAATAATCTTTTTGAGTACACGCCATGTACCCTGAGTACACGCCGTGTAGTCTCTTCCCGTGTCACAAACCGTGTGGCCGGCGACACGGTGAAGGGAAGAGCTTGGGTAAAACACATTATGTACATGAGATACACTCCATGTAGTGTTGACCCAAAGTCCAACCGTGTAACTAACAACACGGTTCGGTGAACTCTTTTCTTGAACACACCGTGTAGTGTGACCTAGGGACTCGGCCATGTAACTAACAACATGAGACGGTGTCACCTCTCCTTGAACAAGTCGTGTACCTTTGGGACACGCCATGTAGTCTTGTACGAGGATAGACCGTGTGGTGTTAGCCGTGTGGCTAGGTAAACGGGGTGATGTACACGCCATGTGCGGGTGTAACATGTCGTGTAGTTTCAAGCCGAGTAGTCGGCCATGTCATAGACGACACAGGCAGTTGGAAAATTTCACCATACATGCCATGTAGATATTATACACACCGTGTAGTTTTGTTCAACGGGAGCCGTGTGGATTGGCCGTGTCGAAGGACCCGAGCAGGGGAAGGGAAGTCAAGTACATGCCGTGTAGTAATTGTACATGCCGTGTAGTCTTTTTTTACAAATATTGAAATGCCTTATTTTCTCTTGTTCCCTTTATGGTTCCTTCGCTTTCAGTCTTGATAAATCTTGATCTAAGGCATGTTTTTGACCTTGTAGTGTCATGCCGCCTAGACGTCCACGCGTTGTTCACCAAGAGAGCGGTGACGATTATACTCTAGAGATGGTGGGCCATGGGTTACCGGTGGACCATCCAGCAGAGCCAGATGCGGCGCTAGCCGTTATACCGAACACAGGCGCGGAGGCACAGTTCCGTGAAGGCTTCATGCGGTTCATGCAGACCTTTCAGGGAGCACCGCAGGCTGCTACATCTATGGTTGAGCTGACTCGTATCTTCCAGTAGCAGCATCTGCCTACGTTTTTAGGGGATGGAGGACCACAGGCTGCGGAGTCTGGCTAGGATCGATGCAGACTATTTTTGAGCATCACGAGATGCCTCCAGGGCGGAGGGTCAAGCTCAAGACTTACATGTTGCGTGATTCTGCCAAGAGGTGGTGGGATGTTACCACCCAGACATAGCATCACAGAGACATGGCATGGGAATATTTTCATGCAGTCTTCTATGAATTCTTTTTCCCAGAGACGCTGAGGGCAGATAGGGCTCGATAGTTCATGAATCTGTAGCAGGGCGCTATGTCAGTGATGGACTATTCTGCTCGCTTTACCGAGCATCAGCGCTTTGCACCCGTGCTGGTGGGTGATGAGACGTTGAGAGCCATACGTTTTGAGGATGGTATTCGTTATGAAATCCTAGTGATGGTGAATGTTTTCAGGTTGCCTTCAGTACACGCTATTGTGAACCAGACGCTGATTATAGAGAGGAACCTGCGGTAATCTAGTGGTGTGGGACAGGGCGGTTCAACACTAGTTACTGGTACTATTTCTGCTAGCAAGAGGAAGAGATATATGGACTTCTCTCTGGGTGGCAGTACCAATCAAGAGAATGCATCAGGTGGCTAGGTCATGCGAAACTAGTGTGGTAGAGAGGGGCACAACAGGACACAGTGTTCATGAGACCCAGTGGAGTGTCGGGCTTGCGGCAGGATGGGTCATCTGTAGCGCTTTTGTAGGGTGTTTCCACCAGTGGCTAGTGAGAGGGGTTCTGTGCAGACTCCACGTGCGGGAGCAGGACCAGTGCCTTCTTACTAGTCAGGGAACTGGAATACGTTAGGGCGTGCAGGCAGAGATGGTGGTCATGGCTATGGTAGCCAGACAGCAGGATCTCAGAGGCAGCAGGGCGGGACAGCTCAGGGTAGCCAGGTTGTGTTGCAGGGCCGCGGCACTGGGCAGACATATGTAGTGCAACAGACCCAGCAGAAGTAGGATCTCGGACCTTCTACAGTAAGAGGAACTATTCTAGTATCTTCTATCCTATCTTCAGTACTTTTCGATACGGGTGCTACACATAGTTTCATATCTGTACTCGTTGTGGAGAGCCTTGGGCTCAGTGTTTCGTCTTCTTCTGATATCATGATGCTAGACACTACATTGGGAACTAGAACGGCTGGTGTGCGTCAATGCAAGGAGTGCCCCCTTGATATTGGAGGGTGTCACTTTCTTTGGGACCTCTATGTCTTAGAGATGACGAGCTATGAAGTCATTCTCGGGATGGACTGGTTGGTTCCCTTTCGAGCCTTTTTAGATTTCTATCGTCGTAGGGTGAGTTTCATGTCACTAGAGGGCGGAGAGTTTCTATACTAGGGCGAATGGGATGTTCAGGCGAGTCGAGAAAGACCAGAGCATAATGGGTTGGGTGGAGTCACAACCCAGATTGCGAGCTTGTATCTGGATGATCAGGGGACTTGCCAGAAGTATTTCCCTCCAGTGGTTGATCGTTTTAGGGATATATTCTGAGATGACTTTTCAGTTATACCTCTGGAGCAAGAGGTGGATTTCTCTATTGAGCTCATGCCAGGAGCAGCACCGGTGTCCATTCCTCCTTATAGGATGGCTACACCAGAGTTGCAGGAGCTCCATAGGTAGTTGGAGGAGTTACAGGCGAAGGGTTTCATCTGACCCAATACTTCTCTGTGGGGTTCGCCGGTCCTTTTCGCGAAGAAGGAGGATGGTACCCTCAGACTCTGTGTGGATTTTCGGAAGCTGAACCAGTTGACGGTTAAGAACCGATATCCTTTTCCGAGGGCAGATGATCTTTGTGATCAACTTTGAGGAGCACGAGTGTTCTCGAAGATTGACTTGAGATCAGGATATCATCAGCTATGCGTGAGACCATTGGATATACCACTTACAACTTTTCAGAGCAGATATGGTCTGTATGAGTACTTGGTTATGACATTCGGACTCACGAACGCACCAACAGTTTTCATGGATCTGATGAATCATGTGTTCCATCCGTATCTTGATTCTTTTTGTGGTAGTTTTCGTGGACGACATCTTAGTGTACTCTCACACTCGGCACGACCATGCCACCCATCTTGAGATCGTATTGAGTACACTGAGAGAGCATCGGCTATATGTTAAGATCTCAAAGTTCCACATTTGGATGGACCAAATTCACTTCCTGGGTCACATTATCTCAGAGGCAGGAGTTGCAGTAGACCCAGAGAAGGTGTGAGCAGTAGTTTCCTGGGACTAGCCTAAGAACGTGTTTGAGATAAGAAGTTTCTTAGGGCTGGATGGTTACTACAGACGCTTCATACAGGACTTCTCCTGCTTAGAAGCACCATTGACGGGTCTGACTAAGAAGGGCATGAAGTTCGTTTGGACAGAAGCATGCGAGACAGCCTTTCAGGACCTAAAAGGAAGGCTGACATCAGCACCAATCCTGATACTCCTAGAGCAGGGGAAGAGCTATACAGTTTACTATGATGCATCAGGTATTGGGCTGGGAGCAGTTTTGATGCAGGGCGACCGAGTTGTTGCGTACGGGTCTCGACAGTTGAGGCCACATGAGAGAAATTACCCGACGCATGATCTCGAGTTATCTGCAGTTGTTAATGCGTTGCTCTTTTGGAGACATTATCTATTGGGAGAGCATTTTGTGTTTTTCACTGACCACAAAAGCCTCAAGTATATCTTTACTCAACATGACTTGAATCTGAGGCAGAGAAGGTGGGTCGAGTACCTACAGTCCTTCGATTTTGAGCTTGCCTATACACCTGGTAAGGGTAATGCAGTAGCTGATGCACTGAGAAAGAAGACTCAGATACAGGCAGTGAAGGAGGCCAGTGGTGAGTGGAAGCTTATGGCCATGTTCTCTGAAATGCATTTTTAGGTGCATGACAGTCAGGGGTAGACCTATCTTTCATCTTAAGTTGTGACATCTACCCTCCTGCACATAGTGAGGATAAGACAGCTATATGATTCAGAAGGACTAGTTCTACGGTAGTCGGTGGCAAGAGAGGACCCACCTCCTGGTTGGACGATAGGCGGTGATGAGGTTTTGGGTTTCCATGGACGAGTGTGGGTTCCAGGGGATATATGTGATGAGCTAATGCGGGGGTTTTAGGCTTCATCTTGGGCAGTTCATCTCGGGGTTACCAAGATGTACCGTGACTTGAGACATCAGTACTGGTGGCCGGGTATAAAGAGAGATGTAGCTGGTTTTGTTATGAGATGTTCCACCTATCATCAGGTGAAGGAAGAGAATCAGAGGCTAGCTAGACTATTACAGCAGTTACCCGAGGTCACCTCAAGGCAATGATGCCATATGGGTCGTTGTGGATAGACTCACGAAGGTAGCTCACTTTTTGCTGATTAAGGAGACCTTCGGTGTTGACGAGCTTAGAAGTCTCTATATCCGAGAGATCGTATGTCTTTATGGAGTCCCTCGTTATATCATTTCTAATAGGGATGACCGCTTTACGTCTCATTTCTGGCAGAGTTTTCAGAGGGCACTAGGTACACAGGTGCTTCTGAGCACAGCTTACCACCCTCAGACCGATGGCCAGTCAGAAAGTACGATACAGGTGCATGAGGAGATGTTGTGTGCATGCGTCCTAGTCATTGGGGGCTCTTGGGAGAAGCACATACCCCTGATCGAGTTTTCCTATAACAATAGTTTTCAGGCAACTATTGAGATGGAACCATACGAGGCTTTATATGGTAGTCCATTCCGTTCACCTTGTGCTAATTAGAGGCAGGTGAGGTAGCTTTACTAGGACCACATCTCATGTAGGAGACTTCTGAGTAGGTCCAGTTGATTTAGATGCGGATGGATACCATGCAGTCTCGTCAGAAGTCATATGTTGATCACCACAGACGACCTTTGGAGTCCGTGGTCAGGGATCAGGTTTTCTTGCGTGTTTCGCTGAGGCTGGGACACAGGTAGATCAGGAGACAGGGTAAACTTTCACTAAGGTATGTGGGGCCATTTTAGATTCTTGATAGATTCGGGCTGGTTTCTTATCGGTTGTAGTTACCACAGCGGTACCGTGCCATGCACGACTTCTTCCATGTGTCTCAATTGCGTCATTATCATTCAGACCCGTCTCACGTCTTTCAGCCCGAGGAGGATGAGCTTAAGGTAAATGCATCCTTTGAGGAGCATCCAATTCGTATCTTTGATAGGAGCATGAAGGTTCTCCGAGGCAAGTTAGTTCCTCTTGTACGGGTGCTATGGCAGCATGGCCGAGTGCGGGGTGAAACTTGGGAGCGGGAGACCGACGTACATGCTCAGTGGCCAGAGCTGTTCTGAGCGTTATCTTCACCACCCTTGGAAAGGAAATTCGAGGATGAATTTTTTTATGGGGGGAAGTTTGTAAGAACCCGGTTCTTATTTTTGAGGTACGTGATTCTTCTTTTCTCTTTTCCGTAAGTGTTTTTGAGAAAATAAGGAAAATGGGGGGAAATCCTAAATTTTGGAAGTATACACCGTGTACTTTTCCACACGTCGTGTACTTTTGGCCGTGTGGGATGAGTACACGGGCCGTGTGGCCATGCTGGAAACGAGGGGTGTAAAAACCGACTACATTCCATGTAGTGGTCCTTTACACGCCGTGTATTCAGTCGGCAGGCGAAATAGTAAGGCGGTGGAAGCAGCCGCCATCTGGGCGACAGTACACGCCATGAAGTCAGGAATACACACCGTGTACTCATTTCGACGAATGAACAGTTTGGCGATGCTGCCAGAGGAATAGTTAAATGAAGGAAGTACACACCGTGTAGTCAAAAGTACATTCCATGAACTTTTTTTTCTCTTAAAATGGGCAGTAGCCTCCCCTGTTCACAAGGAAGGTTTATAATGGGAAGAAGGAACGGGAGAGGGAGGCCGGAGATTCATAGATCCACCGAGCGCACGCCAGGAATCTGTTTCCACCTCGGACGATCTCGTTGGAACCGTACGGGTAATCCCTACACCCTTCTTTAATAGTTCTTGCCAATTATTCCCCTAATGGGAGTTATTTTAGTTTAATTTATATTTACTTTACCTCAGATCTACCTCATTCTAGGACGATTCATGGGATGTCATTTGAGTATACTGATTAGGGGCGTATATGGTAGGTGGCTTGGTGTTTATTTTTCCAACTGTTGTGCATTTTGTTCGTTTTTAGTGCCACGAACCTATGTTGGGGTGTCTTGTGGATGAGGTCATCGCTATTTTGAATACCTAGAATTGAATAGGTGATTAATTGTGATAATAAAATGTTGGTTGGGATCATTGCTTGGATCCAGAACCACCCCAGGGGTGCGTTCCTTTGTTTAGTCGTTTGGCCAGGATGCCTGAGGGTATGCCTTTAAAGTAATAATTGTAGAATTTCCTTGAGAGGAATTTCTTGTGTACTGCTTATTTACATGTTGGGCATGGCCCGGTTACCTTTTTAGTCTGAGGGTAGTGTTGTGATTAGCTTGTGGGAACTGTACTACTTAGCATGTGGTAAACTTATTCCATGCCTGTGGGCAGTTGATTTTGTGCCGGTGGGCGACACTTCTTACGCCCGTGGGAAATATTCGTATGCCTGAGGGCAGATTCTTGTGTTTGGATACTCTTTACCTGAGGGTAGGAGTTTACGTGTCTGAGGACATTGGTTGTTTACTTAGAATAATCACTGTGGTGATATTTTAACTAAAATGATTAAAATGATATTAAATGGAAATATAATTGGTTAAGTTAGTTACTTTTTAGTACTGCTTACTTTATTTCATTTTACTACTGCACACTATTGTTGCATGTTTTACACACAGTTGAGCATGGGCCTTTGGTGGGTGCCTACTGAGATATATTTCTCACACCCTGTTTGGTTCATGCTTTTCATCCCAAACAGATTACGTTTCTGCAGGTGTAGATAATGGGAAGGGTCCTTAAACAGGTACATGATTGCTGCTGGGGTGTAGGAGAGCATGGGACCGAGCATTGGCTCACGATGCCGCTACCTTTTCTGTTTTTCTTTTCTGTACCTGTACTTCAATTGTATTGTTTTGATCGTGTAACATGTTTTGGATGTTTTATAGAATAGTGACATGCTGCATCTTCATATATATATATGACTGTCGGTTCCCTTTTTATCAGTTATCCATTTCTTTTATATGTGTTGTTACTTCTTCCGCTGTTGTTGTATGTTTTATTTCATATTCTATTGCGCTACACTTTGACAAATGAGGGCATAGTTTCCCCACTATCAGACCCGAGCCCTCACTGCTAGTCGACAGCCTCTGGCGTTTGGGAAAATGCGCTTGAGGTCACGTGGAGAACCGGGCTCGGGGCACCCGTTGAGTGGCACCCGGAACCAGGACATTACATCACGACTCTGATTTTCTACTCACTAACATTAGACTACTGAGGTACTCCTCCTCTGTCGAGTACCACAGGTCTGTTGCCCCAACACAGTAGCGATTCCCCGCCATGGGTCTGCCGCTACAACCAAGCGCACCCCCTCATAGCCTACAGAGGTACTTCTTCTGTCGAGTATTGCGGGTCTTCCGCCCCAACACAGTAGCACTCCTCCTCCATGGTTTTTCCACCCCAACATAGTAGTGCTCCCCACTATGCTAGTCAAGTCACTCCAAATCGAATCGGACATGCAGTCATCAGGTCTCTTCCAGCAACAAGGTCTCCGTACTCCCTACGCTCGTCTCTAGGAGGGTCCGCTCCATGAGCTACAGGTCGATACTTCCAAGTGTCATATAATATCAAGTGGAAGTATCTCAAAGGACCGCCTCGTTATAGGGGTCTCAACGCAACAGACGGCGCGTCAATCGGATGCCCAGTCTGTGAGTTATTAGCATTTCCGTTCTGGGGCCCAGTTGGTTTCGTGTACGAACCAACCCGACTATATCTCAACTGTACCCCGAAATACCATGTGGTATACTCAAAGGAACCGTTTCTCAATGAGATTACCAACGCCGCTGACGGTTCCTCAAACGGACGTCCGGTCTAAGAGTTATTGACTTTTCTGTTCCAGGGGCCCGGTTGGTTTTTAGGCTAGAACCAACCCAACCATTCTCCAACTGTGTCCAAACCTCAGGTGGAGTAAGCCAAAAGAACCGTCTCCTTAAGAGGAATCCAACATAGTTGATGGCACGTCAATCGGATGTCCAGTCCACAAGTTATAAGCGTTTCCGCTCCGAGGGACCGGTTGGTTTCGGGTTCGAAACAACCTGGCCATACACAAACTTTTCTCAAACATTAAGTGTAATATACCGAAACGACCATCTCGATCCAAGTAATCCTACGCAACTGACGGTGCATTGATCGGAAGTCCGTAGCTCATGTTATGAGCATTTAAACAAATCTTGTCCGGAAAAGGGGGTATGGGCCTGGTCAGACCCGGCCCAACTAGCCCTGGGTCAGCCCAAACCGGGTCGACCCGACTTGGGTCCAAGTCTAGCCCAGTGGGCCCCCCCCCCAAGCTGTGCAATTTGCGCGGAGCGGTGGGGCGCTAATTGGAACCGGCGGTGCCAGCTGGCGCCGCCCCGCCGTCTCGGATCCCGCGCGGACGCGGGATCCACCGCCTCGCCACCGCGGTTGTTGCAGCGGCGGATTTCCTCTAGCAGCACGCTGGGGCGCCGCCACCTCTGGTCACTGACGCTGGCGTGCCGGCGACCCGCGCCACTGTGATGCTCTACGGGCCCTCGGAGTCTCTCTGGTGGTCCGTTTTAGCTCTCATCTGTGCCTACAGCCTCCTCGGGTCGCGCTCTTCACTGCGACGGCTTAAAATCACTGTTGACCTTCCGTTCACCCGTCTCCACGCAATCCACGCATCAAGAAAAAGTTGGAGGTGGGGCCGGACTTGTTCGTTAGTCCGTACCCACCGCGTTAGTAGTTCGAATAATCACCCAACAGAATAATTTTCCATGCTCAAGGGTATAAATCCCATAAACGTAAATATACAAAATCCACCTACCTTGAATATGGTTCGCTATTGACAAGCGTTGTGGATGACGGTGTCGTTTCTGTTTTTATAGGAGTGCACCCAAAGAAGAATTGGCATCTCCTCTCTTGTCGTGGAGAAGAGAAAAGAAGGTGTGTCTTCATTCTTTGCAGAAGAGAGTGTCGTTCTTCGTCGGAAGAGAGTGTCGTTCTTCGTTGGAAGGTTGATGTTCTTCAACAAAGGAGAAACCCTCTTCTTCTTTCACAAGAGCTCTCTCTCAAATATTTCCCCCAACACAACATGTTCCAACCAAATTAAAATAAGGCTACCCCTTATTTTAATTAAACTTACCAAGCATTCAAAATTGAAATCCCTTAATTAAATTATTGAAGAGTTTGATTGCATTGATTAACATGTGTTGGAAAATAATAAAGAGGGAGAGAGTGAGAGGAAGAGTTTACACAATTTATGAAGAGTTTACAAATTAATTAAGGGAGGTTTAAGGATTTTAGGGGAAGGTGAAAGGTTGGGGCTCGTGTGGGACCCACCTTTCAAATATCCACACATGGGAAGTTAGATGGTTGTGGGCCCCACCAACAACTTCCCATGGGAGGGATTAACTTCCAAAGTTATAAAATAAAATTGTTCTACCAATTTTATTTATTTTAAACTAATTCCCCAATTAATAATTCTCAACTCGCTTAAAACGCAACTGCGGTAAAGGTCCCCTTAAGCAATTACCGGCATTGCGAGTTCATCGGTGCCCTCATATTTCAATTCTGAGCAACTGTTCAAAATATAGAAAACCCGCTCATTAATTTACTGAATGTACCCAAGATAAACTTCAGAAATTGAATCCGAGCACACCGGGCCTCATAATAATGTTCCTTTAGAAGCCACAGTCTTGTAAAATTCCAAGGTATTTAAGAAAAAAAATTCCCTGAAATTTTTGGGTCTTTAAATTACTCCCACCTCAGGGTTGTACGTCCCCATAAAGCTTCATCACACACTAGGGAAAACAATAGTGGTACTGAGCACGCATCTGAGCCTCCTGCTTCCAAGTGCTCTCCTGGAGGTTCTCGTGCTGCCAGCGAAAGCGCACAAGAGGAATCGACCATCCCCGTATGACCTGCTCCTATCGATCCTCAACCTCTACTAGAACCCCATGAAAGTCGCCCCATCATCGATGTCCATCTCCTCGTGGTCAATGATGTGTGAAGGGTTGTGCACGTATCTCCTCGGCTGAGATACATGGATGGCGTCATGCATCGGGTGCAATTGAGGTGGAAGGTCCAAGCGGTAAGCCACCACACCTACTCTGCTGAGGACCTAGAATGGTCCGAAGAATCAAGGAGATAACTTTCCGCCCCGGCCAAAAATCTGTAGATCTCATCTAGGTGAGACCCGTAGGAAAACGTGGTTGCCACTCTCGAACTCCAGTGATCTTCATCTCCTTTCACCATAGGACTTATGTCTGCTCTGTGTAGTCTTCATCCGCTCCTGGATGATCTGCACCTTCTCTGTTGTAACCTGAACCATCTCTGGTTATACACGTGCTGACTCCATCACTATCCACAAAATATATCTGAAACA
The DNA here is from genome assembly GCA_963277665.1 of Viscum album. Classification (NCBI taxonomy): domain Eukaryota; kingdom Viridiplantae; phylum Streptophyta; class Magnoliopsida; order Santalales; family Viscaceae; genus Viscum; species Viscum album. The sequence goes on along the minus strand of OY728134.1, from coordinate 1,179,843,392 downwards.
TGGCCAATTACTGTCTCGCCTCTCCTAACAGTTGAATTCCCGATCTCATACTAATAGAATCTGCTACAACGTTCCCCTTCCCAGGAGTACGGACTATCTTGAATTCATATTCCTGGAGGAACTCAATCCATTGTTGTTGTCTCAGGTTCAGGTCCTTCTGAGAGAAGATACACCTGAGACTATTGATATTAGTATAAACCGTAAATTGTTTGCTCAATGAACAATGATGAGACTATCCAATTGTAAGAACTCATCTCCACCCTTCTTCGTCTACGTTCTATAAGAGCTGCTGAGATTTCTCCTCTGCCGAAAAGAGAAATCTGGTCTCATCCTCTGGATGAACCACGTTCTTTGCCTAATACAGTCAATCCTGACATGAATGGTACAATTCATGACTTGAATGATGATGTAAGACCTCAAAGCTACTACTAAGATATCCAACCGTTACTCTCGCCTCCAAGGGTTGAGTCACACTGTCGGCATCAGTGCGTGGTTGATGGGTCTGCTGTAGTAGGAATCTCACAAGTGTGTGTCAACTCAACAGTTTTAACCGGAACCTCTTAGTATCAACCATACAAAAAGGATAGGAAAGTAAACATCACAAAGATAAGTGTCTTTTATTACTACAGCTCAAAGTACAAAGACACATAACAACCACAAAAAACAACAACACAGAAACTATAAGCACCAAGAGCAACAACCTCTATGCCTGGAACTAGTCTCGCTCCTGTCCACCTGCTTCCGGAGCTCCATAGTCATATGCTTCAGCTGCCTGAAGCTGTGCTCTCCCATATACACCCATTCCCTGTGGTTGGGGTGGACCTCCTGGTGGTGGTGGTGGTGACACCTTGAAGTGTTGTACACCACCATCTGTACGGCCAACTACTCTACCCCAGTATGGTAGGTTCTTCCACTTCCTACTGCTCATATGCTGGATAGGTCGGGCAGTATCGAGCCAAGTGACCATGCTTTCTGCATGCATAGCACTTCCTACACCTCATATGGTTGGATCTGTTTTGTGTTCCTCACACAACCGAACCTATATCCCGAGGTCACCCACCTGTTGGCCTAGTCCGCTTGGACTTCAGTGTCATCTATCTACTGCCGACTTCAGAAGACTCCGCTACTGTCGGAAAACCCTGCGGCAAGGGCAGCATCTCCCGAGCATGCTCAGAGTGTAGAGTCGCTGGTATAAACTCTACCTTGAAAAAAGTCTCGAAGTTTCCTCAGGTGAAGGTCATCTCATCACAAAAATGGAGCATCTGGATCCACCACCTCTCAACTGCTCCCTGAAATAGAGTAACAGCTAGGTACAACATCAAGTCAGCGGGTGTCCCAGCTATGTGGAAAGCTCGTGCTACAAACTCTAGCCAGTTCCTAGCCGTCTGAAAATCCAACTCGCCTCGAAACCTCGGAGACCTATGTCTCTTGAACTCGTGCAATGCGCTCAAGTGGCGTGCACTATCGGTTGGTGTGTCAATTGGGAGAGGGTCCTGTACAGAGGCCTCACTGCTCGATGGGCTATCATCGCACTCTCCACTCGGTACCCACGCAGACTGACTGGGTGAAGACATCCTGAAGGAAACAGATGTGACACGGTCAAAAGACTATACATGGTTTGAGCTGATTTTAAAGAAACTTTATAAAACACACATGCAATCAGTGTTTTCGTACACTAAGTAAGAAATCAGAAGTCAGGGGCCTGGTGTATGGATACATCGGCCTCCTGCACCAACATTGGACTCCCTGAACTGAAAACCACACTTAGTACCCTTAACACTATTGCATCACAGAAAGAAAATATCAGAGTCCTTAGTTCTGTGGTAGAACCAACTCCTCTGATACCAATTTTTCACGACCCATCCCTCGGGGCCCGTGTCATAACTACCCCAAGCCCGCCTTCCATAGACCAGGGGTTGGCGACTAGCACCAAAGGCATAAATCCCTATAACTGGGAAGGCGATGCCTTTATAAAACGTAAACACACACAACCAGAGTACAAGTAGAAGAAAACACTAAGTAAAACAGTATAACAAGTGTGATGAGAATACAAAGTGTCCAGAAATACAAGACCAACAGAAAGGTACAGCTACAACTGAAAGAAAATACAACAGAAAAGACAACAGCTGGAATATGGAAGCTGCTCCTGGATCGTCCTCTGGGTTCCTACTTGAAGGTTAAGTACAGATGTCCTCCTCAGCACTACATGTCTATCGGTCTACTCCGTGTTCCATCACGCTGAGTGTCCACCTCTGGGTAAAATCTAGTCCTCGTACACTCTACCTCGGTCAGCACTGTCTATTGTCTACATCCAACGCAACGAGGTGCGGGCATAGCTCGTGCAGGGGTGAGTATAACGATACTCAGTAGGGACCCTAATACCCTCAAGGTCTCACTAAATACAACAAGGATAAACCACAAAGAAAGATCTCAACAGATAACCTTTACTTATTTATATTCCCATACATATACATAAGTTATCAAGTAACTCATCTCAATCATGAGGAAAACACAAAGGTCATTGACTCAGCTCAAACCTGGATTTTATTCATGTGACATAACCATGGCTGCTGAAGAACTCCTCAGCTGTCGAGCACAGTAATATTGTCACTACTCTGAGGTGCTACTCACTAACCTTAGACTACTGAGGTACTCCTCCTCTATCAAGTACCATGGGTCTGTCGCCCCAACATAGTAGTGATTCCCCGCCATGGGTCTGCCGCTACAACCAAGCGCACCCCCTCATAGCCTAAAGAGGTACTTCTTCTGTCGAGTATTGCGGTTCTTCCACCCCAATACAGTATCACTCCTCCTCCAGGGTTCTACCACCCCAACACAGTAGTGCTTCCCACTGGGCTAGTCAAGTCACTCTGAATCGAATCGGACAAGCAGTTATCAGGTCTCAGACAGCTACAAGGTCTCTATACTCCGTATGCTCATCTCTGGGAGGGTCTTCTCCACAAGCTACTAGTAGATACGTCTAAGTGTCACGTAATATCACATGGAATTATCTCAATGGACTGCCTCTTCATAGGGGTCTCAACGCAACAGATGGCGCGTCAATCAGACGCCCGGTCTGTGAGTTGTTAGCATTTCCTCTCTAGGGGCCCGGTTGGTTCCGTATACGAACCCACCTGACCATATCTCAACTGTACCCTGAACCCCCATGGGTTATACTCAAAGAAACCATTTCTCAACGATATTACCAACGACGCTGACGGTTCGTCAAACGGACGTCTGGTCTGAGAGTTATTGGTTTTTCCGTTCTGGGGGCCCAGTTGGTTTTTAGGCTAAAACCAACCTGACCATTCTCCAACTACATCTGAACCTCAAGTATAGTAATCCAAAAAAAACCATATCATAAAGAGGAATCCAACTTAGTTGACCACACTTCAATTGGATGTTCGGTCCTTAAGTTATTCGTGTTTCCGCTCCGAGGGCCAGGTTGGTTTCGGGTTCGTACCAACTCGGTTGTACCCAAACTTTACTGAAACCTTGAGTGTAATATATCTAAACGACCGTCTCGATCCAAAGAATCCTATTCAACTGACGGTGCATCGATCGGAGGTCCATAGCTCAAGTTATGAGTGTTTAAACGAATCTAGTCCGGAAAAGGGGACCTGGGCCCGGTCAGACCCGGCCCAACCCACCCTGGGTCAGCCCGAACCGGCCGGTCTGGCCGAGCAGGTTACGCAGAGTGGGGGGGTGCGGCCCCCTTCTAATTGGAACTAGCGGCGCCTGCAGGCGCCGCCCCTCCATCCCAGATCCCACGCGGCCGCGGGATCCGTCATCGCGACTGTTGCTGTGGCGGATTTCCTCCGGCGGTGCGCTAGGGCACCGCCGCCTCCGGTTGACGGCGTTGGCGCGCCTGTGACCCGCGCCGCCGAGATACTCTGTGGGCCACCGGAGTCGCTCTGGTGGTCCATTTTAGCTCTTGTTTGCGCCTACGGCCTCCTTGGGTCGTTCTCTTCACTGTGACGGCTTCAAATCGTCGTTGCCCTTCCATTCACCCATCACCACATAATCCGCGCATCAAGAACAAGTTGTAGGTGGGTCCAAACTTGTTTGTTAGTCCGTACCCACCACGTTAGTAGTTTTAATAATCACCCATCAAAATAATCTTCCATGCTCGAGGGTATAAATCACGTAAATGTAAATATACAAATTCCCCCTACCTCGAATATGGTTCGCGGTTGACAAGTGTCGTGGATGACGGTGTCATTTACTTCGTCGTAGGAGTGCACCCGAAGAAGAATAGGCATCTCCTCTCTTGTCTTGGAGAAGAGAAAATAAGGTGTGTCGTTGTTCTTTGTGGAAGAGAATCTCATTCTTCGTCGGAATAGAGTTTCGTTCTTCATCGTAAGGTTGATGTTCTTCAACAAAGGAGAAACTCTCTTCTTCTTTCACAAGAGCTCTCTCTCAAATATTTCTCCCAACACAACATGTGCCCACCAAAATAAAATAAGGATACCCCTTATTTTAATTAATATTTCCAAGCATTCAAAATTCAAATCCAGTAATTAAATAATTGAAGTGTTTGATTTCATTGATTAACAGGTGTTGGCAAATAATAAAGAGGGAGAGAGGGAGAGGAAGAGTTTACACAATTTATGAGGAGTTTAAAAATTAATGAAGGGGGTTTAAGGAGTTTAGGGGAAGGTGAAAGGTTGGGGATCGTGTGGTCCCCACCTATCAAATATCCACACATGGGAAGTTGGATGGTTGTGGGCCCCACCAACAACTTCCCATGGGATGGATTAACTTCCAAAGTTATAAAATAAAATTTGTCTAATAATTTAATTTATTTTAAACTAATTCCCCAATAATTAATTCTCAACCCGCTTAAAACAAAACTGTGGTAAAGGTCCCCTTAAGAAATTACTGAAGCTGTGAGTTCATCGGTGCCCTCAGATTTCAATTCCATGCACTGATTCAAAAGATAGAAAAACCCGCTCGTTCGTTTACTGAACGTACCCGAGCTAAACTTCGGAAATTGATTTCGGGCACACCGGGCCTCGGAATCAAGTGCCGTCAAAATCCACAGTCTCGTAAAATTCAAAGTTATTTAAGAAAAAAAATTCCTAGAAAGTTTCGGGTCCTTACAGATCCTGTTTGGGTCAGCACCGAGTGATCCATTATGGGTCAGCGCCTAGAGATCCTATGGGGGTCTGACAACATACTGATGATATACTAGCATCCTGTGTGGGTCTGATGATGTACTAAGTTCCTCTGTGGATCTAATGATGATTAGGGATCCTTCGTGGGTATTCCATTTAACAGAGTAAGACGATTCAATAGTTACATCTAATCATCTATACTTCTTTACCGATGAAATACCTGTTGTGAGCTGAGTTTGTACATAAGCGGTAATTTCCTTTGTGGTAATACCTTGGTGGTATACTTCTGTGTGGCATACGCATGTGGTACTTACCTTTGAGGTATTCCTTCCTTTGTGTAATAGTTGAGCTTTGGGATTTTGAGTTGGACTCTGTGTTTCCTCTTGATTGAAATGGGTATACTTGATAACTTAGGTATATGTATTGACATACACCTAAGTAGGGTTTTCAGTTGATTTGATAGCTTTTGGTTTATCCATTGAATATTTTCTGAGTCCTTGAGGGTCTCGGGGTCCCTACTGAGTATCGTTATACTCACCCCTGCACGGGCTATGCCCGCACCTCATTGTGTTTGGTGTAGACAACAGACATCACTGATTGAGGATGAGAGTACCAGTACTGGAGGTAGCTCAGAGGTGGACCTTAGACGAGGCATACCACAGAGACTTCCATTCAAGAGTTGGACATACCATTATGGTAGGATCCTTGGTGGGTGATCACAGGAGTTGTTCCAGTTTACTTGTACTTTCAGTTTCTTGTACTTTCCTGTTGGTCCTGTATTCTGTCCCCTTTTACTTACAATACTCACTCTGTTTACTATTCAGTTTACTTGAGTTTGTATCTTTCTATGTGCTTGGTTGTGTGTTTTTACTGGTTATAAAGGCAATTCCTTTCTAGTTTTAGGAAATATGCCTTCGGTGCTAGTCGCCAGCCCCTAGCCTATGGAAGCCGGGCTTGCGGTAGTCATGATACGAGCCCCGGAGGACAGGTCATGACAACCAAAAAGTGTAAAAATGGTACAATTAGTTTAAATTATCATGAATTAACAGAGGATTATAAATTTCATAATAATTATTGTGAGATAAATCATGATATTTCAACATTTGATACTAAATCATAAAAAATACTGATAAGTAATGTGATTGTAACATAAAATCTATACCATCTTGTTATCATTGAATCAAAGTCCCAGTGAAAGAACAACATTAAATTAAAGATATAAGATCATGGGGAAGAATAAATTCATTGTATTATATGTAAAAGGGTTTTTAAATTCACCTCATGAATGTATATAATTTCATAGTATAATATGTCTCAAAGAAGGAAAATTTAGACAAAACCCCCCTTGCTGATATTTTAACTTTTGAACAGTAAACCCAATGAAAGATAGATCCATTATTTTATATTAAAAGAAAAATATTATTAATGATAATTATCATAAGATACATTATTGGGAAGTATATACACCACAACAATTAAATATGTGGTGAATATTTCATGTGCCTCAAAGAATTCAACGGTGATACAGAAGCCCATTGCCTTGAGACATTAATTCCATAGTAAACCTTCAAACATATTATATAATTAATATAAGTTTATTATAAATCTAAAAATGAAAAATATTCATATATATCATGCTATATATTATTTTCTTTTTTCTTTTTATTACATTTTTATCAATGATCCCATGTTAATGTTATCTTTCAGGTAATAACCACTTTATTTTTCGTTTATATAATGATTTGTTATATTTCATTTAATCATAAATTGATCTAGATTTAGTCATTTCAAGAATTATAAACATGAAATAAATATCTGATACATTAATTATATATGTATTTTTATTAATTCGTAATATTTATTTATTGGAAATGAAATACACCACTCATGGAGACAATAGTTAGTACGTATGAATGATCAGGATATTTTTCGTTTATGTAATGATTTGTTATATTTCATTTTCACCGTACACACGAACGACGTTATCTTATTCCCAAAGAAAATAAGGAATGTATGTTTAATATAATAATTACAGAAATATAATTATATCATAAATATCATAAATATCATATAGAAATAATAAATACATCATTACAATTTTCCCTGATTGGCAGTAATGGAAAAATAAACGTCATGAGTTTCAAAGGTGTTAGTCCACAGTAGACATAGATGATGATTTCCAAACATGTTTTATGGATATGTGTGAGTTTCAATAACTTATCCTTAATTTATAAAAAATATTAGTATATTTAAGATCCTGAGGATAATATATAATTATTATATAAGAAAAATTTAAGGGGTTTGAGGAAAAAATAAAATAAAAGTGCTCATTGATTAACATACCTCATCTTCGGGTATCCTCCATAGGTATGCATTAAAATCCTTCCTAGGATAGATTCATAATGAATATAAATCTTCTTGAATTATGGAAGGGAGGAGGAAATTTGATTTGGTCATGGATTGGATGAACCAAAGAGTTTTGAAGGTGTGAGAAAGTCATGAGAGGGGTGGCCTTTTATAAGTGGGGGAGGGGACACACTTGGTATTAAATAAAAGATTTTAGTGATCCCACCTTTTTCATATATCGTATGGGGGGAATGGAAAACTATCAACTCTATGAGGTGGAATGGATAAAATAAGGCCAAAAACAGTTTTTAGAATATTTTATTGGTTAATTTTACATTTATATTTTTTGTTTAATCTCCATTAATCTCATTTAAACCTTAATCGTGATAATAAATTCTTACTACATTAATGATTGATTTTTATAAATAAAATGTTTCAATTATTAGTAAATATAAATTATTCTCATTTCAAATACAGATTCCATTTTTCCAAATTCCATTAACTAAAGTGAAAAATATAAATTTATATTTAATCCTATATATGTGATGAGAAAGAGGATTTTTAAAGAAAAAATAGTCAAATTTTTACACTGAATTGATATTCAATTTCAATATTAAAGTAACTAAACTGAACTAAATTAGATTAATATATGTATAATTGAACTAATTATAAATTAAAACTAAATCAATATATATTTCAACTTTATATTTAAATTAAATGAAATTGCTGATTTGAATTAAAATTCAGTATTTTTAGCTATTTATAAAAAATTGAATCATTTCAAACAAAGAATAAAAGTTCACCAAAAGATAATTTTGTAATTATAAATTAAAAAATTAATTTCATTTTATAAAATTTACTTTTTAAAATTATCAAATAATTAATTTTATTATTTTTCAGAAAAAAAATCACTTCATTGAGAAATAATATTTTTAAACATATAAATAATTTAACAAAAAACTATAGATTTTATTAGAAATATGATTCCTTAATGTAAAACCATTATAATTAATATTTAATTTTTTTATTTCTATTTATATCACTTTTTTAATTGCTAGTAATAAAATTCATGTTTCAATAAATATACCATTTCTTCTTTAAAACATAGTGTTGTGTGTAACATAGTCTAGGACAGTTAAACATATAGGAAAATATTTAATTGGTTTGTAAAGAAAGATTATCTAGGAATTGAGTCTAATGCAAGCCCTAAAATAAATTTAATTTATTTGAAAATCATAATTTATAAGAACACAGGTCGTTAAATTCTTCCCCCTTAAAATAAATTTATCTATTGAAATTTATCATTATGATAAAAATAAAAAGGGATACTTCCACTTAATCATATCCTCATGTTCTATAATATAATCCTCGAATTTTTAGTTTCTCCATAAAACCAAGATGAGGATGGAGGTCTTATTTTGTAAAACATTTTCTTTATCATCCAGAATCTCCACCAATTGTTCGTCAAAATAATGATCATGATTCAACAGTATGACCATTGAGTTCAGTATATGTGAAGGATCAGATATGTGCTTCCTCCTAATAGATATATGGAACACATCATGAACATGATAGTGATTTTATCTAAGAACAAAGGGATAGGATACCATCCTAATATGATCGATAATTTCAAAGGGACAAATGCACCAAGGGATTAGTTTCACTTTCATCCCAAATCTCATAACTTTCATCCATGATGAAAATTATTGATACACCATACTACTAATGTAAATATCTATATCATGTTAGTGATGGTCATAATTACACTTTTTCTAACTTTGATCTACTGTGATTTTTAATTGATTTATCCTTATCTTTCATTTCTTCAATAAACTATAGTCTAAATAGCTTTCATTCTCTAACTTAATTCCAGGACATTGGAGTTTACATATCTTTTCAATGAGGTCTTCATATAGAGAAATATAAATTATTTCATAAAATGTATTATTATTTGAAAAATAAAATGGAGGAAGGTGTTTATCCCAAACAATATTGAAATTGAGTTAAAAATATCCCAATATATCCAATAGGGATGGAATAGTTCATTGAAATTTTCCATCTATCATAGGATGATAAGAAGTACTAAAACTCAAATTTGTATCAAGATCGTACTGAAGGATTGACTAGAACATTGAGGTAATCCTTATATTCTGATCAGATGCAATGGAATATGTTACTCCATGCTATATTACCATGAATTTAATGTGTATCCTATAAACAATATTCATATAAAATTACTATATGATAGTAATGATGTGTTCTTACATATTAAGGTGATTCACTACCACCCATATAGAATTTTTACCATTAGAGTTTTTTATTAGTCCAATGAAAAAATCCATGGGGTTGTTTTCCCATTTCTATTCTCCAATGTGAAATTAATGTAACTTCTCCTTATAATTTTTTCTTACATACTTAACATCATAGCTTTCAAAGAACCGAGATATAAACTATGTGATATTTCCCTTCATGTAATACAACAAAAGGTGTTCTTTCAAATCTCTATATAACTTCAAACAACTCAGATTAATTGAGAATGATGAACTATGAGATTCTTCTAACAACTCATTCCTAGTATTTGGTATGGATGGAACACATTCCCAATTCTTGATCATCTCCATTGCTCCATGATCATGGTTAAACTCACAATCATTTCTAACCATATTTTTCAGAACTACATATTTCTATTCCACCTCAATAATAATCATATTTACAAATGGTTGATCATTTTATTGAGAAAGATATGATTTTACACATTGCTTCAGGATTTCAAAATCCAGCCTTTTCAAATCTATAAATATTGGATCTTTTTTATCCTTATGAAGGATAAGTTGTCATGATCCTTTTTAATCGAACCATATGTCACCGTGTTCTCTTTCTCTGGGTGGTAATGTATTGAGAAGTCGTAACCATTAATAATATATAACCATCTTTAACGGTTCGTATTCCATTCATTCATATGTGAATATATACATTAAAATAATATGATTGGTATTTGTATTACCCACTTCCCCATAAAAGTAATTCCTCCATATTAGTAATGAAACAATTACTATAGCTAACTCTAAATCAACAGTTGGGTATTTTTTCCTATGAATCGTCAATTTCCATGATGCATGACCTATAAAAATGTAATTATAAATAATAAAACATCCCTATCCATTCTGGTATTCATTACTATATATTTCAAATACTTCAACACTAAATGTTAATGTTATCATAGGTTTGATTACTAATCTTATCAATACTTCCTGGATATTTTCCCCACATTCATCTATCTAGAAAAACATAGCTCCCTCATAGATAAATTATTCATAGGATTATATATTAATGAAAATATATAAAAAAAACATTAATAATATCTATATAATCTAAAAAAGTGGATCTCAGTCATCGTGGTTGGTCAGGGCCAATGTTCAATAGCCTACTCTTTTTATTATTCTACTAATAAACCCTATCTTGAGATTATATGAACCATTAATGAAACTTTTTTTGCATCCAATTTTAACACTATAAATTTTTCCTTTAGTTTCTCATTTCAAAGGGTATTTGGATAAATTATCATGTGATCTACATGATATTCATTTAAAATTGAGTAGATAACAATATCCTCGGTTAAGACTAACAAAAAAAGTTCAATGTTAACTATATATACTGTATTAATAAAATCTGTGAATATATTAGGGTAATTCGTATGCCCTAAAGGAAAAACTATAAATTATAGTTGTCTATAAATTTCATGGAATGTTGTATTAGTTATATCCTCTTTTTTGAACCATAATTGAATATATATAGAATGAATTTCAATCCTGGAACAATATCAAACTCTATGAACATGCTCAAACAAGTCATCTATATAGAGAACCTGATACTTGTTCATAATTTTGAACTTTCTCCAATCTTGATAATTAATTAAGAGTCTCATCAATCAATATTTATGTTTATAAAAGTGGATAGGTGTAGCCCAAGGTGACACACATAGCTGAGTGAATCATTTGTTGAGGCTTTCCTAGAATTCCATCCTTAATTCCTACAACTCATTCAAGGCCATTAAATAGGGGTATTTGAAATTATTGTGGGACCAGTTATGAGTTCTATCAAGAACCGAAATTAACTTTTTGGTTGAAGACATTGAAATTATTCCATAAATTTACCAAAATATTATCTAACAAAATGTATATCATCGATGTCATGTTTTTTTTCCAATCATATGAGATTAACACCACTTCTGATTGGGAATTAATACCCATAAAATTGATGTAATCTCCCCCTAAATTTCATATGTATCATCACATTGATATATGATCATAGGTTGGTAAGAAAAATAATAAGTTACTTCCCTTACTAAACAATTGATTTGGGATTATGCAGAGAAATCCAATCCATTACTAAGATTACATCTAAATCCAACAAAGAAGGAATGAAAAAAAATTTAGGAGTCACATTACCCCAAACATCAACATGATAGGAATAATAAATTTGAAATGTGATCTTCATACTACTAGGGTTTTACATTGATAATTCTAAATATAATCATTTGGTTGAAATCATTATAACTATATAAGATTCTTTATATTTGAATGAATGGTTTGATCTAGAGTAAAATATTACATTATTAGTTCTAGAGTTTATGGTATGTGTACCATTCACCATGTCATTATCACACCCCTCGTTAGAAACTATGATCACCTGATATTTCTCCATGTCCCTTAGCATAATTGTTTTATGACATTGATAATCATCATTTACCCATGGGATGGGGAACTGGTCAGCATAACTTATATTCTACTTACACTGGAATCACAGATGTGTGGGAGGTGTATTATTTGAAAAAATTTCTATATTTTCATAGTTATCTAACTTTTTACCATCTCATATGAAATCAATCACTCAATTAACTTCCCTTCCACACGTAAAACATTTAATAATTCCCCTATGAAAATTACCTCCATTCTTTTTCATCCATGTTGAGTATAATGGAATTCTCATCATCTTCTCTCTGTTGTTTTAGATTTTTGTTTGAACTTTATCTTTATTTTCCTATAAAAAACATGAGATTGATTTGTAACTGCATCCTCCATTTCCATTATGATAGCACATTGAACAATATCTTCCTAGATACCAATGTGTCTTATGGATATCACCCATCAAGGAAATCAATATGTATAATCATATCAAGATTATGAGGAATGTAACTATTGAAAAATAATATATTGAACTCATCAAAATAAATGGAATCAATTTCATCCAATTTCATCATATTCTTGAAATTATTCCAACATAGATCTACTTCAACTTCCAAATGATTGAAATCCAAAATGAACAGTTCATGTTCCAAACACTGGTGAACATAAAATTTCATTTCAGTGGTAGTGGTAAAATACTCATTATATAGATGATTAGTTGTTACTCTAAGGAATGTTATATATTTCCTCACAAATGACACAATATAATGTTTCTCTCACCTTTTTTATTTTTTAATTCCATCATGATTCATAGCTTGAGAAAGTTTTGTTAGTATCACAATGAAATTTTATGTTCTAGATCCCATAAGATTTAGTTTCACAGGTGGAGAATCATTTAATTTCTAATGATCTTACCATTAATGTGGTTCCATCATGTTCCATCTATTGACTAAAAAAATCATATTGTAGAAAAATATAATCATTATAAGGAACCACTTAATGAGGAAAAATTAAATATAGGATTCATAAATCATGACACCTTATTATTCATTCTATGACATTATAGGTTTTTCATAAGTTATTCACAGACATCTTATATATAAATCCTTCATTATGGATCATAATGGAATCGTGAATTCCAAAATAACTTCCCATGGGTGTGTCAAATCAAGTGTGTATAAAGCCCCATTTTTTGGCATAGTTCCTGATCGAGTCTAGCTCAAAACATTGTTTTTGGAGATATAACCCCTAGGTACATATGGGCCAGATCCACATTGATGTTTAGTATATAAGAATTAATGTATTTCTAGGAACCCACTTGTTCAATAATTTTCCTTAATTCCAATAAATTTTAATATACTTTGACTATTCCTTAGGCTTATCTTTTGACTTTTCCTTAGGGATCTTGCTACAATTTTCCCATCGTAGTTTATAAGGGTTAACTAAAAATCTTTTGTGAAATGACTTGTATTGGAAGATGATTTTCATAAATATAAATTTTATGATTTTTTTTATGAATATTCATTATTTTAAATAAACACCCACCTGATTACCTTAATAGTTTAGTGTCTTTGGAAACATTGAAACATAAACACTAGTCCATTATTAAGCTATATAATCTCCCACAATGTTCTTCACAATTATCACCCTGCAAAGATATATTATGCAAAACAAACCACTTTTTTAATTTGAGAAAGGAAACATTAGAAAGCATGTGGTCATATTCTCAGTAAGGGTACACAAGGGAGATATGTAACAATAATAAGATCATATGTGTATGATAAAATAAGAATAATCATTTAAAAACAATACCCCTATATAAAACATCATAATTATATGTCATTATAGAAATATTGGTTGTTTATAAGACATTAATAATATGGTATTAAAAGAACATGACCCATAAGTTCATACCAATAGAATAAGACATGGAATCTGTTGAATAAACATAAGTATATAAAATAATTTTTTCTATTATCCAAGGCTAATTCCCAAGACCATCGATGTGGGAAAAGTTACATTCCGAGTTGGGTTCATTCCTTTTTGCAGTCATGTTTTAACAAACCTAGATCCCTCCCCCATTCGTCCATGACTTTATTAAATCTGGTTCACAAACCAATCTAGTCATATCTATCTCATGAGATATAAATCATTACCCAATGCATTGAAGGTAGATATAGGTCCCACCCATCACATTATGAAAAAATTATTTATGTGTTCCACAAAATCATAAACATTCATCTTATCAAAACCCATGATATGAAGTGGGTATCATTAACATTTTATCATATCTTAAACTTTTGAAAATAGATAAGCTTCATAATAATCTCATCATAGGATAAACCTTGAAAAGAAGATAGTGTAATGATCATTTCCACTTGGTATAACCTCTGGAAGATAAAAGGTTTTCTGAAAACAACATGGAATAAAAACATTAATGATTCATAGAATGAAAATCATTGGTATCCTTAGATCATATAATTATATTACAATAAATAATTATATTAAAAATATTAAAAAATATTAAATTTATTAAATATAAACCAAGGACTTTAATACATAGACATTACATCAGTTTGTATGAATATAATTTTTTTTTACATTAATACTCACTCTAGAGCCAAAACAGTTTAGTTCCTTTGGAAACATGGATACAAAAACATTAGTCTATATGTGATTTAAAACATATCCCACTATGTTCTTACCAACTAGTACCGTAGGTATATATATCATACCTAATACATATCATTATAACATGGGGGAATGGAAACATACAAAAGGGTGAGCTTTGATGCTCTGTAAGGTCAACTAAGGGACATACATTATCATAAAATGATTATAAGGGTTTGAGAACATGCACATAATGATTTGAAAACCTTATCATTCATATCCACGATAATAATAATTATTCAAGTAATAATGATTAGTAGTTTATAACAATTGAATCATAAGGTGATCAATGAACATGATCAATGGGGGAATAATAATGAAATAAGACCTATAATTTTTGGGATACACATAAGTATATAAAATAATTTCCATATTGGTCAAGTTTCACTCCCAATACCATAATTAGGGACAACGTCCCAAACTGAACATGTTTCACCCCATGTTCAAGCCCGATCTTAGAGAATCAGGTTCACTCTTTCTTCGATTCATGTCTTTACAGAATTGGGGTCACTCCCCATTTAGTTATTACCTTTCTCATGAGATATAATTTTTTACCCAATGCATTAGAGGTAGACATTTGTTCCACCCATCACATAATGGAAATAATATTTATGTTTAACAAATGTTCAAAAATAATAATCATATATTAATCCATTAAATGAAATGGGAATTAAAAACACTTCATCATATCATAACCTATAGAAAATAGGATTCATAATCATTTCATCATAAGAAAACCCATGAGAATAAGTAGGTTACATAAGTATATTCGCATATTATCACCCATGGAATATATATAGATTTCATAATCAGAATTAAAAAAAATAAACCATTAAGAGAAATAATATGAATTTTATCCCTGGATCATTTACAATTAAGGTCATAGGTAACATTAAAGGATGTAATCATAGATGGAAAATAATATTGAAAGTATCATTTAATAAATTTCATGTAGAAAATATTATTTCTCCATTGAAGAAATATTTTTTAAAAAATAAAACACTTTGAATAATATTTTCATTAAAAATCAAATTTGAAAGACACAAATAAATCCTAGAATCTATGATCATCTATGATGTGATAAATTAATTTTCATGTCTTACATGTTAAAATGAATATTCCTTTAACATTTTTTATAAAATCCAAATGGGATTTGTTTTGGAAATTTGAATGAACATTCCTTTCAAATAATTTTTCAACATATAAAACATAGATAAAAATATATTTTTTTTAAATAATAATATATTAATTAACCATTTTTTAAAACATTTTTAGAAAAAATGAATTTCTATGAAAATTAATTTTTGACTGAAGAGAGAAATAAAGTCATATTTTCATAAAATCATCTTACTAATAATCTCAGTTAAAAATGTGTTTAAAAATGGTACCATTAAATGAATATATTATGAATAACCCTCTAAAAATAATTTTAATGGAAATTAATGAGTGTTAGATTATCATGATCTATCCTAGAGGTCTCCATTCCATGATTACACCATGACCACCCCTAATAGGATAAGTGATGGTGACTAAAAATTACTAGGCATATCCCAAAAATGGGAGGAATTACCCTAAAGTACCTATATACACACACACATCTCCAAGATACAAATGCGAATACATAAAAAATAGTTAAAATTTTCATTAAAAACTATGTATCCCACAAAAAGAGTAAAATAGTTAATGTATTAGAATGAAAACAAGGGAAAAAACAAGCTCACCAAAAAGGGTGTCTAACCAAAAGTTCAACCTCTAAGAAAAGAGGTACTAGGAGTACTGTCTGAAGAGCTGAAGGAACAAAACATAGTATGTCCAATCTCACAAATCACCTCCATGTCTGGGTCTAACAAGGAATCCATCCAAAGGTCGATACTCTTCACAATACATATCACATGAGGGTAAATCCCATGTAGAGTTGAGTATATCAATACTCTATAGGACACCCCGTGTAACGACCCGAAATTTTGAATAAATCTTGTTTCCTAATTTTGTGTGTTATTTTATTTTTTATACTCAACAAAACTGTTTCATTTGATAACATGAGTATAATTAAAATGAGATTGTTGGGTTTTGACTGTTACATGACCATTGGTCAATATGATCGCGGGAAACTAAACATTTTGATATTTGTCTCTAAATACAAGTGATGTTGGTTAATTAATATAGAAAGAAGATTTGATGGCCTCACCCAGTAGTCTTGGACTGATCGAATCCCATTTAACAGAACTTGGGAAGGAGGTAGCACCACTGGGCTTTGCTATAGACCAAACCCAAGCCGAACTTCATCGTATGAAGCTAGAACGGAATCGCCTTCATGAGAAGTTCAAACTGATATAAATTACTACTCGTGCACTGTTGGTCGAGCCTCCATCGGATTCTCTCCCCTTAGCACACCTTACACTTAGGTCCTATGCTAGTGTGATAAGGGGCTATGTAAGGAGACCGTAACTGCCTTGTGTAATCCTTTGTTTTAAATAAAAATTTTGATTTCTTCTTATGATGAAGTTTATGAATTTTCAAATGTCTGAATAATTATATTATGCATATTTTTGGTGAATTTTAGAGAAAGGATATTTTAAAAAATCTTTATGTAAACCTTAAATAATTAAAAATGTGTAATGATTTTCAAAAAATGGTCTTCCACAATTATGTTCAGTACGAAATTTAGAGTCTAATAAGATCAACATAATTTTTGATGAATAGTAAATTATGAATAGTTATTTTATGCTTAGGATTAGTAATGTGACCAAATGGATTAGTAATCTCACTTAAATAAAGCATTAATATAATCTAGGCACCTTGATTAAGTAATGTGATTCAATAAAATGGTTAAATAACGGTTTCATAAATTATTAGTCAAGTATTAGTTTTTTTCGGGTGAATAGTGTTTTTTAATTAAAAATTAAATTAAAATTATTTGGAAAATTATTTTTATAAAATGGATTTCATTTTTGAACTCAGAGCATCGATATTATGTTAAGATGATTTTTGGGGATTTTTCTGGAAAAAAAAAATTCAGTGAATAGTGTATTTATTTAAAAATTAATTTAAAAATATTTAGAAAATTATTTTTATAAAATGGAGTTTATTTTTGAAATCAGAGCATCGATATTTGGTTAAGGTAAAATTTTGGGATTTTTCTGAGAAAGTTGAATTTTTTATGAATAGTGAAAATACAGTTTTTAAGTTACGGGTGTTTAATGACATCCTTAAATGATGTAATAAGTATGTAATCAATATGGTAGACTTATGAATAGTAAGATAAGGTATTAGGTGTCCCAAGTTGCCAATACCATGGGCAAATACCATGGGAAAGCCCTGCCAAAAGCACTAATGAGGTGTCCCTTGGCCATTAATGCCTTGTCCCCTCACTTTCCCTATAAATGCCAAGTCATCCTCTCATCCATTCAACTCCCAACTCTCCCCCAACGAATATCTGGTCTCATTACCTCCCAAGGATTCCTCCCAAGGTTTCCCCAAGCCCTAAAGGTCCCAACCTTTGAGTTTTAAGAGTTACGTTTTAAGGTAAGGGATCCTACCTCTCTCTTTCTTTCAAGTAATCTCTTTTATGTCATTTCTTTTATGCTCCATGATCGTATGTTGTAGGATGTTATTTTATATTTCTATTACTTAACTTTTCATTTTAATATGATGAGATACCCCCTCTTTCTCTCATCAATTTTATTTAAGAAAGATTAAGTGGCACCGTTAAGCTGCCGAATTTTTAAGGGATTCTTTCACCCTTCTCGTTTTCAAGATCTATTTTCATGTCAAGTCTTTCATGTTCCTTTTTATTATGTTGGGGTATGATCTCTATATCTATCATACTGATATTTTATGTTCTTATGATGAGAGACCATATTTTATCTATTCAATTCAGTATTTTGAAGTTTTAAGTGGCGTCGTTAGGCTGCCAAATTTTTAAGGGATTCTTTCACCCTTCTCTTTTTCAAGATCTATTTTCATGTCAAGTCTTTCATCTTCCTTTTTATTATTTTGGGGTATCATCTCTATATCTATCATACTGATATTTTATGTTCATATGATTAGAGGCCCTATTTGACCTCATCAATTCTGTATTTTGAAGTTTTAAGTGGCGTCGTTAAGCTGTCGAATTTTTAAGGGATTCTTTCACCCTTCTCGTTTTCAAGATCTATTTTCATGTCAAGTCTTTCATGTTCCTTTTTATTATGTTGGGGTATTATCTATATATCTATAATACTGATCTATTATGTTCATATGATGAGATACCCTATTTTATCTCTTCAATTCAGTATTTTTAAGTTTTAAGTGGCGCTGTTAGGCTGCCGAATTTTTAAGGGATTCTTTCACCCTTCTCGTTTTCAAGATCTATTTTCATTTCAAGTCTTTCATGTTCCTTTTTATTATGTTGGGTTATGATATCTATATCTATCATACTGATCTTTTATTTTTATATGATGAGAGACCCTATTTGACCTCATCAATTCATTTTTTTGAATTTTTAAGTGATGTCGTTAGGCTGCCGAATTTTCATAAGAGAAATCTTATTTTTGTCCTCCTTCCATATTTTTCAATTCATATGCTATGTCTTTCAAATTTCATTACCATGTTATTATATCCATTATATTATGTCCTTGTACTGTGTTATGAATCATTTATGAGTGGGTGACTCATGTTCCCTCTCTTTTCAATGTTTTCTAAAACCATGTAACATAGTCGTTATGCTGCATAATTTTCGTCTCAAAATGTCTCTATTTTTTTCTCAAATTATTTTAATTTATTAAGTGAATACTCAAAGATCTTTTTCTATAGGTTTATTCACATATATATCAAAATTTTCTATTTTAATTCTGTGATTTACATACACGAAACCCGCTTTCCTTTTTCGTGGGTTTAAAGTGACATAAAGATCATGTCTTTAAAGCAGTTTTTAAAACGTTATGATTATGAAAGGAAACCCATTTCTTTTTTTCTATATGGGTTGTTTATGAAATGTTTGATGATGATATATGTGGATCACATGATAATAAAGAAAAATTTAAGGGTGAGCCCTGATAGTGCTCCAATGCATTGGGTAAAGACTTAACCTCTAGAGATGGCCATTTAGACTGATACCTTGGTGAATAACCTTGGTAATTTTTATTGACACCTTGGGGATGGACCTTGGTGAAACGGAAATGATTGTCTTTGTTAAATGTTGTAGCTACATCTTCAAGTTATGAAAATATTTATTTTTATTATGATATACCTCATGATTCATTCTCATACCTTAAAGTTCTTTTCATGACTTTATTGATGTATCTCAAGTTCACATGTTAAATGTTTCCCTTGTTTCCCTTACTAGGCCTTCTACTCACCCTTTCTTTTAAAGTATGTACCCAGGTTATGAGATGCAGTAATGAACCTAGGATGAACATAAGGGGAATCCTTTCAAGTGTTTAAGAAGAATGTTTTTTTTTGTTTCATGTATTATGTTCCTGGTTTCCAAGACACTAAACCTTAAAGATCCTCGGTTTTGTAAAATGTAATGAAAAGTTATGTTATAAAAAGGTGGGATGCTATAGTTGGTATCAAAGGATTGTTTAGTTATTTTTAAAAATTAGGATATGAAAACTTTAGGAAGAACCCTATAGAAAAGTTTAAATAAAGGAAATCTTCCTGGTATTTTGGTGAGTATTGAGTAAGGGGTTGCCAAGCAAATACATCCCTGTCTGGATACGAGCAGGTAGAGGTGGCTCTGGCACAGATGTACATAGGGGTAAAACCCGAAAACACCGCTTTGAGCAAGACTCGAACAGGAACTGGTACACGACAATGGACTTTGCTGCACTCTTGGTTACGACACTCCCGGGGGATATGCTTTGGTAAATTCATAATCTTAGTATGAACCATTATTAAAGGAACAAAGATAAAATAAAATAAAGATTCACATAAGAATATATGATCATGGATAACCTAGATTGGAACCTAGGGGATAAAAAGTTAGGTTATACTTTTCTTCTACAAGTTATCTTTCTATGCTTTAAGTTCCTTTTCATGATTATTGGATAAGTATTTAAGCCCCTAAATGTACTTTATTTTCTTAGTTAATGGAGGGAAATGGAAGAACATGTCCCAACAACCAATGTGATATGAAATGTGACGATTTCCGTATTAATATGACATAGATGATTAGGGGATTAAAAGATTATTATTATTTTGGAATACATTCACTATTTTGGGAACCCTATTTGATCGAGGTAAATAGATTACTACTGTATTTTATTTGAGGATTAATGGTTTACTTATATTTTAAATAATCGATGAATTTAAGGTGGACTTATAGTAATTTAGGTTATATATGGAAATGATTAACCTATCTTGGGTAAAATCTTTTTAGGTTAGATACTTTTGTTATAATATGTTAGGAGTGGTTGATGTTGTGTGGAGATGAGCGATAAAATTTATCTTGGAAGACTATGATATCAAATCCTTCTTGTATTTGGGTTTCAATCTTAGTTTGGTTTATTTTGAGAATTTTTAAGGATAGTTATTTATGGAATGGTCTATGATGAAATTTTGGTAGTACTGTGGAACTTTGAAGATTTAAATTAGTTTCCCCTCCTCTAGGGTTATTTATTTTGGAAGATTTGTTTTATCTTACCCTTTCTGTTTTTGGGATAATGTTTAAAGATAGAATAAATAGATAGTTAATCTTTGGTGGATTATGTGATTCTATATAAGATGATTCTTGTGATTTGATGAGACCAAGTAGTTTTGAATTCTCATCGTTTAGAGAAAAGATTAGTTTTGGTAGAAACTTATTAAAGGATGAAACTCTACTTGAAGGTAGGTATATTTCCATATGTTTTTATTCTATATAGTAAATGAAATCCTCAAAACTATGAAAAGGAATGTAAAACAAAAACGTTGTATGTTAACGTTTCCTATTGGGTAATCAAAGACCGTTTATACACATCATAAGTTTATGATTTTCTTATTGTTAACTTTCTCCTAATCATGTTTTCTATCACTCTCCCTCAGAACTTGACCCTTTTTTCTTCCATATCCATGTTTTCCTACATGGAATCCTAGTATGGGTTAACTCGGGTGGCCTTTGTACTTCCTTTTCTTTATTTTAAAGTAATAGTGTTACTGACTCTTTTTCCGATGTGGGACTTTCAATGAAATTTCTAAACCCAATTTTAAAAATTGCGAGGATGCAATTTCTTATCGGGGGAAGATTGTAACGACCCGAAATTTTGAATAAATATTGTTTCCTAATTTTGTGTGTTATTTTATTTTTTATACTCAACAAAACTATTTAATTTGATAACATGAGTATAATTAAAATGAGACTGTTGGGTTTTTACTGTTACATGACCATTGGTCAATATGACCGCGGGAAACTAAACATTTCGATATTTGTCTCTAAATACAAGTGATCTTGGTTAATTAATATAGAAAGAAGATTTGATGGCCTCACCCAGTAGTCTTGGACCGATCGAAGCCCATCTAACAGAACTTGGGAAGGAGGTAGCACCACTGGGCTTTGCTCTGGACCAAACCCAAGCCGAACTTCATCGTGTGAATCTAGAACAGAATCTCCTTCACAAGAAGTTCAAACTGATATAAATTTCTACTCGTGCGATGTTGGTCGAGCCTCCCTTGGATTCTCTCGCCATAGCACACCTTACACTTAGGTCCTATACTGGTGTAATAAGGGGCTATATAAGGGGACCTTAACTGCCTTGTGTAATCTTTTGTTTTAAATAAAAATTTTGATTTCTTCTAATGATGAAGTTTATGAATTTCCAAATGTCCGAATAAATATAGTATGCATATTTTTGGTGAATTTTAGAGAAAGGATATTTTAAAAAATCTTTATGTAAAACTTAAATAATTAAAAATGTGTAATGATTTTCAAAAAATGGTCTTCTACGATTATGTTCAGTACGAAATTTAGAGTCTAATAAGATCAACTTAATTTTTGATAAATTGTAAATTATGAATAGTGATTTTATGCTTAGGATTAGTAATGTGACCAAATGGATTAGTAATCTCACTTAAATAAAGCATTAATATAATCTAGGCACCTTGATTAAGTAATGTGATTCAATAAAATGGTTAAATAATGGTTTCATAAATTATTAGTCAAGTATTAGTTTTTTTCAGGTGAATAGTGGTTTTTAATTAAAAATTAAATTAAAATTATTTGTAAATTTATTTTTATAAAATGGATTTCATTTTTAAACTCAGAGCATCGATATTATGTTAAGATAATTTTTGGGGATTTTTCTGAAAAAAAATGAATTTTCGGTGAATAGTGTATTTATTTAAAAATTAAATTAAAAATATTTAGAAAATTATTTTTATAAAATGGAGTTTATTTTTGAAATCAGAGCATCGATATTTATTTAAGGTGAAATTTTGGGATTTTTCTGAGAAAGTTGAATTTTCGATTAATAGTGAAAATACAATTTTTAAGTTACGGGTGTTTAATGACATCATTAAATGATGTATTAAGTATGTAATAAATATGGTCGACTTATGAATAGTAATATAAGTAATTAGGTGTCCCAAGTGGCCAATACCATGGGTAAATACCATGGGAAAGCCCATGGTTTTTCCAAAACCACTAATGAGGTGTCCCTTGGCCATTAATGCCTTGTCCCCTCACTTTCCCTATAAATACCAAGCCATCCTCTCATCCATTCGACTCCCAACTCTCCCCTAACAAAGCTATGGTCTAATTACCTTCCATGGAGTCCTCCCAAGGTTCCCCCAAGACCTCAAGGTCCCAACCTTTGAGTTTTAAGAGTTATATTTTAAGGTAAGGGATCTTACCTCTCTCTTTCTTTCAAGTAATCTCTTTTATGTCATTTCTTTTATGCTCCATGATCTTATATTGGAGTATGTTCTTTTATATTCCACTTACTTCCCTTTTCATGTTTATATTATGATAGAACCCCTGTTTCTCTCATCAATTCGATTTAAGAAAGATTAAGTGGCGCCATTAGGCTGCCGAATTTTTAAGGGATTCTTTCACCCTTCTCGTTTTCAAGATCTATTTTCATGTCAAGTCTTTCATGTTTCTTTTTATTATGTTGGGGTATGATATCTATATCTATCATACTGATATTTTATGTTCATATGATGAGATACCCTATTTTATCTCTTCAATTCAGTATTTTGAAGTTTTAAGTGGCATCGTTAGGCTGCCGAATTTTTAAAGGATTCTTTCACCCTTCTCTTTTTCAAGATCTATTTTCATGTCAAGTCTTTCATGTTCCTTTTTATTATGTTGGGGTATTATATCTATATATATCATACTTATCTTTTATTTTCATATTATTAGAGACCCTATTTGACCTCATTAATTCAGTATTTTGAAGTTTTAAGTGGCGTCGTTAGGCTGCCGAATTTTTAAGGGATTCTTTCACCCTTCTCGTTTTCAAGATCTATTTTCATGTCAAGTCTTTCATCTTCCTTTTTATTATGTTGCGGTATGATCTCTATATCTATCATACTGATATTTTATGTTCATATGATGAGATACCCTATTTTATCTCTTCAATTCAGTATTTTGATGTTTTTAGTGGCGTCGTTAGGCTGCCGAATTTTTAAGGGATTCTTTCACCCTTCTCATTTTCAAGATCTATTTTCATGTCAAGTCTTTCATGTTCCTTTTTATTATGTTGGGGTATGATATCTATATATATCATAATGATATTTTATGTTCATATGATGAGAGACCCTATTTTACCTCATCAATTCATTTTTTGAAGTTTTAAGTGATGTCGTTAGGCTGCCGAATTTTCATAAGAGAAATATTATTTTTGTCCTCCTTTCATGTTTTTAAATTCATAAGGTATGTCTTTAAATTTTCATTACCATGTTCTTATATCCATTATATTTTGTCCCTCTACTGTGTTATGAATCATTTAGGATTGGGTGACTCATGTCCCCTCTCTTTTCAATGTTTTCTAAAACCCTGTAACATAGCCGTTATGCTGTAGAATTTTAGTCTCAAAATGTCTCTCTCTTTTTCTCAAATTATTTTAATTTATTAAGTGAAAACTCAAAGCTCTTTTTCTACAGGGTTATTCACATATATATCAAAATTTTCTATTTTAATTCTGGTATTTACATACATGAAACCCTCTTTCCTTTTTTGTGGGTTTAAAGTGACATAAAGATCATGTCTTTAAAGCGGTTTTTAAAACGTTATGATTATGAAAGGAAACCCATTTATTTTATGCTATATGGGTTGTTTATGAAATGTTTGATTATGATATATGTGGATCACATGATAATAAATAAAAATTTAAGGGTGCACCCTGATAGCGCTCCAATGCATTGGGTAAATACTTAATCTCTAGAGATGACCATTTAGACTGATACCTTGGTGAATAACCTTGGTAATTTTTATTGACACCTTGGGGATGGACCTTGGTGAAATGGAAATGATTGTCTTTGTTAAATGTTGTAGCCACATATTCAAGTTATGAACAACATTATTTTTATTATGATATGCCTCATGATTCATTATCATACCTTAAAGTTCTTTTCATGACTTTATTGATGTATCTCAAGTTCACATGTTAAATGTTTTCTATATTTCTCTTACTGGGCCTTCTGCTCACCCTTTCTTTTGATGTATGTACCCAGGTTATGAGATGCAGTAATGAACCTAGGATGAACATAAGGATAATCCTTTCAAGTGTTTAATAAGAATGTTTTTTTTTTGTTTCATGTATTATGTTCCTAGTTTCCAAGACACTAAACCTTAAAGATCCTCGGTTTTGTAAAATGTAATGAAAAGTTTTGTTATAAAAAGGCGGGATTCTATACCCCGAGACCACATAGAATAACCACAAAAGAATACCACTAAGGAATAAAAAAATGGAATTCCCCAATGGTATACCAAAATGGAATACCACGAATGAATACCATAAAGGAATACCATATAGAATTTCCCCAAAGGATTACCACAATGGAATTCCACACAAGATTAACACAAAGAAATACCACACTTGATTACCAACAATGAATACCACACATAACTACCAGGAAGGTATACAGTAAAGGATTTCCACAAAGTAATACCACAAAGTAATACCACACTAGATAACCATAAAGTAATACCACACAAGATTACCGTGAAGGCATACAACAAGGAATTACCACAATGTATTACCACACGGGATTACCAAAAAGGATTACCACACAAAATTACCACAAAGGATGTCCACAAAGTAATGTACAGTCAGGTCGGCATAGGTATATGTATAAAATACAGATAAAAATAATATTCAGATTTACTCAATCCAAGACACAAAGTCTAGAGGTAAGCCAAAACCAATTACCCACCATAGGATTATGCTCGAAGCATGATCCTTCTAGGAGAAATCACTCCTAAATCCATGAAATCATCAAAGACACTCAAGATGAGGTCTAGCTCATTTGGTCCATGTTCAAAGAGAACGAATTGGTCGAGGAAGACTATCATACACAGAGAGGGGATCCTACCCAGATACATTGGGGAATAACATGTACCCAATCCAGATCAACCTGCTATATAGAGGATTATTCCTAGACACATTGGGGGATACCTAGGACCCTACTAATATGGCCCACTAGATGGAGGGCCAACACACTGTTCTCGGTGGTAACGTCAATTCCACAAAACTTCACTTGGGTGAAAGAGGATCACACTCTAGTCTCATATAGGGACACAATACTCTCTCAGGGACTCAACATCTAGAGGGAATTTCAATCCAATGATTTGAATGTAAATTCTTACTGAACCATTAAGGAAAGAACCAAGGGAACACTCTCAATATATAATGGTACAAACAAAAAACTCAATACTTTTCTCAAAAGGATTGTCTCGACTTCAGGGTCACAACATTGGAGATGGATTGTCCATTTTACACTCTGTTTAGATGTTATGGTTTTTTTAATTTTTAAATGGTGTCATTGGGAAAATGGACAGACCACACGGTCGGTCCATCGGTGACTTTAGTCAACTACCCAGACTGGACGCCTGTAGAAAAACTATTGCAGTCAGCGCACCTATCATGGATTACGTGGACGTTTCCATGGTCAATCAACCCCTATATGATTATATCACACACCCACTAGAGCTACCATGGATCAGAGTCGACTGTAGAGGTTGACTATGGCCCGACTCTATTCTAGTCGCCCTAGAACTGACACAGATTCGACCCGTGCCACCAACCAAACCTAGGCCAAATTGCCAAGCCATTGCCACATGGCCTTACCCGGACCACTAGGACTATCCAAGTCCATATCCACATCTGCCTAGACATTTTTCTGCCCTGCCAGTGCCATCGTATCTATCCCCATAGGACACTTTCATCGCTACGTCACACCACCGCTGGGTGACTACTGTTGCTGCCATCTCCCACGACCACCACTGGTCACAACCACCACACGTAGCTCCAACATCAGTGGTTATAGGTTCCACACCAATGCTCCCTTATAAAGACAATTGAACCTCCTACAAGGCCTAAAAAACTAAACAATCATAGATCTGAGCTTGTCAAGTCATTTTATTTCTAGACCAATATGTTTCTTCTCCAATCTTCTCAAAAATTGGAAAAAAACACCATTCTTCATTTTCTAATGAAGAAAACTGAGGAATGAGAATTCTAGAATCCAATGTAATTTGAATTACTACACCATCTCTATCACACCTCTATAGTGAAATGATGATCCCAGATCTACTATATCGAATTATTACGCTACGAATTATGTGTTGAATGTTCGATCGATTGGGCTATGTCGAGTTTCATGCCAAAAAATGAATGTCAGAAAAGATTAATGATTTATGGGAGAATAAAAAAAGAACCAAATAGGGCAATGATTCTCGATCTATGTTCACGTCGATCTTGATACATAGTCATTAGAACAAAAATTGAATAAATAAATAACCACAATGATTAATATTCCATTAAAACCCTAGAGAGATAATTCCCTTTCCTCAATACACAATACTTTTGAATCAATCTGTTTTTCAAATGATTCACAATAATTATAGAAATTATGACCATAGAAAATAACTATATAAAACATGCCTTACCTCGATTGGGATCACTAGCTGATGATGAACGATCATCAAATAATTTCCATAGGCATGTTCTTTCGAATCTGAGGTGAATCAGTCATCGATCCACAATCATTCACTATCTCTTAAGAGAGAATCCTCAAATCTATCTCCATCAGTTCTCCATGGTATCCCGGTTTTGTGACTAAAATTGGAAGTTATCCATAATAATATTTTTAATGACTCTCACCTGCCGAGTCAACAAAATAATTTTCCTTAAATTATTTTATTACAGTTATGCCCCATGACATCTTTTTCACAAACGACCCACACTAACAACAATTAATTCATGCCTATGGAAAACACCACAATATGAATTAAACAGTGGAATCTAATTTCCAATCTGAGTTATAGTTCATGAGTTATAAGTATTTAAAAAAATAATAATTTAATTTAATTTTTTTATTTGCGGTTTTTCCATTGGTTACCTTTTTTACAATTGACCCACACCCAACCAAAGATACATCACACCTAGGGAAGATCCACCATTCTGAGATCAATGGTTCCCTCATATTTCTAATATACAGACCCTTTTATGTGTCATTCCACTTTTTGAGGAAAACTGTGTACACGTGCAATTAAAAGGTTTACTATTTTCCCAATAATGGTTTCGGGCACACCGGGCCTCGCAATCACACGTCATATTAGTTCTTGGTCTCAAAATCAATAAATATAATATCTTATTATAGTACATGGAAAATGAAATATTTTACATAGATCAATATGTTTCAACATTATATTTAATTATAAAATATCTTGATAAATATTGAAATTATAATGTAAAATCTTTACCATCTTGGTAACATTTAATCATAATCCCCGTGATAGAATACATAAAATGAAAAATAAAATATCATGAGGATGAATAGATTCATTATATTAAATGTAAAAGGTGGATTTATATAAAAATCCTGAAAAAATATTTTCAGCATATCCTAACATACATATCAAAATGCATTCATGTTCATTGTATTCATCACATCATATAAATACATGGTTAATATTTCTTGTGTCTCACAAAAAGAAATGGTGATATGGAAATCCCTTACCTTATGTATTGACTTCAACTGTAAACATTCAAAACTACAATATTATAAATATATTTTTATTATAAATGTAAAAAATAAATATATTAATATATATCATACCTTATATGATTTCTATATATCATTTTATTATCCCTTTATTAGGGATCAAATGTTAAATTTATGTTTCGGGTAATTACCACGTTTTAATTTGTTTATGTTTTCATTTAGTATACTCTTTATACTATTATATTGATCATTATTTCATCATCTATATAATGCTAAAAATGTAATAAGTATAATATATATTCCTTATATATGGATTTATAGTAGTTTATAACATTTAGTGATTGGAAATGAAATACACCATTCATAATGTCAGTAGACTTTACATATTTTTGAATGCGGTTTTTTTACTTTTTCTTTCATTATAAAAAATAAAAATAACATGAAATATTATCATTAAATTAAAATATTTATTTCATAAATTTTATAAATTTTTATTAAAATCATCCTTAATGCATTACATGTAATTAATGAACAAATCACAACACTTCGTGAGGCGGTAGTCCTCCACACACACAGATGACCTTATCGTAATTCCATAAAATGGACACCATGAATGTATCTGTAATATGACAATTATACAATGGTAATTACATAAAATAT
This sequence comes from Viscum album, assembly GCA_963277665.1. NCBI lineage: Eukaryota > Viridiplantae > Streptophyta > Magnoliopsida > Santalales > Viscaceae > Viscum > Viscum album. The sequence goes on along the minus strand of OY728134.1, from coordinate 1,179,813,787 downwards.
ATGATAAATATAATATATAAACTATAAATTCATCTTTACAACCATCCTTGAGAGTTGGTAATGAGAAAATGAATGGCACTGGTTCATGAGGCGGTAGTCCCTTGTACACAAAAATGATAATTTCATATCCCATTTGATGGATGTGCATATGAAAATAAATAATATCCATAATATTGTTTTTGTTTTATATTATTAGTTTGTCATAAAAAATATATATTAAAATAATTGAAAAGTTTTGAGGAAGAAATAAAACTAAAGACCTGGTTGATGAACGTTACCTCTTCTTTTGGTATCCTCTTTATGTTTTCACAAAAAGCCTTCCTAGGATAGATTCCTGTAAAAAATAATGATTCCAGGATTATGGGAGATAGTTTGGGAATTTTTTTCGGTAGTTTATGGTTGATACAAATAGGGTTTATTATTTGAATACTTTATAAGAGTTGGTGGCCTCTGATAAGAGTTGGATAGGGAACACTTGGTATTTTTGAAAATAATTGAGTGGTCCTACATTTTTCATATTTCTCAAGGGACCAAAATAGACCATTATCAAAACAAAGATGTTTAGTGGTCAAAATTGTTCTATAAAATAGTTTATTTACAAGTTTATTGGTTTATTATACACTTATTATTTTTATTTAACCCCCAGTAAACCAAAAGTTACCTTAACTATAATAATTAATTTTTATTGCATTCACTATTAATTTAGAAATATAAATTAATTTGTACATATTATTCATTATAATGTATTTTTATTTCAAATATTTATTAGATTTTAGCAAATTACTAATAATTTAGTGTACATTATAAAAAACGAATTAATCCTACAGACGTGAAGAGAAAGATGGTTTTTAAAGCCAAAATGATCATAGGTTTACAATGTTTTTATATTCAATTTCGATATAAAATTATTCCAATTAACCTAATGTGATTAATAGTTGTGAAATTTTTTTAATTATACAATAAAATAAAAATAATATGTAATTTAAATTATAAATAAATAATTCCAAAAATAAACTTGGATTTAAAATTCCAAATTTTCACCGTTTCTCAAAAAATGAAACATCACAAAAAATGATTGAAATTCGCATTTAGTTAATTTTTATATTATTATTTTAAAATTATGCTTATTTTATTGAAATATTTTTCAAAAATTATAAAACACATAATTTTATTACTTATTAAAAAAGTAAGTAAATAACATTTCTTTGAGAAAATAATTTTTTCAAAATTATAAAGACATTACCGAATATTGTATCTTTTAATATGAATATGATTCTTTTATGTAACAAATTATAATTAATATTTAAAAATTATTTATTAAAATTCATTTCACTATGTTTATGGGATACGTTATAGTTGTCATGTTTAAAAAAATATCATGGTTTTGATAAAACTCAGTGTTGCGTGTAACATAATTTAAGCCCATATTGGGTGTAGAGAAAGAAAAAATTAGTGAATAAAGAAAGATAAACTTGGTATTAAATCTAATTCAATCAATCAATAAAGGTTTTTTATTTGAAAAATAAACATTCATAAAAACTATGGGTGTTACATTCCACTCCCTTAAGATGAATTTATCCCTCGAATATTATCATTATAATACAGAGAAATGAGAATTCTTCTGGATCATTATATCCTCATCTTCCCACATAGATTCATCAAAATAATGGGGTTTTCACACAAAAAATACTTGGTATAGGGTATATTTTCATATAACATTTCTACGCATTTTTTACTATTACACTAGTTATACCACATAAGGAAGAAAATGCTTCAATAGTATGACATATTAGTTTAGTAAATGTTAAGGGTCTGGTATGTACTTAATTAAGATTGAAACATGGAAACAATTATATACTTGAGATAGGTTTTTTAGAAGCACCATGTGATAGGATACCATCCGAATATGATAAATAATTTAAAATAGATTAATTTACCAATGGATTAGTCTCAATTTTATCCCAAATATCATAACCATATTCCATGGTGAAATTTTTAGAAACACCTTATCCCCAATAGAAAATTCTAAGTCATGTCAGTGATTTTTAGCATAAATATTTTGTAGAATAGGAGCTACAGTGATGTGTTGATTAATTTATTTAACATTCTATTCCATTTATTCAATATTCATTTTCCTCAATGGATTTATTTCTTTAACATCATTCAAATTCATCATAGCTCTAAACTTCATTCAATTTAGGTCTTTATAAGGAGCTGTCTAAAAGCTTGAGTGAAAGATATTATTGTAATAAATCTCAACTATAAGAAGTTGTTCATCCCAACCACTTTTCAAATCCAAAAAACAAGATCTCAACATATCCTATAATGTTTAAATTGTTCTTTTAGGATGAAAATCTATTTGCGGATGATAGGTAGTACTAAAAACCAACTCTATATAAAGTGCTTATTGAAGGATTATCCAGAACCATGAGGTAATCCATTTATCATGATGAGATAAAATGGAGTGTGCTACTCAATGAAACCATACTATGTCCTCAATTTATATCCTATAAATATGATTTGGAGAGAATTAATCTCTAAAATATTTTCTGTTTTCTCACATAGTAAGGAAACTAACTATAATCCTTATAGAATTATGTCCCTCAGAGGTTTTGGGGTCTCATAAAAAAATACATTTTTTATGTTTTCCCATTTCCATTTTAGGGTGGGTAACAGATTCAACGTGCTTTTAGTCTTTTTCTTCATTCAGCATTAACTTATTTATATACCATGAACTAAGATTCAATCTCTATGATATATCTCTTCATGAAATCCCAACGGTAATACAATTCAAATATCTATACATCTTTGTACTTCGATAAAGGATGTAGAATGAAGACCTGTGAGATAACTCTAACAACCTTATCATCAAATAAGGTATTGATAGAATGAATAAATGGTTCTTGAACCTTATCATTCCATCATGTTCTATTTTAAACTGAATAAAATTTGTATCCTTCTTTTACAGCCCTAAATCATTCTTATGCACATCTTAAATCATTGATTGGATAGGTATTTGAACATTTAATTTAGAATGATGATATTTTCCCCCATCCATCAGGATTTTCAGAACTATCATTTTTTAATCAATAAATATGTTTTATTTTTTGATCATTTTTATGGATAATCTATCTGATCATTTAAAATCAAAGCATCAGCCATCATGTTCACTTTCTTAGGGTTGTATTGAATTGAGAAGTAATACTCATTAGTTGTCTCTAACCATATTATTTGGTGAATATTCAACTCCTTCCATGTAATTATATACAATAATGTTTAATGATTGGTAATTAGATCACACGTTTCTATATAATGATGTTTCCTCTATATCTTTAATTAAAAAATTCCCACATCAAACTCTAAATCTTGAGTTGGGTAATTTTTCTCATGAATCATAAATATTCATGATTAAATAGCTATAACCATGACATTGTACATAATAAAACATCCAAACCCTTATTTAATGCATCACTATAGATTAAAAATCCTTATCCATGATAAGGTATAGTAATCATAAGGTTACACACTAATCTTCACATCAATTCCTTTAATGTTTCCTCACATTCATATATACAGAGTAACATGGATCCCTTTTTAGCTAACATTATCAAAGGATTAGATATTCATGAGAAATTATACACAACCCAAAAATAATATACAGATAAACTAAGATAATTGTGGATATCAATCACCATGGTTTCTTTGTAAAATATTCATTAGCATTTATCTTGGATGGATCTAGATATATGCACTCTCTTTAGATAATATGACCTGTGAATGTAACTTTTTCATCCAAAATTCATAATTTGTAAATTTTTCATATATTAGATCCATCTTTAGGGTATTCATTATAGTTACAAATTTATATTAATTAACTTAAATTATCATTATGTAGATAATAATATAATTTATAAAGGCTGCTAGTAAAAGATCAAGAAAATGTGTAAAAACACTATTCATTAAATCTATGATGATATATGTGGAATTAGTATGGCCGAATAGAATAACTGTATATTCATATTTTCTATACCTTGTATGGAATGATATATTCACTATAACCTCTTTCATGTCCCTCAATTGATGATATCTAGAATGAATTTCATTCTTGGAAAATTATTTAACTTTGTACCGTTGTAAAAACAAGTCATCAATAATGGGAAGAGGATAAATCTAATTAATTATGTTGTTGGTCAACTCACAATAATCTATACAGAGTCATATCGATCCATATTTCTTTTTTAAAATAGGATAGGTGAACCCTATGGTGACACACATGATGAATGATTCCCGTTTCAAGGTTTTTATAGAGTTTCTTCATCAATTCCTAAAACACAATCGAGTCCATTCTATAGGGACACTTTAAAATTGGTGTGGAACCATGTATGAGTTCTATCAGGAACAAAACATCATGAGTTTTTGGAAGATTGTAAAATTATTCAAGAAAAGGATCAAAAACTGTCGTACGATAGGCATATCATCAATGTTATGTTTTTTCCCAATGATATGTGTTAAATACTCTATATGAATGGTAATTAAGACCCTAATAAGGGATGTAATCTCCATTTTAAGTTCATATCTATCATCACATTGATATACAAGTATAAAATGGTTAAGAATATCAAATATGACATCCTTTACATGAGAATGTTTGTAGGTATTATATAGAGAAAGCAATTCTATGCCTAATTTGAAACTAAATTCTATAAGAGGAAGAATTAAAAAAAATTCTGAAAAAAATTCCCCTAAATATTAACCACAGAGGAATTATAAACATGAAATTTTTTCATAGAACCATTATTTCCTTTCTCTAGTAATTCCACATGAAATAATTTGGGTATAATCATGATACCATTATAAAATTATTTTTAAATGAAAGAATGCGTAGATCTATATTCAAATAAGAAATTAGCCAATATAGATTGGATGGTTAGAATAGAATTAACTATATAATTATCTCACCCCATGTCAAATATAGTGATCACTTGAGATTTACCCTTTTCCCTTGTCTTAAGAGGTTGCTGACATTGGTCATCATAATTATCCTTCAGGTTTTTGAACTTTTTTGAATAATTCACATTCTCCATACACTTGAATCACTGAAATATGGGAGGTTCATTCATTGAATCATTCTCTCAATTCACATCATTATATAAAATCTTCTAATCACATAAGTAATAAATTTCCATATGTCTTTCCCTTCCTTATATAAAACATTTACTAGACCCCTTATGAAAATTTTATGTTTGATTATTCCATCACATTGATCCTAAATTATTTCTTGTATTATTCCCTCCATATTTATTAATCATTTTCGTGAACACCCCCATCATATTATTCTGTAAACCATAAAACTGAGATGTAACACCGACCTTCATTTCCACCTAGATATCACATCAAAAAATATCTTTATAGAAACAAAAGAAACTTATGGATGATGACCTTTGAAGACTTGGTTTCTGAACCACTGAAGAATCATTCACGCTTTCTTCCAGGTGGAATGATAATTCCAGAAGCATACCGCAAAAGTCTTCTGCACATTTTCACATATGTACAATCAGATTTATCCAAAATTTATTTTAAATCAAGGAACTCCTTCTCCATATTCGTAGAGAGAATATGAGGAATGTAATTATTGAGCAATAATTTGTTTAACTCATCCTAATATATGGAGTCAATTTAATAATATTTCCTCATATTCATTATAAGATTAAACCTTTTATCTGCTTTCACCTTCGAAATGGTTGAGAGAGAAAAATGAATTTTCCATATTCTGAACACAACAGAAAAAACATATATTTCAGTGGTACTAATCAATTTCATTGAAACTAGAAGATTATTGGTACACTAAATGAATGTGGAAGTTCCATCATAATAGACTACACATAATGTTTACCACTCATTTGTTTGTTTGAAATTATATCATGATTCATAGACTGATATATTTATGAGAGAGTATAAATTATATTTTTCCTTCCATCTCCCATAAAATTTTCATTCTCATGGGGACAATCATTGCATTATACATCGTACTGATCAATAATGTGTTTACATTAGGTTTCATCCATTTAATAAAATCAAAAAATGAAAAGTGTATGAAAAATAGTCATTGTGGGGAACTACATAATAATGAAAAATACTTTTTGGATTACTAAATCCTGAAACCATATTCTTTAATCAATGACACGTTAGTTTTATCCTAGTTAATTTATAGTCATAATATAATTAAACCCTTCATGAGGGTTTATAATGTGTTTTTGAATTCCTAATTCATATCCCGCAGGACTCTAAAACTAGGGGTGTAGTTGGGTGAGTTGTTGTGCTGATTTTCATGATGAAGTCTATCTTCATATATTGTTTTTGGGGTTGTTTCCCCTAGGTAAATCTATTCAATAGAAATTTAACTATTCTTTGACACATTCTTTGACTTGTATATATAAATTTTGATAGGGATATCATGAAGGTTTTATAAAATTAGTTTCTAAATAATAACTAATCCTTTTATCTAAAACAAACTGTAGGGACCCATGATTTTTATACAGAATCATTGAATCATTTTTTAGGAATATTCCTTTTTTTAAATGAACAAAAATCTGAGAGCCATAATAATTTATTGCCTTCGGAAAAATGGAAGCATAATCAATTTTCTATAGGTAATCTACATAATATCCCACTACCTTTATTACAACTATCACCCTTATTATAGATATCACACATAATGCACATCATCATATCATAAGGAAAGTAAACATAAAAAAAGGCGACATTAGATTCTTAGCAAGGTTAAATAAGGGAGATATATAAGTATAACAAGACCTTGAGGTTTATGGGAACATGAGCATAATCATTTAAAAAGTATTCCCCACATATCAGTGACTATAATCATGAGTCATGGAATAAAGATTACCCAGTCCTAATACAGGAATCTTAATGGATTAAAATAAAATGAGACAAAATTGAATAAAAATGGAATAAGATATTGAATTTCAAGAAATCACATAAATATACAAAATCATTTACATTTATTCAAGGTTCACTCCCAGGACCATCATAGTGGAAAAAGTTCTTTACTGATGATGGTTCAGTTCCAATTAAAGCCACATTATAATTAATTGGGTTCAATAATAATTCTATCCCTATCATTACTAAACTGGGTATCTCATTATCTCATCCTTTTTATATCATTATATATAAAACATTGAAAAATTCATTGGAGGGAGATATAGGTATTAACCATAACATATTGAAAAATGAATTAATGTGTGCCAAAATATAAGAAATATTCACCTTATAATCACCCATTAATTGAAATGGGTTTTATAAGTAGTCCATCATATCATATCATTTGTAAAAATTATAGTTTTCATAATCAATTCATCTTAGGATAACCTGTAGAATGGAGTGGTTTTATATGCATTTCATCATGTTATAACCTATGGAATAGAAAAGTGTTTCATAAACATTTTTTAATCAATGAATTAACCATAAAATAAATAATATGGATATCATAATTGGATAATATCCTCATTAGGGGAATAGGAAACACCAACTGATGTAATCTTATATTGGAATTATTTTTCAAAGGATCATTTAATTCATTTATTGTGGAAAATAATACTTCCTATTTGAAGAACGTTTTTAAAAAAATAAGATATTTTGAAAACATTTTTCTCAAAAAATAACCTTGATAACATAAAAATTTAATATTATAATCAATGGTTATACATGATTTCGGAATGTTTTGTTCCTATCTTACACGTTAAAAGGAAGATTCCATTCACATTTTTAGTAAAACTCAAATGGGGATTGTTTTAGAAAAAATTCATGAATAATACTTTAAAAATAATGATTCCTATGTAAAAAATTAGTATAAATGTATTTTTAAAATTTATAAGAGATTACTAAATGATTTTTGAACCATTTTTAGAAAACAGGGTTTTGGATGAATACAAATTTCCAAATGAAGTGAAAAATAATGTCTGATTTTAATAAAATAATTTTATTTATAATATTAATTACTTATGAGTGGAAAAATGGTACCATTACATCAATATATAATTATTAAATAGAGGATAATAAAATAAATTGTAATTATTTATAGTTATACTATAATATTTTCAAATTTTGAACTTAATATAATAAAATCCCAATAAATGCTGATATTGTAAAATAAAATCATTAACATATTGGAAACATTAAATCAAAGTCACTATAAATTAATAAAAAATGAATCCTAATATATTATGAGTATTAATAAATTCATTATATTACTTGTAAAATGGGATATATATACACCTCATGAATGAATATAGATTCCTCACATATTGTAATCCTAAAAGAAGGAAAATTGAGACAAAAATTCCCTTATCAATTTTTTAACATATGAACGATAAACCCCATGAAATATAGTTCCTAAATTAGATATTTAAACCTCAATAATTTTAATTATATATATCATAAAATACATTCATTGTAATTATATAAACCACAACAAATAAATAAGGGGTCATTATTTCTTGTGTCGCACCAAAAATAAATTTGAGAGGGAAATCTCTTACCTTAAGTCTTCACTTTCATCATACTTATTAAAAACTCATGTATAATTAAAATATATTTATTATAATTATATATTAGATCCATATTCATATAAAACATACCATATATTAATTTTTTATTACCTTTTAGTAGACTTATATCAAAGATTCCACTTTAATGTTACATTTTGGTGAATAACGACCTATTTTTTTGTATATGTATAGATTTTCTATATTTTTTGTCTTATATAATTTATTCAGGTTTAATCTACCCCAGAATGATAAAATTTAAATAAAAATAATTATTATTAATTATATATTAATTTATATTAATTCATAAACTTTAGTGACTGGAAATGAAATACACTATTCATGGAGACATGGGTTATATATATGCATAAATGCTATTTTATTCTTTTTATAATCAGATTGCAATAAAAAAATTAAACGATATATTATAATTACATAATAATTTTTATTTCATATACATATATATAATACTTTTTTTAACCCAATACTTAATACATTCCATTAAAAGCATGAACGAATCACATCATTTTGTGAGGAGGTAGTATATCATACATAGGAACAACTTTATCGTATTCCCATAAAATAGAATTCATAATAAAAGATATGATATAACAATTAAATAATAATAATGGAAAAATAAATTTCATATATATACTAAAAACCCATAATTACAAATATTCTTAAGTAGTGACAATGGAAAAACGAATGGTATAGGTTCGTGAGGCGGTAGTCCTCTATAAACATGAACAACGATTTTGTAAACCATTTTATGGAAGTGTGTGTGGTTTTAAGTCATAAATATCTTATAACAACATCTTATTTTATTTAAAAAATAGAGGTTATTATTTAATCATTATATAAAAATTACTTAAGGGGGTTTGTAATAAATAAAATAAAAGTGATCATTGAAGAATATTTCCTCTTCTTCCAGTATCCTCCGTAAATTTTCACTATGTGTGTTCCTATAATATATTTATACCAAATATCAGGTTTATTTGATTATATTATGGATATTTGGAATTTATTTTTGTATGTATTTTCAGAAAAAAATGTGTTGTATAGAGTTAAAAAAAGAGGAGAGTGGTGGCCTTTTATAGATTGGGGAGAGAACACACATGGTATTTTAGAAACAATTTGAGTTGTTTTAGGTTTTTTAAATGAAACAAGGATACCAAATAGAATTTATTAGAACCTATTACGTGTAGGAGTCTATATATGGACAAAAAAAAATTTAATTTTATAGCTTAAAGGTGTACTTATCTTTTTCGATTTAACCCCACTTTAAACCCATTTTTAGCATAACCATGACAAATAATTTTTACTGTATTCACTATTTATATTGATGGAAAATTATATTCTACGTATTGGAAATTATAAATTAATATGATTCATAATATTTAATACATTTTTCAAAATTTCATTCATATATGTGGAAAAATAAATTAAAAATTAATCCTTCAGATGTGATTGGAAAGTATGTTTTAAAAAGAAAAATAATGAAAATATTGATATTTTTTATTAAATTTAAATATTAAAATAATAAAATTTAATAAATTGGATTAATAAATGTATCCTTGAACTAGTAAAACATTAAAACAAAATTTAAATATACATTTTCAACATAAATAAAAAAACAGAAAAAGATGTTTTCAATTAGAATTATGTAATTTTTACTATTCATCAAAAAAATGAAACTCTTCAAAAATACCAAAAAATTCACCATAAGTCAATTTAAAAACATTATATATAAAATAAATTTTATTTTATAGTATTAAATTTCTATAAAAAAATTAATTTAATTTAATTTTTGTCCCCAAAAAGAAATAAAATGGTTTTCTATGAGAAAATAGTATTTTCAATCATGTATATTCTTTACCAAGAATATGTATTTTATTATAAATAATTTTACCTTATTTAAATCCATTATAATTAATATTTAATAATTATTCATTTCAATTAATACAACTATGTTTAATATTTAGGATTTAACCGTCACATTTAAATAAAAGTTTCATAGTTCTGCTAAAACATAGTGTTGTGTGTAACACAAGCTTGGCCAGTATTCCATGTAGCACTAGATTGTCAAGTTTTATACTGAAATATTAACTTTTTTTTATGTTTAATGAAATAAATAAAATAATTAAAACTATTAAAAATTTAATTACTTAAAACTCGTGTTGTCACATTTTGAATGTTTGTTGGGACCTCAACTAATGAACACATATATGAATTCAATAGTATTATATTAGACCTAGAAAATAATGTTGAATTTGATATCATGTTATGTACCATAAATAAAATAATTTTTACTCAATATTCACATAACACAATTAGAGAAACTATGTATTATCAGAACTATTATTTAATGTTTCCATATTTGAAATCCACCATCCTTACCAAAGATTTACACTTTAAATCCAATGTTAATGTGGTGGAGGGCAATCTAAATTTTTGAGTCTTGTATCAATTTCATGAGAGAAGAAAATATAATATAAAATATAATTTAAAGAACAATAACCTTTCTAGGAATAGTAAATAAAATTCCATGCTTAATGGTGTTGTATTTCACCATTTTAAAAATCATCAACACATTGGACCTTAATTCAATAAAATAAAATAAAATGAGAACCAAAAAGATTATAATGACCACTTCTTATATTTTATGCTAGTTTTTTTTAGTTTTAAAGTGTTTAATGTATCCAAACACATATATCATAATCAGTGGGTTCTCTATTCCCATTGTTCATTTTAATTGATCTATAATAAAAATTTATTTTCATAGTTTAATGATAATGAAGTGGGTGATGTAGTTTTAGGGAAAATAAGAGGTGTAGTTTCAAGGGTAGTGGATTGGTTTTGTTAGATATTTATAACATATCAATAGTAATATTTAATTATTTAACATGGTTCCATTACTTCCACAAAAATATTATATAATTTTTGTTTTTTTATAAAAACATTTTTCCATCTACTCTAGATCAATGTTTCATTAAAATCACCAGAGTTTTTCATGTGGTTGTTAAGGTAACATTAATTAATGGTTTATGTTTGTATAATGGGAACCTAAAATCTTTAAAATTGGGTAGAACATATGTCACAAATAGTGATAATAACATTTTAAATAATAATATTTTATTATCTTTTATTGATAATGGACTTGAGGAGTTAAATAATCAGGGTCTTATGAGTTATGTTACATCAAGTAGAATACCCTTTTATGAAGGATATTTCCTTGGGAAATATAAGAGATTTGGTTTTAATATATCTAGTACTAATGATAGTCATCCTTTGGAATTCATAAAATATAATCTTTGAGATCCTTCTAGGTATTATTTCCCTTGTGTGGGCTCATTTGTTATGGTAATCATTGATTAATTTTCTTGATTGGTGTGGATGTATATCAATATAAACAAATATGATTCCTTTAGTGTGTTTAAAGCTCATAATTATTCTATTGAGAACCAAACATTGACAATATTAAATTCCATGTGAACTAATTATAACCTTAAATACTTATCAACTTTATTATTTTTGTTCTATAAAATTAATGGTATTTATAGGAACCTTATCATTGATTACACTCCCTAACAAAGTTTTTGGAAAGTGTGTTAACTAAAAAATTCTGAGTATATTCATATCATGCTTTCTTGTTCAAACCTGCTCAAATTTTTCTGGGCAGAGTATGCCACATTGATAGTTTTCATAATTAACTTGTGTCCATCCTATTCATGTCAATTCAAAACCGAGAAAATATATAGTTTAACTACCCTCTGTAATTTTCTCATTTAATAGTATTTGGGTGTACAACTATTCATATAGCAAACTAACCATAACAATCCTAAGTCTATTAAATATAAAGTCCAAGGATATCTTGAAAAGGGTAAAAGGGAATAAAATTTTGTATTATAAAACAAGGTTTAAAAAATTTATCATAAGTTATGATATAATATTCCATTATTTCCTTTTTTCCAAAAAGGAAACCCTCCACTAATGAAAGTGGTTATGAAGACCAATCTGATGGTGGAGAAATTCCTCTATCAATAAAAAATGAGTCACTTATTCAGATTACTCTAACTGATTTTCAAATAGTTACTCAATATGAGTTAGAGTGTGACATTGGGTCAGATAGTGATCCATTTAATACCATTATTGATTACCCACTGAGAGGAGATTGATTTTTGGGGTCATTTGACCTTCATCTCATCATATTAACAAAAACAAATCTTTTGAGTTCTGTTTTCACTGAAAAATAGTACTATTTATATTCTTATGTATTAAAATAATATTAATCAGTTAATTTTATTGGTGATGTGGTGAATTCATGAAAAAGAAAATAACACATGGAATAATTTCAACAAACCCCCTCATATTAGAGTAAATAAGTGTATGTGTATCATTAAAAATGGATAATAAAATAATGGATAATTATATCAAGTATAAATATTGGTTAGTTTCCAAGGTATTCCTTTACTATAAATAATTATATTATTCAAAAAAATCAACCATTTTTTTAAATCACATTTCTATTATATTATTTCTTTTCATTTCTAATAATTATTTTCATATTAAAAAAATGTTGTTACCACTATTTTTAACATGGTTATTTTAATGTAAAACTCTGCATGAAACATTTTAATGGGTTTATAAATAATTTTAAATAAAAATTAATTATGTTTACTTAATTAATGACATTAAGGTTTCAAACAAGACTCGTTACAAGTGTAAAAGAATATGGATTAATTCATGTTTTACAATGGATTTAGTAGGATTCACATTAGTGTTTTTATGTATTTAAAAAACAATAAAATTGGGTTTCTTTATTTTCTTATATATGATGATGGAATGTTATTCATTTTCTATGATATGATACTAATAAGAATGGCAAAAATATCAAATTATGATAAATTTTTAAATGAATGATTTTGGTTGTATGAATAAAATATTATGTATTTAAATTATATAATATTATATTAACTACATATTTTTCTCATCTCAAAGTTTTTTTATTATTAATGTTTTAAATATGTATCCTTTCTATTCCTTGAAGTATATCATTGTTCCTTTCAATTAAAAATTTATTTTTTTAGTGTTACAATTTATATGAACTACAATATATATACGATACTTGAGTAAAATTACTTATTCCATATTGTTGGTTGTATCATATATGCCATTATTTGTTCCAGACTTATTAGTTCATATTATATTAATAATACAAAAAAATATGTAACCCAGGAAAACCAAATTGGTATTAAATTATGTTGTTATATATGTATGATTAACATGGTTATTTATAATTTTTTATGTTATGTAAAAAATGTGGAATATAATAAAATTGTGAGTAGTTATGTTTTCTGTAACATTGGTCGGAATTCTGTCACCCATAATTCCCATAATAGATAAGTTTTTACTACAAATTTGGTATATTACTCTTAAAAATTAAATATTAAATCATCAGTGTCTTTCTCATCCACTAAGGAAAAATATATTCCACTAAAGAAAAATTTTAAATATTAAATATGGGTTAAATTTTTACGTAGGTTATTTTCCCTTTGTAATTATATTACTTCATGAATGTTGTAGGCTTAAAAAATATTCACATTGTTGTCCTAAAATAATAAAATTGGATTGTTAATTCACAGATTAATAGTTAATTTCCAAACTACTAACATATGTTTGTTTTGATGAAGGAAGCAAACAAACTGACTTTGGTAATCATTTAAACTCAAATGTTCAAAAACTAGTTAAATAATCAAAACAAGAAAAATATTATTTTAAGAAATTCTAACATTAAAACACCTATTTACCAACTAAAAACGCATTCTAAAAATAAAAAAATAAAAAATATATTGAAAAACATATATGAAACATATTTTTTTATCCCTCGTAGACCTATCACATATTCACCCATTCATGTCCACTTTTTGAAAAAAAAATATAAGAAGTTATTAAAGAGCTATGAAAAAATAATATTAGTATATGTATTCTCCAAATATAATACTTGAATTAAGATTCTTTGTAATATCAAATGGTGTTTCCAATAATAAAAAAACTTGAAAAAATTAATCAATGTAAACATAAAATGAAAAATATGGAAGGGTAAGGAATCGTAGATCATTCCCTATGTAGGTGTCCTGTTTTTAACTTTATATATCAAGGAATACATTATGTATTAACAATAATTTGACGGTCAGTATAGTTTTTTATAGAAACAAACACAATTGTATCCAAAGTCCATAATTTATATTGGACATATAGTACGCTAAGATAATATTATATCAACCTAAACCCCAATAGATATGGAAATTTTTGAGTGGGTGGGAATAAAATTTTAATGTATTAAATATTTTTTTTTTCTCTATCAGGTTTTTTTTATAGATTGAGTATCTTCTACACCGTTGGTCTTAGATATTCTTCTTTTTATTATTCCACCAACACTATATATGTATGTTTTACATTATATAGTTATATTTTCAGGTTTTTTAATTAAAAATATAAAAATGAAAGACGTTATATATATCAATTTCAATAAAATTAATGAATGATGAGTTCAAATTTGATTCTTCACCGTTAAAATATTCTTATGGTGTTATTTTTTATGTCTGTAAAACTACTATAAATTATTAATATTTAAATAAAATAATTAAAATCTATTTAGTATGGTAAATATGAAGTTATTCTTAAATTTTAAATGTACTATATATCTTAACTATACATTAATATTAATAATTTGGGGAGTTGAATCATCATTCCAAAAAGGAAAAAACAAAAAATAATGTAAATGCAATGGCAACATTTATGCCCATTACTGGTTCATAAATATTTTCTTTTTTCCCTGTGAAGTACCTCTAGGGTTAACTCTAAAATTTGTGAGAGTTATTTATTTTCAATTACATCTACCACCTATTAGATGACTTCTTGGGAATAGAATAGTGTATCTTATACTTGTTCGTGGGTTGTAGTCATTAATACATGTGTTCGTACAGAGCATTCATCATCATACCTGACATTTCCATCACTTATCCCACCTAATATTATTCATCCATGAGTTTTAAGTCTATAATAAAAAATATATTGAGTAAATATAAAATCTTTTTTGGTTTAGATTCATTTTTATTCAAATAGTGTGGGGGAATATGATTTTTTTATTGAATTGCATCATTATTTTATTATCATTCAATATCCTGCCAATTTTTTATAATCAATTGGTTACTCATCCTTTTTTCTAATTGGTCCTTTAGTATCCTTTCGGAAGATAGATTTCAGTCTAAATTGTTCTTACAACTGTGAATCCATGACCTCGATAGTGATTTTATCAATCTATGTGAATGATGCATAAATTTTGTGACCCATAATTGAGGAATGGTCATCCATTGATGAATAAAATATTTTAATGGGTAAATAGTAATAAATAGGAAATGATAATTATAAAATAATTAAAATGGAGGGAAATAAACTAATAAAATAAAGAAACTAATAACCCATTGTGAAAAAAATTACATACCTAGATTGATCGGTTGGAATGGGACTAGTGATGCGAGGATATAAGATTACACATAAGAAAAAAAATAACTCCTAAAATATAGTTGGGGAGGATAACCAATTCCATTTTGAGAGGATCTGATATGAGAAACTCACAATTATACTTTATTTGTTTTCAAAATTAAAATTATAACAAGAGTGGGTTTTTCAATTATTAATTTAAACTAATAAGAAACACAGAAATGTAGAAACCAAAATGGAATGAAATAAAGGTGACACACCAGGTTTCATCCTGAATGGTCATTCGTTTTCTCAATTCCTTGGTTCCCTAGTATACATACTATATATATCGAAATGGTTGAACACACCGTCACTACACCCATTTTCTGAATAGATATTATACATATGAAATACCCTATGTTTTCGACCCACTTTTATATCATTGGATCTCAAAAATGTTTCCAAAAACCACTCAAAATACTAATTTCATCATATGTAAATAATTCGATTATTAGGATAGATAATATATTTTATATGTTTAAATGGAAACAGGGTAATTTGAAATGGGAAGTACTATAACACATCCTCAATCACTGATAAACTAAATGTAAAATTGTGGAGTCAAGTTCCATGAACATTCAAATCATCTGAATTAATATAGGTGGTGATTCATAGGTTAGTCTCTCACCATTGGAGAGAGCAAGGGAAATCTCTGTTACAAAATATTTAAAAAAATAATGGGACAAAGAGATCATCAAAATGAATGTAATGTATATTAATTATAGAATTTTAAATTTGATATAGGAAACCTATGTGTATTAAGTCATTATTAAATTCAAATGTCTGAAATCCTTTTACAAGTGTAATGGGAAAAATATTTATCCTCATAGTGTGTTATATCCTCTATCATATTGAAATTTTGAACTGAGCTTCTTCAACTCTATATTTCATCTTTTTTGTACTACCATAGGGTGGATATCATTCCATATATTGGACCGTCATGAATATTCCCTTTAATTAGATTCCTTCACCATCACCCATAATCACTACATACTTAAAAAATATCAAAGGATGTCAAATGGAGCTTCAAGTGATGATTACGTGATTTTTTAATTCATTGGGATGATGTATTTTTCAATATGTACAGACCCCAATCATTTTTATGATATTTTTATTTAATCCCACACAACCACAAAATCATGGTCATATAAGATATTCTCTTTCAAAGAAAATTAACTCGTCTTATATATCACTGAATCTATAGTTTACACTTAAATATCAGGAAATGAATTTTATGAATATGGAATATCTCTTCTATAGAAATTAAAAATATAAAAATATATCATGTAAATTTGTCATGTAGCCCTTTCATAACAAATGTTGACCCTTGAATATTACTTATCCAATACATAAGGGTATCCCTTTTGAATTTAAATCACATGAAGTTATCTAGGTTAATTTATAATCTCACATTGCCTGCACATTAAAACAAGAAATTTTATAAAACCCCCATATTTCAATATTTCTTATATATAAATATTTAATAAACTAATAAATCCATTGTAAATAAATTTTCCAACATTTTCGAAATTTAATATAGATTATTCCCAATGTAAATAAATTAAAATGATTTTCCAATTTGAACAAAAATAGGAAATTAATTTACATTTTAAAATATTAGTTTTTTAAAATATTATTTCTGATCGACATTGAATTATTAAAATAAGTAAAATATTCATATATGTAATAATATACTTTATCATGGTATGTATAAACAAATAGATATCAGTATTAAATTTTCTATGTTTAACAATTTTATATGTTGAAAAATTGTTTTGAAATATTTCAATTTGTGGAAATTTTATAATACCACCTCCAAGGAATCACCTGTTTTCCTAGTTTTATTTGTAAATTGTATAGATTTGTGTATTTATCATGCATAATTTATTTATAATTTTTTTTAAATGAAATTTGTTTTTATAAACATCTATAAAATTTTTAATATTGTTTTTATAAAATTACATTCCAAATAATTAGTCTAGATTTCCTTGGATTCTGATTTAGAAACCATCATATATGAATGCTAATATTTTCTAAGTACCATTTAATTGTACATGTTCATTATAAACATAGGAATTTTTATACTAGTATGTAATATTAATTTAAGTAATATGTGAATTTGATCACTACATACCACTATGTGATAAAGGAAATTTTTAGAACTTAATCGAATAGCACATACATATAGATTTTTTGTTTCATATGTTGGTTGATTTATACCTCTACCATGAAACTAATATGGGGCTTAGGAATTTCTTTTCTAGGTGGTTACTGGATATGTAATTGGATGGTTCCACTAGATCTTAATAATTTTTCTATTTTAGTATATTTATAATATGTTATGGTAATTATAAAATATTTATGCTTCTATGATGATTTTTTAGATTCATTACATGGTTAAAGAATCCATTCATCCATTCTGTTCATATGGGAGTAAGAGTAAAAACAAGATAAATGATATATTTTTTTATTATACATAGAGCTTCATGTTTCTCATTTATCATTCTTGTGCATAATCATCCTTGATATGTATTTATAATGGAGATTAGTAGCTCACACCTAAGGAAAAGTTGTCATGATAGGTTTCTAGTCATGGTCTTAGGGGACATTAATTCCTCGATGGTACTACATAGACACCTTTATTGAAATAAAACTCAAATGTGTATTAATATTCACTGATTTATGTAGAGGATATTTGTATTTAGTGATATAGAATTTTATATATATTACTATATGGAGATCTTTGAGGAACATTGCGATTTCACTCTCTATAAAACTAGATTATCTCTCCATCAATTTTTTTATATAATGAGTTGAATGTGAATCCACAGTACGATACGTCGGTGTCTCATTACTCAACACTTGTACATAGTTTAGAGTAAACTATAAGAGGGTTTATAATCTAATAATATTAAAAAGAATTTTTATCACATTAAAAAAATTACATGATATTTTTAGAATACTCTAATTAAATATAAATCAATGTGAGGGAAAATGGTTATTAAAAATTGAATCAATTTTTTTTTCAATTCAATAGAAACTCCATACCAAAACAATCAGGGTTTCCATTTGGATAAGGTATCCTACCCCTTGGAATTGGGTAAATACCTATTTTGGAAGGTTATATATTATCTATAACTATCCCATCTATTGGATTAAAACCGATTGAAAAGGTGTCCCAAATCACATCCACTAGTGAAGAAATTTTTCATAAAATTTTTATTAATTTGATTGATGAAAAAAATCATAATTTTTTGAATAATTAGGTGAAATGATCTAATGTACTCATTTATTCCTTGTCCTAAACTAGTAATACCTACCATTCTATCATAATAAATTTAATTAACCATTAATAACATCACACTAATGTGGTGTGTTATGTGAAAATCTCACCATCAAATTTCTACATTGCACAATCAGGCACACACATAAATGATGTTTGGCACCACATAAATATGATTTTCATAGAATATTTATCATTATAAATAATGATAAAAATTTACACCTTTATAAGGTAAACCCTACTCTAACCCACATTCAAATGTATAGTTTTAAAATTATACACCATTAAAAACCATTATTTTGAAATTATTTTAAAAAAATTAAAAACCTATAAATAAACACCCAACTCTAATTTAAAATATAAAAAATCCTTTTGAAAAAAATCATTATAATCTCATGGATGAAATTTTCATAAATAAAGCTATCTCTCAATTTTAACCATTATATTTTGTCGAAACATAAAATATGATAATAGAAACATGTGGAAAATTCCTTGAACATGTGAATCATATTAATAGTTTGATTTATCCCATAAAAGTGCATTAAAATTCATTATTTCTTCATCTACTCTAAGAAACAATTATGGTCTAGTTCCACTTATCCTTTTGTGAATATTGGAAATAAATTATAATCTCTTTGGTGATCTCCACTCCTATATTCATGTTGGTGAACCAATATGTGTTCCTGTGTTTCAAGACTATTTATATTTATATTTTTAATTAAGATTATTAATCCCACCATAATTTTATAATTGGAACCAAATACCATTCTCCTAGAAATAAATATACCTTTGGGTTTTCCATTGCATATATAATATTATTTATGACATTGAACACACACATGTGAACTTACAACATGTTAAGTCAAGGTTCTATAATTAATGTATATTTTAAAGGGTATTTATACTCATCCCTATGTATATTTTTACACAAATTATCTTGAATAACACTTTGTCAATAGATCTGAGACCATATTTCTCAATCTAACAATGATTACAATTATTAAACCATCTTTTATCAGCTATCTAACATGGCTATATATGGGACCAATGTGTCTCAATTTTAAATTATATGTATTTTTTTGTATAATCAAACCATAATTGCTCAACTATCACATATTTTATCAACTAAATACATTGGAATAGGCCACACTGGTAAACTTTAAAAAATAAATGAAATACATTCTTCTTATTTTCTAATTTTTTCTTCAACAACAGGCTTAGGAAACATTTTGGCGTTCATTATACATGTTTCTTTCTTAAATACATAAGAGATCTCTATACCAACATGTCTAAAAACCCATAAAATCATATAAGAGTGATACTCTATATCAATAATCCATCTTAAGTCAAAAAATACTTCACATACCCTTGGGGTTCCACTATGACATATGCAATAATCCAAATCACATTTTAAAATTTTTAGTACACTTTTATTTTAATCCCAAATTAAATAACAAGGATTCATGTACACCTGCTCTACATTACAATGTAATATGAAAAATTGGGTTGTATTCTATTCATAGACTATCTAAGGCTACCAAGAATCCTTGCATTTTCAATTTGAGAAACCACACATTTATTAGCACCATACTCCTAGAATAATACTGGGTAATAACTAGGGAATAATCAAATTCGTTGAACCAATTTAAAAACATATGAATATAATGATATTGAGAAAGTAAAATAAAACAATTATTATTAAAAAAATTAATTTCCACAATTAAATTACTTTAACCTATGTATATTATATAAAAGTTTCTCAAAAAAATTGTCTTATCCTTATTTACATTATTTATCATTTAAAAATATTCAAATTCTATCAATATATGAATATATAGCCATAACATGGTTATTATAGAACCTATTATTGTAAAATTTATCATATTGGGTAACAATAAAGGAATTTGACAAAATTAAATCAATAAAATTTTCATGCAATTGTTATGGAGCTTAATTTAAACCATATAGGTACTATAAAAATTTTAAAAACATATTTTTTCTAGGTACTTTGATTTATTCCATTTGTTCCATATATATTTCTTCATTTAACTCTCCAATTAAGAATACCATTTTAACATCCAATTGGTGAATTTATAAATTATATATGGATTTTATGGATATAAGGATTGCAATAGAAGAAGTCATATCCTTGGGAGAATTGGTATCCAAATAATTGATTCCTTCTTTTTGAGTAAACCTCTTAGCCACCAATCTGGATTTATATTTTTTGAATTTAACATAAATATTTTATTTCCTTCTAAACACCCACATGAAACCTATTAAATTTTAAAAATGAGGAATATCAAAAAATAACCATGTATTTTTCTTGTTTATATAATCCATTTAATTTTATATAACTTCCTTCCAAGGATATGATACAAAATCTAAAAAATAATAATTGAGTTATTTTATATCTAACTCTATATTAAGAAAACCCTAGAGTTTGTTAAACAATACTATCATTAGTTACTTAAAGAAGTACATATATAAACTAGATTCAGGTATATTGGGTATCCATATTAATTTAATTTTACAAACCATATCGAGTATACATACTTCATATAATTTATTATTTGAGCTACATTTATCACATTGGACATTCATAGGTAATGTCATAATCCTAGAATCATCCAAGATATACTCTACTGATTAAATAATTTTGTTAATAGTTACTCAATTATTTAATTCTAAAACCATGAACCTATAATATTTTTAATTCAAAACATATCATTGAAATATTAAATCAATAACACTTTTATCTAATTTTATGTCTTTTTAATGTATCTCACGACCCCATTTTAAAAAAGATACTGAAATGAGGGGAGAGAGATAATGACTCCCAAGTCCCACCTTCAGTAGGCCCTGGGTTGGTGACTAGCCCCAAGCGTTTACAAATATAAAACTTTGGGAGGCAGTAACATTTATAAAGAAACAAGATTAATAAATATAATGAATAAACCCAAATCAACTCCATGAAATACATATATAAGAAAAACAAAACTATCCCACAATGAATTTGTAAATAAAACTAATAAAAATAAAGGTCACCAAATTAAATTTAGATGAAACTGGAGAAGAAACACAACAATTTTCCAATGGTCTGAGCTAGTAATTCCTAGTACGGCCCATGTAATCCTCATGGAAACCTAGAAAATAAATTATATATATAGGGTGAGCGTTTAGATATATTTAGGAGGAAAAGAAATGTCTCTCATGCATTAGTGGAATGAGCATAACGACAAACCCATGAGAAAACATCAAACCTAATAAAAAACTATCAGTTAGAATAACTATAACCCCAACCTCACCAAGGAATTCTCACGAAATAATGAACCCATGTAATATATTAAAATATAAATACCATTGATGAAAGGTTACCCCAGACAATGTTCCAACTGCTTATTTAATCTCACACCCCAAAAGAAAACGTCACGGTGCTCCGACCTAATCTAAATGTAGTAAATTATATCTTCCACACACACACACACATGGGACACACCTCATAGCACATCATTCCATCACACACCAGTTCCATAATAGTACATCACATCCCACATGCAGACACCTCATACATCACAACACATTTCATCCCAAAGACACCTAGGGAAACACAAAGAATCTAATCATGAAGAAACTTGGGACCACACATCACACTCGCCTGAAGACACCTCACCCAATATCTATTGGAAGGGGTATCGAGGATGAGAGGATGCCCAACCATCCTTCATCCCATTGTGATAATGGAAAAGACACCCTCCCATTTCACTATGTGGGTAAAGTCACATGGTTCTCAACAAGGTTGGGTGCGTATATAAATAATAAGAATATTCTGTGTATATATATATATAGAAAAGAATCACACACGCCCAACCTATGGGTTTATAATCAAAACACCAGCATATGCATGACTTCCCCAGTTTGCTGCCACCTCCAAATGTATAACACCGTACAAGAAGTACACAATCCATGATTTATATATCATTCTTGAACTATTATTAATATATTTTCCATATTCTCCTTTTCTAACCCATTCCATTAAACATGTAGTTTGATTTTTACGTAACGCCCAGCAAGAATTCATCCAATTAAAAATTTTGTTTAAATATTTATAATTTAATAATTATTGTTCAGAATTATTATTCACTTGTAAATCCATACCAACCAGGAAAGTTACACAACAAAAAACTATATAAGAAGTAAATTGAAACAAAATCCCAACATCCATGTTTAATCTAATCTTTCATGAATTCCCCACTTCACAACCACATCAAAACCATTACATCCCTTCTACACAAAAATATCATCCACAATCCCCCCCCCCCCGTATGTCATATCACACACCACAACACTACTATAACACCCCATGGATTTAAAATAATTTTATTGTAGAATTAAATGAACACAACACTGATCCTATGTGAAATAATAGTTTTTTATTATAATTATTTAAACTAGATAGTTTGAACCTAGAAATGAAAGATAATTTTTTTGATTCTATGATTGTAATTTTGAAAAATGGACATATAGGTTTGTTATCAATAAGTTATTTAGAGTCAAATAAGATCAAATTAATTTTTTGATAAATAGTAACTTGACTATTTAGAATTGTAATGTTCCCCTTATGAATAGTCATTTCACCCTTATCAATAATAACCTCACCACTGAATGTATAAATAAAATTGAGGCACCTTATAAATAAAGCTAATATATAATGATATATCTACGTTAATATTTTAAAAAATTATAATTAATGGTTGATATATTGTTGAGTAATTATTATTTAATTACAATTTAAAATTTTAAAATTTATTTAAAAGAAAATTCAATTTCAAAAATTGTATTTCAAAATTAATACATTTTTCTTATGGTTTTAGGATAATTTATTTAGACATTAGTAAATTTTTCTAGGTGTTATAATTTAGTTTTTAATTTAAAAAATTATTTGTCGAGTAGATGATTATTTTAATTAAAAAATAAATTTCTCATATTTAGAAAATTATTTTCTTAAATTTTAGTTTATTTTTTTAATTCTACACTTCAAAAAATAGTTAGGTTTCTATTTTGATTTTTTTTAATGCATGAATTTTTTTATAATAGTTTTTTTTCATGAAAGGTTAGGGCATATTCCTTTTATTAAGAAAAAAAAGAAAATACAGAAAGTATTAGGTTGGAGTAATACAAGAATTCATGCCCTAATTCCAAGAGAAACAAAAGTAAATAAAAAATCATACTCAGGCTGATAAGAATCAGTATAATCACTATACCAGTCGGAATCAAATTCAACAAGACCATGAGACCTGGTAACTATCGTCAGCTTTAGGTAGGAGTAATCTTTCTTACGTCCCACACTCCTGGGAGGAACGGGTTGAAAACCTGCATCATCCCCAACAACATTTTTCCCTTTGGACAATATGGGATTATAGGATGCTTATTTGGGGGAACCATC
The DNA here is from genome assembly GCA_963277665.1 of Viscum album. Classification (NCBI taxonomy): domain Eukaryota; kingdom Viridiplantae; phylum Streptophyta; class Magnoliopsida; order Santalales; family Viscaceae; genus Viscum; species Viscum album. The sequence continues at coordinate 1,179,788,955 of OY728134.1, read as the reverse complement.
CACAATATCATCCCATATTCCATAAATGCCTTGTGTTTCCCTTAATTTATTGATTTCCTCTTGAATCCTTGAATGATTAACATCATCACTCGGATTTTGTTGACCTTCAAATTTAGGATCAAATCCTGGTCTGAGGTCACCCTCAGTCACTTATGGAACTAACATATGAGTCATGACCCCTAACCCATGGGTCTCCTAGGATAATTCCTTATCCAAAACTGATAACCTGGCTCTAACATGCACATTTCCTTTGTCAAGAGTGGGTTTTAGATCACCTGACAAGACTACATTGGTTTGTATAGTCCGCTTCCTCAGTTTTATTCTATAAGAAACTTCATGGTTCCATTTTAAAGAAAAAAAAGGAGAAAATCATATTCCTATGACATTCATCTTTAACATGACCAATAGATTGAAACTCTTGAAAAAAGTCAGGAAGTCTTTCATACTCCACTTTTAAAGTAATATCATCATCTAGTATTGACAAAAAAATATTATGGATCAAGCTAGAGATGAAATCAACCTCCACAAGTATCCTAGAATAATGACCAAATTTGGAAATTTCATAATTCCTATCCATTTTGATCGAACTCCCATAGCATAGGTAATATCGAAGAAGATACTTGAACTCAAGTATTTTTTATGGAAAAATGATTAAATTGAAAATTCCACTTCTGAAAGCATATAATACTTGGTATTAAGGAAATTGAACCAATCCCCATTCCCTTCACATTAGATTCTCATATGGAAAGATGATGTGAAAAAAACCACAACCCATCTGGATACATCTCCAACCAGGATTAGCATATATAAAGACTAACATCTGAACTAAGTTATCAAATTTCCAAGTCTTTCCTCTGGAAGGACGCACAAGCCTTGCGATTATAGAGTATTCACAGATTTTAAATCTATCCATAATCACTGCTCGGTTAGCAGTCACTCGAGCAGTGTCACCTTTCTTGATCGTTCACTACGGTGCGACGTTCTTTACCTATGAATAATACCTCTGTTTTAGAATTCTAGATTGATACTTTTCAGTATTCATATTTCCTGATTTCATAGATTCAGGTAAAAAAATCAGATGGGTGCATCACCGCATCTCCAACGGCTGCTACACCGGTAGGAGAGTCATCAACCAAAGCAGGTCACTCAAGCTCCAAGTTCACTATAGGAATATCAATAAATTTTACATCCAATAAAGCACGCTCTACAACCATACGCTTTCTTTCCACACTGATCAACACTGGTGAAGGATGCGTGCCACCCCCACAAAGCTCTGCTGCTACAGTAGTCATAGCCGCTGCCTTTGAGAAAAAGTCCTTGCCTATTCCGGTAAGCATCTTAGCCACTGCAATAGGACTGGTCACGCCACCTACGCCGCCCGCATCAGCCTTAAACATCATAGATCAGCTCTCTCAAATTTCTTTCCTCATGCCGCCCACACTATTATCCACTAGAAGGAGTCTGCCCTCATGACTCACTCCGTCCCCATCGGTCAACACCATCCTACTCGGACCATCAACGATTGTTGTTGTAGCATTACCAGCATCGGTCGAGTTTTTTTTAAATAATTTTTTAAAAAAAAAAATTTGAAAAACAGGCTAGGTTTAAAAAAAATCAAAAATATGCCACAAAGGCGGCATCTTCTCGGGTGAAATGTGGCATCCTAGATGCCGCCTTTCCCCTAAAACACGAAAAAAATATTTTTTCTAGAATTTTTTTTTTATTTTTTTGTTTTTTTTTTGTTTATATATATATATATATAAACAAAACAAAACAAAAAAACAAATATAAAATTTTTAGTAGAATTTATCTGTTATTTAAAATCTAGCAGTACTGTCATTACAGCAGTCTGGATTCTGACAGAAGCTCTCAACCAGGGCTCATTTTTATAAGAGAGATTACCCTGGAAATCATTCTGCATTTCCGATGTGGGATTCTGGTTCTCCATTTCCTGCACAGAACATTCTGCATTTCCGATGTGGGATTCTGTTTCAAGTACGTGACTTTGAAAGACTATAAAATATAAACTATAAGGCCAATATAAATGAAACTTAAAACATGGATTAAACATATAAAAAATAGTTGAAAACAAAAAAATCATAAAAAATAATGGTAAAAAATAATTTATAAGCTTTCAAAACCACTTACTTGAAACTTAAGAAGTTTTAAGTATGTGCTTTTGAAAGATTATAAAATATAAATTATAAGACCAATATAAATGAAAATTAATACATGGATTAAACATAAAACAAATATTTGAAAATAAAAATAATTTCGTAAAAAATATTGATGAAATATAATTTATAATCTTTCAAAACGACCAACATGAAACTTAAAAATGTTTCAAGCATGTGACTTTGAAAGCCTATAAAATATAAACTATAAGTCCGATAGAAATGAAACATAAAACAGGGATTAAACATATAACAAATAGTCGAAAATAAAAATAATTTCGTAAAAAATGTTCATGAAAAATAATTTATAAGCTTTCAAAACCACCTACTTGAAACTTAAAATGATTAAAGTATGCGGTTTTGAAAGACTAAAATATAAACTATAAGACCAATATAATTTAAATTTAAAACATGGATTAAACATATAATAATTTATTTAATTATTAAATTAATATTATTAATAATTAATTAGAAATTATTAATAATTAATTATATAATAATTAAATAATTAATTAGTAATATAATTATTCAGTATATAATAGTTAATTAGTTAATTAGTAATATAATTATAAATTATATTTACCCATTATAATTAATAATTAGTAATTATTCAAAATTATTATATAATAATTAATTAGTTAATTGGTTATATAACTATTAATTATATAATAATTAATTAGTTAATTAGTAATATAATTATTAATTATTTAATAGTTAATTAGTTAATTGGTAATATTATTATTAAATATAATTATTATAATTTTTAATTAGTAATTATTAATAATTAAATATGTCATAATTAATTAGTTAATTGGTAATATTATCATTAATTATATAATAATTAATTAGTAATATAATTATTACATATATAATAAATATTTAGTTAATTAGAAATATAATTAATAATTATAACTAATTAATTAGTAATTAGTAATTATTAATTATTAATTAGTTAATTAGTAATATAAATATTTATTATAATTATTCATTATAATTAGTAATTATTAATTATTAATTATTAATAAGTAATTAGTAATTATTAATTAGTTAATTGGTAATATAAATATTAATTATAACTATTCATTAAATTATTAATTATTAATTATTACTCATTAATTATTACTTATATAATAATTATTTAGTTAATTATTAATATAACTATTAATTATATAATAATTAATTAGTTAATTAGTAATATAATTATAATCTTTCAAAGTCACGTACTTGAAACATTTTTAAGTTTCAAGTAAGCGGTTTTGAAAGCTTATAAATTATTTTTCATTAACATTTTTTTGGAAATTACTTTTGTTTTCAACTATTTCTTTTATTTTTAATCAATGTTTAACGTTTCATTTATATTGGTCTTCTATTTTATGTTTTATGGTCTTTCCAATTCACGTACTTGAAAACTTTTAAGTTTCAAGTAGGCGGTTTTGAAAGCTTATAAATTACTTTTCATCAACATTTTTTTGGAAATTCCTTTTGTTTTCAACTATTTATTATATGTTTAATCAATGTTTAAAGTTTTAATTATATTCTTTTTATAGTTTATATTTTATAGTCTTTCAAATTCACGTACTTGACACAATTTTAAGTTTCAAGTAGGCGGTTTTTAAAGGTTATAGATTATTTTTCATCAACATTTTTGAGGAAATTATTTTTGTTTTCAACTATTTATTATATGTTTAATCAATGTTTAAAATTTCATTTATATTGGCCTTATAGTTTATATTTTATTGTATTTCAAAGTCATGTACTTGAAACAGAATCCCACATCGGAAATGCATAATGTACTGCGCAGGAAAGGGAGAACCTGAATCCTACATCGAAAATGCAGAATGATTTTCAGGGAAATCCCTCTTATAAAAGGGAGGCCTGGGTAAGAGTTTCTGTCAGAATCCAGACTGTTGTAATGGTTGTAACGCTGGATCTTTAATAGTAGAGAAATTCTACTGAAATTTTTTGTTTTGTTTATATATATATATATATATAAACAAAACAAAACAAAAAAATCAAAAAAAATTAAAGGAAAGGCGGCATCGCAGATGCCGTCTTTCACCCGCAGCGCAAAGGCAGCATCACGGATGCCGCCTTGCCCTCGAAATTCAAATGCGGCATCTGGGATGTCGCCTCTAAGGTGCATTTTTAAAAATATTTTTTCTTTAAGCGTTTTCTGGAAAAAAAAATTAAAAACGTAAAAAAAATCTGCATCGGTCAATGATGCCACAATTTCACCGGACAAACACCATCACATATCTCCCATCCACACCGGTCTCTACCGCCATGAATCTACGATCCGCATTTGATCTAGGTCACACCATTTCTGTCTCCCAACATGAATTTAAATCCATTCTTATTCCATATTGATAACTTTCAAATATTCTACAAGGGAGATCAATCAAACACGCCATAAAACCCTAATCTGTGACAAAAATAGGGGAGATAAAGTCTCGCCCATCCATCTTCTGATCTTGATCAATCTTTTTGTCAATAATAAAATATGATAATTTATGATAATTCCTAAATACATTAATTATACAGACATGGATATTTTTGGATGATTTAAGAACCATTGGTCATAAATAACATGCCATTATTACTTTATTTTGTCACAATACTCAATATTATTTCTTTTCATGAAAAAAACACTAAAATAATCAATAAAATATTTACATATCACCTCTTCTTCCACAATAAAAACCTCTCATCACCTCCCTTCTACTCCCACATATAATCCATTAATATTGATAAAAGATGACCCAAATCCTCTTCCCTAGTCTCTCACCCATGTCCAGGACCTCTTTATCTTTCCAAAAGACCAAAACCCCTTTCCCTAAGGAGTTTACCAAGGAGGATAATTCAAGATGGTAAATTGTCTTCCTTTTTCTTCAAATTTCATTTCAATTTATTTTATCTTCTTATCCTCTCATCATGAACTCTATCCAAATGTTCATGATATCTCCAGTATATTCTATATACAATAATTATATCATGTTAATTTAAAATCCTTCATCAACCTCCTTACTATCTCTCTCTTTTATTTTAAATGTGAAATCATCATCTGAGAGGTTCAAATTTACAACCTTCTTGGATGAAAAACTTTCATGATTTAATTTCTCCATCACATATGGTATTGAAACCATTTTTATGATTTAACTATATTATAAAATATTTATTCTATCTTAGGTATGTTTTTGGAATCATTTTATTAATATGATATTAAGTAATATAACAAAACTAGTTCATTTTGATCGAAAAACCACTAAAATTATGCAAAATGATTATCATTAATTATTCATCCTCATATGATGAATGAAATTATAAATATTACCAAAAAAATTTGTTCATTTAAATCATATAAATTAAATTCTAGAGAAATATTCTCTTTCTATATGAACTTAAATACTCATATTCAAGAATACCAATTGTGAAAACAATGAAATGAATGCTCCATAGTGACAAAATCTTATCTTATAATGAATAAAAAAGGACATAAATGAACATCATAAAACAGTAATAAATCAAATTCATGAATATAAGGTTATTAATTAATTAAATAATTAATTTTATTATCCAATATTTTACTATTATGTGAATAACATGTTCAGACATAGGGTATGGGTTTTCTTTCTGAGCCTTTAATTTCATTCGTCTTATGATTTCTTCCTCTATACAAAAGCGTGATTCTTCATTATTTTTATATACATATTATAAATTATGTGTACAAATTCCGCCATCATGTATCAATATAATTTAATCTTTTTATGATAATTATATTCTTTATGATGGTTTCATTCTCAATTATTATTAATACCCAAGCCCGATTAAAGGGAACATCTTGATTTCATACACATTTTCAAGTACCAACCATAATCTATTTTAAGCAAGCAATATTTTTATAAAAAAAATGAAAATTTATATTTTTTCATTATTTGTTTTATAAGAACAATCATGAAAAATAAAAATGAATTTTCAAAAATCACCTATCTTTGCAATGTAAAAAAGGCGTATTTCACTCAAGAACTCCTCGATGATTTTATTTGAGTATTTTCACCTATTTGAAAAAATATAATGAAATTTATGTTTTATTGAGGTAAATATCATGTGTTTATGATCCTAAATATTTTATTAAATGGTTTCTGGTCTGTTTGTCTATGGATGTGATATCTTGATACTATTTAGCGTACTTCTAAGTATGGTTAGTGATTATTTTTATAATGTGGGGAAAGTTATATAAATTTCTTGTTTATTAATTTTTTATGGTATAACCAATCATATAAAGAATTAATTGGACTTATTAAGTAATGGTTGGGGCATTCTATAGCCCCCTATATTTATCAGCAAGTCTAACGAGACAAACTATACTGAGCGTTTACCCATTATTTATAGCGTATAGGCTAAGGCATTGACGACATGATTATGATGTCCTGAATTATGAATTCCCTCATTATAAAACTAGTAATTAATATTACATGTTATTATAATACTATTAAAATATCCATGGTAATGTTTTATTATATAATTAATTTTTAAGCTTTTATTACATCCATATTAAGCACAATATTATGTTTTAATGGAATGTGTTCATTAATTGTTAATAATACATTATTATTAATTATGGATTCCACTATATTACACACCCTTACATATAATCTATGATCACCCCTTTAATATGTTTTATTTTTACCTGGTATGTGAAGAATTATATTATTAATTACTTTAAGGTATCATATAGGATTTTTGGATGTATGTGAAGAAATTTCTATATGCTATATCCTTTAATATTGTAATGTAAAGAACATATTTATAACCTATTCTTACAAAGATACAAAAATATTTGATCCTTTGGGGTATGAATTCCTTATATTTATTCCAATTACATAATGCTAGGCATCAACTATGGGTATCTGGGCTCAATTCATTACAGTTTGTATCAATGTAATTTTATAATAATCCTTGAAAACTAGATTTAAAAAATTTATATTAGTAAAAAAACATTGGATAGACTTTGAGGATAACCATAAAAGAACATCCTATAATTTTGGTAAGGTATATTTTATTTTTATCTTCATATTAAATACACTTGTATCTTGATACTGTAAGTGGATGTGGTTTGGGAATAGAAATACCGACTTGTAAAAACGCTGACAAGGTCTTCCTGGATGGGATAGGGTAACCTTGTACATGACAATGTAACTTAATACACTCTTGGATTGACACACATGGGGGATATTATTAATATAATTCACATATTACTTTAAAACCATTCTGAAGTATTTAAATTTGAATATTTCTCCAAAGAAACCATACTTATGATTATGAGTTTAGGCATGCCTAAAATTTTAATTTTTGTTAACTGTTTTGAAATATTGACATTATACATTACGATCCATAACCTAATTTACTATATTCCATTATATAGAAATGGTTCCTATGGTAAGGAATATAAATCACGTAAACGTGTGTATCCCAGGTTAGGATTTAAATCCAATTCAAGATAATGATGTTGGTTTTGAAACTGTGATTGTTGATGATTAACTTATAACTATATTAGGACAACTAACTCAGGTTATGAATAATAAACTTACCCATTTGTAGAATGATGATCAATAATGTGGGGGAGAAATGTTAAACTACTTTATGTTATAATACCCTCCATCATTAAATGGTACTAAAACCCCATTTATAGTGCAGTAGTGGGTTATCTCTTTAGAAAAGATATTTCTCGCTTTGGAATGTAATAAAAGGGAGATGGTTGTTATGGAAATTTATCATATTTTGGGAGATATAGATCAATGGTGGTAGTTAATTCAAAACACAATGGAGGATGATGAATTCTCTAATATGCAGTGTATTTATTTTAGGGTAATTTTTTATGAAAAATATTTTCCTCCTGAATAATGAACTGATATGGAGATAAAATTCATGACTCTATGATAGAAAGAAGATGAAAATGTTTCCAATTATGAAGTCAAAATTACAATATTATAAAGGCATGATATGTAATACATACGTAATCCAAGGAGAAATATTGATCGATTCTTCTATGGTTTAAAACCATTCCTCCAAAAGGCACTAGTCACCAAAAATTTCTCATCATAAAAAGATATAGTCTCATGTGCTATCATAAAAGAAAAATAATTATCTATGTCTTTTAAATTTAATGGATTAATGAAAAGAAGATGGATTATGAACACTTTACGAAAGGAAATAAGGATATGGGGAATAAATGAAGAATTAGTTTTCCATCCTATGACAATTTTTGGAAGAATCACATTTTTACAAGATAGAGGAGCATGGGTGTTTGTTATATGTTTTGAATTAAACGTAACCAAGCCCATGATTGTTATGTAAATAATTAAGATACCAATGTTCAATGCTACCACTACAAAGAGATAAGATATTATGAAAACTATTGTCCCAAGCATTAAGGAATCTTTTTCCAAAAAATGCTAAGGGTTCAAGGCCAAGATTATGGTGTCACAACTAGTGAGGTTGAAGTTCCTAATGATTTGGTGGTAGGTACATTAATTATTTCCCCAAACTTTGACAATTATTTATTTGATTATGGGTTATCATATTCTTTCATTAATTCCCAATTTTCCTAGAAAATTATACATTTACCTTTTGATTTAATAATGTATTTGTCATTAAAAATCATAAGGGAAGTATTATTGCAATAAAGATGTTCTTATTTGTTTAACCATAACTGATCTTCAAGATAGAATTCATGGTTGCTTAAATCTCAGTCCTCATCAAGAGATAAATTCTATTAGTTATAGACATTTGCAATTCCCTGCCACGTTATGGA